>OU026156.1:35747500-36997500 GCA_907269105.1 Volucella inanis | reverse complement strand
CATTAGACATTTTACATACCTAAATAGGTACAAAGGGCACCTTTGCAACAATGTAATTTCATTTATAGGTCAAACCCAAGTGAACTCCCTATCAACTTGTCCTAAACTCTCCTCCCTCACATTTAAAACAAACAATTTTACTCCAGCACAACAACAACACACAAAAGCCCCGCAGTAAAAAACAGGGGAAAAAAAAAAAACAAATTACAACCGCCCACCCACGCCCATAGCAAATAACCCTTCTCAGCAGCAGCCATAAAAACTCAACCGCGCATTCATTGAATATCATGCTGCCTACTTAAATAAGAGTGGAGAGGAAAAAAACAAGGTGCAATCAAAAACGGAATTAAAAAATTATAATGACCTGGTGGCAACTGCAGAGCTAGCAATGAAGCGAGTTCCGTTCGTTGAGTACATCGAGTGCGACTCCAACTCCTGGCATACGAGTAGTACGGCCAAGTACGACGAGAGTGTAAAGAACGCTTTAATCGACTTATGGAAGTCATTTCACCAACCGACACTCATTCGCCATTCATAAGCAAAACCTCAATCAAACCACTACAATGGTGCACCACAACTCCAGTCGTCGGTACTCACCACTTGCCACCACTTGCTCAACCAACGCCAGTCTACACCACCATCTCCTGCCAACCCACTAACCCCTCAACAAGTGCGAGAACATTGCACAATGCTGCAATACCACAGCGCCAACTACGAGGAGGACCACAACCGTGCGGCGGCAGCATTGCCAAAGTCTGAAGTAAACAAAAACAAATCCACTGCATCCGTCGTTTCGTCCATTCGTGTGTTTACCCCTGGAGTCTCTGCCTCAATTTCTATCTAGATCTAGCTCTAGTCTCCCTCAGAATCCGGCCCAGTCGACCTGACAATAAATAAAAACAAATAAATAAGCGATTAAAACTGCCATGCCATGGAAATCGCATCACGTCCATGTCCACACTCCACATCCATATTCAAGTCGACATCCACGTCCAATGTCTATTTCCACGACTCCGCGTCCTTGTGTGAAGCTCGCGCCCCAGACCATTTATGGTCATAGTGATGCTTGACGCATCTATAGCTTCGAGTTGTCGTCGTTGTTCAGTGTACGAGTATGAGCACAGTTTCCAGCTCCATGGGTGTATATGTGTTATGCGCTAGATGTGACACTACAAGTACGGGCACCAGCTACAATAGCACTCGTACACAGTACGTTCGTGTACGTGTAGGTGGTTTGTAAATTATGCGCGCTGAGAGATAGATAGATAAATATAGCTGGAGCTAGAGTTGTGCTACACTGTGAACGCGCTTCGAACGGACGTTCGACTGAGTTATTGCGTTTATGGATATTTTTGACGTCTGGCCAATGTCAGTCAGTTGATTTGGATGAGGGACTTCATTGAAGAGTTGGAGGAAGTGTGGCAATTACTATGGCACGAGTCATGTCATTGCTTTTCTTAAACGCTGTGACCGACTGACGGATGACTGCGAAGATGATGAAAGTGGTGTTTTTAAATTGACAGATGTTCATTGCTAGCTGAATCAAGGGCTGAGAAAAAGTAGGTAGTGCGAGGGCATTCGTGGTAATATGGGGAATTAAAAGGAATAAGCAATTTGTGATATAGCATCCTACAACTAAATAATTTTATCAAACTTCTTACTGAGTCCTTACATTTTATTTCATAAAATAAAAAAGAGCTACAAAAATAACTGTATAGTCGCCGACAAGTTATGCAAGTGTCTTGTGTCAATCATCTAATCATTGCTAAGTTTTTGTACGACCTCATGCGGTAAAAGTAATATGTATGCCTACTGTGGTTACATGGATTTGTTGGGCTTTGTGGCAGGATATCCGCTTGCGTAACTACGCATTGCGTTTTTTGACACCATGAAAAAGTAGTGAGCACTTTGTACACAAACTTATTTATCTTCACGTAACGATTACGTAGCAGTGTTTATGATTCATACTAGACAGCATCAAACCACCATTGATTCTATGATTTTAAGCAGAAATTACCCTTCCAGATTTCTCAGCGGAATTTAAAATCCATTGGATTAAATCCAGTAAGCTAGAATAGTGTTTAACTAATATTTGTAATAAATACGAGCTATGCAACTGAATTAACTGATCGTAAGGCTATTGGATGGGTATTTGTAACAAGTCAAATTCAGAGGTTCATATGCCGATATCCAACACTTTGAATTCAAGACGTGTAAAACCACCTCTATTGAATATGTCTGGTTATTATTGTATTCTGGAAACTTTGCGATTTATCGAACTCTAAAGCTTTGCTGCGGTGAGGGTGATAGCTGGTATCTTGACAATATCGGTGTCCTTATGTTCTTTATTAGCTGCCACAGCTGGGTACAGTGCAAAGCGGCGAGTCTCATTTCAATCGCTGTAAATGCTGCAGATTCTGCCATTTAGTGCTTTACCCTATATGACTTGCCAACTGACCTATATAGACAGTTTTGATAGGGTTCTTTGTATGATCCATTCATACAAAGCTATCCTTGCCTATGCCAATGGCCCCATTCATTAAGAAGTCAACCATGGTTTGTAAGAATTATTGACATATGTCCGTGCTGAATGTCGTATACAAGATCCTGTCTGAAATATAGGGCTTTCTAATAATGACTTGACAACTTTTTTTAAAAATAAAAGGCAAACCATTTGAGATAAAAACTTTATTATTGGCTTGAAGTACAATCAAAACATTTATGAATGGAACTTGACTTCGTTCATATGGCCACCGCGGACACGTTTGCAGCGGTCGATTCGTTGGACCCAATTTTCAACGACTCGGCCATACATTTCGGCCGAAACGGACGCTATTTCGCGTTCAATGTTGAGCTCTTCCAACGTCGTCGGCGTGTTGGCATAAACCAATGACTTAACGTAGCCCCACAGAAAATATTCAAGCGGCGTTAAATCGCACGAACGAGGCGGCCAAACGACTGGCCCATGCCTTGAGATAACACGCTCACCATACCTACTCTTCAATAAATCGATTGTAGCGTGTGCTGTGTGGCTTGTGGCACCATCCTGTTGAAACCACATGTCGTCCAGGTCCATATCTTCCAATTCGGGCCAAAAATAATGGGTGATCATGGCGCGATAACGCTGACCATTCACAGTAACGTGACGATCGTTATCGTCCACGAAAAAATATGGCACAATAACGCCGCCGGCATGCAAACCGCACCAAACAGTTATTTTTTGTGGATGAAGTGGTGATTCATGAAGCACATGTGGGTTTTTACCCGACCAATAACTCATATTTTGCTTATTGACGAACTCATTAAGCCAAAAATGAGCTTCGTCACTGAAGATGATTTTGCGATGAAATTCATCATCTTGGCGCATCTTCTCCAAAACACAATCGGAGAACGTACATCGGCTTTAATTTTTGAGTCAGCTTGATACTGTATGGGTGTAAACCAAGTTCCTTACGCAAAATACGCCATAATGTGGTCTGAGCGATGCCCAATTCTTGAGAACGCCGTGGAATTGACTGATTTGGATCGTTTGCTACGGACGTCTGAAGGGCAGCGATATTTTCGACACTTCGACCAACCCGTTATCTCACTGACACGGCAACATCACACAACGAATATGTAGACTCAAATTTTTGCACTAAACTTGTTATTGCCTGTCTACTAGGGCGAGAATTACAACCGAAAATTGAAGTTAACGCTCTTAAAGTTGCAGTCTTTCATGATTAGTGAAAGAGTGCATTCACAAATTAAATTCAAAGCTGTCAAGTCCCTATTGGAAAACCCTATACTATTTTTATGTGGACATTCAAGCATATCTGTAAAAATTCTGGCTCAGCAGATACACATACAAATATAATATCTTAAGGTCGACAAGAATAAGGTCGACATTGGAATCTCTGAAATACTGGCTTAGCTGTGTCACATTTCACTAATAACCGTGCGAAGAAATGTCTCTACTTTGGGACTTTTCAAATATTTTCCGGATCAGGTATCGTGTGATTCTATAACATCGAGTAGCAACAGATAGTACACGGTGCGGGTATCAACACGTAAATAACTTTTTTAAAAATACATCCGGGTACTAGGTCACGAGGATGACATCGATATCATCAGTTACTCCAAACGTGTCACCATAAAGGCTTTCATGGAATTGAAGGACAGGCGAAACTATCGGGTTGTATTACAACATAAGTATTGCACGATTTTTGAAAGTTAATCAAAATAAAAATTTAGTCGTCAATGTAATTTCCTTCATTAGGCAACATTTCTGTCCACCTCTCAGGCAACTTCTTAATGCTATCACTAAAAAATTGTTTGGCTTTGATGAAAAAAATTCCCAAAAATCACCTTGGTCATCATTTTTTTAATCTGCGCAGCTGTTGACAGCAGACTTATGCAATAATAATCTGGTTACGAGGTAACAGCTCAAAATAGATCCCCAGGATCCTACCATACAGCCCGTACCACCTTAAACGGGTGAAGTCCATCTTCGGGTTGTTGTGCTGGTCTGTCTTCTGGACTAAACTATTATTGTATTATTAAGCTATGTTATTGTAGAAAACCCATTTTTCATCTCCGGTTCAAAAACAGCTAGTAATTGTGAAGTGCAGCGATGTGGTAACCATTTATTCAACTTTATGACTTTTTTCATATTCGTTAGGTGTCTATAGATGGTTATATGGCTTACGTTAAATTCACTTACTGTAACAGTAGGATTTCTTTCAACACTGGATTTTAGAAGCTCATTGTCTAGCTCTTTTGACCCACCCGAACGAGGTTCATCCTTTAGTTCAAAACTGCAATTGCTAAACACCATTTCAACACCGAAGACGAAGACGAAGACTTATCCAACATTATACCTAATAAGAGGTGATTCATCGTGAGGTTTGATTTTCAATAGGTTTTTTTTCGACAAATCACGCGTGACTCCTATCAAATCGCTTTGTTATTTTTGTTTAGTATCGTTTGGCAAGTTATCATGGAAAGACTCACACCACAACAGCGTCTAAAAATTGTTCAGCTGTATTATGAGAATCAGCGTTCTGTGAGAAATGTTTTTCGTGCGATTCGAGGAACTAACGGTTCGTATAATCGACCTACTGAAACCAATACCATTCGCAAACTTGAGTCCCAGTTTATATTGGTGGATGATACTCGACTGGTTAGACCACATCCAGCAAGTAGTAAAGAGTGTACGCGAAGACCGTGACTAATCGATTCGTCGTCGTTTTCAGCAGCTTAGCTTGACGTATACGACAACTTGGCGTATTTTCGAGAGGATCTCGGTCTAAAAGCGTACAAAATTTAACTTGTGCCAGTATTGAAGCCAGGTGACTTGAATTTGCGTCATATTTTCAGTGAATGGGCTCTGGAAAAACTCAATGAAAATCCGGTGTTTTATCGTGAAATTTTGTTCAGTGATGAAGCCCATTTCTGGCTCAATGGATACGTTAATAAACAAAATTGCAATATTTGAGCTGATGAACAACCCGAAGAGTACCAAGAGGTACCAGAACAACGGTATGGTGTGGTTTATGGGCTGGTGGAATCATTGGTCCATATTTCTTCAAAAATGAGGCAAATCAGAATGTTACAGTCAATGGTAACCGTTATTGCGCCGTTTTAACGGACTATGTGCTTCCTGGAATTCAAGTACATGGTCTCGGTTGGCTCTGGTTTCAACAAGACGGCGCTGTGAGTCATACAGCGCGTGAAACAATGGACTTGTTGAGAAATCATTTTGGTGAGCACTTAATTTCACGTTATGCTACGGTAAATTGGACGTCTAGATCGTGCGATATCACACCTTTGGACTATTTTCTCTGAATGAATCACCCTTTATAACTGTCGATGTCTATAACCTTGGCGCAGTTAATAAATTTAAATACCACCCAGTAAATGAAAGCTTTTTATAATAAACTGGAAGCTAAGTAATCAAAATCAAGAAAGCTCTTAAGGCCTTAGTACTATCAACAGGATAGATGACCAAGAGATCGCGGGTAGAAGATGAGGATATGAAATTTGGTGGAGTCACTCTTTCCTTATGGTTACCTATACATATATGATTATGGGTGTGGACAGTGAATTTGCAAAGACCTGCGTTCTATTTCAAGTGATATCGTGGATGTTGATCGACTCTCTGAGTAACGCTTTTAACAGTTCTCATGTCTACTATCAGGCATATGCAGTTGTAAGTAGCTGATCTGTCCGTCGGATTCTGTTTTGGATTTGTTTGTCGAACTCACTTTCACCATCTAAACTTGGGCAATGTTCCAATCAAGATTTGGTTGCTGCAGTCCCAACGACTGCTTGTTTACCCTATGATCGACGGCGGTAGCCGAACTCATTAAATACTGTGAGTCCAGGAATATTGCACTTATATGCTGCGATGCTTATACTCAGAATACTTTTTGGAGGCATTCAACGTGAGTGGCAATCATCTCCTGGATTTAAAATTATTGTCTGACCTGTTTGTCAACAATTTCTATTACGAGAGTAAGGCAGAAAGTAATCAACCGGGCTGAAATCATTCCGAAAATTTGATAGCACCTACACTGAGTCGAAAGCAGAGACTCCCCGTCCCATACTTGAGGCTCACTTCCATGGTAACCTAATGAAACTGTTAGGAAAGTGGATGGAAAGCGGTTGTGGTGACGGATGAGGCCATTAAACATGCTGTTGCAAATAGCCTCGCACCGGTAGCATATGACCCACCCTTGCGTACAGTGAGTAGCCTCATAGTAGCGCTCGCTAAGAGCCTCAGACCTATAAGTTTGACTGTCCTTATATTGAAGGGCATGGAGAGAATGGCCGAGAACTATGTGTGCAAAACTGCTTTGTGAATTTATCATGTCTGAATAGCAACAATTGAAGGTGCACTCAAAAAGTGGTTATATGTTGTTGTGGTTATTTTCATCGAAATTGAGGGTGCTATAGACAACGCAACTTTTGATGGCATGTGTAACCTGGCCAGATAACATGCTGCAGATGAATCACTAGTTTTGTGGATAAAAGCAATGCTGGTGAATGAGGAACTGATTGCAGAAGCTGACTGTGGCCAATATATGTTGGCGGCGGTAAACAGCGGTTGCCCACAAGGCGGCGATCTGTCTCCACTGCTATAAAGCAAGTTGGTCGGATCACTTCTAAACGCGCTCAAAAGTTCTGATGTCTACGCACAAGCATACGCATACAAGCATACGAGGTGGTTCTCTTTACGTGAAAGAAGAAGCTTATTATTCTGACTCATCAAGTTCTTAAAAGCATCACCATTACCTTTTCCGAAGAAGCTAAGTATTCAGATAACATCCTGGATAACAAACTTTTATGAATTAAACCTGTTACGTCGAAAGCCTCCAAGGCTTTACTAGACTTCAAAGAATGGTCTGTCTCGGCTGCATGGGGACTTTTCTGGCTCCTGGATCCGCTCTAGACTTATTGGTAAATCTCCCTCCCTTTGATATTTATATGCTAGGTTTCGAGGCGCAACAAGACGGCAAATAACATCTGCTAAATGACTAATCCAGTCTGAGAGAAAGACGTCTTTGGACCTAAACTCCTTTTAGGATTGTCTTTGTCTCAGTTAGAGGTTAAGGTATCCCTAAAAATTCAGCCACATTCCTGCTACACTTCAGCAGGGAAGAATATTGACTTATTACTGGACACTTCCGTTTTGCTTAGGATCAAAGTGTGATAGTTGTAAGCAACAGTCTTTCATTAGGCCTTAAAATGAATAGGTGACCTCGTAGCGGAATGATACATATCCACAGCAGTGAGTCTATTTCCATGAGAATCTCTGATGGTTATATTCCCCTTGAGACTTTTTCTTTTTCTAAATCAGGCAATTGTGAAATGTAAAGTTCTTGTAACATGAATATACGAATATGTAAGATAAAAAATGTGCTCTTCAATAAAATAGTGGCAACAAAGTCTCTTCTGTCATTCGAGTTAGCTAACTTTCCCCACAGTCTTTTGAGATAATGGTAAAACCCCATTTGACGCCAATTGTCTTATTCTTTATATGCCTTTGTGTGCATGCTCCGTCCAATTATCTACATATAATTCGATCAAATTTAAGTAACAATTGCACGGTTGTCTAATCGTCCGCTTAAACTGCTTTTTAAGGTTTTTTTGCTCCCATAACCTATGATCCGCACTGTCATCTCAGACAAAGAAATTTCTTACACAAAAGAGCCCTAAGCAAGACTCAAAAACCTCTAAAATAACTGTTACAGCCATCAGTGTTTTAAAACGCAATACCTACCGCCTTAAGGTATTCCTGTTCATTCGTCGCTACCATAAGTGACACAGCCTACATTTTAACCAGGCAACACCGACACCACAATAATAACTTCTGTGCCAAATAGTTGCCATTTGTGTTAATAATCATTCAATTTACGACAATTCGTGCCCTGGTACTCCAAACAGCACACCATCCGAAAGCCTGCCATCGCTACCGACGACGGACAACCAACAACCGACGAGACTTTGTGATCCCATCAAACCTTGCTCCAAAATGGACTACGAGTACTGGTATTGTATCACCCGCAAGGTAACCAAAAGACTCCGGACGAGAAACTACCTCTATACTCTGTACCAGATGATTGCCTAGGGTTACGTTTTCCACATCAACCGCAATACCCAACGTCCAAAGTTGTGGCCAGAGTTAAAGTTGAAGCTAGAGTTGGAGCTGGAGGCGGAACAGTCAGTTATGTAGACACGAGTATATTGGAGCAGCAGGTTACAAGCAACGACGCCGTAATCCGATTACTGCGGCATCGTGTAAACTCTGTTCGATTTGCTTGCACCGAGTATCTACATATAGTGCAATTGGGAGCTGTCGCTACATTCAAGGAAGTGCAGAGATGCAGCTCTTCTATACGAAAATCGAATCCGAATATGAATACGAATAGAAATACTACATAGTTAGAGTATGAGTTTGAGTATCTTTGCCCTAATGACTGTGACACATTTTGGTGGTTGCTGTTCGTACTCTTCTCTCGTGTATGGTAAAGGGAATGGAACGGGGAAGCTATTATAACATGGGGATTCGATTTCGGACTACAAACATACATTTCCTCTTGGAATTGATTAGCATCTTACTCGTGGCTAAATGACAGATTCATTTGAATCAATATCTAAACGTAGACCTGGGCCTGGACATGGATCTAGAAGAGTGTATGAGTACTTGTATGCCTATTGGAGACGATGAAATAACCGAATTTGAATTAATTTATGCTAATCCACACTAATTTAATGGAAACCGAGTTGACGCTGGCCTTTGGTTATGCCATGGATAATTTTCTGTCAAATTTTGACGTTTTCACTGTCAGTGGCAATGACATTAATAAATTTTTTTCTGTGGTCACAAAATATAGATTATTCAGAAGCGCTCACATCGATTTGTCAGCTCTAATTTATGCTAAAAATAAATTAGCATTTCTGACAGTTGAAAGTACGGATGGATGGTTTTACTGAAGACTCAATGAAAATAGTCAGATAGTCAAAGCTGTCAAAATAAAAGAGTTTAGTTGATTTCTTGATGATTCTATTTGTTTTTTTCATCAAGGTGGGGGAGTATTTTGTGCGTAAATTTGAAATTTAAAAGGCGAACGCATGATACTGGTTTGGAAGCTTTGTGGGGGTAGACTATCTGATACATTGAACTCTTTGTACCAACCTGCTGTTCCTGTTTTTGGTAACTTTTTGTTTGGATTTATCTTTTGGGGTTTTTTTCTTTTTGGAAATAAAGTATGATTAAACGCGCCCACATTTTTTCTTTTTATTAGTTTTAAGATATTTGGTTCAGGTAGTGCGCTCCAGTTCTTTTTAGATGGAAAAGTCTATTCGCTGCCAAATTGCTTTGGTTATTATCCAGATTACTGAGCGAATTCCGTCACTATTGGAAATAATTTCATTCGCGTATCCTTTAGAAGACATTTAGTAAACTTTTACTGAATGTATTCATTTCGTTTTCCTTTAAGGAAGGCTGTTAAGTAATTAAACAATTCCTCATCATCAAATGTTAAAATGTGGATTTATTGCTAAACAACAAATTAAGTTTAGACGACTAATTGCGCGGTGGAAGACAGCCAAGGTAAAATAATTTGTGAATACGAAAATGCCAATAACCGAATGGGACTAACATCCAACAACAATGTAATTAATTCCATTAAATGCCATAAAAGAAGGGCTCCACAGAGTTCGAGACAAGGGATTGAAAGCTTTTTTACTGGAGACACGCAAATTTTTGCTACAACTAATCGAACCTCCACTTCCTCATTTATAACACTTCAAGTGTAAACCATTGCAGAATATTCCTTTTCCGAGGTATCAGAGAATCCTTTTTGTTCAAAGCAGTTAGAATTATTTGTAAATCTTCTCGAAATTCTAAAGGTTTCAGAGCAGGATATGACTTCAATTTCTCTTCCACGTTATGCGGAAGTGGATCTTCCAACCAATTTTTGTTAAGCCCATCCACAGCTCTTGGAATAATATTTTAAATAAAATAGTAGAAGGGGCTAGGACGCCTAGGGGAGCAAAAATTTGAGCAACCTTCGATAGCAGTTTTCGTTTTGTAGGCAAAAATTAAAGTGTATAAGGATTTTCTAGGTGAAAATATCTCGTTGAGGATTCCATACTATAGCTTGAGAAAGGTGTATGCATTCTCTAAATCATCTAAAGAAACGTTCTCGTCACATTTACCTGGCTTATTTTGAACAGAAATTCGAACTTCATTCGCTGAATTCCAGCCCTCCACAAGACAACATTTTTACAAGTTTCGTTTTAAGTTGTTAAGTCTCGGAATGCAAACAAACCGCTGAAAATCTGTATGTTTTGGATAAACCCAAATTTGGCAGAACATCTTAACGATGTGAGCACAAAATACATTTTTATTAACACGAAACCGAATACATACATTAACCTTATTTCTTTGCAGGTTCTATATGCAGCATTTCGTTAAGACTATTTCCGTTCGCGTCGCTATAAGAGGCGTTATGTAGCAAGTAGAAGATGATTCCAGATATGGATTCGATTTTGTTTTCTGGAATAAGCTCCTTTTATCTTAGGTCATGATAGGTTTGCATGAACTTAAAATATTTCGACTTAAGTTCTATGTTACAAGAAAGAGCACGCTCCATTGCAAATAACCTTAACAAGGCCCCAGAAACCGTGCTTCCGTTTGAGACTCTATAATGACGGAATGGTAACTGAACTATGTATCTATTGTCTGGAGTACGAGTTATTGTTTTTGAGAAATGTGCATCAACGTCGCCTTTACCGTTTAACCATAAAATCATTACGAAAATGACTACTCACGGTCTGTTGAGGATTTTCTACTGACGACGAAGAGGATTCACGAACCAGCGCCATGTAAATGTCCTAAACTATGGTGTTGAGTGTTACAAAACGAACATCCAACCTTCACTCGACAACGAGCTGACAAATGTTTACAATAGTTCCGAGGCAATTATAACATAATCGCTGGTCTCTTACAAAATTCCGATGAGAGTCATGGACATGAACTAAAACTCCATGCACTGTGGTAAAAAATGTTCATCCTTTCCTTTTTGGACACGTTGAGTTTACGAGCGTTAAACTTTTAACATTTGAGGCTATACGAGAGTTTTTGTTTGAGCGAATATTCGACTCAGATGCTTCCAACGCATCGGATCTTATATCTTAAAAGTCTATCAGATCTTTTAGAGTAGATGTTTCCAGTTTTTTGATTATTAGAGCCTATGCCTTGCGAGTATCGAAGTCTGTTTCATCGAGTAACAAATATATTAGCCACGCATCTCGCAGCCCGCCGTCTAAAGGAACATATCCTGAAAACAAGGCCACTAACTACAATATAATCCCCAGAAAAATTTTCTTATTTAATAGCAGTTAACTCGATATCGTTAATATACTTTGTGGTGACTTAAGCGGCAGTTGAATTTTTCAATCATCAATACTGAAGCTTCCGCAAGGACAAGAACCACATCCAAGTTTCCAAGTATTCCATTCGAACTTCTAAATCCGCATGGACTTTGCGTACAAAAAGAAGTCGCAGGGTGGTAACTCCGGAAATGCGGAAGATGGGGGAACAATTTGTAGTGCATTTCGACCAATTTGGCTGTGGCGACAGCGGAGATGTAGTGGAAGAGCACTTTTTTCTTCGTCAAATGTGGTCATTTGTTTCGTAGTAGACGTAGTATGTTTCTGTGATGTTTTCCTCTTCTCCAAATAGTTAACGTGGATCACACCTCGCCAGTCCCAAAATTCGTTGGCCATCACCTTTCCGGTCGAAAGCACGGTCTTCGCCTTCTTTGGGAACTATCACCGTTTAAAACCCATTTTTTCGATTGTTTTGTGGTATGTACCAATAAATCCATGTCTCATCGACAGTCACGAAACAACGCAGAAACTCCTCCGGATTTCGATTAAATAGGGCCAAGCAAAAAACGCTAACACGATGTTTTGAAATGGGTGTCAAAACAAAACTAAGCTTCGGATTATCAACAAATTTTGACATACAGGCTAAAAGAGGTTATACTACTGAGTCAGCGCTATCTTTCAATTCGGGTACTCATCAAACACCCCTCGTATACTTACAAAATCAGTGTGATCTCACTCATATGATTTTTAAATATCGTATCGTTTGTAAGGCAAGCACATAAAATGTAATACGGGCTTCTTCAAATTCCTTGATCAAACAAATTTCGGAATTTATTCAGAAAATTAAAAATGCAAGTTTATTCATCTAAATCTTTATTGTCCCCTTCAAAGTAATCCCCATCGACTGCAACACACTTATGCCAGCGCTTTATTAAATTCTCGAAACATTTTTTATATTCGGTTTTCGGTATGTCCATCAGTGGATCCTGCGATTTTTCCATTACTTCCTCTCGACTGCTGAAACGCGTTCCTCGTAGTAGTTTTTTAACTCGATTGAACAGAAAGTGGCACAGGGAGCCAAATCAAGTGAATTCAGTGGCTGTTGGATGGTATTTGTTGATGGCAATGTGCGACGATGAGTTATCATGGTGCAAAGTCCACGAGTACTCTGCTCACAAATCTGGTCTCTTTCCATGAAAACTGTGAGCATTGCCTTCTTTTTTGACTTTTTGGTCTCAGCTCACTTGCCTGATGTCTGGATTGCGTGTCGTACTCATAAACGTCTTGTCTCCAGTAATGATCGTTTTGATGAATGCGGGATTCCGATCTCGCAAATCATCTCTTTTGCGACGTCAACACGGTCTGTTTTTTGCATGAAATTGAGGTCTTTTGGCACCTACTTTGCTGCTACACAATATTCAAGTCCTCCGCTATCTCTCTGATGGTTAATTTGCGGTTATTGAGCAACATTTCCTTAACTTCATCAATGTTTTCGTTTTTCGTCGGTCTGCCACTGCGTTCATCATCTTCGATTGACACATGACCACTTTTGAACCGCTCGTACCACAGGTAAACGAGCGTTTTCTTTAGAGAATCGTTGCGGAAACACTTTTCCAACATTTCCAACGTTCGCGTACCATTTAATCCGTTTTTTACGCAAAATTTAATACAAGTTCGTTATTGCAAATTTAAATCCATTTCTAAAAATTGTAAAAAATCACAAAAATGCACAGAGATATATGTACTCTTAGCTACGTAACTTTTGCAAATGTCAAGCTATGAAGCTAAGATTTAGAGGGAATATCAACTGTACCAACTTAACAAAAAAACTGAACTCAAATCGGAACAATGGGAACGCCACACGGTGGTTATTCCGTTTTGTTTTTTTTTTTTTATCAAGGTGGTATTAGCAGCTTTGTGAAGACATAAAAGTCCGCTGTGTCTTCAACAGTAAAAGCTCCTCTTACAATGTAAGCTCACAACCATCAATCATTTTGTAACTAATGATCGAGGATTTCGAACATGCTGAATCCATGCTTGAGAATGGACATTTTTGGAGCCAGGGCCTTTTAATCTGATTGTGTGAAATAATTTATTTCTAAAAACAAATACCTATCTCACCCAAATAAAACACACCAATGTTTCGTTCATAAACCTAAACAGGTTTTTGTTGATTTTGTAAATATAAAAACAATCTCGTTTACGTCGTTTTCGTCACCCATATACTTTAATTGTTTTTGGATACATTCGGCCATTATACATTGAAAATAATCAATTTGAAAACGAATTGTTAAAATTCAAATGGCATTGAGTTGGTTTAAGTGACCAGTTCGTAGTCATTCTGAGTAAAACAAGGTTCCATTTTAATCATTACCGTTGAGCTAATAAGCTAACTGTAAAAGGTGTTAATTTCTGTTTTATAACAATGTTAATGAACAGTTAAACAAATTAATCACCGCTAAATACCATTTATTTGCTTATGATGCATAATATTGCCTCTGATGTATTGTATTGTAATTCTTAATTTGAAAGCAGTGTTTATATCGTAGGATATCGTAAAATGTTGCTAAGCACCTACTTGTTACCTTAGAGTATGCAGTGAAATTGATTTTAAATTATGATCAATAAGTCCATATTAAGAATAAATTAGAGCATACCCTGCGGCTAAATAAAAATCAAATTAATTTGCATGTGCCTACAATGACTTATAAAAGTGTGTTGTAAAAATAGGGCGCGTTAAGCAATGTTTTGGTAAAAGAGAAACGGCAACAAGTGTATTTACGTTTTGGAAAAGATTAAAAAGTTTTTCTTATATTTGTACATATTCGGCACTTTTTAGGATTTAGACGACACCGAAATAGGAGCCCTTGGAACCCTGTAAAATACTTTCTCAAAACCGATTAAGTTCATACCATATAATGAGCGGACAATTCGCGGTGGTACAATTTTTCTTAATCATATCTATTCTCAAAAGGATACATTAACTACAATACTATAAAGTTTAAGCTTTCATAGTATACGACATTAGCTTCATCGAGCATTAGTGGTTACAGTTTTCCGAAACGTTCGTTGGTAAATAGGAAACTGCTTAGTCATTCAATCATTCCCATAAATGTTTTGAACTTCACTTCAGTACTTGTACCCACTTCCAACAGTCTAATGTTAGCGCAAGCCGGACATTAACAGAGGAAATGCTCCATGATGTGGTGGTCGCATATA
This sequence comes from Volucella inanis, assembly GCA_907269105.1. Lineage (NCBI taxonomy): Eukaryota > Metazoa > Arthropoda > Insecta > Diptera > Syrphidae > Volucella > Volucella inanis. The sequence continues at coordinate 36,982,401 of OU026156.1, read as the reverse complement.
TATTGTAGCGTACTTAGGTTCTTATCAAAAGCATGGTGACTCGTTTAAATGCCAGTAATAAGTGTACTTCTTCTTGCTGATAGATAGCAGAAATGCCGGTGGCTTTTTAGAGATGTCAGGAAGCATTTGTTTGGTTTGCTTGCATCTTGGATAGAAAGTTGTCAATCAAAGACTTAACTCACATAGCTCAAATAGCTCTAGCGTGATTCCTTCCTTTTTCTGGAATTTCTCAGGTATAGGCTGGACATGGGTGGAGATAGTGCTTCGCTGTGTCGTCATTAGTCTCACAGTGAAGAGAAGTTGTGTCCTTTATGCCTACCACACTAAGGAGCTTAAAAAATCGTAGTGCTGTTCACGCCACCAAAAAAGAATCTAAATTCTTTCTCACTAACGAACAGCAGGAAAGTCGCTGATCTCTTAGAGACATCGGGAAGCACTCGTTTGGTCTGCCGGAAACCTGGAGAATAATGCTATCCGTCACAATAATTCTATTCATCGTTATGAAACTCAAATTTTAATGGAAGCTTTAACCGGAGACGCAAGCAATACTACCGCCGTCCTGAGAAACTCTCATGTGGAAGACAACAGTCAAAAGATAGTCGTTGTGCAAGTTTATCAAAATTTCAACTCGCGCTGTACCAGAACAGAAGATGGCTATAATACTCATATCATAGGGAACGGGATTCATAGATGCGTCTAGAGCAGAAGCAGGCATACACTGTTACATTACCAGATATCTGGCGCGAAGGATAAACTTTATGTTATCTAAGGAACGTAGGGCAAGAGTACCATACTCCCTGAATTCCAATGACGCATTTTAGCACAAGTGTTTAGGACCTGTCAGTTTCTTCTGTTTTGAAAAGAGACGCACCTCAGTTTTGAGTTGACTGAAAGCTGATTTCGAGTGCATCAATCGTCGATTTTGCCAACGGCTGTATGTAATTTACAGCAAACGCTTGCAAGGCGTGCTCTGGCAGAAACTTCAGCTACATTATCTGCATGTGTCTGAGCAGACTTAGAGCAGAGAGTCGGCCAACATGCACCATACAAATATAGATTGGACGCCCCATTCATTCAATTCTGCGCACCAGATTTGAATCTGGCCTCGCAGAGTTTTCGCCATTGTAAGTATGCTGCATCTTAGACAGAGGATGCATTTAGTAGGAAAGAAGTCAAGCTAATAGGTTTTGAAGCTCTTGACGAGAAAGTCATCTTCACTGATTATTAGTAAACTCTCACTGCTCGTCAAGAGTTAGATTTATAGACCAATCTCAGGATAGGTACTAATATTTTTTTTAGGATTAGCTTGAGGAGCGATTGACCGGGAAACTGTGACGATTCTTGCAAACGTTGAAAGCAAAATCTTCACTTGGAATGCTCGGACTTTCAACAGGCCACGTGCAGCCAAGCAATTAACAGAGGATTGGCCGAACATAAAGAGGATGGAAAACTGCGACAAAAAGTAACACACATTAATCAGCAAAAACTAGTGGTTATTTCAGGTGCGATATTAGCTAAGCACTCTGGAGTAAACTAATTTGTTCCCAAGCTGGTTCGCATGACGCATAATAGTGGACGGTGGATACTGTTTTTAGTCCAATCGCGTGTCTTGACAAGTTTGTCTGCAATAGCTCTCAAGAGTTGTAGTCAAGATACAAAAAGGGGACATATTTGGCAGGGCAGTTGGCAACCATAGCCTCCAAGATATCGCGTCTGCGAACGGACTGAGGCTTATTGTCTTTGCGGCGGGATGAAATATCACTATAGCAAGAATACGGTTTCCATATCTCAATATACACAAGGGGACATATGACGGTCTACGGATCATCAAATGCTAAATAAAATTAATTTAGCAGCAAATGTCTGAATGCTGGTTTTTTAGGCGTAAAAAAAAAACTGCCATACAATCGCAAGAGAACGTGTTAAGGCAAGACGATCCATACAGAAGCCTATAGAGATAAACAGAATCTTTTAGTAGAGTCACATTTGATCCTGAAAATATGGAAACACTTTTTCTGCAGACTGAATAACTTCGAAGAAACCAACCATCCCGCAGTCAAACAGATGATGATAGTTAAAACTTTCCTCCACCTCATCAGAACGAAGTAAGAATAACAATATTTACCAGACCAGAAAAGTCTACAGTAGACCAAATTTTCACACTCCGGCAGATTCTGGAAAGAACTCAAAAAGTCCAAGTCTTTTCATCAATTTTACGGTCGCACATGACAGCATTTATAGAGACGAGCTACAAAGAGCCATGTCTAGTTTCGGCATTCCTGCCGAAGGAGTCTTCGTTTTGCAGAATGACAATTGAGAATGCTCGTTGCACTGTCAAAGTTAGGTTAGCTTATTTTGGGTTAGGTTAAATGTTACTTCTGTTATGTACAATAACTTCTTTAACATCATACTTAAAAGAATTGTGCGAAACTCATAAGCGAACACTGGAGAAACAATTTTTTTTAAAATTCTGTGCAACTACTAGCGTACACCGATGATATCGACATAATTGGGAGAACTTCCAATGGAAGCTGCCAAAATTTTGCTCAGAGGCAAAACCAACTATATGCTGTCAACAAGAAGGTACACATAACGTTGACAGAACTTCACAGTAATGAGGGGCTTTATTTACCTTGGCTCTGCTATTAATTCTGTCAACAACATCTCAGCAGAAATAAAATGAAAAATCCTTAGCCTATTTCATTAGGCTAAGAATGCCATTGAGTATTTTGTCCCGTTTACTTTGACTTAAGAGGATAATATTCAATAGCTATGCGAGCTGTACACCGACATTGATCTAGTCAGAAAACTGCGCATCAATTGCCTGGAATGGATATGACATGTAGAGCGGATGAACACCAAAAAACTCGGAAGGAGACCTCTACGGTCTTGAAATGCGCAACTGGAGGCAATTAGCTAAAGACCGGCCTAATCGCGAAGACTTATTAGTTGAGGTCCAGGTTCACCTCGAACTGTAGTGCCGGTAAGCCGACCTTTCAAAATAAGCAGTGTTTTGGGACTATCCTTGCTTTTCTCCTATGTTTTAAATAGCTCGCGCTATATTCATAGATATTTCTGACACAGGCAATGTTTGACATTCTACGAGACCAGTATTTTCTTGACTAATTGCCCAAATTGTCTAATTAGTCTATGAAGCGTAAGAAGCTTCGATACGGAGCCATGTTGTGCATCTGTTTGGATTTCGCAGAGCCTACAGACATTTGGCATATTACTGCACTGCATTGTCTATGGACACTGTCAATTGGTTAGTTAAACCTTACTTATCTTGGCAACGTAGTACCTATGGATTTTTCATAGACATTCGGAACTTTTGCCCTCACCTTCTGAAGACTCTTTTGTTTTTTGTGAGATCAACGTTTGGTACTGACCCAGGTCAATCTCAGATAGATTTTTGAAATGTTTAATACAAACATATACAATAAACTTAGAACTATGACTTATAACTAAAATCTAGAGACGGGAAAAATAGTTGTTCAGGGAATTTCGAACTTGACGTATCCGATTTGTTTCCCTTAGCATTTGACGCAGTGGCTCGCTAAGACCATAAGTTGTCCTGTGACTATTCGGACGAAAATGGTGGATAAATATTGGTATTGGTTAAGAGTTTGTGGGTGAAGAGAATATCGGCGGACTCCCGACGTTTTTCCCAAGGCAGGAGACCAAGAAGTTTGATTCAGCTCATGGTAGCCCGCAAAATGCGAAACTTAGAAAACTTCGTTGGACAGTTTCAATGCGCAGAATATGTAAATCGTAGTTAGGTGACCATATCTCGCGGGCATACTCGAGAAGTGGATGAACAAAGGTTATGTACAAGGATTTGGTAACATAGGGGTCGGAGAATTCTTTAGACCATCGTTTGACAATTCTGAGAGCGGATTTAGCTTTGCTAATTACGGAGTCAATATGAATATGACACCCAAATCCCGCATTGAAGTAACTGCAGCTACACTTTGATTAGATAAATAATACAATAGGTGTAGGTTTGAAGTATCAAACGTCTCCGGGAGTATAAAATGACTTGGAATTTTTCTATGTTGAGCTCGAGAAAGTTTTTTTGGCAATATATCAAGAACCTATTAAGATCTACTTGTAAAATAGATTTTCATATCATCGGCATAGATAACATAGATTTGTAGGAGTGTTTTATGACATTTATAACATCGTTAATAGTCAAAATAAAAACTAATGGACCAAGATGACTGCCTTGTGGAACACTTGATGTGGTAAGAATTGGATCAGACTCCAAGAGCTTTGAGTTGGAATAGAATTAACTTCTACGAGATTTTATCAAAGGCCATAGTGAATGAAGTCCGTTGCGATCACATCAATTTGTTTCCCTTGCTTAAGGGCGCGCAGTATACTAGCATCAAACTCAATGAGGTTGGTGATCGTTGATCTGCCTTTGAGAAAACCATGTTGGTTTGTTGCAAATATAGCAAATATTACATTGAAGGCAGGATAGTTTAGCAATGGGGCGATAATTAGTGCTTTTCCAGAGATAAGGAAAGAGCCCTTCAGACAAAGATAGTTTGAAAATACTAGTGAGGGGACGAATTAGATTATGAGCATTTTTTTAAGACAACTGAGGGCAATCCATCAGAACCTAGAGAAAAATCATCTTTCAGTTTATGTACTTTGTCTAGTAACTGCACTGAAGTAATTTCAACTAACGAGGGAGAGATTTGACAATAGTTGTTCAGGTGACAAAAGTATTTAGGATCGGGCTCATCAGATTGGACCAAAAACGATTGGCTATAGAAGTTCGCAAATAGATTAGCGATGGTTGTGGAATCATCCGAAGACATATTAGAAAATTTGAGAGTTGATGGATAGCAATCGAATTCTTTGTTTTATGTTTCAATAATAAATTGTTAGAAAATTTTGGGATCTGAGATGATGGTATATTGCATTTGGCTGAGATATCTTTCGTAAAGTGATTCAGCAACTAGGGAGAGAAGTGATTGTAAGTTAGGGAACAGTTTTCTTGGTCAAATTCAGAACCAAATTTAACGTATTGGTGCCATTACCTGTTGTATTCTTTTATTGCGAAATGCACGAAGTTCTTTGTTATACCAGGGAGGAGATGACGAAGAATTTCTGCGTCGAATAAAAAGAGTAGTATGCCTTATACAGTGGAAGATCTTATCGTAGAAGATAACTACAGCAGAATCTGCGAAGATTGTTGAGCTAAGGTTTTACGAGAATCGAAGTGGAAGGAGGTTTCTGAAAGCCTCAAGAAATTATTGTTAACATGTGCATAAATAACGTGGAGAAGTGGGTGAAGACGGTCTAATTTCGAAAGAAGTTGACGTTACAAAGTTGAGTATAGGATCGAGCAACCAAATAAGAATCAGCACCAGCAGTACCTTTATGTCTAAACCCTGTGAAGCTGTCGCATATACATCTAAGCATAACTTTCTTGACAGGAAAGTATGTTGCATTGATTTTAAATATTCATAGATTATACAGAACTTGTTTGGCACTCAATGTTTTAGCAGCTGCCCAAATATTAAGGGCTAAACTTGTTTAATGAAGGAGTTTAAAGGGGTGCATCTTTCTAATAAACAAGCGACTTATTTGAAGATTCAATTCGTCCAAATATACGCAGAGATTAGCGGCGATCCAGTGGTATTGTGCGTCTAAGAAAATTTTAGGAAGGGCTTCCGATGAGCTGATAGCCAGAATGTCAAATAGCCACGTATTTCTTGCCTTAACTTTTGGTCATGTTGGAATTTTAAACATTTCAGATGGGCATTGCTCTGTTTTCCTGTCTAGAACTGAGTTTGCCATCGTTTTCATCGACTTGTGACACGGTGCATTGCCTTGATGAAACAGCGTTTTCTTTTTCTTGAAATGCGGCCGTTTTTCTGCGATTTCGTCCTTCAAACGCTCCAACAACACAATATAATAGTCGCTGTTGATAGTCTGCCCCTTTTGGAGATAGTCGATGAAAATTATTCCATGTGTATCCCAAAATACGGATGCCATAACCTTGCCAGTCGACTGTTGAGTTTTTGGTCGTTTTGGACGAGGTTCTTCGCCTGCTCGCCACTCAGCTGACTGCCGACTTGACTTTGTGTGAAGTGATGGAGCCAAGTTTCATCCATTGTCACATACCGACGCAAAAATTCGGCTTTATTGCGGTTGAACAGCTTTAAACACTCCTCTGAATCATCAAAACGTTGTTGTTTTTGGTCGACTGTGAGCAAACGCGGCACCCACTTTGAACAGAGCTTTCGCATGTCCAAATATTCATGCACACACGCTCTTTTGATATCTTCAAAGCCTCAGCTATATCGATCAACTTCATTTTACGGTCATTCGTTATCATTTTGTGGACTTTTTTGATGTTTTCATCTGAAACAGCCTCTTTTGGACGTCCACTGCGTGCATCATCTTCTGTGCTTGTATGACCACTTTTAAATTTTCAATCCCCTTGCGAATGGTTCGTTCGGCTAGTGCAGAGTCCGAGTAACACTTATCAAGCCATTTCTTTGCATCGGCTGCATTTTTCCCATCAAAAAGCAATGATAAATCAACACACGAAATTGCTTTGAATCCATTTTTTTCACAATAACAAAAGTTGCCTCACTCACAACGCTATATCTCAAGAACTAATCGTCCGACAGCTGTCAAATTTATACATGTATCTTTTGAAGGTTGGTACTAACTGAAAATGGTATGGATTTAATTCAAGTGGTGCCCTCTCTTATCCCATGTATTATATGTATGTAGACTGTTAAAAATATAAATTTGGGTTTATCACTTAGGGTTGCCATTAAACTTGATGGCCTACGTCTATATCCATAGTTTTGACTTAGAAATTTATTGCTTGAACCTATATTTGGGCAAAAACATGCCTAAATGTTGATTTCATTTGTCAATTCGACTTGGCATTCGCTCTGTATGATAACATTCATTACAAAGTTTCTTGTTAAGATTCATTGCACGTAAAAGTTAAAGGTATGATCACACGTCGAGTCGTGACAACGGGCACAGGGCATATCACGAAGAAAGATCTAGAGTATCTCAATCCTAATTTGGGCAACGAAGTTGTGAAATATTATCATTATCTCTATACATTTTAAGTTGTTGGTCTTCATCACTCTCCACACGAGGCCAGGAATTCCACCCAAACCTTCTACAATATAAACTCAAGCCAATGACTAATTTTCTATCTCTTCTTTGTAGGAATTGACAACAACCTATTCAACTTTAGATAATGACATTGTACTGAATATTTATGTCAACAAATATGACTGAAACTGTGCCACCACTTATCACTAAAAATCACATACAACGTGCCACGACACCTAGTAGTCCGCTAGCAGTAAAAAAATTCGAAGGATTACCACTTGAACCACCGACAAAGGATGTGGTGAGTACACAAATATTTTTATTTTTATTTATTTTTATTTTTTTGTTGAAAACATCTCCATAAACACTATTAGCCTGTCCGTGTTCAACTAACAAGCCTCCAACATGGTGTCCTCTCGTTGGAGTATGTTTTTTTTTTTTTTTTTTGCAAATTTCAGCTGTCGATGGTGCCGTATCCGTACGTGGAAATCGAATTCGTTTTCAACTTAACCTGAATCATAGTCCACATAGATTGAGTTGCATTCGTACATAACTATATACATGTGTACGTACGTACCTAAATAACTTGCTGAAAGGAAAACCCATCCATCTAAAGCTTATCCAGGTGAGATCACCATATAGACGTCGACTTCCAAATAAAGCGCAGAGACGGCGCCTGGACATACCATTTTCTATGATCCGTGTAATGAAAAGTATCTTAATACTCGTATCGTAACTATGCGTAACTAGTCTCGAAGCCTGACACTATCAACTTGAGAAGATCTCATTCAACACGCACCGGAGAGAGAGAAGACGATGACGATGAAGAAAAAGAATTGCAAATAAAACTGGATAAAGATACGAGTACGAGTACGAGTGGACCTGCGTTCGGTTGACTATGGTTTCCCACGAATTTCTCGGTCTCGCGTGCAAAGCTAATTTCGCCTTCATCCGTATATTACGAATACATGGTTCCAGTTGAACTGAACCATTTATGAGGAAAGTCTATTTTGGAGCTGGTAATAGACCACCCCACTGGGACATGAGTGGAGTTGTTAATAGAGACTGACATGTTGTGGACGGACGCACTCGGATATTTGTGGAGGAGGAAAGATGATGACGATGATGACGATGATGGAAAATGTGTAACAACATCCACTGGGTCTGTAATTTATGAATGATAAAATGTTGCGATAAAAATCGTGGCTCACACACTTACACAAAGTCGGACATGAATCATTGCTGTGGTGTTATATGTCATCGGGATTGATGCTGTTGTTATGGATACATACGAGTTGAACTGAAGTAATAAAGGCGTTGTTATTGAGGACACTGACTCTTGGAAGGTCAACAAAGTGTTTTTTTTTTTTTTTTTTTGTGACAGAATCAGTTAAAATGTTGCGTCTTCAGGAACCTAGCTTAGTTACCTCGACCTGGATGTTACTGCTGGGCACTTTGTTTTCTTTGTAGAACTTTAAGAAATTTGGTTTGATTGTTTTTAACTTATATGTATATGAAACAGGGTTTTGATGCTGGCTGAAATCTTTCAACCTCTAGTAACACAAGCTTTATTTGGCAATATGTATAGTTAAATAGAATTGCATTTGTAGATGTTCTGAGCCTTTGCTTTGATTTGATTTAAATACTTTTTATGATCTACAGCTAGGGAGTAGCAGAAGTTTGTCTCAAGTTAAAATGTTGCTTGGTTTACTATCCGAGAAATGTCACTGTTCTCGTAAAAACAATGCAGTATCTATTAGCTTCTCGTTTGCGATAGAGTGGGGAAGTGAGTATCTTCATAGAGTACTACCCCAGAGTGACTGGTTTAAACACTCGGCCAACACTATGCATTGAAAGACAAGCTGAACAACACATTTAGAGGGAAGAACTATGCCGTGGTCTGTTCCCATTATTCTCATTTTTATTGTCCAACCTATTTTATAATATTATATGTAGTTGTAGGTTGAGTTTATGGGTTGGGTCTTCTTTGGTACACTTAGGTTCTTGTGGACCCATTGTGATACTCTTCTGGAGAGCTAGTCCTATAATGATATCTTTTTGGATCTGTTAAGACAGAATAGAGAGAAAATTTTCAGAAAGTTCTTTTTTAATATATTAGATGAAGTAGCTCCAAGTGTTCGGTTTCTCAAGTGACAAGGAGTTGGGCAATGGCAGAAAAGATGATGGGTGCCCTCTTAAATCTCTCCATCCATACACATCTCGTCATCTTTAAGATTTAGCTTCAACGTGTGATTTCTTAGGAAGTTATGGAAAGTGAGAAATCTGTAAAGTTTGTCATATTTGTTGCAGAGTAATATTGTAATATTTTGCAGGTGATTAATTCCTGAAGGTGCCTTGAACTCTTTGCAAAAGCGCTGTAAAAGTTTCAATTTTTGTTAGTAGCAGAAACTGTTTTTATGTCCATTTGATTGTCATTGGAAATATAAATATAATTAGGCGCTACTCTCATTCGTAATTGTCAGAGCCTTAGCTTGGAAGACACTGATGTGCTCAGTGAGCCCGATTGAGTTATATATATCTGACTTTACTGAGAATTAGCCAACACAGGTTCTACAGTTCATCTTTGATCTATCTGTGTAGATAGATATCGATTTATTCTATGTGGAGTGTCTTATTCCTCTCTGTTCCGACCCATAAGAGTTAAGGAAGGCAGACTTTTGTCTGAGTATAAAATACGTAGCATGTAATGTAATTCTTCAGAATCCTCGCATAAGAGACGTTGATTTTTGATTGGCAGATTGGCAGCCGATTGCTGCATACATTGACACGAGGGTAGCAGATTGAGAATGCCTCCAGTCCATGGTTTGGTGCGGTTTTCATTGCATTGTCCATTCATTTGTATACTTATCTTACCCAGATGTGCGTACTACCGTATACGTCCACATAATAATTCTGTAGTTTGGTCTCCAGTTTCTGCCAAAAATTCGGTTACATGCATATAATTTGCTCGCTGCTTTCTTCAGTATTTCGTTGTCATTTTGTTTCGTTGTTTTGTTTCCAACTTTCTATCATGAATTATTCCCAAGTATTTCGCTTTATCTGTATAAGCCACTGTAGTATATGGCCGGCCCATACTTCATGGTGACTAATTCAAAGTCTACTGGGTGTGGATTTGTTGTAAGGGCAGAATTAGGTAAAAACCCTTATGCTTTCGGCACTTGAGCGAATGTATTGAAACGATCTCCATCAAGGTTAAATTTGGCCTAATATCCGCTCACTCTTCCACCAAAGAAATAGACAATGCTACCAAAGAATATATTTACGAACAGTGTCCTAATTATGCCGTTAAAATCATTGGATTTGATTTTAAAGCTAAATAAGGAAAAAAGAACATCTTTAGTAGCATAATCGGAAAGCATGGCCTATATGATACCACGCCTGCAAATGTAATTGGATCTATATGGTGAACACAGAATCAAAGAAGTCAGATCATAGAAAATTTGCCTCATCCTATATCAAAACGCTCATTTAAAATGACATTCCAGTTGTCAGCTCTTTGGACAAAGCCAATCTGCTTGCTGCACACTTTACGGCTAGTTCAAAACTTCCAGATTTTTCTTTGTGCCCGTCTACAATTAAGTATTTGAAATCCAGTTTTGCATTCGCTTAGTAGCAAAAGTACTTAAAGATCTCAATATACACAAATCCGCTGGTCCAGATGGTATATTTCGCCTTTTTCTGGAGAAGTATTCTTCCTTGCTGACAAAACCACTGCGTAAGCTTTTTCATCAATCGTACTCTTTAGGGCTCTTTCCGAGTAGATGGAAAACAGCGAATCTTCTTTTCTATCGTCCTACCGACCCATTGCACTTACGTCCCTTCTTCCAAGGACATGGAAACGCTGATAACCTGCTAGCTCATATAATATCTCGAAACGCGAAAACTTCTCAATGACTGGCAATATGGTTCTCGTAGCAGCAGCTTAACTGGTGATTTGATGGTACGTCTCACCGAAAAGTGGAACCTAAGCGTACATCAATCTGGCGAAAGCAAGATAGTTGCACCTGATGTTTCTAAGGCAATTGACAGAGTTAGGCATCAGGCTCTTTTGTCGAAAATACGTGCTTTTGGGATCGATGACTCTCTTCTTCAGTGAATTAGAAATTACCTTTCGGAATGTTCAGTTCAAGTTGTCTTGGATGGTTTCAAGTTTGATATTCACAAAATAAATGTTGGTGTGTCCCAGGGCGCCGTTCTGTCTCCGACACTCTTTTTACATTTTATCTCTTGTCTGTCACTTCTAATCGAATATATTCCTTTGCCAATGACAGTACCCTCTGCTCTTGCTCTTCGGCTGTAGGATTGTGTGTCATGTCGCCAAAAACGTTCGAAATGTCTAGGTTTCCTCAAGCGATATAAGAAATATTTCTCCTCTTCTGATCTTCCCTTAATATAATTCCCAGTAGCATTCCGCAGCACCCGTCTCGCTGTGAATGCTCATCAGTATACCTTAAAGCCCACTTTCGGACATGCTCTTACATATCGTGATCCGTTCCTAAGCCATACAACTCGGTTATGGAATGCCCTGCCGATATCTCTATTTCCTATTCATTATATTCTGCAAACATTTAAGACCAATGTATAGTACATTGGTATTTCTCTTTTCTTCCTTCCTGATTTTCCTTCACCCGGGCTGTGTACAAACATTTTAGGGGTACTAAAATCAAATCAATCCAGGAGCAAAGTTAAAGGAAAGTATTGGCTTCTAAAGAAGAACGCAGAAGTGAACAGATGGTACCTACTTGGATTATCGATTTTTTTTTCGATTTTTTAGATTTATTTATTCCTTATAAATTCATGACACAACCTGATAATACACTAAATATAAAACATTTAAAGCTATTAAAGGAAAAAAATATAAGAAAGGTTTCACCAACCGTTCATTTTTTTATAGTATATATTGGGTATATATTTTAATTCGTGCGGTTTTTTTTTTCAAAATTTGAACGTAGTATTATTCAAAGTATTGCCCATCGGAAACTATGACTTTTGCCCATCTTTCTGGCAATTTGTGGATCCCATCCCAAAAGAACTGCGCCGGGTTGGCAGCCAAGAATGAATCAAGCCAATTTTTGATATTTTGCTCTGACGTGAGGGCGTTCTGCGTCGATCGATAGTCAGAAGGGGCAAGGTCTGAGCTATAAGGCGGGTGGGGTAAGACTTCCCATCCACTGTTTTTCAAATAGTTCTTAACCGGAATAGCAACGTGGGGCCGAGCGTTGTCATTATGGAAAATTATTGCCTCGTGTGTGGTCGCATATTCCGGGCGTTTTTCGGCTACTGCTCTCTTCAAACAGATTAATTGTGTTCGGTGGCGTTGTCCATTGATGGTTTCACCCGGTTTTAGCAGCTCATAATACAGCACACCCATCTGATCCCACCAAATACAAAGCATTACCTTCGCGCCAGGGATATTCGGCTTTGCCGTTGATTTGGCTGGTTGGCCGGGTTTCACATATAATTTTTTGCGCTTGAGGTTGTCGTAATGGATCCATTATTTTTTATCACCAGTAACAATCCGATGCAAAAATGACTTCCTTTTGTGGCGTTCCAGAAGCATTTCGGACATGCAAAACCACCTTTCGACGTCTCTCGGCTTGAGTTCATGTGGAACCCAATTTCCTTGCTTTTGAATATATCCAGCTGCTTTTAAACGTTTTGAAATGGCTGCTTGAGTGACACCTAAAGATTCTGCAAGCTCTTCTTGTGTTTGGCAACAATCTTCATAGAGTAATGCTTCCAGTTCTTCATCTTCAAACTTTTTTGGCTGCCCAGGACGTTCATCGTCTTTCAAGCCAAAATCACCACTTTTAAATCGTGCAAACCACTTTTGGCACGTTCGCTCAGCTAGCGCTTGTTCACCATAAACTTCCATCAAAATACGATGACTTTCGGCAACAGTTTTCTTCATATTAAAGTAATGAAGAAGAACTCCCCGCAAAAACACTTTTTCAGGCACAAAGTTTGAAATATTTGAGTGAAAAAAGATTATTGTTGTTTACGCTTCAAATGAATGACATATACTGAAATGACGTACGTAGCTTTCCTACGCATGTTCCGATGGAATAATAACAATGGAATAATACAAGTTACGCCATCTCTTAACAAACTCTTAGAATTAAGTTATAAATTTCAGTATTTATAGTATATAAAAGCAAAAATTTGGATTGCATTGGCTTAAGGAAAACACAATTCAATTTTTTGGTGGGATGACCGTTTAAGAACTAAAAAAACCAACTTTAAAAATAACAAGAAACATAATTCTAAAATAATTCAATTCAAAAGATAAAAATATAAAAAGAAAAGTAATTAAAAAATAAGGATTAGACCAAAACATCAGAAATACAAGATTCTAATGCAAGATAAATAAAGCTTAAGGACCACACTCTTACACATTTTAATAACGTTTCAGGTAAAGATATTGTCCTGATTCACTGAAGGAGCACATTAAATAATCGGTAAGACATAACATAAAGAAAAAAAAAAATAAAAATTATATGCACAGCGGTACGGAAATTGGGTTCAAACAAAATGTTTGGAAGGTTTCCACGAAGAAATAAAACGACTTCGTAACGAATAATTTTAACACACCTTAAAACAACAAGAAGAATTTTCAAAGCATAGAACGAAGGAATGTCTATCAGACTTACGGCAAATTTTTCTTAGGACATATTTCTGGAGAACCAACATTGGTTGTATTTTATTACGATACAAACACCCCAACAAGCAATTCCATATTGTAACTTAAAATGTCATAGTAAATTATCTTTAAAAGCTTGGTTGAGCATACGTTAAGCAAAAATGATAAATAAAAATGTCGCAGGGTGCATCGGAAATACTTTTACAAAGTATCAGCGTGATACGCAAGACTCATCTACATAGAATCAAGAGTAAACCCCAAATATTTAAATTAGACTGCCCTCTCTATTAGAAAATATTTATCACTGCAGGCTACATTATAACAAAAAGAGGGAAATGAGAAGCGAGATGAACAACAGCAAATGGATAGTTCATATTTACGACACTCAGGTACGTTGAAGTAAACATTTGCTTTTAAATTGTTAAAGAAGCTAAGCTGAAGAATATTTTCTTAATTTCGGAGCTTATTGCTAAATTATGCTCTGCAAACCAGTATCTCAATAAATTTAGATCCTAATTAACATCAGAAATTAGGTCAAACGGTTTGTTTAAGTCAAAAGAGAAACCAAAGTCATCAGCAAAAGCAGTCGGTGAACCCTTAAAATTAAGAGCAAAGTGTGAATTGATGTCAACCAAAAACAAAATTGGGTCTAAAACAGACCCCTGCTAACCATTTAGGTTAAATAACTTTATTTCGCTCCATTTATCATCTACCTTCACTCTTTGCGACCTTAACCAGTGGAGCATGAAACCATGAAATTCCACTTTTACCAGTTTTCTCAACAAGAAATTGTGGTTGACCATGTCGAATGCTTTGGTAATGTCAATAAATAAGCCAGTCGTACATTTTTTTTCCATCGAGGTGTGACATTATTTGGGAACAAATCTGTAAGAGCGCATCTTCGGTCAGTTTGTCATTTAAAAAAACAATTTGTACTGGAATCTTTTAACTGAGCAATTGCTTTATTTGTGGCTCATCGCACTTCAAGAATCTGTTTAGCTACTGTCATGACGGTAATGTCGTCGGTGGATTAAATAATCGTTACTTTTGGGCCCAATTAGTCGTAAGACTCCGTCATACACTATGTTTCATAACAGTGGAACTAGAACCTATCCCTGTGGAATCCTCGCAGTAACTTCGTACATAGTATTTTACGCTTATATCAGAAGTGTACCTCTGTTTCCTGTTGTTGAAATATGTATTTCGCCACTATCCTCAGTAAATAGTTCGGCGGGTTCATCCTAGCAAGGGTCCTTCTAATGAATAGCCAGCTGGCAGAGTTAGAAGCGTTTTTAATGTACAGCGTTACTACCGCACAATACTCCTTTGTGCCTTAGGGCCCACTTTCTTTCTCGATATCGATTTCTGCACGTATGAGGTTGATAGTTGAACGCTCCTTTCTAAAGCCAAATTGGTTGTCTGAAAAGGCTCCTATCTATCTTTACCATGCCAAGAGGCATATTTGGCGATATGAAGATTGCTCACCAGGGGCTTCTTTCTTTTTGGTAGCAGAACGAATTGCTGTGTTTTCCATCTTTCGGGAAAGATTTCTTCTTTAAGCCGCTTTTGTATTGTTGCTATGAAGAGGTCCAGTTTCCCGTATTTTATAAACAACCCCTCCATGGTGATAAGTGGAATTTTCTTTGGACTGAATTCTCTTAAGATGTTTCACATAGTGGCTAATGCCTGCGAGAAAAAGTGCTCTACTATTGATCTCAGCTTTTTCGAGCATGTTAATTGGGGGTCCTATAGGCTTTCAGTTTCGCCATCACCCTTAAACATGTTGAGCCCTACGGATTTGTGTCAGCTACTTGACGGAGACTTTGGAAGCTTGTGGCTTTGCTTTCTTTGATGGCTCTAATTAGGTTGCGTCTCGCAACCGTCTATGTGTGTCCAGCCGTTGTCTGGTCTCTTTCTTGCGTGTTGAACTTTGTGCCGAGCCTTATAAGCATTTTCCCTGGAGTGCCTCTATTTAATCGTTCCACCCGTAAGATGGTGAGGCATTCTTGCTCGCACGCTGCTTTGATGATAGTTGTGAGATGAGACGCATTGGTTTCCGCTGTTTCATCTTTTAACATCTCTTCGAAAGAATTGCTATCATTCCATTTTGGACTTTGTGAGATGGTTTCATTTCTTTGATCTCCATTAATACCGCTTGATGATTGCTATGGAAATTTTCCTTACTTCATTAGATCACCGAAATCAAGCAGTTTTGGGCGCGGTAAGTACATAGGTGGGTACTCAGTACTCCGCGTGCTGTTGACAAAACGCGCCACATGGGCATAGTACCCCGGCGTTAAATCCCGGATTCTACAAATTGATTTGTATCGTTCCCTTGATAATAATAATAATAATAACAATTCTTTACTTACCCTCCACTTGATTGCACCTAGAATAGAGTTGCTTGCAAAAGTGATGTCGACGATTGAGCTTAATCCTGCTTTCCGATAAGTGTTGGCCCTACATTAACGATACTTAATGTTGGGAACGTGAATATTTCCAGTTATGTTCCATTATTTAAATTCGTCTCCTATAACCACTGGGGATCTGTGGAGCATATCTGCAGTCAGTTTCTCCAACATAAGTTGGTATTCGCTGACCGTCAAGCTGGGTCTTGCATAGCAGCTGTTAAAATGGATCCTTTCTATTTTTTCTCGCACGAATACTTCTGTTTGTTCGCTCCATGGAAGGTATAGCGTCCACATATCCAAATCGCTGTTTGTTTTGACATTTTACAGGTGCAATTATTGTTTTGGTTGAGACACTTATAAAGCTCCCTCATCACGATAACGTCCGCCCTTTGTCTAAGGATATCTTGAGCTATTCTACAGTGGTTCAGGTTTATTTGTATTATCTTCATGATGTTTTGTTTGTAATAGCTCTTCGGAAGAATGGACATCTGCTGTTACTAGCTGCATTTACCCTCGCTGTGTACAAAGATTTTAAGAGTGTTCAAATCCCTTGAGCGGGCGTTAAATATAAAAAAATATCGTCTGAATGGTCTTCCTTGCAGAACATGGAGGATGGTTCCTTATCGCAGTTCTTCGCTATGTGGTCTTCCATTCCACATCTCCTACATAGCCTGGGGCGATCTTTTGTGCTACAACATTGTGTAGGTATGTGGCCAAACTCAAGGTATTCGAAGCATTTTTTAGCAACGTTTTTTCGCGAACACGGGAAATAACCCAGCCGATTTTAATTTTCCCTTTTCTAAGTAACACCTTCGCGTGTTCTGTGTGGATGATGATAGTTGCAGTTCGTGTTTCTCCGTACGCTTTCCTTAATTATAGAATGTCTGAAAGCAACCGATAGCAGTACAATGAGTTGAGATTCCTAAAGTTTGCTTGCTCTCCCAAGACTGTACTAATAACCCTTTTAAATTCACCTGTCTAGTTCCCCTTTTTGTGTTCTTCTAATTCTAGACACAGCCTCTCCAATTGCCTACCACTTGTCGTCTATGACTGTATCATCAGCTCTTTCTTTGGTTTTTTTAATTTCTTTGCTTCTTGACTTGCTTCTTTTTTTTACGACTTCGGACGAAGTGTCGTTATCGTCCCTTGTGGTAGATTTATCGGTGTTTAGGAGTTCGGATTTCTGTCCTTTTTTCGTTCCTTCCTTATTTCGCATGCTCGCTTTGCTGCGCAGGTCTTTACTCCTATCAACTGAGCATAGAAGACTTTGTCCTCCCCATTATGTAAGCACCTGATCATTTGTTGACACCTATCAAGCAAGCCAACACCATAGACAAAATTTTCAAAAAGTCTGTGCAACTACCTATACTTGTATAGATACATTAATGCCTTGATCGAGCTATCAGTGAATATTAACGCTTCGGTCCGACGGGTTTCTGATTCCTTAACTGACAGACCATGCCGTAGAGGTGGCGTAAACTACCATCTTGGATTGTGTAACTGGACAATGAGGCAAATGTTGTATTAACTTGAAAAATCCCAAACCCTGTTTGGGATGTCATTAGTTTAATTGATGAAAATGACTCACCATGTGGCGTACAGGCAGACACACTTTGAACAGTTTTATCTATTCTTGCATCGATACTTCTTTCATTGATAAGGTTAGATTATTGAGTGTTTTGTTGAAGTTGGAATTCTGCGGTAGTTTTTTCACTACCCACGTTTAGACATTTTTTAGTGTTCGTTTAGAGTAAGATTTTGTATATTGGTAACGAAGTCATGTAATGTTTTTTCTCTTCTCAAGTCTTTTATATTTTCGTTTTGAGTCATAGATATTTCGTTGTAATGAAGTTGACTGCGAATATACATACATACATACAAAAGGATTATATCCCCATGTCGCAGCTAAAAGTGATGTGTGAAAATATCCACTGTTCCTTGCATTTCGGCAAATAGATTTCTTCCTTATTCAAATAGCTGGGTTCTAACCTTAAGCCAATTGCTTTCTTGCCAAATTGTAGGGATTTTGTTTCAATAGCGGAATTAGATACTCTTTACCTGCTCATATTTCGGAAGTGCACTGCTTGCCCTCAGATGGAGAATAACTCCATAATAATGGAAAGACCTGAAAGTATGACATGCTAGTATGCTCACACTATATCGCAGTCTGTACTGATCAACCAACTTTCAATTAGTGAAATTGAATTCATTCCAGACTTTCATCACCTTATCATAAGTGACAATGCAAAGTGATTCTCAATAAGACCATTTCCATGACAATATACACCAATTCTTCAGTCTACCTATACACTTTACGGTTTTCCAAACATGAAATCTTAGATTTGTATTCGTCTGATGGCATTCAATACCCTTAACAAATATTGAAATTACACAAATAGACAAGTGTGGGTCAGATCTCTCCCTTCAAATACCACAATAGTCCGTGTGGCTTAAGATAACGTTGTATCTCTCAACAAGATACTCAAACAGCAGAGAATTACATTTTCTAGGAACAAACAGTAAACAGCTTGGTAACGTCAAAGCACCTATATCCTAGTCCAACAGATTATATAGTTTCAGGTGATCCCTTAAAATAGATAGAGATAGTATTATCGGGATAACAAGAACACCTTGACTCAATTTTGCTCATATCTGCTGTATAAATATCACCGATCGTCATGAAATCTATATTTTTCCAGAAGTAGCCCAGCATTGACCTTGTGGTATCACAATAGATCTACAACTTGTCTAAGTGCCGTCAGATAAAGACTACTATAACCTAACTTTTTTTTTTTTTTTGTGATCTGTCCACGAAGCCTTTTTTTGACCGATTTTGAAATTAAGGTGTTATTTTGACTGATGACATGCAGGGCCCCGAATGCTTTGCTTCGTTCAAGAGGCGACCAATTATTAGAAAATTTTACGATGATCAAGTTTATAGTGTACACACGAGTATATAGGAGCCATTGTCTAAATAATGGGAAGCTTATTCATACTCAAGACTCCCATAGCTGTTACTACTCTTACGTTATAGGAAAGTTACATCAAATGCTTGCACGGTCCTTCACAGAATATTATTAACGCATTATGCGTTTGATTTACGAAGTACAAAAAAAAAAGGCTTAAGCTTAAAATATTTCTCGAATTTTTTGTAGAGTAAACTGAATACAGAAATCAAATAAAGCATTTCGCACTACAGTCGATGTAATAACCAACAATTTTAAAAGTTTGGGGCATTTGAGAAAAATGTATCTATAAAGCAATAAAGTACGTTAAGCACATTGAAATGTACCTCATTTTATGGTAAAACAATTTGTCTTTCTATTCCGTTGACGTTTTTCCGGTCCACGCCAAAGGAAATTTAAAATAAATTTCCACAATTTCAACGTTTCTGTTCATTCTGACGTAAGATAAAATGTAGATTGACAGCTGTCACTCGGGTAAAATCTAAATTGTAGGTAATGTCATACTACAGCCATGTTGTAAACATTCAATTTCCACCTAAATTCTTGCCGCGCCTTTCCCATAAGTTGAAAATTACACACAGTGAGTTTAGTGCAGTTTAAAGTGAGCGGAAGTAGCATATGATATTGCATTAAATTGAAACTAACAAATAACATGTGCTATCAATTTTGATATTTGACGTTTGATATGTGATAGAAAAATTTACTGAACTCTTCCCATCGAAATCTGAAGAGATATTGAAAGGAATTATTAAAGAACTCCTTCTCATGACAGAATAACATCTTTAATTCCAACTATTCTATACACATTATGATTGCGTGACAATGCCATCACAACCACAACTATACACAGCAAACAGTCTCATTTTTAAGAGCACAGACGGTCAATATAATTCAATCTCGTTACAAACTTCATGTTAAGATTTCGTAGCATGCCAAAAAAAAAAAAAATATAAATAAATAAAATAAATAAATAAAAGTATCTTCAAGTGACAAAGTGTAAATTCAAAAGAAATTCCCAACAAATCCATAAAAGCTTACTAAAGATACACTTAATGTACGTTACCACTAAGTTCACATCCTCACAAGACTCCCATCACCCGGGTCCCTGGTCGCAAGACAATGGCTCGTAAAAACAACTATTAACCAGTTAAGCAAACGCCAACAACGACACGATTACTTCAAACTCATTCATTCCACTCACTCGCAATCGTAATGAACCCACATTGGCCTCCTGTGTTGACCCAATTAACATCTAAGCCACGAAAATATGCCCATTTGGGGCAATTACAAAAGCGAACAGATCCAAAACGAAAAGGGAAAACTCTACAATGGAGCAACGGTTAACAAAGGTCAGTATCAGTTTATGACTGTAAGTAAGAAGTCTCTCGGGAGAGAGTGGTTACATGGTCACATCTATGTACAGGTACTACCAAAAGGAAATAGAAGAAACAGCAAATCCCTTGTGAAAATACCGCTAAATGCAATCGTGTCATTTACGAGTATATATCACTGGCTGTCATTAATGTGCGCGTACATTTTCAAATGTCATTTGTGGGTGTCTGTCAAATATTTTCGTGACGTTTGTAAGGAAACATTCTTCAATAACGGCGTAACATGTAGGCAGTACAACTATGCTCATTGTGGATGTGAATTGAAAATTGAAATGGAAATCAGTATGGAGAATGGGGAAAAATGTTGCGTGCTGGCTTTGATAGATATCTCTTTGTACGCCTAAATGTCGCCATCATCTTAATTTGGTCAATAAAATCAATTTACTTTTCTCGTATGCTATTCTCCAATTAATCTCTAGAATAAACCAAAGAAAAAGGCGTCAATTCGTGGCAAATGTCGCCGACAAATCATAAATCGAATGACAAAAATGTACTTGAAGGCTTTTCGGAGCAATGAAACTTGAATCGGTGCTGTGCTGTGGATGGCTAGTGCTTACTGCTGCTAAACTGAATGGAATCGCACACGTATATAGTGCTCGCTGAATGACTATTTATGGCCGCTTTAGTTGGCTACGTAGAACCCTTTTTGGAGAATGCAAGATAGTATGTCATCGAATTGACGTTTAACTGTCATCGATTTATTATTATTTAGGTAGAATGAAATGCGATTTGCAGTTAATTAAAATTTGTCGAACTTAAAGAGAATGCGGTATATAAAACGAACGATTTCTGTCACTTGTGATATGACAGTTTAGTTTCAATGTGAACCCACACCATCACTGCTTTTTGGTGTCAAAATTCAGATGTCTTGCAACTGACCCTTCTCATGTGGCTTGCTGACAGATGTTGAAATGTTTATAACATGTATGACGTACGTATAAGCATGTGATCCACCATATTTTGCTGTTAATTTTTTTTTATTGTGTTATTGTTTTGTTTAAAAGTTTAAGAGAGTTATGTACGTGTTCTCGTGACACTTTTTCATACTGAACATCCTTCTAATAGTAGTCTTTCTAAAAATCGGGATTCTAACATCCAGTCCTTTTTCCTCTTCTATTAATATATTGTAGTAATTGATGCCACATATTTCGCGGACTCTTGAATTATTCTACTCTATTTTGAATTACTTCTTTACTGAGGTCAAGATTTCGCTGATTTTTTCGTATTTAAACGATCCAGTTTATTTTTTTCTTCTCTCTTCGAACTTCAGCTGATACTTGAGCCTGTACTGATTTTTGGAACGGATTCTCATATTTGGCACTTGATCTGCTCAGCCTGGAATTTATCTACTATGTGAGGTTGTTCCCGAATGCGCAATGTTCTCTTTAGATCGCCTTTTATTAGATCCGCCGACATTTGGACTTCCCTTAAATGTTTCGTGATCGTTTGCGATGGATATGTTAACGCTGGACGAACGGCCTTCATATAATATATGTATAACAAACCTTCTAGTTCAACTGGCAAATTTTCTTATTAAGCCACCCCATACTGACCCAATGCGTCACATCGTCATCGCCATTGCCATTTGCTGGGAACATACTTTACATACATACTTTAGTTTGTTCACACTGTTACACGATAACTTCTTTTTAATATTTCTGATTGCGTGTCTTGAGTTTGTAGGTATTTAAAAACTAAAATACGGATATTCGCTCTTAGGACTCGTCAATGTGCAGCTTCAATAGAAAATCTTGCCTAAAATGATAAAGCAACGGATTTCTGCTTATTTACTTTTGAGGCTACAGTCCAGGGTGGATCTGGGCCTCAATCAACAAGTGTCTTCAGCCAGCTCGACCTTTAGCTAGCTGCCTCCAGTTCCGTTGTTGGTTGAAGACATCTTCCACTTGCTTGTCGCGGTCTTCTTATACTGCGCTGTCCCTCAGGGGCGCATTTGAAGATTTTTCGGACCGGAGCATTGGTGTCCATCCACTCTACATGACCCAGCCACCTCAGTGGTTAGACCTTTACTCTTCTGGCTTAGTCGATGTCACTGAACAGCACACACAGTCCGTCATTGTATCTCCTCCTCCACTCACCGTCTATGAAGACGGGACCGAAAATCGTCCGTTGCATTTTCCTCTTAAAGCAAAGAGCACCCTCGTCAATTTTTGATAAAGTCCTGCGCCATAGAGCAGGGGTGAGTAATTCTGAGTGTCCTTTATTTTTGGTCTTGGTGTCAATACTTGACAAATCACCACTGACATCACGCTGATCTCTTCCAATTTTCTCAAAATTCTCGGTGTCTGCGAGTACGAATTATTATTCTTTCAAGAATGATGTTAAAGAAGTCGCTTAACAGCGCGTCGCCTTGTCTAAATCCTTCTTTGACATCAAGGGTCTCGTTGAGTTCTTTACCGACCTTGATCGAGCTGTGTGCATTCTCTATCGTCGTCCTGTACAGATGGACGATTGTGACAGGGATGCCAAAGCTAGACATTGGTCTGTATACCTCGTCTCTATAGATGCTGTCACATGTGGCCCTAAAATTGATGAATAGGTGGTATATATATCTTGATTTTTTTTCCATGATCTGCGATAATGTATATATTTGGTCTATAAAGAATTTTTCTGGTCTAAGGTCACTCTAATATGGACCAATTATGTTGCTAACGAATGTCTTCAGGGTTATACACAATACGCATATAAACTCGTGTAGACAATATTAGGAAGATTGATACCTCTATATTTGGCGCAGTTCACATTTTCGGGCAAACAATGCTGAAGGTTTATTCATCTGGCATACTTTCGTCCGATCTTATTGTATTTTACAGATGAGTTCGTGTATGCTCCTTACTGAGTCATCGCCTGCCGCTTTGAAGAGCTCGGTAGTGAGGTCGTCCGCTCCAGTAGCTTTTTTGGTCTTAAGATTAGATATGGCTATCTTCAATTCATCCAGATTGCGTTGGGCTACATCGTCCAGTTTAAAAGGTTCTTTCCACCTGACATCAGTATTTGGTTCATATTCGGCGTTATACAGTCTGCAGAAATGCTTTTTCCTTTGTTCGTATATATAGGTTTCGGTTTGGGGTTTTTACCCCTGGCATTTTTCTTTTTACCTTTTGGTTCTGAATCTTACTCTTGGAGTAGGGTCTCATAATTTCCTTGGCCATTCGCGTTTTCCACCCAAGAGGCCAGTGTTCGTCTTTTCTCTCTTTTTTTTTATTGAGCTCGTGAGCAGCTGCAAGTTTTTTATGCAGAGCCACTTTGTATGTATCTTGTCGGTACTGCTCGTCAAATCAGCGGTTTCATTGTGGTGGCTGTGTAAAACCCAGCACACACGAGACTTCATCCCTGATGGCTTTTTTGCAATTTTCCAAGGGACCTTCGATACTTGATGCTGGCGGCATCAGAATCGAAAAACGATTTGGCGGTCTTTAAGATTGTAGTCGTCCGACGATAAACTTCTCAACTGTATTAACTTGCCTTTGCTATATTCGGGATATCCTCATCCGTACCTTGACTACAACAAGGTAATGATCCCAGTCGATGTTGTCCCCTCGAAGCGTTTGGACATCCATAATACTGGAAGAGTGCTGCATTCTTGAAGTGGATTTGTATTCAATTTAAAAGTTTAAAAGTTATCATAGATTCCATTCTTATATACGACTCGGGTACATTTTGAGACTTAAGCGCCGCATATATAAGATTTGTGGGAACCCTATTGAAAGCTTTTTATAAATCCATCAATATCTTTAGACTGTAAATTGCTAAGTTGAACGCCATAAAGTTTATTGACAATACTGTGCTGTCCACTATCAAAAACTTGTTTGTATATTTTCATTAGCTTAACCGATCGGTAATTGTTACAGTTTTCGTGTTACCTTTGCTTTAATATGGTGGAATAAGAAAACTCTTTTTCAATTGGATCCGATCTCCTCTCATAGTTTTATCAAACGATATCTCGCGTTTCTTATTTTGGCGCTACACCCGAAGTAATGCCATTTTGTGGGATTAAATTAGATTAGATTGTTGTGATAGGTAGTATAGTGAATCCAAAATCATCGAGCTCATCTATGATGCCGCAATTTGTGAGAAAGGCGGCTAAGTCTTTCAAACTGTATGCTCCGCTTTGAGATAGATTTCACCTAGGTTAAGTTAACGTGTTTTGATTAAACCATTGCAGTCACGTAGGTTGTTTTCTGCTGTTTCCATTTCCTCGTTGCACAATCTGCATGTATTGTCTTGTGCTTTACCGATGGTCATCAGGTGTTTTTTACACGGCAGCGCCCTGTGAGAAAAAAACTGTGATCAGTCGAATCTGACTTCTGCTTAATTGTAGTAGTTGCTTAGTGTTTTGTGGCAACTGCTTGGCATACATTTTTGGCTTGTCTGTTTTCTTCGGTTTCCCTCCAGAAATTTTCATATCCACTATGTCCTGCCACCTAAATCAGATGAAATTCGTTTGTGATGGCCAGTTGTTATAGGTCCTAAACCAGTTTTGATTTTATTTCAAAGGCGTTAATTGCAAGTAGGACTGTTCTGCTGTCAGAGAGAATGTAAATGTTTTTGTTTGTTATCTCTCGAATGCAAAGCTTAATTGCATGGAATTGCATGGTCTGAAATACGGAGCTGTTTGTATCTATACTGGCATATAGGGATGTTTTAGTGCGAGGACCTCATACTCTGGCTCCAATTCCTTCATTTGTTTTAGATCCGCCTCTGTACCATACATGTGATTCCTAGGTAAATGTTGTTTTTTTCTGTTCCCAGTTAATACGGTCTAGAAATGTATGGTAACCTTAAAGTTGTGCCGAAAGTTATATAGTGGTAGACATTTGTTTATTAAGTGCATTCTAACTTTTTCATTTTTTCGGAATTTATGAAATTTGATTCATCTTCTGTGATGAGCATGTAGGCATTTACCATTGTTTCTTTCATGAGTTCTAGATGAAGTGATGGGATGCTTGGGATAACTTCAAGAGCAGCTGTTGGTGTGGTTTTCATTGCACCAGTAGCGCAAATACAAGCTAGTTTCTGTATTTTGTTTTTGTTGGGCTTAGCCTGTGTTGACCTCTGCGTTGCTATATGCCAATAAAGGGCGGCTACATACGTGATAGTAGGACTCGTTATTGCCATGTAACTTTGGGATGAAGTCCTAAATTTTTTTTCGATTACACTTTTGCTCGTTTATAGTGAGGTCTTGGCGTTGTCAATAGTTTTAGAAAGATGAGTGTTCTTTCATCCAATGGGATTCCTAGTTATTTGACTTCCGTTAAGAGCTCCATTGTTTCACCGAAGATTATGGCATTCCTTAGTTTTCCTTGCTTTCTTCTCTTAGTGAATTTATTTATGGTACTTTTTTTGGAATTCACTTTAAGGCCAAATTTTGGGGCACCATTCAGCAAACAGGTTCAGAGCCTTCTGGAGGCGATCAAAAACTCTTTCCTATAGAAAATTTTTATTTCCGCTTGTTCATTTTCAATATATTTTTGTTCACTTGCGAGTTTCTTTATCTATTGTCCCAAAATACTAAGAATATTAGTCCGTCTTACAGTTTTTTCACACTATATTCTTTGTATTAGTTGTCAGCTACTAATGATTTTTTAAATTTCGTCCCGATGCAAGGCCTCTACTGCCATCGTTGGTGCTCTAACTACCGCTTTCTTCACTTATCTTTTGGATAGCTCATAGTCTAGGTCAACATTCAGTTTATCGATTACTCTATATTTAGTCCGTGATTGTAAAGTATCAATTTTGTTCTCTACTCTCACCATCACATTCTTCCATTTTGTTAAAGGTATTTTGGAGCCATTTTCCACTGGTGTAAACTATTTCCTCCCTTGATGTTCTTTTTACAAGGTCAGCGAAGCTATGACAAAATGTTTTTTGATACGATTTCGATCTTCGCTAGGAGTTCAGGAGGAATGGAACTCCGTTCTGCTTTATTCCGTTCCGTTTGTACTTGGAAATTTTTACCCGTCATTGTGCCGAAGGTATAAGTTGGATAGATAATTTACTTCTTGAAGAGATCACCAAAACCGTCGATCTCCCGATACAATAATGAAATGAAATGAAATATTTGACACAGCTATTGCGTGTTGTTGTAGAGTGGTTTGCAAAATATGGAAAGAGGCGACGTCAAAATTCGTGTTGGCCTTCACAACTGCAACATGGAAAAGGTGAGATCTTCTAGATCTAATACCGCTTGGAATCACTTGGAATTTTTTGATAACAATTTAACGTATAATCGAAATTTAAGGAGGGGCTGAATACGAATGCCACCAATCTGTAAAAACAGAAAGTTTTGATGCAAGAGATGACCATTTCGTAATGAACACTTACCAACGAATTTTGCTTACTGACAAGAAGAATTCTTCATTATTGAAGAATCTTTCAATAAACAGATCAGATCGATTGACTGTGTGCTCGGTCATCAAGAGAAGTATTTGAACTCACTGTGATACTCAAACGTGGACACCATCAAGCAATATTAATGGTATTTCCGAGAGTGAGCTATGATTATGTTACCAACATTCAATTTTACGAGTAAGGAATCGAAACTTCGGCGAAAGTTTACTCTTGAACTTTACAAAGTAAAAACCATTTAATAGTGACTTAAAAGTAATATACCGGACTTCATATCACCGGAGGATTGATCAGTAAGCAGTGCAATTAATTAATTTTATAAGGCCCTGCTCTACTCAATACCGAAATATTGAATTCTTAAAGCGAACTCTTCTTCGAGGAGTATTTATTAATTACATTATGTACTCGTATTTACTTGTACACTCACTTCCTAGGTACATTCACTTCCTTGACGCTGTACTTTTATACTATTTTCATGGCTCTATTATGCATAAATACATGTTAGCTTAGGAAATGTTATGCGACTCAGGGTAATATTTGGTATTAAAATGCCCTAATATGGTTTTCCTCCATTTAGTTGCCTTTTAAGACAAATATTCGAACAAACTGCTGCAATATTTATGTTAAAAACTGTTGCCGCTAGGGCACTCTATTATTTAGAAGCAAAAGCACATATATATTGTACATCAGTCGTTTACGATTCGTTAGCCATTTAGTCTTAAATTTGTTGAAATTTTACACTTCCAATATTATTAGAATACTAGACTATCAGAAGACCTACGAATGACTGGAAAAGATCCCTGGGTCAATCAGTTTGTTATTTTAAATGAAAACAAAACCTCCAATGGTTGCAAATCACTGTTAAACACTTATCAAAATTCGAGATAATCTGCTGAATGCACACTTCATATTATAATTTGATTGTTAGTACTATATAACGAATATCTTGTAAAAGATTCATTACCTAAGGTGGTGACTCATAAATAAAGCTTTCCAAGCCACACTGTGAGAACAAAGATAGCTTACATAATATAGAAGCTAGTTTACTCAAAAAATTAAACCGTCTTCATAGCTTAATTTGCGTATGATTCAACTTAACTTCTTTGCCTTGCATCCAATTAACTTGGACAATGACCCGAACTTGTACCGACGTTTCACTTTCACCTCACACACTAACACAATGGCGCCCTTTGTTTTCTCCCTCGACTTGTGTACAATTAACACAATCACTCAAGAGCCAAGAGTATCAGTATGAAGCTTTATGTCCATTCATTTACGAATACGTGTTGAGTTAAATAAACAGAGGGTAAGGTCTGCTCATCATTTCTGACACTGACAATAAAAATGTCAAACAAATGCTGTTAGTTTGAAAGTTACGTAGAAGAAAAAAAAATGCCCACCAACTCTAACACACCAAATAAAATTGTATTTCATCTTGACTTGACCCAATCCTCCAAGGGGCGCCCATTAAGATGTTAATAAGGTGCGATAAATCCATCGTTTAAATCATACTTCATAGCCGCTACCAGCTATAAAGTCATTTAATCTGGCCGCCACCCATTTACCATATTGATCACATTGATCAGCCTGTAGTCCACATGCCAGAACTTCCCCTCCGGTTGTACAAATTTAGCTTTTTTTCCTTCTAAAATTGGTCATGCACCACACCGACTGGTACTGACGTAACAAAAATAGAAGAAAACCTACGTCAAGGCGTGATCAGAGCCAGCAACATCCATTTGGAGGAATGAGAATTTTCCACCGATCACTAAGGAAACACCGAACACAAACAAAAGGGGCCTCAGCCCAAGTGGCCTAGTGGAACTGATTTATGCATTCATTTGGACGAGCACGACGTCAAGTTTTGTTTCTAAAAAAATGGACAAACGGACGAACGCAATAGTAAATCTGTTGACTGATCGTCAAACGATCGATCAGACTGTGTAGGTATCATACAAAGTGCGCGATCGTTGTTTTTGACGTCTTTAACGTTTTGAGCGCGACCTAAGTTATTGAGATTTTCTCGCCAAAGCGTCCATTACGCCAGAACTATGGGGACCTGTCATTTAAGCTGCCATAATCGGGGGCTTGGGTGTATGCACATGTAATAAACATGGGCTTGGCACAGCACTTTTTTTTTACATAGATTTCCTTAAAGATAAAGATACGAGTACGAGTACGACAAACCGGGTGATTCAATATTTCATTAAAAACGGTTATCGCTTCCTCTCTCTGTGTGTGTGGAGTTTTTTTTTTTTTTTGTTTTTTTTTTTTTATAATTTTCCCTATTTTGGGTTCCCCTAAGTCGATTTGACTCATCTAGTGGACTAGTGTATAGGGAGATACCGGGTGGGAGTATTATTATCTTGACATACGGCGGCAACACGGACACAGTGAAAAACCGCTAAAGTCGAGGTTATGGGAAAATTGCAATTTTCCACTTTGCACTGTACAAACCGTGCCAATGGGTGAATTTTTCTTCGAGTCGTTTCTGTTTCTCTTTTATTCTTTCGTTGGATGGTCTGGCAAGACAGAAGAAAAGTGCAAAAGGCGGATCGTTAGAAGCACGTGAAAAGTTAATGATAGGGCGCAGTGTGCCAGTTGAGTACAGAGAACAAGAAAAGGTCAGTCGGTTGTGGTTGTGGCCTGGGTTTTGGATTTTATTTGTCACGGAAGTGGTTGTTCTGTTTTCATGGTAGCAATAGGGAAGTGTGGAGATATTGAGTTCGAAGTGAGAATCTTTTCTCAGCAAACTTGTAAATAATTCGTTCTAAGCATTTTTTTTTTTTTTTTTAAGTCGACGTAGGGCAGATATTTCGGGCACTGAATTGTGCTTGACTTAGATATCCTATATAAGGCAAGCTTTACTTAAGTACACTACTTTCTAACAAGCTAGTTTTTAAGGTACATAATTTGGAGAACGAGAAAAACAAGTTGAAATGGGGATTGCAGTCTGCTGAAGATTTGAGAAGAATTAATTTCATAACCAAGATTAGAGATTTGATGTTCCTTCTTGTGGCCAGTCTGAGATTAAAGGACTTTTTCAAACTGAATCTATGTTTTTCCATTTTCACAATTTGCTCTAAGTATGGTTAATGGCTTGCCTTTCTTTTTTGTTCTCCGTTTACTATGTGGCGCAGCGATTAGACCTCTCTTTCTATAAGACTGTTCCTTGACAGATTTCAATATTTAAAGGAAAGGAAAGAGGTTACTATTATTATAATTATATTTTTATTGTTATGCAAGTAAATTACAAGAACAATATTTACTTAGCCATAGCTAGCAGGACTATCAGCTAATATTTACATATGTGTATAATACATGGATAATTATATAGATAGTGTTAATAAAGTTATAATTGTAGAGGTTCCAATATTCAACAAAAAAAATATAATTGGTTAGATGCCATTAATAAAATTTAAATACGATACTTGAGCAGAATAAAAGTTGTCTTGATGTTGATTTCTGATGGTGTCATGAACGGTTCTTTAAGTGAAAGAGAGCAAGATGTACTTGTGAGTGCGTCCTTAATCTTCTGGCAGTCGAGGAGATGTTGCATGGATTGGGGTGTGTTGTTGTAGCATGGTTGACAGTTGGATGGTGTGGTTTTGCTTAGGAGGTACCCATGAGTAATTTGGGTATGTCCCATTCGGAGGCGCAGATAACATGTTATCATTTTTTTGTGTATTTGCCTTTTAGCTTCAACAAGTCTTTTGATTTCCCTCTGAAGGTCTATTCTATTGAGGCAGTTGAAGTGGTACTTTAATCGCCAATTTTACTACTTGATCAGCGTTCACGTTTCCTAGAAATTCCATGTGCCCAGGTGCGCAAAGAAGTTTTAAAGAATTTTTGTGTTGTATCAGTTTATCTCTGATGGCTTCAATAATTTCACAATTATTGTAGATTTTTTTTTAAGTTTCTATGGTAGATAAGCTATCTGTACAAATACTAGGTTTGGTGAAAAGTAACCTCCTTGGGAATGAAAAAAATATTTTTTTAAATGTTTTTTTTATTTTATTCAATATAGTCCCCTTTTAATTTGATACACTTATTCTAGCGATTTTCCAACTTCTTGGTCCCGTCCGAAAAGTAATTTTCAGGAAGATCTGCAAAATAATCTTCTGTGGCGTCGATGATTTCCTCGCGTGAGCTGAATTTTTTATTGATGAGCCATCTTTTGAGTTTTGGGAAGAGATAAAAGTCCGAGGGAGCCAAATCGGGCGAATACGGTGGATACGACAGCAATTAGAGCTGTAAGTCATTGATTTTAGCCATGGTTGCGATGCTCTTGTGGGCCGGTGCATTGTCTTGCAAAAGCAGAATTTTTTTTCGCTTCATGTGAGGCCGTTTTGCAGAGATTTCAGCCTTCAATTGCTCCAATAATACACAGTAATACTCGCTGTTGATGGTTTTTCCTTTTTGGAGGTAGTCCACGAAGAGTATGCCATGACAATCCCAGAAAACCGACACCATAAACTTTCCGACCAATCGAGCCTCCCTCGGCCGCTTCGGAGCACTCGTGCCGGCTTCAGTCCAAACATTCTTTGGAAGTGCTCTCGCGTTCGTGTTTTTGGTCAAGAGTGAGTATGCGCGGCACCCAGTGGCAGGATAACTTTTTCATATGCAGAATATTGCCCAAAATATGGCGTGTGCGCTCAGTTCTAATCTTTGTGGTATCTGCTAGCTCGCGCACCTTCACTTTCCGGTCAGCCAACACCATTTCATGTATTTTTTTGACATTGTCCTCTGTAACCGCATCGGAAGGCCTGCCGCTGCGGACTTGATCTGTAGTGGAGTTGCGGCCACCACGAAACTGTCGAAAAATATTTGACGTTGTAATCTGACGGAGCATTAGCCCCATAATATTTATCCAACTTTTCTTTTGTTTCCTTCGCCGTTTTGCTTCTCAAAAAATAATGTTTTATGAGAGAATGAAAATCGTTTTTGTCCATACTCAACATGATGCCAAACACGTCAGCAACAATCAGCTGTCAAAACAAAACTAAAGACAATATCACACTAAAATTTGGCATGTCTGCCTAAATATGAACGGACTTCAAGGTTGAAGCATAATGAGGCAGCAAACCCTTTGTGAGGACTTTTTGTGTCCTGTTTGTGTGAAAGTTTTTAGTGTATATAGCTTATCTGAAATCCATTCAAGTCGAAAATAGTGCAGAAAAACTATCACTAATACTTACATAGACAGTGTCCGGTTATGACATATATTGCAGCGCGTTGTTGAGAGAGATCAAACACTAAGAGCGCCTAAGATCCAGCTTTCGTAGAAGCCGTCCATCTTGTCCGTCTTATGTTAGCTCTTTCGACAGCATTTAGATTTATCATGAGCTCACATTAAAGTGAACAATATACCAAAGTTACATAGTTTTTGGTAGAGCAGTGGAATTGACCTTAAAATTCTCCAGAATGTTCCTATGCATTGGTATCTACAAAAGGTAAATATTGCAATGCTCCGAAATCTCTCTAGAAAATAAACCGCAGTCTAGGGCTGCTTTTAAATTTACAAAAAGACGGATTTCCTTAGAGGATATAGGATATTAGGTTTTTTTTGACTGCCTTTATTTCTCCTTGAAACACGTTACAATGATGAGGGAAACGAAATGATAGACTAAGATTTAGAATGTCTAAGAAAATACCTTTACCTGCCGGTTTGGAAGTGGATAGATTTGTCTTCAAGAAAACATCTTCCTCCCAGAAGTTTGAGTTCCTTAGACATTAGTAGAGTTTTCACTAACAAGAGCTTTTTTTCTGTATAAGGATAATGCGATGTGTAGTCCAGAGCGCACGTAGTCCACCGTATACCTTACCCATAGTGACGTTTATGTGGGTAGATCAAGTAAGGGTCCGATTAAATATCAGGCCAGGGTTGTTGGCGGAGTCAACGTACTATATTGGACTTTGGGCTAGTTGGATTGATTTAAAGTGGGTAAGATCCAGTTTTATTTTACGGATCTCAAGTGCTTTTATCTTTTGTCTGGAATTAAGGCAGAAATAGGAAAGTATTAATTTTGTAGAGGGCAATGAAAAATTTAACTCTTTCCTAAGCTGAGCAAAGAATAGTGTGGTTAACTGTGTCGAATGCTTTTCAAAAGTCAAGCAACGTTAGGATTGTAGCGTTTTATCGATGACCATTAATGAAGCAGTCTTACAACTTCGTTTTTGACGTAAACTAGATTGGTTCTCCCAGAACAGTTTTTTACTCATGATAACTTTTAAAAGGAATGGAAAATATGAGATTGGTCTTAATTTCGCCCCATTTCCATTCGATTTCTTAGGAATAGGAATAATTTTAGCGTCTTTCCAATGAGCGGGAAAGAATGATGTTGTTAAAATTGATTTGAAGTATAAATAGTGGAATTACTGGTTTATTGTGAGGTTGCATTAAGCCGATAGTTGCACTCGCATACGTTTGTCTGTTAAAATTATTAAGGAATTTTAGATGAAGCTGAATATCTAGTGCTGCGGAAATAGGAGTTCGAAGTGCTCCGAGGAATTCACTCAAATGCTGAATGCTAGTCTCAACTTATCACGACTCATCGTTTCGTTAAGGCAGTCTATCAGTAATCTACTCCGCACTTGAGTTTCCGTCTTAAGAGTGAGACATATTGCCAGTGCCGTATTCGAAATAACCTTATTTATTTTCAAAGGTTTCTTTGAGTCGTTGCAATTGTGCTACCAGCAGCATTTTCTAAAGAAGAGGACAAGTTTTGTTTTGTTAAGTGCCTGCGCCTAATCCACATCGATTATAGAAGTTACTTTAGGACATCAGGGCTCTTCCCTCATTCGCATAAGTAATCACAATGCGATACCTCGTTTCCAGATATATACCATAATTAGTTTATTAAAGGCTGAGTTCCAGAGAAAGGGATACGATACCACATTGCTGTTTCATCCATGGGTGGTGAACAGGATATTATTCAACTGATCGAGTGAGTTGTCTTGAAAGCCAAAAACCAAATTTTGACCTAGATCCTGAATGAACTGTAAATCGGTTTCAAAATTGCCCTACTTGGGTTTCCCAGAAAAACGGTTTAAATCTAATCCTATCTAAATTAAGGTTTTTGACTTAGTGGTCTGCTGGCTCATCAGATACTCTCGAAATAATTAAATATACTAAGCTTCGGATTGTCAAAATTTAGATCTATTATATCCTCTATAATCCTAGTTATAAAAATAAGTATCAGTGCGTTTTAATGTGGGAGTTAACGTCACATCATTCGAACAATTGCATATTTACTTTTTTTTTCGATATTCGACTGGGACCTCATCTTTTGGTGGAAATATTCTGTATTCGTATTTGAAAAGAAAGATATCGGTCAGGTTAGGTCAAAAGGAAGAGTATTAGGGTACTATGTTCCTCTAATGTTCTCTGTATCTTAAAAGTTCTCAATAAACAGTGTGTCAAATCTGTAATTAATAATATCATTTTCCTGCGGTTATTAGTTTTTCAAAGACACGAACTGATATCTTAAAGATTTTCCACTTTTTCTGAGTAGTGTTGCTTGGAATAAAAGTATGCTGTTTACGGACGAGCCTTGTTTATTGCAATTTAATCCGGCTTGATAAACATGCTTATGAAAACCAAACAAAAAAACCAACTTGGTCCAAAATAGTCTCATAATAGTTAGGGAGCCTTTGTTGTACATTGTTATTGGGAAAGAGAGATACGTTCATTATTATATATTATATCTAGCTAATCAGTCGGTAAAAACTGACAACATTTAGGCCTTTTATGTCTGGATCGTTTAAGTTTTGTCTTTGGTTAAGCTGACAGTAAGGACAGGTGACTTCTTTTGTATTCAAGGTAGATCGTTGCTCTATGATTTGTTATCAACCACTGCTCAATTTGTTGTCAGTTGAGGTCCCTTTTCACTTGTGTGCGCCATCTATGACGAGGTCTTTCTCTACTGCGTTGTCCTTCCAGGTTAAATTCGAAAACTCTTCCTTGTCGTTCGTTAGGCGACTGATACGAAGTTTTCTCATTAGGTCGATGTCGTCGTACAGCTCATATAGTTCGCTGTTGAATCTACTCCTCCAAAACTCGTCAATGCAAATGGGATCGAATGTCTTACTAAGGATTCTTTTCTCAAAACGAACGAGGATGCCTCCATTCGCTTCCGATATAGTCCATATTTCAGCGCAGTTAAATAGGGGGAGATGATCAATGTCTTACAAAGAGTCTGCTTAGTTACTCGTGATAGGCACTTTGGCAGAGTTGATAGCAGACTCAAGGTAGACAAAGTCCCTTACTGACTCAAAATTATAGCTGTCGACTATGACGTTCTGCCCAATTTGTTGATGTTGATTGTCCCTTCTTGTTGACAGCATGTCTTACTTGGTTTTGCATTTATTTAGCGCTAAGCATTTTGGCAACTTAAGTTTCAATACTAACGAACGTACGGGTGACAGCTCGTTGAGCTCTGCCAATAATGTTAATTATGTTCCATAGACATGATTCTACCTTCAGTGTTCGCTTGCATGTTCGCACAATTCTTTTAAAGATGTCACATGACACCTCGTTAGCTTTTCTAAAACCTTTTTTGACAATAAAGATCTCCATTAAGTCATTACCGACCTTGACGGAGCACCGAGTGTTCTCAATTGTCCTTCTGCGTAGACAGAGGAGCTTGGCAAGGATGCCAAAACTAGACCTTACTCTACATATATAGCTCGTCTCTACAAATGCTATCATATGTCATCAATAAAAAGATGATGGGTATCGATTTGGACTTCTTGAATTTTTTTTTCCAAGATCTGCCGGACGGTAAAGGTTTGGTCGAATATGGACTTTCCTATGGTAGTCTACAAGAACCTTGCAGGTTATTAACGAAGGATTTCAGACGTTCACACAATATGGCAGATAAGATCTTGTATGCGATGCTGAGGAAACTTATAACTCTATAGCAGATGTAAGGATCTCCGTTTTTGTGGTTCGAGAATCATGCAAGATCATCAGGCAGACACTCTTCTGACTAGATCTGAGAAATGAGCTGGTACATGGTCTCCACAAAGTCAATTCCAGCAGCTTTGAATACCTCGCCCGGTAAGCTGTCAGGTCCAGTTGCTTTGTTGGATTTTAGCTTAGATATTGCTATCCTTACTTCGTTTTGGTCAGGTGGAGGGAAGTTTTGGCTATCATCGTAAAAGTTGAATGGTCTATTCTGATTCTGAAATTTTTCCATACTCTCAGCACCGATTGTGACTCTACTACAAGGTAAATTTGCATGTGCTTGCTGATATTCTTCATCAAACCAGTGATTTCATGTTGGTGGTCGGGTGAAACCCAGCATATCAATTGCGACGTTTTCGTTGGCACGTTGGCAGCGTTACCATTGTTGAGAGATTTTGGCATACACGTTAGAAAAAGATTCTGGTGGTCTCTTGCGATTACAGTTTTCTATGTTATACCTTGGTTTCAACAAGATAGTGATCCGAGTTAATGTTGGCAGAATACTGGAGGCATGCCTTACGTCGATAGTAAAATATTCAGTTTGGTTCATGTTCTCTCCCGGAGGGAAAGTGTATTTGCTATATAGTAGTGATACTTTGTTCTGCTGTAAGGTCAATAAGCTTAAGTCTGGTCTATGCTTACGAATGGAAACGAAAAACACCATAGTTTATATACGGAAGACGAGTAGACTCACCAACCAATCTGACTAATGTCTTACAAGGATATAAAGATTCTGGTTAATGCAGATATTTATATTTTTAAACCTAATCATGCGGACTCTAAAAATGTGGGTTTTTTTTAGAGAATAGTTTACCTTGCTTCTGTCTACTTTATATTGCTCGCGAATGCTACATTACACTACACGCTGGTCAACACTTTTTTTTACGGGAAGGAAGAGTTTTGAAGGAAGAATCTCCTGAAAGTCATGACGATGGTATACACAAATGTTGCTCTAAACACACTATTATTTCAACTTACCCTTACTACTGAATTGCTCAGGAAAGACAAATGTGAAAAAGCTTGTTTGCCCCTTTTTGGAGTCCTTCTACACTTTTTTCAAAGATTTATGCCTCTTGCAGTAAGTCAATTAGAAACAATGTCTTCGTTACAGCATCTGGCCATCGTGGTATCGTCCAGTTGTGAAGAGGGTTAAACTTGACAACAATTAGATCACTCCATTACATTGTTGACAAAGTATGATCGATATTTCAGATCAAGGGAGTCCAATTAGCTCGATTTTTCTTCTATACCATAAGAATCTAGAAACGAGCTCCCTTACGAGGGACTTACCACATTTAGAAAGATTTATCTTGAATGTGCTGTTCACATATTTCCACAAACTATATACCTTAGTTCACAAGTACCTGAAGCATCTCATGAATGTTCCCAAGTGACTTTTATGTTACATATGCAAGCTGTGAGACTACAAATGACAGTGACAAGCAACCACTAAGTTATGGACTTTTAGTTATTGACACGTAAATGCAATGAGGCAGAGAAGCAGATAGAAACAATTTAGCTGCAAGAACCAATTCAGACAAAAAGTAAAACTCCGGCAATCTTGCGTGCATTTGTGCGAAAAGTTTGAAAATAGTCCTCCCATAGTCGTACCTATATATCAATATATAAGTTACCACTCTTAGGCCTAAGACCTACAATAACCCCAATGATCATCTGCTGACATAAACGGTAGTATTCCATTTCCAGTAAAAACACCAACCACCTCCTTACTACTCATATTATTTAAAATAAGAATTCGCGTGGATATTTACATCAAGTCAAAAGTCTTTAACCCTCAAAACTATTTTATAAACTCAATTCAACTTTACGAATAGCATGTTCCTACTTCTTTGGTTGTCCCATTCTATAGATTAATTTACAGCCAACGAAATAATCTGAAATATTTTTTAGTTATTTTTTTTTTTTTTTAAATCCTTGGGTCTTACATAATTTATTCAAAATTGCTATATTGATCATTTCCAAACAATTTACATTTCCATACAGAATAGCCTGCGGCTCCTCAAACTAGCACCTGTCACATATATCTTTTACATTCATAAATAAATTCTGTCGGTTGGCCAACGGAATCGTGCGTTCACATTACGTAGAATTTCAGCTATTTTATCATTTCAAAGTCTTGCTACAACCACCTGATAATATCTGCACTTGTTTGCTTAATACAACGACTAAAGACAATGTTGTACGAGTCGACTTTCAAAGAACAACTATGGAGTGACCCATAAACATTGGTTGAAATCTGCGTAGATACATTGGCCAAGTTGAACTTATTTAACAGATTTTTGACAAGTTTTATCTGGGCTTCATAAAAGAGCTTTAAGATTGTAATAATAGTAGATCTAAAAGAATGGTGTTGTTTAAAGAAAAAAAAAAAAAAAAAACTGTCGCAAAAAAAAAAAAAACAAGTTTGAGGGCCAAGAGAAGGGCTTTAAAGTCTGTCTACTGAATTAATCCAATAGATTCTTAAATGTCTCTATGTAGTTTATGCATTAACCAAAAACCAACAAAAACAATAATTGCTGTTTGTTTATACAGTACTCTAAACAGTGCTCTCTATTGTGCTTGACGAGCAAAATTTTCCATTTTAACACAGTTTTTCTGGCCCCCTCGACTAACTGTACTAAGAAAATCCCTCTAAAACAACTCTCCAAAAATGAAGAAAAACAGTCAACATAAAACCTTCCATCATCAGACGGGTGGGAGGTAGAAGAGAAAGCCCAATAGTCAAAACAAAATGAAACACCATCGCTCACAGCAGTCGTCAGCATGATGATTGTGTACGTGTATCTCAGTATTTAAGTATTTAACTTAGCTTAAAGAGCTCTGAGCGAATTTTTACTATTTGGTAAGATACTGTGGTTTCTGTATTGTGTGTTCTTTTACTTTGAGGCTTTTGAGAGGCAACCGTGCCTGGCAGAAATATACTAGATACTCTCATAGAAAACTTCACTGCATCTTGGTGTTACGAATAGTGTATTAAAGTTTACCCTACCTCGTATAAGAAGTGCTCGTACACAGTTACAATCACAGATACTAACGTCGACGCTCTGAGTTTTCCTGAGAGACTTAAATCGTAGTGAGATAGGTGATCACTTAGCTGGCAATTCAAAGAAGACGAAAAAACGGCTAAAAAGTGGGGTTGCAGCAGTCACTCACTGAACTTTGTACAATTTTCCGTTTCCCACAGCAATATCAGCAGCGCGATTTTCTTGTAATCGTGTTATGTACGAATACGAGTATCTTTTTGCCGCAGCAATAGAAATTCCAAAGTCATGCCGCACCGTCAAAAGCCTAAAGCAAAAGCACAATATTCGTAATTTTTTTTTTTTTTTTTTTTTTTTTTTGTTTGATTTTTGTTTCTCTCACTTTGTTGCATATTTTTATCGTGTTTTATTTTTTTATTTTCTTTCTTACAAAGTCAGTTCAGGTGTAACTGCTCTAAAGAGTTAACGTGCGCATCTCGTAGCCGTAGTCATCGTAGTCGTAGTCGTCTACGTCATTGTCGTTGTTGTCGTTGTCGCTGTCGCTATCATTGTCAATTTGTAGATCGCAGCGTGTCATTTCGTTTTGTCGATTGATCGCGTTCGTCTAATTGGTTGGCGTGTCCAAATCCAACGGTTCTTAGGAGAATTATTTGGCGAAATTGCCACCGCAAATCAAATCAAATTGAAGATTTTGGGTCAGAATTCATTTCATTTGATAGTGAACTAGTGAAAACCAGTGAAGAACGTCAGACCTCATAGTTAGATATCCCCTGAATGGCCGGTCCTTAAGAAACCATAAAAAAGTGTCAAAATTTTTATAAAAATGTAGAAATTCTTTTAAAATACCTGTTCTTGTTTAGAATTGTTTAAAAGTACTCTTTAAGTAGTAGAACTTGTTCAAAATCGGTATGAAAGCTTTTAAGACCATTAGAAGGACCAAACAATTTCTGAACGGATAAATTTGGATCCTGAATTTGACCAGAAGTGTTAAAATAGTTCGAAATTGTTTAAAATTTTCAAAATTTAGTAAGTGAAACGATGAAAATTTTGTAAGATTTAGTGTATGCAGAAAATGAAACGAAAGGACGTTGTTCAAGAAAAAAAAAAAAAAAAAAATGTCAAAATTGTAAGAAATTTTTCAAAATTGATTGAAATTTGTCAAAAGTGATCAAAATTGTTTCAAGATTACAAAAGTAGAACATATTCTGTGTTTTGGGAGTCTTTAAATCCACCGAACGGTTCAGAGAAACAAGGAGTATCTTTAAGGCCATAATCGGCAATGCTTCACAATTGTGTTCAATTGTGTTTGTGTCTATGTATCCAAAGTGCAGAGATTCGTTCTAAAATTGTTATCTAATCCTTTCCCTGGCTAAAGTGAAAAAAATAAAATCCGAATAGATATTTTTTCCCTTCAAACTATTCAGATGCAACTGCCATTTAGAGGCGCAGGAGGTGGAAAAAAGCAAAAGTCGACGAAAAACCAACAATAAAGCAACTCGAAGTTATGTAAGTTGTTTGGCGATGTGCATCACTCTATTCATTGAGCTGATGACTGCCGGAAAACCAGGCGATAGAGATATAATACGAGTCCGTGAGCATTGGAGATCATGAAATGAAACAAATCGTTGGACGTATTTTTAACTTTTCTACAATTTTTTTCAAATTTAGTTTGGTTTTTGTTTAGCGTGACAGAGAGAATAACAACAATGATGTCAACAAAGTTGTTAGTTTTTTTTTTTTTTTTTCGATAGTATGTAGGTACCTTTTTTTTTGAAATGTGCATTGTGTGGTGGTTTAGAGAAAGATTTAGTCTAACGATTCATTTTAGTGGGTTTTTTGTTTTGTTGACTCTTTGTTGGTTGATTGATTTTTGTAGTCACAAAAGTTTGTATTGTCACGATCCGACATTGAGTTCATGTTCATGTTCTCTGCAATGGACGGTAATTATGGCGAGTTTTGTATGTGATTGGTGGGGTTTATTTTATTTAATTTTTTTTTTATTTTTTTCTTAAACTAAAGTACATATTTAGTTGTACTTGTATTTCTCAATGATAAATCACTAAGTCACTTGGAAGGAAATTTTCGCAATATATTCATATACAAATACTTGTAGCTCATGGTCTTTCTTTCTTGCGAATGATGAAATTTGTGTGCATCCGAACATGTCTATATATATGACAGAGTTGAGGTGATTTACTGATGACCTTTGTCACCGTCTTAGGCTTCTTGGAATTTATTTTCCTCCTGGCTGGCAAAGGCATCCCCTGATTTGGGATTTCGTGGTCATTTTAGTTTTGTTTTGTCAAGCAACGCTGTTTTAATTTTTTTTTTATTGTTACCCTGATGGCCATCACGTATTATGATAATTTGTTTTGTCAGTAATTTGTATTTTGTGTTTTGTATTTTGGAGTCTCTCTATTTATGGATTAAATTATTGGGTGACTGCTAATTGGAGATTTTTTGGGGTGAGCTTTTTGATTATGATTCTTTGCGGGGTGCGTGAGCATGGCTGGCTGAAGCTATTCGTATTTTTTTCGCAAAACGTACGTGACTTGACTAGAAGCTTATGAAGGAGAATACAGAAAACTTAAAGGTTAATACTCGGATCTTAGGTGTTGCAAAATTGTATTGCAAATTAACTTCTATGAAGAGTATAGGCCCAGGCTCCTTCTCCATTCCGGTCTTTTGACCGGAATAGATATTATTGATAGATTCTAAATCTTATTCTAAATTTTTGAATTTCAAGCGGAAATCGTATTTGGCTTACGAACACGTTTTGATGTTAGAAATGCTGTTTGACCTAAAGCGTTGAGAAATGTCAGCACGTGACAAATTTTACGGAAGTGATTGCGCCGAAAAATTTATTTGAATGAAAACATTTATCAACAGAAAATTTTCAAAGCAACAAGCCATGCAGAATTGCTTTTAAAGAAAAGGCTTTCTTTAGTTTCCCAATATCGTTAGTGTGATTTCTTTTAAATTGAGACAGATAGTACTCCTTTTTTTTTGCTATTGTTGCGGGATTTTATTCAATTGGCAACGTCAGCGCATCTGTTTAGGATAGAATTTATCCATCAACTTGACAAGCCGCCGACGTCTTGCAGGGACTCGTGTTTCTCATATACATGTATATATATATATATATATATATAAATGCTAGAGTGTTACACTGAATGATACCAATATCTAAACTTGAGTAAATCAAAACTCCCGATTAGGCAGCCTATATTACATTTTTCAAGAGTTGATTGAAGGAAGGAATCCCTGGTGAATGGAGATTCAACATCATTTGCTAGATCCATAAGAAAAAAGCTCATCTGAACTGCACAATCACATAATAGTCCACCGTATCGTTGCAACGCCTAAAACCATTTTTTCGACTGTCCCCTATCAATACGGTTTCATCCTCATTACGGTATATTCTTGATAAAACCTGAGAAATTCAAATCGACGCTTATCTCATAATCGACCAAACTCAGGAGATTATACAGAAGGACGATGGAGAACGCTCGTAGAGATCGAAGGGGCCTTTGATAAAAAAAAGGGCTTAGACAAATGCAACACTTTTAAGCTAGCTTTAGAGGTACTTTTATATGCTGATGTCCTGTCCTTGGTGTAACTGATAGAAAGCAGTGATTTGTCACTATGCATTTATAAATATTGAAATAGAGCGGCATAAATGGTGTTAACTGTTAATGAGGGCAAAACGTCACCTGTCAGAAAAATGCTGTTTATCGCCTGAATTGTTTGGATATATGAAAAGAATAAATATTCAAGCAAAAACTTTCAATTTCTCTCTCTCGAGAGAGACAAGTGGAAGTAGACCTTAACCATCTAAGGATAGTTGGCCTAAGAACGATCTATCTGTAGAGGTTTTACTGGTTGTTGCCCATGTCCACATCATTATCGAAACAAACAAGTATGTTCCACTTATAGTTACACCTTTTTCTTTAAACATTATTGTTCGGATTTGAGATTTTTGCATTCCTCAAATATATATTTACGAGTATATTCCTGTAAGCGTAATGCTTCGTTGTAATCTGAACTTTTCGTGCTGATGTTTTATATTGTACCACTATGCTAGAACTCTCCTCTTGCTTTTTGACTGCTGCAACTTATTTTTAGAACTATTGAGGTTCTTAAAACTTGTATGAAGCAGATAAATTTGATTTAGTAAAGATCATTCAAGTCATCAGTTGCTAATCAATGTTTGTTAAATGACTAGAATCTCGGCATAGTTTGACTAGTTTTCAAGAAAGAAGCGACGCGGAATAGCGCCTAATACAGTCACTTAATCAATCAGTGTCGTCAATATCACAAGCAAGATGTTATCTTTCACACTTAGGCTTGATAATCTTCGTAATCTCGTAAGTTCTTGCCAATGTTATATTTAACCTACTTTTTTATAATTGGCAGGCGCATAAGAGAATTTATGCACCCATAAGATGTTTGCAAATAGCGCAGGCGAAAGGAAGTTAGGAAGAGAAAAAAGAGAGATACCGATGTGTGTTGGTTTTAAATGTTTGCAAGTTACCATATACGGTCCAGGAAACTCAGAGCTCGACCGGGCATTCCATAAGAGAATTGTACGGCTTTGGATAGAATCACGATATTTCAGAGTACATCCGAAGGTAGGCTTATGGGTGTACTGATGAGCATTCATAGCGAGACGGGTGTTATGCTTGAAGGTTTGGAAGGGCGAAATGCTACTGGCGATTTTAATGGAGCACTAGTGATGAAAATGTATCTCCTATTCTAGGAGCACCTGAACAGATGTGGGCATTTTACTCCAAATTAAGAATGCCTTACTTATTGAGGCCAGATCAGAGGAGACTTGAGGAAACCTAGACATTTCGCAGCATTTTTGGCGACATCGAATATGTGGCCATTAAAATGTAAGTTGTCGTTGACATACATACAGAGAATGGAAAGTATTTTGGTTTCAACGATGCAAGGGCCATTCGTAGATAATGGTTGAGTATTTAAATTTCGCTTTAACGACAACAGACAGCATTATGTTTTGGAAGCCCTAAGTTCCACTCTGTTGATAGTTCCCCTATTAGTTACGCTGCTAATATAGGAATTTAATGAGGTTAACATACGCTGCTGTTCCCGTTCTACAGCCGAAGAGAGGGACATGAGTCTGGGAACGACTATGAAAAGCAAAGAGTACTGCTATCACATAAAGGAATATATTGAATAAGAAGTAGCAGACACAAGATCATTGATAACAATTAAAAAAGATTGTCGGAGACAGATGGGTGCCCGGAGGGACACCAGTATTTAGTTCATGAATATCAGGTTTGAAATAATTTAAGACATCTTGAACGGAACGTTCCTAAAAGCAGTTTTTAATCTATTTTCGTTGATCCCAAATGCTTTAAAAATATCAAGTGCAACTCTCTTGCTTTCGCCAGATTGGTGTAGATTTTGATTAATCTTTCGGTAAGACAAGCCATCAAATCACTAGTGGACCAAAACCGTACTGCTGGTCATTGAAAAGTGTTCGCGTTTCGAGATATTCCATGAGCATTTCCGTGACTTTGAAAAGAAGGGATGTAAGTATAATGGGTCTGTGGGCGGAGAGAGAAGAAGATTTGCCTTTTTTAGGGACGGGCTGGAAAAATGCTGTTTTTCATCTGCTTGGATAGAGTCCTTAAGAGTAGAATTGATGAAAAAGCTTACGCAGTGGTTTTGCTAGCAT
Organism: Volucella inanis; assembly: GCA_907269105.1. Taxonomy (NCBI): domain Eukaryota; kingdom Metazoa; phylum Arthropoda; class Insecta; order Diptera; family Syrphidae; genus Volucella; species Volucella inanis. The sequence goes on along the minus strand of OU026156.1, from coordinate 36,937,834 downwards.
GGAAGAACACCTCTTCAGAAAAAAGGGATATATACCATCTGGACAAGCGGATTGATTTGCTGCATATAATAGTTTTTATGTATATGTAGCCCGACTAGCTTATCCATTTGTGCAGGATAACAATGAAAAGCTCTAATTTTACTGTAAAATTCGGTACCATAAAGTACCACTTCTGGAATCCTTTCTACAACTTGTATCGCTTTATATACAGATCAAACAACTCGCTGCCAATTGTGCATTTCGGCTCAATTAGTTCTAAGTCAACACTCCGTTGGATACATTATATCCGGATAAGGATAAAAGTTAAAGTAATGTAATATTAAGTAATATAGGCAAGCGGAAGGAATGGATTCTGCAATCTTCTCCACAGATTCAGATCGGAAATTGTACGACTTCCGAACACCACCAATTTTTTTTTTTTTTTTTTTTTTTTTTTGGAATAGGCAAAAGCTGACGTGAGATTCTGTAGGATACCAGGATAGGACGAAATCAACTATTTAATGAGCTTGCGAGAAAGCATTGCAGATGTGGGTATCAAATCACGCCAATGCTGAATAAGCATATCCTGAACGATAAAATGACAAAGAAGGTCGTCCAGAGGAATCAAATCGAAATGAACATAGGATATGTTAAGCTCTGAAGATATTCTTTTTTATCAAACCGGACGTTGTTTGTTTTAAATTTCTCTTAAATTTAGTTAGTTGAATCCTTGATACAAATTAGAATGGGAATCTTTTGCTAACGCTTTTTGAATTGTTCTCGACACATTCACTGGTTTTATTCACTGGTATTTATCTTAAAAACGTGACAGTTAGCTTAAAGATACTAACTACCTAAATATCATAATAATACTGAAGGGTTTCAGAATTAATTTTTTCAATTTGAAGTATTTCTTGGCACCTCTGTTCTGCTTTTTTATTGTCTTTATATAATATTTCATGATAACAGAACGAAATTGGCGTAATTTTTTTTTTGATATTCACTTCCCTTCTAAATACGAGTATACCTGGACGTTTGATCTATCCTGCAATTCCAATTGGAACTTTTTAAACCGAATCTCTAGCTACTTAGCCTAACTGTCATAGGGACAACTAATGAAAATCAACTCTAAGCAATTGCTAGTTATACCCCCATCGAATTGTATCTCTTTTAAGCCATTGTAATGAACGTATTGTCATCAGAAAATTAGAAGTATCATTACATAAGTCCTAAAAATGAACCCTGCGGCACTCCTCCATTCTAAACGTTTTAGTTTTACATTCATTTTTTGTTTTGTTTTTATACTTGTTCTTCATTGAAGGATATTAACCCATCAGAATGTAAATCTCCTCCTTGTTTTCCGATTTTTTCTCTCTTGGATAACCGAGTTCCATTGTAAAGCATGACAGACCATGGCGGGTTCACTTTTGCCATCTTTTATTGTATTCATCACCACCTCTATCCTAAAAGGCTTATGCTTAAAGGATTCTACCTTATTCTCATGGAGTTGGATTTTGGAAATGTAAATACGTAGTCTTAGAAGGGCGCATGCACTATTTTGTTCCTTTTTTCTTGAAAGAGACGTCTGTTCAATTGCTGACTTATTTAGGCGTGCTTTGGGTGGTCAGTATTTAATCCGGTAATCATTGAAATACAGAACTTTATCTGTCTGCTCATCTGTCACATGATATTTAGCGGGTTCTATGAGAGTTCCTGTTCTGCCATAGCATGTTATTGTCATTCCGTTGTTAGAGGTTTATTCTCTTCATGCATGACCCCTTGATTGTTTGAAATCTGGACTTACAGATTTCAGATCAACAAGTTCTATCGAATTTGAAAGCTGGTTTTCTTGGAATAGTCAATAATTATAACAATCGACCCAATATCAGGACTCGGCAGCATGTGTAAACAAGTTAAAGCTGGTAAATAAAAGATGGAATCATTTCCAGCATTCATTGCGAAGTTTACTTGAAAAAAGTCTTAAGTTGTTGACCTTGCTATTTGAACTTAGGTTTCATCACGGAAGCAAATCTATAAATGACAATTCAATGTAGATATCTATGAATAGTAAAACAGAACTTTGGATTTTGAGCATTAAACTACTAACTCGTTACGCTGACCGCGAATAAATAATCGCTGTATGGGTTGCCTCTGATTTCAATTGTCACGGTCTAGAAAAAAAAAGTGGCAATTATACATCGTAAGCAAAACAACGAAGCGAATTACGTTCTAACAGAACGGAGCGAAAACTTCTAATCCTCTCGAATCAATCCCATGAAACAATTAGAAAACTATCTTTCAACCACGCTACGGCAATTTAAACTTATAATGGCATAATTAAAAGAGTTAAACTTGTGTCCGACCAACTTTTGCCTCTCCAATTATTAGTGAAAATCAGTCACATGCACTGTAACCCGATATCATGAAGCACTTAAGTCTGACTAATTATATACATACTCGTATCTACTATCGTAGACGGTACAAAAGTTAAAAAAAAAAAAAAAAAAAAAATTAAAGCAAAAAACAATACCGTCCTCCTGAAAAGTAGGGACGGAGGAAAAAAAACCGTAGAACACTTTTTATTACCATCATTTACGTTGAACTTTGTTTGTCACTTTCCGAGTCTCCTAGACAATCCTCTCTAGCCTTTTGTCTTCCCACCGTAACCAGATCAAGGTATGATTTAAGGGGCAGCAAAAATCGATATCGCACGTCTGAATACGAGTTGGTAGAGGTGGTTTCGAGTAGTAAATAGTGGCTGGTCTGGGTACCTCTAAAGCAACCTCAAAGGCTGACCGTAAATATTAAATTTAAGCCCTGATGAGCACCGTGAGATCTAGGCCGTTGGCGGTTTTTATTATTTTCATTTTCTTTTTTTCTTTTTTTTTTCTATTTGGTAAAGTCGTAAATGAAATCGAGAGCAAACCCACATAGCGTCTTTGGAAAAAGAAGGCTCAAGCGCCAGATATGCACTCAGCTGGGGGAATTGAAAAAGTTCAATTATCGTTTTGTGTTTTTGCGGCCCCCTTCTGGTTTGGTTTTAGGTGAGAGGTTTATGTTGCTGGTATACTTTACCAGCTCGCTCTTGGTTTTCTCACAGTGTCTACCATGTGTTTTTGCATACGGAACAGATCTGTACAGTATCTATTCACAGTACTCACGATTATGAATGAATTAGACGGGCAATTAGCACTTGGCTTAACAGATACTTTTGTGGCAGAGTTGTTATCCAATGCGGGCAGTATGATTAAAAATGCAAAAAAAAAAAAACTAAAACTACAGAAAAAAAAGAGGGAAAAAAAAAACACATATACAACAAAATTCAAAACACGAATAAACAGATACGGGGGGTGTACTCGAATGTAAGGAGAACGAAGAGATATAGAGAAAGGTGTTGTAATATGGTGCGCTTGCATAAAACGGAAGCTCTAAATGCATTTGCGGAACACCACCCATACATCATGGGGCTGACATAGACGTAGTGGTAAAGCTGGTGCTGTTGGTGCTGCTGGTGGTACTATGAATACAACCGGCGATGGACAGTGCTGGGTTAGTGCTGCTCATCATGCCTTGGAATGAAATAAATTTGCGGCCTAGTGACCAGATACAGATGGTTGCAAATAAACAAGGGAGCAGGAATGAAGCCATCCATCCATTCATCCGATGTTAGTCGGTTTATATGTCGGAGGCCATTGCGTGATTATGCAATGGTGCATTGTTTGAAGTTGTTTTTCATTTCTTTTTCTGAACCCCTCCTTCTTCTTCGACTTGACCATTTACTGTCTGTCTTCTCTCACAACAATTCGCGCGATTTTGCAATGTGATGTTCGTTCGATGTTTCGTTTGCCTCATCTGACGAATGGCTTTTAGCTATTGCGATTACTGTTGTGCTGGCCATTTGAATGACCAACTTTAAATGGATTTCATAGCTTCTTTCGATTGAAGCAGGTATTTGTACCTAGATATTGCACTCTGCGATTGATGGGTAAGTATTTTACGGGATTGTACGCATAATCCTCGAATTTACATATTTGTCAATAACTCATGCCAGACTGACGTTTCTCTGTTGCTTGATATTTTTATGCTTGATCGGGTTCGAGACGAAATGAACCTTGCGTTGCAATTTAATAAGTACAAATGGTTGTCAGCTTTAGAGTTCGATATTTTGAAACCATCATTTGATCTTTATGGTTGCATTTTTACGATGCAACCTTTATTGTTGTTTGTTTGTGCAGCTGCAAATAAACGTGAGAATTTTTTAGAACTCAATTTTATGTCTTCATATGAGTCAAACCGGAGAAAATAGTCTAAACAGCTTTTTAGACGTAAGTATATAATAGGAAACTGAAGCTTGGAACTTTTAGAACTGGTGCTTTTCAACTTAGTTAATAGGTTGTTATACTTTTTAACAAGGACCCACCTGGAAGTTTCTGTTCGGCTCGCAGCCTTCTCGATTCTAAGCTTTTGTGATTTCGAGGTCACTTAGTTCTTCCTTCGGTGTCCTTTACTTTTATATAAAGAGGTTAGATATTCCATCTAAATCTGATTCATACAAATCGGTGAGAACAAATTATAATGCAATTCGCAACGCATGCTTTGTAAACAGTCCAATAGCAGTATATGGTTGTATTTTTTTATTCTGGAGCATTCATCGGAGCAGAATTAGCGTGAATTTTTGGACCTTAGGCTGGAGTCTTGTTGTTCCGTAATATGTTTAGACTCAGATGTTAATACGGCACATATACCATATTTCACGGTTGTGTCTTTTTCACCATTCGCTTCCCTCGCGGATCCAGTATGGAACAAAGTATTTGCATGTCGAAGGAGCTGAATATTACTGCTTGTCATCTTATATTCAAGGACGTTGAACACAGAATCATCACTCAGAATCAAGACTCTGTTTAGCACATTCAGGGGAGAGTTCGAACTCAGTTGGTTTACCAGGAAAAAATAGCCTCAATTTGTTAGAAAGATTCATTTGTAGGATTGACGTTTAATCTTCTCTTCTGGATTTTTTTTTTCAAGCCTTGCCTTAACATGCAGAGTAGCCTACTGAAGTAGCCGCCTTCATTGTTTTTCGGGTTGGAAGAGGCTACTCCATTTAGGTGTTCTTATACCCTTTCTACACAATGGACATTAAGCAGCTGCTGAGCATGCCATTTACGATTCACTATTGATTGGTGGTAAGATCCTGGGAAGCTTGCATTACGGAAATAAAGCCTTTTCCCATTTAAATACTATGAAAACTGGTCTCACCGTAGGTAGCTGGGGTATTCTGTAGAGTTTAGTGCTCTAGCACCTCTTGTGTGCAAAAGCTTTTTTTTTCATTTTACAGCTCCGAAAGTTCCTACAGTCCTTTTTCAACGACGAATCCGAGTGCTAAGGTATACAAGCTTTTAAAGGAGCTATAACTAATAGGATTATTAATTCGATGCACAACTACTCCTGCAAACCAGAAGACTCCGGCCCTCACTTAACTACTAGAATATAAACTGCAAGAAACCTCATAAATATAAATATAATATCAATCTGCCTAATCTGCCACCGTCTGCATTCTAAAGCCCTCTGTTCTATTCTGAGGAACTTTATGGACCCAAGCCGCAAATATGTCGAAGTGGCTGTGTAAGGTTTGCACTGTTTTGACTGAAATTTTTGATTTGATTGATTGATTTCTTCAACAGAATATTCAAATTGGAGTTCAATCTATAGAAGACATTAAATTTATTGAAGATACGAACGCATTCAAGCATTTTTAGTTTTAAAAGAGTACAACTTCTTTGGAGATTACCTCAATAGATGAGAATAGGTGAGATTATAGATGTCCTTTGAGATATCAAGTACCATCGGAAATATATACTACAGGTCATGTGGATCTGCTTGGAGCTTTTGGCAACGCCGAACAATTAATAAATTTTCTCGAAAAAGTCTCTCATATTTTTAAGGACCATGACGAGTATCTTTTTCTGGTGGAAATAGCTAGGCGGTGACAAGCAAATGCAAAGTGGTTTTCCATCCTCTTCATACCTAAAGCTCCTCCGAAAATCATAATAGACCTTGGCACTGTTTACTAAGATGTTATTGTGTGACTTTTCTACAAATTTAAGACTCTCTGTTCGTCTCAGATCTGCCTTCGGTCATGTCTGCCTGCGGTTAAATAACAATTTTGCCAAATAAAAGCCTGCCATTGCATATTGTGTGGCTATTGATTTGAAGATTGTATGGATATCTATGGTTGTGTTACAGGTTCATCAGCTTTTAAATTTCCCTGAATTGTTCGGGGAATTGTTCGACGTCGCACTCTTTTTCTATATTTTATAGTATCTAACTATCACCGATGTTATCAGAATTTCGGTCAGGCTATCAGTGCGAATGGGGATATCCCAGGCAGATATCAGATTCCACTAAGTACAACAGCTCGGGAAGCGAAAAGAGGTACTTAGAATCAGTTATTCGTTGGTTCGCTTTCAAGCCATTAGTTTATATAAGAATAGATTCCCTCTTACCTATAGTAGTGCCAATTTAATCCTCCCTACTTAAGGCTATAAGTCTGTAACACTGAAGTTGCTTTTAAATGTGGGGACAGGTACGAAGTAGTGCGATGCATTTTGACGGATTTTCTTTTGAAACTTAATGATAGACGAGAGACCTATTTGTAGAATACAACAAACGTCAAGAGATAGAAGAGCGAAAACTATGTTAAGTGCAGTAGTGGGGGTCGATCTCAGTGCACCGTTGGCACAATAAACAAAACGGACTTGTGTTTTTTTCAAAGATATCTCGCCATACCATTAAGTCTAACGGTCAAATGTAAAGTCAGACATTTTAACCGACCTTGCACATTATTGGTAGTGCGAGGTAATTAGAAAATATTTATTTTTTACTAGAAAGATGAAATTTTTTGTTAAGAAATTACATTTGCTCAGTAACGCTCACTAAACGGTGAGCAAAATTGGTCTTTAAATGTCTTGATTCTGATAAAATCTGAATTTCTTCAACAAAACCGAGGCAGAGACGACTTTCTGCATTTTATTGTATTAAAATGTTTTTTCTTCTCAATCATTGAAACATTAACCTGACTGAAAATATAGATAAAACATGTTTAGAAGTTTTAACACCATATAGATTGTAATTTTTTTTTGGATTGTGTTCTGACTGAAAGTTAGTTTACGAAATGCGAGGAAAAAGATAAGCGAAACCAAGATCAGCTGTTAATAGATGAAATAATCAAAACCTAGGCTTAAGTTATCAATGAGGCAAGAACACGACCAAGAAACTTAATACTTTGAACAATCATTATGCCTCCTGCATCTTAGTTTGAGTCAAATGTTTTATTCTTTTTCAGATAGCAAAGATAGCTTTCTTCAATTGTTGTGTTTTAGCTGCTGTTAAAAATATCAACAACATCCAGCTGTAAAAATATTCAGATAGGTCTGCCATTTTATCATGCATCTTTTTACGCTTGCCAAACGTCCGGAAATTATTAAATAATATCGAAATTCTGGCTCAGTTGTAAATACGCAACGTGAATTTCGTCGTATTGTACAAAAATTTGAGCGTGAGTACACTCTTTTATAACTTAAGCTAGCAACCAGATAGAGATTGGTAGGAAATGAAGAAAATATAGCCGCCGTAGTGGCCAGTATCGAAGAAGACCCAGGAATGTTGACTCGGCGCCAATCAGCTGAATTGGGCATTGCTAGAGATGCAGTTGGATTTGGGCCTATATCCGTACAAAAATGTGGTGACGCAAGAATTGAAAATTTGGACGACCATAGACACCGCCGTGAGCTCGCTAATTGGGCGCTGGAAATATTGGCCGGAGATCTGGATTTTGGCCAAAAAATCATCTTCTCGGACGAAGCCCATTATTGGGTCAGCGGCTTTGTCAACAAGCATAATTGCCATTATTGGAGCGAATACAATCCACAAGTGTTCGGCCAAGCATCAATGCATCCACAAGAATTGACTGTTTGGTGCGATTTATGGCATGGCGGTATGCCATGAAAAATTTGGCGACTGTGTCATCTCACGGTGAGCGTTCATGAATTGGCCGAAGAAATCATACAATTTGACACCATTTGATTATTTTCTCTGGGGCTACGTCAAGTCCTTAGTCTACGCAAATAGGCCAACCACTTTGGACGAGCTCGAGGCCAACATTCCATACGTCATTACCGGAATAATGCCGCACATATTGAACCGAGTAATCAATAATTGGGTTGACCGCTTGAAGCACTGCTAGAGAAGCCGATGCGGCCATTTAAATGATGTGTCATTCCACACATAATGGCATGAACGTAGTTTCAAACCTAAACTAGAATCAATGTGATACATGACACCGTTGTTGTTTTATTTAAATTATATTCCCTAACATTCTTATCTGGACACCCTTTAGTATAATTCTCGTATTTGCAGATTAAAAGATAACTCCGTTTGAAGTTTCCTTTTAGCTGAGAATTCTAATTAATTTTTGTACAATAAATCTCCGGTCATCTTATTATCTGTAGCATACTAGTTCAAAGGTTTTTAACATCTGTAAGCCGATTGTTTGGCAAACCTCATTTGCGTTTATGTCGACACGAGACCAAGTTTAAGTGTTGGCAAGCTTTGTCCATCTGATTGCTTCAGTTTAGCTAACTTTTGTTTTATAATCGCAGTAAGAGCTGTTTTCAATGACGAATTTTGGAGCTAGAGCCTCAGATAGTTTTTTCTCGGACCGGTTACATATTCTTCGGCAATTCTTCAACTACATTATAATAGTTGAACGTTTCGTTCCTAATTTGTTTCGTCTGTAAAGATGTTAACATTTGGTTGGAGGTTTCTTCGCATTACAATTGAGGAACTTATATTCGTAGATAAACGGCTTCCAGGCTTACTACCATAAAATGGGACTTTATAAACGTGCATGCTTTCCTCTTTTGTTTGAAAATGGTTTTCTAGTTCCTGTTAAAATAAGGACGCCCGTTGATTTCTAATTATCATAGCATGTCTATATTCTCGTGATTGGTACTACTATTTTGAGCGCCGTTGCTCTTCCTTAAAGTTAATCAGAAACTAAATCAACGTCCTAAGAAGATATAGAGCAGCAGCCCCCATTCTGATAATTTTCCACACTATGTACATATATCGATGAAAAAATCTATGTTTAAAGCAGAGATTTTTAAGATGTCCAAAAGTTTGGTAATCTTTAAGTACATAACCTACGTATCATACAAAATTTTGATAACAAAACAAATCCTAACCAATAAGCATTCTTCTTTGAATGTAGGATCTCTGAATTATGAATGTGGCTTAGTACGCCCTATGACACCTATTTCTGGTATGCTTTGTATGACAATTAAAATCTAATTTGCAATCGAACAGCAACATCGTTTTAGTATCAGTTTAATAATGACGCGATGATGACACAATCATTCAATGTTGCGAGTCGAATGGGTTGAATAAATTACATCTCGTGGGAAAATAGCTTTGACTTTGTTATGCAAAACAATTGTCTCCCCACACTTTGTTCAACTTTACTACTAAGCTCGAGAGCAAGGTTTTCTGAAAAACAGTGAGAAAATGTGTTTTATTGACAACAAACTGAACCACATTCGATGGCAAGTAGGCATTGATTTATGTGCCCCACCAAAGCAAATCTTTGGGAAGTTTTTTTTTTTGGAATATCGCGGCAAATGAAGAGGATTGAGGAAGATTTTATCATCATACTATCAAAGTAAACCAAAGCTTTCTTCGATGAAGGTATCTTTAAAGGAGATCCTTAAATAGTTTTCGTAATGTTTTTATGTGTTCATCGAATCATTCCAAATATGTCTCCAATTAAAATTTTTTCATATTGTTTGCTTTGTGTTTGATAGTAAAAACTCTGCATGCCGAATTTTATCTTCTAAAACCACATTTCCAACCAGAATTGTGTACCCCAAAGATTCGCAGTAACCTATTCCTTCATAGGTCATCTCAAATCTTTGCTTAATCTATTTGATTCGATTTTCACGAAAGTCTAAACGTCTAAGCTCTCTACTGCCAGTTATTTCGTCCTTTTAACTTACTCGTCCGAATCATCGAAGATGATTCTATTGGAAAAGTAGACGGCAATAATTTTACAGTATTTCGAACCGATAGAGGCGGTTCATAATATCTTGGGGTATTTTTTTTTTTTTTCGTCAAAGCCAAACAATTTCCAAAAAAAGGAAATTACAATGACGACAAAATATAATTTGATGCAAATTAATTAAAAGTTTTCGCGTCCAAGTTTATAATGGTGCAGTATTTCTTGGTGCTCTTTTCCCGGAGATGTTCCGAAAGACTTTCTGCCGTTTGAGTTGCTTTGTATTTTCTTTCCTTTTGCCATTAGCACAAACCTTTGGCGCTTTCAATGCTAAGGAAAAGTCCTGCTTGAAGACACTCGCTAAGCATTTAACCATATTTACTTTGAATATATATACCTTATTCATAGGTATATACTCGTCTGAACGATCTTTTGCAATGAATTTGACCAACCGGCATCCTTATTTCTTGGCGAGTGAATAGGGTTTCCACTATTTGTAGTAAAAAGGTAAGGTAAGGTAAGCTTTAAGGTAACATCATGATTCAGTTGTTCGCAACGGTTTTTAAACAAAGTTGTTTGGTAGACTTAATTGCTTTTCAATCGAGTATTGCTCGGGTCTCTATGAACATTGTGAGTACCTTTCAAAAGCTGGTCATCAGCTACCAGAGTCTGAGAATGCTGATAAGCTATTCTTACTTGGTGGCACATACATCTTAATATGAGGATTTTGGTAGTCCATTAGTACAAGAGGTCTGTATTTTCCTTTCTCCAGCCTAAGCTTTGACGTATTGTGTGCGTTGATTACTATCCTTATTACTATAATACTAGCTGGACGTAGGTTCCTGTACCTTCGGATTTAATTATCGCCTCCCGATAGACAAAGCTTAGAAGATCTTCATCTTATCTCTTAGCATGTCGCTGATTGCAAACGTAATATCGATACTAGAACCTCATCTAGCTGTGTTATAAGTTGTATAAGGTTTTGGATTGATTCGCAATGATCGAGATTAAACTGAACGATATTCATATTTTTCCATATACGAGTATAATCTTTTATAAGGCTTTGTATTCTGGAAATATTGTACCTTCCTGGTTATCTGCTGTATGTGGAGATTTAATCCTTTTGGCTGCACAAAGCAAACATTTTGTTCTTTCTATAACAGTTTTCTTTACATATTCCCATCATGCACAAAGTCGTGCCGTCGATTGGGTTTGTATATGATCTTGCTGTTCAAACTTGTAGCATCTCCAGCAGGGTTTCAAGACAATTTTTACTCGTATTCGACAATAAAACCAATCGATGCACATTTTTCCGATTTCCATGTGTAGCTGTTTGCAGATCTCTAAAGGCGACACGTTTTAGACGTCGATATTCTTGCATTCTGGCAAAATCTCTAGCAATAAATTTTCTCCTGGCGTTTCCTTCATTTTCTCTATAGGCCGCTATTTTTTGGATTAGCCTCCGTCTCTAATTCTCTAACTGAAGGATCCACCTTTAATTTTCAAAACATGTCAGCATATAATAAACCTCCGGTCTTCTGGATGACTGTCTCATCAGAATGGGGTATCTTTTTAGCATCTATGGTCCGCTTTTTCTTGGCCACCTTCACGCATCCTTATGCCAAGCTATCTTTTTGCTTGCCTGGTTACTTGGCAAAGAAGGTTTCTCCTCGGTTTAATAACCTGTCACCGTTCTTATTTCTTTTTACGAATTTAACCAATGCTGTGCTCTTGTCGTTTTTATTCATTTGTGAATACATTGTTGCTATATGCTGTTGCCTACCAGACAATGCATTTTATGAGCCTACCTACTTTCTCAATTTGCAATAGGCGTTATGCCTATCCCTATAAAGGCAATGAGACGGTCGACTTGTCTTCTCATGTTTGCAATAGCAGTGAGTAATGGCAGTTATTTTGATGGCATCAGTTCTTACAAATGATATCAATTTCGAATGCGAGTTTTCTTCTAAAGAAGCTGCCATAATTGACGAGCGCTCAAGTCAGGTGGTCTTTTTGAATGTATTGGAAACAGAATCCATATCGTTGGACCCTTTTCATGCAACTTTAGTGACTACAGTATCCAAATTAACCAATATTGTAGCAGGAGCATTAGCACTACCATTTTCATTTCTTGTGTAGTGGTTGTATATCGAGGACTTTGGGCCTGGTTTCGCACTATTTACCGGTGATCCGACTGCCTATCGTATCTTCCAAACTGAATTTTTTAAGGTTTTCACCTCTGCTATTACACCAACACTATGAATGTTTAACCACACCATACATAGAAGCGTATAAGCACTAATTGCGGATACGTCCGATGGGAGGGCTTCCTAAACTTCACACGGGCAATGATCACCGTGTAGCCCTCGGGTAATGCAGTAGTTATGTTATCTTTAACTGATCCCGGAGTGCTTCTTCGTGATGTCTGGTGTCCTTGAATTTTTGAAACCCCGAATGAAATGGTAATATGTTGATTCTGCACCAAATTCGCAGATTTTTTCAAGATGGATATTTTAAAAATATTTTGATCAGCCGAATGTATTTTACCGAAGTTTACCTTAGCAAAATTAAACAAAAACAGATGTTAAAACGATTAATGCATTTTCGGAAAGGTCATCAATCACAACATCGAAATGTTAAAAAAAAAAAAAAAGACAAAGAGGTATGTTATTAGTTACAGAACCAGTACTTGCGACTGCGAGCCTAATTAAAGATTTACCAATAACACTGCAGCGTGTAGTGTAACATCTGCCTTACATGAGGCTCTACTCACACCGAATTCGCTGAACGTATTGTGTAAACATGCAAAACAGAACAATTCATACAATATACTGTGGCTCTGTTTTCACATAACAGTCTGTCAGTCTGTCAGTTTGTCAGTTTGTCAGTTTGTTGTCTGTTAGATGTTCGTGTTTCATGTAGTTATAGTTTCCTTGAGTATAAAAATAATCACTTCCATAAATTAACTTTGCATTGTGATTATGAGCGCCTACTATCGCATATAAAACTTCGAGTATCTCCAGCTACAATTCATTGTTACCATTGTCTGTATATACTCGTACATACATATGTATTTTTAGTCTTAGTCCACTTAAGTTAAATGCAATTATTGCAACCGTGTAACAACTCTCGGAGGAAAATATCTCAAAGATCTTCAAAAAGGGTGACGAAGCTAAACGTCAAAAGATGTGCGCGGCGACAACCAAACCAAGCCATAAACCTTAAACACTTGAAGTGCTGTACTCATAAACAATGCATGAAAAGACTAAAAACACCGTTAGATTTGCCACAATTAGCGTTTTGTCGTATTGTCGTAGTGGAAATACATTTTATCTGCAGATGATTATCTACATCTTGGCTTCGGTGTTTGGTGGATGGAAACCTTAAAGCGAAACAGATCTCAAGGGCAGTGCTTAGTTTCTCCCCAAGCTGGTTACAGATCATGTTTCCACCAAACCTCCCAACAACAGTAATTTTATTTTAGCTAAACGTTTACACCATCCAACCGAATGCAACCAATGATCGTTTGTTGCTTAAATAAAGTGCTGCCTAAATTTTTTTTTATATTTAATCTCATGATCATGTACATACGAGTATTCAGGTTCGATTGAAAATTCGTCTCTTCGCAATATTCCAGGGTTGAAGTAATAAATAAACACTTCTTGAACGGACTTTGGCATGTTCAGAGGCAATTTATAACGCAGAGGTGATAAGTTATGCCATATTCATTCGTTGCGCAAATATCACATACAAAAACAGCATCCCATTAAGACGGTAGTTGATTGTAGGTTAAATTACGAATTCTATTTTTCAGATTTGTGTACATTGTACGGACTTGCTTGGCCGTGAGAATGAAATGTGTAAATGGGTGTTTGTTAGTTTTTTTAAATTTTTTTTTACCATATTTTCCAACGTAGTAGTGGAAACTATCGTGAAATAAATTTAATAGCGAGTAGACAGTGTGATCTTTGCATGTCATCATGTGAGGGGTCATGAATATGTTGCGAGAAAACTCGCAATGTTTTCAGGTATATCGGGAAGGTTGTGACATTGACAGTTTGTATAATGAGTTTATAAGGTTTTGTCATCAATTTGCTAACATATTGCTACATATCTTGACATGAAGATCTAGGAACAAAGGCTTTATAGAAAGTTATCAAAATCATGTTCATTCGTAACATACGTACATACATTCAATAGTGGAAAAATGCTGCCTTTGAGAGCTTGCTCTCGTCAGTAAGAATCCAAATATTATCTCTTATCAGTCATGCGGTATGACATTGGAATTCAGTTTCCTGAAAGCATAATACCTTTCTCGAGATCCTTTGCATATTAGAATAGTTCTTGTATATATTCGTACTTCCAATTGCAGGAAATACACGAATAACCTCAAGGTTCTTACATTCTTGGTGTTTTTTTTTTTTTTTTTTGGTTGCGCCAATGAATGTGGTAATCTTCTAAAGATGCGGTAGCCCGTGCCACCAACATGCACGATTCGCAACACCTGAATATTCGATGCTAGGAGTGCGCCTACGTACTAGTCCACACCACTACGTCCTTCAACCACTCTCCCCATGGGACTGCCGTTAGGTATTACCGACCGCAACATTTGGTCTATGAGTAGTATTGGACTGGGCAGATTAATGCTCCACTGCGAAAAACGCCGGCAATTAAATATGGCGTGCTCCGTATCTTCCTTCTCGTTTGAGCATTCTGGGGAGCTTAAAGGGGAGCTATCGTGTCCGAATCGGTGCAAGTATTTGCGATAGCCGCCGTGACCAGATAGGAACTGCGTAAGGTGGTAGTTGTTATCCCCAAGTGCTCGTTTTGTCCAGATCTCGATGTTCGGGATCAAATTGTAGGTCCATCTGCCTTTTCTACTATTATCCCACCTGGCTTGCCAGAGGGCTGCTGAAGGCGCTCGCTCTTCTCCTTTTATTCTTGCAATTTCACCTGCATCTTGTCGCCATGGGGTTCTTCTATTATAAATTCTCAACATCTCGTCCGCGAGAATGTCGATCGAAACCATTCCTGCTATCACGTAGGCTGCTTCATCCGAGATTGTTCGAAATCCACAGATCGCTCTTAATGCACTGAGCCTGTATGCGGACGACAGTTTTCTCTTGTTTGCTTTTATGGCGAGTGCCCCCGCCCGGACCGGAGCAGCGTATAAGAATACTGAGCTGACTACTCTAGATAGGAGAATCCTCCTAGCATATCCAGGTCCACCAATATTTGGTAGTACTCTAGAAAGTGCTCCTTGCAGCAGTAAAGCCTTGTTACTGGAGTACTCTACATGTGCTTTGAACTGTAATCTGTTATCAAGTATAACTCCTAGGTATTTGATTGATTCTTTCGATCGGATTATTTGATGTCCCACCCGTATATTGGCGTATTCTTCAATTCTTCTACTGGAAATTAAGACGGCTTCCGTTTTATGGTCCGCTAATTCTAGACCGCCGGATACTAGCCATTCTTTGATGCGAATAATCGCTACATTTGTGGCTGACTCTATCTCCTTTATTTCTTTTGCCACCATAACAACGGCAATGTCGTCTGCAAATCCGATTACTTGAACTCCTCTCGGCAACATAAGCCTTAGCACTCCTTAGCACATACATAATGTTCCATAGGAGTGGGCCGAGTACTGATCCTTGTGGAACCCCAGCTAAAACGCTGTAGTATTTCAACACTTCATCAGTTTCATACCTCAGTTTTCTGTTGGTAAAGTAGTTTTCTACTATCCTCAGCAAGTGAAGGGTTTTCCAATAGGGACTTGACAACTTTGAGTTTAATTTGTGAGAGTTCTCTTTCACTAATCATCAAACTGTCACTGTCAATTTATTCAGTAAACTCAACTACGGCCTCTGGCATTTGTAAGACTGCTACCCCAATCCGTTGTCCATGCATTAAAGTCGCCGCCGATAACTACACGGGCTCTACCACAAACATCGGCGGATAGGTTGTCTAGCATTGCCTGGTACTCGTTAATGGTCCAGCTTGGACGTGCATAGCAGCTTTAAAAATATATGCCATTTATTTTGGTCCGTGCAAAGCCCTCCGTAAGTCCGTTAGTTTTTTGAAAGTCATGCCTTCCACATATCCATATAGCAGCATGCTTTGTCCTATCGCAGATCCATATATTGCTGTCAAGAATTTTATACGGTTCACTTATCAAAATAACGTCCGCTTTTTCTTCTCTAGCCGTTTGTGACAGGATATCCTTTACAATTCTACAGTGATTTAAGTATTATCTTCATTTTTTCTTGTTGGCGATGGTCTCCCTTAAAACCAGACACTTGCTGCTTCCGGCTACATGCTTCGAATCGTTTGGGTGTTCTTTTCTACAGAGCATGCATGATGGCTCCTTATCACAGTTCTTTGCTATGTGGCCTTCTGTTCCACACCTTCAAGACATTTGAAGAATTTTTGAAGAAGCGTTCACTCTCGAATGCGGCAAATAGCCCATCCATCTAACAGTTTCTTTGCCATTTCGAAGGGAAGACCAATTGTTGCTTTTTGGGTTCCACAGTACGCTTTTCGCAAGGATAGGATGTCTGCTGGTTGTAGTTCCACCCCGAGTTGAGTCCTCGCAAAGGTCCTCCTTTCCGGTGACTTCGTCGATATCTTTCAGCTCGATGGTAGTGCGATGTGGGAGTGTCCTTACACTCGCTCGCTCTCCTACATTCTTGGTGTGGATTTTGATTTGCGTACACGTGCACACATAATGTTAAAAAAAAGCATCATTATTGCGAGTTGTCCTGTCGGAAACCCTTTTCGACATCAAAAAATTCAATGCTAATGCAAAACACACTGCGTTATCATTGAATTCAATGCAAGAAAATAATTTGCATTGACAGTCACTGCATGTTATTAGTAGTTAGATGGTGGACCGCTTCAAAACAATAAAATCTTCGCTAAGATTTTCTTCAAATATACCTATATATGTAAAGTTAATTTTAAAGCAAAGCAGATAACAGATATTAGTAGACGAATTTTTTTTATTCGCTTTTCGATTAAGGGGTTATACGCAGTTGCAAGGACGAATAAAGACTTTTTTATGAATTTTCTCTGTATTTTATTTAAAAAAAAACAAAAAGTTTAGGTACATTAAGTGGCAACATCTGAAATTATGTCGAATGACACTAATGATTTGTAAAAATATCGATTTGGTGTGCTTCTGCAGACGATCTCCTGAAGGTCCTCCAAAGAAAGATGTTCGGCGTTGATCACGATATCTCTGGTTTAGTTTATCTGAAACCAAAAAACTCGAAAGATTCTTTTATTAGATAGATAAAATTAGGTATTGATCGAAGGAATAATCGAAATTTTGATTTTTGACAAAATGCTGGCTTCGTAAATAAAAAAAAAAAAAATCGAAATAATTATTCGAAATCTTATTCCTTTGATCAATATCTGAGGAATGTATCTGAAAATGTTGTGTTAAAATTTCAAATTGATCGGTTGAGCCGTTTCTTAGAAATCTTGATCACCGACTTCGAAAACATAATTTTGAGGAAAACGCGTTTAAAGTTTCGGAAGAAGTTTACACATAGTCCAAGACTTACCGGAGCGATTTAAAATATTTAAAGGAATATAGAAGATATATGTTCACTACAAAAATATGTACAAAAAAAGAAATAGATTTTTTTGAAAATTCTAACAGCGTATAACCCCTTAAGTCGAGCAGGGAATCAAGCCATACACTATTCTCTCATCCAGATACTGACAGCAGTCACTGATGCTTAATTTTTCAATTCAGTGATGATGAATTGTGCATTTGTCAGTGCTAATGCCATGTGTTTTGCATTAGCATAACATTTTTCAGTGCTAATGCAATGTGTTTTGCATTAGGATTTAATTTTTCAGTGTTAAAGCAATATGTTTTGCATTACCATTTTATTTTTGATTTTCAGTGCATTAATTAATGAATTAAAAAAATAATGCATTACTCCCATATCTGATATCAAGATGCCCTATACAGCTTCTTACAGACTCTTTAATAAAAATCCTTAAAATCGATGAAGAGTATGGGTATCAATTTGATATTCTTGGGTTCTATTCAAAATCCAAAACATAACATGTATATTTGGTCAATAGTTGAACAACCAGATCTACGAGTATATGAACCTATCAGGTTGTTGACAATCGGTTTAATATGTTCATGTAATATGGCAATAAGAATCTTGTAGTGGTCTCCTTTCTTCAGAACTGGACTGGTGAAGCTTCGTTTGACTTGACTAATTGGTAGTGGTAAAAGGCGTCGCAATCCATTTTTCCAACGAAACTAGGTATCTTGGAGAGCAAACTTCTTTAAGATAAATATGGTGCGTTGAAAACTTCCAAGTCACTGTCAGTTTTTGATCAGCTTTCTCACATACCAAACTTTCGACAAGAAATAGGCTTGTGACCGGGGAGTTCTCTGGCAATAAGCGGCTTAAATCAGTTAAATTATCATGAGCTGCGCTCTCAAAGAAGTGATCTTTGGTACAACGCGCACTCGACTTTTGATGAATTTGGGCGCCGACTGTCTTTTGACTCTTGCCTTATGAACATGCCGTCTGATGAAATGATACCAGAACTCCTTCTGGTTTGGACCAGAATCTGAGCCAGGAAAGGAATGTAGTCGGGTCTTACCGGATGGCTCAAAAATGGATT
Source organism: Volucella inanis (assembly GCA_907269105.1). Taxonomy (NCBI): domain Eukaryota; kingdom Metazoa; phylum Arthropoda; class Insecta; order Diptera; family Syrphidae; genus Volucella; species Volucella inanis. Next base: position 36,919,149 of record OU026156.1, on the reverse strand, counting down.
TAGGATGCGAAGCTGGTGTCGTCGACTATGTTTCCTTTCAGTATCTTCGTCCTTAGACCAAAATATTAAAATGATTTTACCAAGAAACGTTCATAAATGCTAATTTTGCACACTAAATACTAAGTTCATATTGTAACGTTATTCCCAATAAAAAGCTGAAATTAGGAGAGATTTTTCGATTCGAGAAGAAAGTGAAGCTTCCAAGTGTGATTAAAAGTTTTTTTTATTGTCAAAATTTTTCCTCTCGATGTTCATTTACTAAACAATGTAATTCTATGACACCGCACATATATAATTGAATAAAATCCAAAAAGCAAAAACCTCCATAAACTCGTTCCGTATCTATGGATACTCGTATCTGATTATCATCGCAATAATGCAAATAATTAAATCTACCATACCAAGCAAATGATACTCGCGCAACCTTGAAATTTACGGGATTTGGTTTCATGTCAATACTCATCGATTCGTATCTACATACATATCTTTCACTCTCTGTCGTCTAATCTTCGATGCGTGGCACACGCGATTCTAAGTGAATTTACATATTTAGATTTTTCTATTTACTATCTTCCCATAGCAGGCAGCATGATCAAGAATACTAGACACCGACGAAAGTCCAATGGAACGCTTTGAAGGTGGGAGTAACTCGTATGGAAGTGTAGTATGTTTACCTTCCCAAAAGCCCTGCTGCATGTAAAGCTTCTTTGCATCTCAAAGGAAAAATAGCCGACTCGACTTATATAATACAAAAATTCGTACCTACTCAAAAGCAAGTGAAGTGAAGAAAGAAATTCAAATTCTATTTCAAATGATCGAATGGTGGTGATTTTATTATTGACACGATCGACAACAAATGGCTGTGATGGAGGATCTAACGATAGTACATCAACGACATCCACCGGCGTTACTGCAATCCCAACTGCCGCTTATCGAGCGTATCAGCAGCAACAACAAAACAATTATCATCATCACCTTTTGCAACAACAACAACACCAACAGCAAATACAACCACAAAACCAACATCATCATCACCAATCACAACAGCATCAACAGCACCATCAGCAACCTACATTCTCTAGTCATCCCTATAATAGGCCTCATCGAGGAGAGTCGTCTTATCGGCCTACAACTAAAACCCAACCGCCCTCTGCAACTTTTCACCCCACAGACCACACCTACGGAGCTGGACAAGCGGCAACTCCAAAGAAGCACCACAAAGTCACCTTTGAATTTGACAAACTACCCAGACATCGATCTGAGGACCAAGGTGACAATACGAATGGTTTCCATATTCCTCATAGGCTATCATCTTCTCTATCAAATTTGCCATTATCCCCATCGCCCCCACCATTGCCAAAAAGTTTACCACCAAATGTTCAACCCTACGGCTATCCAGCATCAGCAGCAATTAATGCAGTACCAAAGCCACCTCGTCGTAAGCACCATCGTCCAACTACAGTGGCAGCTTCGATTCCTGCCGACTACGCATCCTATCACCAGCACCAACCTGCGGCGGCGGCAGCGGTACCATCGACATCGACATCGAGTGTGTCATCACTGTTGGAGCAGCCGTTACAAAATTCAAATACAATTACTAACACAAAAGACTATGTTCGTCACGTGACCCGTGTTAATTTTTACGATTATGATTGTTCACAGGTGGAGTACGGGAACGATGACGACGAATGCTGCGATACCGAAGCAATTACCAAAGAAGGTGAGTGCAAAGTTCAAATTCATTTCATTTATCTAGAATAAGTTCAGTCGAGCATTTTAATCCGAGATCTGATAAATAGTCAATACGCGCTTTCAATCCAACAAGACAACGCAGGTGTAGATAGGAAGCCAGGTCCTACCTTTAGTGTTAGTGTCTCAGGGTTAGTACTCATATCTCAGTTGGATCGCAGGTGATTTACAAAACGATTGCTGGCAGCACTTTCAACTCCACATCCAACCGACGGCCAGAGTTCAATCCATAATTATGGTTCATAATTACGATAATGTTTGCCATTTTGTGATGTAAGAAGTTAATTGCTGTGAACGAGCACACAAGCACTCGTATAGAGCACACAGCACCAACAAAATCAGCAAACAGCAAAGACAGACAGTTTCCGGGTACACTTGGCAGTTATCCGGTGCTTTGTGGTAATTCAAATGGATCGCTGGCAGTTGGGAGTTGGGAGTTGGAACTCCGAGTTATAGTCAGAGTCAGATTCAGAGTCAGATTCAGATTCGGAGTGCGACTTTTTAGGGAATGAGTTGCCTTAAATAGCAGAAGAGAATAATTAGTCCAACGGTATGTGGTAACTTTTGGGTGGAGATAAAGTTGCAGGAAAATTGAGTATCTCTCACCGACTAAACAAAGTATCGGTCGATCGAAATTTAAGTTGAGGTTTTGCATACAAATTGTGAATGTGCCCAGGTACTCCCAAATAAGTTGTAAGTATCCGTTGGGTTGGAGACTCCCTTTTATTGGGATTGCATTTTAAAACTTTGTTGGCCTTGTTTGGAGGCTTTTCAGGTAATTTATTGTAGGTTAACCGGATTGGATTTGGCATCGATAATTTTTCGCATGGGATACGAATATAAGTACAGATATGTAGAGGAGATTGTAATTTGTTTTATGGATAATGCTCAACTATGAGGGTATTCATTTGTTTTTATGAGAAGCGCGTGCTGATTTTTTAAAGGGCTTTGTACGGGTAATATCTATAAATGTTAGATGAGTTTTTTGTTCCAATAAATATGAATATGAATTCTTAGAGGACGATTTTCATATTAAGTGACTGCTTTATCTTCATATCCTAACGAGTTCGTTCAATTGGTTAACTGTAATGTTATGTTTATGTATATACATACTGGGGGTGTCCGTGGTGTGGTATACACTCCTCAAGCAGAGGGTCGCGGGTTCGAATCCCGTGCGAGGCAATTCTCTGAAAAAGTCTTTTCGTAGAATTTGCATGTAGTTATATGAGAATCCCGTCGGCGTCAACTCTGACATGAAGGCATAACACTGATGTTGGAGGAGTGGTTGCTGGCTGGATTAAATGAAACGAACTAATAACTAGAACGTACTGAGACCCACTGCCCAGTTTGACAACCACCTCTGGGAAAAATATCGAAACCTAATACACCTAATACCTGAGTTTCAAACTACTACACCAACCGCCCGCGCCCTGGAGAAAAGCCAGTAATAGGGTATTCATATCCCCTTGGTGCGCGCGCCGGATTATAAAAAAAAAAGAAAAAAAATAACATGTCACTATACTCGTATGCTGCCTTATCGTGCAAGGTTATCTAATTACAACTGCAGTATTTTTGCATGCAGCGTTGGTATTAAAATATTAGGTCAGCAGGTGTATAATGGTTTGAATGTGTGTTATGTTTAAACTACAACTCTAGCTTTAGTTTGGGTATTGTTCCACTTTTACCATTAATTGTAATCTCCTAGCGATACAAGAGTATTTTTTTAGCCTGGTAAATATTTATAGTATGCTCTTGATACAGTTCATGGGCATCGCAATCGTGACATTTCCTTTATTCGTTCACCTTAAATACCAGACCTAGTATGTGTCAAAATGTACATAAAAGCTGAGATTATCATTTATAAGTTCTAGAGCATCCTCGGCATGGGCCTTCGAGCTGGAAGTTTCGAGCCCAGCTGTTTGTCCAGATCGAATTTTCCAGATAGTTTGCTAGGAACTATCTATCATTTACTCTGAAATAGGTGACTCTCTAACTATGATACTTCAAAGTTATAGCTGTCGTTCTTCCTCAATTCCCAAACCGATCTTCTTTGAATTATAATTGGTATCATGAGTCGATGTCGATGTTTTGAGCTTGGCCGTGCGGCTAAACTTGATAAAGCCTGTCTCCAATGTATGCTTGGAATAATTTCGTACAAGAGTTTTCGAAACGTTTAGTTCATTAAGATTTTTCCAGCGTCACAGGGCATGAATTATTTTTATTTTTTTCCGCATCCTAAGATGCGCTATTACCTTCATGAAGTCCAGACGATACGAGTAATAGCTGTCATATTCGTCTTCAGTCTTAAAAATAACAAATCTGTTTCAAAAGTTATGAGAGATATGTGCTACCAGGTGTACTGGTATGAAGTGAGCGTCGAGATACAAATGTCTCGATAGGGATCATTTTTTGTGAACGGGCCTTTTTTTTTTTTTTTTTTGGTTGCTATAACACCTTTCAAACATATTTAGTATACATCATACATCAAGTCATTGAGCAAACAACATCATATTTTTTCATCGTTATTTTTTGTTTTCATTTGAAGAAAAGTTCTGCAGAGTCGCATTGAATGCTTATTGAGACATATGATGATCATGCTCTATCAGAAGCAACATGCAAAAGATGGTTTCAACGGTCAGAGATAACGATTTTGATGTGAGAAATGAAGAACTTGGAAGACAACCAAAAAAGTTTGAAGACGTCGAATTTGAAACAATATTGGATGAAGATAACACTTTGAATCAGAAACAAATGGCAGAAATGTTAAATGTTGCACAACAACCAATTTCTGACCGTTTAAAAGCCATGGGAAAGATCCAAAAGTCTGGAAAATGGGTGCTACATGAATTGAATGAAATACAGATGGAAAACCGAAAAACCACTTGTGAAATTTTGCTTCAAAGACACGATAATAAATCAGTTTTGCATCGAATTGTTACTGGCGATAAAAAATGAATTTATTTTGAGAATCCTAAACGGAAAAAATCATGGGTTAATCCGGGACAACCATCAATTTCGACTGCAAAACCAGATCGATTCGGCAAGAAAGCAATGCTGTGTTTCTGGTGGGACCAGAAAGGTGTAGTGTACTACGAGCTGCTAAAACCTGGTGAAACCAGTAATTCAGGTTGCTACCGACAGCAAATGATCAATTTGAACCATGCATTGACCGAAAAACGACCAGAATGGGCCAGAAGACACAGCAAGGTAATTTTGCTCCATTACAATGCACCTGCACACAAAGAAAAACTGGTTCAGGATACAACCAACTTTCCCATTAAAAATTTGTGTTTTATTTTCACAAATTTTCATACCGGTACACCTGGTATAGTCAAAGGTGCAAAAAGGCTTAACATTGTCATAAAGCTTGTTGGATAGGATTTTATAAGTGACATTTTACAGTAATATGTCTCGGTAGTTCTCGCAAGAGAGAGAGAGAGAGATCTATCTGTCATAACCATCTTTTTCAGCCTCATTTTAGTTGCAAAACAGGAGTAGATAGTCACCTCCGGGATCTTTTGAGCTGGAAGGCGATCCTGTTAGTGTCTAATGTCTAGACTTTCATTATGGATTTCAGGAGATTACTCCCCAGGTAGAAATGGTACCATATACCATAGTACCATTCAGAGAGGTAACTTACGCCTCCTTAAGTAACAAAGTGTAACGTGGCGGTACTTCATTTTTGACTATTTTTAGTGCCTTGAAAATATAGGGTTTTCTAATAACGACTTGACAACTTTTTTTTTAAAATAAAAGGCAAACCGTTTGAGATATTTCAAAAACTTTATTATTGGCTTGAAGTACAATGAAAACATTTTTGAATGGAACTCCATTTCGTTCATATGGCCACCGCGGGCACGTTTGCAGCGGTCGATTCGTTGGACCCAATTTTCAACGACTCGGGCACACATTTCGGCCGAAACGGCCGCTATTTCGCGTTCAATATTGGCTCTGAGCTCTTCCAACGTCGTTGACGTGTTGAATGAGGCAACCAATCGACTGGCCCATGTCTTGAGATAACACGCTCACCATACTTACTCTTCAATAAATCGATTGTAGCGTGTGCCTGGTTACTTGTGGCACCATCCTGTTGAAACCACATGTCGTCCAAGTCCATATCTTCCAATTCGGGCCAAAAAATAATCGGTGATCATGGCGCGATAACGCTGACCATTCACAGTAACGTGACTATCGTTATCGTCGACGAAAAAATATGGCCCAATAACGCCGCCGTCATGCAAACCGCACCAAACAGTTATTTTTTTTGGATGAAATGATAATTCATGAAGCACATGTAGGTTTTTACCTGACCATTGAGTCAAAAATGAGCTTCGTCACTGAAGATGATTTTGCGATGAAATTCATCCAGAACCCAATCGGAGAAGGTACGTTGCTTCAAATGGTCCATCGGCTTCATTTCTTGAGTCAGCTTGATCTTGTATGGGTGTTAATCAAATTTTGTTACGCAAAATACGCCATAATGTGGTCTGAGCCATGCCCAATTCTTGAGAACGCCGTGGAATTGACTGATTTGGGTCGTTTGCTACGGATGTCTGAACGGCAGCGATATTTTCGACACTTTGTCCAACCCGTTGTCTCACTGACACGGCAACATCACACAACGAATATGTAGACTCAAATTTTTTCACTAAACTTGTTATTGCCTGTCTACCAGGGCGAGAATTAAGACCGAAAATTGGAGTTAACGCTCTTAAAGTTGCAGTCACTGACTCCGAGTATCTGTAGAAAATTTTTATAATTTGCAGACGTTGCTCGTTAGTGTACTTTACCATGATAATGTGAAGATTTGACAAAAATCTCCTACGTCACATTGCCTTAAAGAAAGGAGTAGCACGATGTTCCATGCCATGATATCGGCGGCCAAATAGAAACACATTATAGTTAGTGAAGCTTCTCAACTACCATTCTTGAATTTTCTAAGCCCCAAATGCGGCAATTATTAATTATTTATTATTATAATTATTTACAAAGCCTTGAATCTAGAAATGTGCTTCAAAATGATGTTTTGGTAATTTTTGATCAAGTTCGCTTGATTCCAACTCCAAATTGGCAGAGTTTCGATGCTGCTAATGGTCGGTAGGCTTAAATTATATAAATTGAACCTTATGGGGCTTATGACTGAAGTCGTGAAGTGTTATTTTGTCATATGCCCATTTCCTGAGATCGATGTGAAATCGACAAACTTGGGTTTCAGGCCAATATTCCTATGTACACGATTCTGGTTCTATACGTCAGTAACTTGTTTCAATTTATTTATTTTAAAGCTTTGTATATACAGTCTTATTACTTAGATTGCGTTCTAGTCCGGGATTAACATGGGCCTCAACCAAAAAACCTCTTCAACTAGCACTATCTCTCGCCAGCTGCCTCCAGTGCCATTCTTCACGTTGATTGGGGTCCCCTTCCACTTACGTGCAACACTTTAGTCGATGACTTTTAGCCAACCATCTCAGACATTTGACCCGCAAACGACTGACTAGACCGATGTCGCTGTACAACCCATATAGTTGAATCTACTCTTTCATTCCCCGTCAATACGAATGGGAATGAAAACCATTAATAGTATCAGTTTTTCCAAAAGACCAAGTGCGATGATAAAAAATTCATATGACAGCATGTTACGTTGTCTAAAACCATCCTTGACATCGAAGGTCTCGGTTAATTCATTACCAACCTTGATGGAGAAGCGAGAACTCGCAGCACAATCTAACGAGAAAAGGTCTTATAGACGATGTTTAAATCCAGTTGAAAAGGTCCTCTTCCTTGTAGATTGGCAAATGATGCTGAGATTCCATGTTTCCGGCATGCTTTCCTCTGATCTTACCTTACAGATAAACTGGAGTATGTTCCAAATTAGATCATCTCCAGTTGCTTTAAATAGCTCAGCTTTTGGCGCCATCAGCTTTATTAGATTTGTAATTCGATTGGACGGGGGACAGAGAGTCTCATCGTCCGAGATAAATTGTTTACTCTATCTGACGCCGGTATTTTAAGCATCATCAAGCTATTAGAAAGCCGGGCTTTCATTCTGGCTTAATAAATTCTCTTTACGCTCTGCTAAAACTTGTAAACGTCATTTCTGCAGTAACATTTCTTCGATCGCGCACTTCTTGCGCTCTTTTTGTTTCTTTCAGAAAAGCCTATACACTTCCCTTCTTTTGGACTTCATAAGTAGACCTGGCAATTTGACGTATCGCAGCTTTATATACTTATTTTTTGGCTACATGTATCTGCCAACATTCATAGTCAAACCAGAGGTTTCTTTGTGGTGCTGCCTTGACGAATTACAGCGGAAGCCGCCTCTCTGATGGATCGCTGACAAGATTCCCATTCGTGTTCTATGGGGTCTCTTGGGACTGCAGCATTTTGACGTAGAATTTTGGTGATCTTACTTGACTTCTTCGTGCTTGTGATATCTGCTAGTTACAGGAGAGTAATGATCCGATTCGATTGGAATATGATCACATGGTTGATGCTTAATTAATCATAGGAAAGCCAAGTTGCGTTACGTATGTTGAGATGAGCGAACTGCGTGCTGGCTACCAGAAAGTTGCGCCATGCTACAAATTCGAAAAATCTGAATTTAATAAATTATGCAATTTCGGTTAGATAGTTGTGGGAAGAGGGTGGAGGGAACTGAGCATATGTTCGGTTTAGGAGGTTAGAGAACTCGTTTTTGATGCTGTCGTCTTTAGCTTCTGTAGCAGAATGAACGCTAATTACTCGTAGGTTCATATTTCTGAATTTGACCTTAATGCGGGCTGTTATGAGGCATTAATTTACATACATGCCGAAGGCCTTAAATTAATTGCGAGGTCTTTATAGCAGTTGCCATAGTAGATGAGACTGAAATGTTAAAAAATCGGCCCATCCATGGGGTGAAATAACGTGGTGGCAGCTGAAAGTTTAAAACTCTTCTATCATATTATGATCTTCTGATAAAAGGATCTGTCTAAGTGAGCTCAACTGTGTACCAATTGCTAATACTCACCACTTTGTTGGAAAATTACCTGGATTGTCGTTAATTAGTATTATGTAATTAAACGACATCATGTTAAAGTTAATTTCATAGACGACTTACAAGAAATTACGTGAGCTTAGAGCAGATACAACTTTTCTCACAGTCAGTGTTATTAACTAAATGCAGGAAGAGTAACAACCTGTCATATTGCAAATTGATATTGGTCATTGATTGATAAGTTTTAAAGACGTAATAGTTAATGTAGTGATATTAGCGGTTATTTTAATTTATCTTTAAGTAAAGGCACATTTACTGAACTTAGACTTGTTTGTGTAATTACACTATTCAGGTGGATTTTTTAATCGAAAAAGTTCGAGATTTAATCATTCACCTGGTCATTCACCTGGCATGCATGGCAATTTTTATCCTGAATACATGGAAGACCATTCCAGGAAACAAAATAATCGGGGTATAGCTTACAGCTACCGATGGATCAAGTAGTACTGGCGGGACGTCTACGATAAAAAAAATAAATCCCTTCTGTGTACAAACTGTGACTTCAAGATTTGTTTGCATAGGTTTTACTGATGAAATTATGTGTTCAAATGCCCGTATATGAGGAAATTGTAGTTTTTCTTGACGATGTTGACCTTTTGTTTCGATTCCATTGCACGTGCTGGCAGTAAGTAAAGTTTTACATTAGGATCAGGACCGTCATAGTAAATTTTTGACAATTGGTATGACAACTGGACACCTCCAAGACGGACGTGAAATCCGTGATATTATGAGTAAGAACTAAATCGGAGGAGGATTTCCTCTTCAGCGATCGATACAGTGAGGTGGAAAGCAGATCCTTTGGTTTGACACGGTTATTCTCTCAACCTGGTTAGTGGTTTTGACAAATCAGGTATAATACAGCGATAATACTTCTGATGAAGCAAATTTATCCACAGAGACATTATCTTCTCTTTTAGGATATGCAATGCCAGTGACATGGTGATCTTTGATTCTGTCCCAGATTTTTGTAGTAGGAAAAGTTGGGATACAATTTCCTTGAATCAGCAAAATTTGATACTAAGGACATATATAACGCAACCAATCTTATTTCTTCTCTTCTGACCAGTTATTTTGACTTCAAGGGCATCACTGTCAGGATTCGCCACTAAAAATGCGAATCTTTTCTCCCAAACCAGGGAGTCGTTTCTAAGTTGAACAGAAGTTTGTTGATTTTGTTTGCAAATACTTAGTTAAAGGATGAAACTCTGCTCATCGATGAATCACACAATAGCTGCATTTCCAAAAGAGCAGATTGCAGAATTCTATTCCAGGTTAAGCGAACGTATACCACGTTATGTTTGGCTTCTTTAAGTGTTAACCACGTACCTAGTACTCCTTTGTTAACCACGCTGGTAATCTCTACAGTGAATCGACCATGTTATTCGTTATCCCCATTGCGATCCCAATCAAAAAGTCTTAACACAAGGATGCTGATACAGTATACCTATTTGGGGTATTGTATTGTATAGTCAATAATTTGGGTTTTGAATTCGTGCGCTCCCATATATATCAGGGCGTAAGGATCAGATTCACCTTTGATTAAAACTCCCATGTCTTTCTTTATTAAATTTTTTGCTACCACCACATGACTCTCAAAATAACGTCAGGTTTAGGCAGATTAAAGGAAATAGCTGGGGCTTCATTACTCAGGCAACTTATTAGGCAACACCATGATTGCTCCCATATTTTGCACAATAATTATTCTTAATAAATCACTCAATCCAGGCATTTCTAACCAATCAATCATACCGACCGCATTAAAATCATCATTTGGATTATTGAGGAAAAATATCTGCAAACCATCGACTAATGGCATCGATCGGATAAGTGGCTTCGTAATGAGACTGACCCATCCGTGAATTTGGAAATATTTGATGCCACCTTTCATCTCACCTAAGTAGAAGTTAATGTCGTATTCCCTGGGTAAAATAATGGTGATTTCATTACTATCAACATTCTTGTCATTGACTTTGATGCCACCAATTCGGGGTGGAATCGTTCCTAGAATGATTGTGTCAAAGAGGAATGCTTGGGGTTTATAGGTTTGTAAGACTTTGTAAACATTTTGTTCAATTGTTGCCTTGACTAGAGTACGTGTAAAGTGATTAGCAATTGGCCAGACTTGTTTGAGAATTTTCTTCATCTATTCACAGCGTTCAACATTCGGGAAGTAGACTCATCTCATTAATTTTTGCAAAGATGGCATCTTGCTCCGATGCCAAAGCCAAAGTTCTGGCGTTACTCCATATTCCATGCGGAAATACCTTTAATGGCGAAAAAAGAGGTATTATCTTCCAGATCCGTATTCAGTTAAAGTCTGACAACTCTAAAGTAGCCCAGATTTTTTATTTACCTTTTAATTGAGTGCCGGGGCATGATTCCGATCTCTGCTTGCAAACTAATGTTCAAGTTAAATGTAATTTGCAATTGGGAGAGCAAATCAACCTCAGAGCAACATCAACACAGCCTTGTCAAGACGGAATCTGAAATGTATTAAGAGTCACATCTCTCTCAACAGATGGTATAATAACTATACACTACACAAGACATGGCGTGTATTTAAATGATTTCTTCTGAACCTGCATGAATTTGATAAAGAGGAGCAAATCCATCAACTTTTCTTTCAGAAAATAAAACTCCAGCTAAAAGCTTTTCTCCACGGCTATCTAAATGATTTAATTAATACAGCCATTTGAGATTTAAAATCTATTATGCTTCATCTGAAGCTCCAACTGGTTCAACGAGTATAGAAACAACATCTAGGTTCACCTGGCACCACAATAAACCTTCTATTGATCAAAGTGTGCCGACTTACGTGCCCAAAGCCACTTTAACTTAACTTAACCTATTACATCAGAAGATAGTCAAGTTCATTGGGAGCTATTTAAGAGTTAACAGAGTGTCGTACCTTTGAGATATACAATTAAATGTAAAATTTGTAAGTGTGATTAATAATTCAGACCTTAAATCTGACATCAACTCCAAAACAATCTCTAAAGACATTTCGTATGTAATCAATAAGCTCGTTAAAATGTTGATTTAGTATTCAACTAAAATGCCTTCACAGTTTCTCATATGCATTTGTTATTTATTTATGAAAATTCATTTGGACTCCAAATACCAACCACTTCCCATATTCCATTTACCAGACATTTAACATATGTTAATTGTCATTGCCGTTGCACTTTATTACCAAACTGAATGTTTCCAAATGCAAATTTGCCTCGGAACTACTTCGATCAATTTCGTCTGCAGTTTATGGCCTACCGTTGATAAACAATCCCAATTAGAATGAAAGTAAAGTAAAATGGATTGTCTTTGCAAGTGTATCAGCTTTGCGAAAGTGATCAATAGAAATGGTTCGTATGAATTAAAAAAAAAAAAAAATAGAAATAGTCTAATTGCTTCTCGTAGGTATGTTACATTATATATAACATGACTCTATCGGAAAGTGTCATACATCTTACGAATGTCAATTCGGTTTTGACATTTGTAGCAAACAGAATTGGAATTAGTGTGAATAATCAATGGAATGCTATATTCCTGAACAACGTGGAATAATCGTCATGATGTTCTTGATGAACAATTCGTCAGTGAACTTTGTGTAACATGCATTTCGTACTTGTTGTCCAGGCCTGCCGGCTCGCACAGGTGGTTGAATGCGGTGTTTGGCTTCAAGACTCTTAGAGACTGGAACAACACGCAGCCGAGCAAGCCCTAGAGGTCCTCGTATATGTCTTTTGGCCGAGAATATCGCTGCCGTGGCTGAAGATGTCGTAGAAGCTCGCAATTGGAAATTCCACGCACATCTCTGCGGCGCATTTTAGCGAAAGACTTGAAGATGTGATACTACAATAATGTCATTAAGACAACGGACACCCGCTAACACCGACGTAATGTCTCTTGTCTCATATCGTTCTATCGCTATTTTCACCACCAGTGCTCAATAGAAATCGCCAGGAGCATTCCGCCCCTTCAAACCTTCAGCCGTAACACCCGTCTCGCTATGAATGCTCATCAGCTTACCCTCAAAAGAACTTTCCAACATACTCTTAAGTATCGTGAATCTTTCCTAAGCCGTACAATTTGTCTGCCGAGCTCTTTATTTCCTAGTCATTATAACTTTCAAACATTTAAAACCAACGTTCATCTGTAAATCTCTTTTTTTCGTCCCCAATTTGCCTTCGCCCGCGCTGAGTGCAAGCATTTCAAGGGTACTCAAATCCTTTGTGCGAGTAAAATGAAAAAAAAAAGTTTCCTTACAAAATGCAGACAGTTCGGCAGCTCACGCTCACGCCCTCCTTGCGTCAAAAATAATCATCAGTGACAAGGTTCATTTCCAACTACATATGTTAGTTGGAAAAAACAAAATTTACGGTTCTGGGGCGCGCGTAATGCACGAAGAGCCTTTACGAGTACATCCACACGATGTCACTATTTGTTTACTGCTGTTTACGCTGGAGGAGCCATTGAGCCATTTTATTTTAAACGGTGCGGGCAAAACGGCCTGTGACCATGACCAGTGAATTTTTTATTACTCAATTGGATGAATTGGAACTGGAGTATAGGTAATTCCAAGCCACAACTGATATTCTAAAGCTGGCTTTTCCCGGTCATGTCTTATGTTTGGGAGGCTGATGCCTGCAAAGTTGGCACAGTCCTATTGATAGAGCAGACTTCATCGGACATGCTTTCTACCAACTTTTTGAAGATGAGTTGGTACAGGCTCCAGAGCAGATTGCCCCTGTCGATTTGAATAACTCAACGAGCAGTCCAACAACGTCTTTTAGTCTAGATAGATTGCAGCTATATATAATCACCTAGGTCTTAGTTGTGTGGACGGAGTAGCTATCCGATATCGTAGAGAAGAACTGTTCGCCTTTTAATAACCATTTGTGTATGAACAGCGTATAATATATATATATATTTTGAATGGATCGGATCCACCAATTGCGGGAACACTGCGACCTGAAAGACCTTTTGTGTCACAAAGTTAATGTTAAGAACCTACTCAACTCTTTTGATGAAATTGAGAATCTTTCTGGTAGACATCCAGGAATTATAATTTCTCTAAGTCAGTATCATCTTCTTAAGACATTTCGAGCCAGGCCTTTATATAAAATGTCTTGCCCAGTTTCCATGAGAAGACGACATTCAGTTTCCTGATTAAGACCTATTGTGTATAGGTGATGTCGAAGGTGGCAATCTCTGATTAGAAATCCAAACAATCGTCTGATATCATTCCTTTTAAGTTGTTGGGATTCTGTAGATTTGGGTAGAAGGGTTTGAAGCCTTCGAAGGGGCCTGCCGAAGCCCCAGTGTCCATCTTTGATCCATCCGTATACCAGTTAATACCTTTAAAATTTGAGATGGATTTTTGAATTGTTATGCTTCTCGGGTACGCGGTCTTTTACAGCGCAAATCAGTTGATATCGGGGATTTCGGAGAGCAAAATCAATTGATCCATGTGATCTGAGTGATTAATCTGTCATGTTCGTAATACTTTGACCATGCTGCGAATTTCCATCTTTTTTTTTAGAGAGATGGAGTGGCCCTAGACCAACGAAGGCTTCTATAACTGCTGTGCATTTCGTCAGTGATGTCGAGGCTTGCAAGTCTTTGTAACCGCAGCAGCTATTGTAATGCAGATTTCTGTTTTGTTTTGTTCCACCATACTACTGACAACTAGGTGTTGATAGGTCATATTATCATTGTATATATCCAATGTGGGGACCTTTCGGATTTATCTCCAGGTCTTATCATACATACGAAGGCAACCCATATGGCTTTAGTCGCTTTGGTAATTTTATTATTAATATGTGAGTTCCAATTTCGTTTTTTTTTATTGAGAACCATTCCCAGATATTTTACTTCGTTGGAGTACACAGTTTCTGTATCGTTAAGTGAGATCTGGTCAAAAATCAGATTTACGAGTGAAGGGAACACGTATAGCTTTATTGGGGTGTTTGTTTGATATCCCAGATCAGTGCCCACAAGCGGCGAGAAAATACCACCTTGTAGACAATCTTTGTTGGCTTAGACAGAGATTTTAATCTCACTGTAGGATGGGAAAATTTTTCGGTTCAGCAAGGCTTTAAGCGCAGCTTGGATGCCGCTGCAGATACAACTACTTCGCCCCCTCCACGGTTTCTTCGCAACATAGTTCGCTGGCATCAGGATTGCGTAAACTTCTGCTTGGAAGACAAATGCAAGCTTTCCTAACATGAAGTAAAATCTAACCAGCGTCACATCCTTTATTGGTTTTGGAGCTGTCCGTGAAGAACTGACTGCATTCCTTTCCTTTCTCAGATTCTGGCAGAAGCCAGTCCTGGGCACAAGGAAAGTCGATTTCGTATTTTTCCGCAATAGGAGTTCTGGTGTCATTGCATCGAACGGCATAACAATAAGACCGGAGTCATAAGACAGCCGGCGCGTAAAGTCACCGAAGCTTCAATGCGTGTTATACCAAAGACCACTTATTTTTTAATCGGAAGATGGCTTTGAGGATGCTGCCCTTGTTATGAATATCAAGGGGAGGGAGTTTCGTTAATGCGTCTAGAGCGGAGTCAGGAGTGCTAGGAAAAGCCCCCATGCATCCGAGGCAAATCGTTCTTTGGAGTCTGGTGAAAGCAGCAATTACGTATTTGCGCAAGAGCTTATTCCACCAGACAGCCGAAGCATAAAATATAATTATCATAGCTGTGTGGATCCAGGCAGCTTCCTCCTTCTCGTAAAGAGAACAATCTCAGTTTTGAGAGGATTGACTGAAAGCCCATTGCTAGTGCACCAGTCGTCGATCCCGTCTAGGGCTGCCTGCGCTTTGAAGCTTGTTTTGCTAACAATTTATGGAATAAAAAAAATTAAATTTTTGAGTCATCTAAACCTATTTCCCGAGTTCGGTTAGTTGAAGACAGCTTACGTACTCTATCACCGCATTTCTTTTTATTTTTTGAGAAATTACTCTTCAGCTAATTTGACACAATTGGAGCAAACAAACATTGTAGAGCTATCAAAAGTCTGCTTTTCCTCTTCGTTTCGAAGTTCAAGCAAACTCTCTCCTGTATTAGGACCATTTGCACAACACTAATTGGGTTGAAATTGATGTCTTTTGCGACTACATCTAGTATATTGCTATCATCGGGTTCGTGCCTCTGTGCCGTTGTCGTCGGTTTTGACAGTAGCAATCTCTTAAGCATGTTCCCTAGAGTTACTTTGTTTCAAGGCCTGTTTCTACTTTTCTCCGAAGGTCTGAGTCTTATGTAGCCGGTAGATATTTATGGCTTATTCTCAGAATTTACGGCTCCTGTCATTCTAATGGATGTTCAAACGTCCAACTTTTATCTCAGATGCAATTTCTGCAATAAGACCGCAAGGAAATGCAACTTACAATCTTTGCTTTTTACTTCACGAATTCTCCTGAGGCTAGAGTTAGAGAAGCTTTTTTTCTCTCATTTAACTAAGCTCGCTCTTATAAACCTGCATTCACAAGGATATGCATAAGTGTTTGCCTGTAAACCGCAACTAGGAGGTAATGCAAGCGCTTGAATATGAAAGTTCCTTACTGAATCCAAGTTATTTTATTTTTTTTAACTTTCAATCAGTTTACAGAAAATGTCTAAGAAAGATGAGACCTTTATGATCTGTTCTTTTGGTAAAGTGGGCAGAATTGTTCTTTCTTTATCTTCTTTAGCTCTGGACAAAATCATTATAGGCATCC
The DNA here is from genome assembly GCA_907269105.1 of Volucella inanis. Classification (NCBI taxonomy): domain Eukaryota; kingdom Metazoa; phylum Arthropoda; class Insecta; order Diptera; family Syrphidae; genus Volucella; species Volucella inanis. The sequence continues at coordinate 36,902,644 of OU026156.1, read as the reverse complement.
ATTGATAGCCCTACCAGTTATTTAATAGTCTGTGATGATACCTACTTATACTCTAATGGGCGGTCTTATCGCAGATAAAATGAAGAACGGAGTACTTCAGATTCAGCTTGCGCCATGTAAGTAGCAGTCTTATGGCCTTAGATACTGAAATGATGCCTGCGGCTGCACAATTTTGACAAGACTATTAGTCTTGCAGCTATCCCAAATGTCTCGATGAATAGATATCCAGTAAATGTGTCTGGCTATCGGTAACAATGCAGATATCACCAAATAGACTGCCAGTATATATATATATATCTTGACTACTCGTAGTTTAAAGCAATCGACAATTAATTGAAAGGATTCTCCCTTCATATAGTACAACATATCGATGCTCACCTAGTCCCTTTTGTTTGATATTGTCACACTAAAACTGTTGAAAAATTAAATAAAGTACGTTGATGTCAAAATTACGAGTGTTCGTGTTTTTAGATTTTAGAATAGCGGCCTGTTTCAGAAATGGTTACTGTGACTTAGTGGTCAAAGGAATTGCAGTTTGGGCCACCATCTGCTTATCATAGACGGTTATTGAAAGCACTACTGGTCCTTATACTAGCCGAGCTTTGCACCTCTTGGTTGGTCTATTTGTCTAGAGCTAGTCAACATGCTCCCATACCACACATAACTAAAGGCCAACCGATAGCAGTCTAAAGTCAATTAGTGATTTGAAGTGTTCTGTGGTTTTGTTTATATGCTGCAGGATATTTGGCTTTCAGTAAAATTTATTTTTACCTGTTTTACCAGTTCAAGTCAGATGAAATTCATGAACAAATAAAGAATGGTAAAAGGGATTTCTTGTATCGGTAATAGAGATCAGTTGGAATTTATTTAAATTCACACCTAAAGCCACACTATTGGGTTAGTTTGAAGACCTATACAGAACATTCAGAGCAACCGGATGTTTGCTACTGATAACAGATGCAATGTTAGCTTTGAAGTCTTATAAATTTCGCAGCAAAGTATAAAGTGTACAACTTTCCGATGCATTTCACTTGACATGTGTTCGAACTGTTTTTTGAGCATAAAATCTTCCAACAAATATTAATCTACAGCATTCTGCCTAGCAGACATTTTCAACGTCGACAGTGTGATATTGAGCCCGAAATTGTGACAACATAAGAAACTATTTCTTTTTTGTTTTATGGTATATAACCTAGAGATTGCACCCAGTGGTCTAGTGTAGTAGTCGACAAACATAACCGCAATGCTAAATAAGTCCTATGAAAGCGGATCAATTGTTCCAAACCTTTTGTGATGTCAAAGATATCAGTGAGATTCGTTACACCTTTTATTAGCTTGAGAGAGCCCCAGGTTAAACTACACCCTGACTGACTCAGACTGCTATAATTTCCAAACCATTCATGACATTGATCTCAAATTTTGACACATGACAGATAATATTATTATTTTGAAGCCTTTTAAACGATTTGCGTCTCAGTTGTGTTGATAAATTTTTTTCTGCGATGGAATTCAAACGTGATAGTGTGATTGCTTTATATATGGCTGGAAAACCACAAGTAGCTATCGTTAGAGCCCTCCAGCACCTCAACGTGAATAAATCATTTGTGTCTCGAACCATAGCTCGTTATCGTGATACTGACAGCGTTGCAAAACGCCATGGAGTTGGTCATAAAAAAACAGTAACATCGGCAGAAATGGTTCGGAAAGTGAAGGCTCGAATTGAGCGAAATCCGCGTCGAAGTGGGAGAAAAATGGCTCGTGAGCTCAACATATCGTTGGAACGGATGCAACACATACTGAAAAATGAGCTTCGACTCAAGCCATTGAAGTTCCAAAAAGTACACGAAAAAAGTTAGAGTCGAAAGAGCCAAGGAGTTGCTACGCTTGCACGAAAGTGGTTTTTTCCGATGAGTCGCCATTTGTTATCGAGCAATATGTCAACAAACAAGTTGACCGACTTCACTTGCCAGAGAGATTCTTCGAAAATTTACACCTTTGGACGGCCACCAGAAAGCAGGCGCACGATGGTGATGGTTTGGGCCGCCATAACCGCCGATGGTCGCTCTCCGCTCGTATTCTTGGACCGTGGCTGTCTTAAAGGCAGTATTGAAGTCTTGGGCAAATAATCATTTCGGTCGGAGACCGTGGACATTTCAACAAAACTCGGCACCGTCTCACAAAGAGCGCGTCAACCAAGATTGGTTAAAAAACAATGTTTCACACTTCATTTTTTCGACACAGTAATTTGCTAATTCTCCGGATGCAAATCCGTTGGATTTCTCTGTCTGGGGTATTTTGAAGGCGAAGGTTGGTACTAAAAATTACCAAAGTTTGGACCACCTCAAACAAGCACTTCACCGGGAATAGGCCAAAATACCGCAGAGCCACTTGCGTGCAGCGTGCGATGCTTTCTTCTGCCGTCTCAAGGCCATTATTCGCGCCAAAGGTCAACATATTGAAAACTACTGATACACTTTGAAAATTGATGTATTTTTCAACATTTTTTACTTTGGCACAATAAAATTTATCAAAAAATAAAAAAATTATAGAATTTTAAAAAGTTGCAGTTCGAGCCAGTCAGGGTGTAGACTTCTAAGTGGATATTTACACCTAAGCCATCATCATGCGTTCAACTTGTATTGATATAAATATATATATATATATATATGTACGTACCTATGTATCTACACACAAAGTACCACTTATTAACCTCATCATACACAAAACTTCATAATGACTTCAATCCATTTACTTACGTGCATTTTTCCATCAACTTGCACCCAAAATCAACGTCAACCGCTTCCGAGTCATTAAACAGAATAAATTTCCCCATCTCTCCTCAACTCCGGTCGCCCCCTTCTTCTTACTATTTCATGCCGCACGTTAAACTGCAATAAACAAAGTTGTTGAACGAAAATTTTATTTAGCGTCAAACTTATTAATAACTCTCCTTGAACTTCAACACTAGCACCAAGGCAAGAGCAATAATAGCTCACAAAACAACCATTCTGCCGCCCATCTTTCACCCCGTCATGTACAAGCTATCAAAACAACTCTCTTCCCAACCCCTTACTGGTACGTATAGGTGGTTCAGTTCGGTGCTTTAACACGTTCGTGGATTATGGAAATAAGCCACCCACCCACCACTGGCAGTGAGTAAAAAACTATTTTATGTCACTTTGCATTAACGTCCTCGGGACTTGTTGTTAAGTGTGTTATGGCACGTGCCATCGAAGTGGAATAATGATTATGCCGGCCAAAGAACCATTCAGGTGTTGTTGTATGTTTGCGAAAGTGTTTTGCTTCCGTTTGACCTAGAATTCCGATTTCTTGTGTCGATTATTCCAATTAATTCGTACACAGCTCATCAGCCAGCAGCTATTCTCTAATCCCATTTGATCGAAAGCCTTAATCTTTAACAAACTACAAGAGACAAAAAAAAAAAAAAACAAAAAAACAAAAAAAGTAAAGTAAAAAGTAAATGAAACGAAAGAAAACCACAACTATTCGTACAGAAGCAATCATAGGTTCAACGAGTGTATCTCAATCTCAATCTCGATCTCGATGTCCCAGGCTATGGCAGAAAATATCGCCGAGTTTTTGTGTCATTGCTACGATCACACGGTGAGTTATCTGTATTCGTACTCATATAGTAACTCTAGTTACAATTGACCGGTTTTAAGATACAGATACGGATACTCATAGCCGTACACTCCCTTAATGGCTGCAGAGCATCTGGAACCTTTTGCATGTGCTAATTGCGACACAGATTGGAGTACGAGTAGGTACACGAAAATACCTGCCAATCTGCGACGAGCATTCCCACCGCCATTACGACGTCAGGTCCGCTTACATGTTGCGTAACACACGATTACCGCAACCAATAGTCAACAATCCTCGCCACCATCACCGTCGCCTTCACGTCGTATCGCGTAGCGGCGATCGTGTGCTATACTGCTGTAGCTTGTCTCTCTATAACCATGCTCCTGCGTACACACCCCCTACATACAAATAGGAATACGAATGCACACCACAACACGATGCAATGGCAATAGTAACAGCGACAACGACGACGTTAATGGCGAGAACGCCATGTGAATTAAACTTATTCCGAGTTCAATAACTGGTTTAATTGTACGCTTACCAAGCTTACCTACTCACCTCCCTGCGTGCCATCTCACACCGAAAAGTTGTTCGACGCTACGCGGACTCAGGTGCATTTGCTGAGTAATAACATCAGAGATTTGGCGCACAAAAAATACGAAAAGATACAGATACAGATATTATCGTATGTGGAAAAGATCATAGCCCGGCTGAGTAGGAGAAACTGTCGACCTTTGGCTATGAGAGGTGATCGCATTGCTATGGTTGAAGGTGGTCCCGCGGTGGGTTGTCATGCTGGCTCGAAAAAAGCTCTACGAGGTTGAAATAAGCGATAGATAATCTATTTATATGGCCAGGTTCGATCGATCTGCAAGTGCAAGTGCTTAATGTTGAGCTTATTTCCACTCCCACCCCACTGTGAAGCTTAAAGTGCGATCAAAACTTTCCATTAACAGCAGCTTTTAGTGATTTTTTAAGTCACAAAACATCTAAAAGTATGCAGCGATTTGTGTAAATATAGTAAATCTTGATTTAAAAACCATTTAAAATGGTTCACGTTTGCAGGAGGGACAGTGAATACAAAAAATTACCGTATAAGTTATTTTTGTACTTTAAATGTTGATGACTTGTCTCTTCTATTTCTGATTTGATTCAAAATTTTCTCTCACAGAAGAATGGATTACGAAAAAGAAAACCGAATTAACAACAACACGACAGATAGAAACTAGAATTAAACGACAAGTGGTGCTTGAAGATGGCAAAGTTATCGAAGATTCAGGCCCAATTGTTTCAACAAATACAACCGAAGATACTGATAAACAAGAAACTGAAACAACTGAGGTATATTTTATTTTTGTTTTTTATATTTGAATTTGTAATGAGATTTTTTCTTTTCTTTCTTTATGTTTTAGCGACGTGACCTAGGCAGTCCCAAGACTGTAGCAGGAGCAATTGAAGCTGGCAAAGATTATGTAGATGGGGCAGATAAACAACTGGCTGAGGCCAGTGGAGAAATTGCAAATTTTGGTGGGACTATGGTTCAAAAATTTGTACCTCGTCCTGCTGATGGCTTAGTTCGAGAGACTAATGAAAAACGTGTAGTGTCTCGAGAAGAAATCAAAGATCGCCTTGAGACGGAAGATGTTCGTTGTTTGGGGGATTTTTCTGATGAGGTGAGTTTTGATTGACTTATTGTATTGATATTGGGATTGGTACTTATTTTCTGAACTCATTATCCTTTTGGCAATCATGGTTTACCTATGGAAATAATTCTAGTTTTTCGGACTCATTTATGGTCGAAAAAATTTAAGGTCTCACTTATAAGTCTATAGAGAGACTACGTTGCGGTCCACATCAATCTATTATTTCTTATTTGAAAAACAAACCTGTCTAGTGGTTTGTTTGTATGTTTAATATCTTGGAGATCTAATTTATGATGAGGTCTTGACTTATCTTCAGTAGTTAGATAGCATTTTAATTTTCTCCACCAAGTTCTTAGGTCTGGTTGTAAACTACCCTACTAACAAAACCCTGATCAATAATGAGTACCTCTCTGATGCACAACATTCAATCAGTTTTCAATGCCATCTCGAACTTATTTTGTCTTCTTTTTAGATCAAATAATTCACCTTTTAGTGATTATGTAGTCGATGTTGTCTTCTAGGACGAATTGAATTGAAAATTTTAAAAGTAGTTTAATCTATTCCTGTGTACTGTTACTCCATCAAAGAAAAAAAAAATCATATATCTCGTGTCAACAGGGCACTCAAACGAAGGGATAGTTCATTGTACTACATCGTTCCTTTAACTAAAACTTATCACACTTCAGAGAAAGATATGAATATGTAAACTTTTCAGTGATTAACGCTTCAAATTAACTCTGAGCACCTAATATCTGATTCAAGCACAGGCTGGTAAGCGGAGAGTATCTTACTGGTGGCTCTCTGCAGGCAATTGGTTATCCCAGTTATGCCAGGGCTTCTAAGTTGACATCGATTAGCAAGAAGTAAAACAGATCTATAAAAATTTCGAACTGCTTCAATGTCAAACCTTTTTTTGTTGTCTTTTCATATGGGATATTCTATTGTATGATTTTGCCAAAAGAGCGCACTAGAACGGACCTTACATCGTATTTTGCATATGCTCTGTAACCTATGGACGAATCTGCACTTTCGTTTATAGCTGATGTTGTTAAATGTGGTTGGGATTACGAGTAATCAAATTAACAAGATTGCATCTTGACATGCGCAATCTTTTGTAACAGAAGAGTTTTTTTTTTATTACTTTTGGAATAGACTGCAATGCAATAATATTTGATTGGTTTTACAGACAAAAATAGTTAAGCCCTTCTGTCACAGAATCTGAAGGGTTGCTATATTGTATTTCCGATTGCGAAGGCGACGCAAATGAAAAGGAAAGTATAATATTGATCACGTACAGCTGAAAAACTATTAACTTCTGCAAAATAGATATAACAGTGTTCCAAGAAGCGGTTTGTCCAAACGGAGCATGCTAAACTTGAACCATATATCATACTTCAGCGATTCCTTTTGAGAGCTAAAGCAGCACTTACGAGTATCCACGAGGTGTGTTCCTTTTTGAACTCACCTCGTATATGCGTATTGGTTGTTGGAACCAGAGTTAGGCTAGAAGTCGACATATGACGCCTCATGGCAGTCCGTATCAATCTTCAGTTGTCCAATATCAGTGTAATATGAGCGGAAGCTGACACACCAAAGACAAATTTATCGATCTCCTGCATAAAATGTCCTAGTAGTTCCGCTTGTATGACATTAAGATTATCCTGTCTGTTTTTAGGGCATATATAGAAACCAATTGCATTTTTGGTGATACTGCTAGAAAGTATATCCTACACATTTGCTCCTCCAATAACTGATTCAGTATAGTAATCTTTTGGCGAATTAATATCATGGCTTGTACGCGTTTTCTTCATATTAATGATTGCGATCGATGCAAGACTGAATGTATGTATGAATGATGGGTGGCGAGAAGGTGACACAGATTCCAACATTATTCTAGTATGTGCACGGATATTCCAAACATCTCCAGACAGGTACAGGAAATGATTATAAGGATATTTGAGTCGCTGAGACCCAGTAGCAGTGCTATTAAAAACTATCAATAAGAGATATTGTCTCTAATCTGTTGGGTTTTAGACTACCTGCTACCTTTGGTTTTAGCTCATTGTGGGATGCGTAATTAGTTTTGAGGATATTATAGAAAATTCAACAATAGTAAAAATATTCAAATCAAGGAAAAAAAGTATCCAATTTGAGCGATGGCAACCATCAATTTCATCTACCCAACCAAGACGAAGTAAACATATCCATACCTAAATTAAAATTTGAAAAAAAAATCTTTAAGTAGGAGCATGCACCAACCAATCGAAGGATAATTCTTGTAATTTGGTTGAGCTAGAAAGGCAATTAAAGAGCGAACGCCTCTCTCGAACAACTCAAGTGACCTTGTGTGAAGTTCCTATCATCCCAGTCCTAGTCTATACCGAAGAAACGTAGACTTTGTCAAAAATTTATAAGAATAGGCTGAGAGAAAAATTGTTTGTCCCATCTGCCGACAATAAAAAGGGAAGAAAATACAAAGACGAACTGTTGTTCAGTTCGTCATAGGTCTTGTTGGTGGCAAGACCACCGGTAGTTCCTGCCAGGACCTAAATCCTGGCACCATGGAGGTCAGGAATCCCCCGGATCTGGTCCGGGCGTCATGCCAGCTGTGGCTTAAAACCAAATCACGGAAAGGGTCCTCGACTCATTGTAGAGTAGCAAATAAGTACTGGGTGTTGTGACCCTAAAATCAGCAAGAGGTTTTAGACCCATACCAAGGATGAAACTTGTACCACCAACAGAAGTTTTGCTTAAGTCACTGTTAATGTAGGCAAGCGATGGCAAGGCGTATCCTTGCACTCATAGGCGTATGGGCATCCCGGAAAATTAAGTCTTCTAACAGATGTTCACGTTAAGCCCATGAGACGTTCTGGAGTGCAACCTTCGATCGAGCTGATGGAGATGTTTATTGGAACAGCTAGGATAAACTCTTAGACTTAGACTCTTAGACCACTGACGCATAAGCCAAGTACAGTATTATTATTTGCATATAGATTCAGAGCGTTCTCTTTTCGAATTGAGCGGTGTTTGACTCAAAGTTTTTTAACAAAAGGAGTGCACTATCTAAAGTAACTTCTTAATATAAGCTCAATATTGAAAGACTAAATTAAACAAGTTTGATTTGGTCAACTTTATCGTCCTCATTATGAGAACATTCATTCACATTGAAGACATTGCAGTAGCTTGTGTCATTTGGGAACCCATTAGATGATTAGCAAGTGTGTAGTTCCCTATTGAGGCTTTGGAAGATATATTATAATTAACATAAGCTTGATATATTTGTATGATGGAGAGTAATTTAAACTGTATTTCAATTTTACCAAAAATCAAAATAAATCAAAAAATCAGGCAAGGCATACTGAAAAATATCCGCCTCCGAGCGTGCTTAGTTAACTTCATGAGTACAATTCAAAAGCCATTCCTACTCCTTACAGTTAAAATGCTCTTCACCGCATTTGGAAGAGGTCAAAGCCACACGCAGGCCGTAACAGTTTACATCACGCCATATGTTAGACAGAAATCGTTACAGAACACCACCTCTGACTTTTTTTTTAAATTAGACACACGAAATCTTGTTGCCATAATATCTCAGAAGCCTGTCACAGAGTATCTGATTGTAAATTCAGTACCAAAGACCGATTGTATAAGTAATCACCTAGCTGTAACAATGCGTGCGTTATTTTTATTTTAACGATTATTCTCTTTTTTTCGCTCATCTCTTAAACTTATATCTATAGATTTTTCTTTGGGTTTATTCGCTCGGAATTTTGTTTACAGGTTTGAAAGCGAAAGCCGAAAAGGCAATCCGAAGAAGCAAAAAAACCTGTTGTATCCAATTACCAAAAAAATTGTATGTTTGGTCAAAAACAAGTTCGTTGCCCAAAAAGAAGAACGATGAGATCCAGAAAAGTAAAAAGGGCTAACAATAAGCGAAAGGAAAAGAATAAATTACCGAAAAAAAGACCAGGAGATCTTTGGTTGAGATTTAGTTATTTTCGTTGAAGATCCAGATACGCATATATAATAACCAGCACAGCAATTGCATTAGATAGATAGAGACTTCCGACTTGGGCTTAACTGTCCGAAAAGTTATTACTTCCGTGAAGCATCCCTAATTTGTATTAGATTCTTTCAAATAATTCAACCGCAACCAAGGTTGCATAAAATTTCAAATTTTAACGCCAGCCTAAATCCGGAAATGTTTTACTTTCATGCGGTTTCCATCGCAAATAAACGGAAAATTCAAGTTTTACGATATCTTTAACAGCTTCTCTCGGGAGCTCAATCGATTTGTATTTTTTCCAACTTATTGTTCTAATAGGAATCGAATCTATCTAAGTTCAGCTCAAAGTTCAGCTTACGGACGGATGTGTCTCGAAATAATTGGCAATTGCGCCCTCCCCGCCACGATATTATTCAACAGATACCATATAATGAATCTTTACCCGCTTGGCCATGAAACCAGTCACTTCAGCTGGAACCGAACCTCAGTCGAGACTGACCAAATGATGGATAAAGATAAGCCAAACGATTCGTCTATTGTTCTCTAAAGATTTCGACATTGAAACAACCAACACAACTAGTGGTGGTGTTCGAAGACCAGGTTTAGTCATTTTTTCGTTTTGTATCTGTTGTATCTGTAAGATGTTTTATTGAAACCGGGCCCGATATAATATTATTATTATTGTTGTTGCTTCGTAGAGTTTGGCTATTCGTTTTGGTGCTTGGTGGTTTCGGATCAAAGAACCCCAGAGGCTTAAACGACAAGAAAGTCGTTGTTCTTTCTACTGATGGCATTCGCCTAGGGCGTAATTAGAGTAGAAGTCCTCTCTCATCAATTTTTCATTTTTACGAGTAGATGAACGTTACATTTGGCTGTGAGAATAGACCTTATAGTGGCCGATGACGGTGTGACGGCACAAGTATCTTTCGATTTGTGATTGTTGTCTTAACACTGATTCAAGACGCATGCCACATGCCGGCCAATGTGTTGTTATAATAGTTGTAGATCTGCTAATGAGAACATGGATTTCATTAAAAAGAAGAAGAAACAAAAACAAAAAAGCGATTGTCCGAGTCTGAGCAATTGATGTTGCGGTTAACTCGAAAGAGAACGGTGAGGTGAGGTTAATTTCCACATGTGGTTTGTTGACGTGATTTTGGAATGATGATTGTGACTTCTGAGGGCAGATGCCATTAGGGGTTAATGAGTGCTTTTTGAAGAAAGGCCTCTTCTTGGAGTTTGCCAGATGAATAGAACATTAATATTTTGTGTACTAACGTTTAAGGCTGTATTGTCAGATTCAGAAAGGTCAATTTGGAGTCAGTTTCTTTCAAATGGAACGATAAACAGCAATATGAAATGCTTGTCAAAATTCCAGTTTTTTTTGGTTACCTGCAAGTCAATACCCTGAGCAGAAACAAGAGGCACAGAGTTATTAATGTGCATTGGCATTTTACGCGCTTAGATTGCATACAAATTTGTTGGTGGTGTGGCGACCACTGCAACCACAAAGGATCTGAGTTCCATTCACGGGGAAAACTCTGAAAGATAGGAAAAATAATTTTTGATGTCACAAATTCTGTCTCTCATTCTCTAGCCATCCATAGTTGGCAAAAATTTGGAGGTCCCTCTCTCTATGTGCACAAAAATGGCAATAGACGAACAGCATAGTGAGTGCCAAATCCACACAGGACTGCTGCATCATTACTATAGATTGCGTATAGATTGAGTGGTTTAGTTTAGGCAAAATATAATATCTAGGCATCTAAAGGAATTTTACAGAATTTTACTATCGTCACCAGGAGAAGTGACGAGAAGTTTGCTTGATTCATTTCGAGGATGTGATTAAAATTTAAAATTAAAATTTTCTGCCACTGAGATTTGGTGGGGAATCCTACGTGTGGAAGTTTTTCTTGAAGTTTAGTTTGGATGTGATGTAGTCGGTTGAAAACGTGACCATGCCGTTTGATAGCGAGTCTGTGACTGTAAGGCGTTGCAGTCTAACCTCTAAATTATTTGAGTCTTACTGCGCTGCATAGTGAGGTATTTTTTGTGTGTAGGGATCCTTTGGGGGTGACCTCAATGTGCTTGTAGTGACTATACTGGCTGTATACTATACTAGTGACCCGTAGGTGAGAATTGAACCCACTACGATGTTTTGTTGCCAGTTACTTTGGGTCAAGCATAATACAAAGATACCTAGCGCTGGAGAACAGTGTGAACCATTGACCATTAGCACAGGCAAGAATAAAATCTGGTATGTATTTTGGTTTTGGTAGTGAATAGCATCAGTTCGGTTTTGCTCGAGCTGACAGCAAGGCCACGACTTGCGGGTCAGTTGTTTACCTTATCTAGAGCATCCTCCATGAATTCACTTATCACGGAATGAAACTTCCCTTATACTATGTAATATCACCTCGTCATCCGCGTACGCGACCATTTTGACCCCTTCTCTGTCTAGTCTTGCAAGAATTTTGTTTATAATCATTAGCCACAGTAGAAGAGATGGCCTGTGGCGTTCCTCTATGAGGAAGTTTAGTTAAGTGGTTGTTTCCTAGTGCTACCTGAATAATTCTTGCTCTGAGCATTGGCTAATAAATTCCTCTATGTCCAACTCGATCAGAGATTTGTGAATAGCTTCAGTGTGTACGTTATTAAAGACTCCCTCTTTGTCCAGAAAGAAGGCTATAGTATATTCTTTTTAGTGTATGCATTTTCCAATTTTTTGCACTACCTCGTTTCCGTTTCCAAGGATCTTCCCTTAAGGTAGGTGTGTTGTGCGTGAAGCCGAGCGTTGTCATGCTGTAGAATCACTTTTTCGTACCTCTGCTCGTATTGTGATGGTTTCCTTGGGCTTCAAGAGATTATAATAAATAACACTAAACTGAATATTCGGCGGAGTCGATGACGTACAAGCATAACCGGGTTGAGTTGCTGTAATGAATCCATTTTTCATCACCCGTCACGATACGATGAAGAAAACTCTTCCTTTTTTGCCGCTGGAGTAGTTGTTTACAGCCAAGTTCCATTTTTTTAGACTCATTCTCAACGCATGCAATCCTTGGAAATAGCTTGACGGGTAACTCTTAATGCATAAGCAAGCTCTTCTTGCATTTGACACGGATCCTCATCGAGCAATGCCTCTAATTCAGCGTCTTCGAAGGATATTTGCATTCTTTCACGCAGCCAGTCGTCAACATCGAAATCACCGTTTGTAAGGCAACAGAACCAATCACGGCACGTTGTTTCACTAAGGGCAGCATCTCCGTAAACTTTTTGGAGCTCTCGATCCGCTTTAGCCGCCGTTTCCTTCGAATGAAAGAAGGAAATGAACACTTTCCGCAAATGACAATTATTTGACACAAAATCAGACATTTTCACACCACCGTAACTATATGATGCCAAAACAAAAGCACTAATGTGTCAAAACAGTTTGTTTACCATATGCCTAAGCTTGGTTCATGACGTTTTGGATATGTAAAAATCGACCAACACTTACTGCTGAAGCCATCTATTGACAACCAGCAAGAACTTAGTTGCGCACCTAATACTATACTCCACATCACCTTGTGGTGACCCTTTTTTGACACCGAAAATTTTTTTGAGCTTGAGAGTATTTTCCTGGTAGATTTTGCACTACTGGACAATTTAATGGGTTTGGCAGGGAGGTCATGGCCGTGTATAGCTTGTTTATATATGCTACGAGTACTATAAAATCCATACGAAGTTGGTGAGTATCGATTTGGATGCACCGACTGTGAATCTACTGCAAAGTTTCCTTGCTCATCTCCACAGATCTCTATTCAGATTCTGTTGCTTTGATACGCTTTACTCTTTTATATTAGAACGAAGTAAATCCTTATGGAAGATACCGAGGTGGTCTATATTTATGTCAATACTACAGTGTCAAATGACAATAGCGGACACGGATTTGTGGGCCGCTCATAGTGTCACACGCATGGCGTATGTATCCACAGTATGGTTGAGTAATGGCTCTTGTGAGTGCGTTTGCTGTACTGACGAACTCTAAATTCGTCCGCTTGTTGCGTTGGATAGTTTTATGAGAGCATAAAAATAACTTTGTCTATAACATTATTCTTTGTAATTGTTATTATAGCTATGATCCCAGGCTGAAGAATACTACAATCGTAACTAATACTTAATTCGGGCTCACATGCCGACCTCCATCTCATATCCGTTGGTATAAAAAGTTCATATTTTCACAACCTCATTCACTGCAAATATTAGACTATATCCGTAGGTAGAATGTAGATAGAATGAATAAAATGCCCAGCTTTGGGGAATATTTTGGAACGCAGCCTATCAGCCTATGAAGATCTGTTTGAGCTGTGAAATAATATGCAAGCGAAAGTTTCTCTTTGCAAATCTGATCTCTTTCTTTTATAAAATTCCAATTTAATTGTGGTCTGCGGAAAAACTTCGCAATTTTCTCAAATAGTTTCGTAGAGCATTGATGAAAGCTTTAACCACAACTTTGACTGCTATATTTAATGTGAGCCCTTCTTTTAAACACTGTTCATTTAGTTTATCTTCTCAATCTAATATTTTGACCAGATTTCTGAGTGTTTCCCTGCCAGTGCTCGTATCACATCAAACAATGTATAGGGGCAGTTTGTTAGATGTTTTCCAGTCAATAAGCTCAGAGGAATCCTTATGGAATATAAATGTAGAACTTGAAAATCTCTGATATCACAAAGGTGAAGTCATTTTCTTTGTGATACAAACAAATGCCATCATTGTACACATCTTTGAATGTGTAATTTTGAAACCGACATAATGCCCGAAGTTGTGGAGGAAAAATTTGGCGACAGAGTCATCTCACGGCGAACGTTCATCAATTTGCCTCGATTATTTTCTCTGGGGCTACGTGAAGTCTTTAGTATACGCTAACAAGCCAACCATTTTGGATGAGCTCAATGTCAACATTTGACACGCTATTGTCGGAATAATGCCGTACATACTGGACCGAGTCATCAAAAATTGGACCGACCGCTTAAAGCACTGCCAGCGAAGCCAAGGTGGCCATTTAAATCATGTACTATTCCACACATAATGGCATGAACGTAGCTTCATAATAAAATGGTTTACCTTGTCGCTTATAGTACAAGATGGGCCATAATATGTATATGACCCTACCTACAAATCGCGTCGAATCTCAATTCGGTGAATGAATGAATGAATGCTTAAATGAACATTTAAAGAAACGCCTTAATTTTTTTTATTCTATTCCAAAGATATGGTCTAGGAAAATAGGGTCATATTGGCTACTGTTATTATACGTCATTTCAGTATATTTCATTCATTTGAAGCGTAAACAACAATATTTTTTCCACTCAAATATGTCGAACTTTGTGCCTGAAAAAGTGTTTTGCGGGGAGTTCTTCTTCATTACTTTAATATGAAGAAAACTGCTGCCGAAAGTCATCGTATTTTGGTGGAAGTTTATGGTGAACATGCGCTATCTGAGCAAACGTGTCAAAAGTGGTGATTTTGGCTTGGAAGACTATGAACGTCCTGGGCAGCCAAAAAAGTTTAAAGATGAAGAACTGGAAGTATTACTCTATGAAGATTGATGCCAAACACAAGAAGAGCTCCGAGAATCTTTGGGTGTCACTCAAGTAGCCATTTCAAAACGTTTAAAAGCAGCTGGATATATTCAAAAGCAAGGAAATTGGGTTCCACATGAAAGACGGTTTTGCATGTCCGAAATGCTGTTGGAACGCCACAAAAGGAAGTCATTTTTGCATCGGATTGTTACTGGTGGTGAAAAATGGATCCATTACGACAACCCCAAGTGCAAAAAATCATATGTGAAACCCGGCCAACCAGCCAAATCAACGGCAAAGCCGAATATCAATGGCGCGAGGGTAATGCTCTGTATTTGGTGTGATCAGATGGGTGTGCTGTATTATGAGCTGCTAAAACCGGGTTAAACCATCAATGGACAACGCTACTGAACACAATTAATCCGTTTGAAGTGAGCAGACACGAGGCAATAATTTTCCATCATGACAACGTTCGGCCCCACTTTGCTATTCCGGTTAAGAACTATTTGGAAAACAGTGGATGGGAAGTCTTACCCCACCCGCTTTATAGCCCAGATCTTGCCCCTTTTGACTACCATTTGTTCCGGTCGATGCAGAACGCCTTCAAAGCAGAATATTAAAAAATTGGCTTGATTCATTCTTGTCTGCCAAGCCGGCGCAGTTCTTTTGGGATAGGATCCACAAATTGCCAGAAAGATGGGAAAAGCTTCAGATTGAATAATACTATTGCACATGTTTTTCTTAAATAAACGTTCAAATTTTGAAAAAAAAAACCGCACGAATTAAATTAGATACTCAATACATTAAAGCCCACCTTGTATATAGATATTAAAAAATCCTTTTAAACATGGTACTTTCGCCATTTGTCCGGAAGGTCTATATTTATTCCGATATTTTACTCATGAGCACGTAATTGAATGGGTAGGCCCGAAATAAGTGTTCCTTAGTAAATGTGTTAGGACATTTGCACACTAATATTTAAATTAGATACTGAAACAAATTTTAAAATATTAAATATAAAAGTACGTACACAGTGGGCAAAAGTAATGCCATAATGTGAATTGGCTGCCATTTTGTTAAAAGTAAAAAAAAACTAAGCTCTGTTTTCACGAAAAGTTTATTTGAAGGTGTAAAATTGATAACATTAAGTTGAAAAAATGATATCGGTCAAATGACAACCTCCAGAGTTGAGCGCATTTGTGCTCGTTTTACGGCATTTTGAGTTGCTCCAAATTGGTGATTTTTTATTCAATGTTGGTTTTTAAGACTTGCAAGGTTTATGGATTGTTGTGGTAAACGCTATTTCAAAAAGCATTAAAGCAAGAAGTTTGGCTCCGTGAGATCTGGCAATTTGGCCAGCAGTTCAAATCGCCAAAATGGGAGATCATATGGCGTGGAAATTGATAATTCAAAATCTCCAACGTCGCCCGAGCTGTATGAGCGGTTGCTCTGTCCTGCTGTAACCAACAATATTCGAGACCCGATTCAGCAACTTGGGGCAAAAAAGTACGTTTAACGTCTGTCTAAAGAGCTCACCAGTTACAGTTACGGTGATGTCGTCGGTTTCCTCAAAAAAATAAGGGTCAATCACTTTTTCACTGCAAATGCCACACAAAACAGTCACTTTGAGGAGATGCAGTTGCTTTTCGTGCATTCCATGTGGGCTCCCCGTGTCCAAGAAATGCACATTTTGCTTATGCATTATGAATTTGGATACGAAATCATCCTCTTCTTGTTACAAGTTTAGCAGAGCGTGGGATTAAGTTAACCTTACTTGACGGTCAACAGGCAGCAATTGGTGAACGGTTTTCACTTTATAAGGAAACATCTTCAGGTCTTTCACCGAAATACGATGCAACGAACGTATGCTGTTGCCAAATTGTGTGCGTCATTGTCTCGTCTATGTTTGTGGACTCTCACGGATGTCCTCGAACAGGCAATAGGGGGCCGGCCACTTCTTGTGACGTTTCTAGTGGACCCAGTTTGCACGAGGCGCTCAACCAAACACCAAACACTTAATTGAAATTGATCAAATAAGCAGTTATGAATGGCGAATGACTTATAAATTGAGGCCAGATCAGAAGGGGAAAAGTATTTCTTACATCGCTTAAGGAAACATAGACATTTTGCAGCATTTTTGGCGACATCTAATATGTGGTCATTCCAACGTAAGTTGCCATTGACACACATACCGAAAATAGATGCCATTCATGGATAATGGCTGACTATTTCAATTTCGTTTTAACGACACCAGACAGCACTGTGTTTTGAAAGCAATTGGTTCCCCAATTATATATATTATATATATTATTATATATGCTGTTCATATATACGCTGCCGTTCCCATTCTACAGCCGAAAAAATGAGCAGCCCAAAAACGAATATAAAAAGCAGAGAGTAATGTCGTCATCAAAGGAATATATTGGATTAGAAGTCTCAGGCAAAAGATGAAAATGGAAAAAAAGGTCGGAGATAGAACGGAGCCCTGGGACACACCAGCATTTATTTTGTGAATGTTAGACTTGAAACTATACAAGACAACTTGAATTTACGTTCCGAAAGAAAGTTTTTAATCCATTGAAGAAAATAGTCGTCGATCCCAAAAGCACGCATTTTCGGGAAAAGAGCCTAACGACAAACTCTGTGAAATGTCTTAAAAGTGTTAAGTGCAACTATCTTGCTTTTGCCAGATTAATGTACGATTTGGTTCCACTTTTCGGCGATACGTGTCATCAAATCACCAGTTGACCTGTTGCCACGAAAACCGTACTGCCGGTCATTGAGAAGTTTTCATGTTTCGAGATATTTGCAAGATTTGTGTCATATTCAAATTATGAGATTCCTTTTGCTCCACCTTGTATATATACGAATAAAACGTACATAGGTACGTATACTAAAAAATCGAAAAATGCCAATCCACAACAAGATTAAAAAGATAATCAAACATTTAATACACATCGAATTGTTGTTTACTCACATGTTCGTTATGTGAGTACTCGATTAATCGCTGAAACCAAACTTAAAGTGCTGTTCGCTGTCTCTGGCAACCTTTGGATGGCAGTCACAATTGTTGGGGGCAGGAAGATTGAGTAACGAAAATCATGCTCAATAAATGTGCTCCTATAAAAGGGGTCGCTATTCTGGTATCGTGACATACCAAAATCAATTATTACATTCTTTGTTTGAAATATATGTTCAACACTTTTTTTTACAGTAACAAGAGCTTTGAGGAGAAATCGTCTGTTTCTGATATTTATAAGCTGTCCTCTTATTTTTCCAAAAAGAATTTCATGGAACACTTTCCGCACGTCGCTCCTTTATCTTTGCAGATTCTTCCTTAACAATTTTCATTTGCATTCTATTTTCTTCTGTACTTGAATGATTATATGCGGCACTTGATTTTAGGATTCGTACTTAAGCGTTAATTATTGAAATTAATCATAGCACTAGCACTGTATCGCTTAGACATTTTCGAGTATATCTTAAACCTACGAGTAAGAAGGCCGCTTCCTATTCTAAAACCCTCATTAAACTCGAACAAGAATATCAAATCGCATTCCATTTTGCAAATTTTTAAATCAGTCGATTATCACTAACTAATGAAATGTTTAAATTAATTTAATTTGTTGGGGGCTGAATACAAGCTTAAACTAACTTACAACAAGGTTAAGAAATAAGGGCATGGTGGAGGAGATCAAGTTTGGGACGAAAAGTGCTCAGGTTAAAATCAAAAAGGGGGAGGTTTGAGTTGACCCTACGGAGCATGCGGGAGATAGCTTCGTTGGAAACATAGGAAACAAAGAGTGAGACGAGGACAGCGTAAATTACGAGGGTTAGTGTTGAAGGAAATAGAATTGTAAAGGGGGGGGCGCAATACACAGAGCCAGAGAGCAGTCGATAAATGAAAAAATGTCAGCTACGTCTCTTTGTTTTTCGAGGGTATTCAAGTTAAGATGTTTGAGGTTGAGGACAAATCGTTGAAAATTCTCGGTTCAAGATATATGAATTCGCTGAAAGTGGGTCCACACTTGGCTGTCATTATAAAGAAGAGGCCGTATAAAGATAATGTAAAGTGACATAGAAGTTGCGAAATTCTTTAGATTGCCGTTTGATAAAACTAAGTGATGAGTTGGCTTTAAGGATTATCTCATCAATATGCGATGGATTGGTTGCGAAGGAATGAACCTGAGGTACAGGTTGGCCATGCAGAAAATAAAGTCGAAGAGGAGATTGACTGGACGTACTTAGCAAAGTCATAGATTGACATCTGGGGACATTAAGCTTTAGCAATTTTTCTGACATTAAGTGGAAACCTATTAAGATCTTCTTGAATGCGAATCGAGTCTTGAGGTGAAGAAATAGTTTTGGAGAACTAAGTGTCATCGGCGTAAATAGATAAGGGGCAAGGTTTAATAATCCTCGCAAGACTGTTTTATGTTAAAATGAAAATAAGGGGACGTAGATGGCTGCCTTGTGGGGAACCAGAAGTGGTTAAAACGGGGTTAAGAAGGTTGACCTAAAACGAAAGCTATAGTAAACGTAATCCATTAAGAAGATATCCATTATAATAATATGGGGTCAGAACCGAAGGAATACAATTTGAAAAGGATCAATTGATGAGATTTTTTATCGAAGGCCTTAGCAAAATCTGATTCAACAACATTAGTTCAACTAAGTAGTAGTTGATCTACCTTTCAGAAATTCATGTTGATTGATTGAAAGCTTAGGGTGCTACGTGGATCTATGATCCTCTTACTCATGGGACCAATTTGAGCTTATGATGAAGCACAGAAGACTGTTAACGTCTGTATTCTTTAGATCGTTTAAGTCGTTGTAGAGGAAGGCTCCTAGGTAGAGTTTCTTTTTTTTTTTTCTGGGAAAGAGCTGGACATGTACAGAAAAGATGGAGGATTGTCTCCTCTTCCTCCTCGTCCATGCAGCTTCTACAGAAATCATTTGTAAAAGCGCTAATCTTTCTTGCATGCTTGCCTATGAGGCAGAGTCTAGTGATGACACCTATAATGGCGCTGAAATGTTTCCTATATTATCAGAATCAGAATCAGGATGAAAGCTTAGCATTTCATATAAAATACTTTCGAACATTTTCGGTATGTGATAAACCTTCATTCTTTGATCCCTTTTTGTGCTCAGTTATTATGAAAGAGGTCTTCCAAACTTGGGGGAATTTCCCTTCAGTGAGTGATAGCTGAAATAGGGAGGAAAGTGGGTGCGAAAGATTGGAAGCACACTTTTTGAGAAATATTGCTGGGAAAAATTTATCATTGAGATTTTGTAAATTTTCTTCGCAAGGGTAGGATCCAAAAATTGAGAAGGAGAGGGGCAAATTGAGAAATTGAGAAGGTACTTGAAATATATAGTACGAAGAAGTTGTCTGAAAATGATTGCTTAAAAAAGTTAGAAGTGGTATATTGGTCAGTCTGTGATATATTATCCAACAAGAGCGAGGGGGTATAACCGTCTGATTTTCTTTTGTAGCTAACGATTTGATAAAAAAAAATCTTAGTATCGTTGATTAGGTTCGTCTGCGCTGTCGAAAAAGTGCTGATAGAGGCGGTTATAGAGCCGAATGAATTGGAAGGAGTTTCCAAAATAGTTAGAGAAGTCAGAATGGAAACTGGTGCGAAGAAAAAATATCTTTTTTTTCGTTTCAAAAAAGCAAAGTCTTTTGTTTTAGGAGAGGAAGCAGATGATGTTTTATGCCAAGAAAAGGGGGCGTAATGAGAAATGGAATTTCAATCTAAAAATGGAAACAGCGTCAGTTAAGGATATGCTGGTAAAATCAAAAGAAGATTTTCTAAGATTGATTTTGACCTTGCGAAAATTAGCTTTATGGAAGTTGTAAGAAGAGGTAGTAGGAGAAGAGTGGAATAGGGTGGAGAGTTATGGAAAAATGAGAGAAGAAGAGGGGGTCAAAGTTAATGGGATCGCCAGTGAAAATAAAGTTTGGTTGCCTACCGAAGGTTATGCGATCAATGAGTAGACATGCTTTGGATAAACCAGCTTTTGACTCGGTAATAAAGAAGTGATCGTTCTATGGAATCCATTTCAGCAGAATCAGATTAGAGTCACAAAAGATAAGGACCGGGACCTCAAGTGATAGTAAACTGGCTTCGAAATAGGAAAGTTCGGTGTTCAATGCCCAACTGCACCCGAAAGAAAACAATTTTTTCAGTTAACTTAATCTTTATCAAGTAAGATGGATAGTTGACTAGAAATCAACAACAAACCGACTTCCACTAAGAATTTAATCTCCCCATTAAATGTTGGATACCACCCATGGAGCAAAACAATCAATGAACACAAACATCTTTCTTTCTCTATCTATCCCATATAAAAAAAAAAAATAGGATATCGTCGATGGAATCACTTAGGTCAATAAGTTGGTCAGTTTACTTAATAGCAAGGATGTAGGATTCTATAGGTTAATCTGGGAGAATGTAGTAATACATAACGTACAGGGACAGTCAAGATCGACAGAAAAAGAAAAAGCTATGAGAAAAGAATTGAGGTTATTGTGAATGGCAAGCAGGATCCATCGGCACGGAGAATAAACTTAAGCGACGGCAAGATCATTAACCATAGGGGAAAGAGTAATCGTCATCTCGGAAAACATTATATGAAGATGGGAAAAGCTTCTGGCTCTTTATGTTGAAAATAAAATTGGTTTCTGTAAAAGTATAGACGTCGAAAGAGAGGCCATGAGATTTAAATAAAACAGCACGAATTTTAGAGCGCAAGCCTCTCATGTTTTGGTAGTAAAATGTAAAAGGGATGAGATGTTAGCAAAGTAAAAATTTATCATGCTTATCAGCTCGGCTACGCTAAAGGTGAGAGACTCTTTTAGAATGTACATAGCTGCGTACAGCAGCGAGCTCAACTGAAACCTTTTTAGGAGATTTTAAGACTTATGACATGATATTAAGTATATATTTACTTATTTACTTCACTAACGGTTAAGCCATTTTTCACCCTATTAAAGTACACTCTCGTATTTTATCTCGCATCATTTGGTCTTGCATAGCTTTGCAAAAACTACTATTATAGACAATGTAACGATTATTACGAAAACAAAACTTTAGATTTTGAGCCAGTTATGGAAAAATATTCACAAAAATCATACCCTCGGTCGGAACAATCATCCAAACCAATTACCATTTAAGCTTCTGCTCAGATCAAGAGACCCATCAAAAACCCATCATTGGAAATAATTACAAAATTTGCTTAGTGCCCAAGCATTCTCTCATATTCAATGAAATGAAATATTTTCACTTCATAGATTTCTTAGTGTCTACCTTTCTCCACTTGCCACACACCATTTACACCTGACTCTTTAATTATTGAAAGCAAAATCGCAGTTAAAAACATAATTAATTCCAAAGGTGTGCCTTCGTCTATAAGGTATATATATATGGCTCGGACAGGCAAAATTAAAAGAAAAAGAATCCGAATTTTTCAGTCCAGTACACATAGATTGCACCTTAAAGTGAAGAGCGAAAAAAAAATCAACCAAAACCCTCCACCACTAGTTGACCAGATTTGTTTGTGTTTTTTTTTTTTTTTTTTTTTTTTTTTTAATTTTTTGCCAATAATTACCTGCTTACCGACTACCAACCGACCACAATGTTCTCTTTCCAAAGAGTATCTTTTGCAAAAATCCACCTATATAGCTGAGCTGGTACTAATTCAAATTCGAAAAATCTCTCAAAAAATCTTTGCCGAAGAGAGTCAAGAGAGGGTTTATTTTGTTGTGAGATCACCAAGTTTGTCTGGCTTATTGCACTTTACATGATCGTATCAAGCATAACAAATATTAACAAAGCCTTCTTTCTTATTTCTTGTTTGAGGCCTATAAAACCAGAAATTTACAATCGCTAAAAACCCAGCAATACGAGTAATAAAATCAGCAAAAACAAAAAGTATCTAATCCTAAACACAAACACTGGCTCAAAGAAGTGCGGTTTTGCAGGCCCACAACTTCAAGAATTCAAAGTAAAAGGCAACAAGTTGAGTTAAGTCACTGCTGAGGCTTCTTGCTCTCAGTAGGTACCCATAGATACACGTACTTTTCCAACTTCAAGCTCGGCTTTAAACAGTGGTGGTGTTGAAAAAAAAAAAAAAAAATACTAAAAACAACAACAACCATCTACTTCAACAGAAGTAGAAGTGCACCACCGCAAGAGATTGTGGTTGCCTAAGATTTTCAGATTCTTCAACTTTAGTTGGCTTGTAGCGTGCCACCTGACTGGATGGATTCTCTTGTGCGATACGAATATATTGTGCCTAGTTTCGATTAGTCTTTTCTTCTTTTTTCTGAACGTAGAGTAGTGCTCTTTTGTTTTTTTATACCCTAAAACATAAAAAAAAAAATTATTTATACATTTATGTGTTGTCGTGTTTTTCGCGAGTCAACTTTTCTCAACTCATCACCTGGGCGAGGTGTGTGTATGATAACTTGTTCGACGGCGGTTTTACCTTTCGGTGCCTTCTTCTTCATTTTCTTGTTGTTTCGTGGATCATAGCACTTGCTGAAAAATAAAACTTTCAATTGTAACAAATGAGTGAAATTTTTCTTAAGAGTTTTGTTTTTTTTTTTTTTTTTTGTTTACAATCGTAAAAATGATTTTGATTAATTAACCAGAGGTCTAAAAAATCAAGCTTTTTGTGATTTTAAACCATACACACATAATTTATGGATAATTTTCGCATAGAAGAATTTCCCAGAGTTACATCTAGTTGATTTTCCACAAAATTTATAAGACAACCGTTAAGTAATGCCTAGTGGGACCTAAGTGGATCGTATTTGAATTTTATTGCAAATATTTACTGAAAGTTGATTGGTGAAAATCCTTCGTGAAAGGTCACTCGGCTAAAACTGCTCATATTTTATAGTATTTTTGTTTTCCTATTGCGGTTGGAATATGAAATGTAATTCATCTCAATTCATTGGAAGTCCGGAAAGAATAAAGTGAAATCCATAAAGATAACCTTAATTTGAAGTGTGCAGTGTGTCGGTGTTATTGTTTCTGTGGTTTCTGTGGTGCAAAAAAGGAAATTAAGTCAGTGGAATTGTTTTGACAAGTGTACTCGTACACTATACATATTGTATAGTAGTATCTAGTTACAAGAATTACCACTAGATGTAGAAATTACCAGCTCGAATGGATAACGTACTCGTATTCCTATAACTGAAGGTAAACTTGAAAAACATAGAATATTCTTTAGCATTGGTGGCATTTTTTAACAGGAAATCTTTCGTCATTAATGAAAGGAGAAGATGATGAAAACAATTAAGGCTTCTTCTTCTTCACCTCTTCTATTCAAGAAGATTTATGCCTGGGGCTGTACGAGTAAAGAGAATATGCAATTAATTTTCATAATGAAGTTGAAGTTTACTCTTCGGGTTAAGAAGTTGAGGACCTATTCGTAAATCTTGGATCTTGACTGTTTCTTTCATTCTGTGTTCTTTGGTTTTTTTTTTTTTGGTTTCATGATATCTTTATGGTACGGATAACTGTGCCATGGGCATCATTTCATCATCATCGTCTTTTCAGTATTATAGTTTGGGGTATGTTTGAACCCCAAACGAGACAGGGCAACCTTAAAGTACATTAAGTACTCGTAGTTTTTTAATGTTTTATGTGCCTGTGATCCACGGGAATAATGGCGAAATTTCATCATCAACAACATCAACGTCATCTTAGATGACCATCTTAAGATAAGAGGGTTTTCCTTCGTTAGTAAGTGTACGTTTTTATTCAATTTTGTTTTATTTTTATTTTTTTTTTTTTTCTCTAGGTACGAGTATATAGTATATTCACAAGTATGATTTCATTTGAATTGGGGTTGAGAAAGTTAGGCAACTAGTTTCGTCTGAAATATGAAAGTTTGCCTAGTCTGTCTGTTGGTCTGATGGCCTGATGGTCTGACGGTGTGATGGTGTGTACTAGAGTTCTGGGAGATTTTATTGCTCACCGCATACTTATTCTACTTATTTTATGAAAATTGGACGCTGTAAAATAAAGTTGTAAGTTTAATGGGTTTCAAAATATGAAAATAAAGTTGGCAAAATATGATATGAATTTTCATGGTCGAAAACAGTTGTTCAATTGACCTTAGGGTAGTTTAGTAAACTCATAAACTCTTTCTGTTTCTGTTTCTGCTTCTGTTGCCATATCTGTTTCTCTGTTTTTTTTTTTCTCTCTCTCTCTCTCTTTTTGTGAGGACTATGGATAAGGAAGATTATCTGGTTTCTGGTTGAAATTTAGCTGATTGGCAAATGAGCATAAAAACTACTTAAGGTAAGATAACCGTGTGGAGAAGGTTAAGTTCGTCAGATGTACGTACATATGCTTCGCATTAAAATGCATCTTTTGCTAACCGGTTCTTCAACATGTTTTTTAAAGCCGGTCAGTCCGAGTACAGTGAAAAGCTAAATTTTAAATAAACTTGCTACAGGTAAAAACTTAACTATTTGTGAATCAGGTTTGAAGATGGCTTTTGCCGAAATACTCCGTCAAATAGAGTTCAATGGATTTTCGTGAACTTTAACGTAAATGAATAGCCAACGTATTTTTAAACGAGGAAAGATCCGTTTTAAGCAGGTTATTTATGGGGTGCTTTTATGTGGGTACCAGAACTGTTTATTTTTGAAGTAATACATAAAATGCAATGATTCGCTTCGATTTATACGTCAAGTAGCAACACCATTTAAGATTTAATTTGTGACGCAAGTAAGAGAAGATTTTTCGGGTCTCTCTGGAAAATTGCGAATATTGCGATAAGCTTACTCGTGACTCACAGATGCCGTAGTGGGCGTATCTTGAGAGCTATAACATGTACAAATTAGCCTTGATGATATATATATATATATATTTTTTTTTTTAACTTGATTTGAATCACCACTCTGCGGATCTCAAATTTATGTCATACAGATGTGAGCCTCACCTTGGTGAATAAAATTTTAAATACGAATGGCCACTGTCAGATGCATGACTTGAGTTATTGCTGACATATGTATAACTTGGAGATAAATTTGCATTGCCTCAATCATGATAGCATCTTGACCTGCTGAAAAATAATTTTGATGAAGATAAGAGTTTGCCTTCAGAGAGTCATCAAAAATAACCATTCAGGGCACAAACGATATTTGATATTCACCAGAAGTTGTTAGAATAAGAGTGATGAGGATTGTGGAACGTAGATCCTAATCCAGTGCCAGAATCGTCATAATCTCTATGACCTTAATAAAAAAAAAGTCTCTAAGGTTATTTAAGATCATTTTATGTTGACCAAGATCCTCACTCATGATCAGCTTTATTGCAACCTAGTAAACCAAATCACTTTTTAAAAGCTTAACGTCAGTGATATTCTCAGATTTTCGACAATAGTCAAGTCATCACCTAAAAACGTTTCGGGATAATGAATGCCACCTCAAGGATATATGTTTTATGGGACCTAGTGATGATGAGGCCGTTAACATCACTTCAATCAGATTTCCTCGTTTAGTCGGAAATCACACTATTATTTCCCATGCTAATCGCTTATTGATGTAAGGCATTCTGAGGAGCATGACGCATTTGTAGTTGGCGCAGTTGTAACAAAATGCTTTCTTTCTGGTGACTACTGCCTTGATAGATTCGAGCTGGGATATTGCTATCCACACTTTGTTGACACCAAATCGGCAAAGGATTTGAGTATCATCGTCTTAATTGATCAAATTACAAAAGAATTTTAGTCTTCTACCACTAAACCAACTGGAATAGTCTGTTTATATTCCAAATACTGGCTGCATCTTTGTTTTTCCTGTCCTTCTTTATAAAGCAGTTTTAAATTCGTCGTTAATGTCTTTATTCATCCAGAGACTTTAACGTGGGAATGGGCTAAAACAAGAATATATGACTTTAATTGCAACGTTTCTAATAGCACTTGTCATTGCTTGACAGTGATATCGTAATTGTGATGTGAGATTTTAAGAATTTTAAGAGGTAGAAACGATCCATCGGTTTCTTCAATGCCAATTGGTTAGTTGAAGGCACAATACTTAAGCGCTGCTATTATTGCAAGATCAGCGTGATATCATCTGAAATAGAGCGAACAAATCAAGTGAGTAGCTAACGATTTATAGGTTGTATTTACGATGTAGTGTAGTTCAAGTACACCAGCGCCCTTCACAAATAAAACCATTACCACCGTGCTGACTATTTCTAAATAAAATACCCACAGGATTTGGGACTCCTTATGTCAATATAAAACCGGAAACAATCAGTAGATCTGAGTTCATAATAGCTCACAGTACAACATGACAGCTGTAGACACAGTCCGAAAATGCATCAAAATAGTGTGCAGCAGGACTATTGAATTTACAATTCAGCAACTGGTGCAGCTCTAAACAATATTATGGTTAAACAATCGCCTAGCTAGATTGTCGGCAACCGGATAACCAATTATTTTGAAACCGAAATCTTCCGAACAACCAAAGCAAGAATAATGACCAAAATACGCAAATCGAGCGTATGCGATGCCAACCCGTTATCTGTGGCATATTTAATATTGACGTATCTTCTAAGTGCCTTTCAAAAGCAGTTCGGCTATGCAAAGTTTTCCCCGGCTCTGCTGCCGGTAATCGCAAACATCTTAATAGAAAACCGCAGAATAGAATTTATCAGCATAACGTTACTTGGAAACCTGGCCTCATTAGCTTACATTCAAGTAGTCAAAGAGTCCGACGTATGGACTGGCGGACTGATTGACTTGCTTTTCCCCAATCACTGCATGTTTAAGCAGCTCACCAATCGATATAGTCTGTCAAAGAAAAAGATTTATAGAATTGGGCTCCACTTAACATAAACTCTCAGACCTCTCGAAATTTTGATAGATTTTTGCATTTAAAATGTTTACCCGGTTTTAACAATTGCTTTATCTTTTGGAAATGTATACGTATATCTTTTTGTCAAACAAATGTATATTTTACTCCGCGACGGTGCTTAACTATTTGAGTTGCAAAGCGTGGCCTCTAAATTTGAATAAGCAACAAGTTTCCGGATACACGCCGTCCTCTACAATTACTGATATTGCAACCGCGAAAAAAAGGTAGTTGGCATCGGTGGCATCTCTTCTGGGTATTTCTAAGCTTGCCCAGTACCAGCAGCGAAGCTATTCAGCGCATTTTAAAATGGGCATTTTTTCGAAGAATGAAAAACTATTATTAAGCAATAATAGCAAAGATAATTATGAGTACAGAAACAGCGTGTCGAATATTCGTTCGAGTATATGGCTTGTTAGCGTAGACTAATCGCTTCACGTAACCCCATAGAAAATTGTTTGGTGCCAAATCGCAGTTGCTAAACTTCTCCTTCAAAAATTCAAGCGTTGCGTCCTTGTATGGGATGTAGCGTCGTCTTGTTAGAACCATAGCTCGGATATATCGATGTTGTCGAGCTCTGACCACAGAAAGTCGGTTAACATCGCTCTATACCTGAAACCATTGACAGTAACGGTGTCTTCTTCCTCATTTTGAAAGAAATAAGGTCCGATGATGTCATAATCATAAGTCAATCTTTGTGGATGCATTGATGCTTGGCCGAACACTTGTAGATTGTGTTCGCTCCAATAATGGCAATATTTCTGATCGACATAGCCGCTGAGAAGATGATTTTTTGGCCACAATCCGCAAAATAATGATTGACTCTCCGGCAATGCCTAATTCAGCTGATCGGCGCCGAATCAACATTTGTGGGTCTTCTTCGATACTGGCGGTTATGTTTTCTTCATTCCGCATCAATCTCTTTCTGGTTGGTGGCTTAAGATCACAACTTTGAGAGCTGCTGAAACATAAGAATTGGAAAAACTGTCATTGTAATCTGGTCACCCGTTATAATGTTGGCAATGCTCCAGTGCTTCTCTTTTGTAAAGGTGCCTATTTATGTGTGGTGTATCCGAAAGAAAGTTTGACACCCGTTGAAAAGAATTAGAAGTTCTCAGGGTCAAATAGTACTTGATCGTTTCCTTTGTTTGTATATCTGCTGTTTTGTTACCCCTAATGCCAACATGGGCAGCATGTTGCGACCACGCTAAAGTTACATTACGGTTGGAATTGAGACTGCTTCCAAGGTATTCTAAAGAGGAACACTTTTTCAGCCCTCTACTTAGCCCATTAAGGATACCTAAATCGTCAGTGAAGTTTATGGTATTCTGAGACCTAGCTTGAGCGATTGATATTTCTTTTTGGATTGTTGTTGGCTCTGCCAAATAGCTGCCAGCTAATTCCGGAGTCCTTGATTTACCTATCTGTCTAAAAAGTAGAAATCATATCTTGATGTAGAGCCTGACACTATCTTTCCGGAGTTGTGTTCTTATGAACTTCGTTAAACTGGTGTTAATATTTATCATGCGGTGGAGGATTAAACGATGTCATTGAAGGATCACCTAAATACCCGGTTTTGTGGGTTACTAGTAAAGATGAATGTTTGTTATGGTGGAAGTACAATAGAACAAGTACGTCTGATTTGTTTACTATGTCGGCTAGCGCATAAAACACATATTTATTGTTTAAATAATAAAGAATTTTATGGATTAGTAAAGTTCGGCCTGTGATAATTATGAATGGAATACAACATCGTTCATGTGACCGCCACGTCATTTGTTGCAAAGTCCATGTTGTCGATGACTTTTTGAAGAATAAGTGGGTCAATGACCGCAATTGTCACTGGATTATTGACATAGACTTTGCTCTTCAAATAACCCCACAGGAAGAAGTCTAAAAGTTTTAAATCACTGGACCTTCAACTGGCCAATCAACTTATCCTCTAACCAAAATATTGCGATTTTCAAATTTCGTACTCAATAAATTGATTAATTGGTGACTTGTGTGGGCGGGAGCACCATCATGTTGAAAATAGAGGTCGTTCACACCCAATTTATTCAATTTTGAAAAACAATTAGTCGGTCAAAATGTTGTCTCTAGCCTCATCTTCAAAAAAGTACGGACCAATGATGCCGCCAACTCATAATCCGCACCAAACAGTGCCTTTTTTTGGGATGTATTAATTTTTCATGAATCTCGTATGGGTTTTCCGGGTTTACGTATCCATCCATCCAAAAATAGAGTTCATCGGAAAAGATCAAATTCCATGACAAATTGTACTGGCGATCCAACATCGGCGACGACGAAGATTGTCAAAAGGCTTCAATCGTTGCATAATTTAGATTTTATAGGCGTGGAGATCAACTTTTAAAATTCGCCGTAAAGTGCCAAAAATGACGACGATTTGGTTTTGAATACTTTCACTCACAATGTTTTGGTGTGTACGTGTTGGCCGAGCACTTTAATATGGATTTTGACCGAATAGTCAATCGATTTCTTCAAAACACTTTAACATTGCACGAATTGCGGACTCACTGCGGTTATGCAGTTATGTTATGTTGACCGAAAATTTTGCGAATTTTACGAAATATTACTTTTATAGATCGCCCATTTTCGTAATATAGTAAGATTGGATAACAAAAATGCGTTGTTGGATGGTAAACGACTCCATGACTAAAATTGCCAAAGTTTGTATTGTATAACATTTGTCAAAAAGATCAACCACATTGAATTCAGTAAATGACACTCTTTACAAATGTTACAGTTCTGACTTTTATCACTTAACTTGATATCACTGGAAAACTATCCCATGGAGGAAATTTTAAAATTCAACGCACTTTGTACTTTATGATAAAGAACGTTCACAATAAAATCTTGAAAAGAAAAAAAAAAACTGTAAATGTTTGTATGTATGTGTATGCAAAGTTGGGATGAGATCGCTCCAGCCGTTTCTTGAATAGGGGGTCATCTATCTTCCGTAAGAAATATAAAGGGGCGGATGAGGAATACGCTCTGGGTAAAGGTTTTGGCGGTCTATTGTGGTTGGAATTTAATTTAACCTTAAATCTTTTTATAGTATTTTTTTTGTTGCTAACTGAAACTACATAGGTAGTGATCCGAACCTTTTTTTGTAATACTGGCGAAGTGCTTTGGCTCGATTGCAACACGATCAGTTTGGTGGATATTGAGGTGAGGCAAACGTGTGCTTACTATAGAGCCATTCCACCCTGTAACAAAGTCAATTAGGTCCAGTTCCAGTCGCTGCATCGTGTTATCATGCATCTATTTATGATAGGGATATTCCCTTTTCTCCTATGATTATCCTGATGACTTTTTGGTATCATCATCTAATTCTTCTATGAGGTGCGTATACATATCAGCCTGATATTGATGAATTTAGACATGGTGCGGATGGTTACAAGGCGTTCAGTACAACAAATTCGTACCAAGATAGTCACAGTATACAGATGTAACAGCATATGTCACAGTTTTTCATCTCCAAATTTGCTGGCTCATCCAATTGTACACTTCTTCGATGACGGTGATATCTGTTTTATATATAACTTAATTCGGTGCGGTTTTTTCCAAAATTTGAACGTTTATTTAAGAAAAATATGTACAATAGTATTATTCAAAGTATTGTCCATTTGAAGCTATGACTTTTTCCCATCTTTCTGGCAAGGGGCAAGGTCTGGGCTGGGGGTAAGACTTCCCATCCACTGTTTTCCAAATAGTTCTTAACCGGAATAGCAACGTGGGGCCGAGCGTTGTCATGATGGAAAATTATTGCCTCGTATTTGGTCGCATATTCCGGGCGTTTTTCGGTTACTGCTCTTTTCAAACTGATTATTTGTGTTCGGTAGCATTGTCCATTGATGGTTTCACCCGGTTTTAGCAGCTCATAATACAGCACACCCATCTGATCCCACCAAATACAGAGCATTACCTTCGCGCCATGGATATTCGCCTTTGCCGTTGATTTGGCTGGTTGGCCGAGTTTTACATATGATTTTTTGCGCTTGGGGTTGTCGTAATGGATCCATTTTTCATCATCAGTAACAATCCGATGCAAAAATGACTTCCTTTTGTGGCGTTCCAGCAGTATTTCAGACATGCAAAACCGCCTTT
This sequence comes from Volucella inanis, assembly GCA_907269105.1. NCBI lineage: Eukaryota > Metazoa > Arthropoda > Insecta > Diptera > Syrphidae > Volucella > Volucella inanis. Next base: position 36,870,817 of record OU026156.1, on the reverse strand, counting down.
CGACGTCTCTCGGCTTGAGTTCATGTGGAACCCAATATCCTTGCTTTTGAATATATCCAGCTGCTTTTAAACGTTTTGAAATGGCTGTTTGAGTGACACTCAAAGATTCTGCGAGCTTTTCTTGTGTTTGGCAACAATCTTCATAGACTAATGCTTCCAGTTCTTCATCTTTAAACTTTTTTGGCTGCCCAGGACGTTCATCGTCTTCCAAGCCAAAATCACCACTTTTAAATCGTGCAAACCACTTTTGGCACGTTCGCTCAGCCAGCGCATGTTCACCATAAACTTCCACCAAAATACGATGACTTTCGGCAGCAGTTTTCTTCATATTAAAGTAATGAAGAAGAACTCCCCGCAAAAACACTTTTTCAGGCATAAAGTTCGCCATATTTGAGTGAAAAAAAATTATTGTTGGTTACGCTTCAAATAAATGACATATACTGAAATGACGTATAATGACAGTAGCTTTCCAACGCATGTTCCAATGGAATAATACAAGTTACGCCATTTCTTAGCAAACCGCACGACGTTAAGTTATAGACCCAATAGTAGTTTAGGGCCTTCATTATTTGTTCAAATGCATGTGGCATGTTGAAGATTCAAACATTGAATGTCGTTAACAAGAAATCCGTCAATATCCCAGACTATTTGTGACTTAGTGGGCTTAAAATCGTTTATTTCAGTATCTTTCTGTTTTTGGGCAAAAAAAAAATTCATTACATACATTTTTTTCAATTTCAAAGCCACGTTTGAAGATTTTAAACAATGATTGCGTGCTAAAAAGCTATAATTCCCATCAAACCGATTATACACTTTAAATGTTTGAATACTCATAATATACGGACGGCTAGGTATGTACTCGTATTTTCTACAAAAAATAGTACAATAAGTCACGTCAGACAATAAAATTTAAACTCATGTCTTTAATTTTCTGATACCAGAACGAGGAAAAAAATGTGTAAAAAACCAATCAAGAACGTTCTGAAATTCATTATGAGTAGAATAAATGTAGAAGCTATTATTTTAAAGCATCTTGAACATTACTCAATCTAAATGCCCTCTTAGAGTCGTTACTTTGATTAATAACCCCGTCCAACTTGTAACAAAGCACTTCCCTAATAATATTTCTAGTTCGTTTACCTTTGTTCGATTTTATTTAAAATTCAAATTTTCACCGGCACAGATACGAGTGATACTAAATACACGTTTCGTTTTTGTTGGCTTCATAAATTCAAAATCTAATCACACGTTAACTATTGTATCTCGATTTAAATTTTCTTTGTTGCTTTTGAGTACGTGATTACATAATCAATATCGTCGTTCAGATACAAAGTAATAATAAAAATAACTCCAAGCAATGCGTGTTATTTGAATTTAATTGATAATACGAGAGCTACAAGTGCCTACTTAGTTACTGAAGCAATAAGTGCTCGTACTCAACTCTTGTAATAAATAATTACTAATGTGTTCGAGTTTTAAACGAACTTTATTGGGAATTCGCCAATATACTCGTTTCCCACACTCGTGAGTTTCAGTGAAGTTTAGATGGAAAAGACTTGAACACTTGGGAGAATGTACTCATGGATTTAATTTAACAAAAACAAATGACAACTTACAAATACGATAGTTGAGGTTGTCACAAAGGGTAAACTTTTACTTCAGAGCTTCCCTGAAATTGAGACATCACTTCAATGTCTTGATATCAATAAAACCTGGCCTTTAAACTATTTGAATCAGAAAATTTTAGCCATGATGGTCCTTGATTCTTCCCCCAAATTCGTGTATTTTTTACCTTTACTTTCAACTCTGCCTTTCACCTCAGATTTGGGCTTTGTCTTCTGCGTTATTGTATGGTATGGTAAAACAAGGGTAGGGCGAGGCTCTATTGCATAGCGACCAAATTGATCTATTAGTTTTTGAATATTTCCAGATACTATGTAGTTTAGCGCTTTCTACGAGATCGTTTTAGGAAAATATACGAGTATTTGCTCAGAAATGTTGCTCGTCCTTATGCTAGTGCCGGACACTCCTCAGTTTCACAACAGGATCTACATGTGCTAGTGAATAGTAGTGCTCCGTACAGCACTCTTATTTGTATCCAATCAAGGAGAAGGGTTAATTTGGCTCTTTCGTTTTTATAATTTATGAATTTCTTTGACTGGTTAAGAGTATTTATATTATTCCAATATTTGACGGCGAATGGTCAAATTTTTGAAGTCAAGCCAAAGCTTGTCATCGTGATCTTTATACCCAGGTATCCATACCAGTCAGACTCTGTTTTAGGGTGGAGAGATTGTTGTGTACTCTATGACACTTTGGGAGCATCTTTGATGTGTACTAATAGCTATTTAGTGATTTGAGTACTGATTGACTATTAGAGAGTATAATTAATTTGACTCTTTCTTGTCGTTAACTTAGTAGAATGCGTACAGCCTTAAATAAGGAAATTAGTTCTGACTGAAATATGATGCCATCCTTACCTAGTGACGTCTTCAAACCATCAGTATCCCAATTTTTTGAATCATCGTTCAGTCAGTTAAGATTTGTGTTCCATTTCTCACTTGTGGGAAAGTACACCTTGCTGGAGTACCTCCTTGAAAGCTAAGGGTGGAGACCGGTTGGTCTAGGGTTTGAGATTTGGCAAAGGTGCTTACTCCTTTAGGATTTCTTAGTCACCAATGAGTCTAAATTGTTTGAGTGGTGTAACTTCATAATTATTTTTCTGGTATAAGCCACGCAATATTTTAAACGCCGGTGTTGCTTCGCACGTTCTAGCCAATTTGGTTTTTTATTTTTTTTTCTTTTTAATTCATGTCATTATATAGATCAAATAATTCATTGTTGTATCTTCTACTTAATTTAGCAACAATGGACGCAGAGTTGGGAATCAGTCTAAGCATTCTCATTTAGAGAGAGTTAATTATGTTTACGCCTATCCTTGTTTACTGATCAAACCTCTGTGTCAATCTACTACGCTAAACGTTTAATAGATTAAATTTCAATTATTGAAGATGAGGACTTACTGGTCTGTTGCCGTCCTGGACAACAAAATCTTACATACTTTTGATAGGATGTTCAAACCTAATAATAATATCAGTTAATATCTTAACTAACATTCTAAGTCTCTAGCTGCGCGTGTTATTAGAAGCGCAACTAAGCTATCAGTGGTTTTTTTTATTATTTTTGTAAAAAAATTGTTACAAATGAATCATTAAAAGTTAGCTACAACTTTTTCTGGCAGAGCTTCAATACCGTTACGGTAAAAGTATTTATCTTTTGAGGCTATTCACGAATCAGGCCATTTTTTGGTCAGCCAGACCATGTGCTATCGAACGAAACATGTAATAATCGGACGGCGCAATATCTTGAGAATATGGCAAGTGAAGTAGGACTTCCCATTTGAGCGTTTCTAGGTAGGTTTTAACGGGTTTGGCAACTTTTTCGTGCCTCTGCTCGCTTTGGCCGTTTTTGCACAGTGCTCCGCTCAATCGTATCAATTGAAGTCGATACCATTCCTCAGCAAAAGTTTTGTTGGGTTTTAACAGTTCATAATAAATAACATCGACCTTGTCCCACCAAATACACAGCATAACCTTCTCTTCTCTTTGAGTTGCTGTAATGATTCTATTTTTTATCACCCTTCACGATGCGATAAAGAAAACCCTTCCTTTTTTGTCGCTCGAGTAGTTGTTCACAGGCGAAAAAACGACGCTCAACGTCCCTTGACTTCAAATCATAAGTTCGTTGTTTTTAAATCATTCCCAAAGCATGCAATTACTTGGAAATGGCTTAGCTGGTAAATCCTAATGCTGAAGCAAGCTCTTCGTGCATTTGGCACGGATCAATCGAGCAATGCCTCCAAATCAGTGTTTACGAAGGATTTTGGTCTTCCTTCATGCGGATGATCGTCAACATCGAAATCACCGTCATTGAAGCGAAGGATTCAATTACAGTACATTTTTTTTTTTTTTATAATTCCGCGCGCGTACCAGAGGGATATGAATACCCTTTTACAGGCTTTTCATCAGGGCGCGGGCGGGTGGTATAGTAGATTGAAACTCAGGTGTATCCAGTTTCTGGTGGCTGTGAAACTGGAGCCAAAGCATCCTCAACCAATGGGTCTTAAGTACGTGATAGTTGTTACTTCGTTACATTTAGCCCAGCCAGCAACCACTCCAGCATCAGTGTTATGCCTTCATGTCAGAATTGACACCGACGGGGCTACATATAACTACATACAAATTCCATGAAAAGACTTTTTTAGAGAATTGCCTCGCATGGGATTCGAACCCACGACCCTCTGCTTGAGGAGTCTATGCATATACCACTACACCAAGCTCTCTTGAGTTTTTTTTTTTAAAGAAACTCTTTTTTTCGGAAAATTTGATATATAGAGAGAGAGATATGTTTGGGCTAAGTGGTTATTTCGCTCCATGGGTGGCATCGCAGAAGGTTGTATCACTTATGCTTAACACATATAGGTGCTTAGCAAAAACATCAAAACATAGTGCCTCGTTAAGACATTAGTTGGGAGTCTACTTTTTAGAGCCACCGGGAGGCATTCATAAAGTGGTTCTGAGCCCTGCCTAGAAATTGCATTTACCAATTTCGATTGATCTGATATGCTTAAATTCTAGTATGGGCTGAACCCCAAACAAGTCTCCAGAGAAACCTTGCGTTCTCGAATTCGCTTGGAGGTGATTAGAGGGCTCAAAAAAGACTATAAGGATAGGTTGGCCTTAGCTGCTTCACGTTTCTTACAATTTACTTCATTTTTATCAGCGTTTTGAAAGACAGACACAATCTTATTTAACGAGTAGTTGTCGTCCTCCAAAAAGACTTCAGGGCCACATACTTTATCGGTTTTGCGAGCAATCCGTGATGGTCCGAGTTCAAGATTTTAGATTCAATCAGTTTTAAGTACGATCAAAGTCGACTTTGTATTTTCTCATCACCCAGAGTTCTAATTCCACAAAACCAATATTCCAACCGGAAGATTTCCTTGAGAGTGCAGCCAATTATGTAAATACCAAGACGATAGTGCCTTAAAAGACTTCGACTTGACATGTTTAATCCAAATAAGTTTGCTCATTAGGAAGACACTTAGATACTTAGATTCTTACGAGAAACAGATTAGCCAATGCAGACTCTTCTCGGAACGAGATCGAAATCTTTTATTTGACGACTGACTGAAATTCTATTCCTGGTGCACCAACCATCTATTGCATCTGTGACCGTATGTGGTTTGGGTACTTCATCTGTATAAAACGAAGACATTACAAATTTTGAGAACATTAACCAAAGAAGCGACAAATATGGACCACAGTGGTAAAAATGCCTTGCTAAACAACCCTTCCATCACTTGGCTCTACTCGCAATTGGGCTTTTAAGTAAAAATTTATAAATTTGTATACGCCGTGTTGTCCATCCGTAATTTGAATCTGTGCAGTTAATTGAATGTGTTCTTGACAAGAAGGGTCCATTTACGTATAGTAGCCAGTCTTATGCATTTCGTTCTACATATACGTTTACCACTTTTAGTGTTGCTACTTACTAAGGTAAGTAATTCACGGTCTTCATACCCATTGAAAGTTTCTACATGAAAAAGCGTCATCTCCCATACCGAAGTTCTTGTCTCTCATACCAAGTTTTCTATCATTCGTGATGGGTTGATTTGATTTTTCCACTAAGAGATTAAGAGCGGTGATGCCAGTATGCTTTATCTGACTTAGCCAATGTCATCTTCACATGAGTTTTTCTAACACAATCCTAGTTTTGCCGTGTGCTTCATTTACCATATTCACACACGGGATCTATTTATTTCTTCAAGGGTCATCCTGCAAAGGCGATATTCCTCATAGAGGAACTTAATGAAGATAGATATCCACTTGCTAAAATCCAACTCATATCTGGGGTAGTCCCAAGTAGGGTTTTTCAAATCGCACAACAATGTGTAACTTAAAATGGCGAAAGCTGCACAGCTCTTTATATTTTGTCTCTCTAAATGAATTCAGGCTCAGGGTTTTTCTCAATACCAAAAGTGCGTTCAATAATATTCAGACCGCACAGGATTTGAAGAGAATAGCCTGCAGAGAAATTCTACAAAGAGCTGTCCTTTATCTAACTTCTTATTGTGTACGAGATTTTGGTGATATTGAAGAATACGACATTCTAACTGGCATCCGACTTGCAATGCTACCATCCAGAGAATTTCTCTCAGTTCGAAGAAAATGTTTAATCACACACTAATTTTATTGAGAAATTGGACTCATTTCAGAAAGCTAGGAGCCAATCCACTAAGGACGGTGGTTGTTCTCCTTACCAACAAGAGATCAATCACCAATTGCAAGGCTCCATAGATTGAGCGAACTGATCTTAGACTGCTAAAGTCTACCCTATTTACTTAGAATCCAAATTGTGGAAGAAACATCATAAAGGCCAACATGTATGACTTTCCATTTTAGTATAAAGGTAATCAGGACTAATTACGCCCTGAAATTCGCAGTAATATGAGTATAATGGCTTTATTCGTTTTTTATGAGACTCGTCCTGACATTCAGTTTGCTGTAGTAAGGATAAATCTTAAAAAAGCATTATGAGCTATCAAACCTCAAGATTTAAAAACCAGCATTTATCGTAATTTCACAATTCCTAAGCCTTATTTCACGGTTCGGTAACCCAAGCTGTTAACCTCCCAGGAGGTTGGCTACGTTTAATTGCAACATACGACCACGTTTTCATATTATCTCATTGAAAGACTACAGTAGACTTGTTCACATCGTTCTAAGGTTGTTATTTGACTGAATATTCTCTATCAATAGAATTCATTAACATGGAAAAGCTGACTCTGAACTATCACTATGACGGGAGCTGGAGTCTTCAGCGAAATCCGAAGATTTAATCTTTCCTCTTCAGTATTGTATAGATAAAAATATTGTGTCTTCCAAAGCAAAATAATATAACTGCTTTAACTAATACCTCATTATTGGAAACAGGAGGTTGTATTTGAATAGGTAGATAGATTTTAAGGCTTTGGATTACACGAAAATCAAATCAAGGACTTGTACAAACTTTAAGAGCTCTCCTGAATAAGATATAAAGTATTAATATGACAATGTGCGTACCAAGTCACATCCATGTTCTCTCGAGAGAATTAATAAGTTGAAACTTAGGGTGCATAATTTGCAGACGGCCCTCTCCGTCAAAGTTATTATCATGTATCACCAGATTTATTACAATCTGAAGTAAAGCTTAGGTGATGAGATGTGGTAATCGTGCATGGTACCATCACTAAGCACTGGGCCATCAGCATCTATGTAAAACGTTTAGCTTACACCGCAACGATTTCTGAGGTCGTCCCTTCCTCTGTCTGTCCGTCTGTCCGCCATCTACTGTGTGATTATCTCGTCGTTTCCTCATAGTCTTCTGGAAGAAATTCTACCTGCGTATCAACACAATAGAACTGCTCGCATATTTAATCAGTAGCTCTTCGGCACAAGGAATTGCCCGATCTACGGCAGGTATTACTTTTTCCGTCCTCGGTAACCTCTGCCACCTGCTGTGTGATTATCTTGTCGTCCCCTCATAGTCTTCTGGAAGAAATTCTACCTTCGTATCAGCACAATAGAACTGCTGGTATATTCAATCAGTGGCTCTTCATCACAAGGAACCTGCCGATCTACTGTCAGTATCACAAAAATAAATAAATACTTAAAGTTCGAAGTTCCAACTTTTTGTAATACTTTTGTAGGATATCATTACAAAAAATAATATAGCATAAGTGCTAATAAAGAAGGAGTGACCCTAGCAATGTAATACTGTATACTTTGTAAAGTTGACAATCTGTGTTTGTTAGAAATCGCTTCTGTGTTACACCCCCAAAACCGCAGCAATACTGAAATACTAAAAACTTGCCTTATTATTCGAAATGCTGTCACAATCCTGCGTCTCATTCCCTTTGAGGAATACCATATTGGCAACTATTTTCAACGAGTCTTTCACTAATGATGTACTATAACTTTCATCACTCTACCATCTTTTAACTGTTTTTAACCCATTTTTTCCAGGAAAAAGACAAAATTTCCACAAAATTTGATCGATATTTCTATATGACTCCCCTCAACCACCAGGCTCATTGCTGTCCGCCCCATACTCCCCATTTCATCAATCATTAGTTTCGCAATTCAATGCGTATTGCACAGATACCCGAGTAGCATTACGAGTTTGCGTTATTACGAAAAGACAGCTCTAGTTTTACATCTTTATACTTCTGTACTTAGAGCCCTTAGGGAGCTCCATATCTCAAAGTACTACTGTGCCATCCCTAATAAACCGTCGCGTCGCACATATTGCATTTCATCTCGAAATGAATCCGATATCTCCGTAAACAAACAGATAGATATGTAGATACTCAGGCAATAATAAATAAAAAAAATATTGTATATAAAAACCTTATGCAATCGAAAAAAGTAAGTGTAAAAAAAAAGCAATCTGTGTCGAGGAAATGAATCACCGAGATCTGTAAGCTGCTTCTTGCACCCTCTCCAACTCATTTGGAGGAAGATTGTTTTGCGGAATCCCAGTAGAGTATTTGTAGTAGGTTGGACTTCTCTCCTATTTCCCAGTGACTTGAGATTTGACTTGACTTACCATTGCCATACCCTACCCTACTTTGCCTTGATCATCATCATCACCATCGTCTTTATCCCATCAGACTGTCCGATGGTATCCCCTGATTTACAGATGAATACGAGTACCTTTTTGCAGCGGTTTTGCATGGCTTAGTGGAATTGGAATTATAGCCACAGCAATGAGGGATTATAACATAGATTGATCGCTGAACTGTGAAATGCATACCTAATGCGCTCTCCTAGTTGTATGGATACAGCAAGTACTCGTATCTATCTGCAGTGGGCTTACGAGTATGCCCCCGAGAGTATCTTTTCCCCTAAAGCAGTCGGTTTCGGTAGTGTTGCAAAAAAAACAAAAAACAATTTACTTAAAAACAAAACCGCGACGCGACGTTGTACAAACGGAATTACGTTGAGATACTTAAACATTGTTGACCACCTTTTTGTAAATTAAAGATTGCAGTAGGTATTCGTATACTCTCAGCAGTATAGCCAGAGATATTGCGGTAAAGTATTGCAATTCAGTATTGCTGGCAGAATTGTACAACAATTTTGTAAATTTCGCAATTGAAATCGCGCGCTCCACTAGTGACACTCGATAAAGATACCAAAAAATTGAACTGGAGAACAAGTCCAACGACTTTATCACATGGCTTTTGTGGATTTTGTGGGTATCATTTGGATTGTCATGTGTAGTGTACTATCGCACATTTCTGAAAATTGCTGAAAAATTTTTGTAAAGTATTACACAGGGAATATGGGGTACGACTGTGATTTTTGTTTTGTTTCACTTTTTTTTGTTGGAAGGTGAGGGGCGAATTTTAGTGAAAGAAAACAGGACTGACTAGTGACTATGTCTGGATGCTGAATGTTTGGCGAGTGATTTTCGCAAATCCACTGGGTAACTGAAACTTGTTTAGGCGAACGGGTGGGTTTTGAAATGGAGTCTTACGAGAAAGAAAGACTTTAAACTGCAGCTGTTATGGGAACCTTATGCACAGGGTGCGAGCTAATTCATGTACTGAAAGGTATTGTACCTTGTTTCTACAGAAAGTTGTAATAGTCCTTCTATGGTGAGTACAAGGACTTTTGATAATTTTTTTTTTTTTTTTTTTTTTAATAAATTAATGACCAGGTGGACCTTAGTAGAGCTGTTTCAGTTGACTCTTATCATTGATTGAAACTGGTACTAAAATTGTTTTGGTCGGTTTTTGGGGCAGCCTAAGGCTCACACGTTAAACGTGTTTTCATTTGAGTCATAGTCTGGTTTTTAGTCATATTACGCGTACCACTGAGATTACGAGTGGTCGATAAGACTACTAGTTATCCATATGCGTTAATAAATAAACAAATGCTTAGGGGGACTTAACTGGATAATACAAATTCTGGTAGAGAAAGATACAGCATCTAACAAGCTTACGATAATTACCAGAGTATACATTCTCATATTTTTGACTCACGTACTGTTTCTCCTTTTAGGTTTTGTGGCTCTACTACGTCAACGAGCCATCGTGTACGATTTCTAGCAAAGTGCTTCAAGTCCTGTCAACTTGAAGCTCTTCTACTATTCTACCCCATGTATATCTTGATTTGCCAGGTATCCATCCTTCCATCATCGGTAACCAGGTTCCAATGCATTGTATCACACGAAATGCTATTTACTTTTTAGAGCGTATGTATGTCTGACTCATTGCCTACCCTGCCTTTGAAGTATATGTAGTATCTTGGCCAGCTTTTTTGTAAAAAACCAAATAAGTTCAGAAAATTTGCATTATACTCCTATGTTGACGATGTCACAGTAACGATCTAATTTTTTCCCATAAATTGAAATGCGAATATCGGAAAATGCAGAATTTAGCAACAAAATGCTCTCAGCGGATATTGTCTACAGTTGTTTTCAATTAGTATCAATTCTTTGTTGATTCTCTAAATGGATTTGCTATCCTTGCAATTTGCCACTTCTTCGACCGCAGCATTGATTATCGTGTCGCACATTACCCTTTTCTTTTCTTTAAAATTGCTAATGGATTCCACTCCTTGCGAAAGATATTTCCTTAATCGTTAGCACATTGAGAAGATCTTCAGTCATGATGATGATAATGATGTTGCAGAATATTTGAATTAATGCAATATGTAATTTGAGAGTGGCTATTCATAAAATGTTGATATTGTAGCTTCTAAAACGATTCTGGCTTCGGATAGGATCATTGACATTTAGCAGGAATATGTTTTTGCATCTTAAAAGACTTTTTTTAAAATCTTGCTTTGTCCAATCATCTGGCATACTCTGTTTTTGCTTTGGTATGTGCATGGGTGCTACCTAAATAAATCGTTTTAAAGGTGTGGTGATATGTCATCAGAGCCGGCAATCTTATTATTCTTTACTTTTTTTATAAAGCTGTTCCAAATTCTTCTCCAATTCTTCACTCCCTCATAATGGTCATTGAGCAATTCTTCAGCTTCAGTTCATTCTTTTCAGTATTTTCAGATGCTAGTCTTGGCAACCTTAGGTAGATTCGACTTCTTCTCATATGATGTTGCAATGTTAAGTCCTTTAAGTGTTACCATAAAAGATAAAAGAACAATGTGTGCAGAGTGGGGAGATTATTACTCGGCTGTTCTTAGAAACATCCGGCTATTCCAATTCAGATCCACGTTCAAGTTTCGCAACTCTTGTTTTGGATATTTGCGCTCGCCGGTTACTGCTTTAAAAGTTTGCACATTCAGAATATTCCAGGCATGTCTCATGTGTACATGAAGGATAATTTTTAAGGAGGTTTTTTCCAATAAGGCAGCACTCAGACTCAGAGAACTGACACCATTCTTTTATTCAGCGTTATTTGAAAAATCATCATGCGAAGACCTGAATTCGAGCATCGTTTGAAAATTGTGGAAATTTATTTCCAAGATCAGTGGTCAGTAAAAAATATTTAAAGAGCGCTACGCTAAATTTACGATCAAAATAATCGACCAAGTGAGTCAGCTATTTTAACACAATTTAACAGTTTTGGATTACATTTATCTCGTTGGAACCCAAGCCACTGACAAGAATCCGCAGAATGCGCACAGATCAAAATATCGGCGCAGTTGAGGCCAATGTTGAGAAAGATCCTAATTCATCGATTCGTTATCGTGCCCACGAACTTTGTCTGTGTGTATCGACTTTATGGAAGATTTTGTGCAAGGATCTTAACGGTTTCAAAAGATTTTCTGTCTACAAAATGACTCCAGGCTGCGGAAACAATGACAGTCCGTTGGTAAATAATCATTAGAATACAGCGAATGGGAAAGAATTTAAAATCTCCACTGTAAGACTGTAAGACGCCATATGACTATCACAGACAGTTTTTCAGACCATTTTGCATGCACTGTGTCAATTTCATGATCAGTTCAGTTTCTCCGGCTTGGTCATTTCGATGTGCACCAGACTCTGGCCAAAGCCTTTTCTGGGTGAAGACTGAACACCCTACCACTGTCCAGGTCTTTTATGGTTGCTATAAGGAATCCAATGTACATCACATTTGAATATCCGGTGCAAAAACAGTTTATCTTAATGTTTTAAGCTAGGCGATGCAAAGATTAATGGCTACTGTAGTTTTTGGATTTGTTCAGTTCATGGGATACCCACTAGTCGAGTTTCTTTACCTTTACTGAGAGAGAAAAGTGTCGAGGAATACTCCCACATTCTGTACAATGTCTCGCACTGATTTCGTTGAGTCTGTATCACGCATTACTCTTAAGACTTCGTCGTTTATCGTCAGTTATCGTCGTTAATCGTCATTTATTGTCATTTAACGTCGTTTATCGTCGTTCATTTTCAACGTTGAAACCTTTGAAATGGACTTTTCAAAACCATGTCAAATGGTGTGTTCGTTTAACGCTTTAGATGCGTTAAACAGATGCTTCAGATGCTTCAACAATGTTTTTTGCTATGTAGCAAACTATGTCTCAGTTTAAATTCATAAAGGATAAGGTTTGAATGTAAACAAAACAAATTCTAAAAATCGCTGGCGTCAAATATTTCTTACAAAAAAGCAAATTATTCTTTCTGACATACTATGTACTCGTTGGTGTTAACACGAGAGCTTCTTATTTCGGATTGGAAAGGAAATCAGAAATTTACTGTGGTAGAATCTAACATAAATGTTTCTCCTTATTTTCTGAGAATTTGAATTCATCCTTATTAGCTTATAATGCTGTCTCTCGACTTTTTTTGTCTAATGACACTCAAATCTATAGATGAATATACCCTTTCATATTGTGTATGTAGAGGCGTCCGGATAGACCAGCTTCATTTATGAAGATAAATCCAATGGACGAGATTCAAACTACACAACACGGTTGTTTCCCTTGATTATGCAAATCAAATATAGTGTTTGCAATACCCAGTTTAAATTAGTTATTTAAATTTTCGAATTGATTTGAAGTTCATTAGGTCTCATTAATACTTAAAATCAGTTCCAGTTGCGTCCACTCTCCGTATCTGCTTCATTTTCCTGACTTTGTTATCAAACTATCTCCATTAGCTTGTGTTTAAGTGCCTATCTCTTACCTACATATTTAAGGTCATATCCTTCTATTTAAAACAAACCTCAAACCAACCGCTATCTATTATATCTTTATTTAAAATCAAAAAGCTTCAACAGCTCCATCTAAAAATAAATCACCGAAATTTTAGTGGTCGTAATCGAAGTTGTAGTCACACAATCGTATAGTCACCCTCGTAACACAATTTTACTGATGCCGATTTAGATGATTCACCTCCCATCGTCTAATTAACGTGTTAGCGCATTTTTTATCTTTAAAACTTGAAGTGTAATCTAATTTGAGTTAAACGTTAGCCAGTTTCACTGTAAGATTCGCCTCTCAGGTGTTTTACTAGAACTGTTCCCCATAAAAGCCACCATCCTAAGCCAAAACCACACAACTGAACACAACTCAACTCACAACCAACTCCACTTCACCACTTCATCACTTACTTAATCATGTTTGAGTTTTAGTTTTATGTTTATCTAATTTAATTATTCGATTCCGGTTTTCTTCGCTGCTAATTATGGTAAATTACAGTTAGCACGCGAATATTCGAATAAGCAGTCCCTCGAATGATCAGTCAGAGCAGAAGACATACTCGTACAAACCTCCATAACATTGACCAAAGCAACAAGTACGAGTATTGCCAGCGAGCTAAAAATATTTCCATGTTCGGCACCTTATTACCGAGGAAATCTCCTTTTCGAGCAACCGTAATCCAGCTCAGGGAATCAAGAGGAAGAGCGAGGGAGAAAAATAAAAAAAGAAAAAAATAAACCGTCGCGACACCAAAAATTGTATACGCTCAATAAATTAGCACGCCAAGGTCGTTTCAGCTGTCATTCTACACCGTCAACTTAGCCAGTTTCAATTTCGATTTCGATTTCGATTTCAATTTCGATTACGATGTCGACATCGAAACAGAGCACTTAACACTCATATTCGGACAGAAACAACGGTCTACTAATCGCTTGCCAAATACGGAACTTGTTTGCCCCTTCTGTTGGTGTTTTTCCGTCATTTCGTTATGATTGGTGAATCGAAGCTTTTGATTAATGCCTGACATTTGCTTGAGTAATAAATTCTTGTCTTCCGGTACAAGGTGTCGAGAAGAACTTATCCAAGTCGACGAAGCGATTATCATCATACATTGGAAAATTGAACGAATAAAACCGATTGGTAGCCAACTGTCATACGATGACAGTAGATTGATAGATGTGATGACTGATTTGGTTTGTTGCTGCAACGAGTCGTTTACGTTAAACGCAATCGTTGCGCCTGTCAATTGCGGTCGCAAAAGAATGTACTTCGTAGGTAGTGGGTTGAAAGAACCCAGAAAGCCCACATCTTTTGCCATGGTGGCGTACAGTTATGTAAAAATGTCCGCCGCAAGGGGCAAAATAGAAAACCGAATACAAATACGAAAACGAGTAAGTATGTAGTGTATGTTTAGAGTAACGATACTACGATGAAACCCACAGTTTGGCCTATAACAAGTCACATGCACATGTCACCAAATTGAATCGAAGAGCGACAGCCGGAGTATGACTAGGCACACGTACTATAGACAAGGGTTTTTTACAGCAACAGCAGCCGCGCAGTCCAGCTCTAGAGATTTTCATCATCGGGAGAACCCACGAGAAATTCTCTTTTATTCTAAATTGTGGATTATTTAGTGCATTTGCGTGGCGCAATGGACTTCATTTTTGGTGCTGAATTATTGAAATGGATGTGGAGCCCAGAAAGATTGTAGTCGTGTGTGTCATTGACTACTTGAAGTTTGTTGGATCGTGGGAGCCGCGCGCACACTCAGCAGGATGATTTCCGGTGGTCGACTTAGAAGTTGTGTTACCTCTCGCCTCTCAGGTGATGGCAGTTGTATAATAATTCAAGATTCATGATGTAGATAAGTATGAGTATTCGTATTGGGGGTAGATTTGGCTAAATTTCAAATATTGAGTGAAGTTTTTAATTACAAATTGAGTCTGAAATTGAAGTTAAGATAAAAGGTAACTGACTTTAAATTGGAAATCAAGTTAGAAGGTTACAAGAAGTTTGAACTTAAATTGATTGCAATGGCGAAATTAGGCATTTTTTCATTATTTTCGAGAGAGGACTGAGTGAGATGAAAGCTCGTTTCTCCGTACTTTCTCGTATGTACTTCGGGTCGGGTTTGGATACCGCACTATCATTCATAGTTTCCGTTTTCCTCATCTGCTTGGCAAATCCGGACTCTTCTTGGACGCTAGCATCGTTCAAAACAGTTCGGAACACACAAGCGATACTCGGCTGAGACAGATTTAACTTGCCATATGTAAGGCATAACCTTCATGACCATATTTCTGCTGCGTACATGTATATTGAACTGGTAAATTCCTCGAAAACTCATATATTCTCTATTTCTTTAAATCCTAAAATGATAAATTCTTACGGGGGTAGTCTCAGAAGTACCCGACCCGACGCATAGATGGCAGTTGTTGTTTACAAAAAATGACTATTGTAGAAAGTACCAACCTTATAAAGCTTAAATTTGAAGCTCGACGACTCTACGTTTTTAAGTATTTATTCGGCTCAATAACTCCCTCTGCAGGCAAGGTCATGGTGTCAGTTTTTTATGATGCGCGTGGGACGTATCGCAAATAAAATATTGGTTTTAAGTTTTAAACGTTCAAAAATGTCAGTACTGCAGAATACTGAAAGCTTGCCATGCGTCGATCGCAAACAATTTGTTGATTTTTTTCTTGTGACACTAGTCTTATCGTATACATCTTCAAATAATACCACTGAAGGTTGCTAGGATTTGACCAATTACAAGCTGCTGGTCATTAGTCCTGTTGAGTTACAAGACCACTGGCAGCACACGTTAGGACTTAAAACATGGTACCGTGTAAGTCAGGTCCCCCCCAGACTTCGGTCTGGCCTTGCTTGTTAAAAGTAGGCCCCCTAGTAGAAGCGTCATGGTTGCTGTGGTTTAAACCTAAAACGCAGAAAGATTTTTCTAGTTGATTTTGAACGGATTTGCAAAAAGTACTGACTGCCGTGAACTCAAGATTGGCAAGAGGTTTTAAGTCGGCCTCGACTCATACCAAGGGTGGAGCTTATATCTCCGAATTGATATTCATAATACATAAAAGCGATGGCAAGGCGTATCCTTGCTCCCATAGATGTATAGGCATCCCGTGACGTTCGTGTAAAACACTATGTTTTCTTGTGAATACTAAGACAAGAGTACCGTGTACTTAATGTGGCTAAGTCTGCTTCCAGGAATGTCATGGGGTGGGTTATATTTTTATACTAGAAAAATTAAAATCCCTTTTGACATTGAAAACTTACTTTGCTAAATATCTAGACTGATGGCCCCTGTTTCGCACACCGAGTTGGTGGAGCTTCGCTCTCACATAATGCATTATCTCATTGGCTTGGATTTGAATATCTTTCGGGCTGTCGATTCGCTGCACATAACCTAGCCATTCTAATGGCTTAGGCGAAGTTTTACCATATTCTTGTCACTACTGCAGGCATAGTTCATCGTTGTACTTTTTTTTCCACAATTCATCAACGCAAACTAGACTGCGTCCTTGTGGATTCTAAGAAGTGAGAAACACGTGAACTTCACAACGATGTTCCGCCCACTTCCAAAGTATATCATGCTATGCAGGCTATGCATACTTCAGAGCTGTCAAGGGTGCCCTGGATCTTATTTTTACGATTTTTATTTTACAATTTTTATTTTACGATTTTTACGTCATACCAGAGACATTTCTTTTTTCTCGAAGTTCATAAAAGTCTTCCTTGGTAGCGCCATCTTTCTCTTCTGTTGGGAAGATAAGGAATCTCACCACCAGCTCGCTTGTATATCTAAGACATATGACTTTAGCCTTTAATCGATTACCAAAGACAAACTCGTATAAAAATATGTGATACACGCGATTAGATGTCGCAGTTTCTGATAGAATTGTTGTCCGATCCTTCTTATCGGACATCGAATTTCTTGGATGAAGTTTTTATCAATCTTCTGGTCCTTCAGAATCTCTACTGGGTATCCGGGAACATTAGGTCTGTTAAATGTTCTCACATTCCAAGCACATCCCTGATGGGTCCTCACTAGTTGCGTCCATCTAATGTGACACTGTTGTTGTCTTTATCACAAATTTGTTAAACACATTCAAGATAATTTTAAGGTCATGTTTATGACATAGCTCACCAGTTTTTTTTAAAGATCTAACCTTTAGAGAGCTCAATTATTCATCCTTACACGAATTGCAAACCTGTATTCAAACAGACACTTCTCTGCATTCATATACAAATTTCACAGTTTAATAGTCTCTTCTCGTTCACTTTTGGCATTTCTTTTCTAGATTCGCCAGTTATTCATAAGTCACAAAACTGTTCCGTCTATTTTTGCTATTAAGTGGTTAAGTAAGCATCATTAGTCATGCCAAAGTATGATACCTGTACCTGTACCCACTCCTGTTTCTATAGTGCTTTATACATCACACTTCTGAAATTGAAATGAGAAGGTGCTTTAATAATAAAATTTCTTGTTTTAGAATCTTAGATGAGAGTGCAAGTGGAACTTGTTTACCTTGGGAATTCGTCCAAAAATAATATTCAAATAGAGGCAATGTCCGGATCTCAGTTTCCGAATCATAACCAACCTCCATAGCCGCCTTTGCAACCATTAGCATATCCCGTCGGTTTTTTTTTTTATGGTAACTTCCCGAGTGGAATGACACTAAATTTCACTTTCTACAAAGTAAAGATATACGAACCCACCAACTTGTAATCAACAGTCAAGTTCAAAGTGGAATCTAAAAAGAAATATATACAAAAAACAGAAGCATAAACAAGTTGACCACACCGTTGTGCATTTATAAGTTTTGTTGACCATGCGGTGCTTAATTACAATTTCAATGGAAAGTTAATTAGCTTCCGCAAATATTTAAAATGTTCTCCACCAAACTAAATTGTAAACAAGCTGAAAATACTCGACGTAATCCATTCATAAGTCACAAAAAACAAAAAGTAGAAAGCTGTTCAGCCTAATTCGGACATACTTCAGACATTTGTCAAACAACTTCCTTGTACATAGAAGTATCTGAGAGTAATGTAAATTAAGACACTACCTTAAAAGATAAACAGACAATTACCATCGCTAATCAGACAAGTTTGACGTCAAAATCGTTTTTTTTTTTTCAGCAATTACCACTCATGAAAAGAAGCATTAAAAGTTAACAAAATTCAATTCAATTTAACTCAGTTTGATCCTCAGTCATAAATAGTTGACTCAAAGGCATAATATACTTTCGTGCTATACCTAGTTAACCCACTATGCCGCCATCTTCGCCATCGTCGTAATGCGCAAGAGCACTTAATTTCTCCTCAATTCGTTGTATAACCTACAAAGTTAAGACTTAGCGCAGAAAATCACACACACAAAAAAAATAAAATGAAATCATTTAACTATTGTACTCATATAGGTACTTCATAAGACGGCCCTGAAAAATTCGATTCGACAAAGCAACAGATCAGAGATCAATCAAGCTGTCCATACTTTCAGATAGACATCGTTTCCATTGAGTACTTACCCCCAATGTCATTAACAGAACAAGTGGCAACATTCAATGGATTCCATCTTGCCATGTTTGTTTGTTTTACCGCTATCTCTCCGCCACCTGACATTTCCCATCTTTTACCAAAATTCATAAATCTGTTCGCACTCCTATCTCTTTGGCCGGCATCGGTCGTACTTGTATCCCGTAGATTTCTGTGCGATGATGGTTATTATCGCGTTAACATGCGAAACAAATTGACCTCGAGACTACAAAGTGGGTACCTAGATTGCACACACACAAAAGTGCACTGTCGTTTAATTGACACCAAGCGTTATGGAGACTGAAGAGAAAGTGTGACTTAGACTTGACAAATGATGAGTACACCCGAGCTCGCTCGCATGTCTGCCGCATTCACTATTGTGCGCAGGTCATGGATCAAACGCTTATATCAAGCCGATTCCACTCGTTCACTTTTACCAATGCAGAGGGCGCATCACGGTGTAATTTTAAGTAAGCGAGCTACGGCTACGCTTTCGATTGTTTATGCTTGATGGTCACAAAAGTGATTACGGTGTGGGGTGTTTTTTTGCGGGACACTGTTATTCGGATTTGTTTGGTTTGTTATAGGTACGTCAAATAGAAGGGTTGACACGCATCTTCATTTCAATGTATCATTTCACAATGACACTTTCTGTTAGATTAACGTTGATATTCCAACGAAAACTGAAAGACAGACGGAAAAACCGCTGAATTAAAAGTTCTTCGGCAGACAATTGGCTTTCCCAAGGTCTTGGAACGTCATCGTCATCATTACCGTCAAACGAAAGCATGAAAATGCGCGCATACTCAATCAATATATGCAGGTGATAGGCGAAAAGTATGCGCTGGAGTTTGCCTGCTCTTAGCCAAAATGGCAGCGCATTAGAGTCGGACATGGGGGAGATTTTTTCATTAATTTTATTTTGCACATGAGTGAGCTCTTCCTCTACCAGGGAATAATGATGATGATCTTTATGAAGTTATCATTTTTGGAGCGATTTTTCAAAAGTAATTTGCCTGACTTGGGATGAAGAAAGTTATTTGAAGAATCTGTGTAATTACCTGGGAATTGGGTTAATGATTGCGAATACAAATACGAAAAATTGTATGAAAATGGGAATAGTGAATGGTTGTAATGACAGGTTTCAAGGCAAATAAAAAAGAAACATAGATAGCCATCGTTAAAAACCGGCCTAGGCATGCATTATTTAAGAAAAAGATCATTATCACGTTTTTAAATGAGTCTATAATGAAATCAAATATTATTTTGGCTAAAATTGAAAATTAGATTGACGTAGGTTTGAGGTTTAATCTATTTGGAAGGCCGTTGGTAGAAGTCTATTAGGAAGCTATTATTCATTAAATGACATCAAGTTTTGCCTAGATTTTAGGTCATTAATGCAAATTTTTAAATGACAATGACTATTTACGTCGCCGAATGGAGTGAAGACAATCTGTGTGTTAAAACATTTGAGAAATAAATGATGAATTAGTCAACCTGCGCTGCATAGCTTTAAATCATATGTTACAAGTCTGCTGTGCCTGACGGAATAATACCTGCAGAGCTACCAAGTTCTTCAGATATTATTCTAACAACGCTAGAGAATATCATGAGGAGTTTCATAGAAATGATCAACATTTCCTTGTCATGGAGAGAAGTTAATTTAATTTTCATTCTCATTTATTTATTCTCATGTTGTTCCAAATAACAGATATATAAGTCTAACATCTTTCCTTCTGAAAACTCTAGAACGACTGACTGATATTCATATACGATCCAGAATTGATCAACGACTTTTGTTCTACGGCTCCATATGCAAACGACTCTACATTCACTGACTAGCCACATCGAGCAATCACTACATAATAAAGAGTACACAATGGTCGCGTTCCTGGACATAAAGTGTACCTTTAACAACGTCAAGACATCCACAATCATGATCAGAAAAGTAAGTCTTCCCTCCGTTGTATCGGAAAATGAGCTGTTAGACGTATTTGAATAAATGACAAACAGTCCCATACTTGAAACTCAATAAGTCGGCATCATGTTTTGCAACAGTTGGTATATGCTTTCTACCAAATCATATTCCTCCAGCTATATTAAAGTTCTGTTATAGTAAAGTTTAAATATAGTACCCTAGAACGTCCTCACTTTATTTTGGTAGGACAGAAATCTTAGGTAATCGTTGCCGTTGTTTAATAGTCGGAGTTTTCCCGTAACTCCCGTAATGACTCAATTATCTCGATTTGACTTACTCATTTCATCTCGGCACACGATCAGCTCTCGTTTTTCTATGCAGCGCCGTAAGCTTAATGTTTTGTTGCATGTGGTTGCGTGCAATCTTCATGAAATCAGATATTTCGTGTTAATGCACAGATGAAACCCAATATGACAGTTGTGTAGTATTTGGCGGTTTCTTGATATCGATGATACAGATTTTTGGCGCTTAGTGCAGGTTCCATAGGACTTAGGTAAGTGAATATTCCATCAACAAAGTTTCTACCTATTTGTGGCGATTGACTGATTGATCTCAGGTCGAAATACGTTGAAATACCCAAATATAACCTACTACACAGAGATAAAATAAGCACAATTGATACGGAGTCGTACAACACCTTAACCTAACTGACGTCAGACATATTAATTCTTGAACTTGAAACACTGTTGCAGTCTTAGTGCCCTCAACTTTATTTTAAATAGTTAGCCTGCTTGAAAGATATTTTCATCCCAATTAGAGGACATGCATCAATATTTTGGGCAAAACACAACTTTCACACTGTTGTGTTTGCCATTACCAGCCCGCTTAAAAAACATGTAATAAGATCTTGTACGCTTTTACCGAGAATTATCTAAGGTAAATATCTAAGCTAGTACAACAATTTTAAGCAAACTCTAATATAAAAGGTGGAGGCTTTCCATCTGTCAGGCTTCAAATCAGCAAAAGCGCCTCCATCTAGCTGTTATTTGCTTCCTGTTTTTTCTCAAAAGAAAATCTGTAAATGTGTGCCAAATTATTGCAAAAGAAATCCTCAAACCATCTTCTAAACTAATTAGTTTCCTAACCTTATTCTATTAAATGACAGGCTATTCAAATAAATTGTTTTCACTTGCCATTTATTTCCGAGTAATCTTTTTTCTTTCGGTTGTCGTCCACTTACGTCGCCAAGGAAATTTGTGCAAATTTAAATAATCGCACCATGTTCCATCTAGCTCACGGTACGTCTTTGGCATAAATTTCAAAGCCTCGATTAATTCAACAGTCTCCTCTACTTCGTGGCCCAATTAGACCTCTTTAAGTCTTTACCGCTTAACTTCGTCAAGAAGACGTCTCCAAAAAAAAAAAATTTTGTATCCACACCCGCTCCAGCACATTAAAATTGTCATTTCTCAACTTCATCGGCTTAACCTCTGGCTAATAATTCATTTTTGTATTTTCTATTTTTTTTTTTTTTTTTTTTTTCTTTTTTTTTATCGTAATTCAACGCAACTGAATCCCATTAACATAATTAAAGCATTCTTAGGGGCTTCATTAGCTTGGGCTACCAAGAAGAAGCTCCAGGTCGTCAGCCACACAGGCAACTATCCTATCAGCCAGTCAGAACCAGCATAGCCGGCACAGATAGGATTAAATATCAAATTTTGGAATTTCTTTCGCGCACATGCATGCGTTGCATACGAATTGGTACGTAACGCGCTACCGAGTACCGGGACTCATAACCATTTCTACTCAGTTCCAAGTGCGAGAAGACTCTTGGAGGAGGTGGAATCTATGCGAGTATGAATTCCCACTTCTGAGCCCAGACAATATTCTTTATGTGCATCGCATCCTTTACGTGGAATAAAAAGCGGTTGCGATAATATGGCAATAAAATTCCATAAATTTGCGACGTGAGAATCTTTGATGGCACGTCCTAACAAGTGTGACCAGAGTAAAATATAATTTTTCACTCTCGAATTATTTTTGATATAATGTTGAATGTTGGAAAAGCGACCCCATTCTTTTGGCCTCCGACAACCCTTCGATAAGTTCTAGATATTGTTAGCCATTACAGATGGCCCATCTGGTGTAGTAGGTTTCACCATAACGAAACACTTGATTTGATAAAGATTTTCAACAACATAATGAAGCGAAATAAGAGACTCTGCAAAAGAACGGAAGCTAAGACGAATATCAGCTTTTCAGAAAGAAAGAAGCATAAAAATAGCAATGATACATTTGCAGAAATCATGATCAGAGGCTCCACCGTGTATGCTAAGAACACGAATACGAACGAGAAGAAGAATCACAATCGCCTGTGAAAAATCGATTGGATTACTTCTGCATAAACGAAGACGGAAAACGCTCCGGTTTCAGGTAGAGTAGACAATTCAACGTGGATGATTATCGACAACAATCTGGTCCACCATACCAAAAAGAAGTCTGGATATTGTTATCTAAGCTGAAATCTAATCGGTAATCGAGTAGACAAGGAGCATACACCAACTTATCTGTAAAATATGATCAGACACAAATACGAGTATGCCCGGTGAATACAATCTCAGCATCGTTTATTTGATTCTCAAAAAGAGAAACGGACAACAAAAGACACCCAACCTCAACGACTCGAACAGCCGCCACAACAGCAAACTGTTCGTAAAAGACGAGAAGGAGATTTAACCAAAAATCACTCTTGCCAATCGCTATTTCTTTGGGCTAAGATGGCAACTGAAAAATAAGTACCTTTCATGAACAACGAAGAAAGCAGTGTACAAGTATAAGACCCTTATCGTTCCAGTTTTACCAAGGTAGATAAAGTATGTGCCTTATCTAAAGTGCAAGAAATTGTCCTTTGTTTCTTCAAGAAAGAAAGGTATTTCGAGTGGTCACCTCTACGTAAACAGAATTTGCAAAAGAAGTTATAACAATGAACTTGGCTAGAATTCGTAGGTTTCTAAGGATAGGATATGTTGAGCGAATAAACAATAACCCACCAGCCTGAAGTGTTTTCCTATCCCTACCAGAGGATAGATCCAGTAATGAAAAACCTCGCCCTATGTCGAGATCTCGGGTCCCGTTCATAATTTTGTCAAAGCAAGGACAAATAAGTAGAACAGATTTTTTTTAAAATCTTTTAAAAGCATCCATGATATACGTATATGTATACCTAAAAAATTGGTCCATAAAATTATCGTCGCAGAATGGAAAAGTTCTTACCACAGCCGTTTATGTACATTCAAAGAAAGGTCCTCGTCATAATGCATGTCTTGCGGACAACTCCCTTTCATAGGGAGTTCGATTGCAACTCTTTATGCTTGGTATAAAGAAATTTTCTATCCAGGCTAACAACCAAAGATTCAGATTCATTTTAAAAGCGAACAATGCCGCCTCCAAATACTAATTTAGATAGACCGGTTTACTTTTACCTTTTTGTAAAGAATATAATTTAAGTGTAACCGCCATTTGTTTAAAAACTTTGTTTGGTTTGTTGGTATTGTGCGATGTAATTTCATCTTTTTGTTGCAAATTTAATAAAATAATTTCTCTGAGCGATTTCTAATGATAGCCCCCTTGGGCTGCTATGATTCCTTAAAGGCTTCTCCTACACGATCCTCGCTCACCAAGTATATTTTTTAATCGCACATCACTCATATTCGATAATGAAGGCAAAACTCTGAATTTGAACGACACATTCTCTGACCTCTTCGTAGAGAGTAAGATCCCCCGAGTTTCTATCCTTTCAGCAGCTGAAACGGTAGTAACAGAAGTCACACCTCAAACACCGTCTGAACAGCCAGAAGAAATACACGCAAGGATTAACCCCTCGAACGAATCAAACATAAAAAATGTGGCCCACAATATATAATGCCAAATTGCCGCAACAAAATCTACGAAGATCGTGTCTTCCAGACCCCTCCACACTGTATTAACTTTGCTGTATTAAGAATAATTACCAACTCTGATCCAGATCGGTGGAGGTTTCAAGAAAATCCACCAAATCCCGATTGCCGTTGACCAGCTTCGATGATACCCTGCACAAGATAACAAGATATCAAAAAAATTCTATGATACACTAAGATGGTAAACATCGAGAACTCTTTCGAATTTTAATTGTCAATGTCTGTAGGCTTAGTTCTTATTTTATTTTATTTCAATTTATTGTTTACCGTGGCAAAACGAATAGAAAATACATTTACGCCGTAGAGTTAGAGCGGACTATCTTAGACATTTTTCGACAGTCAAACTAGCTAGACCATCTGCATACGCTGGAGTGTAAAAGTTAGAACTATCATGCACTTATGCGTACCAAGTTGCAAAAACTATTCTTTATGGCGAAGAAAATATTTTGCAAATAATTTAAAAGCATCCGTTTATTTCCATTTAGAACGAATGTCATTTGTCCTCCATATTTTTAGAAACAGTTAGATATCATATATCCAAAACCTTAAATATACAACTCCACTTAACTCTGTTTACAAGTCTGACAAGATACATCTCCTATCGATAATATGATATATGGTACTTGAACGAAACAGTTTCCATTGATCAAAAAGACCTACAGTTAAGGGCCTCTTGTCTTTGCTAAGGATGCCCCACTTGTACCCGGTCTACCCCACACTAATGTCTACCATACCATATGTCGACATCGTCGAAAGTCCATGGCGTCATTTATTAAAAATGTTAATACTTTAAAACGAATTCTATGGTCACACTGGTTGTAACCAATTCACGAACCGTTCTTGTCGCGCTTTCGTCTTCATCTTTGTCGACGTTGTCGTTCTCGTCATCATTGAACGCCGCTTCCCTGTCAGCCTCTAGTTCAGTTTTAGAGTTTGGTTCTCGTATTCAAATTTTAGCTTTTTTCCACAATTTCATTTTGGTTGTATCTTCTTCTTTTGATTTCATAGTTTACTCGTATTCTGCGGAAATTCTTCATTGGTTTTTATGTCTTTATGGTGGACACATGAGTTGTAGATACTCGTACTTCTAGTCCCAGTAATATTCGTTGTCGTAATCATAGTCGCAGCTAGGGGAATTTATGTTTTAAGCAGTAGATATAAAAATGTCTTTAAGTATCTGCGGCGATTTAATGCCCTTTTAGATGCAAGATTAGTTCTACAAGTTGGAATTTTAATGCTGGCGCTATAAAGGTACTCGTATCTGTTAATTTTAATGTGCACTTTTACACGATTTATAAGTTTGATTGAGGAAGTCGCAGAGATTATGACAATTGATTGAAGGCACCTGACTGACTGGCTTTGGAATAGCTTTAATGGTAGGAGCCAAACATAATTACACGTTTGTGAGTTAAGTGTTCATATTTTAGGCAGACTGGTAGATTTTAACCGTTTCGTAACACCTTTAGAAGCGTATCCCATAAAATCTCAGTATGTGAATTTTTAATTAGAATCTTGAACCTTTGGTCGAAGATCTTTGATAAGGCCGATGATGAAAGAGGGCCTACTCAGTCGGTCAATGAAGAAATTAAGTGCAATTATAAACTCTTTGTCGATCTGATTTAAGAGCTTAAGGGCTATCTTCTGTTGAAAGGATATCTTAACGCCCATTTCTGAAAAGCAATTAAAATTTAACAAATTTTCTGAACATGAGGGATTCCTGGAATTATAGATATCTCGTAAAAATTATGTTTGGCGCAGTTAGTTACTGAAGTTACCTGAAATTTGGTTGGATTTGGAACTTAATTGCTTTGGTCAAGCTCTTAAATAATTGCGTCTTACGAGCTGACTTACGCATTCTATACTTCAAGTGTCTTATGCGCATTGCATTCTTGGCACATGTTCGAATGTCAAATGTCCACCAAACAATCACAGCGTCAGAACTTATTTTATCTGTTATTCAAAAGACCCAAACTGGAACTTTACTCCAACTTTCTGTGTAGAATATGGGAAACAACATTTACAAACAAAATAAAAAATAAAAATCGGGAACGTCTTAACCCTTCCCGACTTCCGAGTGGAATGTAGCATAAGCACAATGCAAAATTAACATATAAGGCAAAGACAAGGTATCTGGACGTCATTATAATGTATATTCTCTATACTCCTTACTCTACTCCGACTCCAAGAATTAATAGAATCTTATTGATATAAATTTACAGGATATCACACTGACAATGGCGAATGAGCTGTTGAATTTGCAGCGATTTTCACATTGTCTGGTAACAATGCTTATCATTGTCTGAGTTGATCTCATGTGGAGCTATTTATTCGGAAAAGTTTTGCCGAAAAAAAACTCTGCAGCATTCGAATGACAATGGCAGTTTCTTTCTATGGCCTTCCCCCAAATGGCAAAACTCACACAAAGCAACGATTATATCCTGTAAATGCCAAAACACAGTCTTTGAATTCCCGATTCACTGCTCAGTTCGAATTCAGTACCGCCCTTAACCAAGCAATATCAAGTTCTGTGAAGAAACTTTAAAGTCTAAGTGTTTTGAATTTTGATGCATTCTTCTCAAGCCCTGATGTTTAAAGTAAGACGTCATTGTATGTTACATTTCTCAGTTTCCCAGTGACAGTGTTGATACAGTCGCTAATTATCTACAGGGAAAAAAGCGGTATAATAGCGCTACCCTGTGGTGCACCGGTTTGGGTTTCAAAAGTTGCTGACAACTTACAACAATTGAGAGAGGGGGCCCATTTACGCAATACTGGCCCATTGTATTTGCAATTTGCACTGTTGAAAACTGTTGGAATCGACAAAAAGCAAATGCAGAGATTTTTGAAAATTGTCCTAAACTTGTGCATGACTTATTGCTCTGTAATGATTCGAAAGATGTTTGTATGGAAATACAAGAAGATCCAGAGCAGAAACCTGCTTAAACAAATTTGAAGTTTAATTTCAGGTGCCTTTAAATCATGTCTAAGATTATCTTCACTATTACCTTCAAGATTGCTGTACTTTGACACCCTAAAAGCTCTCTTTTTGTTTCACTTTACGAAGACACGCTATTTGACCGATATGCCTTTTATAATGAGCTTCAACAGCTATGCCGTAAATTCTGGCGAGAGTGTAAAAAATCCAAAGGTATGTCCTTAAAACCCCTTTCTTGACAGCCTTATTTGTAGTTGCAATTCTTGCGGTCACTTCGGAACTGTGTCTTCAGCCTTAACACATACCTTTTCTCTTTTCATACGGTGGCGTACTTTAAGTATAGATTATTCTGCTGCAGAGACTGCTGTGATGATAAGATAAACACGCCATTAACGCGTCTACTGATGGTCATATCATCCTTCGATTCCGAAAAAAAATTGCACAGGTTCTTAGTAGTCACTCATAGTTGCGTACTCAAATCTGCTGATTGTTTCCGCTTTTAGGTTAAAATGGTCCCTAAACTGGTAACGATACATAATATCTGGCGGTGTATAACACCATGAAATTTGAAAAGTTATTTTGTTACCATCCCACCAAAACTATGATGCAGGGATTAGTGCCGTTCATCGTTCATGTCGTTCATCCTCAGTCAAGATTTTCGTCGATGCGGTCACTGCACGGTTTACACAATATAATACTCTTTCGTTTTGCCGGTGTAAGCTTTAGCCCTTTGCCGCGCCCACGCACAATAGAATAAGACAGTGTTTCTAATTAGCAAAGAATGTCCATCTGGTGTCACATGAATTGGCAGATATACAAATTTTCAGTAAACACTATGTTTCTACTTTTACTACTTTCTATTTCCTCTTTTCAAGTTTCAACTCGGGCTGTGTAGCTTTTACGGCCATTCCCTATTTCCTTGGCTGTTCGCTTTCAATGCTCTTAGTTTTTGCTTTTAGGAATCCGGTTATCATTCTGTGCCGTTGGGTGTTTGAGGTCACTCTTTCTTGACAGCTACGCTCTCTACGGTTCTTGTTGTACGCTGCATCTATTTTCCGGCATTTTTCAAGGTTTTCTGATTTTTGTTTAATACAATAGCTTGCGTAGCTTACTTTTCCCCGAACCCATTGGGCTTAAGCACAAGCTAAAGTATTACAAAATATTTGAATTTTGCCGTATAAAATCGGGTAGTAATCCAAAATATCATTTTCGATAGTGGTCTCCTCGCTGATAGCATTTATTAATCCACCAGCTGCCAGCATTTCGAGATAGTCCTTAACACGAATTTTATATGTGCCACAGATATTGATATTCATGTAACCCATAATCACAACATCCTATTGTTGTGCTAAATCACTGTTCATCGATAAACTCTCTGATACAAAGGCCAGGGGGTCTATATAATGTACTTACTTACTTAGCCCGATCCTTAGCTAACTCATATAATATATACTGCAGGAATATATTTTGCTCTTGATTTTTCCCTTATTTTTATCGTGATGTTATCGTACGAATTGCTATTTGAGATAGTTGGTTATTGTATCCTACTTATTCTTTTATATACCATATATGATATAACAATGGCTCCATCTCTATTCTCATCTTCTTGTAATTCTCAACAAAATGTTTAGGTTTTAGTTGTCAATCGTCAATGATAAATTTAGTAATTAGTTGGTAGTTGCTAGTTCAACTATTTTACTTACAAATTTAATCTTACAATTAAACTACAACTAATTTACAACTAAATTGCTTACAAGAATCACTTGTACTTGAATGACGAAAATAAATTGCGATATTTGCTTGTTGAATAAGATGTTTGCCAATTACTCGTAGTTCTGTTTGGAAAAAAGTTCTTACAGATCTGGATATCATTTATTTAATGTCAGGACATAGTTTTTACCAATTTTTTTTTTTATGGTAAATAACATTTATTTAACATGTAGATCTCTACATGATGGCAGATGAAACAAATGTTTGTTTAACCTAAACGAGAAATCGGAATACCATAGATATATTAAATGAATAGAAGTATCTCATAAAATTTAAAATTATGATTTGATTGCACATTTCATTATCCTCAAAATTACGTAACCTACACAAATATGAAAAAGAGCTGCCCAACATCGACATTCCTACTGTTCAGCATGTTCTTGTATCTAACACAAAAAACTTCAAAAGGAAACAGTCTAACCACAAACATCCGCCGAAGCAATCACCTGTTCCAATAGCACGATTTAAGGAGTGGAAATAATTTTCCATGCAATTTTTCTCTCCCAAGCCCACTCTAACTATCACTCATTGTGCCACCTTAGCCTATGTATGTTATATTTGATTACTGGTAAGATGCACCAATGACTCCAGAGGAAGACCCTTTATTCCTTTTTTTGACTCGAGGAACAAGTACATTTCATATTCGCATTTCATTTGCAACTTTATCTTCTTTGCTCGTATAGTAAGTAGCAGCGGCTATATAGGCAGTTAGTAAGACCAGCTATTCAGCCTAGGTAACATCATCTTATCACTTCGATCTTTAACCGCGAAATGCATTTCAAGAATCAGGTTAACCTTCACTATTAGCTTCTGGGAAACACTCTTGCCCCCTCTAAGAAACAAAATAAAAAAATATTATACTAAAGGGTAAATTGTATCCGACAATAATATTATAATAAAATGAGAAAAAACCTAGAACGAAACAAAAATAAAACAAGTATCTACGAGTACAAGTCGGCACGAGATAAAGTTTCCTAAAGTGGCCTCCAGGAAGAACAACCATCTCTCTTGACTTTTTTGCTGGCGTTGCCGCCAATGATGCTACTACCCAATGATGCCTGATTTTTTTTCATTTTTCTTTTTTCTCCTCCTGAAAGATACTCAAACACTCGTAGATGGCTCTCGCGCATTGGACTTGAACTATATACAAAGTTCTTAACCGGTTCATGGATGCGGACGCGCACATGCAATTAAAAACCGCACCCGAGTGCTTCAGCAGAGAATAAGTTCAGACACTGTGCTGGTTTCGGTTTTTGAACGGAATACGAAATACAAAATCCTCCGAGTCCAGCTTGTCGCTGTGTATACATAGATTTACTATCAACTGGGCGCTCTTGCCGCTTTGTGGCAATCAATTACTCAATGAGGAAGTCATGATGATAATATTAATAGAAGACGCGTGATCAGAGGCTAACGGTTAACTTGTGTTTCCAACCTAACTTGTGGTTTCCACTTGAACTCTTTGTTTTCTGTTTTCTTTTTTTCTATTCCTTTTGCCGTGTATGTGGTTTTGTTATATTCTTCCCTACGTCCATAGCCATATCGTTGGACATTAGAAGCCAATGAACTAAGCTGCACAACAATGATTGCTCTGCTTGCCTAACAAGATCAAACCTTCGTTCTATGTATCTATCCTCTGGGGATATCTTTGTTTTTTGGTGAAAGGAGAAATTTTCCAGTCTGAATGTGTTCAGTTATTGGTTGTCAAGTAGAACTTCCATTAAATAGAAACGTCAATTGACATAATGTCATTTGACAGATAATTCTGACTATCCACAGGGACTGTCATAATTACTACAATCACATTGGCATTCACCAAGCAGACATCAAATTTTGCAATTGATTTATGAAAACGTGGTTTCCATGCCAAATTGACTTTGACATTTCGTTTATTTTGCATTAAAATGACACCATACCAAGCCTTCCAGCCTGACAGCTTACCCACTGAACAGATAATTATTCATCTACAAAATGGAACCTGTGACAGCACCTCAAGTGTAACTGACGTCCAATTTGATTTAACCCACGATGACATGAGTTGATGGTCGCATTCAGTTCGAAAAATTTATCCACTCTTCTAAATTGGACATTTGCAACAAGATCACTCTCATGACCTCAGTCAGTGTATGATCACAGTATTGGCCTTCAATTATAAGACAAAGTACGAATGTTCACTGCTCGTATGAGCAATGTGAACTCACGTCGGGAGCATTCATTGAATGCTAGTTATTCCTATGTTGCCTCATTAAGACAGTTGTGGGGTTTTTTGTTTTTTTTTTTTTTTTTTTTTTTTTTTTTTTTTTGTCTATTTTTGTACTCGTTTCTGCGTTCCCATTGATTGCGCTCATGAACCTTTTCGAAAATGTTTTGCAATTCGCGTGAACTGATCAATGCCACCATACCGCATGCGTCCGGAAGTTACATACGTGTACATCTAAAGTTGACCAAATATGGACCTTACACTTAAACTTGTGTACAATACAATTAAGAGCTTCGGCCTTAGTTGGTCGATTCATATTCGTATATGAATGCTATCTACGGAATGTGCACTCATTTCACGAATTATCCACACGCATGAAATTTTGAAAATAGAAATTCGACACTGAAACTTGATATTCGCAAAGAAAAATTCTCCCGCCAGAGGGAGGTGAGTTTCGCCCGTTCAGATGATTTTTCAACAGCTAGGTTTAAGAAATTCCATTAACAGATTAGTTGCAGACAACGCCGAATATAACGCTAAAGACGGAGGGCTAAAAACCACAAGTGGTTGTTGTTTCTGTTGGTTGGTGTATTTATGGTGGAGTTGGTGGTGGTGAGGTTGGTCGTGATTGCGGCCAAACTGTGATGCAAAGTTACCGGAATGATGAATGCTCTCGAGCCAAGGAATGTTTTTACGTTTTTTATTTTTTTGTTCTTTCGTTTTTGCCATGTCTTCGGTGCTGTAGGTGGCTGTGTCCAATGCCTGAAAGTTAATGCTATGAGTTATACCCTTAGGACTTGTTGGGACTGTTAGTTTTTTTTTTATGAACGTGCACGAGATCAACGCCAGAAATGTCAAGTGAGGTGTATTGTATATTGTGTGCTGTCTCAGTGGTGGCACACTTAATAAAATTTTGTGGAGATTGATGTTACTTAAGATTTTAAAATTGTTACAAAACTAGGGTTGTTTTGTTTTTCGAAAATAACTCCGAGATTGTAGTTAAAACAAATTGAATTGAATTGAATTGAATAAGTTATGTCAATGAGAAATGTCAAGTAGAAAACAGTTGAATGGAACTATATCGTAATTGTTGCAGCTACCTTCTAACTGAAATGGATTGGACCACTTTTCTCTGGCGAAATACCTTCACTCTCATTATTTCGTATATGTTGCTATTTGATGTGAAGTAATCTTTCATTCAATACTTTCAACGTAATACTTATTATGCGGTTGACAGTTGTCATTTCACTCTAAAATCAGTACGTGACGGGGGCTGAAATATGTCGTCTCCTCTTCATGATTTAAAAAACGCATTTAGAATACTAATTCCTTTCGATACCAAAAGATCCCCATTTGGATCTAGCAAAATGTAGATATTGTAGTAACGGATATATCTAAGAGTCGTTGCAAAAAAAAGATATCAATGAATTGAAAATCTATGTATTATAGATACCTATACAAAATTTGTTGCATGAAAATATTTTATATGACAGCTAGCATGGTAGTTAGAGACAAACTTGTCAGCATTTTGAAGCTTAAATAATGTGAACGTATGAATGCAGTAATAATCTTCTGACGTTTGATAAAATTATAAATGTCTGCCATTTCTGGCGCCTTTGATACATTGACACATGTCAGCTGATTGATTTTGGAATTTAAGCGAATTTTTGCCAGTATCGGACACAATACCATGCATATATTATATTAAACGGTGCTTTGGGAATATGATCTCAGCTCCATGAACTCAATTTTAAATTCTGTTCCACTGAATATTTATAAAAGACATAAAACTCATCACTCTAAACAATGAAATTCGGACTATTTTTGATTTTTAGAGTTTTTTATGGAACTCAATCCAAGTATCGATCAACCTGAGAAAATGGTTACAGCTGACTTTGCCTTAATAATGACATTCCTGCCAATAATACTTGTGATCCGTATTTTTCGGAATCCAATGAACCGAGAGACGTACAGTTTTTCAGATCGAACAGACCGCCAACAAATTATTTGCAAGTGATCGTCGCTTTGTAAGAGCCTGCCTGACCATATTGTCATGAAGTTTCCTTAAATCTCTCAGAAAGTCCTGCGTTGATGGTAATGAATGTAGGTAACACAATTTTTAGCAAACGATAACAGAAGCATCCCAAACGGAAAAAAGATTTAGATAAAAGCTCGAGAGAAAATATTTCCTTATTGTTCGATGATTATTTTAGCAAAAGTACAAATAACGAACTCGTACAAAAATACTAAACCTCAACAGAAACCAGCATCATCACAGATAAAAAGGTAGTAATAGAATTGCAGTTGTAGCCGGGATCAAACCTTCAATATGGACGAGCACTCACTTTCATTAACCTGTCAAAGAAGTTTGGATACAATAAATTGCAAATTAGTATGCAGGATCCCAAATCGATTCGCATGAATAATAATGACATGGTTTCCAGTTAGGATTAAGCTTTATTAATGAGGCTATTTGTGTATGTCGTAGATTCACCATTGGGTTCACAGCGGTCTCGTATGGTGATTTAATTGAATCCTTCATCAATAAATTGGCCCTCTAGCTTTGGGGGTTGTGCCGCTGCGGTAACTGCCCGACCATGGAAAAAAACACTTAGGTTACGAAGCAACAACTAGGGACATCTACTACGGCAATTGTTATCGATGGAAAACGCAGCGCCTATTTGTGTTGTTTAGTTTGACTTGAGTTTCCGTCATGTTAACGAGCGCCTCGTAACAAAATGTATTAGGGCTAAATTCGCCAATATTAGGCTTTTATGCACGCACACAAGCTGGTTGTGGCTCCAATGGGACATTTCGGGGTTCAATACCAGCCGTGCCCGAAAGACATTCTTTTTTTCAGACAACTAAAATCTCGTGAAATTAATGGTTGCTTAAAATATGACAACAAATTAATTTACACTAATAATTTAGTCTCCCCATTAAAAGTTGGATGCAACCACTTAGCGAAATAACCACTTATCCCAAACATCTTTCTCTCTCTATTCAATTTTCCAAAAAGCATAACACGTTTCACCGAGACTTTGATGTCAAAAAAGAATTTAGAAGGGACGCTCCGTCATGCGATTTCTTTAACATTATTCTTGAAAGAATAGTGCAAAACTCACGCGCCAACATAAAAGGAATAAACTTTCCAAAGTCCGTCAAATTACTCGTACTCGCAAACGCCGATGATATTGCCAATTCAGTGGTGCTTTGTTAAGTATTAAGGCCAAGACCAAGAATATGCTGTCAACCAGAAAAGACACCCAACATCGACGTTTTGGACAGAACATCTCCTTTGACAGATATGAGGTATGTAGTTAAGGACTTTGTCTACCTAAGCTCCGCTGTAAGTACAACGACACCACCATTGAGATTGAACGAAGAATAACTCTAACCATTCGCTGCTTCTTTGCCTAGCAATCCCTCTCTCGAACAACAAGATTGACCCTTTATACTCGTAAGAGTTTAATAATCCCAGTACTACTCTGTGGCGCAGAGGCTTGGACTTTTTCAAAAATGGTCCCGTCTACATAGATGGTGAGTGAAGGAGGACTTACAATGACAGACTGTACGGACTGTACAGCGACATCGATTTAGTCAGAAGAGTGAATGTGCAACGACTGAGATGGCCGGGTCATATAGAGCGGGTGGACACCAATGCTCCGGTCCGAAAAGTCTTTGAATCGGCATCGAGGGACAGCGTAGTAGTACGCAAAGTGACCTCAACCAACTTTGCGTGCGAAAATGGAGCAGCTGGCTAAAGATTCAGCTGACTGGAGACGTTTGTTGATTGAGGCCAAGATCCGTTCCGGACTATAGCGCCACCTTACTTAATCTTGGACTTAAATAGGCGATTTAAACGATTTACATGTGTTAGTGTATCTGTACACGAGAGAGGGAAGTGGTAGGCAACTAGTAGCTTTAGTATCATCCTATACTCCTTAACTCGCCTGTGTAAGCTTCTAGGTAAGCATGTCATCAATAAGTTGCTTCATAGACCCTATGTTCCCGAGGGAGAGAGTGTGGTAGATGGGCATTGTTGACTTCTTCTTTGGTCGTCCGCGTCTTTACTATCTGAGATATCCATATATTTTGTTACCCATAAGGACAAAGGGTCGGAATGTTGCATTTGGATGTCTCATAATTGTCTTCTACATTAACTACAAACACGCTTGTTTCAGTCTGAATGCAGTCTTAGTGGCCTTATTATTGTATTTTATAGATCTGACAAGATGAAGCCTAGTGTGTGGATATTGTTCTTAGTGGTCCTTAGATCCCGATGCAGATAGTTTTATGGGTTTTAGCGATGTTGCAAAAGGTGCCATTTCCTATAAATTGCTTTTCACCAGACTATCGAACCATTTGTAGAGATGGGTCTCACAATGTGGGTCTCAAATTAAGACGGTGAACTTCTCGGGCTGCGCTACAAACACAAATAATGAAATCACCATATAAATCAAATGAAGAAACACTATCATCCGTCACTATTTCTATGTTAAAAAAAGCACCCTATATAAGTAGGCTGTTCTTCTGTATAGTGCGGAAGCATGGATCTTATCAAAAGCGAATAAAAATATCAGAATTCGATACGGACTTGGTTATTTTATCGAAAAGTGGCAAATTGATTATGTCGAATTGGATTTGCTGAACATGAATGAATAGTTAAACCTTAGTCAAGAAAACATTCAAATACATCCGGCAGGGTAAACGGAGGACTGGCCTTTGGTGACGGACTCACAAAGATAGGTAGCTTAACTAACTTGATGTGTCTTACCTAAAGAAGTTAACACAAGTCGCACTTCAGGAAAAAGTTACTGGCCAAGGTCCAGGACCATCTAAAGAAAGAAGAAGAACTTCAGCCGAAACATCCAGACATCTCGATATCTGCAACTACAAGGCTGCTAATGGCGATCTTCTAAATTAGGTAAATGGACTCTGCTGTATGACGTAGGAGTATTTGGCAATTGTGATCTCTTGGCACGCTCTTCTCCGCATGGTAATGTCTGTTGATTCTTGTCCTATTCTCAAGCAGAACCATTCGTTCGAAATACAGAACAGAAGATATTAGAATGCCATCAAATTATGACGTTCTACAGTTTTCCAAACAGCACCATCTTAGCTTGATTCCTGGACGGATACGTTACATATAGAGATGTTAGTGTTCCGAACTTTTTCTGATTCTGATGCTTCCATTTAGGTTTGTTTTGAATATAATTTATAATTGTTGAATCGAGTCTCAGAACTGGGAATCTTGAAATAGTTTACATCTTACTAGTTTTTCTATTTTTTTGGTGGAGCAGAACACAAAGACAAAATCGTAGTTCTTGTACTCTTTTGATGTTCCTTTAAATGTTATGTTTGATGATAAAGTACCAGCACTCCGGCGAACAGAGCCCGACATTCACAAGTGCTCCATAGTCATCGCTATCACAGCAACTTCTCTAACACAATAAGGTACTCAACAAAAGCGTATTGCTTCAGATGAATATGCTAAGTCTGTAGAGAGTCATGCTATCTACTTTTATAGTCATAAGATACTCAACTGCGGAAGATACAGGAAATTCCAAAGTGGATCTAGAAGGTCATCGACGATCTCATTTCGCACGATCTACTGATAACATAGGAACAAATGAATTCGACGTGACTTAAAGCAGTGATTTAGTTTGTCGACTTTTATGCAAGAGGTTTTGGATTTACTATAAATAATAGCCAACAGTGAAAAGTGGTAAAAGTGATTAACTTCTGACATCACCATCTTGTCGGCGTATAATGGCAACTTCCGAAAGTGAATTTTTTGGTTCACGAAAAAGTCAGTTATTTATTTTTATATCTATGTTAAAAGAAGCTTTGCATTCTATGCCTCTGTCTGGAAAATGAACGGAAATTTACCTCACTAGTAATGAGTGGTCGACCTCGACAAAGATGCTGTTGTGGTATTGGGTGACCAGACAGCAATGATATTTTTTCCAATTGTTATGTTTTAGCAGCTGACAAAATTACCAACGACATCCAGCTGCCATCGTCTTACACTTGCCGAACATGCGGAGATTATTGAAAATAGTATCGAAATTCCGGCTTAGTTGTAAGAATTGCCTGCACTGTGCAATCAATTCTACGCACCATGGGAAAGTTTGAGCGTGATCTTAAGCCAGCAACCAGAAACAGACTGCCGCTAAATGAAGAAAATATAGCCATCATAGCGGATAGTAACGAAGAAGACACAGAAATGTTGATTCGGTGCCAATCATCTGAGTTGGACATCGCAGGTAGTCAACCCGTCTTATTTTGCGATCGGATTTGAACCTTCATCCGTATAAGATTGTACTTACCCAGGAATTAAAGACAGACGACCATAGACAACGCCGTGGGTTTGCTAATTGGCCGCTGGAAATGTTGGCCGGAGGTCCGAATTTTGGCCAAAAAATCATTTTCTC
Source organism: Volucella inanis (assembly GCA_907269105.1). Lineage (NCBI taxonomy): Eukaryota > Metazoa > Arthropoda > Insecta > Diptera > Syrphidae > Volucella > Volucella inanis. Next base: position 36,832,843 of record OU026156.1, on the reverse strand, counting down.
GGACAAATCCTGTTTTTGGCTCAGCAGCTATGTCAACAGGCAAGATTGCCATTATTTAAGTGAATACAATTCACAAGTGTTCGTCCAAGCATCAATGCACCCGCAGAGATTGAATGTTTGGTGCGGTTTATGATATGGCGGCATCATCGGACCTTATTTCTTTATAAATGAGGAAGGGTCAATGGTCTCAGATATGGAGTGATGTTAACAGACTTTCTGTGATCAGAGCTTGACAAAATCGTTATTTTCCAGCTGCGGTTCCAACAAGACGGCGCTATATGCGACATACAAGCGACGCAACGCTGTGAAGGAGAAATTCGACGATGGGTTCATCTCACGGCGAGCGTTCATCAACCGCGATCATGTGATTTGACACCACTGGATTTTTTTCTCTGAGGCTACCTCAAGTTCTTCATCTACGCTAACAAGAAAATCACTTTCTCCGAGCTTGAAGGTAACATTTGTCACGCTCTTGCCGGAATAATGCTGCAAATTTGGACCGAGTCATTAAAAATTGGACTAGCCGCTGGAAGCACTGCCACTTGAATAGTATGCTATTCCACACGTAATGGCATTAATACAGCTTCAAAATAAAGCCAGAATCAATTTTATATCTAACACCATTACTGTTTTATTAAATTTATCTGGTGTATGGATCGAATATTGGTAAACATCCTACTACATTCTTTTCCTAACTCAGATTTTGACTAAAGACAGTTCTTAGTATAGGGCTGCCTTCGTATTCTTGCACCAACCGGAATTTCGGTATCACCCGTCACCCGTCACCCGTCATTAAAACCTGGGGATTACCTGGGGAGTGTATTACAAGCGAGAAAAAAAAATTGTCCATACCTTCTCTGCGACTTTGAATTGCCTGCTTATTTCGCAAAGTGTTTTATTCTTTTCGCTAAAGTCTTTAAGGAGACACTCTACGAAATCAGAATTAGTCTCTTATATACGTTTTGATTTGATCTGAAATGTTCTTAGTCAATCTTTCATGCTTGACCTATTTAAAAGGAATAGGAATTTCAGGAGCTTTTCCTGGCGGTTGATGCCAGGTCGAAAGACTTAGTCACTACACCATTCAGATTGTAGAGCTTCCTCTACCTTCTTCCACGTTTTTACATTAATTAGCCGAAGATATGACGGAGTTTAAAGCATGTTTAGTTGATTTATCAATGATTTTTCTTTTTCTGAAATGTTCTTCCAGACAACTTGCGATGTGAATTGAACTGGATGTTTTTCAAAGACATTCTCAGATCGATTTCATTTCTACAGTTTTTTATTTAAAACAGCATTTTCAGATAACCGTCTGTTAACAAGCTCTCTTGATGGTTTTACTTTTACAGAATTGCGAACAGCACGCTCCATATTAATTTGTTGCTCTGATGAAGTTCCATACATTTAGAGAATTAATTCTAAATGCCGTTTCCGATTTCAATCTGCACCCTTTGCTTCCTTGACACAGTTTTCGTACAGCAGCGGTCTATTTTAACAATAATCCAATTTCTTTCTGGTTCTCAGAAAAATATGCATTCTTTCGACATCCAGTAGCTCAAGCAGATTCAAAGCAAAATGGTGTTCTGGTTGGTTTACACGACTTGTATTGGTACCACCAGCCAGTTGTTAAGCTCACTTAAGTCGGCTTAAGTTATTAATTTTGTATCTAACCACTCTCAGTCTTAGTTACGTTCCCAAGAACCCAAACCAAGAAGCAACTTTGATTATAATATTAATGAAATCTCCAATAGCCTCAAGCTATCGATAACGACATTTTGACCATAAGATCTTAATCTGCCCAATCGACCGTGCGAACATGTAGACTGTTTTACCATTTACTTCTGCCTTATCCGTACCTTGCTAGGTTTGGTTTCGATTACAGAAAAAAAAAAACCTTTATGAAGATTATTTCATGACACAGTGTTCAAGGGCTTGCCAAAAGTGGTGATGATTTGTCTTCATCTTAAAGTCAAGTTATTGTGGATAGTTTAGAAGATTTATGATTCATATTGAAATTTAAATTCAATTCAAAATATCATACATGACTTTGACGAATTTTTTAAAATAATCTTTCTTCCAGGCCTATGTAAATGCAGTCAATAGCGGTGCCGAAAACATCGAAGAGATACTCTATTCCCCAGAAAGTCAGAAGCAACTAGTTCCGGCTGGACCTCGAATTGTCCATCAATCGACAAAGGGACATAAGACTATTGACACCGAGGACATAGAGCAACGGTGTTTAGCACAGGCAGATGGAACTTTAGTCACTGAAAGAAAGAACACCACCGAACACGAAGAAATTGTTGACGAAGAACTTCCAGAAAAAGACGATCACTCTACGGGCAGTAAGGAGAAAATCTTTACTACTGTAAGTGTGTTCACAAAGGAGCTCTCGTAAGCAAAGTTATGACTTATCTTTAACAGGAATCATCCCAGCGGTTCTTTAAGCAACGTGATGAGCAAAACGTTGAGTTAGTAGCTGACGGTAAGGTTATAAGCAAAGAAATGCGTTACGCTGCAGAAACTGAACAAATGGAACGTGATGGCGCTCCAGACCGACCTGGCGATTGGGACAGCTTATCAGCTCGAATCAGAAAAGCTAAACGAGGTCCAAAAACACTGCTCCAGCAGCAGAAAGGTTTAAAATTTTAAAATAATTTGAATATAACTCTATACATTTAGGTTTTTTTTTTGGCAGAAGCTGCACTGTTATCTGATCGAAAGGACGCTCTCACTAAAAGACCCTTAGACTTTGACCGAGAAGAGGAAACTCGCAAGGGAGAGACTATGAAATGGCTAGAATCTCATTTTGGCAGCGAATCAACAGCTTCGAATGACTCTCGAGATGATTATCAGGAAATCGAGCCAACGAAAAAGACGTACTTCAATGTAACCATCAAGTCGAATCCAACAACACCGACTAATGTTATGCCTCTCAATCCACCATTATCTCGTCTTCCGAGCAATGGTATCAGCAACGGCAAGGCTGCTAAAGTTCTCGTAATAGATGAAACGGATAAGGCAAAGACCTTTTTCCAAGGTGTCTCGAACTGGGCTGATCGAAAGGAATCCACACCGAAACACTTTGCAACGAAGGCTTTTCGAGATGAGTTACAAGGCACCCTGGACACTCGCAATCGCTTGAAACAGAATGCCTCCAGGGAGGATCTTTCATACTACCCGCGGGATAGCATCCCGAGAAACGAGACTTACGTCACCCGAGAAGATATCCTACAACAGAAAAGGCAGTATAACTCACGCAGCGATTTGCGCTTTCGAAGTAGCTCCCGAGAGGATTTGGTTGATCTAAAGAACATACGTTCTCAAAAGGAAGACTTGGGATATCTTAGCGGCTCAAGAACTGATGTGCGCTACCACAGACCGGACTCCAATGATGAAAACATTCGTAACTTGAAAAATGCCAAGAACGCTAGCTACTTAAAAAGAGAAGACTCCGGCTATGTGAAAGATTCCAGTGAGGACGTAACCTCATCCCACATACGTTGCGATGGCGAAGACGATAGCAAACTAGGTGCAGAAAAATATCGTTCAGATCTTCTAATACAGGATGACTCCGCATATGTCTCCTCGCCAAGCTACTTTAATGAAAATCGCCGGCCAAAAACCCCTGAATACGGCCTGAGATCCGTATCTCCCGAACTAATAGCCCAGGATACTTCGAATTTATCCCGTCCAACTGTCCCTCAACGTAGACGGGGGATTGAAAAGAAACTCCGCCAACAACAGGCTCCCGTTGCAGCACCAGCTTTCCATCACCATGTTCACGAACGTGATGAACCACCGCCAGACTATTCACCACCGCCGCAGAGTCGTTCAGCATCACCAATACAAAGCCGTTATGTAGCACCACCGCCACCAGCTTTTTCACCCTATGCCAGTAACAGCAACCTAGCTAACGCGCCAACTGCCAATGGTATCCCGTCAAGGAAACCAAACCAACGCACGCGTTTTGCATCTGAGTCATCGTCTGCAAGTCAACAACTACGTCCGTCAATGTCAACGCAAACAACGCAAACCTCCCTGCCATCTGGCGGTGGCAGTGGTGCTGGTGGTGGTAGTAACAGCAAACAGTCTTCAATAAAAGTCGGCCAAGCCATTGGAAATTCTTTCCGCAAATTGGTGGGCAAAATCCGCTCCGCCAGCGCTGAGCGAAAGTTCCGCATGAAATCGAAGAGTAAAAGTCGTGATAAGTCTCCAAACAACGGCGGAACACCAACGAACGGTGGTGGAGAAATGCCTACATACCAACAGTACAATGTCATAGATAGTCACATTGGTGGCGGTAATGGTGGTAGTGGGCAAGCAGGTAGTAGTACAGCAACAACAACTTCCTCCACACAACAACAACACCATCAGCAGCAGCACCAACAACAGCACATTACACAGGCATCGAACACACATCACAGTCAGCTCCAGCAACGAAGCTCGGCGCCCATCAATCGAGAATCGAGCGTTGTTAGTAGTTCGACAACAGTTGGCCGAGACAGGCCAACTCAAACAGTTAATGGGAATCTATACGCTAATTCCGGAGATAATAGACGTGGTTCATCAGATCTAGACGCGATGGGTAATCCCAAGCCGAGATACTATCTAGGGGAGGATCCCTATGGAGGGAATTTATTTGGCAAGGAGAATAAATACGATCCGGGAACAGCGACAGCAAGGAGAATTCGAGAAACAAGAGATACATTGGATTCTAGCTCCTATCCAAGAGAGATTAGTACTGGTGTAGGCAATGGTGGTACTGGTGGATTACCACCAGCCACCAGTCAATATCATCGATCCCGTCGTGGTGGATCATCAGACGAAACAAGGGAAATCTATACCCAGAGGTAAGATCCGTAGTATCCTCTTTCTTTTCACCCACTTCTACAGTATCTGTACAATTCCTTTGTATACTAACAAATTCTGAAAATAAATCGAAAACTAATTTCGATTACTCGTAAACAGCCAGTTTAAGTTATGTGATCAGAAGCAAGCCTACCGAGAAAGACCACTGAAGGTCAGTGAGTATGCTAATAATCTGTTTAGCTAGATACGTAGAAACATCCACAGATACGGATACATGAGTTGTGCGTGCATTTGTTAATTATTGTAGGTAAGATTCGTAGTCACATTTAATCGTAGTTTTAGTTCTTATGTCTATCTCCGTAGTAACTTTGGTGACATTGTGACATTTTAATTGAACGCATTCGAGTTGAACTAAAGTTTCGAAATTTTGTTCGTAGTTAATACAAAATGCACGAAAGTATTGTAGTTGTACAAGTGATCAGGTGCAAAAGTGAACGGTTGAATGAATGGACGGAACGCGTTCTGATGCGCAGTAGATTGACGATTTGATCATTGTGATCGGTGTTTAGTGATCAGTGATCGCGCGGTTGACAACCTAGTGAATTTGAAATTAAAAGGTGTGCCACCGCTTCTGATGAGTGTGTAAGATTTTAGACTAAAGTTTTTTGTTTAGATTACCAATTCGATATTCGAATATATTTGTACGTAAATAGACTTTGTTTACTGGGAATTGTGGTCATTATCGATCATTCAATGTGATACTTATTACAACGATCTGTTGCAACAAGGCAATGTAAAGAGGCTGGGCATTAGGAGTGTTGGGTTGCTTTTCAAAAATTGAATAAATACACGTAGATACTTATCGGTGAAGAGGAATAAAGTGCCTTGGAATATTTTCATAAAATGGACTCGTTATACGAATTGTACATTGTACGATAGGTAGTTGGTGACTGTTTAGGTTTTTTTTTGGTGTAACTTAATCCTATAGTAAAAATAGTTTCGGTTTTGCTTATCTAACACTTAAATGAGTCTTAGGGAAACCTACTTAGACTTACATCTATTAAAGTTCTGTATATTCCGCTAAGAGTTATGAGTTGTACGTGGGAGTGTTGTACATTCAATAATCTGATCCATTTCTAATTACATAGTTTTGCTATAAAAGCATTGTAGTTTGAAGTTGGTTGTCCGAGTGGGTCGAATGCCTGTTTGTAAATCTTAAAGCGGTCTTACTTCGATAGTAGTTATACAAAAATGGAACAACTTAAGTACCACTAGTCAGGTGGCTACCTTGGTATAAGCACTTGTAGACGTCCGCGCATTCCAAACAGATTTATTTACTTTTTTTTTCAGCCCAAAGATGCAGAATTCAGATTTCACGAATAATTCGCTATTTTACCATTTGTCAAGAATGACAAAACATTTTTGAACAAATGATAGTTTAACTATGCCATTAATAAAAATTCAACCATAAAAGCTTCAACAACGCCTTGAAACTGTTACAAGTGGTGAAAATTAAGCTTAAATAGTTCGAAAATATAATGGTTTTATCTATCAACGCGAAGCGCTTTTTCGTTCAACAAACTTTTTAACTGGTTCAACAATTTGAGCTATTGGAACAAATTAGTATGTCTGAAATTCCGTCACGTAAGAGCAACTGGGAATTTTGCTTCAGTAGCCCGAAGCTTGGCCATAAACCCAACTTTGTCGATTTCAGGAATTGGACTATCGCAAACAACACTCCTCTGAATTTCTCATAAAGACTTGGATCATAGGCTCAACTGGCTCAACAGATACAAGAACATAGACTTGTCCATCATCAGCGCTCTAACTTTGCCCATTTGGAGTTGGAAATGTATGGAATTGATCAAGAATTTGACCGCAAAATCATATTGTACTATGATCTACGTTTTTACCTGGAAGGCTAAATAAAAAAGTAGAATTGCGACATTTGGTAGATAATCAAAACTGAAAGACTTTTTTTTCAGGCAAATAAAATCTCGTGAGATAAATGTTTGTCTGAATACAACATCCAGTCAATTTACACTGAAAATTTAGTTTCCTCATTAAATTTTGGATGTCACCCATAGAGCGAAATAACCACTGAGCTCAAAAATCTTTGTTCTCTCTCTATCCCATTTTCATAAAAATTTAACATAACACATGGGCTAAAAAGTCAGTGCCGTTTTATAGTAAAACACAAAATTTTTGCAAAATTCAAATTTATTTATCAATATAGTTGCCTTCGATGGCGAAACACTGATTGAAACGATTTTTTAATCTTTCAATACCAGTTTTGTGGTACGATTTCGGTTTAGCCTCAAAATAGGCCTCTGTTTCGGCGATTACTTCTTCATCGGTCTTAAATCTCTTTCCGGCGAGCATTCTTTTGAGGTCTGCGAATAGGAAATAGTCGCTGGAGACCAAATCTGGAGAATACGGTGGGTGGGGAAGCAATTCGTAGCCGAATTCATTCAATTTTGCCATCGTTTTCATCGACTTGTGACGCGGTGCATTGTCTTGATGAAACAGCGTTTTCTTTTTCTTCAAATGCGGCCGTTTTTCTGCGATTTCGTCCTTCAAACGCTCCAACAACGTAATGTAATGTCTGCCCCTTTTGGAGATAGTCGATAAAAATCATTCTATGTGTATCCCAAAATACGGATGCCATAACCTTGCCAGCCGACTGTTGAGCTTTTGGTCGTTTTGGACGAGGTTCGTCGCCTGCTCGCCACTCAGCTGACTACCGACTTGACTCTGGTGTGAAGTGATGGAGCCAAGTTTCATCCATTGTCACATACCGACGCAAAAATTTGGCTTTATTGCGCTTTAAACACTCCTCTGAATCATCAAAACGTTGTTGTTTTTGGTCGACTGTGAGCAAACGCGGCACCCACTTTGAACAGACCTTTCGCCTGTCCAAATATTCATGCACACACGCTCCTTTGATATCTTCAGAGCCTCAGCTATCTCGATCAATTCACTTTACAGTCATTCGTGATCATTTTGTGAACTTTTTTGATGTTTTCATCTGAAATAGCCTCTTTTGGACGTCCACTGTGTGCATTATCTTCGGTGCTTGTATGACCACTTTTAAATTTTTCAATCCACTTGCGAATGGTTCGTTCGGCTGGTGCAGAGTCCGGGTAACACTTATCAATCCATTTCTTTGCATCGGCTGCATTTTTCCCATCAAAAAGCAATGATAAATCAACACACGAAATTGCTTTGAATCCATTTTTTTCACAATAACAAAAGCTGCTTCACTCACAACGCTATATCTCAAGAACTAATCGTCCGACAGCTGTCAAATTTATACAAGTATCTTTTGAAGGTTGGTACTAACTGAAATTGGTATGGATTTAATTCAAGTAGTGCCCTCTCTTAGACTTTTCAGCCCATGTGGTATATTCAGGCACTTTAAGTGTATCCATACCCACTTGAGTGTTAAGTTATTTACAAAGAAAAAAACTCTAAAATGCAAAAACGTGAAAATATAATGAACAATCTTATAAACAGAGACTCAATGGCCCTAAAGACGTTAGTCGTAGGTATTTGATTTGACTAAACTTTTTAGCATTTGTCATCACAAACTGCTATGTTATAATGGCTTCTGTGTCCTATTTCAGTTAAGGAACGATTTCTGTCAAAATGCAGAGCTTGGATCTAAAACGTCATAAGGACCATGCAAATCAGACTAACAAGATTTTTGCTCTTGACAATCGAGAAAATTTTTGATTTGTTAATTAAGAATTCGGTGAATACTTAGCTATTGAAGTCACAGCAAGCCTAACAAAAATGAAAATATAGACATTTCTTCATTTGATTTTCAAGCTTTAAATCTTGAAGAAGTTTATTATAAAAAAATATACTCAGAAGTAAATTAAACAATGCCCCAGATGGTCTTAGTTCTAAGAGAAGAACTAGGTTACAACAAACTACCTCTTGAAATAGAAAGCACTAGTCGCAAGGCTACTGATGTTTAGTCCCTCGAAAAGCTAACGAATGTATCAGAAAAGCTATAGTTGCTTTGCACACTTCCTCCTTATGAAACATACAACATAACATCGATTCTCTTAGACGAAGTAATGAATGCCTTCCTTAAACTAGGAGAAAAAGATCGACTACTCTTCACCTTCTCCCAATCATCATTGTCAACTGGTTACCATTTAATATTTTCCCAAAAATTAGAAAAAAATACAACGATTATGTCTACATATGGTACAAATTTACAGAACGTGATTTCAATTAACCATTCATGTACTTTACAAAAATGATTGGCTTTGATAATCTTAAGCCCGGGAATAAATCAACCCTGGTCTTTCTGCAAACGACCTGAGCACTCCGCCCCTTTAACAATTGCACTATTTAGCAATTGAGTCATTGCGTTGAATCCAACAAATTGGCTAAGCAAGGATGTTCTAGTACAACTTGAGCAAATTCATCCGACATTGAGAAGAAAAGTTCGTTTGCTAAAAAATAATGGTTCTTTAAGTTATCCAGATATATATTTTTCAAAGCTTTTTCAAACCTTGCGAATCTCCTTACCTGAAATACCTCCACCTCGTGGCTTTTTAACTTATCTCCTGCTTCAACTTGCTTTATCGCTATTTTCAATACCAGTGCTTCATTGAAATTGCTAGTAGCATTCCGCCCCTTCAAACCTTTAATTCTAACACCCGTCTCGCTATGAATCCTCATCTGTTTACCCTCAAGCCAACTTTCGGACGTACGAGTACATTGAAATATCGTAATTCTTTCCTAAGCCGGAAATCTCTCTTATGGAATGCCTTGCCGAATTCTTTATATCCTGAACATTATAATCCTAAAACATTCAAAATATTTCAATGTGCAAACATTTTAAGGATACCTGAACACCTTCAGCGCGCGCTCATTTAATAAAAAGAAAATTCGTTTCAAAACCTCCTATATTAAATCGTCAATACCAAATCAAAACAAAAACAGTCAACAGACTACATTTTTTTGGCGCCACCTATGGCCAGTTCCTCCTGCGTTGTCTCTCCGAAAAATGGCATATTCGAAAACATCTTGGACCAGAGGGGTGATATTCATTCGCTCATATCCTCGCAATGAAAGCCAACGAATAATAATACAGTTCGTTGTTACATCTTCTTCTTCAAATTCCGTTTATGCAGACGGAACCGAAACTTTTCTCTTAAAACATTGGATATTTTCGTCCGCTTTAGATAAGATCCATTATTCCGTCCTGTGCGACTGGGACAATAAAAGCTTCATACAGTACTTTCTTCATTGTGTGAGGGTTTTTTTAATTACTAGGAACCGAATTATGGAACCTACAGGTACTATTGCACTTGGGTTTGCACAAGCCACCACCTGCGGCAGCCACAATTTACTGGTTGCGACCAACCTGACTGTAAAATGTGAGTTTTTGAACGGCCCGATTAGCATTATTGGACTCGTTGTTTACAGAGGATCTTCGGTAGATGGCATCTTTTATTGCCTTAAAATTATATTTAATTTACTGTTGTGAAGTAAAGTCCGAGCCATTGGTGTTTTGTGGCTGACGCATGATTGTCGTGTTATTTTTGGCTAAAAAAAACTCCCACAAGCAATGTTGAATGAGCAGGTGCATTATCGTGATGCAAAAGCCATGAAATATTTTTCCATAATTCCGAAATCTTCTCAGAGTAAAAACTCCTGATGCATTACGCCACTGTAATCGAAAAAAAAAAAAACAGTGATCAAAACTGTCACATTTAATCGAACTTAGCGTGCTTTTTTCGGTCTTGGCTCTCCTGGGTGCTTTCATTGGGGCGATTAGGCTTTGGTTTTGATTTTTCATCAGTTGTGATCCTTTTGAGCAAGTCAGGATCATCATTGACGTCGTTCAAGAGCTCCTGAGCAATGCTCATGCGACGATTCTTAAGATATTTTTTAGTTTCGGAAAAAAATTTTCTGACACGTCTCATGCCTAAAACATTCGGAAAAATTACATGACACGAGCCGACCGATATGCCAACATCCTTAGCAATTTCTCTTATGGTAATTAGACGGCTTTGCAAAACAATTTTCTACACATCTTCGACGTTATCATCTTTTGTTGATGTGCTGGGACGTTCAGAGCGAGGTTCGTCAATGGCATCTTCTCGGCTATTCTGAAAGGGCTTGTGCCACCTGTAAATATTATTTTTTTTTACTTAGACCAGACTCACCGTATGCTACTGCCAACATTTAAAGTGTTTTAAAGCACTTGATTCCGTTTTTTACGCTTTACTCCATTTTTTATAATAATTGAAAATCGCCGAGCACACCTGAACACGTCCTACCTTTCTATCTGCCAAAAATAAAAGTATGCTATATACTTGAATATGTGAACATATGTTCGGGACATGTGTACTAACACAGCGAAAAAAGATCAATAATCAAATGTACGTTGCCCGCGAAATTTCAAAAGTCACCTTACTTTGAACACACCTCGTATATAACCTGATGCTGATGGTGAGAATCTATTCACCCGACCATATTTTATATATAGATGTGTGCTTTTGTCTGTCTGCTCTTGCATTCTTATTGGACGAAGTTATTGTCGATCAATTTCCACATTGACTGGTTCGTTCTGCTTAAGAGCAGAATGTTTGTCGTCTTCGCCACAGTTTGTGGAAGTAATCCTTCCAAATTCCTAATACCTAGTGACGTTACTAGCCGTATCTCACCCGTATTCCCAAATACTTCTATTAGCCATTTAGGAAATGCTTTTCACATTTTCGTAGGGCTCCCGAACATTATATCAGTAGAAGAACTTCTCCATGGCCTCGATTCGGCGATTATTTCTTTTTCTTTATGGGAAGCCGATGAATTCGTGACATCTCTCATCCTTCCTTACAGAGCCGCCTTAGATTCCACTTGTTTCGCTGCATGTGTTGCTCAATATTGTTCATTACACAAGAGGCTTAGGATATTACGAATAGATGCGGCGTCTCTATTGGCTTGCTGACAATGTCGCTGAACTTCTGGAGTTTTTGGGTATTCTAATATTCGTATTATAGTACTTGGTATTATCTGGTATATTCAGATTTGGACCTTAGCTTAAACAAAATAGTACTCTGATTATGGATGTTGATGCAGCCGCAAAGTTGATTGGCCTGGGTCCATTTCCAAATCTGAATTCTGAACGCTTGCACGACATATTTCTCAACTATGCCACTAAAGATGTTCTCCTTCTCTCCTCTCTCTAAATCGGCATGAGCGACCTTAACGTCGGGTTTAGGACAGATAAGCACTAGTAACCGAAAATGTCATCATCTTTAAAGACTACTACTTAGTTGGTCCCAATAGTCTCCCACTATAATTCAACATATTTTTTATTCCTCTTTATGACCACTTATAGAAAGATACCTACACATCCAGAAAAATAAAAAAAAACTCGAGAGATTGAACTTTGAAAGCGTTTTTTGTTCAGTTACCATATATTTCCAGTCGTTTCTTTTAATTTGCATGAAATTCTAACTAAAATTCGTGTGTTTAGTAAGAAACATTTAAAAAATGAAAAGTAGTTAACGGGGTTACCACCCATCAAGTCTTTTGGCCACATCTTAGACCTCTTTCATGGATCAAATCATACAAGAAATATTGACCGCACAAAGTACTTTTTAGGTCTTCTGTATATGAACATATCCGGAGTTCCTCAAGGTTGCCATCTTGTACCAATCTTCTTCATTATAATCATTAAAAATTTAAATTTTCCTTGCATAGCATGAAAGTAGTCATAGTTTGAGTGATTTGAGGGCTTTAGTAATAGACCACAATATTCCATGACTTTCTGAAAGAAGTGAGGTTCAGCTCATGGTGTGAAAACCAAAGGCGCGGACATATGGTATGTGTTTAAGGTTATATATCCAAGCAGACAAAACTAACAACTTGTTGGATTCTAGGGAGAGCAGGAGGAAACAACTCAAACTTTTTCGTTCATTTTACATGTTATTCACTTTTTTTTCAACCGCCTTGCACAGAATTATATATTAAATCTATCTTTAAGAACTAATACACAAACTTAAAATTAACTTACTAAACATAAAGTATATATACAATATGTAATTACTTTAAAATTTTCCTAAAATAATTGTTATTCTTTTTTGTTATTATTTTAGAAACATATCGTCAAGCACCCTAGGTCGGTTCCAAAAAAATAATCACCGCATCGGTTCGACACCAGACTTAAACTATGATTACCGCAGTGCACATACTTTACCCCGAAAATTGGAATCCCAAAGACCGACACAACCCCAACATCATTCTTCCAAAATCAACGTATCAATTGTAAATCAATTGAAACCACCACACAACACTGGTCCAGCTAAACCAGCACGCACTTACAAAACCCTCAATCGGAGTAAAAGTTTCAATGTTCACGGCTTGAATGGCACCAATGATCCTAGTCCCATTTACATAGAGAAACTTACCAAGAATAATTACACCAACAACACAACATCAACCAGCCACATGTACAAGTCAAATCCTCATCTGTATGTGCCAGATAACGCTCCTTTACAAAGCGGCCTTAAGAGTCCATCTATAGTCAATCTGATAAGTCGAAGTCAAAAGGATCTGACACGAATTGATGAGTCAGATCGGCGCTACATTAACAATTTGGGTGAAAGAAAATTCTCCTCTACGGCAACCACTAGCGCAAACAACAATTACACCAATGGAAGTGATGTAAAACGGAGTGTTTTCCTTGAAGGCCTTCGTGATCAAGCACCTGACCTCTATAAGACTCTTCATGGCGATGAACCAGATATGAGTTCACCTCCTTCGAAAAATGTATACAAGTATTCTTCCCATCTAGTGGGTAGAGATACAAATGCGTCACCCTTGGCAGCGGGTTCTAGATCACCAGCTGTTGAAATCATTAGACGAGGTAGTTCAAGCACTGAAGACTATTCAGAAACTTACAAGTATTCTACTCGATCCGATGATCCCAATCGCCCAATGGTGACCGACACTGTACAGACCTTTTCAAAGAAGACACTGCCTTCGAAAGACGGACGAGGTCTAGAAACCATTCAGTCGTCAGAGAGGCATAGTGTTTCCAAAAGTCATTATCGCGCAGAGCCATTGTCAAATTTAAAGTATATTGATGATCATAAGCGTCGCAGTACCTCTGGCAATGGAAACGGTGGTGGTTCGACAATCATAGAAGTACGCCGAAAGTAGATTCGCTCCAGGACAAAGGTCCGCAGAAGACAGGAGAACAATTTTGAAGATTCAAGGAAGCATGCAAAAACCAAACCAGAGAGCAGAAGAATTCAAAATTTCCTGGCTTTAGTTTCATTTGACATTGCTAGCAAATAAAAATCGAAAGCCATCATAAACAAAGTCTAACAATTGCCCTTTAACCCTTAATTGGGATAGTATCTACTCAACTTTTGAAACCATCATTTTTGGCCGAATCGTATGTATTTATGTAACTTTTGGATACTACTGAACTCGTATCTTGTGATTTTTACAAGTTTTTTATATCTCTCAAGATCTCAAGACTTGTAGATGTGTAGTTTCGTTTGTACTTGCTTGGGTCAATCAATAATTTTTTTTCTGTTCTTTAGATCGATCGTATGTATGCTCTGCCATTTGCCACGACCCTTGTTAATTTTTTTGTTTTAAATATACATATGAATATATTGAATGGAGATATGTTACTTAACGTAGACGTTTGCCATTTACATATAATATTGTATAACTTTTGTTTTTTTCTTTTTATTCAAATATGACCCAACGATCGCCATACTTTACCCACATTCATATCTTCTGATAAATTTGGTCATCACTTAAATTTAACTACCTTTAAATATGTATCTTTTATCACATCCACAAGCAAATAAAATCATTTTACAAAGACAATCACCAGCTCTTAAGGAGAATCCTTTATCCAGTCGTTATCTGAAGTATATTTGACGATCATAACTTGTGTAATCCATTATTGTTTTCGTTTCTTTTAGTATTTTTAAATTTCTTTAAAAAATTCAAATTAAAATTAACTAATAACAAATAACGATTATATAAGTTTAATTTTTTTTTTTTCTTCTTAATTTTAATATTAGACTCATACGTTTATTGTAGAATTAATTGAAAAAGTAATTTAACCAATAATTCTTTCTCGCACGAGAACACTTAATATTTTGTTTCTTTTATTTAAAAATAAATAAATTAAAAGTTTATATGAATAAATAAAATATTAAAAATATTTAATAAAATTCAAATTATAGGACGACTAAATAATAATAATAATAATAATAAAACAAAATGAAGAATTTTTAAAGTGCCAAAATCTTTAAAAGTGTTTTATTTCAAATGGAACAGAAATATTTTTTTTTTTTTTTTCAGGGCAGGCCGCGGTATAAGAAGTATGTATGGTCCATTTTAATAATCATTGAAATATGTAACGCGTTTAATTTAATGCTTCATTTATCTTCTACCGTGCCGCTTGTGGAATTGGCAAAATTGACGAGTCTACAAATCGCTCTTTAAAAAAGTTTTTTAATTTCCGTATCGATGCTGTACCTTCTAGAGGTTTATTTTCGAAGTTGTTGCCCATGCCCAATACGCTTAGTTCTTTCTCTTAGTCTATGGCATTGGCATTGATGCCATGCTCGTAAATTTAGTTACCAGAACCGGGCTCTTTCTTTAGTTATGTCAATTTATTTTCTCAACTGATGCCGTTTTTCATAGGCCTTTCCTCTGGTGACTTTATTTACAGTATTCGTTATCTACTCGCATATCGTAATCTTTCATTCTATTTTGCACGAATCGTTCCATTTCCCTATTTAGATGACGGTTGTATTTTCTTGCTGTAGTCTAAAGCTTCGGTCTTTTAAGAACTCTAGTTTTCCACGTGCAGATTAAGCTCGTTGATATCTTTCCTTTTGCGTGAATCGACATCACTAGGTGGTATCTGAGAGCTATTGTTAAAAATAGTATAGTTCTAAATAACATGGTTGGCCGATTACCATACATAAAATCTCAATTTAGACTTTCAGGCGTTTGCTATTATACATCGGGCAGAAATATCCAGATATTTCGCTCCCAGCTACCTGCTTTGCAGATAAAAGTCTTGCGGTTGCAAAACTTCTTCCGCCACCATTTTTACTTCAGCAACCTGACCAGTCCCGAAAATCCTTACTAGTCTTCCATAGACATTAAAGGCGCTCATATCATCTTCGGCCACGCTGACTGTTGACGCCACCATTGATTTGATCTCGTGGATTCTTCCTCCTAGATCTCAATAACTCCCAACAGGTTAATTAAATTTAGTTATTCGATTCTTACTAAAAACTTTCACTTAAAGACTAAGGAGTTCAAGTCCGCTTGGCCGGAAAAACAATATTATCACAAGAAGATAAATTAACGTTTTTTTTTTATCGAAAACATTCAGTGTCAGCACACATAAGTACCAGTACCTGCAAGATTTCGTTTAGTCTGCCGTCCTAGAGAATCATGTCATTTGCAGTTATGCTCATATGAAACCCAACAGTGTACACAGTCATTCCTTACTCACGTTCGGGTCCTGTAAAATTCAATTGCGATTCTTCTCAGTGAATTCAGCCTTCCGACTGCGTTCAGAGATTGCGTTCTTGAACTAGCTTGCAAGTAATGGAATCTCAACAAAAGCATCTATATCCGCTTGGAAAACAGACTCAAGTTTTTCTAACTAGAATTTAAATGTTAGATTGTGGTCCTCAAAAAAAATATCAACGCGCATCCTGGATCGTGAAGACCCGACTACACTTTTCCCTGGCTTAAATCCTAACCAAAACATTCCTTGACGGCCGTAAATAAGACCAGAATTTAAAAAAAAGTTATTGAAGTTTGATGGCATCTCAAGGACCGAGGCGGTTTCGGGCGTCAAGCAACAAATATCTAAATCGTTGGGTTGAGTTCCCATTCCAACTGCGCGCGCCACCTTAGATAAGGTTTTTCTATATTACGTTACACCCCTTGAGTATATATATGTAGGAATGCTGATTTATCAAATATCAAATAAACAATTTACTCCGGATCAACGACTACCAGTTGCTCGTTTATTGACCCAGACGATCGGAGTTTGTTTACTCTCGTTGAGTCACGGAGAGGATATTGTTTACATTGTTTACATGTGAAATTAAATTATTCAAATAAAGTATAAACAATTACTTACATATACAGGGTATCCCAAATTAGTATAAGAATCCTTTAATAATCCTGAAGTTCCACCGAACAAAAAATTGCAAGGCTGGAGCGGGGGGGGGGGGGGGGGGTCTGTTCTCACTCTATTTCAAGTTACAGCCCATCAAAGTGGGTGACCTCTAATTTGGAGGTGTAACCACTTTAAACGCTCTAACTTCTAAGCTAGTATAGGTACGAAAATAGTTTTAGACATTTCGAAATATAATTTAGTAGTGAATACAAATCTTAAATGCTTTGGGTACATCTGTGCAGCAACAAAAGATTTATGGCTCGTTAAACTCAAAATTATGAAAATTTGCGGTTCCATTTTTTAAATTAAAATGCATTTTTTTTAAATTTTTAATTAATAAATTTTTTGAAAAAAATTTCCTAACAATTATGTTTTGAAAAATTTTAAACATACGATTAACAGATTTGACAGTAAAAGTCATTTTTTTGTCAGAAGAAAATGGCCAAAAAAAAGTGTACTTATTGAATTACTCATTAAATCTCTTACATCTCCGGCAATCGTTCTATAAGAAATTCTAAGTAGCAATGGGAATTAACTGTTTGTGGAAGAACATGCGGGCCTACTTAAGTGTTTTCTATCAATCCAGCCCAAACATTTACGCTAAAATGTTTTAAGAAAAAACTACACATTTTGAAGAAGTTGTTTACAATAATGTTGTGCGTTTTAAATGGAGTTTGAAGTCTGACCAATGGTGCTATTAATGGTGGTTTGTAACGTCATCTCTTGTGAACTGCACTTCGTCAGTCCACAGAATGTTCTGAAGAAATCTTCTGCATGTTTGCGCAGTAGCCATTGGCAAAATTCCACTATTCTTAGGGCATCACCTGATAATAAATTCTGTACCGGTGTCAAATGGAAAGAGTATAATCTAACATATCACTCTTTAAATTCCTGTGAATTCTGGTTCTGGGAAGTTCCAACCGCACAGCTAGTCTGCGGAGGATCACTGAAGGCTGAACTTTCACATCACGCAAAATCTCATCCTCAATTTCTGCCAAGTTAAAGTTTCAAAACATAATTGTTAGGAAATTTTGCAAAGATAAAAATTTCATAAAATTTCAGAAAACTCATTAAGTGAAAGTTTTAAGAAAAATGCATTTTAATTAAAAAAATGGAACCGCAGATTTCGAGTTTAATAAGCCATAACTTTTTTGTTGTTGCAAAGATGTACCCAAAGCATTTGCACTTGTATGCACTACCAAATTATATTTTCGAAATATCTAAAACTATTTACGTACCTGTACTAGTTTAGAAGTTAGAGCGTTTAAAATGGTTAAACCTCCAAATTAGAGGTCACTCATTTTGATGGGATCTAACTTGAAATGGAGTGAGAATAGACGCCCCCTACCATACAATTTTTTTGTAACGGCGGATATGTCGTTAAAGGATTATACTGCTAAAGTGTAACACCCTGTATATATATATATATATATATAGAGCACTAGTGTCCATGCGCTCTGCGTTACCTAGCGATCTTAATCGCTGTTAGCGGAGCTTTCTGGACGTCGTTGTACAGTCAATACGACGTCTGTACAGTGTCTTCTTCGTTGTTCAAGATATGTAAACTGACTTCTTTGCTCATAGATACAGCGGTTGGTTGCCACACTTATATATTTCATTGCTAAGGATCATTGCAGAGCCCAGGTAGATAAATCGCCACCACCTCAAAATTATAGTTGCCAATAATCATATTTTGTTTAAGACATCAATTTGAATGTCCTTTTTTGGCGACAGCATATGCATATTTCACATTGGTTGATCCATTTTTGCTCCTTCATGCCTCAATTCTCACAAAAGCCTCACTGACATCCTGGCTTTCTCTCGATTTTGTCAATGTTATCTGCATTTTCGAGAAGTTGGACAGATTTTTGAAATATTTTGCTTCTAGTGTTGGCTTCTGAGGATCTTTTTAACAAAAAAAGATTCCGACTTTGCCAAAACAGCGGGAATTTCGTATAGACATCCTGCATAATCGAACGAGTTTCGCTGTTATATGCAAACTTAAAATCGATGAAGAGGTGGTGTGTATGTTCTCGGATCTTCTCCAAGATCTGCCGTAGAGTGAAATGTTGTCGATGGTGGGTTTATCAGCTTGTTGATAATCGGTTTACGAAGTTCACATAATACGGCAGAATGGATCCTGTATGCTACGTTGAATAGACTTATGCCTCCGTATTTGGCGCTGTTCAAAGGTCTCCTTTTTTTAGAACCGGACAGACAATTGTCGGAATCAATTCAGCGGGCATGATTTCCTCTGATATATAATTGCACATAAAGGGTGTCCCAAAATTCACGCAAGACCAGAATTCTGCATCATTCATGCCGTAAAGTGATGCAAACGAACAAAAAGATTCAGCGTGACTAGCTGTCAAAGTTATTATAAAAAAGAGCGCCACACGAAAGAACAACGCGTTTTCATTTCGGCAGCTACAGTTAGCAATTTTCGTACAAAATATGATCGTGAAATAATGATTTAACTTTATCAACTGTGAAGACAGATTAATTCAAAAATTCGAGGAGACTGGTGATCTAAGATACTCTGACCGTCCTTCAACACAGAACATCGAAGTAGTTCGTTAGAGTGCTGCTAAGACTCTAGGAACATCAATTGGCCACCGTGGTCCAGAATTGTATATTAACAGGTCATTTCAGCGTATTCTGACAAAAGATTTACATATTTACATCTTCAGAGAGGGGCCTTATTTTCATCTAGATGGTTTTGTTAATCTTCAAAATCGTCGAATTTGGGGTTCAGCAAATCCACGAGATTCTTTGTGCCAATCTGCTTTCAAAATGCGGCTGATTAGGCTATAACTTCAGTTAATGATGCTCGCTGCTGGGAAATTATTATTAAATTACTGCATGAGTTATTTCCTGGTAATTTCCCGTTTTGGTGATCAGAATTGACCACCCAGGTCATGCGATTTAACGCTGTTTAAGGCTTACGTCAACAAGCCACGGTCACCAACGCCTTAAAGGAGCTATATTAAAATTACTTCTTGCATGGATTTTAGGACACCTCATTACAAGAACAGTTCCTCCAGCTTTAAAAAGCTCGCTGGTTAAACCTTCGGAGCATTGTTTTTAAAATGTTGAAATAATATTGTGAAACACCCTCTTATTTCATCTTTCTATAGTTACGTTAACTCTACTTCCTTTGAAATACAGAAAAACTTAATAACATGACCGTCAAGTACATTATAATTTCAACAAAAAATACCGTCATGTGGAACAGAAACATTATTCCAAAAATATGTATTTTATTTATTTTTACACTTTTCGATAGTACCTATCGCGTCGATCTCTGGAAATTTTCTTTTGAAACAAGAACTCAACATCCATTCGCCGTCAGATGTCTCCTGTGCCAGCTGGTAGTTTTCCCAAGAAAGAGAAAAAGACAGCTACATATGCTGCCCGCCATTTTTCTGACGCCATATTCCTTGACAGCTGCTGTGTGCAAACTAAAAAAGCCGTAAGTGCAAATTGAATTTTAATCTTAATCGAAAAGACAATCAAACAAATTCTAATTTTAATTTATTCCTCATTCCATACTACTCATTAATTTCTTAAGTAATCAATAACCTGCAGAGGTAGTTCAGCATAATACTTTGAATAAAAACAGCACAGCAACAAACAGAAAATGTCAGGCATCGCAGTCGCACGTCTTGGTGAAGAAAGAAAAGCGTGGCGCAAGGACCATCCATTTGTGAGTTTTTTTTTTTTTTACTCTTGGTCGTTGTTTTCTTTATTTGTTTTTTTTTTCATGCAATTTTTGATTTTAATAATAATTTATGTTTTAGGGTTTCGTAGCCAGGCCAACCAAGAATCCGGATGGAACCTTGAATCTGATGATTTGGGAATGTGCGATTCCCGGAAAGAAGGGGGTAAGTTGTAATTTTTCTCTATTTTTTTTTTTTTCTCATACTCTTCTTGTTTTGTCGTTGTGGGGTTAACAAGTAAAATGTATTCCAGTTAGAGGGCATATTTGAAAGTGAAAACTGTTTTGTCTTTAGAGCAAGGACGATTTTCTTTTTATTATTTTTCATAAATTTGTGGCATGCGTTCGCATAATTGAAATGGAAAGATTGCCTACGCTTGTACATTTACCGCATGGAAACAAAAAGTGCTGATTTGAGCAAGCGTGATACAGTTGGCGCGCGGACATTAAAATTTTAGTCTGTATTTGCAATATATCTCATGGTTTCCCATTTCATAACACAAATGCAAATTCTGTTTTATCATTGGAATAGACCGCTGTGATTTTGTTTTTATTTTATGGATACAATGTAAGAAACGCTAGGATGTGAAACGGAAAATGACGGATGCGTTTACTTGTGTAATAGCGTAGGTGTTTTTTGGCGAATCTGGGGTTGCGAGTTTCGCGCAACAGCTAATCTAAACATTTAAACTCGATAATTTGATTTATTAGTCAACAGAACAACAACAAAATAAACAAAGTGTGCCATGGACAAGTTTCAAGTGTTTGAAACTGCTTATGTTGATAGGTGTTTAAGCGAAGCAAAGTATTTTAATAGTGTTCACGGTGTACGTACAGCCACTAGAAGTTGGGAAAATTAAGAGACCTTCTGTTACGGACCAGATTGTTGAACGCTTGCGGCTCACTCTGGATATTAGTGAACAAAGCATTCACAGGATTTTGTACAAAAATCTTTGTCAAAGAACGATCTGTGCGAGCAGGAGCAATGGGGTGTGGATCATTGTCAAAATTTCGTTGAATGGACTGTTAAAGAATAATAATAAATAGATAGAATAAAAAATACAAGTTTATTCATCTAAACCTATATTGTCCCCTTCAAAGTAATCCCAATCGACTGCAACACACTTATGCCAGCGCCTGGTCCAATCTTTGAAACATTTTTTATATTCGGTTTTCGGTATGTCCATCAGCGCTTCCTGTGATTTTTCCATTACCGTCTTCTCGGTTGCTGAAACGCGTTGCGGGTAGTGGTTTTTTTTTTTTTTTTTTTTTTTTTTTTTTTTTTTTTTTTTTTTTTTTTTTTTTAACTCGATTGAACAGAAAGAAGTCACAGAGAGCCAAATCAGGTGAATTCGGTGGCTGTTGGATGGTATTTGTTGCATTTTGCATTTTGCATTTAAAAAATTACGAATAATGATGGCACTGTGCGGCGCTGCGTTATCATAGTGCAAAATCAACGAGTTTTCTGCCCACAATTCTGATATCTTTCGACGAATTGCTTCACGACGCCCAAATAATACTCTTTGTTTACTGTCTGGCCTTCTGGTAAAAATTCATGATGCACTACACCGTTGTAATCCATGAAAACCGTGAGTATTGCCATCTTTTTTGACTGAAAACGACGTGGTTTTTTTGGTCTCGGCTCATTTGGTGAACACAATTCACTTGCCTAATGTCTAATACTGATAAACCCACGTCTCGTCTCCGGTATGATCCTTTAGATGATTGTGGGATCGGATGCAGCCTCGCAAATCATCTCAACACGGTCTGTTTTTTGCATGAAATTGAGGTCTTTTGGCACCATTAACCAAAATATCTTGGACGGATCCATAGGCAATGTTTAAGTCCTCCGCTATCTCTCTGATGGTTAACTTGCGGTTATTGACCAATACTTCTTTTACTTTATCCATGTTTTCGTCGGTTTTCGATGTCGATGGTCTGCCACTGCGTTCATCATCTTCGATTGACTCACGACCACTTTTGAACCGCTTGTGCCACTGGTAAACGAGAATCATTGCCGAAACTCTTCCAACGTTTCCAACGTTCGCGCACCATTAAATCCGTTTTTTACGAAAATTAATTACAAATTCGTTGTTGCAAATGTAAATCCATTTCTAAAATTGTAAAAAATCGCCAATACACACAGAGATATATAGATGTACTCTTGGCTACGTAAATTTTGTAAATGTCAAGCTATGACGCTAAAATTTAGAGGGAATGTCAACAGCAGAAATACCAACTTAAAAATTATCGCACGAATGAGGCGACCAATCGCCTGGCCCATGTCTTGAGATAACACGCTCACCATACTTACTCTTCAATAAATCGATTGTAGCGTGTGCTGTGTGGCTTGTGGCACCATCCTGTTGAAACCACATGTCGTCCAAGTCCATATCTTACAATTCGGGCCAAAAATAATCGGTGATCATGGCGCGATAACGCTGACCATTCACAGTAACGTGACGGTCGTTATCGTCGACGAAAAAATATGGCCCAATAACGCTGCCGGCATGCAAACCGCACCAAACAGTTATTTTTTGTGGATGAAGTGGTGATTCATGAAGCACATGTGGGTTTTCACCCGACCGATAACTCATATTTTGCTTATTGACGAACCCATTGAGCCAAAAATGAGCATCGTCACTGAAGATGATTTTGCGACTCCGAATATCTGTAGAAAGTTTTTATAATTTGCAGACGTTGCTCGTTAGTGTACTTTACCATGAAAATGTTGAGATTAATGAATAAATTGACAGTGACAGTTTGATGATTAGTGAAAGAGTGCGTTCAGAAATTAAATTCAAAGTTGTCTAGTCCTTATTGGAAAACCCTATACATTCATCTGAACAAATCTTGGAAGTACGTTGGTTTATGCTTTCTACTTAGTCATCTGCTGCCGCCTTAAATAGCTCGGCATGTAAGCCATTCGGTACAACAGCTTTCTTTAGATATTGCTATTCTCACATTTTGGTAGAGAATTATTCACCATCCAGGTTGAAAAATTTATTCTGCCTGTCAACAAAATTTAGGTTGTCCTCGCCATTTAATTCTGACGAAGTGGTATTTCCATTTCCTCAGTACCAACTCTAGTAGGCGTGGCACTTTCCTTTAACCTTTCTTTTCTTTCCTCATCCTTGGCTTGTAGAACGCAAGCAAGTAGAACGTCTATTTCTACTGTGAAGGTGTGTGAAGGCTGATATTGCCTTATTTAGCAATACCGAAAGAAATAGAAAGAAGGAATACAGAAAGCTGAAAACATCTTGGCTTCTCTATTTTGTATCCTTCTGTGCGACCCATTCCACTGCACTGCGGCGGCGATGGTGGTAAAATTTGTAGCAGTGTAGGGCCTCTCTTTATTCGGCTGCATATAGAATGTTCAAAGTTCAAATATTTAATGTGTGTTTTTAGTCTAAGATCTTTTCATTTGTCTTAATAAAGTTTGCAACTTAGTACTCAGCTGTACCGGTAGTGCAAGCTTTCGTAAAGTGAAGTGATTTTGAATTTTCCACAGCAAGACATTGACTGCTATGTTGGGCTTTTATTTTTCTCTTACAAATTTGCCCAACCAACAAATCTTTCGTATTGATATGTGAATTGTAAAAGAATTCTGTATATCACTTAGGTTTAGAGTAGTGAAAGGCAGCCTCTGGCTAATCTATATTCATATATACTCGACTAAACGCGATCATTGCCGTTGAAGTATTGAACGCTATTTGATATTATTCAATTGCTTAAAACCTTGTAATGGGGCGTTTTTGAAAATCGAATTTTTAGAACTGTGAATGTCATCAAAGCATTGTAGTTTCGAATTAGACGAAAACCGCGTGAGAAGAAAATTTCACAAAAATATTTGACACTTATAGTACAGTCACATTGAAGCCTGAACGTAGGCAAATATCGAAAGCTCCAGGCAACCGGCACCCAAAAACCGTTTACTTCCGATAAATTCTTAACTGCTGAAAAGAAGCCTTCAATAAACAGAAGTATGTTCGGTCATTAAAATAATTGTGTAGAGTAGGCTATGCAGCCGTTGCCAACCTTAAATTTTACACTAAAACTTCAAAATTTCCGTAAAACTCTCGTTAATTAAATGTGCGGTCAGTTAAGACTACGTTACGTGCGTTATATCCAATTCGGCTTATTCCATCTATAATCTTGCGTCGGCAAAGAGAACGTGAAACGCCAGGAGTGAACTAAATATTATGGTTTCTCTACGCACTGAAAATAAGCGTTTGTTTCATCGATTACCATTTTATTTAACGCAAATCTCACCACCGAGCCATTTCTTTATATTTGGAAACAGAAAATAGTTCCAGGGGGTTAAATCTGGAAAATATGCTGGATGAGGGAGCAATTTGCAACCTAAATCGTAAAAATTTTGTCATTCCGACTGTGAACTTGTCCACCTAGTGGAAAAAACAATTTTTCTCGCTAAATGCGGTCGTTTTTGCTTCAAATCGGCGTCGGATCGTTTCAACAGCTCTGTGTAATAGGCGCCGTGGATCGGTCTACTCTTTTCAAGGTAACCGATGTGAAACTGCGCCTATAAACCCACTGCTTCGAATATTTCTTGTTATCTGGTGTAATGTGATAAATACATGTTTCGTCCACGGTTACTCATTTAAAGCCCCTTTTGACTGTAATTTGGAAACGAACTGCAACGATATTCTTTAATATAAGTCATTGCCACAAGAGGACTAAATATTAATCTCTGTATTTGCATAGTATTGGGACATACCGCAACATTAATTATCTTTTGTTTTTTATTGCAGACTCCATGGGAAGGTGGCTTATACAAATTGCGTATGATCTTCAAAGATGACTACCCAACCAGTCCACCAAAATGCAAATTTGAGCCACCACTTTTCCATCCCAATGTGTACCCATCTGGAACAGTTTGCCTGTCGCTTTTGGACGAAGAAAAAGATTGGCGTCCCGCCATAACCATTAAACAAATTCTTCTAGGTATCCAGGACCTTCTCAACGAGCCCAACATTAAAGATCCCGCGCAAGCAGAAGCTTACACTATCTATTGGTAAGTTATCTCCTTTCTTTCCTCTTCTACAGTCTGTTAATTTTTTATTTTTTTATTTTCTTTTTTTCTCATTTTAATTTAGTCAAAACCGTTTGGAATATGAAAAACGTGTTCGAGCACAAGCCAGAGCTATGGCAGCAGCAGAATAAATGTTTCTTCTTCTTTTTTTTAACACAGAATATACATACATTTTATTTCTGGAGTATTACTACTCTAATGCATATAACTTTACGAATACAAAAATAAAAATTATATAAATAAATAAATAAAACAAAAAGATAAACAAACTTGAATACACAAACTTATTTCTTAATGCTGAAATTACGCTGACAACAACAATGAAACGAACAAAATCTTGTTATAATTTAAATCCTACAAATTATTATACAATGTAAAGATGTTGTGTATTTCCTTATAAAACAAAGCGTTCTAATTTATTTCTAAAAATTTCAATAGATCTTCCAATGAGGAGTCTAATTTGAAAACCGAATTGATAAAAAAAAAAAGAAAAAAATGAATATTATGTGTATGGCGTGTACCCATCATTATGTTACACGTGATTATTATTAAACTATTTTTTACTTTCCAAATAAATTCTTAAGATATTTGATGTCACCTAAAATACTCGTAGTTGTTTTTGAACTGTTTCTCGAATTTAATCTGAAATGGGAAATATGAAACTATAAACATTTTGGGATGTTGAAATATCATATTTGTAATGGATTGTTATTGTTCATTAAAAAAAAAAAAAAAAACAATCAGAGGGGGCTAAATCTGGAGATTATGGAGGATGAGTAAGTAAACTGTAACCCAATTGGGTTAAGATCACTTATTTTCTTCGATTTATCAAAAAATACTTAGATGTCTTAATAAAATACTGATTCGTTACCAAACGGCATGGTCGCGTTTCCAACTGACTACAACACACGTGTCACGAAAGGCTTCGACACGGTCATATACATCGACGGATCTAAGATCAGCTATGGTATGGGGGCCAGTGTCCATTCGGAATCACTGAAAATATCAATTTCAGTCCGCTTACCGGATTTTGACAGCGTTTTCCAGACGGAATTACTGGCCATCCGCGAAGCGGGGCACAACGCGCAAACAAAGCATTTCCATCTTTATAGATAGCCAAGTCGCTATCAAAGCCATCGACTCGGTAACCATATCCTCCAAACTGGGGCAGGAGTGCCGGAACGAGCTTGCCTGCCTGAGCGAACTTTTCAGGGTCACACTTCTCTGGGTCCCAGGGCATAGTAACATAACAGGCAATGAGCTGGCCAAAAAGGGCTCAGCACTACACGTCTCGCTCTCAACGAATGTCCACATTCCGCTAGGAGCGGTTAAAGGACAAATACATTCATATTTTCTGCAGAAAGCCAATCTCCAATGGAAGATATGCTCTACCTACAATCAAAATAAAACGAAAAACCTATTAAACAGAACCTGCCCAGAAATCACTAGAATCACGACAATAATGCGGCCAAGCTAGGTATCCCATACAACCCTCACTGCCACAGTTGCGGAAATACAAACGAGAAAGAAACTCTTTCACTCTTTCTGCAAATGTCCAGCTCTAGGAAGAACCTGACTGCGCGCAATAAACCAACCATTCTTTGACCACCTTAGCATCTCAGGTAAAGGAATACAGAATCTTATCCGTTTTCTCAAATTTACAGGTTGGTTATAGGCACCGACCGGACCACATCCTTAACAACCATCACAAAATAGGTTACATAAGGCGTGGTAACAAAACGACACATCCTAGTGCTAATTGGGTTCAATGGCATGAACCGCCACTTCTACCTACTTACCTAATAAAATACTACGATCTAATCTTACTACTAATTATTGTAATTTTATTTCGACTTAATTATATAATTTAAGTATGCTAGATCGAAAGTGAATCTAGATAAAAGTACATACATTTCAGTTATACAGTGGTGGACACGTAAATAACACACTTCCACACAGAGGTTAATCAAAACAATGACTTTTTACTTATATTATTTATTAGAGTTCAAAACGTTCATTAAATTCGCGAAAAGATGAGATTATTTTCCTGAAAATAAAAAAGTTAAACACACATTTGTAAAACTATACCTGGCCACATAAATAGCACACTATATTGCATTGAATTAAAAATATGAACTACCATTTAGACACAACGTAGAAGTTAGTATTTTGTTGGAAATCCTTTGTTCTTTAACGCAGCTGCACATCTTCTTGGAAGACTCTGCACTAAAGCCTGACAACGTTCTTTAGGAATAGATGTCCATGCGATTTGAATCTGGTTCCACAACTCAGATGCATTTCTCGGTTTTATTGTTTCAATGTGATGTTCGACATCGCTCCACAGGTTCTCGATTGGATTCAGATCGGGAGATTGGGCTGGCCATTTCAGGACGCTGACATTTTGATCGCTAAGGTAGCCCTTCACAAGGCGAGAAGTGTACTTAGGATCGTTGTCATGCATAAAACGCCATATTAGTGACAAATTTTCTTCTGCAAAGGGATCACATGTTCTTCAATAATGCCTTAATAGACGTGTTGATCCATTTTCGTGTCTATTTTCACAATCGATCCCAAGCCATGTAAAGAAAAAACAAACCCACACCATCACACTTCCTCCACCGTGTTTGGCTGTTTTTTGTGTGTATCTCGGTTAGTGTTGTTGGTGAGGTGGAGGCCATATATACCTTTTTCCATCCGATCCGAACCTGCAGAACTTCGATTCATCACTCCACAGTAAACTTTTCCAAAAAGCCATCGATTTGTGAATGTGTTCTTTTGCAATCGATTCCCCTTTAAATTTTTGTCTGTTACGAGTGGCTTTCTTTGTGCGATGCATCCTAATAGGTTTTTTTTTTTTTTTTTTTTTTTTTTTTTTTTTTTTTTTTACTGCAGATGCCTTCTTATAGTTCTATCCGGCACACAAATGGAATGATTTGCAAAAATTGCTTCTTTTTTATTGCTTAAGAGCTCAAAAATGAGTTGTCGGCACTAGCTCTGTAGATCAGACTGTTCTCTTTCATTGTGGTTTTCCTTGGCCTCGGATCTCTTGCAACATTTTTGGCATTCCCACAAAGCTCCACATGACGTAAGGCATTATGAATGACCTTTCGGAAACATTTTAACTGTTCTGTAATCGATGAACCTTTGTCTTGCATTGTGCAGATGATTTCACTTCTTTCTTCCTCTCCCCATATCTAGTTACATCTCCTGATATTAACTGTAACTATAAACTAATGACAAACGTACTTACTTTCAAATGAATTTATTTTTAATAATCCAATCATAACAAAATATAACTTGAATCACCAAAGGAAAATGTGGCTGCAATCGATGATGTCAGTGATTGCTATAATGATGACGTTGAGAATTTACCGTAAACATTATATAGTATATTCGATACTAACCATACTTAACGGGAATTGCTATTTGAACTATGTGCGAAGATAGTGTGCTATTTATGTGACCACCACTGTATGTACAGCTTGTCAAGGAAGTGTTTAAAAAAAATAAGGGGTGCGACAGCCCGGTGTGAGTCTCACACTCATTTATGTTTCTTCACTTTGTGAATTTTTACACTCCTAAGCAGGAACAGCAATTTCCGTTTTCCCATTATAATTTAAGACACTTCTAGAAAGTTTATTTCATATATTATTCAAAAATTCAATCGCATAACAATAACAATAACAAAAAAAAAAAAAGAACAACAAATGAACTGCCAAAAAAAGCTTTACTTACACATCTTAATACTATAGCTTATTAGAGACCTAATTATTCCAAAATTTACAAATTTTGAAAAATTTTCATTTTAATATTTGGTGTGACCACCTTAAGCATCAATAACAGCCTTTAGTTGTTTTGTCACGGATCCAATTAACTTTTTAACATCATAATTAGTCGGAATGTTAGTCTATTCTCTGATGTACCGCATCAGTTGGTTTCGGTTTTTGGGGTTCCTTTTTCCCACCTTCTTTAAATGAACCCAAAGATTTTCTATGGGTTTAAGGTCAGGGCTATTAGCTGATGTATTCACAACTTTGATGCAATTATAGATCAGCCACGTCTTCACTGTAAGTTCTTTGTGTTTAGGGTCGTTAGCTTGATAGAACTTAAATTGTGATTTTCTTCTATCATCACCGCCATTAAATCCAAAATTGTTAGCACTAGCAAGCAAATGAGTTTGCAAAATAGTCAGGTATGTCTTCGCGTCCATTGTATTTTCAATGAAGACTATGTCTCCGACGCCCTTGCTGGATATGCACGCCCATGTCATCACAGATAACTTTCCAAATTTGACCGTTGGAATGATGTTTTTGTTATGCAAGGCTTTTAAAAGTTTACGCCACATTCTATTAGATCCTTCGTTGTAGTACAGCATTATATTTGTTTCATCACAAAATTTGATTCAGTTCTGTAGTTTGTAGGGAATGATAAGCGTTTTTGTATCTTTTGAGTTGAATGTAGTGGTTTTTTTCCGTGAAACTCTTGATGTCTACTCATTCTTTCTTAACACCAGCCTTACAGTTTCGTGGGAAACCTTTGAACACCACATACTTGGCTTATTTCTCTGGACAAAGCTCGAATAGATATTTGGGGATTTTCGAACACTTTTCTTAGTAAAGAGCACTCATTCTCTTGCCAGGTATATCTAAACGAAATAGCAATGAACATTTTCAATGTCAATTTCTCACATTTGTTCCAAAACGGAAAATAAACAAAACCGCTATGACGGTACCATTATGAAACTATCCATGAATTGCGAAAAGAAAACGGAATAAAATGTGTAAAGGCTTTCTTGACGATTCAATTTTTGTTCTTTTTTACTTTTACTTTTTTGTTGTTGTAGTAAAGCGTTTTGTTATTTTTTTTTTATAATATGGAGTATCAATATATAAGAAAATATGTGAAATAAAGTTTCTAGAAGTGCCTTAAATTATGACGAGAAAGTATAAATTGCGTTTTTTTTTTTTTGCTTTGTGTAAAGACCTTCTTGACAAACTGTATAATTATAATATAATTACACTTGGCTGCACTAGTTCAAAAATTATTGGTTCTTTTTAGTCCTCTCATCAGGTTTGTGTGGGTTGAATGGGGGGTGAAGTCGATCCTCGTGTTTTTTTTTTATCGAATCTATTGTATGTACTTGACTCTGTACATGCCCAGGTCTCTATGAAGATCATTGTTCCTAACGTAAAAAGGTGTTCATAATGCTTTTTAGCACCTGTTTTTAAGCTTCTGTATGGTGTAGATGTTGTTTTTTTTGGTACAACCCCAAAGTTAAATGCCATATGTAAGCCCATATGTGTTTTAGGACTTGCTTTTAAATCACAACCCTTGTAATCGTATGTTAATACGCACAATTGACTTCCTATCATCCAGTACACTTTTGTGTACCGAATACCTATATCTTCTCTTCTTTTTTCTTTTCATTGGCTTTCGGCAAAGTTTCGGATCCAAAGTCACACGAAGATACTTTGCAATATTTGCGTACGGTATAGCCTTATTCCACAGATCTATAACGAAATCTTTCTTCAAATAAAATATCATGGATAAGAAGGCTTTTTTATGCTGAATTTACAACCTCGCTCAAATGTTTGGGGTCAAAGAATATTTGATATTTGACAAACAATTGGAGATATTTTAAAAAGTGTAGTGGCCATTTTTGTTTATTAGAGGAAAGCAGAAAAGCAACAAAAACCAAAAGAACTTGCGAATGTTTGTTAAAATGGATACTGGTAATTCCCGTTCTGTTAGCAAATCCATAGGATATCAATGGCGGATACACATGCAATTTGTCATTCTGTCCCCGACTTCGGGGCTTGTAACAGGAGTTGTAACAAAAATTTCTGTGTAAACCAGTGGCACTTCGGAGACAATTTTTATTATGAGCGAGAGACGAAAGCAGAGACTCTCCCTTTAATAAGAAGCAGCATATAACCAACTACTGTCACTGAAGCTGCAAGAAGCGTGGGTAAGACAGTAAGACAGTCTGCCGTAGTTGAAATCTGTCAACGGGTATGGTTACGAGTGTTTGTTACTTCAATTGATCGCTGGCCCTTTGGCATGTATCCAGTTGTGCTACAATAAGCTCCCAACTAGCTGCCGGTAACTCTTAAGAGAAGTTTCGCTGCTAATCTGCCACCACACAAAAATTAGTGTGTGCACTGGGCAGTTTTATCGACATTGAGAGTGTTTTCGGCATCGCAAATTTTAGCAGCATGTGTATGGTAATTTGCCCAGAGAACATAGCGTTAAAGCATTACTAACTTTGGAGATAATACCAATTCTGTTGAATAAGAATATTATTATGGATGGCTGCGGTCAATATTTGATGGCGGGTGTAAACAGGGCGTCCTATTTCCACTTCTATAATGACTGCTCGTAGACTTACTGCTTAATGCTCTCAATAGTTCTATCGTCTACGCTCAAACATATGCAGATGATATGGTATACCTGTGTTATAGCTGCTGGGATATGATATGGGACTGGTTTGCTTTAAAGCCCATGCAGCCGACAATTGATGCACTAGAAATTGACTTTTAGTTAATCCTCCCAAGACTGGTCATTTAACACTTAAAAGCATCACCATCCCTTTCTCTGAGGAAACTGAGTGATTGGATGTCATCCTAGATAACAAGCTTCTTTAGACACTACATGTCGCATCGAAAATTTTCAAGGCGCTGTCTGTTTTCTGGTAGTGTAATGAGCTTTCAGCAATCGATAGAGCTTGTCGACGAGTAGGATCCTTTGGATCCACACGGTTATGATAAAACCAGTTGTATCCTATTGCTACCTTAACGACCCTGCTACATTTACCAGACTTCAAAGATTGGCTTACCTCAGGTGCATGGAGGCTATGAGTGTGAGGCATTTCAATTGTGACTGCAGAAAAAGTTAGAGGATTTTAGTGTGAAGTAGCTTGGTGTTTTTCGAAAAGCAAAGATGTAAGAACTATTGAAATAATCTGTAATAAAATTAAATAGCTATTTTCTTTTGAAAACAGAAAATCTAAGATTTGGCTGAATATAATTTTCTTTTATGCTCTGATATGACGTTTTTGAAGGCAAACCAAATAACGACCGTACAAAGATACCATATGTCAGCGCAGTGAATGCATGCAAAAACACACGAGAAAAGATCTTTGTTTGTACTAAGTTAGAAATACTGACGTTTATGAACTCACCCTACCCTTCCCTTGATATACATATACACTCGTATATCATAGGTTTTCAAAACCATATTCCGTTTAAAACAGGATTAGTTTTTGGTACAACCAACTGCACAATAGCTTCGATGGTGCAAGACACTGACTATCTTTTGACTCTGGTCTTACGAAAATGTCATCTGTTGAGATGATTTCAAAACTCCTGTTGCTGCGAAAGTACGAAGTCGGCTGTCCTATGCTCATGAATGGTTTCGCCCAAGATATGAACACGCGTCTGGCTTCCAAGCGGAGAAACACGCTATCCTAATGGCAATAAGCTACATGTAAAGAAAGGGAGCTAAGTATCTGTGACTGTACCTAAATTTCATCATTTTCAAAGAAATGAGATCACCGATAAACTTGCTAGACAAGGCTCCTGGGAGAATTTCTCAGCACCTGCGTCTTAGAATTTTCCATTATCAGTTGGGTTTTTTGTGAGCATAACTGAAAATGGCATAACTATCCTTTAGACCAAACGAATTCTTTTAGGCTGTTATCGGCTGTTCTGATATCCCTCATAAGTAAAGTGTGGTAGGCATAAGTGACTCAACATTCTGCGACCCTTCTGTGAGAGTGATGACGACATTGCGGAGCACTTCCTCTGTGACAATAGCTTTAGGCAACAGGTACTCAACGCTGGTGGTCATACAATATTATGAAAAAGAGTGACTATCGGCCAAACAAAGTGAAAAGTAAAAAGAATTTTATCATCAAAACCAGGTCTCTGTGAAAAGTTTCACTTTATTAATTATTCACATCAATTTTTTTTATAAAAATAAAACGAAATAATAAAATATTGAAATTCTCTACTAAATTATAAAAATCCTAAAAAAAAAATTTGTTTTTCGTCCTTCTGTCTCAATTGATTCAAGTTGATCTACAAAATACATCACGGAGAGATTTCTTTCCAAAAATAACAATTTTTATATAAAAATAAAATGCATCTTCTAGTTGAAAATTTTGAAATTTAAAATGTTGTTCAATTTCCTCCCACATTCGCTTCTCCCGAGAAGAGATTACATTCTCTATTTGCTTTATCTGTAACTCCAAGCTTACAGATATCAAAGCGCATTATAAGAAGTAGTAGTGTACATGTATGTATGTATATTTGGCTATGCATTATTGCTACGTTCTTAATGCTAAAAACACATAAAAAAAAAATTCATTTAAATTAGACAATCTATTGATATTGCATGAACAATTGGATAATTCAACTGTGAATACTATTAAAGGAAAACAACGTCACATCAACAATAGAAAAAAAAATCTTAACTGATATATTTTTAATAAAACTGATAAACTAAGAAAAAATATATATATATATAAAAACAAAATCAGGTAATCTGTTGTTAGTTGCACACGAAAGACACAAATACTTAATCCGAATTCTTAAAAGCAGGAACATAAACATGAACATATGTACACGGCATACACGAACACACGTTTTGAAGTATGACCCACTGCAATAGGTGCTTGTATGTAGATCTACGAGAGCTTCTTAACATTATCTGAATTGAAGTAGAGGACGGTTATGGTAATGTCATCTCGGTAAAGACGTACCACATCTTGTGGCAGGGACAAGTAGTACGAGATCTTTGAATGCTCAATTCCGTATTCTGTGCCGCCCAGAGCGTTTCTTATCAAATGTGTTGCAGAGTTTTGATCCAGCGGCTTGCGTTTACGTCCAGCTCTGAAAAGAAAAAAATGTGTTTTAGCAATGCTATTTGTTTCCTTCATCACGGCAATAAATATAGAAGAGCAATTCCTGTAAACTTTAAAAGATTTATTAGGAAGGATGGTAATATTATTAGCAAGCCTACCTAGACAATTGACTTCATTTAAAGATGGAGATTGAATTTTGTGAATTACATTGAGTTTTTTACCTAAATTTTCAACCTACACAACACGCAACACATTCAAGTAATTAAAGTCGGATTTTGTATCCAAGTTTTTGAACAGTGCGCGTTTTGTTTACAAATGTGGGAAAACCCTCTTTTGTGCATTTATTTAGTCTTATGTCTTTTGGTTGTTGATTCAACATTACAGCAAAAGGATTGTCAAATCCTAAAATTGTTCGACCTGTATCGCAAGGGTCTTACATAAAAGCCACACTTTGAAGTTATAAAAATTTATGTGAAATTTTCAGGATTTCTTTATTTGACGGCACGTTCAAACTACAACTAAACACAAGGATCGGCTTATTGACGAGCAAACGAAGTAAACGGAAAACAGCATCCGAGGCAGCTGAGAACTTTAATCCTATTGAATTCTCTCGGTATAAGGCAAATAGTGAAAACAGTTCAAGTCCAAGTACATTTGTACATCTCTTTGATTTCTTTATAATTGTGTAAGAAAGAAAACTTTTTGTTTCGATAAGGAAAAAAAAAAAGAGTGAACAGATAAGAACGATAGGGAAAAAATTTAAATTAAACAACTGTGTGAGATATAAAATTGATTCTGGGTTTATTTTGCAGCTACGTTCATGCCATTATGTGTGGAAAAGCACATCGTTAAAATGGCCGCTTCCGCTTCGCTGGCCGTGCTTCAAGCAGTCGGTCTAATTTTTGATGACTCGGTAAAATATTTGGGGCATTATTTCGGCAATAGTGTGTCAAATGTTGGCCTCGAGTTAGTCCAAATTGGTTTTCTAATAATAGTGTGGTGTCAAATCGGATGATCGCGCCGGCCAATTGATGAACGCTCGCCGTGAGATGACCTAGTCGCCAATTATCTTCTTCACAATTTTGAGTGTTGCGTCGCTTGTACGGTATGTAGCGCCATCTTTTTAACCACAGCTCTGATATATCGATGTTGTCAAGGTCTTACCACAGAAAGTCGGTTAACATATACACCTGAGACCTGACCTGACCGTAACGGTGTCTTCTTCCTAATTTCGAAAGAAATAAGGTCCTATGATGCCGCTAATTCATAAACCGCACAAAAAATGCACCATGCATTGATGCTTGGCCGAATACTTGTGAACTGTTTGTTGACAGCCACCGAGACAAAAATTGCCCGCTCCGACAAGATGATTTTTTGGCCAAAATCCGGATCTCCGCCCAACATCTCCAACGCCCAATTAGCGAACTCACGGCATTGTCTATGGTCGGCCTTCTTTAATTTTTTCGTCAGCACAATCTTATACGGACGTAGGCTCAAATCCAACCACAAAATAAGACGGGTTGACACTCTGGCGATGCCCAATTCAGCTTATCGGCGCCGAATCGACATTTATGAGTCTTCTTCGATACTGACCGCTACGGCGGCTATTTTTTCTTCATTTCGTACCAGTCTCCGTCTGGTTGGTGGCTTAAGATATAAAAGAGTGTACTCACGCTCAATTTTTTTTATGTTGCGACAAATTGCCTCTATATTGAAGCCATGATGGCATTATTTCTATTTAACTGGTGTGGCCCATACTTTTTCGCTCCAGTCGTTCGTTTCAATCAATTAATTGATTAAGCCTGTTCTGCCAAGTAGAGCAAATTGTAGTCCAGGTACTGACTTCTGTGGCGCTTTTATTTATCATCCTGACCACTTACTTCGTTAAAGAGTATCTGAGAACATCTAAAAAGAATCTCTCCAAGATATTAATTGGCAAATATTTATAAGCTTTGCGGTGGCAAATATTTTTCAAGTGCCGCACCAATATTTTAAATCGGACTCGCATCAGAATGAAAAATATTATTTTGGCGTGAAAAACCATTAGAATTGCTTTGCCTATTTATTAATTAAATTTCAAATTTCTCATCTCATAGTGCAAAGGGAGTATGTTGGGTGTTTCAGTTTTCGATGACCCTAGCAATCGTATCCGTCTTCTGTTCATTCGAAAACTCTGTACAAACTTCATAAGGTCGTTGTGTGTGCTTATAGATTCTTATTTGTTAGAAATTCTAGTTATTTCTAGTTAGTGGACCTTGAAAAGTAGATCAACCAGATTTTGGTGCATATCACTGCCAAATACAAGCTTTAAAACAGCAGAACAATCCTCATGTCAGTTGCTCTAAGTATGTACAGAGTTCTGTTTTATATGCTTCGTTGAAGCAGCTGCTCCACATTTTAATTTCAAAGCAACACATAAATAAATCACACCTCTTACTGCATCTCGAACCGTGATTACGTATTTCATGCCTTATCTTTAATCGAGCGACAATACTCACGACCCCAAATACTAAAACCAATTTCGCGGTCGGTCGATTATGGTAATTAAGTTTTTTTATTGAATCCATTAATCACGAAAGGGTTGATTATTTGCTGGCACACTCAAAGATAATTTAATCGATCGATGGTTACATCCAGATGATTTGGTAGATATCGTTGTCGTTTTCAGTACGTAAATAGACTTTTAGTATTCTAAGCCTTGTTTGACTTGATCACTGAATTGACTTACACGCCTAACATTTTGAACACTGACGTTTGTGTAGGATTTCTCTGTTTGTAGGTTTATAGAGTCAAACACCTCAGGAATAGTAAATAATATTCTACACCTACTCTACTCACCGTGAAGATGCGACTCGAAGTGTTTTTCTGTTTTTATCTTTCCAAATTAACTTGTTGCCTATGGTAAACTTATGAATGTCTAACCTGACGCTTTGATGTGGCCTTAAATTTTATCTGCGGAATTAAAAATATTTGCCAAAGCTATCAAAACATCTTAACGATGTTTAAGGTAAACATATCATTTTTTAGCATTCCAAGCAAATTTTTCTATTATAAAAATCGTCAAACAAATTTCTTCTACAAGGCTTCTGTACATTCGCAACTTTAATGCGCTCTCCTCTCCACATGTAACATCAAATCTAGCCCAAAAAATTCGCGAACGATATCACACGTTACTCACAGTTCACAATTTCACACACTACAAAACCAAATATCACTTCAATTCACCCTTACTAAAGCAACTATAAATGTAAACCCAAACCCCCACTCATATAATACTCACTTTCGTTGTGCCAGCGTCTCGGCGATTTGGTCCAATTGCACATCGCCCTCGGGTAGCTTGAGAGGCTCCAAAACCTTCTTCGACATTATATGCTCGCCTACTATAGCGACAACCTGTTTCGGAGACAAAAAGTCCCAGAGTCCATCGCTGGCTATCACCAGAAATTTATCAGCCTGTGTAAGCTTATGGTGTACAATATCAGGCATTGCGGTTAGGTAAGGTGGGGTGTAGTAGTTTGGTGGCATGTACAGCTCTCCAAAATTTGCTACAACATACTTCGCCATGATTTCGTTACTCCACTTGTAACGAAAGTCTCCAAAAGCACGGAGTGGCGCTAATTGCCCCAATAATCGTTCGTTTCGAATCACTGATTCGGCTTCGGCTGCAGGATGTTCCGCTAAGATTCGCTTCACCTCCTTCAAATTGTCTGTGTTGTGCTCGTAAGAGAGTTTCTTTGACAGCCACTGGCCTGTGTCATTTTGATAACCCATCACTGCAGCACAGTCTCCAGTGCTGGCCACGTGGACATCAAGGCCTTCTATGTGAGCTACACATGCAACAGCACCTAGAAAGACAAAATACGCAACCTCAAATCTTCTCTTTGGGGGGTTGGTTGGAAGACAGCTAAATTTACCAGACATAGCCACTGCCATGGTGGTCTGTATGTTTGTGTACTTCAATGCCTCGTCCGACATGTCAGCATCCAGGTGCATGCATGCACTATCTATCGCCTCATTAAGGGTCATTTCATTATTCGCAATTCTATCTACATATCGAGCAAAACTTTTCTCGTAAATGTGTTGAATTTCCTTGACAAAGTCTACCTGCGAAAGGAATTGTTATGAACTTAACCCCATCAAACTCAAACAGATTTCAAACAAACTTTATCGTTATGGCACTTGAGAAACGACTGACTCGTACATCCCTTGGCTATCTCCTCGCGCAACTTCGCACGATCTATAACGCTGGCTGCAATGTACCGCAATAACCTCTTCGAGATTACTTGAGAACATGCTGGCCCGGCATGTCCGTCAAAAATCCCACAAATGAACGCTGCATGATAAGCGAAACAAAATTTTCGGTTATTAACCTTGGCTCTCCCCAGCAAACCAAATAAATCTTCTCAACTCACACAGCAAATCGGTACTCACCGTTTTTATGAATAAAACTTGCCTCCGTTCGGGAATCTTCGATTGGTCGATTGGACGCCAATTGATTTGACTCGTATCCCATGAGGGGACTGTCGCCATCGGCGAACGTGTGCGAATATTCATTCTCGCGCAGAATTATGTTGACCTTAGAGAAGGCCGAGCAAAGGCCAAGCAGATACCGAGAGTAAGACGCGACGTAAATAGAATAGAGAACAAACACACAATGTCACAATGTAAACAAGTCTTGGAAAGCGTAATAGATTGAGGTGAGGACGCACTACCGTGGCCCAGAATACTTACATCATATGGCGACAACTGGGGCAACTGCAGTGACCTGCTAGATGTTTTGGAGAATTCTCTGGCAGTTGTCACGGTGTAGCGAATTTTAAAAAGTGCATTACTCAATCGAAGTGTTAACATCAGGAGTACGTTTAAATAAAAGCTTGCTGCTACGACGGCGGGAAGCAGTTTCAGCGATGATTTGATGAAAAAAATCTGTGATGACGATATGACTGATGGTTGTTTAAGGGTGCCAGTGAGACGTAGATCTTTGTTGATTATGTTGAGAGCACGCGATCTAATATGTTTCCGTTAGAGAATTGAATTCTCCTACAACGAATGTGCTCTTGACTGGGAAGTGAGAACTGAAATCTAATTTATGGCTTAAATGTCATTTCACAGATGCAATGCATGTGTCATATGGAGAGGATTTGTCGCGAGTTTGGTTAAGGTGCAAGTGCTGTGTCTTTAGTCGGTAAGGGGGTTCGCGTGCGGAAAGGTAACATCCAGTGAATTTTAAAGAAAAACTTTACATTACCTTACATTAAACGTTCTACAGCCGATATAAATATTCTTTATACCTTCTCCTTCATAACTCCAACAACATAGTCGTGGTCAAAGTCTCCTGATAGTCTTCACGTCCATACAACATGATGGATATGATGAAGTTCTTGGATAGTATCTTTTTTATTCCTTGAGATAGGCCTTTTTTGTTCAATTGTTTTCTTAGCCCATAGAAACAGCTGTTGGCAAGAGCTGTTCTTCGTTAAATTTTTGCGCTTATGTTATTATTGGAGTTTACTGCAGAGCGTATACAGACAGATAATTTTTTTTTTTACTACCTAAGAATTGTTTTCTCTTTCATTGACCGTGAGACGGAATTTCGTTGCTCCTGCCTTAATCTTAGTGCTCACAATAATATACTGATGGATCAATTACAACCTTAAAATCCAGTTAGATGTATTGGGTATCGATTTGATATTCTCGAATTCTCTCCTAGATACGCTCCAAAGTGAAAATTTAATCGGTATTGGACTGACTAGGTCTAAAGCCGCACTGATATGGACTTATGTATCAGGTTGTTCACGATCGGCTTAAGCGGTTCACATGTATTAGTTAATACATCGAACACTGAATACACAGTTAGAGAAAATGTTTAACCGAAAGTCAACTAGAGAGGACTGATAAAGCTCTTTAAGAACTTTAACACTTTCCTTTTTGGAATGATTTCCTTTATCACTCATCGAATGTACAGTATCAAGCTGAAAAAAAGCCATGGTACGACCTGAGTGTCAAGGAAGCATTCAAGGTAATAGAAGTGATATTTTTCGGTCTTAAAACCCGATAAAAAAGTTTGAACGACCCAGAAAAGCCTCTGAAATTCTAATAAGATCAAAAACTACAAAAATAAATACAATGTCTCAAAAATAATACAAATTTTGGTTCGGTTGTCTAAAATATTAGGAACTTCGCTCCATCTCAACCCTCATTTATAATAACACATCATGTCTTCTTTCCAAGATCGAAACATGAGAACATCTCAATGACCGGTAGTACGGTTTTCGTAGCAGGAGGTCCATGGCTGATTTGATGGCATTTCTCCTGAAAAACTAAAACAAAGCTTACACCAATCTGGCGAATGCAATATATAATAGTTGCACTTAATATATCTAAGGTGTATGAAGTAGTAAGTAGAAGTAATATCCTCCGACGGGTGTTAGTTCTTTAAAAAAAAAACGACAAAGAGCCTCTGCAGCCGAGCTCTATCCGGCTCTCCTAGTAAAACCTACTTCACACTTCCTCGTGCCGCCATCTGGGAGTCTCTTTAGAAATCGAGAAATGGAGAGAACAAATGGCGAGTCTCCCGCGTCACAAAACAGGGCATACAAAAATTGTTTGGATAGATACTTTGTTAACCACAAAGAACGATCGGAAAAAAGGGCTTCAGAACGTCATATTATTCCAACTGAAGGGGAAGTTCACGCGGTACAAGTTGGACATATTGAGAGTGAATGAAATAAGATGATGGACGCAGCAGAATACCTTTCATCAACTGGGATAATTATACAATTTTACTCTGGAAAACCAAATGGAAGCGAGCGGAAGTCTGGTGTAGAGCATCAGCAACACAGGAGTGCCTGTTATAGTGAAAAATTTATAATGGCCGAATATTAATGTTCAGATTCCGGAGTACTGTAAGAAAGATAACTATCATCCAGTGTAGGATGGATCAGGAACAGCTCAGAAGATGAAAAGAGCATTTCGCGGTGATACTTAACCATATTAACGACAGCGCGAGTATACCGCACCGAACTAAACAATCTGAAGTAGAAAACTTCTGGACTCGCACTGGCCCCTATAGTAATATAGAGAATGCAACCAAGATAAAATCCCTCAAGAAGAACAAAGCTGTATTTTTCCAAGCTGTCCCAAATACATCGGGAGAGTTACTAAGACTCATAGCTAATGTTTGGGAAAATCAGCGTTTTTCGGAGGAGTGGAATCAGGGGATGATTGTCAAATTGTCGAGAAAGACCAATGTGATGGATTGCGGAAGTTGGCGGGGAGATATGCGTTCTGCCGGCAATGGCAAAAATAATAGAGAAAATAATTTTGAACAGGATCAAAGTACCTTTAGACTTGACTCTCGATGCCGAAAAACCAGGATTTCGTTCTGTATCCTTCTGCATCGATCATATAAATATCTTGCGAATAATCCGAAAGCAATGCGTCGGGTATAGGTCTCTACCAGCTTTTTACCGACTTCGAGAAGAGTTCGTCAGGGTTTTATTTTATCACTGCATATCATGGTGATAATAAGTGAAGTTCACTGTTAGAGAAAAGCAGAAGTGTTCAATGGACAATTGCATCTTTTTTGAAATATCTTGCATACACTGATGATATCTATTTTGTGTTAGGGGTTTAGATTTACACCGGTTGAATCAGAATCTGGAAACTGAAACCAGCAGAGTGAGGCTTAAAATAAATGTAGCTAAAACCAAGACCCAGGGTATTTCAAGACCTTTTCTCCTGCTTGACATTGCTAATATCGAGAAAGTGCAGTGCTTTCCTTATTTAGGAAGCAGCATTTCGACTGGCGGAGGCACCTAAGTTAATGTTAATCGATATAGCAGAATCAGGAAGACAAAAGCTGCTATTGGAATGTTGCTTAAGGCGTGGAAAAGCAATATATACAGCGCTACGACCTCTCTGAAGCAAAGAGAAAAGCCCTAACCAAAACGCTATTATGTCGTTTCAAGTCTGATATCAACTTAATAAACGCTGTTGGGCCACAGAAATCCGCTCTGTCTCCGAAATTCTTTTTAATTTTCGGTTATGATTTCTTGCCTGATACTTCTAATGTAATATATTGTTGTTGACTACAATATACCCTGCTTTTCATATTCGTTCCCGAGCTCACGGATGTATCTACTTTGACTATACAACGAAAACAGTAGCGGATATATAATCGAACTAAATGCTTACAAAATGCAATGCTTTCTGCTGTATTGTTGTTTGACGTTATCCATGAATGTCACTTGCATCGTCAAAACCGAAACATATTTCCATTTACGGAGGTTTTCATCGACATACTGCTTAATGTAAAGGTTCTCTGAATAAATAAATAAATACTTTGGCGCGACAGTCTGGTGTGGGCCTGGCTTCTTGCACCCATTTGTGTTTCTCACTTTATGAATTTTTACACTCCTGAGCAGGGCCTACTG
Organism: Volucella inanis; assembly: GCA_907269105.1. Classification (NCBI taxonomy): domain Eukaryota; kingdom Metazoa; phylum Arthropoda; class Insecta; order Diptera; family Syrphidae; genus Volucella; species Volucella inanis. The sequence continues at coordinate 36,789,754 of OU026156.1, read as the reverse complement.
TTTATTAACGGTTTCGAATGGCTCTCCTAAAAAGCTTTTTCGTAGGCAGAATTTGACGTTTGGAGGTTTGCCATCTCCCGCCGAAAGGGTGATGACGATTTGAAAATTTCCTATTGAGCTCCTACCGGGATTCGATCTCAGGTAGGTTGGCGTGACAGCCAGTGAGACAACCATTAGGCCATCATAACCAACTTCAAGTTCCCTGAAGCGATGTAAACAATATTTTACTCCGCCCAAAATGTGATGCCAATATTTGCAAGCTAATTAGCATACCAAAACCCCGACGGAATGTCTCTTGCCTTACTTTACACTATGGGTAATTTCAACACAAATGTTCCGTCGAAATTGCTGCGTTACGCGATGATTGCTAACGAGTTTACCCTCAATTTCAGATTCGGGCGTGATAATGGATGTCGTGTAGAGCTCTTTATTGAATAGTCATTATAACTCGCAAACATTTAAGACCAACGAACAACTATACCTCTCTTGTTTTAAACGCTAGGCTATTTTCACTTTCATGAGCTCACACCACCTTATCTCCTGCCCTACCATGTTCTTCATACTGATTCTATATCAATTCCGTTATTCTCCACCCATTCAAATTCGTAGCAGATTATCGTACCAAATGCACTCAGCTACTACCTTTTCAAAAATAATGTACACCTGTTTCTGTCATATTTTTCGAGGGTGTTTATATTTTTTCTCCAATTAATTCTTAAGAAAACTCTCAAAAAACCAGTGAATTGTGAAAAATTCGCAATCAAATTCAATGCGTTAATAAGTGCTCAATAAATTGTCATAGTTTTCAAGTGAATTAAGTGTGATAGAATCGGTGGAAAAATGATATGATAAATACATTTGTGAATTTTCCCCATTTTTTTTTCTGTTCTCTTCATTTTCCATTTCCTTCTTCCACCACAAATTATCGAGATGTTTACCATTCGAGGTAATTTCTGAATTAAAAAAAAAAAAGAAAAAAGATAATCAAAAATAATAAACGAAAATTAATTGAGTCTCACTAAGGAAAGATTTGCACTTCCAGTGACTTGCATTCGGGGTGTGAATATAAAAAAAAGATTTAAAAGATTTGTATCGCAAGGAAATTGTGTTTGGACTTTTGGTTTTTTTTTTTTTTTGTTTTACTCGTATTTAGCGTTTGCTTAAAGTCGTCGTGGTCGTCCCCGTTTCCGTTGTCGTTGCGTTGCGTTGTGGTGTCGCTTCCCCCGTTTCAGACATCTCGCCGTAGTCTTCACTCGTAATGTGAAAGCTGGATAGAAAGTTTTTTTCAGTGCATGCCCTTCCCCCTGTTGTTGGCGCTGGCTAAGACACCTTACTCTTACACGAAATAGCACCTTCGCCCATCGTTTCGTATCTTTTTTTTTTTTTTTTTTTTTTGTTCTCTCTGGATGGATTTCTGCGTGGAATTTTTATTTTTTTTCTTTGGATTTTTCGTTTTAATTTTGCTTGCTGCCGCTGGTCGATTTTACATTTGGTGGCGAAAATGTGGGGCTTTAAGTGGAAATTGTCTGCATAATTAATGTTTTATGCATGTGCGCTGCTGCAAACGGTTCTGTGTGTAATATTCGGGTAAATCAATGGTGCATTTCATAAATAATTTAGGAAATTCCCTTAATGTGGATACTAGGCGATCTTCAAGAGCCACCCCAGCCTCTGGCGCTGGGTTTACTCTACCATGGATGGGATTGGGATTTACATTTCCAAAGCGAATGGTGATGGTTCTGTGGCTTTGTGTTTGCTTTCATGACCATGCTGCTGGGTTTGAGTACAAATGAAGTACGACTATGAATACGAGTATGGGTATGAGTACGAGTAATGTGCCCTGGTAGTGCTACTGTTGCTGGTGCAATCGGTTAATGGTTCGGTTTGGGTTGCAATGGTTTCGGTGGTTTAAAGTCACTAAATATGTTAAAATTATAAGCGTGCTGCTGACAAAGAGCTTAGCTGCAGGTTGCTGTAGAGTGTACGGTTTAGTTTTGTTGATGGACTAAGAGGTCTCCATTGGAGTGTGTGTGTATTTTTAGCATCTCTCGAAGGGATAAGTAAAGTTGTTCCGTTCCATAAATTGGTTGCAAAGTAATTAACCACAAATTTCAAAACTAACAACTAACAAAACTTACAAAACATGAATCAATGTTGCATCAAAGATGAGTCAGTCGTAAGTTGGTGATTCTCCACTTGTTTACTAAGTTAATAGTGCTGTGTCATTTAATATGAGAGCGTGTTATCAATGTTGACGCATGTACATCTCTGCTATCACTTAAAGAGACGTCAAAAGTTGCAGCTTGTCATTCGATTCCAAAAACTGTTTGAGTAATCATTTTAGTGGTTTTCGGTTTTCTTAAACAGCTTACACCACCACCAGCTCGAAGAGATTAGATACTTTGATTTCATTGCACGAAATCTTACGCTTCAAAGGTTTCATACTGTAACTAGTTTGCATTTATTGCTACGTATATTCATTTCAGGTGATTTTAGCTTTCAAATTTTTTCATAAACGGAGTCCGTCGAACATTACTTACACGGAAGTGGCTTGGACATACATATGCTTAAAATTATTTGCTGTTATCTAGTTAGAGGAGAAGTTCATTCTTGCATACCACATTGTATATTGTTCTTACATAGATTAAAAGAATTCAAGGCAGCTGACCTAACTTTACTTACGTCAACCACTTGACATCGTGTCCATTCAGAGTATCAGTATGTTCCTTGATATAAGTTTTTGTGATTTAATTCTCTAACTCGTTGGCATATACTTATGGTAAATGGCACTGAGTAAGCTCTCTGTGGAGAACCAATTTTGATCTCCTTTAGAAAATATGTTTTGTTCAACATAAAAATGTGGCAAAACTATGCAGGCAACCCTTAATTGAATCTCTACTTACATTCCTACTTAAGTGATGCTACAGTTCGGAGTGAGCTTCCGCCTTAATTGTCAAGCCTCTCCAGTGAGACAAGTTTTTAGCTAACCGCCTGCCGTTACTCACTATAAGTTGGTTGAGGTCGCCTTCTTGTAACCTCCGAGTTAGATTCGGAGACTCTGCAGGCAGGAGCATTGGTGTCCATTCGCTCTACATGTCAAAGCCACCTCAGTCGACTGATGCGCAATTTTAAAACTAGGTTGATGTAACTATATAACACGTATAGCTCGTCATTGAATCTGGGATGATCAAGGTCTTATATAGAGCCGGCATACTTTTCGGTTTGGGGTATTACTAAATTCATAGCACATCCAAGGTAGACAAAGTCCTTTACTATCTCGAAATTATCGCTATCGGGTGTGACTTTCTGTCCAATTCGTCGATGTGTGTCCTTTCTTGTTGACAGCATACACTTGATTTTGCCCTCATTTGCCGCTAAACCCATTTTGGCAGCTTCCGATTCAATACTATCGAACGCATCAGTGACAGCTAGCTGAGTTCTTCCAATAATATCGATATCATAAACGTACGCTAGCAGTTGCACAGACTTTTGAAAGATTATGGCTTCAGCGTTCACTTATGAATTCTGCATAATTCTTTTAACATATGTATGGTGTTAAAGAAGCTACATGACAGTGCGTTACCTTATCTAAAAACCGATTTTGACGTAGCAGCGAGGGTTCTCATGTACAGAGTAGATGGAAGATTGTCTCCTCCTCCTCGTCCATCCAGCTTCTACAGAAATCATTAGTAAAGACGCCAAGCTATTTGTAAGCCTGAAAGGTCAAACTCTTAGATTGATGACTGTGGCCAGTTTTTTGTGTTCACTAGAGATGTTAATCCAACAATTTATCTAAGGTTTGTTCTTCTATTAGCATCCAGTTTTAGTAATAGCTTACTCGTAGCGATTGGTATATTGATGCTATTTTTTTCAGTAGGAGTTCTCTGTGCCCCGGAATCGAACAATAGTGAAAGTTGAACTGTTCTGCCATCTCCCTAAGAGGTGATCGACATTCAAAGGCTATATTAGAATCTTGTGAGACTGAGTACAAGGATTTGATTGCGGCCTGACTATCCGAAAAGGTGCGGATTATCTTTGCAAGTATCACGTTTTTCTTCAGCCAGGGTTTTTCTTTAATCGCAAAAATTTCCGCCTGGAAATTTGAAAAGCGGAAGAAGAAGCTTAAATTAAGTTTGTCTGAAAAAACATTGCCACCAACCCCGTCATTAAACCCGCCATAAGTCTTGGATCCATCCCTTTAGAAGTGGATTGACTTGCCATCCATGAAAGCATCTTCCTCCTAAAAGATCTAGAGGGAGAGAGAGGAAGAATTTTATGTAATCTTTGTTAAACCAATATTGGGGCATGGTGTAATCGTTGTTCTCTGGAAGGATTCCCAGTTTATTAAGAATGTAAGCGTGGCTAAATAATTTATTTGTCCACTGTGTATTTGCTGCAAATGGCTGCGTTAGCAACTATATTGTCAAGTGAAACAGAATAACCAGAGTCGCGGGGCGGATTCGCTTATTCACAGACATGCTGTCCTTTGCACTTTTCTTAGTTTTCTGTAGTTGACTGCTTTGTTTAAAGCCGTCTACCAGACAACTACATCGTAGGTTAGTATCGATTTATAATCGAGACTTATAGCCAGTGGGAAATGCGTGGTTGAAAGCCCCATTTGTTCCCGATTGCTTTTTTGTAAGAGAATACAGCTACTGTATTTTTTTTTTTTTTTCACTCTTTGCTGAAAATAAGGTTTCCAGTTCAGTTTTCTATCAAATATAAAACCCAGATATTTCACTGTATCGGAAAAGACTAAGCTGGTACCGTGGATTGAGGCAAGATCAATGACGGGTTTTATATTTCCTGGAAAATAAGACAAAATTAGTTTAATGGGGGTTTACGGTTTAGCGGAGTTTTTTAATAGTCTCAATACCAATACGGCTATTGCAACGTCATCCGCATTTGCAATCAATATTCTGTCATCCATTTCCAGGTATATCAACAGTTCATTGACCACTTAGTTCCAGAGGAGAAATCCCACTCAGGTTGGAATTGATTATCCTGCTATTTAGCATAAGGCTGACCATCTCTCCAAGTGAGTCATTTACTTTTATAGTTGACAGTGCAGTTGTATATGCGGATGTGTTGACGTTGCTAAAGACACCCTCTTTGTATAGTTTTGCGACCATTGTATACCATCTATAATGTAGGGATCGTTCGATGTGGCTAGTTCGTGTGTGTAAAGTCGCTTCCACCCACTTTCTTTTACAGAAAGCAGACAAAAGTCGTGGATAATTTTAGCTCGAATATGGATATCAATCAGTCGTTGAGAGGGAGGGTGATAGACATAGATCTAAGGTCCTTTGGGACAGGATGAAAACATTTTCCGAACATGACAAGGGATGTGGATCATTTTTACGCAGCTCCTCATGATACTCTTTAGTGTTGGCAGGATAATATCTGAGCGCCCAGAGGAGCTTGTCTTTTGGAATCAAACCGTGAATTTTGGTCGCGACTGCAGTAGCCTGCTAAGCTTTTTACTGACCGTGAATAGGGAACTACTTGGAAAGTGGGTTTCCAGTAGCAGGTTGAATAATTCATCGTTTGAGGTCGTCTAAGATTCAACAGCTTTTTTTTTCAAACAACTAGGCATCATAGGACTTGTAGAGAGGATTTTTCTTAGCCGCGATGCCTAGGAGGTTTCTCTTATTTTGTTGCAGAATGACCTCCAGGATTGTCGCTTTGCATTTCTTAGGTTTTTTTTTTTTTTATATATTTTGAGATATTGGGTATATAACATCCCAAAAGAACTGCGTCGGCTTGGCAGCCAAGAATGAACCAAGCCAATTTTTGATATTCTGCTCTGATGTAAACCGTATTTCAGTGAGGGCGTTCTGCATCGACAGGAACAAATGGTAGACAGAAGGGGCAAGATCTGGGCTATAAGGCGGATGGGGTAAGACTTCCCATCCACTGTTTTCCAAATAGTTCTTAACCGGAATAACAACGTGGGGCTGAACGTTGTCATGATGGAAAATTATTGCCTCGTGTCTGGTCGCATATTCCGGGCGTTTTTCAACTACTACTCTCTTCAAACGGATTAATTGTGTTCGGTAGCGTTGTCCATTGATGGTTTCACCCGGTTTTAGCAGCTTATAATACAGCACACCCATCTGATCCCACCAAATACAGAGCATTGATTTCGCGCCATGGATATTCGGCTTTGCCGTTGATTTGGCTGGTTGGTCGGGTTTCACATATGATTTTTTGCGCTTGGGGTTGTCGTAATGGATCCATTTTTCGTCACCAGTAACAATCCAATGCAAAAATGACTTCCTTTTGTGTCGTTCCAGCAGCATTTCGGACATGCAAAACCGCCTTGCGACGTCTCTCGGCTTGAGTTCATGTGGAACCCAATTTCCTTGCTTTTGAATATATCCAGCTGCTTTTAAACGTTTTGAAATGGCTGCTTGAGTGACACCCAAAGATTCTGCAAGCTCTTCTTGTGTTTGGCAACAATCTTGATAGAGTAATGCTTCCAGTTCTTCATCTTCAAACTTTTTTGGCTGCCCAGGACGTTCATCGTCTTCCAAGCCAAAATCGTGCAAACCACCACAAACCACACTATTGCTATAGAAGGACTTCAACCGAATCCCACCAATTTTTTTTTTTTTTTGTTTGTTTTTAGCTTAAGTGTCAACAACAAAACGCTATCTAACTATCTATGTATCTATTGCAAAAACGCAGTGACTTTTTGAACAAGGTGAATATATATTTCCCAAAGAAGTCCTGATCCTTAACTCTATGAAATATTTAAGATTTTTTATGACTCCAGCTCTTTTCCTAAATATATCCTGTGAGTTAAATGACTTCAGACTTCAGAAAGGTAATTGCTCGATTGATAAACTTCCGGAAAGAAAGTGAAATTGAATTGAAAATCTCAACTGTAACAATTTTTGCATTGTTACCCTCGTTGTATCGGGTCTAACATTGGCATGAAAGTACAGATTTCGTAGCACCGTAGTTTTGGTCTCGTTCAGTTCACCTTGTTGGGTTTGCTTATTCTATGGGATTGATTATCAATATATTGTTGGTATTTCGTCCACTGATTACCATTGCTCTTCAAACATTATCACCAATCACTGTTTTAGGTTTCAGGAACTGAACTTACCAAACTAGCAGTGTTATACGGCTGGTCCCTCAAATGTGCTATTAATGTTTTTCTACATTATTTTTCAGCAGCGTTAATAATGTTTTAATAGGGTCAACCTTCTTTCAATTTTCATTAAAGTCTCATTTATGGGATATTTATTCATTTAGAGGCACATTCTTAAGTAAAACTCCTTAACTAATTTTTAATAAAATTTATGTTGTTCTTATTTATTTTTGGCGATCATTATTTTGCCGTTATCGTTCAAACAACAGCAACCAATAGTTACGATGCAAGAGGCAATTCAGAGATCAACATCTGAACAGATCGGTTGCATATAATCGTGGACATTCACAAATCCGCTGGTCCAGGTGGTATAACTTCCCTTCTTCTCAAGACGTATTCTTCTACGCTGGTAAAAGCACTGCGTAAATTTTTTCATCAATCCTACTCTTTTCAAGTAGATGTAGATGGAAAACAGCATTTGTCCTGCCCGTCTCTAAAAAAGGCGAATCTTCTTTTCTCTCCTCTTACAGACCCATTGCACTTACGTTCCTTCTTTCCAAGGTTATAAAAACTGTCAGATCATGAAATATCTTGAAACACGAAAATTTCTCAATGTCCAGCAGTAAGATTTTCGTAGCAACTTGTCCACTTGTGATTTAAGGACATGTCTCACCGAAAAGTAGAACCAAAGCATACATCAATCTGCCGAAAAAAGATAGTTATACTTGACATTTCTATAGCATTTAACAGAGTTTAACATCAGACTCTTTTGTCGAAAATGCGCGTAATGGATTAGAAATTACCTTTTGGAACGTTCAATTCAAGTTGTCTTGGATGGTTTTAAGTCTGATACTTACAAAATTAATGATGATGTGCCCCAGGGCATAACGTTTCCGACACACATTTTAATTTTCATCAATGATCTTTTATCTGCTACTTTTAATCCAATATATTCCTTTGCTGAAGACTCTCTTCTTTTCATATTCGTTCCCGGACGTACGTCCCTGCTCTTCGGCTGTAGAACAGGAACGGAGGCATATGATAATCTCAATAAAATCCTAAAATATATCCCCAATAACTTATTGGGGAACTATCAACAGAATGGAATTTAACGCTTCCAAAACACAAATTTGAATATCCAGCCAATGAATGGCACTTGCATTGTCGGAACCTTTCCATTCTCAGTATGTGTGTCAGTGACAATCTATCGCATATTCGTTGTCGTCAAAAATGCTGCTAGGTTTCCTAAAGCGATGTAAGAACTTCTTAAACCTCTCTGATCTGGAATCAATATGTAAGGCATTTGCCCGCCCAAAATTTGAGTACAATGCACATACCTGGTCAGGTGCGCCTTAAAAATCTCTGTACCTGCTAGATAGTATTTTAAACCGTGTAATAAAACTCATAGGTGATACTAATATCAGTCAGTCAATTGACACCCTTGAACACCGACGTAATGTGTCGCGTCTCACTTTGTTCTATCGCTATTTTTACCACCAGTAGCATTCCGCCCTTTCAAACTTTAACCGTCTCGCTATGAATGCTCATCAGTACACCCTCAGGCCTATTTTCGGACGTACTGCAAAATATCGTGATTCGTTTCTAAGCTATAACTCGCTTATGGAATGCCCTGCCGATCTCTCTATTTTCTAGTCATTGTCAATTGCAAACATTTAAGACCAAAGTACATCGGTACCTCTCTTTTCTTGCTTTCTAAGTTTCCTTCGTACACGCTGTGTGCAAACATTTTAAGGTGGTATAATAATCGCTAATTATTTTAAAAAAAATTGGTAAGATGGATTTTATTGAAAAGTGAAAGCCTATGTGGACTGCAAGCATTTAAATTGTATTCAATTAGACGTCTCCTCACGGTGTGAACATCATGCTTTAAATTTACTCGTAGTACATCCACTATCTGGGTAGTTATGTAGAAGGATGTGTCCTCTAGTACCGTACCTTAATATGTTTCACCATTGAAGGACACAATTTTTTTTTCACCCACTTTTTTCAATTTTCTTGGTATTTAATGGCATTGCTAATCATTTGCTGGAAGCATCCCAGGAGTTCTTGAATTATTGTTACAGCTTTATTGTATATTTACAGTATGTGCAGTGTATTCCAAGGCATGCTTTATAGAAAAAATAACTTGGTTTACTATAAATTGATTCAAAACAAAATAGAAGCTTACTTACTGTAACTCAAATTCAAATTAGAGTAAAGAGTAAAAATCAATTAGCACTGCTATGAGGAACTTGTCATGTAAGCTTAACCTCACGATGTGCCACATGGGATTTACGAGCGAATGCGTTAATCAGCTCATAACATCACACATTACATCTTAACTGATGAAATACACTCATTTATCGATTTTTAGATCTTTCTGAGGAACCCCTGCATATCAGTACCAAAGTGAAGTGTAGGCACCTTTTTGATGTATTACGAGGCCTATCTTATCTATCTCCACCAATCTAAAGATCTACCGCAAGACGAAATAGCTACTCTGCGATTTAGGTTAAACAACTGCCAATATAGCGCAACCACGAGAGGGCTAAACTCTTTAGTAAATCAGGCTGGAACCAGTAAGACGCTCACAAGTCTCAAAACTGGTCGGTGATGCTTTCAAAAATGTCAAATGGTTTGTATATTGGTCAAAAATCTGATGCTTATTTGCTAAAACAACAGCTAATAATCTGCCCCCATTTATTATTAGACTACGCCATTGAAAAGACAAAGCCTGCGTAATTGGGCGGATAACCAAGTACAGCATTACGGTGGAGTAAAAGAAAATTAAAGAAAATGTTGCTTTTGTGTAGCATTGATTTTACTTTGCTCGCCGCTGTATATTTAGGCTACTTTTATTACATTTGTACTCAAGTCAGTCATTTAATGATGATTCATAATCCTGTATTAATTAGGAAAAATGCTTAACATAAGAAAATAAGCGCGAACGGAGCTTTCCATATTTGCATAGCACCTATGGGGGTGGCCGTGGTGTAGTGGTATATGCATAGACTTCTCAAGCAATAGGTCGCGGGTTCGAATCCCGTGGGAGGCAATTCTCAGAAAAAGTTTTTTCAGGGAATTTGTATGTAGTTATATGTAAATCCCGTCGGCGTCAACTCTGACATGAAGGCATAACACTGATGTTGGAGTGGTTGCTGGCTGGGCTAAATGTAACGAACTAACAACTAGCACGTACTAAGACCCACTGGTTGAGGATGGTACTGGCTCCAGTTTAACAACTTTCTCTGGAAAAATATCGAAACCTAACACCAGAGTTTCAAAACTACTATACCACCCGCCCGCGCCCTGGTGAAAAGCGAGTGAAAATGTATTCATATCCCTTTGGTGCGCGCGCGAAATTATAAAAAAAAAAACCTAAATCGAGGTCTGCATCCACTGCGTTATCACGGGTAGAAATCGAAGACTTTGGGCCGGATCATAATTAGTGATTCGATCTACATGCCTCAGCAATCTCGATCGATGTAGCTGCCCTGCTTGTAGAGTTGTCTTATATATTTCCTCCTCTAAAACCGGTCAACGCAAACGGGACGGAAAATGGTACGAAGAACGACGTTTACAACGGCCGAGTATATGTTTAGTTGACTTTGATAACATCCATACTTCTCCGACATAGATCAAGGCTAGGATAATTAGATACAGATACAGAGTCCCATTAGTGTTTTTGGAGAAGGACTTATTATCAATTGTCTTCTTTGGCTAAGGAAACAGCAATTGTGTACGTGTAACTCTTTGTTTTATTTCTGATGTGATGCCATTATCAAAGTTGATAGTGGAGTCAGATAAGACAAAATCTCTGACTACCTGGTCCTGTCGGATTCGTCGATTTTTAAACTAATTTTGTTTTATATATCTGCAAACCCACCAGTGACAGTCCGCTGCGTTCCGCCAAGTATGATAGCTGCACAGACTTTTGGAAAAGTGTAGCGCTGATGTGAGTCAGTGAGTTTCATACAATTTTTTCAAGTATGATGCTAAAGAAGCTTTATTTTGTATAACACTTTTTTTTGATATCGAAATTTTTGGTTTAAACGATTCGACATTTTACCGCTGTGTAAAATTCGATTATATTGTACGATATAGTAAAATGCGCAAGATTTATAACAGGACATATAAAAAGTCTCCGCGGTTTTTTGGTACATTTTTGAAAAAAAAAAAAAAAATATCAAGTACATATTGGCAATTATTATCTATGACCTTTTGCCATTTTCCGGGTAGCTTCAAAATTCCATCGGTGTAGAACTTCTGTGGTTTATCAACGAAAAACTTGGCCAAGTGATTTTCAGCGGCTCTTCTTTTTACCATCAAGAGAGTTTTGCAGAGACCGAAACAAATGGTACAAGGTCCGGGCTACACGGTGGATGCATCAAAACTTCCCAACCAAGCTCCGTGAACTTGTTCTGGGTCATCAAAAATGTGTGTGGCCTAGCATTGTCATGATGGAAGACAACTCCCTTTCTGATGATCTTGCTCCATCAGTTGCAAAATTTCATCGACTTTTTCTGTGACAGGCCGACCAGTGCATCTTTTACGTCGAAATGTCCGGGACGAAATCGAACAAACCAATCCTGATTCTTCACTTCTTCAGATATTTCACTCAGATTCAAATCAGTATAACTTAACACGAGCAACGAATTACACAGCTTTCTTCACAAAGAATGTAGCGTGACATTCAACCTTTCAAACACGTGTTCGTTTGACACACTCAGATTAGTGTTTCCAGATAAATGGACACCAACACCATCTAGTGACAAAAACCTACGGAGACTTTTTATATGACCCTTTATTATGATCTGCAAGGTGTGTTCGTTATCAGAGTAAAATTAAGCGCAAGAGACATTTTATTTCGGGGCCTTAATCTTAAAACTTCTTAAGCGTGTTTGCTGTTCATTTCTATGCTGCCAGTGCATCTTTAACCTCAGTTTCCATATTAATGACCATCCCCTTGTCTCACTTTTGTAGAATACGCCTTCTCTTTTATACACTTCTTATTACGGATAGACAGCAGATATCTCAGCCGTGTTTTTAGCTTTTAAATGTTGTCCCATCAAAACATTTTTTCAAAATATGTTCCAATGAAGATCAATACTCTTTTGCATGCGTTAGAACTAATTTTCGAGGCACTTTTTCCACTAAGTCCTAAACATACGTTTTAGACGCCCACAACGTTGACCTCGCAATTTAAGAAGTTATTGGGTGTAAATACCGCGGATGACCCATCAATTCGATATTTTGAGTTCTCAAATAGTCATTTATTTGAGCCGAATTGTTAGAGGTCGCATGATCGTGGTGGAGAATGATCCGTATTCCGCTATTTCTATTTCTCTAAAAACTTCTGGTAAACAACATTTAGAATTCGGTGGCCAAATATTCATGAATTTTAAATTAATGTTAGTGGTTCTAATGCACAGCATCAATATTTTCTGGGACAACAATCGATTTTGGTCGACTTTCACGCAACCTGTTCTGGAGCGAACGACGACCACGATTGAATTCGGAAAACCAGCGAAACACTGGCCCGGTATGGTGTTTTACCAAAAGCCGAAGCTGGTTGATCGTAAAATCGCGATTAAGTTTCATTTTTTAGATGTCTCTGTAAAATTAGCACTCATATGATGAAACATTCTGAGCACGTGTAACATAAAAAACGTCAATCCTTACGATCCTGATGTCAGATTTACTGTATCTACACCGATATTGCCATATCTATTCGTAGTAGTACTAAATTTTTTGCTAAGACTTCATTCATATGCGCGCTAAAAATTACTTGCATGCTGGTTGGGGGATAATTTTTCAGCTTATTTGTAAAATTGTAAGTAACCGTCTGTTGTTCAAAACAAATCGGTTATATAAACTATCGTGTTTTTTTCTTAGATTATTGCTGTTATAGGATTGATGCTATTGTTCGCGTCCTTGTCTTTTAGCATACAATTTAATAAATTTTTTAAAATTTTTATTTCTTATAGACGACATTATTTAAAATAAATCTATTTCATGCATTTTTTTCTTTTACTCTTTCATTACAGTGAGTTTACGTTGATATGAATAATTTACGCTAATCAAATCAGGCGGAGGAGGGTTGCGGTAGGATTTTGGACAATACCACAATATCCGTCCTGCATCTAAATCTCTTTCCGCCAACACAATAAAACAAAGAAAAAAAAAAAGTTTTTTCGCATCACAACTAGAAAAAGAACGAGAGAGAAAAAACTCAAAAAATCAAGATAATAAAGAAATATAAAAGAATCAAAATGGGCGCCACAACATCATCAGACTACCCGATGCCATCGACATCTGGAATGCAATCGACTTCTTCCGGTCTGACTGGCAGCAGTGGTGGTCCAAGTGGTGGTCCTCATTTTCGTGAGCAGCGTCGAAAGCGTGTGACTGGATTCGCAACACTTAAACGAAAATTTATTCGACGACGACGTTCCTCGAAAGCCTGTGATCATGCGAGAGTGTTACGGGACTTTGTTTCAGATTGGAGTCCATTAGAATTAGCAGCCCTTTGCGAGGAATACGAGGCTTTAGCTGCACTTAAAGATCTTTCAGTGCAAGCAGAATTAGCTAGACCACCAGCGACAACTTTTAAACAAGATCTTGCAAATCTGTTTGATATGAAGACATGCACCGATTGTGATCTGGTATTTCGTGGGACAATATTTCCTGTACATCGGTCGATTCTTTCATCGCGATGTTCTTATTTTCGTGATTTATTAGCTGGATGTCCTGGTTATGGAGCTCGAATTTGTTTAGAGCTGCCATCTTCACCGATTGACGTACAAATGTTCTCATCACTGCTGCGGTATTTGTATACCGGTGATCTGTGTCCACATGATCCGAGCATCGATATTAATTTATTGCGACAGTTAGGCGATGATTTTGGTACACCGAATCCATTGGAGCATGATTTAAGATATTTGCTTGAGACAGGAGACTATGCGGATGCAGCGCTGGTGTTTACTTCTGAAGGCAACGACTATCATCGTCCAGATTCGGGTAGTTCAGAATATGGTTTCCGACCGAAATTGGAGCTGCCATGCCACAAAGCCATTCTGAGTGCTCGATCGCCTTTCTTTCGTAATTTAATTCAGCGGCGAACGCGTAACGTAGATGAATATACGGAACGTGCGCTGCATGTGCCAACGCGAATAGTGCTAGACGAAACTGTGATCCCGAAGAGATATGCTCGTGTGCTGCTACATGCCATTTACTTGGATACTGTTGATCTGACGCTGATATTAAGAGGTGCCGGTAGCGGAAATAGCGCAGGAAGCCTAGGCGAAGTTCATGCATTAACTCATACTGGTCGTGCGCGACCTACTCCACTCGAAGAAGCAATGGAGTTGTACCAGATTGGGCGGTTTTTAGAGTTGGACATTTTGGCTCAAGGCTGCGAAGATCTGATATTGGAATGGCTATCGTTGGATACTCTACCGACTGTGTTAAAATGGGGCAATCAACCACATGGATCCGCCTGGGTGTTCCGTCAGGCATGTCAGTATTTACGGGAGGAATTTTCTGCTGTCATATCATCACCAGTTCTTCACCAATTAGACAAAACGCAGTTGATCTGCGCTCTACAAAGCAATTTCTTACAAGCTTCCGAATTGGAGGTTCTTCAAGCGGTTCTGAAATGGGGCGAACAAGAACTGATTCGTCGTATGGAAGATCGTGAACCGAACCTCTTAAGCCATACAGCGCATTCAGTTACGCGAAAAGGTGTAAAGAAACGTGATCTTAGCGATGTCGAATTGAGAGAGATTCTCTCCGAGTTATTGCCTCTAGTGCGAATGGATCATGTTCTCCCACCAAATAGTGAAATACTTTGTCAAGCAATTCGAAGAGGGCTTGTAAGTACTCCACCCTCGCATATGATTGGCGATGAGCGCGAAAATCTTCGTGTTAATGCTTGGATTAGGGGCGGAAAGAACCAGGGACTGTTTGTGCGTCCGCGTCTCTTTATGCCCTATTTTGAGGAAATAAAAGCGCTGTTAGAAGATCGAATGGCTGCTTCACATCACGTCGAATTATTGCGCATGCGGCGATCAAGACACTTGCCAGACATCCCTGACACACTTTATATGGTCTCACGAATGAATGCTACTGCTGGCGGTGGCGTTGGTACAGCGTCAGGATCCGACAATATCGATATGTTAGCTGCAGCTGCAGCGATTCCCCCACCCGATGGACCTACAATGACAGCAATGTTCAAACGTGAGCACAAATTACGACAGTCACCAATGTGTCAAAGAGCACTACTTCTTCCACTGTCTTCTAAGCATGAAATCAATCGACAAATTCGCCTACGTGTGGTTCGCGAATTTAATTTGCCAGATCCAGTCTCAGAGCTATTGGAGGGTTCTTTAAGCGGCCAAAGTGGGGTGGACGAAGTAGCCGCCAACAATACCACACAGACTGACGATATTGGTGATGATGATCAAACACCGCCGCCTTCGCCAGCATTAGCAGGGGGCAATGATGCCACATCAGTACAAAATAATTTACCTTGTTATAGCCGAAACATGACATTTCCGCGACAACACTTAAGTGTTGGTCCTTCACATCATGTTCATGGTGTCGGTGGAGGAGGTGTTAGCGGAGGTGGTGGAGTATTAAATAATGCAAGCAGTTATGGTTCACGACATTCTTCCAGTCATAGAGGTGATTTGCCAGCATTGATAACGGAAGGTGATTATCGACAATTCGCTCCGATGAATGACAACGTAGATGGAGCGAATGGAGGATGCGAAGGCGGCCACTTGTCGGATATGATGCCCGATGTTGCAATGGCAACAGCATCACTAGGCCAATTGCATTTAGCTGGAGAACCACCTGATAGTTTGCAGTTGGACTTAGGCGATGGACCGAGTCATATAATGGGCGCAGCTGGACCAATTGGATTGCGGGGATTGCAGGTGAGTTTTGTTTATTATTTTAAATAATCTAAAAACCGGCATCTAAATTGCCGGTAGCATTCTTCCAATTCAAACTATCAGTAATAGCACTCATCTCGCTATGAATGCCCATGACTTTAGTCAACCAACTCGTAGTCATTATTAACTACAAGCATTCTAAACTAATGCTCGTCGGTATCTTTCTTTCTGTCTTCTCTAATTTTCGTTCATTCGCGCTGCGTGCAAACAGTTTAAGGGTACGCAAAGTCCCTTTAGCGAACGCCAAATACAGGCTGCGCCATTTGTGGCTTATGAATAGAAATGTTTAACAACTTTAACAATTCTCAAGCGATCGGCTTCAGTAAGCACGATTCGGAAGTCAATTTAGTAAAATTTCAACCATGAATAACTTTACACTGGAAAAATACGCCAAAATAGTGACATTTCACATTGTAAATAATCGGTTAGTTGTGTTAATTCAGCGTGCATATCGTGGTCGTTCTGCGCCTTCCGACAACACAATTTTTAGCTTGGCCCCAAATTTTATTGAGCACGGGTCTATAGCGAATTTCTAAGAACACATTAGACAGCGTCCACCCCGTTCTAACGGAGCTGTCGAAAACTGTTGGAGGGATTATTGCCGAAAATTCTAATGTCTCGAATCGCCACCGATCTCAGGTACTCAGTCGGACCACTTTAAGAAGGATTTTGAAGTAAGACCTTTACATGTTTCCATACAAAGTGCAGTTGGCTGAAAGGTTGGCAAAAGGTTGGCAAAAGGTTTTGGCTTACGCGAATATTGTCATTCGAATAATTGAAACTGAATCAGGTTTTTGGGAGTGAATTCTGTTGATCGACAAGGCTTATTTCAATCTCTCTGGTGGAGTAAACAAAGATACAATAAATATGGTTTTTCACATAATTCCTGAAACACCATTGCAAAATGAGTGAAATGTTTGGGCCGGTATTTGCTTCAAAACTATTATTGGGCCATTTTTCTTTAATTGTCTGCAAATATGTGAAAAAAGTCTACAAGACCTCTTCAATAAGACACTACGTACCGAACAATGAACTTTTTGAAGTAAAAATTTCCGGAACGTGGGGTGTTGAAAAACGGTGGCATGGACTGACCTCCAAGATCTTCAGATTTGATTCCTCCAGACTTCTGTTTGACTTTTTAAAAAAGAAAATTTATTACAATAAACCGAGGGCTATATACGAACTCAAAAACAATATTCCAGCCGAATTAGCTGCGATATAATCTGAGACGTTGGCCAATGTTATGCAAGAAGCTAGAAAAAGATCTCAACTTTGTAACAGTAATGAAAGCGGCCACTTAGTCGATATTGTGTTCAAAAAATAGCTCACATAAATTGTGAAGGACCCAGATTAAATAAAAACTCGCGACATTGCAAAATCTATTGTTTTTTTTTCTTAAAGTTATTTAACATTTCTATATCGAAGCTCCAGATGACGTACCCTGTATATAAAAAACGCGCATTGACGCTGCTTTTTTAATCACGTCCTACACTATCTTGTTTTTTTAGTCTCCATATCATTTAGATGGTTTTCTTTTTATTATTCTACATGGCCACTTTTTTGCTTATTTTTTAGAAAATAGCTTTTGCTTGTGATTTATTAAACCTTTAGCAACTTACAGCAATTCTTAATAGTTTTTGTTTTTATTTTAATTTAGCATCAGCTGCCGCCAAGCAATTACCACCATTTTATGCAGCGTTCAGATTCACCGTTCGATGTTCTACGTCAAGGTCAACCTTCGCCGGCACCGCCGCAGGGGACATATAATTCAGGACCACCAAGATATTTATAGAGTTTGAGAGTGGCCCCCGATGAGGGCCTTTATTTTAGCATGCCTTTTTGAAAATAAAAATACAAAAAAAAAAAAAAAAAATAAAATAAAAATAAAAAACAAAAAACAAAGTGAAAAAAAAAATGTTAAAAATAATTTTAGAAACCCCCCATAAAAAAATGGAGAAAAAAAAACAAAAAATTTTCAAATTCAAGCTAAAATAAAGCGAACAAGTGAAACAAACTAAATTTATAAATATTATATACATACGTTACGTTAATAATTAATTAAACACAAATTATAAACAAGCGATGATAATACATATTTATTTAACAGAGTAAACACAAAAAACAAAATAAAAAAAAGTAAAAATTGAAAATTCAATAAATATTATATATATACATACAAATATGGATATAACAAAACAAAAAGAAAAGAAACAAATCAAATCCAAAGCGCACGACAGAAACAAAACAAACAAAAATTTAGATGACAACAAATGAAATGTATTTTTTAGAACAAAAATTTAACAAAATTCGAGTAGAGTTTTTAATTTTTTTGTTTAAAAACCATTTCTTCCTATGATATTGTGATAAAGGATCTCCTTTTGTAGAATCACCCGTTTTCAATTTAAATCATAATAGAAATTGAATTTCTTCTTCTAGATGATTTTTCCCTAAATGGTTTCCCATTTGTCTCGTTGCGCGCAGACTTTGCATTCTTTCTATTCGAACTGTGAATTTTAGGAAATAACAAATTAAAATTAAAATTTAAATTAAAAAACTAAACCCCAAAAAAAATTCAGAAAGACATTACAATTGTAAAATTTAATATTCGTGAGTATTCTAATAATTGTTTTTCTTTTTTAAGTTAACATTCGAATGACAGAAACAAAAAAACGAAAACGATTTTTTTTGCTTAGCTTATTGTTTATACAAAAAATAAAAAAACAAATTTGTACTAAAAAAATACAACATTAAGTAAACATAAAACAAACAAAACAAAAACAAGTGCAATAGGATTTTTGCCAAGCAGAAAAAACATACAAACAAATTATGATTACTAACTAGAGCACAGTTTACGAGGTTTTTTCCACAAAAAAAAAAGAAAATAAATTCTTATGTACAAATCGCATATGCACTAAATTGCGCTTAAATTAATTTTTTCTATTTTTAGTACTGATTTATTTTTTAATTGAATTAGTAAAAAAAAAACAACAAATTGTACAATTGAGTTGATAATGAAAAGCGTGTTAAATTGGAGTTGGTTCGTAAGTTTCTTGGTTTACCTTTTTTTAGTTAATTTTTTTTTTTTTTGGTTTAAAATATCTTATAATGAATAATTAATTTTATTTATTGTATCTTTTGTTTTAAGTTAGGCACACATCATATTAGTCTTCTAACAGTCCATATAAATATGTTTGAAATCTGCGGCTTCTCAATAATTGAACAATGAACTCGTTGATTCAGCATCATTTCTGGCTTCTGCAACGCTGGTTTTATTCTGTGTACCAATCGTAACCAACTTAACTATTCTTTGTGATTAACTACAATAGAAGAATTTCTTATAAATTATTTGTTCGAATAACATATGCTAGGTTGGACATGTTTGGCTACAGTGTTAGGTAGAGCATATTTTTTGTGAACATTTTTTTTAAGATGTATGTATGTACATCGACTTTTCTAATTAAAACTTATTAGATCTCTATGGACTCTTTAAATTTATAGTAGATTCTTAAATTCTTTCATTTCATTTGCGTCATACAACATTTAGTTATTTTTTGGAGAATGATCTATTATCATTTCATCAATAATATACACTTGTGCTCATAGGGCACTAAAATAAAAATAAACATTCAGTTCAAAATTAAGTTATTATTCACGCAACTAAAAATTTTAACATTAAAAATTCATAATATATCTTTTTTTTTTTAAATTCCTTTATTAAATCATAATTTTAACAACTATTTATAAATATTGCATAAGACCGAGTGTAAATATAATTGGGCCATATGCAATAAAAAATATGTACAGTGCAACCTCGATATAACAAAACTGAAGAGAATTAGAAAATATTCGTTATACCAAGGAATTCGTTACTATGAGGTTCGTTATATAGAAGTTAGGTAAAAAAAAAAGTTTAATAATCTCAACTTTACATACGAGTATGTAGGTACTAATCTTCTACCCAATCAAACACAGTAATGAACACACACTTTAATTATATGTACATATTTCGATTTATTTAAAAATTTATTTTTATTTAAAAATACGTAGTTTTTTTTGTCATAAAATAATGAAAATAATATTCGCATAAACATAAAAAAATCAACAAAATCTAAAATTTTTTTTTTGTCTTGATTAGAGATAAATTGTGGTCTGCCTACCACTTGTATTAGTTATCAAATCCAAAGCGCAATCCAGTTTCGTGGTGGATTTGACTAAACTGTCACTTAAACCACCATTTTGGAGAAATACAGATTTTATTATATCTAGAGCGTTACGAGCATACTTGATTGTATAATCACGTTTGTTCATTTCATTTCACTCAATTTTTCCTCGTCTTCTTTCGCTTCTTCATTAGAAACTGACAATACAGATGAGACATTTTCAGCATCAGTGAGTTCTTCACAAACGGCTAAACCATCATCAAAGGTAACAAACACTTCGAACTTTTGCCTTTTGCCAGGTCCTAGCAAGTTCTACGAGCGGCAAGTCATCCTATTCATCATCACATAAAACTTTAAACCCACTCTTAGTGAAGCAGTTTGTGAAAGTTTTTTCACTAATTTAATTCCAAGCTTTGGCAATTATCCACATAGATTGTAACACGTTAATTGTAGTTGGCATTTGGTGTTCAATATCAGCAAGAAACTGTCTGACAACTTCCTTCCTATAGTGCATTTTAAACCTTTGGATTATGCCCTGATCTAGTGGTTGAAGTTTTGAAGTAGTGTTTGCAGGCAAGTACTTTATTTTTATATTTGTTATATTAGAAATGTCTCCAATTATAATAGAATTACATAAGAATTTATTTCTTTAGCTCTTTGTCAAAATTTTTAAGCCAATTGCTAAAAACATCATGGGTCATCCAAGTTTTGGAATTGGCGTTAATCTGTTTGCAAATTTTTAACATTTTTAAAACACCGTGGTTTTTTTATTTTTTCCAATGATTAGTGGCTTAAGTTTGTGTGTCTCAGCACAGTTAGTTCCTAGAAACACTGTTAAACGAATCTTTTTGTTTTTCCCACCATGCCATTTGTCGCCTTTGAATGATAAGGTCTTATCAGTTAAACACTTATAGCAAAGTCCTGTTTCATCAACGTTAAAGATGTCTTCATATCCCTTAGTGTGCTCTGCAAGTTTGTCTTTCCAGTCCTCACATACTTCTTCATCAACAGTAGCACTTTCACCACATATTTTTCGAAAAATAAACTCATTTCTTTTTTTTTAAATTTTGAAGCCAACCGTTGCTAGCACGGAAATCCGCATGTCCCAATTCTACAGCGAATTGATGAGCCTTTTCCTGAAGAATAAAGCCCCGGATTGCCACATTTTTGTCTCGGCATTGTTTTAACCATTTCAAAACACATTTCTCTACGTCCGTGTATTCACAGAATTCCAGTCTTATACTGTTTGCACGCAACCCACTTCCTTCTGAAAATTTGTCTTTAAACTTTAAATTGTGCTCAATGTACTTGCGGGAACTTCGATTTTTTTTTTAGCAATGTCTATTTTCTTCATTATAGCATTCTCGTATACATAATTAATGATTTTTCGTTTCTCTGCGACAGTTAAGGAACACCTTTTCCGTTTATCAGCCATTACAAACTTTAAAATTAAGAACAAAATGACAAAATGCATTACTTAACATCAAACCACAATGATTGTCTTACAATATACTGGTTATGTCTGAACATGTCAAGATATGAATTATTGTGAAATTGAGTGTGTGTAATTTATAGGATTCGTTATGTAAAGGTTATAAATATAAATTTCGTTAAATAGAGCTAAATAATAATTTCACTTTATATATTGTAAAGATTGAAAATTCGTTATAAAAAGGTTTTTTGACAAATGTATTCGTAATGTAAAGGTATGTTTTGCATAAGCTCTTACGGATAGTACTAAGTGAATTCGAAGAATTCGTTAAATCGAGTTAATCGTTATATTAAGGGTACACTGTACATTGTATTTACTGTATTTAAGTGTACGTTTTGCCTTTTTTGCAGTTGGTACTTATTTGGAAAGCCCTCTTGCCTTATTACTTCGGCAAATCTATTTCCCATTGTACCTTGGACGGGTGTTATTATACTCCACTGTTGTTGGATTATATCCTATGGAGAAGCATTATTCATGGTTTTTCTAGACACAACCGCTTTTTAATAGATTCTATTTGGGGTTTAAATCGGAGCTTTGAGCAGGCCATTCCAGGATTTAAACGAAATTAGATGCTTCACGTCGTTATCCTGTTGAAATATCCATGTGAGCGGAAAATTATCGGCATAATCCCCATTCAAATGATTGTCCAAGATATCCTTATACAATTTACCTGTCATTTTTTCATTTTATCTGTATAATAGGCTCCACTACAGATGAGTTGGCGAAACACCCTCAAACCATAATCGATAAACCGCCCTGCTTATCCGTTTTTCCGTGTATTTGTGGTATAATTTTTTTTAACCGAGAACGCCTGACGTATGATCTTCCGTCATTTCTAGATACATTGACCTTAAATTTATTGTTTGAGATGACAAAATTCGAAATTTATTACCTCTTATAAATATGTTCTTTGGCGAATCCTAGTCTTCGTGCAATATTTTTTTTCGATACGTTTGGCTTACGTCTCGCGATTCGTTCATTCAAATTATTTAATTTAAGTCGTCTTCGTGTGATTTGTGCTTTTTTTTTTTGTTGCAAATCCTCAAAAGTTTGATATTTTCCGTAATACTAAAGTGAGTTTCTTACTTTACCTCGAGAAAAATCTTAAGTCTGGGTTACTTTCATAACGGTTATATGATTTTAATAACATTCCCAGATGATTTTCTCTCGGATCGAGTGGAGCTCTTATTTTTGCCCATTTTAAATAAAATGTTTACTATTAGTAAGTAATTAGATTTTAACAAAAAAATAGGCAAGGAAAATAATCAAATTACCTGTATTCAATTTAATGGCTTAATTATGTGAGCACTTGCACTTTGACCGAATCACAAATAACTGCGCGCAGTTTGAATACAAACACTTTCTTCATCGATTGGCATCTACGAAATAGGACCCGTACAAAAAAAAAAAAAAAAAAAAAAATTGTATACCCGCGTTGTGGCCTAATTATGTGAGCACAAGTGTAGGTAGTTTGTAATTGAATAATCGTTTCTCCCATGTGAATTCTTCAATTCTTCCATCAAAAACTTTTTGAATTAGATCTTTTTATTAATTCTAGTTCCGACTTAACGCCAATTTTAGTTTAGCCTTTCAGTAGTCTCCTTCCGAACAATATCGCTTAAAAGTCGGTGAATACAATATTAGATGTCACCTTTTCCACATTCGCCACCTGAGAAATTGAGATATTAATACTATCCTCATTCCTTTTTCCAACTAATACCTATATGAACAAATGGAATAGGATTTACTTTCCCAAACGTAAACTTTAGATATTGTAACACGTCCTTCCATTGAGTGCTAACCACATGAGTTTAATAAAGCTTCTATATGTGATCCGCTGAAACCCGTCTAAGCCGCCAGAAAAAAACTTTTATTACTACAGTTTAATTCAATATAGTTTCAATAATTTAATATAGAATGATTGATTAATGCCAATGTAAAAGTATAGTGCCATGCCTAACTCGAGCCTGTTTCATTAAGTCTCTTACTTACAGTTGGTAGGTACTGCATCCCGACTGCATTTTAGACTTTATTGGTTTCTGTAGTTTTTTTTTATACATATATTACAAACATATGATTTAGATGATATCATTAAAGGTAGAAACAGAAATGTGTGTCTACCTTTAACCGCCCGAAGTCAAAGTTACTACGTGAGTACTGTCAATTAATTTTTTTTTTTTTTATATAATTTGCGCGCGCTCAAGGGATTTAAGTATCCTTTAAATGCTTGCACGCAGCGCGGGCGATTTTAACTTTATTAGTTTTTCGATTGGTTATACTCAAATTAACGTATTCTGATATCCACTGAATTATGAGATCTGTTTCCCGATTTTGTTTATGCTTAGAGGATTCTTAAACACATTGCAGTAATTCCAAGGGAAATTTTGATGTATTCAATCGAATGTACCCACTACATAGCTTTCCACAGTAAAACTGTGGCAAAAGGTATCTTTGCAACACGTGGTCCAAAGCTTATAGCGAAAATTGAAATCGTTGTATTCCACGAATAAATTGTTTTATTGGGTATTGACCGTAATATTGAATTATCATTTTATCCATTGAAAAATCTTCAACTTGTGGAAGCTGGAGCTCATCACATTGGTTAAAGGTCTTATTTTGAAGGTCTTCTCATGTTTATTCGACAAATAAAAAGCAATTTTGAAAGATACATATTAGATTCTGCTAATAGTATCCTTTACGACTAGTATTCGTTCATTGCCTTCTTCCGATCATTAGTGTTTTTTATTTGGTAAACCCTAGTACCAATAAATCAATAAAAATAAAAAACTTCAATATTTTTTTAAGTATGTTGAATGAGATGCGAAATTGCAATTTATGATTTCATAAAACGGTTTTTAAGATTTTAAAATTGTTTTCATTGTGCTTTTAACCTATGGTCACTCAAAGACCATTTTACTGGCATTGCCTTACATTTTTTTTTCGCATTGCTTGGGCCTGGTACAAGTGTTTTACATCCTTCGTTCTTTGATACATATATAAACCTCGAAAGTACAAAGTGTGTACACTACAATGGGAACTCCCAAATTATCGTCTTCAATATTTTCTTTATCTGTAAGGGGAAAATTGTCAACATGTAAAACACGAACTAAACGTATGAAATCTTGGGTCGAATAGTGCCGGCGGTATTAATCAAGATTAAGGGGGGATACCTAAGGACGGAGGAGATATCAGCTGCCGCCCATTGTAAACGTCACCCAGCTGGGCAATTTGTATAATTTCTGGAGATCACAATTTTTATCTGAAATCAATTTTCCAAAAAAATTAACTTTGTTTAATAAGTGTCTCTTCTATTTGAACTTCAATCTTTATTATATTGTTTAGAATTGAAGTTCACATAGAGCGTATATATATAAAGAAAATATGTGCTAAGTTTGATACCGATTGATCAAAAACTCTACGAGTTAGAGTGTACACAAATTCAGAAAAAAAATGGTTTCGAAAAAAATAAGAGTGGCAGTGAAGGACAGTAAGACAGTAATAAATCAATTTAAACAACTTACTATTTAATCAGCTATTCCAGCACCATATTGCAATCCTTCTTCAGTTTCATAGGTATCATTTTCGGCTTGCAGCTGTTCTTTTTGGGGTTTTTCGACCTTTTCAAGCTTCTTGACTCCCTACGACATGCCGCGCTGCAAACATTTGACCGAAGGACACTCATTTAAATGCTTATAACTTTCGAACGGCTTGAGATTTTGCTTGGAAATTTTCAGAGCATATTTTTGAATAGTTCTACGATCAATTTATAAAAAAATATTTGAAGCCTTTTTTGAAGCCTCTACATTTATTTCCCTCATTAAAAACATTGCTGAGACCTATGGGTTAACAAAGATTCTGTTTTGTATGCTAAATATTTCGAAAAGTTTCGCTAAATTCACACTAGTTATTTGTGCGTTTCTAGATATTTTTTTTAACCAAGCATTCACTATAAAAAGATATTTTTTGAACCTGTTCAAGTATCTACTGCTTTTAGTGTAACTTCGTTTCTAAACGCATCTTTCAACTTGCTGCTTCTCATGTTTGTTAAAAGAAACTTTTACGAGAACATATGTAATTTTTTTTTTCTGGTCTTTTGTCTACAATACTAGGGTTTTAACCAGAAAACGTCTTCTATTAGGCTGGTTGTCAAATAGTTATCTGCGGATGATTTGGATGAATTTGCCTCAAGTTGAGAACTCTACAACCGGGATTTAATTTATAACTTCTCATCGAAACCTATGGAAGCTAATAGAGTAAATATTAAAAGAAAATTTTTCATCAAAAAAACCAAAAGTGTTATCAAAAGTCTACTCGATCTTTATAGGTACGATCTTAGTATTAAATCTCTTTTCCAAAAAAACAGTCGCAAGAGTTGTTTTTTAACTGATCCTTGCAAGTTTCTTTACTCTTTGTAAAGATCCAATCAAAATGTAGAAGCCACTTTTATAGTCAATGCACGTGTTTGAGCAATGGCTTGTTCCCCGCTTGTACGTAGTTCATAAGTTCATGAACTAAACTGTACTTGAACCAACTCGTATGTTGGCCTTAATTTGTTTGTTTCTTCTGACAATTGTAAGGGCTGTTGCACTGCTCTCCGAAATCGTGTTTACCTCCAGTAGGTTAAAAGTCACGGTTTCAGTAGCCGCCATCATAAACACTGGTGTGTGGGATTTTAATTTCTTTATTTTTTTATTTTCACTATTATTTTTACTGTTTCAGCTTAAGGTATTCCCTTATTTCTTGGAGACCAATTTTTTGAAATGTAAACACTTGTCACCTTGTGAAATCTTGACAAATTTCACAGCATTGCGTCAAAACAAATAGTAAGGCGGAGTTACAAATTGTTATTTGATTTGTGAAGCGCAGGCTTGTTATTGTTACAGTTCGGTAGAAAGTTCAACCTCTGGCAAAATTGACGAGATACAGTCGAGCTTTTGCGTAATTCTCCTTTGCTATATCTACTTCTTTCTTTCAGCAAAACTTGATTAAATGTTCGGAAATGTTTTTGGATTGAAATATTGATCAACTTTTTGGGACATTATTTAAGGTCATATGGAATTCCTGACAGAAATCATATTAGACTCTATCAAACATTCTTAATTATAGTATTTCTTTATGCAAGAAACATTTCAGATGAGAGTATTTATATTATCCTTTTGGAGGTTTGACTGTCTACTCTTTTCAAATCGCCATGTTGTCAAAAATAATTCGAGAAATTGATTCATTAACATTAGGTCTTACTGAGCTACATATCTTATTTTTTTTATCTAAATGTATTAGTTTTGTTGGTTACACACTTCTTTCGGATTGAAATTATAAGAAAGAAATTGAACAAAACCCTGTGTTCTGTTCTTGTTGACTTAACAACTTTAATAGAATCATGTCGTTAGGTTAATAGACAAATCTATTGTTTAATTACTCATCTATGCGTCAGTACCGATTTGTAAATTAACAATGTAAATGTTGAATTAAGCTTGATTATTAAGATAAGGTACACTGCTCGATAATTACTTCAATTGTTGTGGGAGTGAATAATTTCCACTATTTCGTATATGGGCATATATAGGTCTAGAGGGTATCAGATAACCTAAGAAATATTGTGTACGTAACTAACACAACATAAAGCAAAACAACATTTTAATATCTATCACGCTGTATATGGACAATTTAGAATAATTTTTTTGTCAGCCATTCAATTTATATTCCTTGCTACTTGTAAAGTTCTTTTTGGCACTTTTTATATCGTTTGAAATCTGATGTTGCTTTGTTTTCGGTATTCCTCATTTTACTGACCTATTGTTGATCAATTATGATAATGCCGCAAAGGAATGTATTAAGTATATAATTAAAGGCACATGTAAGCTTTTAAGACTTCAGTTTATCACGCTTAATTCAAATCAATTTGATTATAACATTTTCTTTCTTGAATCTCTTCTCTCTTTTGAGATAGTTTTTTTTTTGTTAAATAAAAAAAACATAATATAAGTATATTTATTCACTTCATTAATTTATTCTCAATTCTTTACCGCTACGTCGGAAAAACAGCTAACAATCATCCAACATGTGTTTAAAAAATGATAGTCGAAATGACTTTAACAATAACCATAACATACATACACGTATTGCTTTGTCATTAATGAGTTTAAAAAAATCAGAATTAAAAAAAAAAAAAACAAATAAAAAAATAATATTGATTTAAAGTAAAAAAAAAAATCCATTCGTGATGCACAACGACCATGTGAAATTAATAATAAAAAATAATTCTGATAAAACAAAAATAAAAAAAAGGAAAACATTTTATTTGTAAGCTCTTAAATAAATTCAAATTCAAAACAAACCTTAAAAAAATAAAACGAGAAAAAAATAATAATTTATTCTTCTTTAAGTATACTCATTACAATTAAAACAATATAAATACATCCAACATTATTATATATAAATATAGTTAAAAAACAAATAAGAAAAACAAAAAAACAAAAACAGAAACCATTAATGTTTATGTGTAAAATAAAATTGATAATTATGTTTAATTATTTCCCGATAGACTGCTAAGTTTTATAATAATTATATTACTAAACAAACAAAAATATGAATTAATTGTGTTAATAGTTTTTAAACCGAATATTCAGTAACGAAGTGAAGATGATATTTAATTTAATATTTTATTTTTGTGTAATTTTACACTTATACATAATAAGAGAAGTAAGTTTATTATTATTATTATTATTATTATTACTATTAGTTTTTTTTATAATAATTTACTGAGTTCTTTTGTATAATTTTCATATCAATACCTATTAATTTTTGATTAGAATGAAGTAATATAAAAATATACATATATATTTACCGTAATTATACATGGATAAAACAAAAGGAAAAAAGGAAAACAAACTGTAGGAAAAAAGAAGAGATTTGACTAAAAGAAAAAAACGTATTGGATATTTGGCGGTTAATCAAAGACTACCCCTATAGATTTTATTAGATCTCTTTTAACATATGGTATATGAGACTTTTGCGCAAATCATACGATCAGGTTGCTACGTTATCGTATGTATATAGAAACCGCGAGACATGACCAGCAGGATTTTCGTACAGTGAAGCTGTATAATGTTGGACAACTAAAACTAAATATTTTCCAAAGATGTTTTTGCTTGAAGTTCGGCCAACCTGATTGTGTAATCGACCCGATTACATGTCTCTTTATATAAGTATAGTTCAGAATACTTTGTTAATTTTAAATTAAAAAAAGAAATTATAATCAAAATTCATTCAAAACTGTTAAAAATAAGGTTGAAAGTAAAATATTCATTGTAATATTCGAAAGCTAAGACTTATCTGGAAATTGGCTCAGAAACAAACAAAATTATGTCAGCGAGATTCGATGTTATCATTATCCTTACCGCCATTTTTAGCATGATGTTCCCCGTCAACTTCACCATCAAATTCGCCATCATCTTTACCACAATCTGATTCTATTGACTTCAACATAAATGGTCTCATATTAAAAGGTGACGATACACCCTTCTAGGGCAACCGTGTTATCTGCAATCCCTTAATATCCCTTACTAGATAGCGATCAATAGGTAAAACCTTTTCAATTTCACAAGGCCCTCTATATTTTGCAAATAATTTTCGGTTAACGCCGGAGGTGGTTACAGAATTTCGAATCATTACATAATCACCTTGTTTGTATGTGTAAGGTGCCTTATGCCTCTTATCATCAGATATTTTGCTATACGATTGCAATCTATTAATGTTTTCTACGGCTTTAGACCTGACTGCCAAAATATGATCTCTTTTATCACCTAACTCTGAAACTAAAAATTCGTTTAAACTATTGCAAGGAGCTCCTTTGGTTCCTTCCAAATAAAAGTGTACTGGGTGAGAACCCTGTGCTTCTATGTAATGTGTTGTTAAGAGCATATTCGACCTTGACCACATGCATGTCCCAATCGCTTTTATTAGTGTCACACTCTTTGTCCAGTAGATTAAACCATCTATCATTTCAAAGACTGAACTTTTATTCTTTTCTAACGCAACCGAGATTGAAACAATTTTTAGGTCTTGCCTTTGTGCAGCTGCGAGAATAAATTCAAACAAGTCATCTTGGACGTGAAGAATATTGAATGAAGAGACAAGTCATGTTTTTTAACAACTTCGATCACCTCATTCAAAGCTGAAAGATTTTGTTCAACGGTTTTGCTAGCGATAATGATGTCGTCTAAGAAGGTTAGAATTAGAGAGCCAAATATGTGCTTCATGTACCTTTCAAAAGTGGATGGCGCATTCTTGAGGTCAAAGGGCCTTATTAAATATTCATATTGTAACGAAGTAAATTTTATGGAATCTCTAGCAAGTGCGACATGATGAAAACCATTTCTAAGGTCAAGAGTAGTTAAAAATTTCACATTTTTGAGACAGTCGAGGTGATCTTCCATCAAAGGTAGAGCTTAGAGTTCGCGGTAGTCAACACAGTGTTGAAGCTCCTTATTCTTTTTTTGTACTAAGACAATTGGTAATACGTATTCCTAATGCGATTCCCGGATAATGCCTTTATTAGTCAAGTCATCTAAAATCCGTTGAAGCTCTAGTTTATGTGCATTTGGAAATTTACGTGGTGGACAATTAATTGGAATTTCTTTCGTTAAAAATTCAACGAAAAATTAAAATTTTCATTACAAAATCACTACGTGGCTTAAATGTATCACTAGTGCCAGAACAATGAACTGGTTTAACTATATCTATAACATCTTTTTTAACAAGTTCCGGAATATCTGGGTTAATATTAAGATTGAACTCACGGTTATTATCGGCTACATCTATGTTTAAAATTTGCTGGATGAAATCTTCATCCTTATGTGCCTGGTAAGATGTATTGGGCGATGGTATAAGAATGGAGACGATGACTTCGGAATCTGAACTGAATGCTGACTTATCCCTAACTGGATTCTGCAATATCAAACCAATTTCCTGGATATAGTCTTTGCCTAGAATAACGGAATATGTCATTGAAAAGTTTTTTAGAACTAAAATATCTAAATTGATACTTATTTTTTGATACAGTACGATTACATTGCTACAAACACTTCCAAAAATATTAAGGGGGCTATTATTAACATCACAGTAATCTCGAGCTTCCAGGGTTCCTTTTCTTGATGATCGAAGGTGGTACAAACTGCTCCTGAACAAAACTGATCGGACTTCCAGAGTTTATCAAACTTAGCAACGTCGTTGATCATCGATAAACTTGAAACTTAGATTCATCTCAAAATCGTTAAGAAGGGTTGATGTTCCATTTTATGTAAATTATGTTTCCGTGCATTGATCGTGGATTCTTAGTGTCCCTCTTGTCCGCATTTAAAACAGATGGTAAGTTTTCTTCCGACGAAACTTCCCCCTTATGAGGAGAAAGTCCGTTTGGCCCATCTATTAATCCATGCTTCAGATCCTCTACCCAGTTATGGAGCTCCTTGAGAATCTCGAACAATTAAAAGATTGTTTCCAGTTAGTGGAATGATTCGGACGAATTTGTAATGACTGATCCCTGTTTCTAGGGTTCCATTGATGAGACGGTATGCTGGCTTGGAGTCCGTCGAGCGAGAGATTGTAGATCCACTCTTCAAACATTCCATTTCAAGGAACTTGTCTAATACCGTCTGTTCTGCCAAATGTACAGAATACTTCTTTTCGAGCACAGTTAGGTGAGTTGCCTTGTTACATTTGAAGATCTTAGAGAAGAAACTTCTGGTTGCATCGTTTTTAGGTAGACCTTGAGGGTCGATACCGACCCAGGTTCGATTTGGAAAATGAACCCTATCATTATACAGAATTCCATATTACAAATCTTATATCCAGATGGGATATGGAAGGCAGGATTCCAGAAATCAAACCATAGCATTGCCTTGCGGCTCCCCCATAAAAATCACAATCTCTAGTAAAGATTCGTGACATAGTGGTGGGTGATGTTGATTAGATAACAAGTATTGACCTTGATGCATGGTATGACAAAAGTTGTTTTTGCATCTACCCCCAGCAAAAAGTTTCGAGACTGCATTGTTATTATAGGGATCATATAGTAGTTCTCTCAGTTCATTTTGAATAAACATCTCAGTTGCTATATTCGTCTTCAGCCAGTAGCAGGATTCTTTTGGGTAGTTAATCACAGGAACCTTCCCCTCTGCGTGTCTTTTGATTTCTGTAACACATTCCGCTTCAGTAATCTCCCTGCGCTGTTCTAGGAATTCAATGGTTGTTGCATCAAAGAAATTCTCCGATCACTTAGTAGGGAGGTCTACTCCTGTACACAGATACAAACTGATAATGTAATTTTGATTTAATGAGGGGGAACCGATGACTTGCCGCGGCAGTCAATCACTGAGGAGACCAAATTATATTAGGACTGGTCGGAAATAATATCTCTGTCGAAAGCTTGGCCCAACTCTTATTAAAGAGGAGCAATAAGATAACGAAACAGAAAATTGAATGTAACACCTTGTTGACCATTTTGGAAAAGTAATTGAGGGTGAGTTTTGAATCGATCACGAGGAATAAGTTGCATATGACCAAGGTCTGGATATTGTCGCGTTAAAGAACAATAAAGATTGTGCAACTGGGGATTATTTCTGAACCAACGTTCCATCGAATGCCGGCATCATGTGCGTTTGATTCTTCTGTGTTCTGTTGTGCTTCTTTTGGTTGTTGCATGATGTGGAACGACTTATTTGTTGGGATGGTATTCCTTTAGTATTTTTGTGATGATAACTATCATGACAGTTCTGTCTCAGCTTTTCATATTTCCGTAGAGAGACTTTCAGTTCGATCATATTATTTGCATTGTAGAGAAGAATTTTATTATTTTCAGAATCTGAAATGCCCTTGATAATTATCTAAACGAGGTCATCTTCTTCAATGCCACCACTAGCTATTTCTTGCATTGACTAAACGTATTGTTGCATCGTTTCGTTTTTTTGTTTTTTTCTACTGCGAAGATCTTCATACAAATCGATTCGAGTAACTGCTTTGTAAAACTCACTATTTAATGCAGTTTTCAACTCATATCAGCACTTAGGATTATCATCGGCGCTGTATGCTGGAACTGAGTTTTTGATATCTCTGAAGCTGTAATTTGTGCACACACGACACTGGACTTAGGTGATTTTCCGTTAGCTGGATTTCTTGAAGTTGCTGCCTTAGTCTTAAAATTTCTTCTTTCTTCTCACAAATTCTTTTTAGTTTTACAACTTGTTCGTCGAGCACTTCCTTATCTGAACCTTGTGGTTCATCCTTTACATCAGATAGCTGATCACTTGTGTTAGCCTCGATCGGTGGAGAATTGTCCCCAATGATCTGTAGCAGTTCCTATTTCGCACTACCTACTACTGCCCTCTCAATGCGAATTCTAAGCTCTGCCCTTGTTCCCTTGGTTTGTAATTTTAAAGCTCGTAGGATATCTTCCAACACTGTGGCTGTTGCAGAATCTAAAAACTCGATCCATTCTTTGAACATTTTAACTTAATAACCAAAACAAAGCAAACACTGGATTTTTTTTTTGTACAAAAAAAAAAAACCCGATGTGAGACAAGTTACGCTTGAGTTTGGACAAAAAAACACTTGTTTGACTGTACTTATGTATGTAGGTATGCTTATCCCACTTCTGATAAAATTGTAGGAAAAAGGAAGAGAACTGACTAAAGAACAAAACGTATTGTATACTTAGCTGTTATTCACAGACTGCCCCTATAGATTTTATTAGATCTCTTTTAACATATGATATGTGAGACTTTTGCGCAGATCATGCGATCAGGTTGCTACGTTATCGTATGTATATAGACACCGCGAGATATGAGCAGCAAAATTTTCGTACAGTGAAGCTGTATAATGTTGGACAACTAAAACTAAATATTTTCCAAAGATGTTTTTGCCTACAAAACAAACAAAAAAGAAACACATTATCCTTATCGCATATTTGTAATTGTTATTTACAAGTAAATAGAATATACAAAAGAGAGTAAATTATTATAAGTAAAAGCGACAGAGTATATAGTATTTATGAATAAAACAAAAAAAAAAAAAAAAAACAAACAAAACAAAATAAGTAAATATTATTATAAATTATAAAATAAACCGATATAAATAAAAGCAACAAAAAAAAAAAAAAAAAAAAAAAAAAAAACAAATGAATGAAAAAAGAGAACGTTTCACAATGTTGTATTTAAACTTTAATTTGTTTTTATTATTTGGATTCGATCTATAAGTCTATTGTATGAGGGCTGTTTGATGAATCCACGGATTGGAAATGAAAACGCAATTTTTTTTTTTAGGTTTTGACAATTTATTTTTCAATATAATCCCCTTTCAAGTCGATACATTTTCCCCAGTGGTGCTGCAACTTGTTTAACCCCTCCGTAAAATAGGACTTTTGTTAGGCTGCAAAATAGTACTCCGCGGCGGCTTGAATCTGCCCAATAAACCGACGTAGTATGCTATTGTGATTGTTTTTCCCTTCTCCAAATAGTCAACGTTGATCACACCTCACGCGTCCCAAAAAACGGTGGCCATCACCTTCGTCTTCCTTGGAGCACAATCATCGGGTAAAACGCATTGCTTCGATTGTTCTTATATGTCTGGTATGTACCATGTACGTGTACGTCCGTGTCTCATCGACGGTCACGAATCCTCCGGATTTCGATTAATCAGAGCCAAGCACGTCTTTGAAGTGGTCTCACGATTACGCTTGTTCTCCGGTGTGAGCAAACGCGGTACCCATGTTGATGTTTTGAAATGGGCTTCAAAATAAAACTTAAGCGTCGGATTATCACTAAATTTTGACAGGCGGGCTAAAAGAGGTTATGGTATACTAATTTTGGCTCAGTACCGCCACCTATCTTCCATTCTGGGTACTCGTTAAACCGCCCTCGTAGACAATAGGCAATGAAATGTTTTTGGGTTCGTTTTGAAGTAAGGTGGTTAGGTTAGCGGGGTGAATATTTTTCATCGACGCGATTGTTCAGCGGATTCAACACTCGCCATTGAGTCACTGGTCAGAAGCACACCGGTAGTTCGCGTTCGATCAATATTTCAATAGCGATAAATCACTGGTTCGTGCAAGTCTGGCATTTTGCACTCACTTCAATATTACCTGATGATTAAGGCCAAACAAATTATGGCCGGGAAATATCTCGAAGTACTTGTTTTTAAAGTATAGTATTGTAGTTACAAGACCACTAGATAGACAGCTAGCCAACTTAAAACTTTTAACGCGTTTATCTCAAAAACTGCATTTTTTTAAGTTGGCCGCACCCATAACTTGAATAATTTTCATTCAATGTGCGGAAGTGCACCATTCGGCCAAAAATCATTATATCAAAAAATGCTACGTACTCTCTAGCTGTTATGTAAAAAAAAAAAAAACTTACATCATAATTCAAAATTAATAGTTGTTGGTACGGTCGTAGACCCTTTCAAAAAAAGAGGTCATCTAAGAAACATTGCACAGCGGCCATTTTTAAATAATTCTATAAAAAATAAAAAGCCTAACTCCTTAAAATATAACAGTGCTCGTTATTTTGAAAGGGAACTTAAGTTGTCTCTCGTACTAGAGCCAAATCGTGCAGACAAAGTGGCTTTCTTTTGCGAGAACCTATGCAGGAACGTTGCTGGAACGTTTTTAAACGGCAAAAACGCTTGGCAGTATACTGTTGATGAAGCAGATTTTCACAGGGATGAAATGCGAATTAACCGAGTTTGCATTACTGATGTGTTACAACTTTAGATAGTTTAGTTTTTTTTTTTTAGTTTAGTTTAGTTTATTGTCCCATAATAAATTTTACAACAAACATAAAAATTAAATAAGCCTTAAACATTTCCATGGAGTTGTCCCTTAAAGCTGGAGGGGAGTCCATGTAAAATGTTAGTAAGGTTTAAAATGTATATATCCTTTTTTTAACAATAAGTTAATACGACAGAAATTAATTATAGACTTTTCTCCAGAAGATTATTCAAGAATATTTTACATATTTACAGATTAATTTTTAACAGTTGTTTTTACATAAAGACATGGATTTAGATCATTCTATACAATTTATTGCAAGCTAAAATAGTTCAACAAGACATATCTCTTAAAGCTTTATTTTTTTTATATGTATCGGCTGGATCGGCATAGAGAACGTGGAAATTGGTTGAAGATAATTGGAACCAGATAGGATAGTTGATGTCTTCCATATGAGTTATGAATACTCGGTATTGTAAAACTACCTTCCGTCCTTTGTCTTGTGTTGATCTTGTGCTCGATAGGATATTTAAACCGTTGGTTATAGTAAATATCATTATTAAGCAGGTTCAAATATTAACGTGGATTATCGTTATATTCAACATACCTGTAAACATACTTAGCTCGTAACAGAATTTGGAATATTCTGTTCTGCGCCCTTTGAAGCTTCATTGTTCTATATTGCATTGTATTCTCCCAGGCTGTATATGCTACTTGCTTCATAAGACTGAAAGGTGCATAGTTGTTCAGACGGTAAAGAGCATATGCAGACCGCCGAAGCCGCATGCAAAGATGGTAGTCCCATTTGAAATTGTCTATCACAACACCAAGGTACCAACACACGTTGACTGTTTCAATGTAGTCTGCACAATCAGAAGTTTGATGTGATATGTTTTTGTGCAAGCACTCAAGATTGTGAAAGCATATGTGGGGAGATCGGATATGCATTATCTAAGTCTTTTAAAAGTTTATAATAAGTCCATTAAAGTGACACCAACGGACAATGTTATCAAACTCTGTTTGCATCTGAGCAGCGCATATATGTTTGTTGCTTACTATTATTGCAGTGTCATCTGCATATTATAGTCCGATACCATTTCGTAGCGCTGAAAGCATATCGTTAACGTACACAATAAAAAAAGGGGGGGGGGGTCCTAAGATTGAAGCTTGTGGTACTCCATCCCAGCATTTTGCAGATCTTTACCTTGAAACTTCTTTCACAAAGATAGCTTTCAAAGAGTGTCAAATGCTTCCAAAACGAAAACATTTTCAAAAAAAAAGCCCCAGTGCGGTACAAGGTTTTTGCCTGGGACATAGTGGGTTCTTAATTTTTTGAAGCGAGGAACAAACAGGGAGTCTTGAAGTACTATATATTGCCGAATAATGGTGGTATATATTGGAGGTATATATTATAGGTATATATTGGAGGTACAATACCCAAACGCAATTTGAGCAAGACTGAAGTTTTACAATAGCGGCGAGAGTCTCGTTGGAGAAGTTGGGGCAGTATAATAGAATGAAGATATTCTCTGGTTTCTTAGTTTCTTGTTTTTTTTTTGTTTCTGCGGACACCTCAAGTCCAAAGCGGAAGGTTTGCAACATTCGAACGATTCAGACCCTATGGGAAAATATTCGCACTTACGAGTATGTTTTGTTCTCTCATATGTGGAAAAGTAAAAGTCCGGCTGCAAAAAGAAATTGTTTTAAAAAATGAGATCCACTTTAATTTATAAAACTAAACATTTTATTTACTTAAAGGACTTCTTTTGCTAACCGTTGAAGTTTGTATCTAATGTAATAGATGTAATCGTATGACACGTATTTGATTTCAAACTTGCCACTTGTACGATTTGGAAATTATGTAACCTGAGAACCATTCTAGAGGCCGCCCTATATTGGATTACTGTTAGTCGTTAGTGGATTTGAGTCATCCAATTATCTCGTGCTCTTCTTCGAACCTCGACTGAAACTTGATCCTCTATCGTTTTTGGCCGGCGACCTTCGTTGAACATATCAAAATCAGCTTATTTGCTCAGCCTGAAGTTTTTCTATTATCGGTTTCTTATTGTGGACACTTATGCGAGTGCGCGAATTTATTTTTAGATCAAATTCTGTCTCATCCCCTGGCATTCGTAATATTTTCATATCCTTCGCTGTCATTTTTCCTTTATACTTCCAGTTCATCGTCTAGCATTGCGATGGGTATGTGAAAACCAGACGAACGTCTGTCGTCTTTGGGTTCAATCAGTATTCTTGCGCCATAAAATTTTTTCGGACGGTGCCACCATCTAAATGGGCATCAGGAGTTTGGTTTTTTTTTTCGAATTTAGTACGACTGATTCGAAAATCTATATTTTCTAGGAAATATATCCAATTATTAAAGGTTGTCTAAAAAGCTGACATATATATGACTGCTAGCGCTGTCATTTAAAAGCAACTTCCTAGGTGTACTCCAACGGATTAAGTACGACTTATTCGAAAGGTCGAAAAGTAGCCGCCTAGGCGTACTCCAACTTTAACTTCGAATTCTCCAGTTATTTCCTCGTGTTTATTCCTCTCGGGTGCATTTTGAGATCTTAGCACCTTCCTTTTAAAACCGCTGTGAACTCTAGCGAACGCTTTTTGCAGGCCCAATGAGGCGATATGCAATTTTTTTTAAACAATAAACTGCAACGGACTTAAATAGCATAACGCGGCCGACTTTCAAGAATTCATATATTTTGGTATTATGCGACAGTTGTTTCACCGATCGGTAATTTTTATACATAATTTCTTATGTCGCGTTGGCCTTTATACAGTGGAACAAGAAAGCTCTTTCTCCGCTTGTTAGGCATTCGATCTCCTATCTCATTTTATTAAATCGTGTTCTTCCACGTTGGATTACTTCTACTGCTTGTCGCCTTCTGGTGAGTTGTGGGTATACCTTTACTAGATACAGATAAATGGCATCTACTGCTATCGCACGTGCATTTTATGATCCAAAGCTGGCCTGCTAAATCGTCCAATGTACTTAAGGTTAGAATATGTGTGTGCTTGAGAGTTAGCGATAGAACCTAAGAATTTAAAGATAACTATTATATATCGTTACGTTTCTATTGAGAAAGTCATTTGAATAATTTTATTAATTTACAATTAAGCACTTTCGGTGTCTTTTATTACGATGTAATACCGTAATTACTATATATGACAGATTCAATAATTCCATTGAATTGTTTTATAATTTGTTTTGTTGGTTTTTTACCTCATTACTCGTACGTACATATTAATTTTGTCGTCCTCACTTATTCAATAAGAATCTGTTCTTTACACAGACTCAACTTTAATGAGCTTGGTTAAAATAGAAAACGGAACGATAATAACCGTTTTTTTGTCATTAAGAAAACTGTACTAATGGATAATCCATGAGATATTACCTACACTATTTTCTATCTTTTACTTCTAAAAGATCAACGATTACTTAATGGAGAATTTCGAAAAAGGAATAAATAATTGTAAATAGCTGCTGGATTTTTTTTTATTTAATAAATCTAAATGAGCTTATATCATGCTTGTGTTTGTTGCATAATTGCAGCTGTATTTCGCTCCGATATTTTCTTTAAGTGATTCATGCACTTGGTCGAGCATTGGCGTATACTTTTTCTATGACATAGCCATGCAAGAAAAAGTTTAATAGTAATCAATCTCACGATCTCGGCGGCTAATTGAAGTCACCATTTCCATAGTATCAATTTCAGGAATAAAAGCTCAGTCAACATAGTTTGGTAACGTAATCCTTTCATTGAAACGGTCGCAACAGCATCATCTAAAGAAAAAAAAAAAATGGCCTTACGATATGGCTAGCTCAAAAACCGCACCATACTGTCACTCGTTATGGAGTTTGGTTTGTTTACGTACCCAGACAAATGGAAATAAATTTCATCACTCAGAATAATTTTGTGTTACAAATCATGATCTTGTTCATTTATTTCATTTATTACAAACGAGTATGTTAATGAAAGTACGGCGTTGTGTGTGCTCTGCTGGCTTGCAAAGTTGTTGCGGATAGGACACATCTGGTTTTACAGTCTCACTATCAGCTACCTTGTCTTGCCGGACGAACACGAATTGCAGTTTTCATATCACTAGCCTGTTAGACACGTTCAAATTAAATTCAGTACGAAGTGAATTTTCAGTATTTTAACACGTTATACGAGTATGGATCGGTCCACATTTCATAATTTTTACATACCAAAAATTATTGCGATAATAGTCAAATGTTAAACAATGGTATGAAATTTAAAATGACACCTCTAGTTTGATGATCCTCTATAAAAACAGCTACGTTTGATTTTATCTACCTTCAGGAGAGTAGACTTTAGTTTCCAATATTCCTTGCAACAGTGTAATTTATTTTAGATGATGCTGTCTCTTTAAGGCTTATAATATGGTAATAAAATATACCATATGTTCTAATAGATGTACGAGTATAATGTCCAATTAATATCCTCTGAACAGTTTTTTTCTCGAAGTACTACACATTAAGCGAGCGGGGTTAGGGTAATTGAGTTCTTATGCGAGCCAGCCTTGTTGTACCGAGAGGGAGCTTACTCATAGGTACAGTCCGAAAAATCGAAAATTTTTGACATTGTGCGCCATGTAAGGGGCTTCGTCCACTGAGTTGTTCGTTTGGATTGGAATCGATGACTCTTCAGGTCAGAGCTATAACATTCTTTCGCTCTAAATGTTCCAGTTATCTCAAGACTTGTATTTTTCGCAAAATTCGGTGTTCCTCCTCCAAATCCCGTCAATGCAGATAGGACCAAAAATCACTCGAAGAAACTTGCGTTCAAAATGATCAACGAATGACGCGAACCATTCAAGTCCGAAAATTTCCAATTATCTCCCATACTTTGAAAGTATACGATCTGCACCAATTGCCCGCCCCCACTTCATTATTTTTACGACTTCGCTATTTTCGGTTTCTTCGCCTCCTTCTTGCAATGTCGAATTCAAGATGCACGTTATTGATTTCGATGTTTCCACTGACTTATTCCACTCTAGAATGGTTCTTATCGTAATTTTTTTCTCAGGCTCCACCACGATGTTTCATTATTTTGCAACATTCTTATTTTTTTCATCGATGTTGTTCCGTTATTATGTTGATGTTCTAGCTTGTGATATGGAATTTATTTCTTATGAGCATCATGTTGCCCGTCCTCGGAAATCGTCGAGCTCTGACGTGAATATTTTTATTCAGACTAGAATCGCACTCCGCTGTGCGGAAGAAGTGCCCCGCGATCCAGTGTATGAGTGTGTCGATAGTATATATTTTATTTTCTATAATTTGGTGTATCCTTAAAATGTTTGACCACCGCGCGAGCGAAGGAAAGTAAGTTAGAAAAGAATGAGATGTACCGACGTATATTGGTTTAAAATGTTTGCAGGTTGTAACAACTAGGAAATAAAGTTGTATGGCCCAGGAAAGAATCACGATATTTCAGAATACTGCCGAATGTGGGATTTAGGGTAAATTAATAACCAATCGTAGCGGATGGGATGTTCGTGTAATTGTTAGAATGTAAACCTTAATCTATCATTACGATAATTTTTGATAAGTAAAAACTAGAAGATTATTAAATATGGATGGTTACAAACCCGCACAACCCAGGTGTGTTTATTTCGAGAAGATCACAGGAATTGGGCCTATCCGCAACCTCTTTGCACCGTATATTTCATATATTTCATGTCTTATATGCTTAAAAGCTCCAGGAATTGAGGCTGGCAGAGCACGCTGATTATGTGTCGAAAATTATTCTGTTATGAAGCTCATTTCTATTTATTTGGGTACGCAAATAAACAAAACACTCGCATCTGGGGCTCCGGAAACTCAAGAATGGGTTGGCTGTTGGGACATATTTTTTTTAAATCATCCTGGTGCGACCGTTTCAGTGAATAGATTGCGTTACCGAACGACGTCGACTGAAGTCTTTTTTGCCTGAGATTTATGCTTTGGACATGGATGACGTTTATTTTCAATAGGACGGTGTTACATGCCATACAGCTCGCGAAACAATGGCTTTATTGCGTGGCAAACTGTGATTACACACTGTAGCCTTAGGTTTACATAACAAGTACATACGTGCCCAAAAAGGCTTTTAAAAACAGATATCAACAAGTTATAACTCAATAAATGACTTTGGTTTATCTTTATTTTGAAAATCCTTGCATTTCTATCATATTTGGCTCTTCGTATTTTCAATGGAAACCTGTGTAAAAATCCCATCATAAAGGGGTTAGACCACTCTAGGATTTTTAAAAAATCTACTTTTGTTTTATTGCTTTCAATGATCTCTTAGGACCATAAAAATGATATCCCAAAAGGTTATGGGTGGAAAATATCTCGAAGTACTTGTTTTCCAAAGTATAGTTCAAGGCCGCCAGGTAGGCAGTGAGCCAGCCTAAAATTTTAAACACGCTAATCTCAAAACTGCCTTTTTCAATTTGGCTTCACTCATAACTTGGAAAATTTTCACCCAATTCACGTCAAATTTCAATTAGATAAAAATACACGAGGTGTGTTCAGAAAGTAAGGTGACTTTATATGTTTTTTTAAACA
The DNA here is from genome assembly GCA_907269105.1 of Volucella inanis. Taxonomy (NCBI): domain Eukaryota; kingdom Metazoa; phylum Arthropoda; class Insecta; order Diptera; family Syrphidae; genus Volucella; species Volucella inanis. Next base: position 36,747,683 of record OU026156.1, on the reverse strand, counting down.
AAATTTATTTATTCATCAATATTAACGTTGTCCCCTCCTCAGATATAATACACTCGTGCAAACGTTTTTTCCAATCCTCGAAGCTCTTCTCATAAGAATTTTTTGGTATAGCTACTTACAGCTATAGCTCTTTCACTTATGCTGTTTTTATTTCCTCAATTGGCGGAGATTTGGCATTCTTCATAGGTATCTTTAGTTTTGGGAACGGGACCAGTTATTCGTCACCAGTTAGGACACTTTTGAGCAAATCAGGATCATCATTGACGTCATTCATGCAATGTTCTTCTGATCAAAATTAAGAAGTCCTGGAATCAACTTCGCTAACACACGTCTCATGCCCAAAACATCCGTAAAAATTGAATGACATGAGCCGACGGATATACCAATATCCTTAGCAACTTTTCTTATGGTAATTCGTCCAGAACGGCCATCTTGGAAGAGCTTGTACCACTTGTAAGCATTTCTTTTTTTTACTTAGAAGCCGACTCACCGTATTCCACTGTTAACATTTCAAGTATTTTAGAGCACTTGATTACATTTTTCACACAAAATTTGATGCAAATTTGCTCCATTTTTTATAATAATTGAAAATCGCCGAGCACACCAAAACATGCCTAATCTTTCTATCTGTCAAAAACAAACTGAGAATGCTATATACTTAAAACTATAAAGATTTGTTCGTTGCCCACGAAATTCCTAAAGTCACGTTACTTTTTGAACACATCTCGTATTGTCTAAATAAGTACGTACTATTTATATATATTTCTGGCGGGTTTTCTGCGAATATTGCAAGTTTGCTTTGAATCAATATGTCAAAAAAAAAAAAAAAAAAAAAAAAAAAAAAAAAAAAAAAAAAATCATACGTACTTCTCTACGTATTGTTATGTAAAAAAAAATTATTGACCTATCATAATTCAATATTTACAGGGGCTGTTGGTTCGGCCGTAGAACTTTCCAAAAAAAGGCATCATCAACGCTGCACAGTCGCCATTTTTAAATAAATTATTCTATAAAAATTATGTTTTACAGTCAATTATATGTAATTGACTTATATTTTTCCTGAAAAAAAAAAAAAATTAAAAAAAAGCCTATTTTCAAGGGTTCTAGAGTGGCCTTACCCCTTAAATACAGCGCTCTTCACAACTATCATATCTTTGTAAACTTTTACGTTATTTGCAAGCGTGATAACTGAATTTATTTAAAGTTTAAAACAAAAAGAACGTACAACAGTAGTTTGCTGCGAAAAATTCAGTCTTTTAGCCTTCATATGCATTTCGTCACGTGTGTCATTCGTAGTCGATCTTACAAATATTCACTTCTTCACGTTTAGCCTAAATTTGAAAACAAGACCAACAGAAAATGATACCATTTACATTTTCAAAAGTAAAAAGAAAATCGCGCCAAGGTTGCAAGTTCTTCAACTACATTCTTACCAAAACCAGAATCAGAACGAAAACGATCTGACGCTGCAAAATAAAATTTCTGCTCACCATCATACTGCATACTGACGCTCTGAATTCAACAATATCAATTCTGGTTTTGACTTTATTTAATGTGTCTCGCAACATGTTGCTACCCGTATGTTGTGTGTATTGACCAACTCATTTCCATTGGTGAAGCTAACTCAGCCTATCTAAGCCAAAACCAAATGTATAAGGCAATTAGCACCTGTGAGAGCCGCCAGGTAAAGCCAGTGAATCTCTGATTCCATATATCCGTATTGACTTCAATAGACAGCAGCGGTAACATGAATATCATCAGTTCGATGTGAACAATCAAACTGATTGGTTGGGTTGGCTACGATCCATTAATGAAAAATAGAAGTGTGCCTTGCTGATTACAAAAAAAAAAAAAAAAAAAAAAAAAAAAAAAAAAAAAAAAAAAAAAAAATAACAAATAAAGTTAGATTTCATTAAATTCCGTTAGAAGTTTTAATTGATTAGAATCAATTAGCATTGAATTAATTCAAACAGTAAATATGCGGGAAACACTCGGATGCATTGTGGTCGTGTTAATGTATGCGATAGCTGCAGCGGATGCGCGTGATTCGCCAAATGCGAACGCATATCTTGTGGATAATGGTGATAAAATTCTCCACGCGAATACGGGCGTTGATAGCTCTACATACATTGGACAAATTCTAAGTATTGATGAATTTCAAAGGTTTTCGAAGGGAATGCAGCTAGTGCGTGGTGAAAGGTGTAAACTTGATTTGAATACAACCCTTTGGGGTATTGTAAACGATGAGCGTTGGGCTGTTGCAAGTAAGTTTCTCGAAATGTTCGAATAAGGATGTGTATAATTTTAATGATGTGGACTCCAAATATGAAACTTAAATTTTGATTGTGAAATTTTTGAAAGGAACTGGGGTTTAAAGTGACAAATATGGAAATCTTCTTTAATAGTTGCATTGTGCATCAGATGAATGGAACATGTGTTAATTTGTTATTTAAATATGGGTCTTTCGGTATCATGCAGCAGTTAGTGAGTGCTATAAAATAGTACGCATACGACATACACGTAGAATTAGTTGGGAATTTCATCCTTTCATAAACTTTTGCAATTACTGTGTATGTATACAACGTATGTTGATAGAAAGATTAGGTGGCATCAATTTTGGGCAAATATAATGGTTCTAAGAACGAATGAAATAAATTCTCTTCGGTTTAACTTTTTTCAATATTAAAGTATCATACATATCCGGTTACATAACATATCTATTACTCTGTACAAAATAAGTACAGTGCCGTTGCAATATCACATAATAGGCTTACCAGTATGTACACCAGAAAAACGCTTCTGTATTATTCAAATTTTGTATTCTCTCTTCAACATATAGAAGTTGAAGTGATAGTTTTGGCCTTCATATACGATCAACTGAGCTCATCATTCGTCCTGTTGTAGATCGAGTTCATGACGGTCATGACGGAAAACCAACCATGTGAAACTATGTGAAAGAGGCATGGATGTGACTTTTAGACGGGAATTCACGGATTGGGCTCTAGAGCGAGTTGAAGTCGATTCTTATTTTTATTATCGCGTTTATTGAAAAGGATGGCTCAATGGGTTTGCGAACAAGTAAAATTGCCATTCCTGAAGTGAAGTAATTTTAGAAGAGATTTATGAGACTCAATAAAATCCACAACAGTGCACTGTTTGGTATGATCTTCATGGTGGTGGATTCATCGATTTTTGTTTTTATTTTTTATTCTCAAATGAGTCCGGAGTTTAAGTTATAATTAGGGGCCAACGTTACCAGACGATGATCAGTGATTAATTCTTTGAACACATGGACGACATTCATACGGATGGTATGGGGTTTAGCTGGAAGGCACTACGTGGTTTATAACACCTTGATGAATATGCGTTAAATATTGAAATTTTTTGGACTTCTGTGTTGAACTACTAAACAAAAAGGAATGTTGTCTCTGGAAAAAATGTGTGTTGAAAAATTCATCGTTTACCAGGCACTGTCTAAGCTGTTCTAGAAATAAGCGTTGCCTGCTTAATTTATTTCTTCAGTAATATGGTTTTTTTTTCTGCAGCTACAAAACATAAGCATTAGCATCTGTGATATTAATTATACATATATTTACCGGAAGGAAGGGCAGCGTCCTCGAAAATTAACAAATTGTTCCTTAGAAGACACGTTTTCATCAGGATCATTAATAATTTGATGGATCACAATTCATCTGTCCCAAAGTTCTTTACTTTACTCTTATCATCAAGCCCCATAACGCCAGTTAGTATTTTTTTTTTTTTCGACGTTGTGAAATGCAAATTCTTCCATAAACCAACGCACAACATTTCATCTTTGTTCTAACAAGCATTGCCAAACACTCGAAATCTTTTCAAATTAGTATTTTCAATAATAATTTTATGCAATGGCATACGAGAGATTACTTTGAAAGCATCCTGATTTCGTGCAATTTTGTGAGAGACGTAAGATGTTCTACTTTGACATTAGTGGCGTCTACGAAAACGAGGTATTGGTGTAGTACAATTAAGAAAATTTTGCTTTGATGACACAATAGTTGAATGTCTATCTGTCTGGTTGTCAGTGTCGATTTCTTCATGAACAAATCGGTGAGGAAAGTTACAGCTCGTCAGTGTTGGAGTGCGCCAATTGACAGTGCCATATTTGTGTCGATTATTAGTTTATCGAACAGCTAAAAATCTTATTGAGGTAATGCAAAGAAGTTTTACTTAGGCGGCGCTACAGCTCGGGGTAAACCTGGGTCTTAACTAAGAAGCTTCTCTAGTTAGCCCGACCCTTTGCAAACTGCGCAATCGCACTCCAAGTCGATTGAGGTCATTTTTTACTTGTGGGCGCCATCTAAGGTAAGGTCTTCTTCTATTGCGTTGTCTCTGAGTGTTGACATATTGGTGTCCATTCGCTCTACATGTCTATGTGTCCATTCGCTCTACATGGCTGTCGCTGTACAGCTCGTATAATTCGTCGTTGAATCTTCTACATATTAGAACTATATATAAATTAGAACTACAATGGTCAAGGGCTCATATAGGTACTCAATTGCCTTATTAGTCCAAAGAGTGTTTCTTCGTTTTATTTCTACTGAGGTGTTGTTAGCAGAATTTATAGCAGAGCCAAGGTGGATAATACCTTGAAATTATAGCTTTCGACAATAATATTCTGTTCACTTCGTCGATGTTGTGTGCTCCTTCTTGTTGACAGTATATACTTGGTTTTGCCCTCATATACCGCTCAACCTTATTTAGCAGCTGTCGTTCAATACTAGCTAACGCGCCGGTGACCGCAAGCTGAATTCTACCAATTATGTCAATATAATCGGCGTACGCTAGTAAATGCATAGACTTTTGAGCATTGTGCCTCCAGTATTCACTTATGAGTTCCGTATAATCCTTTCAAGTATGATGCTAAAGAAGTCAAATGAAAGCTCGTCACCTTGTCTAAACCATTTTTTTAACATCAAATGCCTCCGTTAAGTTCGTATTGACCTTGATGGGGTAGAGAGCGTTCTCAATCGTCATTCTGCACAAGGCAAGGATGTCAAAATAAGGCATGGCTTTATATAGCTCGGCCCTATAAATTCTGTCATATCAGGTTGTTAGCGAAAGGTTTCGGTTTTGAGGAGATTTATACCTCTATAGTTGGTGCAGTTGAGATGGTATCTCATTTTTTGTGGATCGATAGTGAGATTTCATTTATCTAGCATACGAGGTGTGTTCAGAAAATAACGGGAATTTTCAAATTTTGCATAATAAAATTTTCAGCTGTATTCATTATTTATTTTGTCTGTGGCTGCCGCTAAGGTTAGGCGTGTTTTTATGAGATTTTCGTTTGTTAAAAGAAACGGATCAAAGAATTTGCCATGGATGCACCAGCACATCAACAACCGATTAAAACGTGGAAAAAGGGAAATAAAGAAATGGTTGTGAACGATCGCCGAATCACAATCAGAGAAGTCGCTAATGATGTTGGCATATCGAGTGGCTCATACCTACAAAATTTTTTCGAATGTTTTGGGTATGAAACGCGTGGTATCAAATTTTGTTAAAAAAATTGTTGAATATTGAACAATGCCTGTTCCTGAATTTTTGGCTAAAACCAATATTGTAACGATGCTCCAGCATCCATATTCGCCAGACATGGCTCCGTATGACTTCTTCCTATTTTCAAAAAGAAAGAGAACATTAAAGGGTCGTCGTTTTATAAGCATAGATGACATTAAAAGTGCATCACCGAAAGAGCTTAAGGCTATCCCAGAGATCAAGTTTGAGAAGTGTTTTGAGGATTCCAAGAAGCGCTGGTACAAGTGGATAATATCTTATGGGGACTATTTTGAAGGCGACACATTAATATAGACGAATAAACAAATATTTTTTTCAAAAAAACTAAAATTCCCGTTATTTTCTAAACGCACTTCGTACACTCTTCTGACCAGATCTGAGAAATGAGTTTGTATATGCTCTTCACAAAGCTGTTACCAGCAGCTTTGAATACCTCGACGGATAAGCCATCATGAGATGAGGAAATCGTGTGCTTGCTATAGTGATATTTCTTCCCGCCGACGTGTTGTCATGTAGGATATGCTTATCAACTGTCATACCAAAGATTTCTTCCTTTTCTATTCTTGTGTTAAAAACGTACTTCAGACAAAGGAGCTCGTAGAAGCATTCTTTGGTGGCGTCATCCTTGCCTTCCGTAGGGGCATGGGCGTATATTAGTCTTATGTTATTTAAGTGAATTTTGCCGTAATGCGAATTGCTCGTGTGGGGAACTCAATACCTATTGCCTAAGTCAGCCACATATGGCAATTTCGCATTCGAATACGCGCTGTTTATTTTCCCTATAGCAATTACCATAGTATATGAATATATAACAGTTTTTCATCATTCTTATGTCCTGCCCATCCTATCGGACTTCTTGGATGACTGTAATATCTCCTTGATTGTAGTCAAGGGCCTCTGCTAATTTTTCGGCTACTCATGGTCTGTTAAGGGCCCGAACATTCCGCGTGCAGATCCGAAGGTCGTTGCCCTTTAAACGTTTGCAAGTACACTGGCAGTTTATTTTTATATTTACTTTGTCACATCTTTTTAATCTCTTCCGTATATGGTTGTGAGCCCTATGATGGCGCAGCCCAGTGTAATGCTACTGGACGGGCATGCAAAGAGTACACTAAAATGAAAAGTACGAAACGGCAGCATTATATTTTAAGCGAATTAAATTCAACAATGACGTTCGCTTCCCACTTGATTATGTTGTTAGTATTAGAATGAGCCTTACATTAACTGTCTTATACCGAAGAGCAGGGAAGTGAGTAAGTAAAGAAATATGTTGAATATGTGATAAAAAATTAAATTTAACCATGTGGTTGACAAATTTAGCCCATCAGAAATCTTTTTGTAAACATCAGTGTTGAAATCGTTAATCTTCTTAAGGTTAGTTTCTAGCACACGAAGGAGTTATTTATCGAAGTCTTCATATTTGTCAAAAGAGCCTGAAGCTAAGTTTTATTTAATCCCTTGTAATACCAAATGCCACTCGCTTGATATGACTAAGGTTAGAAGATATCAAATAACCAGTGGACTGGTCCCAAATTTATCATGAGTTACCTAAAAGTTTCGTACTAATACTCGTATCAATACGAAAGTGATGTGGAAATGGGAGAAAATAAAGAAGTCTCGTTTTTATTGTGGACGGACTTGACAAATGCTGTTTACCATTTACTTAGAAAGGTTATTACATTTCAGAGCGTATTCAGTTGTTTAAGCGAAATATTTGAGTACTCTTTAAGTGCTATCTTTTGCCTCATTAATATGAGTATCCTTAAGCCGATTTATGTTAAAGTTTACCAGAAGTCGTTTGAATGCTTTCATTAAAGAAGGTTAAAAGTTCAACGACTTCATGTTGCTGGTCTCCAATATATAATCTTTTATGTACATATATTAATAATAATATAACAAAAGAAAGTTTGAAGCAGTGAATAAAATATAGAAGTAGTATTCCAGTTCTTATTTGTCGATTACTACGCTAGAGGTTCTGGGTTCAATACTCAAAAAATACACCGAAAATAGAAAAGAAATTATTTCTGCTGATGACACGAGCTTCTCAATTAAGTAATGGTATACCTTCGAAAGTCAAAATTTCTGCTCAGAAGAATGCCTCGAAGTTGGTAAGAATTGTTATTCCTTCTTGTTTCATTGTATAAAGTCGTAGGCTTCGGAGAAATTGTAGTAACAAACGATCATGATACTTACCTAGGCAATTGACGAGGAAATTGAATATAGCTAGTTGCGTTTGAAGTAAATCTTTTTCTATAGAAAACGTCTGAAACGAAAATTTTAAAAATATATTCATACTTTTTATTTGTCAAATCTCTAGCTACAAATTAAGACAGAAAGCACGACCTGGGACGTACTAGTCAATCATCAATCGCATTACCGACTTCATTCATCAGAAAGATGTCGATAGCGCGGATAAAAGCTCGCTTCAAAGACTCAATATTACGGTGAATAGTACAGCAGGTAATTCCCAATAAAACTGATTACAACCTGTAATTCAAAGGGTTGAGGTCCGGACTACCAGTTGGCCAACCATGCGGTGATATGAAGTCGGGTACATTTTTTGTTAGCCTTGTGGGCTGGAGCAGAATATTGTTGGAATATCCAGTGCTTGTTTGCGAACATTGTTCGGCTTAGAGGCTTAACGACGTCTTCTAAAACAGTGGTTTGGTAACCTTTTGCCAAAGTCTTGACTCCTTTTTCACAAAAATGTAGATTGGTTATGTCATCATAGCTCCCTTCCCACCATGTCATTACATTTGCGAGGTGGTAGCCAGTTTCAACACTTGGAATATGTTCTGAAGCTTCTCTTAATGTTCGAGCATACACTCGATTAAATTTGACGGTAAAAATTTGCTTGTGAGCATTTTTAGGACACCGCCTTAAGAGAGGTTTTGATTTTTACTTACGTTTCTGCTTCAATGCCACTGTTAGCAGGTGTCCAGTATGTGTTTTGTAGGCACTTAGATCCAAGTCTGGCCCAAGACCCAAGCACAAGATGAAGTGAGACATGAATTTTTTATAAAATGTTCATTTCCCACGACAAGATCTTTTGCTTTCTCAGTGGTTTGCGTCTGATTCGAGCCTGCGCAGCTTTGATGGCTAACAGTCCGTTAACGGCCGATCTTTGACGGTCACATACTCCATCAGTATCCTCGACGAATTTAATAGTACGATTAGCAAAAGAGTGAATGATTCCAAGCGGTCGCAAGGTCCAAAATAATACCTTCTGCCATATTACACTTGTATAAGCCGACCACAATTCTGGTGCCATTCGGCAAATTGCTTCACGCAAACGTCTCATAACGCCTAAATAATACTCTTTGTTTACTGTTTGGCCTTCTAGCAAAAATTCATGATGCACTACACCGTTGTAATCGATGAAAACCGTGAGCATTGCCTTCTTTTTTGGCTGAAATCGATGCGGTTTTTTTGGTCTCGGCTCATTTGGTGAACGCGATTTACTTCTGATGTCTGGGATTGCGTGTCGTACTCATAAGCCCACGTCTCGTCTAGCAAAGCATCTTTTTTGCGTGGTCAACACTGTCTCTTTTTTGAATGAAATTGAGGTCTTTTGGCACCAACTTTGATGCTACACTACGGAAACTCAAATCATTAACCAAAATATCTTGGACGGATCCATAGGCAATATTCAAGTCCTCCGCTATCTCTCTGATGGTTAACTTGCGGTTAATGACCAACATTTCTTTTACTTCATCAATGTTTTTGTCGGGTTTCGATGTCGATGGTCTGCCACTGCGTTCATCATCTTCGATTGACTCACGACCACTTTTGAGCCGCTCGTGCCAGTAGTAAATGACCGTTTTCTTTAGAGAATCGTTACCGAAAAACTTATTTAACATTTCCAACGTTCACACACCATTTAATCCATTTTTTACGCAAAATTTAATACTAGTTCGTTGTTGCAAATTTAAATACCAACAACAGATGTAACAACTTAGCAAAAAAATGGAACTCAAATCGGAACAATGGAACAGCCACACTGTGACGCCACCGGGAACTTTTTGATCAAGGTGGTAAAACACTTGAAATATGTATCGCGCATAATATCATGAACAGCTTATAAAAAAAAAGAATATCGTCAATGCTAGATTTTAGAATAATGGAGTTAGTACTCCTCATAGCAGTGAGGCTGGATGTGTCAATGCTTTGACAGGGCTGTTCCTTAATAGGTGAAGGAAGAACTGTATGGTTGTATATTGTGGTTGAAGAATCTATCTGTAGAATCTAAAAAATATCATTATTCGCAACCTTCCACACTTTAAACAATTGGATTTGTGTCTATTTGAGTTTGAGTAACGAATATTTCTAAAACTGCTCAGGATTGAACGAACTCAAAGTCACGGTTGACGCGTCTATCAAACTTGTATAACTTGTTACAATTCTTATTTAAGTCACAAAGAATTTTAGAAAGATCTTGTTTGTTTATTTGCAACGTAATTAACTGTTATTTTAACTTTAAACCGTATACATTACTTATCCACATGAATGAGACGTATCCCCCAAATGCCACAAGCAACTTAGTCGTTATATTAGTGACGGACCATATTTTGCATTTCTAATTACACATTTAATTAATGTATGTACTAGTTGTAAGCATATGTCTTTAGTCCATAGATATAATATTATTGCGTTGGATAGAATCAAATAACTAATTCACTAATATAGGTAGTTTGCAAATATGATTGCCTTTATGTAAACAAATATTTTTTTTAGTTGATAGATAAGATCTGTTTCGTTCTACGACCATGGCAATTTTGAAATCAGGAAATCATGTTAATTACATTCTAAGCAATTACTATATATTGCTCACGATGCATTCATAGGCTTGTCCAATACCCTTGAATCATAAGAGTATCTTAACAGTTTTTTTTATTTATTTTTTAAAAAGAAAAATTGTTTTACAATTTTTAGAAAATAATTATTTTAATTACAAACGATTAACTAACATGGGAAAACGCTATATGGTAACATGTGGTAATGATATTTGTTTTCACATAATATTGGGTCTATAACTTAATTCGTGGTTGGCTAAGAGATGGCGTAACTTGTATTATTCCATTGTTATTATTCCATTGGAACATACTTTGGAAAGCTACTGTCATTGTACGTCATTTCAGTATATGTCATTCATTTGAAGAGTAAAAAACAATTTTTTTTTCACTCAAATATGTCGAACTTTGTGCCTGAAAAAGTGTTTTTGCGGGGAGCTCTTCTTCATTACTTTAATATGAAAAAAACTATTGCCGAAAGTCATCGTATTTTGGTGGAAGTTTATGGTGAACATGCGCTAGCTGAGCGAACGTGCCAAAAGTGGTTTGCACAATTTAAGACTGGTGATTTTGGCTTGGAAGACGATGAACGTCCTGGGCAGCCAAAAAAGTTTGAAGATTGTTACAGGTGATGAAAAATGGATCCATTACGACAACCCCAAGCGCAAAAAATCATATGTGAAACTCGGCCAACCAGCCAACAGCAAAGCCGAATATCCATGGCGCGAAGGTAATGCTCTGTATTTGGTGGGATCAGATGGGTGTGCTGTATTATGCACATTATCAATGGACAATGCTACCGAACACAATTAATCCGTTTGATGAGAGCAGTAGCCGAAAAACGCCCAGAATATGCGACCAGACACGAGGCAAAAATTTTCTATCATGACAACGCTCGGCCCCACGTTGCTATTCCGGTTAAAAACTATTTGCAAAATAGTGGATGAGAAGTCTTACCCCACCCGCCTTATAGCTTAGACCTTGCTCCTTCTGACTACCATTTGTTCCGGTCGATGCAGAAAGCCCTCACTGAAATACGGTTCACATCAGAGCAGAATATCAAAAATTGGCTTGATTTATTCTTGGCTGCCAAGCCGGCGCAGCTCTTTTGGGACGGGATCCACAAATTGTCAGAAAGATGGGAAAAAGTCATAGCTTTAGATGGGCAATACTTTGAATAATACTATTGCATATGTTTTTCTTAAATAAACGTTCAAATTTAAAAAAAAAACCGCACGAATTAAATTACATACCCAATATTATATTTATTATATACAAATAATGCAGTGCTAGTGATGTCTTTATGCCAGCACTTTAAAGTGTTCTACAAAAAGAGGCAAATAAGCAAAGTTTTTCCTACTTTGTTTGTTATGCTTATTTTGGTCTACTTAAATCCTGGAGACCCATATCCTATATAGCTGTGCTTACGAGAAAATTAACTTTCCTGTGATGGGACCTAGGTAGGCATTCTTAAAGCTTAATCTTATTGTAACCAAGGATGTAAAAAATACACTGTAAGTCGGCCTTCCGAGAGTCTTCTTCATATATTTCCACGTAAGCTTGAAAAAGCCTGATAAGATGAGCAAGATCTTAACATAGTGAGCTGTTGCGCTTGTTCTACTTGTTCTTTACAATTAAGTGTATTATATTCCAGCTAACAGTTTTATTTTATTTTATTTATTGGAATTCGCTATGTATATAGATACACTTGCAATAGTGTTCCTATAAAATTAAGAAACAATGTAAATTAAAAAAAAAAAAAAAACGTTAACTTTGTCAGAATATCCTCCTCGAGTCTTTCAATAGCTTTAACAAGTCTGCTCATACGCTCATCCATTTTGATAGCATTTCAGTTGAAACGCTATAACAGGTGTTATTCAGTTGCAATCAAAAGGATCCTGGTGAGCGAATGTTTTATCAAATTTCAGTAGGGTGTCATATTGATTAATACGTCTGCTTTTTCATTGGTCTGTTGCAGAGAGCTTCATAACAACTTTGAAATGTTTTTCGTTTTCTTTTTGAAAGACTTTCATACGAACGAGATCGCTAGTAGAACTGAAGAAAAATAAAAAGGTAAACTCGATCCACCCAAACGTTAAACAAAACGCTTTTCTTCGTACTGAAAAGATTGTTTATTGTTGTATCATTTTGCAGATTTTTAGTACAGTAAGCCTTTTATTTCATTCACAAGTAAACATAATCAAGTTATCTTCCTTGAATAATGGTTTGTCTGGGAAATTGACTTTTGCTGCATATAAGCGCCACATCAATGTTATTCTACTATAATCATTTCCTAACTGAGACTCTGATAAAAGCCAGTCAGAGCCAAAAAAAATCTTTACATTGGCAGAAAACCCAACAAAAAAAAAGCCTTCAGCTTGATCTTTTTGATTTACCAATCAGGATCAATTTTGGGAGAGGGAAAATCATATTCACTTACGTTGTGAGACCCGTGCAATGGTTGGTGCGAACCAATCTGATATTTAATAAAACCCCGCTCTTTCCGGGTGGTTTTTATCCACAACCAAATAGCGTTGGCATTACTTGACTCCGCAGCTTGGCTCCGTATCAGCCATAACTCCACATGAAGAGACGCTTACTGACTCTGTGTAGACCCCCACAGTCTTCTATACATCCTCGCAACTCAACATCGCGGAAACTATATTTTTGGGAGTAATTATCAGGCCCAGCCACTCCCATAATAGATGTGGTCCCTGATGTCACCTTGCGCAAATGAAGAACGTGTACTCGGTGGTATTCTCCACCGCATTGCATCTGGATGATTGGATGGAGGGCAGCTTTCACTGCCATGCGATGTAGATATATGTTGAATTGCACGTATTCAGAGGGAAGCTGGGTAAAACAATAATTAATCTCATCATGACCTTAGTTACAGCCACAGGCTCAGCACCCTTATAAGTCGGTGTGTCTACCTGACCACAACCTCATCATTCCATTGCTGCTGACAGAAATTTATCTCTGTGACCCCCAGATATTAACACGACGGGCACGGTAACGACTGCTGTGCGCGCTATCCGAAGGGAATAGATGCGTTGTACCGAGGTAAGTCGCTTTCGGGGACCCCATTCCGACAGGGCATCTGCCCACACCTTAGCGCCGTACAGCAATATAAAATTAGCGACCGACGCCAGATCCTTTTGGCCTTTTTCAGACTGTCAACATTGCGTATCAGCCTAGACAGTGCGGTTGTAGCTTGGTGGCTTTATCAGCTACCCTCCCTATGTGCTCTCTACAGCGATGTTCACACGGAAGTATCCCCCGTACCATCGCTGCCGGGTGAGGGCAACCATCTTCGTTTTTTTCTCCACTAGCTGAAACCCTTGAATCCGCAGCCATTCCGCCACTCTAGACTTTCTGGGTTCACCAGTAGCTCGGCTCTCGCCTGAACCTAGGTGGCATTGCACCATTCCTTGACATGGAGTATGGTGTGGTCCACCATCTACTCGGTTTCCATCGATACTGTATCAAGTGGGCAGGAGGCGGCGCATCAGTTAGAGCTTCACGAAATATTTCTCGGTTGAACAGCGGTACGTTCCATCAGGTCACACGTGCACGTAGTACTTCTTTTGGTCCCGCATTTCACTGGTTCCCTTCCTCGAAGGTAATGAACTGGTGGTCACTTGCCGTGTAGTACTCGCCTGTGAAAACAACTGCTCCTCTTTTCCCCAACTCACCTGGAGCGTCTTCGAGACAGTTAAATCGGTCTGTCGGAGTATTCGTGGATGGATAGCACCTCAGCTCTGATCCACACATGCCCCTCTCCAGTTCCGACATCGAAAAATCTGGTGTTGCAGACCACAACGCCCGCCGTGCCCATAATATCGTTGTATCAGCGCCGTTTTCGGCGGGATGATCCTGCAGCCGTCTTGCACCCAACTAGATGCCGCAACGTCTCGGAAGCCTAATCCGTGTCAGTGTCTTTGCATAGGTAGTAGCATACTTCCGTTTTGGAACAATTATTAGCCATATGCATCATAACAGAACGCCTAAGAGAAACGACCTGCTGCAGATCTACAAATGTATTTTGCGCAGGAATTTGAAGTGATTAATTTCAACTGACATTGAGAAAACAGACGCTGTGTTAATGCAATGCCAATTATCTACCGTGTTGTTTGTGACTTCTTAATTGGCAAAATTAAAATTCAAGTTATTAACAAAACAACAATCTTTGGTTTGTTTCTCGTTTCAAGTTCACATCGGTGAAATGAAATATCTTGTACGACAACTCAAGAGACTTGTATATTCCAACTGTGTTTTTCTCGGTTATTCCAGGATACAACTTTCGTTTTTATGTCACCGTATATATCTTATTTCTTATAAATGTCTCAAGCGAAGCTAGAAAATACCTCTTAACCTTGTTGTTGAGATTTTGTAACAAGCTTACCTAATGACCTATTTGAATAACTGCCCGATTTTATGGTCTTGATCAGAAGGAAACTTTTATTTTACTGCTTTTAAGGTCAAAAGAAAGCATTTTTACTAATTTTTGTCGCATGGTTAGAAGTTAATGTAGACACAGTTGCAGATTAGTGGTTTGATTAGTTATTGTTGAACACTCGTCTTACAAAGTTCAGTGGATATCAATGTAAATCTGACAATGAGCAGAAAATCATGTGGAGAAATTAGGCAGTAAACTAATTTAAAAAGCCATTTAGAAGTGCAACAAATATAAGTCCTGGAAATTTAAGGATTTAAAAACAGAATTTCAAACATTCGTACTAAATACAGATGAAGCGCTAAAGAAAAAGGCAAATATTTTTTCGGAATTAAATAAGGAACAATTTTGTGAATGAATAATAAAAACACTGGCAAAAGATGGACAATTTTTCAAGTATTTATATGGCAAAAGTTTTAGGGAAATGGTGAACCCGATTTATTCAGGACTAAGGTTTTCACCGATATAATGGAGTTTGCCGAAATTTAAGTTCAATTGATTCAAGTTCACATAGCAGTTTAACTATTTTGTCTGAGGTGCTCCTTGACAACATCGAGAGTAGGTGTTTCCTCACCGAAATCCTTGATGACGACAACAGAGCATCCTCAGACATTACGTGGTTTCCTTTCTTTGTCGATCTTACGAATCTATGCAGATCAATGCAATTTGATGTTCGTGGGTGAGAGCTGTCACCAATTTCTTGTATAATTTGATATTGGTTATTTACGAGTAATTAAATCGTCGTACAACTTTTGACCACTCTTTCACATATTTTGGCCGATATTCCGGTAATTTTGCGTTCAATATTAGATCTGAGCACGTCTAACGCCTCTGGATTGTTAACATAGACCAAAGACCTGACGTATCCCCAAAGAAAAAAGGTGAGAGGTGTCAAATCGCACAAGCGAGGCGGGCAATTAACATGTCTGTTTCTTGAGATAACACCCTCACCAAAGTTTGACTTCAATAGCTCGATTGCTTGGCCCGGTGTGTGACAAGTGGCGCGCCGTCTTGTTGAAACATAATGTTAATAGCGATTTTCATTAACTAAAACATGGCGGCCATCATCACCAACGAAAAAATATGCTCCAACGACGTCGCCCGGATGAAAACTGCATCAGTCAATTTTTTTGGATGTATAGTAGTGGCATCTCATGAAGCACATATGTGTTTGTAGCCATTCAATAGCGCATATATTACGTATTGACCAGCCAGAAGTTAGCTTCACCGCCGAAGTTGATTTGCGTTCTTAAAATAGAATCTATTGACTCCGGATTTTTGGTAATAAATTTAAATAATTTATAAACGTTACTCGTTCGATTACTGAACCATGAATAAGTGGTAGACATTGACAAGCAAAATTGTAATGATTTTCAAAGTCTTGTTTTTTGACTTTTATGAAGACGTATATATGTATATTTAACTAATTTTACAAAAACCTAAACTTGACGGTCCTACCAAATGGAATTACTCCTATCTGATGCTCAAAAAGTTACTTCAAGCAAAACTATTCCACGGAAGAACAAAAAATGGTTGAAGTAATAATATGGTAGATCGGGCATTTGTCGAATTGTTCAGAACCGATATATGTACATTGCTGCTCTTAAAATGCAACAAGAGTAGGTTCTCTTTAAAGATTTTTTTTTAATTCGGATAGAGCTGAAACTACAAACACAGCTGATGGGACCTGAAAACGCGAATGTTTGCTCTTCGACAATATAGTAATATTAAATGCAATATATTTAGATCCTCAGATAAATTTGGTTTTGACCAATAATCAATCTATTTCAAAAAAATTGAGAAGAATGAATTTAACAACGTGATTGTTTTGTTCACATTTTTTTTTTTTTTTAAATGTGGTTTTATTTAAACATTGTTGTAGTTTCAATGTAGAGCAATTGAAAAACCCAATGCAAAAATTCCCATCCATCCCCATCAGCAGATGACTCACTTAGCCTGTTTCCAGATAGCATTGAAGAACATAAACGGGATGCAAATCGAGGCAGTGGTGTTAATAGAAGCAACGAGATCATAATAAAAATATATGCAAATTTCGACAATTTTCAATTGATATACCCTAGTTTTTCATTAAATAAGGCTTAAATCCCCTTTTATTTTTTAGCTCGTAGTTGTGTTTGGCGTCCCGGTGCCATAAGTAAGTGTGGCCACAGATTTTTCTTCTTTGAACATTGTATCAAGCGAGAAAAGGTACAATATAATTTAAATTATAAGCCCCTTGAGAGTTTGCTTTTAATAAAACTGAATTCTTCAATTATATAGGTGAAAAAAATGAGATAATGTTCCTATCATCTCATGCAGAAAGAACTTTTTAAACAATATTTATAGAATACGTATTTGTTTTTCATATATTGTGTTTAAGTCGTTGCAAAAGTGATATCCTGAAATTAAAAAATATCTCTCAAGCAAAGACCAAAGAGGTGAGTACACAAAAATATATTTCAGACCGAGACCATGTATATTCAGTAAGAAATCAATTGGAAATAAGGCTGTTATTTTCAATCTCTAAGTACTTTTTGAGATCTTAGCGCTGGCTATTTCATATCTTTCTGCAAGTCGATTAAGACGGTAGGTAAATCTCTCATAGTGTTCCGATTTTGCTCTATCCTTCACCTTGAATTACATTCAGTCCTGAACTGCATCTAAAAAACGCTTTAAAGATTATGTAGACTGGGGTGTCGAATGTCTTGAATTCGCTCATATATGTCTCAGTATTCCACATAAGCTTCACCAACCGGTAGTGTTTGCAATTTCTCGTGTCACTTTTGCTTTTAAGAATGCTCATCCTCCACTCCGCATTCGATCACCTTTTATAATTTTATTAAACAAAAATGACAGTCAGTTGAACACAAGATTTCCGATTGCTGCCCATACTTCAACAGTCACGTGATCCAATCCTACTGCATGCGCAGTTCATTCATTCCTCTTTGCGCGCGACAACTAAAAGAATGATACTGCGTGGAAATTCTTCGTTAAGTAATACGTTAATGTATTCTTTCAAAATATTGCAAATTTCTCTGTTCCTCGTTAGTATGTAAGTTTGTCTTTTCATTGAATCTCTTGGGAGTTCTTTCTTCGTTTAAATAAAACAACACCGGTGTGAGATATAGAATTGATTCTGGCTTTATTTTGAAGCTACGTTAATCCCATTATGTGTGGAATAGTATATTAATCGATTGGCCGCCTCGGCTTCGCGGGCAGTGCTTCAAGCGGTTAGTCCAATTTTTGATGACTCAGTCCAAATTGTAATAGCGTGTCGAATGTTGGCCTTGAGCTCGTTTAAAGTGTTAGCGTAGACTAAGGACTTGAGACAATAATCGAGTGAGCGCGGCGGCCAATTGATGAACGCTCGCCATGAGATGACCCAGTCGTCAAATTTCTGCTTCACAACTTCAAACGTTGTGTTGCCTCTATGGCATGTAGCGCTCTTTTGTTGGAACCACAGCTTGGATATATCGATGTTGTCGAGCTCTGACAAGAAAAAGTCAGTAAACATCGATTTTTATACCTAAGACCATTGACGGTAACGGTGTCTCCTTCATTTCAAAAGAAATAAGGTCCGATGATGCTGCCATGTCATAAGCCGCACCAATTAGTCAACTTGTGGATTGTGTTCGCTCCAATAGCGGCAATTTAACTTGTTGACATAACCTGAGCCAAAAACTAGTTTCGTCCGAGAAGATAATTTTTTGGTCAAAATCCGGATCTCCGGCCAACATTTTCAGCAGTCAATTTGCAAACTCACGATATTGTCTATGGTCGTCCGACTTCAACTCTTACATCAGCACAATCTCATACGGATGTGGGCCAAATCGAACCGGAAAATAAGGCGGGTTGACTCTCTGTCGATGCCCAATTTAGCTGATCGGTGCCGAATCGACATTTCTGGGTCTTCTTCGACACTGGCCGCTACGGCGGCTATGTTTTCTTCATTTCACACCAATATCTGTCTGTTCGGTGGTTTAAAATCCAAAAGAGTGTTCTCACGCTTAAAATTTTCCACGGTGCGACGAATTGCTTGCACACTGAAGCCATGATGACGACCGACCTCACGAAATGTCTAACTTTATTGAATACCATATTTTGACAGCTGGATGTCATTGGAAATTTTGACCACTGCTGAAACATAACGATATGAAAAACTAACTATCTGGTCACCTGTTATTATCGACAGCTGCTTTCAAACATATTGTTTTCTTCTCCATGATTAATGCAAAAGCCAACATAGGCAGTTAATAAAACGTTTAACATTTACAATATTAAGTAAACTCAGTGATTTAGGACTGTACAATGCAGAGTTTTTCAAATAGTATGAGAATGGCGGGCATATCTAAATATCTCACGTGCAGGCGCAATTCAATTTCCAACAGTTAAACTCGCTGTCAACTAGGTATCTTTGAAGCTCTAGTGTTTATTCGGAGCTTACATTTTAAACGAGAGTGAAGACACACTCGTATGAAGCGCAAATATGTACATTTCTCGTTGTCTAACTTTAAACGACCATTTTAGTGCCGTCTAAGTGCTAGACTTAAGTCCATGTGCAGTTTGTATTGTATATGTATATTTATTACAAAAATTTATTGTACAAAGTAGGACATAATCTTATTTTAAATTATACAAGCTAAGCTTGTATTACAATACAAACTTGTATATAATAGATAAAATCTTGAATAAAATAAAGTAGATAAAAGTGAAAATCAAAAGAATAACAGAAAAAAATAAGAGATAGAGGAAAGATATAAAGGAAAAGGGGATAGATAAGAGTATAGATGAGAGTATTTATATTCCATTAGTAAGTTTGCGCATAGAATTTGAGAGCTTCTTTAGTAAAAGTAGTTGTATTATTTGTCCGTTCAATATGCAAGGGTAGGTCATTCCAAAGATGAATCGCATGTACAAGTACTACATATATAAAATTGTCGGCTTGCAATTAAATACTTACATATGGTATGTCTAGGCGGCATTATTTTCATTGTTCTTTGATGAGTCGCGAATTCAATTTATTCAGATAAGTAATCTGATTCTATAGTTGTTATAATTTTTTTTTAAATAGTTGAATGGTTCTATAGTTGATTAGAGGTTTTAATAAACAGCCTGTTTTTTTTTTTTTTTTTTTTTTTTTTTAAATTTAGAAATGTTACCAGATTTTTGTTTTATTTTAGTGTATTCCGCGATAAGTTTCCTTTTGGATGAGTAATCCGTGTCGGGATATATTTCACATGCATAAAGAAAAATTGGTGAAATGAAAGCTTTAAAAAGCTTAAGCTTAACACTTGGCGGAAGATAATTTGTTGTAGGACTCAAACCTCGTAGAGCACTATAAACGTTCGATACAGTTTTTTATGTTATCAACGTATTCAACAGTTGTATCATTAAGAATTATCGGAGGGAACACTTCATTTTTTTTTTGTTTCTATTAATAATCATAGCTTTAGTTTTCGCTGGATTGAGAATAAGTCCATTATTTAAACACCAGGTATGAATTTCTATCATTGATAGTAGGTCGTAAAACATTTATGTATGTTATTAATGAAACGTAAAAAAAGTAAAGGACCCAGCATAGAACTTTAAGAGACACTTAAAGAGACTTGAAAAATTGAATAACATTTATTTCCGACAAATACATATTGAGACCTGTTTGCTAAATATGAAGCGATTAAATTGTAGCAAGTGGTCTCAAAGAAAAATTGCCGTTCTTGTCTTTTTTTTTTTTTTTTTTAGTAACAACGAATGATCAATGAATGATTAACGCTATCAAATGCCTTAGAAAAGTCGAGAAAAGCTAAGAGACTTATCATATCGCTGTCTAAGCTGGTACGTATATCTTCGCATACTTTGTGTAGGGCTGTGGTACAGTTATAATTGACGCGAAAACCCAACTGAAATTTTGTGATAAGATTTCTTATACAGTATAGGGTCAAAATTGTTTTACGATTGCCGAACGTGCGAAAATTATTAAAAAATATTAACGAAATTCCACCACACGCAACATGAATTCCGTTGTGAGGTCGGTCGTCATCATTGCTTCAGTATGAAGACAATTCGTCGAAGCGCGGAAAAGTTTGAGCGTAAGTACACTTTTCTGAATTTTAAGTAGGCCATCAACTAGACAGACATTTGTGCGAGTAAAGAAACCATAGTATCGAAAAAAAACCCAGAAATGTGGATTCGGCGCCGATCAGCTGAATTGGGCATCGTCAGAGAGTCAACTTGGTTTATTTTGCATTTGGATTTAGGCTTACATCCATATAAGATTCGTTCGCTAATTTGGTACTGGAAATGTTGGTCGGAGATCCGGATTTTGGACAAAAAATCATCTTTTCGGACGTGGATCATTTTGAGCCCAGCGGCTGTTGTTGATATCAACAAGCAAAATTGCCATTATTTGAGCGAATACAATCCATAAGTGTTCGGTCAAGCATCAATGCATCTACAAAGATTGACCATTTGGTGGTCAGAACTGGAAAACATCGATGTAGTCGAGCTGTGATTCTAGCAAAAGGGCGCTACATGCCATACAAGCGACACAACGCTCGAAGTTCTGAAAGAGAAATTTGACGACTGTGTCATCTCATAGCGAGCGTTCATCAATTGGCCGCCGCGATCATGCGATTTGACACCACTCGATTATTTTCTCTGGGGTTACTTTAAGGTTTTAGTTTACGTTAACAAACCAACCACTTTGGACGAACTCGAGACCAACATTCGACACGCTATTGCCGCGTACACCTTGAAACGAGTCATCAAAAATTGGACCGACTGCTTGAAGCATTGCCAGTGAAGCCGAGGCATACATTCGAATGATGTGCTATTCCATACATAATGGCATGAATGTAGTTTCAAAATAAACCTAGAATCAATTTTATATCCCACACAGAGTTATCGTTTTATTTAATTTTTTCTTTTTATCGTCCTTATCTGGTCACCCTATATTTAAAAATAATTTAATTTGGCTACTAATAATATTGTAGTTTAAAATACTTTTCTTAAAAAAGGTAGAACCGTTGTTGGGGGTTATTCGTTACTAATAGAGGTTGGTGGTTTTGGCAGTGTAAGAATTTAAGCAATTTTCCAGCTGTCGGGAAAAACAGAAGTGGTTGTAAAATATGTGGGTTATGTGGGGTAGTAAAAGAATTTAAATAATAACCCGGAAAACGTGGTCGTTTTTGTCGTCGCTTTTGATTTGATTTTTAAAATTTTTTGACCAACACTTAACTCATCAACTCTGTGGCCAGTGGTTGAAGGAATGATCTGAAAATTAAGTGCGTTTCAGTTGTTTTGAACAGACTTTGTATTAAGCTCATTGAGATCGATATTCTTAGGGATTAATTCTTTAGCAGTTGATCTTTTTAGAAACTTTTCTTCTTATAGCCATTTGTTTGTGAAATAAATACAGGTATCTCTCAAGATATACGGTATTTGACATTCCCTCAAGAAAATGCGACATTCCCTCCCTAAAAGAAAATTGCAGATCTTTCCGTCAAGCATGGTAAATATGGTTTTATGATTTACAGTCTATTCATTTCCATGTAATTAAAAAGTTCATTATTTTGTCTTGGGTGCTTTCTTTTTTTATTTCAACAAGTTCATTTAATGTGTCTACAAAATCTGAGCGAGTAAGGTCTCGGGTTTTGCCATATAACAACAGGGATTGCTGAAAATTAAATTGTGTACTTATGTACATACTCGTACATGATATTAGTATACATTTACATACATTTATACATACATTACACTCTTTTACATTACTATATTTTTTTCTTTCCTTCAAGAAATTTTGGAATTATCAGTTGCCACGATACGCTCGACCCGATAACGTCGGTTTATTCTTTAATTGTGCGAATAAATTTGTAAAGTACATATATAGAAATTTAGTCTTTTTTCACTTTCCTTCGGGTTATTATTTTCTTCTTTTGAAAGGGATTTCATTTGATTTGTATAATAATAATCTGAGTGGTAGTTAGGGAAGTTAAAAACATATAATTATCATCTGAAATTAATTTTATTTATACTACATTGCTTAACGGAAGCAATTCTATTTAGATATCAAAACCATCTCATCAGATGAACTCGTAGACCGCTATTCAATTACACTTTGTTACGCATTTAATATGCAATTCACTGTATGGTCAAGTAACGACTTCGACCACAGTTTCGGTGACAACAACACTATTCGAATTGGACATTTTTTTTTTTCCGCCTGAACTAGCTTCTATAAAGAGAAGACATTTTTTGCAAAGTTCCTTACTATTTTCTTGAGAGTTGAGCTTCTATTATCAAAGAAAGCAGCTCTTGTGAGAACAACTTCTTAGTTTTAGAATTTAAAGTAAGGTTAAGGCCATCTTTCTCATAGGATATAGTGATCATATTTTTTTTAAATACTTTTTGAAGAACAATATATTTTATTTTCTCTAAGATAAACAGGTAGACATATACACATATTTAATTTTTGATTACTGTAACTTATGACTCTAAATCAGTCTTTATAAGTAAATTAAATACTGCAAAACTTAAAATTCTTCATTCTTGTGAAGTTATTAAACTTCACTATTATTCTTAATAGATTCATAAAAGAAATTAAAGTTATTTTCATAAAAAATTTTAAGCAAAACAATAGACTTAAATGTTTCAATGTGCATTTCCCAATATAGATGAAAAGGTTTTTGAACATCTTGCCAATCAATAGGTTTTTTTTATACATGACCACTCAAAGTATTCAGCATACTGAAATTGGGAAGTCCACTTCTTCAGGTACTGCAAATAATTTTTATAGAAGCACTGAATATGAGAGTTGAACCATGCCCTATTTATGACATCGGACTCTTGTAAATTGTTTAAAATTTGTCTCATTGTTATTGAAATGAACTGTACGTCCATTCGTTCTTTTAATTTTAACTTTAAGGTTGAAATTTGGCTATGAATTTTCATTATAGTTTTTTTTTATCCCCCTTCACTTGCAAAATGACACTATGAAACAAAAATGACTGGTGATGTAAAAACAGTAGCCACAACTCAGATTTTGGATCTTCAAAAAAATTTTCAATATATATGGACATTCGTCAAAGAATAAAAAATAAGATTTCAATGCGTTCGATGGCGGGCAGCAAGATAAGGCCATCTTGTTTTACAAAGCCCAAGTAATTTGTTGTATTTAACGTGCGCATCACAGTAGAATTGTTTTCATTTTTCAACTCCAATAGTGCACATATAAAAATGAGAGTAAATTTTTAACCGGAAGCAGATCAGCAGCGGTTTAAATCACATTATGTATAATTTGTGCTGAGCAACCTACGCCGGTTATGAACTGTTTCAATTCCGTATTTAAGCTGTTAAAAACGTTTTTACTTCCATTTCGTGATAAGCCACCAAAGTTCCTATGACATAGGAAAGTGATTCTGAATCTTTTTCAATCACCTCCGCCTCTAATTTGTTTGCCTGTAGCCCGCAATGAAATTTGCGCAGCATAGCTTAAAACATTTGCAAGTACTTCTGTGCGCAAGTTAGCCCTTTTCCTGCGTTTGGTGTTATGACTGTATTCATCGAACTCTACAGCACGTCTCCCTACCTTTGGAACAAAAAACTTTTGAAAGGCACTACTTTGCTCTAACCAATGTTATGTTTCATTGGCCATGAAATTTTGCAAATATTTTTTAATTGTTGCGCTATTTTCAAAAGATCAAGAGGTTTTTTCCATTATGGAATTTACAATCTGATTACAGTTTTGTTCAAAATTGGTTTCTTCACTTTTTAAAAATACATCTACTACTTTCTTTTTACATATATATATAATATACATTTTTTTTTTAACCATCAGACTCTACCTTGTGACCAGGAGGTTTTCAATTCTGGCTTTTGTTTCTTAAAAAGGAACATGTATACTATTATTAACAATACTCTGTTTAAAAAGTCTCTTACGCAAATCACAAAAAATAACATTAAAAAATGTTTAATGCTTTTAGTACAAAAACAATTTTTATTTTTCTTTTACATTTTTTGTTATTTACTGACCTTGATTTAATCCAGATATATTTTTAATTTAGTTTAATTTACTGAGAACGATTTTTAATTTCACTTCGACACATTCAACGAACATACCCTTGGTCTGGCAAATAGGAGCTAATGTATATTTTGCCGCTTATTCTATGATATATTACATAACTGCAGTACTGCAAAAATTTGGTGCACAACTATATTAACTTTACAGTTTTACAGTGTTTCATAAAAAAAAAAAAAAAAACAGTTAGTTTCAATTTTCCATATAATCGGCCCCAGTGTGGTCGTAGTGCTGTTACCACGGGTAGTGTAGTTTAAGTTTAAGTAGCTGAAGTAGTTTACTGGTTAAAAGAAGTACTTTAATGAGGGGCAGAATTGCTGATCACGTAACCCTGGCTTTAACTCTTAATGACTTGTATGTATGAGGAAGATTTTATTCATTGTACCAGAAAGTGTTAAGCTAGTTGTTATATCTCTTCAAATTTTATTGAGCTCATT
Source organism: Volucella inanis (assembly GCA_907269105.1). Classification (NCBI taxonomy): domain Eukaryota; kingdom Metazoa; phylum Arthropoda; class Insecta; order Diptera; family Syrphidae; genus Volucella; species Volucella inanis. The sequence goes on along the minus strand of OU026156.1, from coordinate 36,722,375 downwards.
TAATAGTTATTTTGATGACAAGTTAAGCAAACTTATTATTTCTTGATGGGTGTCTGGAATAGCCTCAAGGTTTGATAGTTTATTAATTCAACAGTTTGTTTCAATTACTGTGTGGTTAAGCTGGTTGATATTTTGTTAAGCTTATGCCAGTTTTAGCTTTATTATAATAATGTCCTAATTTAAGACATTCATTTATTGAGAGTATTGACCGTTGATCCAGCAGACGTTTCTTTGGTGTCTTTTTCATGTTAGCTTCTATGCATTTTGCCATCGAAATCGGACAGGGATCTTTTTTTTACAACTGTTCAACCCATTTTTATGCTTTACTAGTAATCCGTTCGTTCAATCCTTCCTGTTTCTTGCAACTGTTGTTCTAGTTGTATTATGATTGGGTTTCAGATGTTATTTGAATGCTCCCAGCTTCTCCTAAATCCACAATAAATATAACAGTGTTGTCTGCAAATTTCTAAACCTGTAGGTACTGCACACGATATCGCCCTCCAATGAGTATTAAACCCATTATAGTGTTTTAAAAGGATGCATTTTTAGCCTTTTTGAAGGGAACTCTGGGTGCTTCGTTTTTTTTATAAATGAAAAACTTTGGTTTTGCTTTTGGATTATGTTTATGTGAAATCTCAAATATGCTTCCATTAAATGGAAAAAATGACTGTCGCCAGAACTGATGACCATTTGGGTCCGATTTATGGCTAGTTAGTCTCTATTTTTGGAAAAAAAATAAGGCCCGATGACGACTCCAGCGTAAGCAGCACACCATGCAGTAATTTTGAGCGGGTGTAATGGCTCTTCGTGTATTATACGCGGACTTTTGGTGCCCCAAAATATACATATATGATCCTCTAAGAAAATTATTGTCAAAAAACTTAGATGTTTTATCTTTTTTTAATTTTATTTAAAACTTAAGCTACCTATCTGCTTAACCTACCTGTGCTTCTTAATTTAACTTAACTATAATCCAAGTAGCAAGCCTTGGTTTTCTTTTGCTCCGACTGGTCAACATCTCGATTGCGTTTTCGGACGCCTGGCAGTCGTCATTATGGTGAACATGCACCTCAGAAACTTGAACGAGATCGTCTAGCATCGGTCAACCATCGGAGGCATGTAATAACGAGCATTTCAACAAAAATCCCCTTGATAACCCTAATCTATTTATACCTAAAAGTAACTACACAAGTAACGCACTGATCTAGGATAGCGTATTTCATCTCTGGCCTTTTTTAAGCAACCAGTATTCGGTGTACACTTTTTCGGCATCGATCCTATCCCTTATGGGTTAGAACGGAAGAGCTCCTGAGCACAGTCGACTAACCCGTCGTAGATGAGTCGGTTTTCCCTCCCACCGCCATGGCGGTGGTATAATATCGGAATACCATCCCTACTTTGCACTAAACCTTAAATGTCAATATGGAGAAATGCTTTAGGCGGGATAAAGCCAGATTGAAGTTTACTCTTGTGGTACAATATATTGGGGTAATTTGCCCAAAAGATCAGGTTATTATCAAGTTGATTGCTTTGAAATTATTTTTTTGTCAAAGCTAAAGCCTTCTTGGCCTCAGCCAGACAAGCAACTATATATTTATCAAAATGAAAATACTTATCAAGCCATATAACAAGATAACTAACTGCCTTTCTCATCGCTAGTGGTACTATGTTACATGCTGTCCAATGATAGTAAAGTTTCGCCAGTTCTGGTATACCATGAGGCCCTTAACATTTTGATCGAAGTCACGTTTCAAAAGGGTGTAAAGGACTTCGTTTTTTAGTCCCAATCTGCACACCACTAAATCATCTACATACGCTATAGCGTAATTAGAGTACATATTAGATCACTTGTGTAAATATTGAACAGTATTGGAGTAATAACCGAACCCTGTTGAAAGCCATTTTTAATGTTAAATGTTTTACTCGAAATCACGTTGCCACATTTAACAACGAACTTCTCTCCTATAATATCATAGGTTTACTACCGTCGACTTTTTGCCCTTCAGTGTCTCAAAGCTACGCAGGAGCTCATACTTTCGCACGGACAAATGAGTTACAGCTTGTCCATCAGCGACGATAACGTTTGCTACGTTTTCTTCATTGAACGGGATAAAACCGTAGTTCTCAGATCACCAATTATCGATTTCATTGCGCAGACAGAAGTGATTTGCATAAGTTCTGTTTTCAATGGCGTGGTTACGGTAAACAGGGTTGTTAACAGTATAGCAACTCGACTCTCTCCTGTTGGTTTTCGAACACAAAGATACCGTCTTCTGAGTTGACACTTTTTGGACTTATACTCGCGGTCAAAAATAACTGTCTGTATTTTGTCGTCTATGTGATTCGAACACAGTCATTGTGATCTTTCTGCCTGAACAATAAAGATAGAAATAAAAAACAAGAAAATAATAAATTAGATTGAAAACCTTACGTGCGCAGTTGACTTATTTCTAAGCATAAACAAAATGTTTATCAATATAAAATATCTGCCGACCAACTAAACATTTTTGTTTTAATTCATGATTCACGATTCACGATTCACACGCGAATTTCTTTAATTTCCTAATAAGCATGCAAAAAGTGTCTAAAACATTAAATTGTATGCTTATCAATTTTAGTCACAATCTGTAAACAAGACCCCACATTGTGCAGCTTCAGATTCATTCCCTTCACTACACCATCTAAATGCAAATTTCAAAATACAATTACAAGAATCTAAACCAATGTTGTTCTTTCTAGAACAATTTTAAACAACAAAATCCCATTTGCCAATGCCAAGGCAAACCTCATCGAGTGTTAGACCCGGAAAGTCAATGTCTTTAACGTGTCGCATGCTAATCGACAGTCCTCCCGCCTATCCAAGTTCCAAACTCAAATAGAAAAAAAAAAAAAAAAAAAAAAAAAAAAAAATGGAACAAATTCCACCCAAGCATACTCGTATGGAAATATTTGTAAAAAAAACATAAAATATTTTTAAAAAAAATCCACATACTCGATTTGAATTTTTTATTACAAACGTGAGACATAGCCGGTAGTTAAACCTGTGGCTTACGAGCAATATGCCTCCTTAGAACGCAATTTTATAAGTTTACTCATCTTGTTTTGGCGAGATCCTGCTTAATTGACATTCCGATTTCTTGTTTTACTATTTTTATACCTATATTATGTATATTTTTTTTAAATGCACAACTTCAAACAATTACAACTGACGGCAGTGCTGTCAAACTACACTTTAATTGACATTTATGTAGGGGTACGTTCGTATAATGAACCTATTTATATTGCCACTATCGCAAACGTCACACAAAGTGCAGTGACACCCCACCACTCTCCAGAAGCTCAAAACTCTATAGTTAACGTGAATTTACACCTTTGTTTGTCAACCTGAAATGTCATCTACAAGTGATTCTGTTGAGACCAATTAAAACAGAGAAAAATACACATCCACTCCTTCCATTAACTGGCTACATCTAAATTGAAAGACGTAATAAAATGTTGACGCAAACTGTTCAAAAATGGTGGGAAGCGGAACATGTCTAAAGTGCATAGTAATGTTGATTTGGGCTGTTTCGGAATGTCAAATGTTGCAGATTAGCTTTTTTAGATGGGTCTGCGATCTGTAAACGCACTTGGTTTAATTTTTCGAATTTTAATGGGCGGATGGTACGCCAAGTAAGTCAAGTGTGCATTATGTTTGCATGCAAATTTTTTTTTTCTCTGAATCTTAACATTGTTAATCGTGCTTTGTATTCTTTGGAGTGCGAACGTTTTTATGCCATAAAAGTATGTCCGCTTGCCAAAAATCAAAAAGATCAGTTTTAAATTTACACGATTATATAATCGTGGGATAGATTAAAAAAGAGTTGATTGTTCTTAGTGGTTCGATTTAATGACGTGGTATCGTAAAAGTTATAGAGTTGCCTATAAGGCTTTGGTATATTATGAATATTTAATGTATCGATTTTCATTGTGAAAAAAACAGTAGATTAGAATTAAATACTGACATCACTTCAGAGAGTCACGTAGCATATAGCCAGAGCATTACAGTAACTTAAGGAAACGTACTTTTGGAAGCATTTGAAGGATAAGTGATAATAAATAGAAGTAAATTCAATAGATAAAGCGGAAAAGGGCTAATTACGTTCTATCAAACTTAGATCATATGCACGTGACGTGACGAAACTTCAGGCTGATTTTGCCATTTTCAACGAAAGTTGAAAATCAGAAAATCTTTGGGTCACACAGTGGCAAGAACATCGGCAAACTCTTGGTCTCACTAATAACGTGATACGAAACAGGGCAGCCTGTTGAATTTATCCAATACTATATGCAGCGCTGTAGTAGTGATACTTAAGGAATTATTTAGATGGCGTTTCAGTCCGATAAGTTTTTTTAGTCTCTGGCTAACTGCCTCTATTTCGCACTCCAATATGGTTAAGGTCCGTCTTCAATTGTGGGCGCTATTTAAGATTAGGTGTTCTTCTACTTCTTTGTCTCTTAAGGTATGAGTCAAAGACGTTTCGTGCCGGAGCATTAATATTCATTTGATCTACATATCATAGCTACCTTAGGCTAGGCATCTTGATAAGCAAGAAAAGTTAGTTCTAGAAATAGAGTTGGTGCCAAGGAGATATAAAAAAACATTGGCGAAGTTTAACTTAGATAAAAAGAAATCAAAATCCTCAATATGGAAGATCTGATACTTTCTGATATTGATCTATTAGCTGTGAATACGTCAGCTTTTATTTTTTTGGCCACTGACCTGTTTTACAAATCTTTATATGCAGCGGCATAAATTACGTTGAAATAGATAAGTTATCTCGTTGACCGTTGTTGACCGTTTACGCCACGGATGGCTAAGTCACGCAAATACAGCCGCTGTACATCCTTTTTCTGAGAGTAATGGTTTTTTTCTTGCTCATCACATTTGCTTAATTGTTTGCCAAGTTAAGCACGGTTGAGCGAGACTACCATAAGGAACTTAAATAAACACAGCTTACTTATTCAGCTTCAGCTTCAGCTGGTAGAAGCATACGAGTACAACACTGAAGTTGTTTCAAGCTTCTTTATGCACTTCAGTAATAAAAATATTGAAACCAGTTCAAAATGGTTTTGAAAGCTTCATGCAAACTGATTCATAGCCAGCATGTCTGGATAAATGAGCAGACTAAGGTAAGTAAAAGTTTTGCTATGAAACCCGCATGTCAACTAGTGGTTTCACAAATAATTGATTCTCGAAAGTTTAACGATATCAATTATCACTTTGAAACAAGGTTTTGCTAATACATTTGAGTTCGCACGCTGTCATTTCATTTGTATCACAAAACCAAAATTTACAAATCCAAGCGCGGCTCAACTCTTTAGATGAAACTAAGAATTTCTCTGGTGGAGATTTCGAGAATTTCCTAAAGGATTATAAATTGTCTGTGTCGTCTCATTGAAGTACTTAGAAACAGGCATTTACATAAAATTTCGTAATTTCATCGTCTTCCATTCAAAGACGATTTTCAGTTTTCTGAATAAGACCTATTTTGTGTAGGTAATATTGAAGGTGGCAGTGTCCGGTTCGAAATCCAACCAGTCTACTGATATCACAAGAAATCCCTCACTTTGTTTTTGTGGGAGAGATCTTATGAAGTAGTTGACTGGAGTCAATGAGGTTGGAGCCGAATGCTTCAAAGGCTGGTTGACTGTTTGGCATCAGGCTTTTATGTCAAAAATGCGTGCTTTTAAGATCGATGACTATCTTCTTCAATGGATTGGAAATTACCTTTCGGAACGTTCAATTCAATTTGTCTCGGATGGTTTCGATTCTGATATTTACAAAATAAATCCTGGTGTGCCCAAGGGCACAGTATCTCCGACACTCATTTCAATTTTCATCAATGTTCTTTTATCTGCTACTTCTAACCAAATATATTCCTTTGCTGACAATGGTACTTTCTGCTTTTCATATTCGTTTCCGGACTCACGTCCTTTTTTTCGGCTGTAGAATTGGAACGGAAGTGTATGTTAAGCTCATAAAATTCCGATATTAACAGCATAATCAATTGGGGAACTATAAATAAAGTGGAATTTAATGCTTCCAAAACTCACTGCACTTACATCGTCTAAGCTGAAACACTTCCATTCCCGGTATGTGTGTCAGTGACAACTCACGCTGAAATGACCACGTATGCAATGTAGTCAAAAATGCTGTGATATTTCTAGGTTTCCTCAAGCGATGTAAGAAATATTCCTCCCCCCCCCCCCCCCCCCCCCCCCTTCTGATCAAACCTCAATGTATAAAGCATTTATGTGCTCAAAATTGAAGTACAATGTCCACATCAAGTCAGGTGCTCCTAAAATATCTCTGCACCTACTAGATAGGATTCAAAACTATACGATAAGACTTATAGGTGATACTATTATCAGTCAGTTAATTGACCCGCTCGAACACCAACGAAATGTTTTCTATCAAAAGCATTCCGCCCCTTCAAACCTTTAACCATAACACCCGTCTTGCTATGAATGCTTATCACTGCTACCCTCAAGCCCATTTTCGTTCCTAAGTCGTACAACTCGCTTGTGGAATGCCCCACTGAGCTTTCTATTTCTTATTCATTATAACCAACGTACATCAGTTTTTCTCTTTTCTTACTCCCTGATTTTGTTTTGTCCGCGTTGTGTCCAAACATATTAAGAGTACTCAAATTCCAACAAAAAAATGAACCCTTAAAATGACACCCTTAACGAGTGTGAGGTTGGTTTACATCTGAATGGTACGTATTTCCTCTTAAAATACGCTGGGACCCATTAGTAACGATATTCTAATGTTTGGTCCAAATATACTAGTACCCACCTCAGTGTTTAAAGTTTCTGCCGAAGCACGAAGTCTTAAGTAGGCGGACGTTTACCGTGCAAATCATGCCAACCTCGGGGATTTTGGAGAGAACATACATTCTATCCATGTGATCTGAGTGGTTAATCTCTTTTGTTTGTATGATAATAGCCTGACCACTAACAATCAAGCCCACATTTTTATTATTATTATTATTATTTACTATATTTGTGAATTGCAATTTAGTTTTTTGTCGAGAACTATTTAAGGATATTTTACTTCGTAGCAGTTTGCAATTACTGAACCGTTAAGTGAGATCTGGTCAAGGCTCGGATTTCTTTTATGAGTGAAAGGTATAGCTTTATAGCTTTACTGTGAACCAGTATAGCTTTACTGGGGTGTATTAAGAAATTTTCTTCAAAATACCAGTTAAAATTAGATTTCTTTCCAATTTAATTTTTTTTTTTTTTTAAATTTACATCATTTTGTATTTCGTATATAAGCACTGAAAGAAGATAAGCTAAGAAACAGTAAAAATGCTACAGACTATTTAAGATTTCTGGAAGCATTTGCTTCACTGGGCAGATATCTGGGTAGTCATGCTCTTACAGTTGCGCTAAAAAGAACCTATAGATGTAGTAAGACTTCACTTATTTAGATCCTTATAAGTCTTTCTTTGAGCCATATCTATCTTACTGATTACAGTATCTTCCGAGAACTAAACAAAATCCAACAATTTCAAAATTTTTCGACTCAATATCAACGGTCTATCCGTGGCTGTTTTAATTGGCGTCACAAGCGATCAGTCGTAAAATACAATATTGTACATAAATGTACATATATAGTTTTGCTTATATTTATCGGATGAAAGACAAAAAATCTAATGGGCAACTGAGTTCTACTACTATAATTTTTCTGACGTGTCTCAAGGTTCTGTCTTTGTGCTTGTACTTTCCATAATTCTTATTACCCTTTTGTATTTTCCCATTTGGACAAAAAACATTGAAGTAAAGTTAATACATATGTTCATTGAAGGCATATGCGTTCACAGTTAACTCCCTTAGTTATGCTGATATAAATCATGAACTAGAAGTTTTAAGCCATTGGTAAAATGCTAATTATTGACAAAATTAAAATTTCATCTTTTAAAGATGTATGTGATAAGGATGTGGTAAGAAAGCTTGGAATGTTCCTTTCCATGTTAACAATTGTAATAAATATAAACGTAGTAAAGATATGGAAGAATATGTTATGTAACTTCGAGTAAATTCTCAGTCATGTTGGGTTAATTGATTTAATATTAAATATTAAAGATTAAATTAATTAAATATCGGGGTAATTTTCGTGACCTAAAAATTAATTAATCTGCTTTTACAGATACATTTAGAAGCTACGTATATATGTCTGCAATAAGCCACATATACTTTTGATGATAATTGATAATTTTTCATTAGCTTATTTTATCTTATCTTAGTTAAAGATCTAAAATATATTTTCGCTAGATTTCTTTGAAATTGTAAACTATAACCTCAGAATGAACAATACAAACTTTGTAAAAGTACCCCGTCACATTTTTTGTTTTTAAAATGGGAACATGGGAACAATTTAAAGGAATATTTTTTCAAGTTAATCACGTTAATTTTAAATTAATATTTAATTATATTTCGAAGTTTTAAACTATTCGATGCAACGAAATTATAAAATGAATATTACCTACTTCTATTGATTGATAGTATTTTTAAAATGTAGTAAATTAATAAAGAAATAAATTTATTAAAATAAATTAATATAATTAAAACATCTTTGGGGCATTTGGTTGTTGCTGCAGATGCAGATATTTCATCTTTTCCACCAATATTTTCATAGCGGTCAGAAATTGTACGGCTCCTGTTTTGAATGCTTGTTAAAATTATGAAAATCGATTTTAACGGAACACTGCGATTTAAGATTTTCCCTTGTTTGTTGCTGTTTTGAAGGCGCTACTTTAGTCTTTAAACCTGCTGTCTACATGCAGGATCGCCGCTGATGTCGGGAAGCATTAGTTTGGTCTGTTTGCAACCTGAGAAGTCATGCCATCTGCAGTTGTGCTCATAGGAAACCCAACTGTCAATGGAAGCCTTAATCGAGAGCGCAGGCAGACCTAACGTAGATTCGGGTCATGAAAAACTCTTCTAAAACTTACCTGATAAGGCGATTTCATTTCCTGTGATCCCATAGTGACTTGGGATCCAGAAAAGACTTAGTGAACTTAGCCTTTCGACTACGTTTAGTGATGTCTTGCCTTCTTGAACTAGCTTGGAAGTCGCAAGAGAGTTAAGCAAGTCTCTACGCCCGGTTAGCTGTCGCTACAGATGCAAATGCTTTGCCTTCTCCACCGTGTCTTCATAATATAATTCGTTGGCAACAGGAATGCGTATATTTCCGATTCAAAGATAGATAGATAGACACCAGCAATGATAAACGATCAGTGAAATCTAACGTTGTCGTCCTCTAGAAAGACATCAGCGCCGCATCCTATGTATATCGGTTTTTGAGCCATCAACGGTAGCCGTCCTACCATTCTGACTTTCATATTTGCTTATGAAATTGTCTCTCAATTTTCCACCGTTCGGAATCGGCAAGAAAACGTTGGATTCTTTATACAGTAAGTTGAAAGATAAGGACTTGCTTCACACCGGACTGCTGTCCTATTAATTTAATTACGAGTATTTTTACTTTGTTTTGTTTAATTAAGATTTTAAGTAACCGACTCGTAAAGAATGCGGCTAAAATCAAGATTCAAGCAAAACATTCTTCCATTAAGTTATCATTTTAAACAGCATTTTAGATGCAGATGAGTAAATCAGTCTTGCTTAAATATTAATTGTTGGAAATATCTGCATACTATACCGATATTCTTTTGTTTAGTATTTCACAAATAAATAACAGGGATAAGAACCAGTTCGACTACAATTTTTTGAATTTTAATTCTCTAATTTATTCACTTTCATGACTCATTGACTATTTAAGCTTATTCAAATGTGTATCTTATGTTACATGTTTTTATAAAAGTTGTTGGGTACGCGTTTGATTTTGCGAAAGAATTTATTGATGTAAATGGTTCTGTGATATACCATATGTAGTAAAGCTTACATTATTGTGAGCAACAACTCATCAAATATGGTATTCCGTACTACCAAAAAAAAACAAACAAATAAAAAATAAATTAATGGGTCGTTGACTCTTTATTTGGTGGTTGGAATAAATTATGGAATTGAAAATCGTAGGTTGCGGTTTGCTGATATTATTCAAAACATCATATGGCCTTTAGTTCTTTAACAAATAAATTAAGTAGAAATATGAATTAAAAAAAAAAAAAAAAAATTAAAAAAAAAATTAGCAAAACAGATTAGATTATTGACTAGCGAGTGAGATTGGCCAGAAATATGCTTGACTACACACATGTAGGAAGTATAGTTTTGTTTTAATTAATACGATTTTTAGTTTTACAAGGTTTTAATTTACAAACAAGATAACAAAAAAAAAAAAAAAAACTGAGGCTTTTGGGCTTTTTAGACTCATAGACCTTCCATCCAGGTCCCGATGGAAACACAAGAACTGCCGTCCAAATCCTCGCCTCAGCAAATTGCCACTTATCCCTTACCACTGTGAATTTACGTTGACTTGGCAGAATAAACCAAGCCCACGTGTTGACAATCCATGAGACCTCCACTTTACATATTCCAGGTTCAATAGTATCAACTTTCTCCAGTTTGCTATTTTTCACGAATTGTTTTTACTACTGTACGAGGTGTGTTCAGAAAATAACGTGAATTTTAGTTTTTTGGAAAAAATATTTGTTAATTCGTCTATATTAAAGTTGTCGCCTTTAAAATGGTCCCAATGATATTATGCTCTTGTGCCAGCGTTTCTTCCAATTCTCGAAACACTTCTCAAACTCGACATTTTGAAAAGCCTTTAGGTCTTTCAGCGATGCGCTCTATATGTCACCTATACTTGTAAAACGACGGCCCTCTAAGGTTCTCTTTATTTTTGGAAATAGGAAAAAGTCACACGGATCCATGTCTGGCGAATATAGAGGCTGGGGCATCGTTACAGTATTGTTTTTGACCAAAAATATACGAACAAACAATGAAGTATGAGCAATAATTTTGGAACAAGTTTTGCTGCCATGCGTTTCATACCCAAAACATTCAAAAAAATTTCAAAGCATAAGCAAACCAATATGCCAACATCATTAGCGACTTCTCTTATTGTGATTCGGGGATCGTTCATAACCATTTCTTTCACTTTTTCCACGTTTTCATCGGTTGTTGATGTATCGGTGCTTCTTTATTGTATTTACAGGTGTAATGGAGTTTCCATTGGTCGGCAGAAGCCTTCTTTTTGCACTCTTATTACTTTTTCAGAAGCAAAATTTTGCTAAAATGTTCTTCTAGATTTTATGTCAGCATGTACTAAAACATTCGTTCTTAAATATAAACGTCAAATAGTATTGCGCGTCAAACCAAATTTTTGTTTTCGAGCAAACGACTGTGTTTGGCCTATTTATTTTGATCCATTTATTTGTAAGAAACTATAAAAAAAAAAAAAAAGATGGAAGCAGAAATAAATATTTTATTGGATTCTGCTATTTTGCTAAACAAGGAAATTGTGAAATAAAAATTTGACTTTTTACCTATACATAAGTAAATTTTGACAGCAACGTCAAAAGTAGTTTTTTTTATGTTCAATTTGAATCCGAAGCGACTTGTAGGAGTTGTGTTCAAAAAGTAAGGTGACTTTATATTTTTTAATCATCGATATCAATATTATTGAAGAGTAACCCCTCTCAGGTATAATACACTTGTGCCAACGCTTTTTCCAATCTTCGAAGCCCTTCTCAAAATCTCATTTTGGTATAGCATTTAGCTCTTCCAGCGATGCCTCAATTATTTCCTTAATCGTTGCAAATCTCCGTCCTTTCATACGTCTCTTCAGTTTTGAAAACAGGAAAAAGTTGCTTCTCGATAACGTGGCATAACATTAAGGTAATATTCCTTATTGACCGTACGACGTTAAGGCAAAAACTCCTGATGCACTATGCCGCAGTAATCAAAAAAGTGATAAAAGATTTGGCATTTAATCGAACTTGACGTGCTTTTTTCGGTCTTGGCTCTCCTGAGTCCTTCCATAGAGACGATTGGAGTTCGATTTCGACGTCATAACCATATACCCTTGATTCGTCACCAGTTATGACCCTTTTAAGCAAAATAATCCAATGGCGTCAAATCATTAATCACGAACTCATTTCTCAAATGGTCCATCAATTTGCGTGCTGTGTGGCATGTAGTACCATCATACTCGAACCACATGTCGCCCAGGTTCAGCTTGTGCTTTTTGGATAAAAAAAAAAGTTACAAATCATTGAACGATAGCGGGCGCCATTGACAGTAACTCTGTTCTCACGGTCATCTATGAAAAAATACAGGCCAATGATTCCGCCGGACCATAAACCGCATCATACAGTGCATTTTTAATGCATTTCCAGCTCTTGTATTGCCTGAGGTTGCTCATCGGACCAAATACGAAGTTTTGTTTTTTAATATACCCATTATACTAGAAATGACCTTCGTCGCCGAAGATAATTTTTCGACAAAAAACGGATCTTCCTTCAGCTGCGAACGGCAACGAATGGAAAAATCACGGTCTTCATTAGCACTGGCGGATACAACATCAATATTTTCCTCTGTACGCACTCTACCCATACAAGTATAGGCTTGATGTCCAATAGCGAAGGGATATTCTATCTTCACCAATTGCATTTCAATTTAGACAAGTTATAACTTCAAAGGCGTCACTTTCCACGACAGTTGGAAAGTCTTTGTTCTAATTATTACACAAATTACCTTTTGACGAGAAGTGACGACTAAGTACTTCTTACATTCGATAAGAATGAGATGTTTAAACTGCCAGGGTGCATATAGACATATTTAATTTAGAAAGGTAGTAGGAGTAGTTCCTGACCTGACGAAAATGTTCCCAGTTGCTCGAGGTTGGTGTTTCTTTCCATTTGTTATGTAGTTTTTTTCTCTTATTAATAGAATCGAAAACCTTAGGAGAAAACCAGAACATTTAGAATTTGTAATCTTAACGTTATTATTGGGTATATAACTTCGTGCGGTTTTTTTTTTTTTTAAATTTGAAGGTTTATTTAAGAAAAACATGTACAATATTATTATTCAGAGTATTGCCCATCCGGGCGTTTTTCGGCTACTGCTCTCTTCAAACGGATTAATTGTATTCGGTAGCGTAGTCCATTGATGGTTTCACCCGGTTTTAGTAGCTCATAATACAGCACACCCATTAGATCAAACGAAATACAGAGCATTACCTTCGCGCCATGGATATTCGGCTTTGCCGTTGATTTGGCTGGTTGGCCGGGTTTCACATATGATTTTTTGCGCTTGGGTTGTCGTAATGGATCCATTTTTTATCACCAGTAACAATTCGATGCAAAACTGACTTCCTTTTGTGGCGTTCCAGCAGCATTTCGGACATGCAAAACCGCCTTTCGACGTCTCTCGGCTTGAGTTCATGTGGAACCCAATTTCCTTGCTTTTGAATATATCCAGCTGCGTTTAAACGTTTTGAAATGGCTGCTTGACACCCAAAGATTCTGCGAGCTCTTCTTGTGTTTGGCAACAATCTTCATAGAGTAATGCTTCCAGTTCTTCATCTTCAAACTTTTTTGACTGCCCAGGACGTTCATCGTCTTCCAAGCCAAAATCACCACTTTTAAATCGTGCAAACCACTTTTGGCACGTTCGCTCAGCTAGCGCATGTTCACCATAAACTTCCACCAAAATACGATGACTTTCGGCAGCAGTTTCCTTCATATTAAAGTAATGAAGAAGAACTCCTCGCAAAAACACTTTTTCAGGCACAAAGTTCGACATATTTGAGTGAAAAAAAATTATTGTTGTTTACGCTTTAAATGAATGACATATACTAAAATGACGTACAATAACAGTAGCTTTCCAACGAATGTTCCAATGGAATAATAACAATGGAATAATACAAGTTACGCCATCTCTTAGCAAACCGCTAAGTTATAGACCCAATATAAATAATGTTCTCAACACTTATAGCATTCAAATGTCTCGCAAATACTGGAAAAGACTCTACATCGAAACTATGTCAGGCATGTACAGAATTTTGGTTATTTATTTCCGTTATAATATTCTGAACTATGAGTCGAGCAAGCTTAAGTGTCGAAACTGAATTTAATGGATTTGTTTATTTTTAAACTATTTTATATTCTTGTTGGCTGGAAAAAACTTGACTCTGAGAAATACCCGGCCACATTCTTAATTATACGTAATTTTATTCGCAGCTGCTAAAATTGCATAAATTATCGAAAGATAACTTAGCTAAGAGAAACTAAGTATTATGAGTTGGCCTTTGTAATGACTTCATTCACTTTCTCTCTCGAACGAAGGCCGGAGCCAGTAATAAATACAGGAAATGTCGACTTTATTGAAACTTTGGGATCAAAAAGCCGGCGTGGTACATTCTTGCTCGTTGATGATAGATACAATTCTTTTAAGAGTATGAAGCGCAGTCTCAACGGATTTTTGAATGTAAGCAGAGACGATTTTAAAGGGATTAATCAATCTTGGAAAGCTGAAGATAAACTCATCTCTTACTTTTTACACGTAAAAATCATAAAAAGGCAGGTTCGAGCTGTTAACCCTAAATGGTAACAAGCCAAAGAATTTTTCTTTTAATCTAATTCCACATTCGTTACCCGTTCTGTCAAGATCATTGTCTTTGGTTTATCCAAAAGGGGCGCCCTCGCCATACCAAATGAGCTTACACCATTAAAAAATATGTGTAATTTGCGTCATTCTGACATCCTGTGGGAATACCATTCCCAATTAAAAATCTTATCATAATATTTGCCCATTTCTTTCGCCTTCAGCTTCTTGGTAAATTTGGTGACAGTAAGCAAGGGCCATATAAATAAGAAACTTCCACACGTTTTTGGGCCGCATCATCCACAAGACAAATTAGTATTCATTGCGTTCAGTGTGGGCTCCAACAAAGGTTCTGAATGGAATTTAAATGAGTGGAATTTTTGTTCTATGTATTTTACCAGCTATTTTCATTAGTTTTATGCTCCTATATAATCAGATTAAAATGTTTAAAAGAAATGATCGGTTATTCAAAGAGTAGTTTAACATCTGTCAATAAGAAGGACGTAAATCAATTATAAAATTTACATCATTGGTCGTAAAATCTGTGAAAAATTTTCCACAACACATAGTCGTTTGGGTTCAAATTGACTTACTGTCATCACAGTTTAGATTCAGTTAAAATGACTTAACTGAAATTTACAAACAAAGATACGAGTATGCAAAACATTTATTTCGGTTTATTATGTAGGTAATGTATGTCTCTCAATAATTAAAAACGTGCAAATGATTAGTGTTAATTTGCAATAAATTTTCGATTTGGTTTACAAAAAATTAATAATCAGAAAATGCGTAGTCATTATGAGAGAAAGCTCTACTCAGCTGATGCACTTAATGGCGCTTGTTGTATAATCTCAGTAATAGCTTAGACGATAGCTTTGGGTTGGAAAAGATTTGTCTACCCGTTTAGTATGCGCTATGCATCGACTAAGGGCACTCCTTAGAAGCAATCAATTTCTTGAAATACTAATCTTCTTCCTGATCATGAAATAAATACACAGATGAAGCGTGTTCCCGGTGTTCTCATGGCATACAAAATACTAATAGTCACGCCTTGAATTAGGTTCCGACAAATTGGATTTGGAAAAAAAGAGGTGAACGACATTTATAATATTGTAATGTCTATATAGGGCAGTTTCATTAGCTGTTGTTTGATTAGATTTAAAAAGTTTTTTATGATCAGCTAATGAGATTTTGAGAGTCATTCTAAGTGGTGATGCACGATTTAGGATGAAGTGACAAGTGTGTCTTGAAAATTAAGCGAAGTTAAAAAACTAAGGATCACAGATTATAGTCGTTGCAGAATACATATAGATCTATTTACTGTCAATGCAACTAAGTAAGAAGTCACATTTCATAAGGCTTTTAAAGTATGTATTCACAACAATGTATTGTAGCATTCGTATCGTGTTAGTGTTTTTTGTGACCATTGGAAAAGAGCAGTATCGCTCCGTGATCCGATTCTTGTTTTTGAGTGGCAAAACCTTCGAGGAAATTAAGCCCATTTTTGATGGTGTATTTGGGACCCATTCACTTTCCCGTACAATCATTTCCATTGGTTCGCAGAGTTTTCGCCCAGGCGACCCAAAAACGAATATCACAGAGGAAACCGTGGACAAAATCCATGATCTCGTATTGGCGGACCACCGGGGCATCTCCATATCCATATCTTGTATGAGATTTTGGGCATGAGAAAGCTCTCCTCGCAAGGTGCTGCGTATGCTCACACAGGAGAGAACAAGCGCAATCGTGTGACCACTTCAAAGACGTGCTTGGCCGTGTTTAATCAAAATCCGGAGAAGTTTCTGCACCGTTTCGTGACCGTTGATGAGACATGGATTCCTTGGTATACACCAGAGACCAACGAACAATCGAAACAATGGGTTTTACCCGGTGAACGTCCTCCAAAGAAGGCGAAGATCGTGCGTTCGGCCGGAAAGATGATTTCCTCCGTTTTTTGGGACGCGTGAGGTGTGATCCACGTTGATTATTTTGAGAAGGAAAAAAACAATCACAGGAGCATATTTATTAGGCCGATTCAACGCCGATTTTAAGAAAAAACGACCACATTTAGCGAAGTAAAAAGTGCTCTTCCACCACGATAACGACCCGGCTCACATCTCGCCATAGCTTCATTGATCGAATTGCACTACAAATTGCTCTCCCATCCTCCGTATTCTCCGGATTTGGCTCAATGCGACTTCTTTTTGTTGCCAAAGCTTAAAAGATCGCTCGCCGAAAAGAAGTACGGGTCGAAGATGAAGTCATCGAACATAACATTGGCCCGTGTTTGGCTGTGCGTCTTGCAGAATGTATGTAGCACAAAATATATCCCCAAAATTACAAAAGCCAGCTCAGTCAGTCGATTATAAGTACTAAAAAATAATGTACGAATATCTACGAGTTTCGCAAATTTGAGATTGATTTTCAAAAATTACATCACGGCTTATAAACGATCCATATTGAAAAATCATCAATAAAAATAAGTCTTTATTAATGGTGAACATAAAATTTTTAAATTGTGTCTTAATAGTTGCTTATTTGTCCTTAAATCTGCTATTTTTAAAGGATTCATTAACAAAAAAAGAAATGCTAATGGAAGAGCATCAATAATTAAGAGTTTATCGGATTCAATGATGTTGCTGCGACAGGAGAAACCTAGTGGAAATGTCCTTGCATCTTTTTCAAAATTTTCCTTATATTGTATTTTTATTATTTTATTTTTAATTATTTTAATTGATTATTAATTAATTTAATTATTATTAATTATTAATTTTAATCGATTCCTTACCAATTATTTGTATTTACTTTTCTACTTGTTATTTAGCCTATTCTTACTTCTTATATCTTTTATCTCTATTTTCTTATCTGTTGCTTATCGAATGTGCGTTTTGTTTTTCCAATAAAAATATCTAGGCACTGTTGTAAATATATTGGGTACGGTTTATCAGGGGTTTAAAATTGCTCAAATCAAGTCCCGTAGTCTGAACGTCATGAAACTACATTATCTAAGACACATTTTGAAGGACTCTTTTGTGGATGTTATCTGTGTTACCGAAACATGGTTCCACCGTCATAAAAATATCTTATGAATCTTATCGATATTTTCTAAGACTCGACCATGAATGGTAGTATCTGTCAACCACTTGTTTTTTAAAAGGATTTTAAATATTCACAAAGTATCATGTATTTTTTTTGACATTGTCCTCTGTAACCGCATCGGAGGGCCTGCCGCTGAGGACTTGATCGGTTGTGGAGTTGCGGCCACCACGAAACTCTCGAAACCAATATTTGACGGTGTAATCTGACGGAGCATTAGCCCCATAATATTTATCCAACTTTTCTTTTGTTTCCTTCGCCGTTTTGCCTCTCAAAAAATAATGTTTTATGAGAGAAGGAAAATCGTTTTTGTTCATACTCAACATGATGCCAAACACGTCAACAACAATCAGCTGTCAAAACAAAACTAAAGACAGTATCGCACTGAAATTTGGCATATCTGCCTAAATATGAACGGACTTTAAGGCACCATAACACTTTTTGCAGTAGCATTCTGGCGGTCAAGGAGGTTACTTTTCACTCCACCTAGTATCTACAAATATGTTATAAAGGATTTTGTAGCTCAGCCTACGTTTGCTAGTTCCTAAGCGAGCTGAGGAAGCAAGAATTAGAGTGTCGTACGTAATTGAAGTCTTTTTAAAAGTTCTGATGTTGACTTCTCATCGGCCGTGCTGGGGATCGATGTTGCTTGATACGTTGAAAGGAATAACTCTTGTTGTTTTTTTTTAGCCTTTTCCCGCCTTCAATTTATGCTTTATCGCGGGTTCGAAGGTATTAATGAAATATTTCGCCTGGGTGCTTGAATGTGGGTCATATAGTGATATGCGAATGTGAATATACGAGGTGTGTTCAAAAAGTAAAGTGTGACTTACTAAGTGACTTTTGAAATCGATTTTTTTTTTGTTGTGTTGGTTCAAGTGTCCCAAACATATGTTCACAGTTTCAAGTATATAGCATACTTAGTGTGTTTTTGACAGATAGAAAGGTTAGATATGTTTTGGTGTGATCGGCGATTTTCAATTAATATAAAAAATTGGGCAAAGAATTTGCATCAAATTTTGTGTAAAAAAATGGAACCAAGCGCTCTAAAACACTTGAAATTTTGACAATGGCATACGGTTACTCTGCTCTAAGTGAAAAAAATGTTTACAAGCTCTTCCAGGATGGCCAAAAAGATGCCAATGATGAACCTCGCTCTGGACGCCCTATCACATCAACAAAAGATCATAACGTCAAAGCTGTGAAAAAATTGTTTTGGAAAATCGTTGAATTACCATAAAAGAATTGCTGAGGATTTTGGCATATCGATCGGGTAGTATCATGCAATTTTTTCGGATGTTTTGGGCATGAGACTTGTGTCAGCGAAGTTTGTTCCGAAACTTCTTAATTTTGATCAGAAGAACCGTCGCATGGGCATCGCTCAGGAGCTCTTGAATGACGTCAATGATGATTCTGACTTGCTCAACAGGGTCATAGCTGGTGACGAATCAAGGATATATGGTTATGGCTTCAAAACCAAAACCCAATCGTCTCAGTGGAAGCTCTCAGTAGAGCCAAGACAGAAAAAAGCACGCCAAGTTCGATCAAATGTCAAAGTTTTGATCATTGTTTTTTTTTTCGATTACCGTGGAGTTGTGCATCAGGAGTTTTTACCTCAAGGTCGTACAGTTAATAAGGAGTATTACCTTGAAGTTATGCGTCATGGCTTTTGCATCACGCTAATGCACCTGCTTATTCATCATTGTTTGTGAAAGATTTTTTGGCCAAAAATAACACGACAATCATGCATTAGCCATCATATTTACCGGAACAGGATTTTTTCCTGTTCACAAAACTGAAGAGACCTATGAAAGAACAAAGATTTGCAACGAATGAAAAATAATTGCTTCGAGGATTGGAAAAAGCATTGGCACAAGTGTATTATTTCTGATGGGGATCACTTTGAAAGTGACAACATAAATATTGATGGATAAATAAATATTTGTTTATAAAAATGTAAAGCCATCTTACTCTTGAACACACATCGTATATGATCCTACGCCCTGCAGACTACCTTCAGTTATGCACACGTGTTAGGTCAATACACGAAACATGTATATTAGTCAGAATTTCCATACTGAAGGTGAAAAACTTCGTTAAGTCGATTTAGAAAGCCTGCGGTAAATGCACGTTGAATGATGACTTTGGCTGAAACAATGGGAACAGTCCACTTGGAATATGCAATAAAGTAAAAAGTAAAAAAATAAAACTAAGATTGACTCGAAGTTTGGCTTTGAACTATGCGAAAATTGCAAAAAATAATGCTGTTTGTAATTCGTTGGTTTCACCTGGAAAAGCTGCCATATTGACTGTATTAGAGGTAGAATTGATGCGAAGAATGTATTTAATTAAAGATTCACTTGTACATATCAGAGCTTATCAAATATCATTCATTTATTTGCGCAGTTTGCTTAAATAAAGTTTTCTTTTTGTCATTTGCAGTGTACGATGCGTCTGCTAAAGGAACATTTGGTGTGGAAAATGGATTAGTCTATCAGTTTGGGCACTATGATGAGTGCATTGCCGTAAACGATCACGTGGAAGTAAACATGGACCATGTCTCTGTCAGAACTAAATATTGTCTAGCGGACGTGACTTTAGATGGCATTGTTATTCAGAAAATAGCATCAAGAAAATATCAGGTATGTCGTATGATATTTTTTTGATAAAAGTTTAGATACCTTTTGATGGAGAAACGGTACAAGATAGACCTGGGCCTTAACTTATGAACCCCTCCAGTAAGCGAGGTAGTTGCTCAATCGATTCCAGTTGCATACTCACAGATGGTGATGATGTCCTCTTTTAGTTGTTCGACCCACCCTAGTTGAGGTCTTCCTCTATTGCGTTTTTCTTCCGGTTAGAAATCGAAGACTCTACTTCCAGCCAAGCTAGGCTACTAATGTGAATTTGCTCAAACAGTTTTGCGTTTAAAATGATATATTTATTCACCTGCACTACAGAGCAGGATTGGAATGATAGGGGTCTTATACAATGCCTCTTTAGTGTTTTCTAGGGCTTATTATAATTTTGGTTCCTAGTCCAAGGAAACAGTTATAATCAATAGTAACTCTTTGTTGTTATTATAGGAGTTAACAGCGGAGCCGAGGAAGACAAAATCCCCAACTACATATCTCAAAGTTATAGTTATGATTGTTGAGTAATTATGCAAGCAGCTGCAGTTTCTTAATTAGCGGAGCCAACCCAGAATTTAGAAATAGTACCTTATAATCTAACAAATGTATACATAAGATATTGGGATCTATCCATGTTATTTTGTGCTTCTTAAAAAGTAAGCAATAATATCGTAACATTAGATGCCTTCATAACATAATCGTTCTAATGCCTGCAAAAAGTATTAAGTATTTAAATTTCACAACTTGAATTTCAGTCACTGTGCCTCCCTTTCTCAGTGGTTATGCTCTTCTTGGGAGGCATGTTCCACCGGTTGTGATCCAGACATGATTTGCTGATCGGGTTTAACTTTTTGTCTTTTTGAATCTACATTTTCTTATTTTAGTTACCATAGTTCAAATTCGCAACCTAGCAAGTTCCACCTCCTTGAATGAAAACTAAAATCAATCTGGGAAACATTTTGGATGCTACTTGATTACGATTAATAACAAATTTTCCTTTTTAAAGAAAGTTTAATCTAGTTTTGATTTTTAATGAACGATTTGATTTTTTACAAGGCATCATAGTTTTGTTGTTAATTTATTTTTCTTATTATTATTTTTTTTTTCAGCCAGGCAACTCTACTGTTGTTCACTGGGGTACTTGTGTACCAGCTTCTTGCGATGCCAAGGATATTGAAATATTTTTGGAAAATGTTCTTCAAAAATCTGTGGCTATCGATGAGAAAAAATGTCAAGCGAAGAGCAAGTTTCACATGACAAAAGATATGCTGGTTTATGCGTGAGTAAAATATAATATTTTGATTATTATCACTTTTCCGGGCACTATATGTGTGCGTAAGACACAAATCTTTTCGAAATCAAATAGAAGTTCCTTATTCATATTTCTCATATACATATTTCTTCAATGTTTTTACATCGCCACTGCGCCGTTTATGGCAGTGGCTAGTTCCACTTCACAGGCCGCTCTAGCTTGGGTCACGTATTTAGTGGGGTCAAGAGTTTGCAGGTGTTTTTGTATGAGGTTCGTCGAACCTCGGCTAGAACTTGAGCTTCTATTGCTTCTTGGACCGGGTTGTCTGACGACCTTTTTTATTATTATTCGTATTGGGTTTATGGATTCGAAAAATAAGAATGAAGATATTCGTAATTTGTTTTCTCCTAGCGTCTCAATTCAATTATTAAGAGTTGTGAGAAAGACTGTCACGTCGTTGCTTGTAATAGCGCTATCATCTTCGTGGAATCGGATTCGGAATCGTGGAGAAATAGTTTCGAGCTTGTTAATATGCTGCTTCAATTGGAACTTTGAAAACTATTTTGGTGTATTCCAACTTAAACTTTGAATTTTTCGGATCATATAATAGAGACTTCTAGGGGCTCAATAGAATGTGTGTTGAATCAATAAAGGCAATATGCAGATCTCTTGGAACCGTGGAACTGTTTTTTCCATCAATTTCCGTAAACTTCAAGTTCCATCGTACCTTCTCACCAAAAAGTACCCGGAGTACTTCAGTAAAACGAAAGCGATTCAATTATTCGTCGATGATCATTTTATTCTGTTCAAAGTTATCTACATTGCAAGCAATACACCTATTCCAGCGCTTCCTCAAATCCTCAAAACACTATGCATAGGCCGATTTTGGGATCGCTTCTTCAGCGAATTTTTCTTATCGCCTCAACAGTATCAAAACGCTTTCCGCGAAGTGGTAACTTGAGTCGTGAGAATAGAAAAAGTCAGATGATGCCATGTCAGGTGAATAAGGAGCTTGCAGAACGGCATAAACGTTATTTTCGATCAAATAGTCGCGTACAAGATTTCAAATTCAAATTAAAAAATTTAGCACTTTCGGCACAATACGCGCTGTAACTCGTCTCATGTCCAAAACATCGTGCATAATGCTCTGCACCGATCCGAGCGACACACCCAGATCGGCTGCTATCTCCCTGATGCTCACGCGATAATCTGTGAGGACAATTTTCTTAACATTGGTGTTAATGGGTGAGAGACCGAAACGAAGCAAATCATCAACAATAGTACGGCCCGTTTTAAACTCTTTGTACCACTCGTACGCTTGTGTTTTCGCACATGATATTTTGTTAGAAAATTTCAGGCAAACTCTTTGCTCAACTAAATTTGACATTGCGAAATTCGCAGAACACAACAAAAGCTGACTTGTTTACAAAGTTGTTACGCAAAAACTTCCGACGAATGGCGCTCAAATAGATATTTGATTGCCAGATGACAGATGAACGAACCTTAAAAAATAAAAGCTTTTGACAATATCTCAAGCGCGGTTCGTTTGAATGGGAAATTCCGGGTACTATCGATTTGCCTCCAACAAAACTGCATTGACTTGAGTTTAATAATAGTAGCTTCTCGACTGTCGTTTTTC
Organism: Volucella inanis; assembly: GCA_907269105.1. Lineage (NCBI taxonomy): Eukaryota > Metazoa > Arthropoda > Insecta > Diptera > Syrphidae > Volucella > Volucella inanis. The sequence continues at coordinate 36,699,196 of OU026156.1, read as the reverse complement.
GCCGTGCATAAATTATACGATTATATATTGTATATAATACGAGTACTTATGTATTAAATATAAAAAATGTATGTTGTATGGCCACATTTGATGGGGTCATTACTTATTGAAATTTTGCAGAATTTTTAGCAGAATTTTTTTTAGTATATACATACATATTTCATACTTGCTGAGATGACGCTACAGAGAGGGTTGAACCAAGATATTAACTTATAAGCCTCTTAGAAAGGACACTGTATGCGCTACCTTAGATGAGGGCTTCTTCGGCTATGTACAAATATTCCTTCCATTGATTTTGAGCTGGAGCGTTCCCCTTCATTTAAAATAAGACAACAACAATATTAAGTTGGTCCTTCTCCTGGCCTGATCAACAATTTTCCTGTCAGAATTGCTGCAGTCATACATATCTGCTGACCTGAATTGTGACCCTAAAAAAACATTTCACGGTACGGACCATAACTAGTTTATTAAATTTAAAAAAATTTATGTGAAAACCAACCGAAAGCGTTATCTTCAAACCGGGTCATGTTGTTGAAACTGCCGCTAAAAATGTTTCAATGAGACGACTTCACCACATTTAACACCGTTCATACGATCTTCCAATACGGCTTAAAAACCGTGTTATTATTTTTGAAATTTATTTTCATTATTTTTGACAAATCATCATGACTTACTCTAAAGAATGCTTCACACATATTTTGAAAATCGATCTTCAATTTGCAAAGAATTGGTCCTCATTGTCGACCAACTGAGCTTGCTGTAATCGTGTTATAGAAAAATTTCCTTAAACATATACTCTACATGACGCAAAGCTAACAATGCGCTAACACACTTAAGGCAGATGTCTGATACTTCTGTAGACAAATGCAACCACAGCTAGCATGCTGCCATGGATGACATGTTTAAATGTCTTGTAACACACTTAGCCTTTGTCTTACACCAGGGGCCTTTATAGAATAGCTGCTAGAATAAAGGTACTACTTATACTATTGGGAAACTGATGATTGAAACACATTTTATAAATTAATACTACAATACAATATAGATAACTGACATCAAAGTTGTTTGCGTCATACCACACCACGTTCGTTCAATCGTATCAGGTCAAATTTTTACATTTTTGATACAAACCGAACGAGTATTCAAGATTTCAAACCAGTCTTTCTCTTATTGCTCATGCCAATATCGTTTTTCGTTGCTATTCAGGGATGGCAGTAGCAAGCTGCTTAAGCTGGTTAAGGTTTTCGGGATGATTTCGCTGATCCAAATCAATGATCCCATCTCGGCACATTCGGATGACATTCAAAATATTTAAGTAGTGTCTCGATCATCGTATCTGCAGAATTTACATATCTTTAATAATACTTAAGGTACATATCTCCCAATACGTAGCCCAGCGTGCTGTAATTACATTTAGGAGTTTCAAGTTTCAGTTCTCTTCATAGTTTGGATAGAGTGTGGTCCATATAAGACTACGTGTCACACAATTTTCTTGATAACTTCATCTATGGTGATGGATTTGGGTGACCAAATGACCAATATTTTATAGCATTTGTGTTGCGTTTAAAAACAATTTCGGGCATATTGGGCACCAAGGCTATATCATATCAGTCCAATTTTGCAACATTTTTTCCAGCATAGCCGGCCTTATTACGACAATAACATGCCAAACGTTGGTTTATTCTGTAGCTGCTTTATCAGCATACACGAGTGACTTGACATAATTCCACAAAAAGTCCAAAAGATTCAAATTATAAGACTTATGCAGCCAATTGACAGGTCCATTTCTTAAGATGTTTCGCTAACCAAACGTTTGTCCCAATAAAGTGATGTTTTGGCCCGCTGTATAGCATGTTGCGTCATACTGCTGAAACCATTTGTCTCTTATACGATCGTTATTGACATAGGGAATCAAAAAATCGCGAAGCATTTTCCTATAATGCTCGCTATTGACGGTTATGTTGGCTCACATTTTAAAGAAATGGGCAAATTATTCCTCCGGCATACAAACCACGCCAAACAATAACACTTTGAACATAAAATAGCGTCTCGAGTGTCTAATAAGGATTGTGCTTATTCCAAAAATGGAAATTAATCCAGAAATGAGCCTAATCACTGAAGATGATTTGACGATAAAAATTCAGTTCAACTTCCAGTTGATTTTCAGCCAATTCACCGAACGTACGGCGCAAACGATGGTTTATTGGCTTCAATTCCTACACCAGGTGGATCTTATACGGGTGTTGGCCAAGATCTGTTTTTAAAAATCTTCTGGCGTCGAATCAATAAATTTGGGTTCTCGGTCACACTCAATTCTACAGAGGCGATGGCTTCTTCGGTACGCACAGTATGAGCTCGTTTTGGATAAATAGTATCCGTAAGAGTATACGTAGACATAAATCGATCCATAGAATTGCATATAAACTGCTCAGATAGACGATTATGAGTACGAGGGTTGTTTGATGAAAGGAAAACGCAACTTTTTTAGTTTTTGACAATTTATTTTTCAATCTAATCCCCTTTCAACTCGACACACTTTTCCCAGGGGTGCTGCAATTTTTTTAACCCCTCCGTATAGTACAACTTTTGTTGACCTGCAAAATACTTCTCCGCGGCGGCGATCACTTCCTCGTTCGATCCGTACTTCTTTCCGGCGAGATATCTTTTAAGATTTGGGAACAAAAAGAAGTTGCAGGGAGCTAAATGCGGAGAATACGGAAGATGGGGGAGCAATTAATAGTGCAGTTCGACCAATCTGGCTGTGGCGACTTGAGATGTGAGCCGGTGTTTTATCGTAGTGGAAGAATACTCTTTTGTTCGTCAAATGTGGTCATTTTTTCTTCAGATCGGCGTTGAATCGGCAAAATAAATTGACGTAGTATACTCCTGTGATAATTTTTCCTAAATAGTCAACGTGAATCACACCTTGCGCGTCCCAAAAAACGGTGGCCATTATGAAACGATGCAGAAACTCCTCCGGATTTCGATTTAACAGGGCTAAGCACGTCTTTGAAGTGGTTTCACGATTGTGCTTATTCTACGGTGTGAGCAAACGCGGGCAGCTTTCTCATGCCAAAAATCTCGTGCTGGATATGTCTAACGCGTTCAGTTGAGATACCTCGGCGGTCCACCAATGCTAGATCATAGATTTTGTCCATGATTTCCTCTGTGGTAACCGTTGTTGGGCCACCTGGGCGCGGTTCAACAAAAATCGACGTGCGGCCACGGCGAAACTCTACGAACCAATGGTAAACGGTTGTCGGGAAAGGTTAATGGGTCCCATACATACCATAAAGAACCGGCTTGATTTTGCCACTCAAGAACAAGAACCGGATCCCGAGCGATACTGCTTTTTTTCCATGGTCGCAAAACACACTAATACGGTGTTTTTGAAATTGGTGTCAAAACAAAACAAAGCATCGGTTTGTCACCAAATTTTGACAGGCAGGCTAAAAAAGGTATACTGATTTTTACATATTAGCGCAATCTATCTTCCAATCTGGGTTCTCATCAAACAGCCCTCGTGACGTAAATAGGACGTAGTGCTCTATAAGTTTAGCCCACGCGAATTTTGGAAAAAAAATTCCACGATTTCTAAACTTTATTCGGGTGTAAATTTTTGCATGATAATTTGCCAAGGTGTACTGAATATACATAAATGTCAAAGAGTCGTGCCCAGTTTGACAGCTATCGGAAGTCCTATTTTGTTTGTGGCTCATTTTCTAAGCATGAATTGAATTCTTAGGAATGTTCCAATACTCCCTTGTGTTAAGACTTAAGTACGACCACTATACTATTCATCATACAGGCAGGATGAGAGAGATCATTTCGATTCTCAACTACGGCTTAAGGCTCAAAAAGGAAGTTCATATCTACAAATATGTTTGCATTATTATTATACCATACATGGAAGTCACAAGCTGCCTCTAAATTAAGCTTAAGCAGATTGAGACTGGTTTTTGATATGAACATGTGTGGTGCATGCCTTTCTCTTTTGTTTCATGCGATCTTTATGTGATAAAATTAAGTGTTAATAAAAAATTAATACTGAGCCAGTAGCCTGATCAACATATCTAGGTGTTCATATGTTAGCTAGTAATCTGCTGGTTAAAGGGGCTCTTTGGAAACTTATTGCACCTTTGTTGATTTCGTTGGTGTCAATTTCCACTCTATGTACTCACATAAATAAATAGCTATTTAAACCCTTAGGGAGACCTTTTTTATCTGTAAAAATCATTAAGTATTTCAGTATTGTAACTTATTCATTTGAATCCTCTTTCAGATCTGTTTTTATGTTCTTTGTGGCTCTAGCTTTAGTGAGTACCTCCTATCACATCTACCAAATCTGTGCAAATGGGAGTGATAACAAAAAACCAACTCTAGGAGCTATAGACATAGCATTAAAATCTTTCTCTCTCATAGGTAAGCATGGCATTACATTCGATTTGAAAGCCACTTAATGACATAATTTTTTAGAAAACATAAGAAAAATATTTCAAGGCAGCAAGGATCAATTAGGTTTAAACGCAATAAATGGTATCAAGGCAATAGCTATGTTAATTATTTTGGCTGGACATGCATTGCTTTTTATTTACAGTGGACCAGTCTACAATTCTGGATTCATGGCAGAGGTAAACCATTAGAATTATTTAATTAATACAAAACATTTCAAAGCATTTCTTTCGATCTAGAATATAAAACAAGTTCAAAATAGCTTCCTAACGAATTCACTTCTCTTCGTGGACATTTTTCTCCTATTAAGTGGATTTCTCTTTTGTCGAATTCTTCTCACTGAACTCGAAAGGCGCCGTGGAAATGTCAATGTAGTTACCCTGTATATTGGTCGCTATATTCGTTTAACACCATCCTACATGGCTGTCATTGGTTTTTACATGACTTGGCTTACAGTAATTGGAAGCGGTCCAATTTGGGCGTATAAAATCGGATTGGAACAGGAAAGATGTCAGGAAAATTGGTGGCTTAACATTCTTTATGTCAATAATTACATTGCAACTGATAAACTGGTAAGGTCATAAAAGTCTTTGGGTAGAACTTGTAAGAGAAATTCTTGTGTCTTCTTTAGTGTATGTTCCAGTCATGGTATCTTTCAGTGGATTCTCAACTATTCGTTTTGGCTCCAGTGGCGATTTACACTCTAAACAAATCAAGAAAGTGTGGATTGTGTATCTTAATTCTTACTTTGATTTCTGCACTGGCGATCCCATTCACGATCACTATTATGAATGAACTAGACCCTACGTTGCTGGTTTATCCAGAGTAAGTTTGTGCCATGATATTCCATATGTTAAAGTTATGACATTTTTTTTTTCAGTGAAGTGCAAGACTTTGTCACCAACTCGTTCTATATTGGATCATACGTCAAGACTCACATGCGAGCGACTACCTACATTATGGGACTTTTTGCAGGTTTCATTGTTCACGTTATGCAGGAAAGAGGGTAAGCTTTACCTACCTCCTTCAGAGATATAAAAAAATCACCTCATTCACTCTTTAAGGACAAAGATACCCAAGTACCTTGTATGGATCTTCTGGTTGGCATCAGTCATTATTGCTGTCGCTTCAATGTTTTGTATTACACTGTTCTACATCAACCCACCTACGGTCTGGGAAAGCGCATTTTATTCCGCTTTTCACAAATTTGGATGGGGTCTTTCCATTGGATGGTTGACGATCGCAGTTACTACGGGACATGCTGTTGGTCTACAAAGATTCTTGAGCTATCGATTTTTTGCTCCAATTAGCCGACTATCGTATTGCGCCTTCCTATGCAATGGCATTGTCGAACTTTATCATGCAAATGACGTACGGTCTTCACATTACCTGACCAGATTGGATTTGGTGAGTTTTCTTCGATATCCATTCAAGATAAATTCTCTAAAATTCTTCATTTCTAGTTTAACAAGACTGTGATGCACGCATTCGATACATTTATCCTAGCGCTGATAGTGTGTCTTCTTTTTGAGTCACCCGTTCATGCGTTGGAGAGAATCATCTTTAAGGCTCTGAAGAAGCATCCTCAACCAAAGGGAAATAGTGCAACTCCTAGCACGTCAGAGGAACAAGTTGCGTAGTACTCGTACATCATAGGAGTAACCGCAGTGCATCTGTGCTTAGAGAATTTATTTCGGGTGATAGTTTTCTTGATCCAAGAAACCATTAATACCAAATACAAGAGTGAAAGACGTCACGAGAAAATAGATTGTTCTACATGTGTGACTATTGCCTTGTTTGAGTTGTGTCTGAAAGCAATCTTAATAAATGACGTTAGTTTTTAGGTTAGGTTAAGAAATTTAGTTTTATTTTTATGTTTTATTGTTTATAAATACTTTTTCCTTTTTTAAATTAATAGTAAAACAGCATGAAACAGTAAGGATTATGTCTTTTTAATCTTCTTCTTCGACTGTTGGACGTTGTCTTCGGTAGTTTATGGGTGCTGGTGTAGAAGAAGGGAGTGGTTGGGTTGTGTTGGACTCTGGGCTAATTGGTCGTCGTATGACTTCATCTTCCTCTGCAATTTCTTCCTCATCTTCTTCATCTTCGGGTTCCGTTTCGACTGTATTTACCTGTTCTGAGATAAGTCTCGATGTTGGCTTTGATTCTGGCTCAGCTTCGAGTTCGGGCTCGGTTTCTGGTTCAATTTGTGTTTCTGGTTCCGGTTCAAGGTCTGATTCGGATTCCGCTTGTGGCTCACTAAAATGAAACAAGTATTGTATAATTTTAATTTTTATATCGTGAGGATTTAAATTAGTGTTCCTTTGAATGCGTCTCTTTTAGGCATAACAAATTTTGAGTGGTGGCGTTGGTTTGATGGTTGACTCACTGGCTGTCACACCACCACAACGCAAACCTCCGAAAGTCAAATTCTGCCTATGAAAAAGCTTCTCAGGAGAGCCGTTCGGAGCCGGCAATAAATAGTAGGCCCTGATCTGGAGTGTAAAAATTCACAAAGTAAAGTGAAGGTCTTGGCCCACACCGGACTGTCTCGCCAAAATGTTTATTTATTTGTTGGGTTGGTTAAAATATACAATACGACTTACGGCTCTTAAAGAGCTAGAGATAGATCCTCTTAGAAAAAGGAAAAAATTTAAGTCGCAAGAAGTCAGTTTCCCAGTACCAGCGAAATTAGTGCTGACGAACATGACGTTTATACGATCCATAAAAGTTAATAGCTTGAGAAGTAATCGTTTGGGAAACTATCAACATTTTAACCGCCTAACAAATAACCGGACACACAGACCATAGGTGCTAAAAAACACACTGCAACCAAATGCTATAGTTTTTAGATTAATCTATGAGGAACTGTTTCTGATATCGACAGCAATTACTTTATTTAAATCAAATTCGAAAAGGAGAAATTCAGGATATCTCTAGCTCAAATATTGTGAAACTACATAATTAAAAGCTGTAAATAAACGACAACGTTTGGTCCATAAGAAATTTCGCAAGTATTGTCGAAAGCCAAAACCAAAGAGATGTCTGTTCATAAACCAGTATCAAACTCGGTATACCGAAGATATAACATTGTAACTCTCAGGCAATACCGAAAATCTATAAGCGGTTAAAAAGTCACTACATGTAACATATAAAGAGAATTTGATAAAGGATCTTAGCGTACAACCTTACGACGATGCCTACTATTGAAACACAACCTCAACTATACACAGTTGCCGGAATATTTATCTCTAGACACTGAATAGTTTTACTGTCAAAAGAAAATTGGAATCAACGCTAAGATTTGTTTCATCATTTTCTTTACTTCTTCGATTATTATAATTTACAATAAACCAGAAATTGAAATAAACCTCTACGAGCGACAATACGGTTTTCGTAAATCATTATCTGCGGTATTTCCGCTGAAAATATAATACGTTGGTGATCAAAAATAGGGATTGTATTGAACTTCAGGAGTAATATTTAAGCCCATTGAAGTCGAACAAAACACTTCTAGGATAAAACACCACATAAGCGTCGTTTTCTTCAAAAACACCATTTGAAATACCATACACTGGCTACACGTCTCTGCCATGGACCATGGAAAACTATTAGGTGCGCAACTAAGTTCTAAGTTCTCATAAAACCGTTTTGACACATCAGTGATTTTGTTTTAGCGTCATATACATACTTTTAGTTGTGGAAGTATTGATTTTCTTCTTTCATTAGAAGAAAACGGCGGCTGAAACGCTTCGAGAGCTCCAAAAAGTTTACGGAGATGCTGCTCTAAGTGAAACAACGTGCCGTGATTGGTTCCGTCGCTTTAAAGAAGGTGATTTTGATGTTGACGACCGTCCAGGTGAAGGAAGACCACAATCCTTCGAAGATTCTGAATTGCAGGCATTGCACGATGAGGATGCGTGCCAAACATAAGAGCTTGCTTTATCATTAACAGTCAACCGTCAAGCCATTTCAAAGCGATTGCATGTCGGCAATGCTTAAAAAACAAGGAACTTGGTTTCCTTATGATTTGAAGTCAATGAACGTTTAGCGTCGTTTTTTCGCCTGTGAACAACTCCTTCAGCGGCAAAAACGGATGGGTTTTCCTCATAGCATCGTGACGGGTGAGGAAAAATGGATTCACTACGAGTAACTCAAAGAAAAGTCATGTGACTGCCCGACCATGCTTATACGTCGTCGGCTCGGCCGAATATTTATGGTAATACTGTTATGGGTATGCTGTTATGGGTATGCTGTTATGGGTATTTAGTAGGACCAGGTCGGACTTATTAATTATGAACTGTTGAAACCCAACGAAACTATTTCTGGGGAACGGTATAGACTTCAATTGATGCGATTGAGCCGAGCACTGCTCGAAAAACGGTCGCAATACGAGCAGAGGCACGAAAAATTGCTCTATCATCATCATCAAAAAACGGCTTGATTCGCAGATACCCTCAAAAGACAAACACTTTTACCGTAACGCTATTCGAGCTCCTCCAGAGATGGGAAAAAGTTGAAAAAGTTGTACCTAGCGATGGGCAATACCTTGAATGATTCATTTGTAACTTTTTTTTTTACAATAAAGTTGCATTTTCTTAAAAGAAAACATACTTAGTTACGCACCTAATAAGCTAAATTCAAATAAAAACAAGCTGTTTGCTTACTAGCGGAGTATTTCAAAATCCTTCCACTGAACTAGACATTAGTCTAAAACCCACATGAAACCCCTCGACATCTTGAAAAAGCCTTACAGTGGACTTAAAAGGCAATTGTCCACGCTGTTGTTATATTTTTTTACGGAATTCGTTTGCTAATTTTAGTTCAATAAAAATATAAAAGTCACAATTCATTGGAAATCATTCTACGAGGAAGGTGCATTCTTGGGGATTGATACACTTTTCACCGACGGATCAAAGACTAATCAAGGGATAGATAAAGGTCTTTTTTCAGACAATCTTCAGTTTTTCTGCAGCACGCTTCTTTACCTCAAAGACTAATCAAGGGATAGATGAAAGTCTTTTTTCAGACAGCCTTCAGTTTTCCTGCAGCACGCTTCTTTACCTCAGTTAAAGAAAAACACGATCCTCTAAGAATATCCACTTTCATCTTTTTTGGGTGCTGATTCATGAGGATATTTCAAAGTCAATTAACTCATCAAACGTGAGTCTACACTACCATTTCCACTATTAAATTATGACTTCGGTAAACCGATAACTACTTGAACGAGTAAACTCATATGAAAGCTTTAGATTTCTGAAGAATGTTTAACGGCTTATACAATGAAAATATTGCTATCAGACAAGACAAACCTTCCAACCTGGACAAAGAAAGTAAAGCCTTCTGGCCACTAAACCATAAAAAATCCACAGGAACCGACAGCCTAGCCGCCGAGCTTTTCAAAGCTGGAGGGCTTAGTTTAGTGAGGAGCATGCAATAGCTCAGCTGTAAAATTTGGGTACAAAAATACATTCCAGATGAATGTAATTTCAGAATCGTTTGTTCGATCCAACTACAAAGGTGTAGGCCTAGTAAATATTACATACAATATAGCGTAATAGCGTTTAAATTATGAATTGTTTTGGCATTCCTGCCAAACTCACTTGGTTGTACAGTATATCGATGGGGAACACTCGCTGCTCTATCGAAGTCTCAAGAAATATCATCGAACGTTATAATGTTGAAAAGGGTTTCAGTCAGCGCGTCGCGCTATCATAAGTCTTCTTTCTTCCTAAGGAACAAAGCTCTTCTACGAAGAAGATGCTATACGAGTCCCTTGTCATACCCTGTTATCTTCAGCAGCGTCTGCATTGAAGAAGTGTGCAGGCGAAGAAACAACAAAGAACTTTAAAGGCTGTACAGCGTCATAGATCTGGTGGATACTTTTTCAACATCGTTCTTGAAAAAATTGGTCTAAACTCGCAAGCCTACTCTAGAGTTAGCACCTTTTAAAAGTCCGTTTAGTTTTTTGGATACGCAGACGACATTATCATTCTCATTATATAATATGTATAACATATATACATATATATTTTTTTTAATTAACAAATAAATAGTCTAAGGTTGGAGAATATTGTTGCTGTCGTGAACTCTGGCGAATGCGTAACATTTCTCGTTTTCCTAAAATTGTTGATGCAGCCACAATCTAAGAATTTCAAAATCTAGTAGTCTTAAACATATTTAAACAACAAAGGAAGCACGAAGGAAGTTGAACCAAGTTATGAGATGTGTCTACGTCTGGATGGAAGCCCACGGTCTCAGTCTTGCATCGGAAAACAGCGATATTGTCCTACTGACCAGGTAACATATCCTGACGCAAGTTGAATTCCGTATAGGCCCAAAAGTAATCACCAGCTAAAACGCGGTAAAGTACCTTGAAATAACTATCGATTCCAAACTCTCTTTCTGGTATCATATTAAATCCGTTTCTGGTAAACGTTGGAGGACCAAGAGAGAGCAAAAAAAAGCTGATCATGACAATCACACACCCGCCAACCTTCTGTATGGATGCGAAATATAGGCAGATGCACTCAAATAGAAGTAGCACAGGAAACAGATGGCAGCAGTACAGAGACGCGGAGCCCTGCGTATCGAAAGTTCTTACCGAACTGTATCAGAATCAGCCGCTTTTTTCATTGCAGGAGTGACACTCATTGACCTCTTAGCCGCCGGGACAAAGCTGATGTGTGAGAAGAGGACGAAAGTAGGAGTGGAAGCGGAAATTATTGAAGAGCTTACCAAACATCAATGCCAACTAAGATGGAACTCTAAAACAAGTGGTAGATGGACCGCCAGCCTAATCAGAGACATTGCTGAATGGACAGAGCGAAAACGCGGTGAGATAAATTATTACACTACCCAGTTCCCAACCGGACATGGATATTTTAATGCATACCTTAACAGGATGCGGAAAATAGACAATGCGACGTGCCTGTATGGCGATTATAGCGTATATGACGCTTTTCACACCTTTTTTAAGTGCAGCAGATGGACAGCGGAAAGACAGCACCTGGAATCGGAGATAGGTTATATCTCCCCCGAACATATCGAGTATCATCCTTTATCGAAACCTTGTTGAATACAAGAAGAGAGAAAAAAGCCAGAGCACATTCTCATAGAAGAACACGAAAACTCATGAGCTGAGTTTTTTTTTCTTAAAAGATTACAAAGAGGTTAAAAATATGTATCGGAATCCATAAGCTCAAACAAGGAAGGAGGATGTATGACGGCGGAGTATAGAACAAAGAAAGCTATCAACCTGAAGTAATACAAAAGCGGTTCCGGGGTGAATAGGTTGCTTCATAAGGGCCATTTGATGGACAGCGCGCTGTTCCAATGCCCTTAAAAAAACATATTTCAATGAAGAAGGATAGTTTAGCTAAGCCTGCACACCTAAGTCAATTTTTAAGTAGTCATCTCAGATATTTTGTATCTTGATGATATTATCTCATAAAATTAAATTACATAAAATTGTCTTCTTTACTTCATTTACCTTATACTAGTCTCAACTACAGCTCCAATTCCATTAACCAAATGAGAATTAAATCTAACGATATACTCGTGCTCTTTCTCTTCCGATTCACCAACCCAAGAATCAGTAGCTGATGCTTTCAAGGAAAGTTGATGTTCATTTATTGTCTCCATCAATGGCTCATCTAGTGTTTCCTCTGACTGATCAATCTCACCATCATCATTCAAGCTTAAGTCTTGTGCAGAATTTTCCGTAAATAATTTTTTGATTATTATTAGTCGCACATTCTGAAAGGGTACATCAATGAGGAACGCCAAAAATGTTGAACACAATACTATAGTGGCTAGTTCCACAATGTTTATCTAGAATTGATATCAGTTTTATAACTTTGAACTCATTTTGTGGACGAATATCTTACCAGATCACTTATATGATATTTACTGGAGTCCTTAACACCTGCCGTTGTATACATAACCACAGCAAAGCTTACAAGTTGCATGGGAAATGAAATACGACTCAAAAATAATACCGGTTTTGACTTCAGTACAGCTGGCAGGATAAAACCCTCTTTAGGTGTCATGAAAACGATCCATATAATTGCCAATCCAAAAATCAATGGTGCCCATGAAGCATACGATGCAGCTTCTGATGAATTATAAATGAAATCCGATCTCATTCCAGATGACGGATACCAGAAACACCATCCAATGCTACAAAATGTTGCCAACCACCCGAGGTTTACAATACCAGTGGGAATTTCAAGGTTTCCACCTGTAACCCGATGAAGAATTCCAGCCCCAATCCCTATGAGATATGGAGTAGCGCGACTAATTGGTGATGAAAATAAGATGTTCGCTGTGCGGTAGAATTTGCTGACACTATTAATAAAAAAAATTAGGGAGAACAATCGTTAAATCCAGTTACAAAAGAACTTACTTCATTCCGTGGAACATAGTCGCAGATAAGTGCTCCATATTCGTTCTTGAATATCTGGCCGCAACAGACATCGCTTGAAAACCTCCATAAGCAAAGAATCCCGCATCAGCATCTGTATAGTACAACCACACTATTAAAGGTCCCAACATGTAGAGCTGAAGTTCCAGCGCCAATTGAATGGTAATTGGGGAGCACTGTCAAACAAAATGGAATTTTGAAAATTACCCTGAGAATAAGTCCGATAACCTACAGTTTCTTCAAAATCGACGGCGTTTTGTACCCCAAACAGAACTCGCCACATATTTTGTTCACACAATCTGGCATTCTGTAGAATTAGTTTATTCCATAGAGGACCGGCGCCTAAATGAGGGAGAATCCATGTCTGAAAGAACAGAACTGCATAAATCGTAGGCAGGTATCGTAAAATCTTTGCCAAAATCCTTTTAATCAGTCCGATGTATGTCTTTTGCTCCATTTCTTCCGACAATTGGTAGGCTGATAGAAATCCGCTGATAATAAGAAGCAGATCGGTGTAAATCATAGGTGATCGAAATACAACACTCATCGGCTGATCTACTGTTCTAACTAGCTTGTCGCGATTTGTGATCGGTAAGTGGCCAATCATCATATACTTAAGGCAAATGTAGAGCATAAGAGTTGCAATGATCTTTAGCAAATGAAAGATCGGAAATTGCATGTCAGGACGATCTGGTGACACCAATTCTGATAACGATCGCTTGGGAGAAAAGGAATGGAATATTTCTTTTATTATCATTGGACTCGTGACATCTTGTTCATCTTCAACTTCCTCTGATTCAGCGCCTTCTTTGGGTTCTTTTTCCGTCTCAGTGTTTGCGCTTGTTTCATCGTTAGAGGACTTTAAGAAACTTTGCAGAAACGCAGAAACTTTTAACCAGTTTTCAGATAAATAGGATGCAGCGCAAATAAACCAAAAGGCCGCAAAGTAACACCTACGTGAATGTATATTTCTTAGTAAGTCATTCGAGAAAAATAAAGGTTTACTTACACAGCACAAGCAAATTTTTTATCCTTGTTAAAGAGTTTATTAAGGCGCCTGCTAGTTTTCAAATAGCAGTCGTTCTCTGAAACGTCAACCCGAAATTCCACTCCAGTGTTGTTGTACGGACTAAGGTTTGTTTCGATCATATCTTTTACGACACTTGCGGAGCAGGCATTGGGAATACAAACACCCCAGTTGGCCACTGAGTATCGTGGTACAAAGTGACTAGGCTGAAAGAATAATTGTCGATGGTATAAATCAAATCTATGGACCGTACTTTACTTACGTTCTCCAAATGACTTCTCCATAGTCCCCGTCCTTGTGCCAAATGAACAGGCACTTTCAGTTCGTCAACTTTAGCTTGAGTCTCAATGTGAGCCAAGCAATATTTTCCTCGTATTCGCTTCGATATATCCGGTGTGACTTTTACTACAGTTTTGGCATGAATGCACATCTCAAAGTCACCAAGTTGATTAATGTTTCCACGTAGTATTCCTGATGTGATCTTTCCGGTAGAGTCCAGCACTACGCACAGAAAAAAAAAAAGAAAAAAAAAAAGAAAAAAAAAAAAAAAATTAAAACTGCCCTTTATCAATTATTAAGTCTCACTTTGTAGCGTCCAAAACTTATTACCCCTCAACTGTCGATGGAAGATTTGCATTTGCTGTTTACACTCTATGTCACTAACGTGAGACGCATTCACAACAAATCCCGGCACTGTGTGAAGTAGCGATTCGAAATGGTCTTGGGTCATCGGTTCCGCACCAGGGCTGTAGCGCACAGATGAATCTTCACTGCGAGGTAAGGAAATCTTTTTTTCTGGTTTGCCGATTGGAAAAAATGAGTTAAACGGCCAACGGTTGAGATATGACATCCAATCCGTGCCAATAGGTTTAGGCTCTTCGACAGGTTTCTTAAAATTGCTGCTATACGACTGAATCCAATCAATGATGTTATTCGACTTCTCCGCCACCGATGATGGAGCAGCTAGTGGCTTTTTTGGCGCTTCTTTCGTCCCAACCAGGCTACTTAGCATCGAGGAAAAAAACCCTGGTTCGCTAGCTTTAACAACTGGTTTCTCTTCTTCATTCTCATAATCTTCTCCATATATATCTACCTCAGGAGGTTTTTTCTTAGTCTTCGTTTTCTTGCCATCCGATTTACGAATCGGTTCGAATTTCAGTTCCTTATCCAAGTCATCTTCCTCATCATCTTCCTCATTTTCGATTTCCTCGTCAGAAGGTATAACCCTCACCAACTCTCGGAATTCAAACTTCCGTGGTGGCTTTTTCCTGATAATCCTCCCGTCGCCCAAACTTAATTCCTCCTGACGATCCTTAAAACTTAACTCATGCGACAGTAGCGGAAAGGTTAACAACACCAGGAAAATTGCCAAGCAGAGGCATTTCAACGATGATGTAAACATCGATAGCCAAAGCTTTTTGTCTCTTTTTTCTTCAACCTCAACGATAAGAAAAGAAAAAAAAAAAAAAAAAAAAAAACTAAAAAAAACTCACGAAAGGGGCTGGCAGAAAATATGAAATTTATAACTTCTTCTCCAACATCCAACAGTACCTGTTGGTAATTCTTACACTAGAACCGTTAAAAAGTGGCAAACAACTTTAATAATCGTTTAAAGATGACCACACAAATACAAATTAATTACAAAAAAGGATTGAAATTTCCCCCTTTGTCGAGATTAAAACTTATGAAAAACTAGAGAAGAAAAAGTTTAGATTCGGAAAATTATACTCGCACATCTTCTGCCTACTTTCGCGTTTTTTCGATGACTGAGCAAAGTTTGAGAAGAAAATCGCTCGTGAGAATAAGCGGCAATCGGACGTGGGATATTTTTAGAAAAGCGTCCTAACGAAGCATGTATTTTGGGTTTCCAGCTGTTAAAAAACATTTTTTATTTGGCAGAGCGCGATCGCGAACAAGGAACGCGTGAACGTGGGAACATGATGATTGTTTTGGTCTTCCTTGGCTAAAAAAACTTTTGGCGAGAACGCTAGATGTTGTTTGAAAAGTAAAAAGCGTGCGCGTAACGCACAGTGGTTGCAATTTATTTTAGTTTGTTTGTGGTTTTTGTCCAAGGTAAGTTGTTGGGAATGCGTTCGGGGGAGATTACATGACGATATACAATTAAAAACGTATGGTGGGACACAAAAGTAGATAGTATTTGAAGTTCGCTTGCCGGAAGAGATGTTCCTTTAGAATCGGTTGAATTGCGACGAACTTAGAAAAATGAACAGTGTTAAAGTATGAGCTAGTATTTATATTATAGAAATATTTAAAATGAGTATTTTAACGCATTGCTTAACAAATATTCTATCTGCTGAGATATCAAATTTTATAAAAATAGCAGTAAGTGAATCATTAAAAATAATGAAATGGAACGTGAAATATCGATAAAATTCGGAATCTGAATGTCTTTGAACGAATTGCTATTTTCTTATATCGCATAAATACAAGTATAATGAACGTGTGCAAGCCAATTGTAGACAATGCAATATAATTATATAAGAGTGCGACTATGAGAACTACACCGAGAAGCTACAAAAAACAAGCTATCATTGTTATCGGTCTTACATAACATCCAAACCGGAAGCATGGGTGTTGAAAAAAATGGATATTTGGTTGTGGGGGTTTGGGGGGATTTCACAGAAATATGATGATGTATATGCATTTTATTATGCCGAATATAATCTAAAGACCAAAGCTTCAGCAATTCTTCAATCAAGATGTAATTGCTGAAGCCATAAGTTACGATACAACAAAGAATGGTATAAATTAATTTTGTATAATCTTTCTTCCCCTAGAATTCGGCAGTACCGCATCTATTAACGCCAGTAGCCGAACCCATTCAATATTATAATTTTGTTATTTTAGAAAAATACAAATTATCATCAGAAGATGTTGCGATGGTGATACTCAGGTGAGTAGCAAGTGCAATGTCAGAGGAAATCATATTTCCGACTTCAAACTATCATTTGACTTGATTATCCACGATGTAGGTTCCTAGCCAATGCGACGTGCTTGATGTGCATGATGATGCAATGCAGATTTGCAGTGATTATTGTATGTAAGGAAACAAGAAAGCTTTTAAAGCTACTCACTTAAAACTAATTTAAAAAAAAAGACTGGAATCCTTACAAGTCAAAATAAAAAGTATATCAGAGGCTAACTCAAATTTTGAAAAACGCCTCTTATAACGATTTTTGCGAAACTAAAAACTGATCTGCTCGAAATTCACACACCCAGGGCGCTTTAGATGCGAAATTTATTTTACTTCCCTTAAAATTCATATACTCAGCTTCACTTTCAAGAAATGGCGTTGCGTCAACATTGTGCGCTAATTACTTTTTAGCTCTAACGGAATGACACCGATTTTCACGTACTGATTTTCCAGGATTGGCGGGATCGAATCTTCACATATGGCCCTAGAACCGATCCAGTACATAGCGCTGGTGTCTTTGTGAGAAACGGCAACTTAAAACTTTACAACTAATGGCAATGTGAGTTATCTAGATCTGTAAGGACTTACAACACCTCGTCACTGCAACCTAGTTTGGGAATGCCTGGTTTCCTTGAACATAGTTGGAACGTTGAATTCATTAAATATTGTCTATCAGAACTTTATAGACTTTTTCGGACCTGAATCTACATTGGGACTGTCTGAATTTTTGGTTATGGTTTCCATTATTGTAGTCTTCTTAGGAACTCAACCGTTGATGGCGTGAAATTCAAGGTTTAATCGAAAAAAGAGTCTGAAAAATAAATAATTGGATCACCCAAACGAAGAACATCACGAAATCTCGACTTTACTGTCAAATTGATCCAAAATAGAATTGAAGTTGAATGTGAAAGAATTTCAAGTTCCTCGTACGATAGAATTTCATTTCAAGATTGCTTGTATTTGGCTGTTCAAAATACTCGTAAGTAAAGAGTTGGAATTGATAGCACAAAAAACAAAAATAAATAAATAAATAAAGGAAAGAAACAGCGCAAAAAGACAAAAATTAACGGAGGAAAGTAAAGTGGAACAAGAGAATATATTAAATCAACTGACTGCTCATTTACACTTTTACCCTGCGAAAAGACTAAAGTCAATATACTTGATCACACGTTTCTCACTAAGAAAATAGTGTCTGAGCTTAAGGTTTTCTTAACAAAAATTGCATGGTGTTCAGAAGTATTGGTCATCTGCCCAACTAAGCCAATAAAAAGCGTTAACAACTAAAAGTTTTTGTTTACAGAATGCATTAGTAACTGCTATTGTAAGGATTTCCTAAAAAACAAAAATCGACCAAACTAATTAATTAGGGGCATACAAATTTAGATAAACATCGTGGTCCTTCATTCTTGTTTCTAAATTCGTTTAGGATATGAGTAGGAATTATCTATTCACCAACATAACTGGTATTACAGAAAAGTGTATACACATCAGTAATTAGCTATTTATGTTTTTTAATCATGAATTTTAAATTTGCAATAAACACCATTTAATGATCATTTGAATAACTGCAGCTAATAGATTGCATGTAGATAAAATTTCAATACAAATGGTTTTCCGTGAAATGCATGGCACCAGAAAGCTTCCTCATAGGCAATAAGAAGACGGGTTAATTGATCGTATTGACTTCAATGCTAACTGCTTTTTTAACGTGAGACTGTTGCATGCATTGTACGTATTATACAAAACAACACTACCACTGTGCAGCAATTAATATTTTAATAAAACGATAAATTTATGTTAACATTTTCTTAATACATAGATAAATTATCTTCGATGCGAAGACAGATAATCGAGCTTTAATATTAACTTCTTACTGGTTGTTGTTTAAGGTTGTAGGCGATACTTGGTTGACTTAGAAACATTAAATTAAAGCGAATAACTTACTTCAAGCAAATAATGATCGTAGAGTTTTGAGGTGTCGGCGAGAATCAAAGCCTTCTTCATACATGTGATACAAAAGGCTTCTTTAGGCATTTTCTGCCTAAATCCTGCAATGACTATCCTATCATGAAAGATCAGCACTAATACTATTATCTACGAGTATATATCATAGTAAACTATTTTCTCCAGAACCAAGAACCGAATGACATACTAAGTATCCAAAACCACAGAAAAAAAAAAACTGTTCGCGGTGGTCTTGGACCTCAACCAACAAACCTCACCAATTAGTGTGGCCTTAACCCACTGCTCCAGTTGCTCACTCCAACTCCAAATTTTTGAGTCAGAGAGTTAACATCCAATCACTTTACATAACTTAGACATCTCAGGCAACTGATGTTTCATGATCAGGTCGAAATCGTTGTACAGTCTTTCTTTCTGTCGCTGTACAACTTTTAGAGATCGATGTTATATTCTTATATATTCCTTCAAAGCTCATTAGTCCAGATGAAACCAAAGACCAATTGATCAATCAATCAAATCACTGCTATATACGTGATTTTACTTTATAGCCAAGATTATTTGTTCCGCTGCTGTTTCAATACCTGCAAACGCCTCAGTGCGGCTTGCTGTGATCTGCCAATGATGTTCATGTCGCCAGGCAAATAGTTAAACTGGCTTTTGGAAAATTGTAAAATTCGTAAAATTTTTTCAAGCTTGATCATCAACGAACAAAGCAGACATCAAAGGTTTTAGTGAGACTCCTTTCAACCTTCCTGCTGCTGTGAAGTACCGACCTGTCAGGTGTGACGTATCTGTCGTAGTTGAGTCGCCTGCCCGCTGCGATTATGAACAGGACCCATGTTAAAAATAATGTAAAAGCAAAGCCGGTTTAGCTTGAAGAATGGTCCCTAAAACCATACAGTGTTAATTTCCAAGTGATTCAAGCATGCTCCTGGGCACAGTCTTTTGCTTTTGCTTCATTGAATATCAAATTACAGTTAAGACACAGCATGAAATAACATCCTTATCTCAAAGCTAAATCGGTTGTATAGAACTAATAATCACCTTTAAGATGCACCGCCGTGGTCCACCAATGCAATTGATATTATACATTATTCATAGCATTATTAAGCAGGGTGTCTTGTGTCAAATGTACATCGCTTGTAGTGGAAGATGTTATGTCTACCTTTGCCGCAGATATTCAATCACAAAGAAATTGTCAATGTCAACACTTTTTTCTAGATTTATACATGCTGTTAGCGGTATTTACTCATTTTCCGGTGTTCGTGTCGTTTTGACATTTCCTTAAAAAGATTTTGTTTATTCGCGGGAACATATTTAAGGTGCTTGTGTTTAAAATCTTGCTGTTCCAATAAAAACTTACAGAAGGTCTGTATTTTTCTTTTAATCAGTATTTGGAGGTTTTTGATCGACGCCTTTAACGTAATGACATCTGAGTTATGCCTGTTAGAAAGCTACCTGCACAAAGTTTTGAGTCTCGGTATCAGCCTACTCGTCACCTCTACGAGCAGAAAAGCAAGGAAAAGCACAGGCTTTTCGAAAATAAAAAGAAAGCACAGGCACGCAATCAAGTTGATAACTAGTAGTAGAGTCCCAGTCGGTGCTGAGAATATGGAAAAGCTAATTCTGCAGACAGTATAACGGCTATGGTATTCAAAACCCTGCTGTCAGGCAAAATGAATCATTCACCATATACGGAGACGACAGAGAATTTTGTCATTCTGACCTAAACGATGATGAGGTACCAATATCGAAGATTAAGTACGAGTATAATTAAGCTGCTGGCGCAGATGGACTTAACCATCTGGAGATGGCTTTGTTTGTAAACATGCATGACCAGAGCAAAGCATGCCTGATGCATGGAATCTCGGCATCGATCCTTTAGAAAGGAAACGTTGTTGACGCGCCAACCCTACTAAATATTGTAAGCGTCTGAAACTATTCATGAACAACTTGGTGCGGTTTCATGTCAGGAAAATCAACCAGATCAAATACGAGTATTCACACTACGGCAGGTCTAGGAATTTTAACATTCCTGCAAAAGTTGTTGTGCAGAATTGAGAATTCTCGGTCATCAAGTTCGGTAGATAATAACCTGAGACCTTCAATGCCAAGAAAGATTTTATACAAAGCGACGCACCATTATTCGGCTTTTTTACCATTACCCTGTAAAGAATCGATAACTGTAATTACATGCTGTATTCAGAAAAGGAGGGACACCGCCAGCAGCTTTGCCAGAACGTCACAATTGGTAGTTATAACTTCGAAGTACCTAGTCCTTCCATAAGTTCTGTTATACAATTTCCAGTGCTTATGGTTCAAATTTTCTGGCGAGAATAGAACCGTTAACGTTTTCTTCAGAACTCAATTATTAACATATAGTGGGGCGTTAAAGAGAATCAAGTCGCGGTAATAGCGTTGCATAAGTGCGGAAAGAGTGCTGGCCAAAAATTTTCGAGTTGCTAAAACCACTCGAAATATTAAAAACATTGCTCGCCGGCGCGTGCTCCGTACGAATGTGGTAGTAAAGGCAGTGCGTGAACGAATTCGGAGAAATCCCCTTAGAAAACAGAAGATCATATCTAAGAAATTGGATATATCAACCAGATCCATGTCTAGGCTGATTCGGGATGATCTGCATAGGAAAGCCTATCGTCGGTCCACGGGTCGTCTTCTGATTCCTCAACTAAAAAAAATTTGACTGGAAAGATGCAAGCGACTTTTGCAGTGTCATGCGGACAATGGCCATGATAACATTCTGTTTACGGATGACAAAATTTTTACTGTGGAAGAAGTTTCCAACAAACAAAATGACAAAATTTATGCCACTTCATCTAAGGAAGCGAAAAAAGTTGTTCCAAAGGATCAACGTGGCCATCATCCCGCTTCCGTAATTGTTTGGTTGATTGGGGGGGGGGGGGGGACTTCATCACGGTGGCACATCTCTTCATTTCGGTGAAAAAGGCGTAAAAATTGGTACAAAGGTTTACCAAGAAGATGTGTAAGAATATGTTGTGAAGGGTTTGATCAATACCCTTTTCAATGGAAAGAGATGGATCTTTCAACAGTACTCTGCTCCAGCGCACAAAGCCAAAACTACGCAGGAGTGGCTCAGAGTCAATATTCCTGACTTTATAGCAGCAGAAGATTGGCCGTTGGGGAGTCTCCAGATCTGAATCCACTGGATTATGATTTGTGGTCAGAATTGGAGAACATAGCCTGCAAGACTCCCAACAAAATTTTGGAAAACCCTAAAACAGCATTACCAGAGCAACGTCTACGAACTCCATGGTACCTCCATGTACCTCCACGTACCGCTATAGCCCAATGGCCACGTCGTTTAGAAGCTTGTGTTAAAGCAAAAGGCATCCATTTCGAGTGAATCCAATTTTTTTTTTTTTAATTTGGATACATAATGAATTCAATATGTTTACTGTTTTTCTTTTCATTTTTTATTGCGATTTATATTTATAACAGAACTTATGGCAGGACTAGGTAGATAAAATTTCGCCGACTCTGGTTCCGCAGATATAAGAAGCAACGATATCAGTGCAGATATCAGAAGCAGAATAACTATTTCCACCTGTTGCTCCTTTGGTCCTTTAGGTCCCGTTTGTATTGACGGTGAATGGAGGATGAGATTAAATGACGAACTGTACGGGCTATACGAATCCAACGTCTGAGATGGATGGGCCACGTTTATCGAATATATACCACTGTCTCGACCCAATGAGTCTTCGAATCCAATCTTAAGGGACGGCGCAGTAGAGTACCACCACATTTAAGGTTTAAGGTGCTACAAGCAAGTGAAAAGGTACCCCAACCAACTTGGAGAGTTTGTTTGTGAGAGGTTTGTTAGCTGAGGCGCTTGGTATCCCGGACTGTAGCCCCATCTCAATAAATAAGTAAACAGCAAAGCGTCAATAGTTGCGTTACGAAATGCGTCTTCGTTTTCATTGTGTTTATGCCTAGGTTTCGTGCTACACAGCGCTCGCTTTACAGTCTCGTCAATATATATATATATATATATATATATATATATATATATATATATTTTTTTTTTTAAGTACCTGTCAATCTCTTTGGTTGACAGATTCATGTTGGATGGTGAATAGAGCGAATTCGAAGAGAACGCAGGAATCGCTCAGAATATACTGTTCCAATTACGCACTTTAGTTGTAAAAGACTATTTTCGAACCGGGGACGCAATACACAAACGTGCGCAGTTATATCTATGCGTTGAAAAACAGGATATTCAGATACAAGCTGTGTCTGGGAGCCAACGGATTATCTTCAGCACTTAATGCAGGTTCTATAGAATTTTGTGAGAAACTAGGAAAAGGTTTTGGCGGTTTGTTGTGATTGCGGCTGTACGTTAGATCAACACGGCCACTATCTCCTTATCAAAAACCCCCAACGCTCATAGTTCGATGAAAACCGAAAGGTTAACACGTGGGTTTTGACATTCTTCTTCAACTTTATAACTCTAATTTAATTAGCATATCTAAACACGTGATACCCGCCCTAGCAAATCGTATTTGACTGAGTGAACTATGTGGATATCGAATGTTTACAAAAAAAGGCGACTTTCCGTAAAACAGTGATTATACAGTTTCGCAGACTCCTCATATGCAAATTAGTTAACCAAAACAAGCTCAATGAATACACGGCTTTCGGTTTTCACACTCCTGGTAAAACAACTCATTCCAAATTCCGGTCACAAATTCAGTGGAAAGAAAAAAAAAATCTGAATAATTATAAGACTTGTTATTACATTTATTTCGTATCAAAAGCAGTGATAATAAACTAAAATTATGAAAATAAAAATTCATTTTCGAACTTAAAAAGATGAACTTTTGAAAATTTGATAAAAAATGAAAGCTGGACATCAAAAATTGATTCATACTTTATACGCAAAGCTTAGTAACAGAAACAAATTCCAAACACAAAATGCAATTTCATTTAACTGGTAAAGAAAACAAAATGTTTATACGTGGCATGCATGCGTATCCTTATTCAATTTCACTTATTTTGCGTACAGGATGATTGGTTACATTCAGCTGCTGCCTGAGACATTCACTATATGAAGTACCTGCCACCCACAAGGGTGGAGTCATAATTTGTTGTGACGGATGGTAGTATTTAGTACCTCCAAACGGGACATGACTCAGAACATGATTTGTTGCAAATCTCGATTGAGTTAGAGAGAGTGGAAGAAGAGGCAGTTTCATGTACGGCAATCCAACGTGACCTACATCGAATTTTGCTACCTCTAAGGGCACATAATCTCTTCCGGTAAATGTTGAATTACTTCCAGTTGCCTGAAAGCACAATGCCAATATAACTTGCGTATCGTTCAGATTGTATTTAAGAGGCGGTTTATTTCTGTACTTCGGCATGATAGTCCCGAAGTTGCGTTGACCAAAATTCCAATCATTTAGGTATGTATGCTCTTCATTTACGCAAAAACTGCTTCTGTATTTCTGCAAAAGTTGCTGCTCGGAAAAATTCGAGAGTATGGCACAGGCCCAGCTTAGGTCAATGATTTCATTCAAATCGAGCATTGACTCATGTGGTACACCATACGAAGCGATGAATTGCATTTGGGTCCCAGGATCCACTGCTCCAACTGAAAAATTGTAATGTATAAAGGGCCAACTCTGTCTGGACATCTATACTTACACAAGTGGGCGATATCCTTCTGAGCGCTCAATACGTAGTTGCAGTCTGGGAATCCACCGATTTTGTCGATAAGTGACACCACAACCTCACACAGGCGAGAGTGTATATCAATTAATTCTCTACACTGTAAGACCACAATGATAAAACGCAGCGGACACTCAGCATTACGAAGTAGCACAGCAGCGTATTGCATAGCTTCTGCTTTGAAGAATAATCCAAAAATTACCACTGGAATGCACCACTGATTTGCAATGCACTTAAGACGAAGAAGTGAATCAAAATCAATGTTCCTCATGCGGTGAAGAGATTGCCTAAGAAAAAAAGAAAAACCAAACAAACAAAAAAAAAAAAAAAAAAATCAATCGGCTGACAGAACAAAATACCGTCGAATAAAACTGGAGTACACCTACTGCGCTGAAGGCTTAGCCCATTCCACTGCAAATCTAGATCCGCCTAAAACTACTCCCTGCATCCTCTGCAAAACAGTCTCAGCAGCCTGTCGGCATGTAAAATCTACAAATGCGTTAGTGCGCACTTTGGAAATCTTCCGAATGGTTGTACGTGGGACGAATTGCACCATCAGGTCGACAAGATCCCTGTTATTCAGTCTGAGGTCGACATTTCGAACAAACAGTGTAGTGTTCTTGAAATTAAAAAAATATTTCAAAACGCTATGTGATCCTAAATTATCTCTTACAGATACTGATGTCTCCGCACCCTCGGTATTAGCCCACACGACTTTGAGATCTTGTCCCCAGAGATGAATTACTCCAGGGGCGCAGCTCTTCTTTGCCTCTAATGCTTCGTTGTGTGTGGCGAAGTTAACAAAAACATATCCCGTGTTGCCTTCATTGTCCTTTAGAGGACCCTTTGTGTAGATTCGCTGCATTGTCGGGAATACTGTTTTAAGTCTCTGTTCGATTTCACCTTCTTTAAGATGTTTTGGGATATTGCTCACAAAGAGACGGCACTTCTCACAGGAATTTACAATGTCCAATGTTTTCAAGGGTTCAATAAATAAGTGATTTAATACTTCCATGGCACATGCTGCATCTTCTTCATTTGTATACCGTACGTAGGCATAACCACGAATTCCATGGAAGTCAAAGGGAATTCGAAATTGATAGACTTTACCAAATCGAAAAAACGGCTCCATAAGCTTATGTTCACTAACATTTTTGGGAATTCGACGAATGTAAAGCTCACAGGAGCTGTCTGGCGGAGTTCCAATCCAATTGTCCGGTGGTCCAAATATTTTGCTCCCACTATTCTGAACAAAGCGACTTAAAGTGCTGGGTGTCTCAGCAGTGCTTACCATGGAAGATGTGTGGATTTGTGTTTCATTGATCCGGGAATCGAAGTGAATCATTTGGGTGTTCATGCTGATCTCTATTTTACAACGAATGTGCGCTCTACTTTTGACCACTTTTATTTTAAAGAAATAATTTAAACTTCTCTCGAACCCGACTAGACAAGGATCCTATGAAACGAACGACAAAGAAGACGGTTGCGTTTAAAATAGTCTGAGGCAGAATTGCCGTTAGTTAACGAAAAGTGCTGCCACTTTTTACAGTTTTTTTTTTTTTAAATATCACTTCAAATTTGTACTAGATTGCGTTGAAACCTTAGGTGCTATTAATATGCCAGGCAACGGAAAAGTCAAACCAAACTGTGTGGCTGTGGCTATGAATAATCAGGCATTCGAATAAGTTCATAGCATATGGAAATGGGTACATTCGGAATTAAAAAAAATTAAATATTCTGCTTATGATATAAAGAGCACAAGAAGTGTTCGATCGAGAGTGTAAAGAGCACAAACATCTGCCGGGATGGAAAATGAAACCTCATAGTAGAACCATTTACGGTGCTGAGAATCTGTGAAAATTATTTCTACAGGCTGTTAAACGATAATGACGAACAACATCATACCATCAGGAAGAATGAATCATTTAGCCTATGAGAAGACAGATTATATTTCTGTCAAACTGAATAAGATGAAGTCAGGATTGCAATTCTGTGGCTTAAGTCTACTATTCTTCTACAAAGACTTAATCGATCTAAACAATATGGACGTTAACAGTCTCCTACGCTTTATTATAAGCTCAAATTGGTTCGAAGAGTAGGAGAATCACAAATCCACGTGACAACACAATGGACTAGTAGGCTTAAATGGGTTTGGTATCCCAAATATCAATTCTTACCTAACCTACCCTAGGTCAGGGAAACCAACGCAGGAATTCCAAATCGATACATAGCACCCCTTCTTCGACTATAAAGTTGCACATGACAGCATCTATAGTTACGAACTATACAAAGCTATGCCTAGTTTTGGCACCCCTGCTAAGCTTATTTGGCTAAGCATTATGGCGACGGAGAATGTACGCTGCTCCGTGAAGGTCAGTAATTACCAGACTGAGAAAAAGTTAGAAAAGGACTGAAAATGCGTTGTCATGTGCATTTTTCAACATTGTTTTTAAAAGAATTGTTTGAAACTTAAAAGTTAATTCCAGAGACACTATCTTTCAAAAGTTTGTTCTTCTACTCGCATATGCGAATGACATTGACAATATGAGAATAATACAGCGAGTTGTAGAACGTTTGTGACAAAGCTGAAGGGGCAAAGATGGTCTTAGCGGTCAATGAAGGAAAAGGAACGACTAGGACAAACAGCAGTTAAAATTTTGACGTATTAAAAGACTTCATCTACCTCAAATACGCTATTATCGCCAATGACAACACCAGGCGAAAAACATGCAAATAATCACGATTGCCTCCGTGGCTTCCTTGGGCTTAGAAGTGAATTGCGTTGTAAAGCTCTTTATCGAACCAAAGAGACATTATAAAAGACACTGATTATCCCAGTTCTGCTTTATGAAACTGATGAAATTGGAAGAAAATGCCACTTCGAGAGAAAATTTCTTCTTAGTATTCGGTCCCGTTTGCAGAAATGTAAAATGGAAAAGACGTTTCAATTTACGGGTTGTAGAGCTATCCCGACCCGATCCCGACAAATACGCTCGTAAAGATGTGTAGATCACTCCTCCTCCAACCCAGATGGACAATGTAGTAGGACAAGTGGTCGAAAAGGCATTTCTTATAAAAAAAAAACACCTTTTATAAATGGAAGTAAAATGGCGCTTATTGATTTTCGTATTTTCCTTGATTTAGATAACGTTTGAGCCCCATAGACTGAAGTGAGTAGAATCATTTGAAGCAGTTAGCAATAGTATAAATTTTTATATTGCATCATCGTCTCACTCGCCTTTAAGCATTCAATACACAAACCTTTCTTTACCGATGATCCAAACCTATTTGCTTTCATTTTCCTATAATAAAAAATTTGAATGGAGGGGAACCATTCGAAAACGATCGCTAATGCAAGGAAAGACTTCATTTCGCGGAAACCAACGGTTCGCATCGGATTTGGTTTTCGGTGTAACGATTTTTTTTTTGCAGTTTTTCAGTTTTTCGGTTTTTTTTGTGATCTGTGCGCTAGTGTTTTGTGGCTGGCCGTGTTGTTTGCTTTGGGAAGTGAAAATGCAATCCGTGTGTCCTTGCGGTTATCCGCTTTTTATTCAGCAGCCAGCCTACAGAGTTTATGGGCCACCGGTTGGTTGGATCGGCGCGTCAGCCCCATTCCTTTCGGAGCTGTTTATCAGAAATATTCCCAGGGACATCAACCCGGATGATTTGTTAGCTTTACTCCGAAGCTACGGTATTCTGTTTCAGTTTCGTTTGAGTGTGAACTACGCGAATATTCCCCGGGGTTTCGGTTTAATTCGTTACTCCATTGAGTTGGACGCTTTGGCGGCTATGGAGTTATTGAATCGACACTTTTTAGCAAATGGCAAACGTTTTTCTGTTACGAAAAGTTTAAACAACAAATGCTTCTATGTGACACACATTCCAAAGGGATTGTCTTATGCGAGCGTCTGGATGGGCTTCCGAAGTGTTTTGCCTAAGATGACGAAATTACTTCTACATACATCATGTAAGCCCGTAAGGAGTGATTTCGCTTATATTGAGTTCCGTTGTCATGAAGACGCTATGATGGCTTATTGGAAGTACGCATCGTATGGTATTAAATTGTGGGGCAGACGAATTCCCATTGCTTGGGCACAGAAGAAATTAAGAGGACCTGATGCATCGGTAAGTTCCTTGTTCATAGCGTTTTCTGTTTGAAAATTAGACAGAATTCTTGATCAATGACTCATTTCATGTTTGTATAATAAAAGGTGAGACTGTTTATCTAACGATTTCACAACGAAGGATTCGGTAGGATTAGTCCGTCGAATTAGTAACCCTTGTTCTCCCTGTATACTTTTCTAAAATGCACTTTTAAAGACTTATTTTTTTAAAGTTTCGACCTTAAGTTTGCTTACAAACTCTCAGCATATTTCGTGCAAAGTTCGACTAGCAACAGAGTCTTGTAGTGTGGCCCACGTAAGCCGCATAATAACTCAAATGTTGTGTCTTAAAATTCGTGCTAAAAAAGTGTTGTCATTTATGAAGCCCATTGGAGTATGTGGTTTGGGTAAAATGACAGTACTGATACTGCATATAAATATATCATGAACCATTCGTTCAATCTGTCAGTATATACGCAGCTGTCGATAGCAGACCCGATCAGGATGTGTGTTCCATTTCCTGTTTCGACTACATACTCTTTCCGTCGAGCTCTATTCGGGGGTAGCCCTCGAAATACCGACGTATTTAAAGAGATTGTGGTGTCATAAAATACTCGAAACAACGTCAGTCCACAGGGTATTTATTTAGCAAAGAACTTTAGGCTTCTGGATACGCGATAAGGAATTTATTGAACCTGAGATTCTAACTTTTATTACGTCCGAAAACAGGCATTCTTAGCTAAAGCATTTTCATACTTAATGAGATTCTGACCTCTGTCTTCTCTGTCTGAAATACGACAGCCGTCCATCCTCTTCGATCTTTGGTAAATTAACGCATCTTGTCTACCTTGTTGCTTCGAATCTGGCAAGATCCAAAGACGCTTTTAGCTGGAGCATTGTTGTATGCCGTGCATCGTGATGTTTTAAATTTTTGGATTATATTCTTAATTTTTTTCGCCGTCCTCGCATACGACTTGCTGTTATACCGCAAAAACCTTAACATTCAAGTGGGTATGACTACACTTAAAATGCCTGAACACGTGTTAAGTTCTTAGAAAAATGAGACCAAGAAAGAGAGAAAAAAAGATGTTTGGGCTTTCGCCTGAAAAACCGTGAAGAGAACACATTGTTGCCACGGCCAGCCACAGGGAAGAATAGATGCTCCTTTGTTCGCAGACAACACTTATTTGCATTTGTTCTCTTTACTTTAACACGATGACTGCTATCATATGCGGCTCTGAAATCGATGAATGGGGGATGAGCTTTGGCTTGCAATCTGTTGATCCGTTTCAAGTTTTGTTGCAGTGCTGGAATTTGGTCTATAGTTCGGTTATCGGGTTCGGTCGAAGCCAGACTGATACTTGCAGAAAAATATGTTCCAGAAGGGCTTAAAATGTTCACATATTAAGTTGGTTAGGATCTTATAACCAAAATTTACCAGGGATATTCCTTAATATTTTCCATATGAAGCAGATTGTCTAGTTATTGGTCATATGTACGTTTGTCTATCTATGCTCGATTAATGAGTATCCTGCCTATGCCGCTACGGAAGGCTACGATGACGAAGATCAGTGGCAATACAATCAAAGTGCCATCAGAGACGCTAAAACCAACAATAAATCACTGGTTTGAGGGAAAATGCCGGCAAGCACATGCGGCTAAACAGAAATCGTACAAAACGGCGCTGAAACTGAAACAGAAGAACAGAAGCCTATAGAGATGAGGAAGGATGAGATGAACACTCGATAGTAGGGAAGAAGGCCAACATCCTGCTATCAGGCAGAATAGACCATTCAACTTAGACGATGGAAGCGACCATCTGACCAAGGCGAAGTAACATCTTAGCTGACTTGTAGAGAGCATAAACTGACTCATTTCTCAGATCTGATCAAAAGAGTGTATGTCTGATGAATGGAATCTCAGTACCGTTTGCCCGATCCATAATGAAGGTAACCCTTAACGCCAACTATAGAGATATACGAGGAAGTCTTCTCAACATCGCATATAAGGTCTTTTTTTCCATATTGTGTGAACGTCTAAAACATTTAGTCAACAACTTGATTGACTCCTATCAGTGCGGTTTTAGACCGGATTTAGAAAGTCCGCAATCTACCAAATCTTTGCACTCCAGCAGGTCCTGGAACAAACATAAGAAGACCAAATCGATATCATACACACTATTCTTTCATCGATTTCAGAGCCGCACATGACAGCATTTATAGAAACGAGCTATACATATCTATCTGGTTTTGGTATCCCTGCTAAGCTCGTGCGTCTGTGCAGAATGACGATTGAGAACGCTCGGTGCTCCGTCAAGGACGGTAACGATGTCAAAAAAGGTTTTAGACAAGGTGACGCGCTGTCATGTGGCGTCTTTAACATCATACTTGAAAGAATTGTGCGGAACTAACAAGCGCACACTTTCAAAAGTCTGTGCAATTACCAGCGTACACCGATGATATCGACATGATTGGAAGAACATAGAGGACTCTCAACATTGAGTTCACTAGTTTGAAACGGAGGCTAGCCAAAATGGGTTCAGCGGTGTACATAGTTATAATACGACAGAACGTCACAGTTGATACTAAGGTGCTTTGTTCTGACAACAATATCTCTCAGCAGGAATAAAGCGAAGAATCACTGTTTCCAATTGCTGTTTCGTTGGGCTAAGAAAGCAATTGAGACACTACATAAGACCTTGATCATCCCAGTTCTATTTTATGGCGCTGAAGGCTAGAACATGTATGGTGGATGGACACCACTGCTCCGGCTCCGGTAGTCTTTAAACCAGATCCGGAGAGACAACACAGTAGAGAGAGACCTCACCTTATGTGACGCGCAAAAGTAATGGATGAAATAAAACCACAGCGGTGTGAGATATAAAATTAATTCTGACTTTATTTTGAAGTTACTTTCATACCATTATGTGTGGAATAGCACATCATTCAAATGGCCGCCTCTGCTTCGTTGGCAGTGCTTCAAGTAGTTGGTCCAGTGATTGATGACTCGGTCTAATATGTGCTGCGTTATTCCGGCAAAGCTTGTCGAATGTTGTCCTCGGGTTCGTCCAAAGTGGTTGGTTAGCGTAGACTAAGAAGTTTACGTAGCCCCAGAGAAAATAATCGAGTGGTGTCAAATCGCATGATCGCGGCGGCCAATTGATGAACGCTCGCCGTGAGATGACCCATTCGCCAATTTTGAGCCTCGTCCGAGAAGATGATTTTTTGGCCAAAATCCACATCTCCAGCAGCATTTCCAGTGCCCAATTAGCGAACGCACGGCGCTGTCTATGGTCGTCCGGATTCAATTCTTGCATCAGCCCAATCTTATATGGATTGACTCTGGCTATTCCAAATTTAGAAGATCGGCGCCGAATGGACATTTCTGGGTCTTCTTCGATACTGGCCGTTCTCTGTCTCGTTGGTGGCTTAAGACCCAAAAGAGTGTACGCTCAAACTTTTAAACGTTGCGACGAATTGCCTGAACACAGAAATCATGATGACGACCGACGTTGCGTATTTACAACCGAGCTGGAATTTCGATAATATTATGGTATAAGGACCTTTGCTTATTGTTCAACTCTATGGGGCTGTTAAGGATTGGAACATCCCACATGCAAAGGCGAATATCGTTATTCATATTTCGTTTGCTGGAATATACATATAGTAATATCGTATTAAGTTTGTCCATAACCATAGCTGTCTATCGCCTCACAACACATAGTGTTTTTTGTGTTTGAGTAGTTAACCCTCGATAATCTGCAGTGCTAAATCTTTTAGAGTATGGTTCCAGTAGCCTTAGAAACTCCTCGGTCATCGTGTTAATTTCGGAAATTTGGCTAGATAGCGAAAATTAGGTGATTGGTAGATCTGCCTTTGATTTCAACGTGGGAGTTTCTCCTCCAAACCGCAGACATTGTGCTTTGAAGGGAACAAGTTGTACTGTTCAGGAACGGGCTGTCGGTAACATTTGCAAAGTTAGACTCAGGGTTTGGGAATGGCTATATCGGATCGTTCGCGATTATTTATTCGGATTTGTTGATTCTTTCTGACTCTTAGCTAATGTGGCTCCAGCAAATATTACATGCTGGACGCGCTTCATTTTGGCATCGTGTCCTCGTCTATTTCAGGTATCAGAGAGGCACATTTTAAATCTTTTTGTAATTGCTTTTGTAGTGTCAAGGTACCTTGAAGGGTGTGATTAAATGGGGCGTGCTAACTGCAATTTCACTATGTAAATCTGATCATTTCTTTTCCCTCTATTTTTTCAGGATAAGACAATTCGTGTGCGGAAAGTCAATTCTGATAAAAAGAAAATTCAAATTCTAAACTTGATTAAGAGCACCGCCTCAACGTCGAATATTCGTAAAATAAATTTCAACGCAAATCAGATCATTGCTATCTTCAACCATTCAGAAATTGCCAGGATGGTCTATTCCAAATTGAATGGTTTAGGTTTTTCTGTAGAAAAACCCAAATTCCGCTACCGGCAACCAAGGTAAGTTTAAGTGAATTTCTTTAAAAAAACAAAAAAAAAAAAAAACTCTAAATTTGAGGATATTATTCCTAAGGGCGACCAAACGGATATCAGACTATAGCGCTGAATTGCGTTTAATTTGTCTTGCAAATGGTTGGGAGATTCCTATTGTTTTATTTGGAAATAATTTTCGCAACAACTTCATTCAGTATGGCGGGGTAAAGTCTAATAAATATGTACCGAGATGCAGGTACGTTTGGGTATCCTTTAATCTAAAGAAAATCTCCTTCTTTTTAGATCTTACTCAGAGATGGAAACTCAAATTGCATAGCCTTTCTTATGGAAGTTACAATTTCTAACGTTTACGACATTCATGATAAAATGTGTGAGGTGGCAGTTGCAGAAATTAACAAATTAAATGGATTTCCAAGGCTTAGCTTGATATACAAAGTGAACAATCGTTCAGGCCATCTAGGTATGTGTATACATAGAATCATGGACTTATTACCAATCTGAAATTAAATAATTGTATTCTTCTTGGTTTAGTGCGTCTGCTTAATCTTCAAGATTTGCCTATAATGAAACAATCAGTAATGGCCGTGCAGCACATTCGAGATTGGAAATCTCTATATGAACTTGGATCGACTTTATTATATATTTCAAAACTTTCAACACGAACGATCTTAGTGATCTACAGGAATCTATTGCTGAACATTGGCAACAGCTATTTGTTGGATAATCTTCCAAATTTCCAAGCTGTGTATCCAAAATATCGTAATAAGCCACCGCTGAATTTTAATCTAAACGATACAGAAATTGTTCTGGTGATGAAGAACAACGTCCGCATTGAAGTGTTGCCACCGAAGACGTTCGTCAGTGTTTTCAATGAAAACACCATCAAGCTGACATGGAAAAATTCGCCTGATGATTACGTACTTGAATACGTCGATGCGGACAGTATTGAGTTCTATCATCCTAGTCAAAAGATTAATGTGGCTCCAGTTTGGATACCAGGACATCCTTATTCGTATTTTGTTAAAAACCGTTTGTGTTAAGTATTTTTCTCCCCGTTTTTAGCTTGCAATGAGTCATACATACATACCTACTTATGTGTATGTATACTTTGTTTTCAAAGAAACTTTCAGATACTCTGTAATTTGAGAAGTTTGTTTATTCTGAAGTTAACGAAACATATGTCGGTTTACTTTATGCTTTCTTAGTCATAAAACTCAACTAATTCATTATAAGTGCCTTTGTAAACAAAACTTTAACCTAAAATCAATTAATTGATTTTGTTTATGTTATTTCTACTTTTTCTGGAACACTGCATGCGTCATAGACGAGGGCTGTCATCTTTAAATGATAGAACAAATCTATCTTGTGTATCTTACGAGTATTTTACTACAAATAAATCTTTTATTAAAAAAATAATAAAAATTGTGTATTTTATTGTGGTTTCGAATAAGTAGTTTCATTTTGATTTCTCATGGTTATTTATGAAATAAGATAACAATCAGCCAAATGACCTCCACGACGTCTGTCGCATATCCAGGTTTTTTGGGAAGAATTGTTTATCGCATTTCGCTTGTGTTCCGCTATATCTCTGCATCGATGTTGACTTTAGGCGTTTTAATCGACTTGGCGGCGGTAGTATAAACCTTTTTTTTCCAGATAGCTCCAAAGTAAGAAGTCACACGGTGTTGAATTGCATGTTGGCCGATCTCGGCGGCCAATTTTTATTATAATTTCGTGAAATGACGTGACCAGGAAGCTTTTCTCTTAAAAGAGCAATGGCTTTAATTCTCATGTGGTAGATAGTGACGTCTTACTGGAAAGCGAACATCGCCCACAGGCCAAACAGTAACACGTTGTGGATAAACAGGCTCATTGACATCATTTTTTGATTTTTTAGTCCTTAAAAGCGGCATTCCTGTATATTAACAAAGCCTTGTACATTGAGATGTGGCTTATCATTCAAAATGATATTTCAGACAAATTCTTTTAAAGATTCTATGCTGCTGATGGTCGGCAGGCTATATTTCTTGCGTTTATTGGATCTCGCAGGCTTTATGTCCCAAGTCTTAAGCAAAACTCAATGGAATGTTGTTCGTTATATGCATAATATTTGAGATCGGCGT
Organism: Volucella inanis; assembly: GCA_907269105.1. Taxonomy (NCBI): domain Eukaryota; kingdom Metazoa; phylum Arthropoda; class Insecta; order Diptera; family Syrphidae; genus Volucella; species Volucella inanis. The sequence continues at coordinate 36,663,972 of OU026156.1, read as the reverse complement.
GGAATAGACAAAGCTGGCTTCCCGTCTTAACTTTGAGCCACAGCAGCAATATTTCCAGTCGTTCTTGGGGAACGTTTACTATATTGACCTTTTACATTACACAACTTCTCCCAATAAGTCTAATTTCTGAATAGATTCAAAAATTGTTGCCATTTTTTGTAATGGATTTTAACAATTTTACCGCGGTGTTGAAACATGTATTATTCCATTTCCATGTATGACGCTTAAAATGCCGGATTCACCTCACTTAAAATATTTATTAAATCATCGGTTTTTTTTTCTGTCCCAACACAACTCCTACTTAGGCTCTCGAAGAAATATAAATATTTGCTCCAGTGATAAAAGGCCCACCGTACCAGCATCTACAATATCAGCTGGTTCTTGCAATCATAGAGAAAGTCTTCCTTGATTTTCCCAACATTTTTACAGCAAGTGTCGCAGGAAGTGGTCTCATGCTTGATTGACTTATGACTTACGCAAATGGAAACCCTAACAGAACGTAGGCAGTCTCAATCAGTTACTCCTCATTGAAAAGAGCCCTCAATCGCGGATCCCATTGCAATCTGGGACTCAAATAATACTCTTTAGCTTCTTAACTAAATTCAAAATAGATAGCCAGAAGCACTGCACGCTTCCATTGACTATGAGTTTGTACAAGAAAAGTGGGTTGTATCGAAAATCAGTAAACAACACTACACGCTCGCCAAAAGTTCTTTACTAATAAGTCTGACTTTCCTCATGTTGAAGAGCATAGATAGAATGGCCAAACTCCATGTACGCAAAATTGCTTTGTGAATGAATCTGCAGCAAAATGCTGCGACAATGCATTTCAAAAGCTTCAAGGTAGAATTGAAGGCGCACTCGAAAAGAAGGATACTTTCGCCAATGGAGTTTCTGAAGGCATGTGTATCTCGGTCAGACAAAAGAGCGTAGACAAATAAGTGATTTTGTGGATAAAAGCATAAGGTATTGTAATAAGCGGGTGTTACCTGCAATGCGGCGTCCTGTCTCTACTGCTATTTTGCATGTAGTTCGACTAACTGCATACGCGGATGTTGTAGCTGTGCTGTCTATTGGATTGTGTCCAGCGACTGTCTGCTCTAAAACGCAGGCAGCCCTAGACATGATAGACAATTGGTGCACTAGAAATGTGCTTTCAGTCAATTCTCTCAAAAGTGAGGTTGCATCCTTTACGAGAACGATGAACCTAACATGTCCTACTCATTTAGTGCTTAAAGTTAACAACATCGAATTTTGCAAAGAAGCTTAGTATTTCGGTATCATCCTGGATAACAAACTTCTCTGGACTAAACACATAACGTCGTTAGCCTTCTGGCAGTGATCAGTAGCTGTCCCATGCGTTAGTTGTCTGGCAGAACAAGCTTCTACGCATATACGTCATTTCTGCTCTTACTAGACCCGAAGAACTATGCATTGATAAATCTTCCTTCCCTCGATACTCATATATTGGGCTGCACTCTATTAAAAGAGAAGTGGTTTATGGTACAACAACCACTAGAGTTTTGACGACCTTGCGTGCCGATTACCTTTTGACTCTGGTTCTTATAGTCCTGCCGTCTGATGCAATGACACCCAAACTTCGAGGTCATAGGATAAAGCCCTCTCTCGAGCAATCAAAAAGACATTATACAAGACACAGATCATCCCAGTCCTACTTTACGGCGCAGAAGCATGGTCACTGATGAAAGCGAACGAAAATGCTCTGAGGCCTTTCGAGAGAAAACCTTTTTGGGTAGTTTTCGATTCCATCTGTATCAACAAAGAATAGAGGAGATGTTTCGAGCACACTCGAAAAACTCGAATAACTCAGTTTAGAAGGCTATGCCACTTGGAGCGAGTGATCACCATCGCCCTGGCCCGAAAAAATTTCGACTCCAAACCAAAGGGACAACGAAGTAGAGGACGATCTCATCTTAGATTAGAGTGGAGGAGAACCTCGGTCAACTTCGTGTACGTAACTGGAGGTATCTGGTAAAAGACCGCATCCTTAAAATGTTTGCACATAGCGCAAATGAAGGAAAATTAGGGAGGAAAGAAATAAAGAGTTCGGTAAAGTATTACATAACAAAAATAACGTTCCGATGGCGGTTTCCATTAACTGTTATGTGACGGCCATCATAACCAACGAAAAGGTACGGCCGCATGACGCCATCGACATGAAAACCACATCAGGCAGTAATTATTTGTGGATGTAATGGTGTTTCGTAAAGCATATTTTGCCTATTAATAAAGCCATTTAGCAAGAAATGAGCTTCATCATTAAAGACGATTTTGCGATGAAATTTTGAATCGGTTGTAACCATTGCCAGTGGCCAATTTGAGAAAGTTCGACGCTCTAAATGGTAAGCTGACTTTAGTTCTGGAGTTAGTTTGATCTTATACGGCTGTAAGCCGAGATTCTTTCACAAAATTCGCCAAAATATTGTTTGACCGATGTCCAGTTCCTGCGAACGGGGTTGAGTGGATTGATTTCGGTCGGTGTAAAGAGATGCACTTACGGCCTCAACATTTTCAGCACTCGTTGCATTTCTTTCTCTCAATAGCACCGGAACAGTAAGCAGCGATAATGTAGACTCAATTTTTTGCACCAAATTGCGAGTTGGAGTTGACGATTATAACTACCCAAAGTTGGCGTTAGAGTATTTAAAGTTGGGGCTTATTTAAACTTGGGACTCCAAATTTACTTATTCGATAACCGAACCTTTATTAATGATGGTTCACATAGTACTGATAGTTCACAGAAAAACATTAGAGGTCCTGGGTTCTTAATGGTTCTTAAAGGAAAACCTTGTACATCTACGTAAATGTCATGATTTTTTGTTTTTTTTTTTTATCTGAAGTCTGAAATCATCAAAATATTGCATTTCCGGCGATATTTCAATTCTTCAATGGTCGCATTATTTCAATGCACAAACTGGCTTTTTTGTGATTTAGCGTTGTAAAACTTCTTCCTCAGTAGTTGCTATGCCAAAAGTCACGTAATTGGAAAGTCTAGAAATTCTGGAAGAATATTCGTCAATTTCTTGCCAGGACAGGTCCTGAACTTTGTAGAATAGTCATCGAAAAGTGGAGTAAGTCGAAGATGTGCTATAAGCAAGCTAAAAATAGAGAGTGACCAGGTAGCAATGAGAGTTTTTCCAATTGTTATGTTTCAGCAGCTGTCAAAGTCACCAATGATATCCAGCTGTCAAAATATTCAGTAAGGTTTGCCATTTTATCATGTATCATTTCACTTTTGCCGAACGTGCAGATGTAAGAAATATTTTTGAAATTCCAACTCAGTTGTAAATATGCAACATGTGGAACAGTTCGCACCAGACAGAGATTGGTGCGAAATAAAGAATACATATCCGCCGTAGCGGCCAGTATCGAAGAAAATGTCAATTCGGCGCCGATCAGCTGAATTGGGCATCGCGAGAGAGTCAACCCGTGTTATTTTGCGATTGGGTTTGTACCTACATCCGTATAAGATTGTGCTGACGCATGAATTAAAGCCAGACGTTCATAGTCAATGCAGTGAGTTCGCTAATTGGGCACTGGAAATGTTAGCTGAAGAACCGGATTTTGGCTAAAAAATCATCTTCTCGCACGAGGCCCATTTTTCGCTCAGCGGCTATGTCAACGGAAAACGCCGCACATATTGGACCGAGTCATCAAAAAATGGACCGACCACTTAAAGTACTGCAAGCGAAGTCAAGGAGCCCTTTTAAATGATGTGCTATTTCACGCGTAGCTTAAAAATAAAGCCAGAACCAATTTTATATCTCTCACAACTTTGTTGTTTTATTTAATTGTTTTTTAATTAATTTTATCTAATTTTTTTTTCTATCGTTCTTATTTGGTCCCCCTTTAGATATTTGAATGATCCTTTATTTACAGACAGGTATTAGAAGAGCTTCTTCATATTTTTGAGAGAGACATACAGTAACTTTAGTCTCCAAATAAGTAAAATATACCACCTCATTTGAAACGATAGAAAATGTTATAAAATGTAGGTCAAGTAGATTTTTGAACTGTGTTGGTAGCAAAACCTTTTCGCTTCAATACTGCTTGACATCGTTTTGACATAGAATTAATAGAATTAGCATTAGTCTTTATCTCATCAAAATTAGCGTTGTTTTGGATACTAACAGCCTACTTAATATCACCACATAAATGCTCGATTGGATTTAAACCGGCGCTAAACGACGGTCAATCAAGAACTGTCATAGAGTTTTTTTTTTCAAAAAACCTTTTCGTAAGTTTTGCGGTTTGTTTGGGGTCGTTATCGTTTTGGAACCGCCAAACAACCGGTAAATGTTCTTCTGCCCACGGTAACATTATATTTTGAATAATTTTCACATACTCTTCCTTAGTTAGTTAGATATTAATTCTATGAATTGGTCTGACTCCTCTGCAGGAAAAGCATCCTCATACGTTTATTGATCCTCCGCTGTGCTTTACCATATAACAGGCGAAACGAATATGGATCAAAAGCTGTGTTTTTTAGACGCGGTACATACTTTCTGCCATCCGGAACTATACGATTGATCTTTGTTTCATCGGTCCAAAGTATGTGCTTCTAGTTTTGCTCGATCTAAAGGAAATGAGCTTTGGCAAATTCCACCCGCTGTTGTCTATGCTTTATTTTACCAAAAGCTTCTTGCGAAAAGTTCTTCTGTAAAGTCCAGTCTCAATAAAACGACGTGCTATTCTTCGTTTGGATACCACCTTATTGGTTCCTGCATAAACCTAATAATATCAGCTACACTTTTTCTTTTCTGCTTTTGCCAATCGAACGATCTTACGGTCCATATGCTAAGATGTTGTTCGTGGTTGATTTTTACATGGGTTTTTCTCTATGGTCTCATATCTTTAATCATACATCATTGCAATGAAAATCACATTTTTTGAACACTTCAATTGCTGTCGTATACCGAAATATGAAATATACCTTCTGAATATAATTCAACAATAGCGTTTCACAGGGCTGAGGTACAACTTTTAGTTTTTCCCATTCTTAGAGTAACTAGTTCTAAAAAAAATTAAAATAATCAAGGCTCTTGAAATCCCTTTAAATCCGAACTTACCAACCAAAAGCGCACAAAAAAGTAGTTTAACTAAATGTTAACAAAAATTGTTCACGTTTTTAATAAGCTGTCTACACTAATTGACCACTAATAGCAACTGTGCACTTATTTCGATGGAAAAAACTATTCGGTTGTTCAATAAGTAAGCGGTTTTTTTTTTCTAGAGAGGTAGAAATATTTGTTGTTTATTCCAATAGAGAGGGTTATTCTTTACATTGTAACGAGAATTTGTTTCGTTTGGACGCGTTTAGGGAGTACTCCGATTGGACGATAGGTGGCACTACTAAGCCAAAATGAGTATAACCTCTTTTAGCCCTCCTGTCAAAATTCGGTGACAATCCGACACTTTGTTTTGTTTTGATACCCATTTAAAACATCGTGTTAGTTATTTTTGCGACCATGGAAAAAGAGCGGTTTCCAGCTCCATTATCCGATTCTTGCATTGAGTGGCAGAAGCTGCGAGCACATCAGGCCAATTTTCGATGGTGTGTATGGGGCCCGAAATCCGAAGGAGTTTTTGCGTCGTTTCGTGATCGTCGATTAGACATGGATTCATTGGTACACACCAGAGACCAAAGAACAATCGAAACAATGGGTTTTACCCGGTGAACGTGCTCCAAGGAAGGCGATGACCGTGCCTTCGGCCGGAAAGGTGATGGCCGTCGTTTTTTGGGACGCGCGAGGTGTGATTCACGTTGATTAATCATAGGAGCATACTACGCCACAGCCAAATTGGTCGAATTGCACTACGAATTGCTACCCCAACCTCCCTATTCTCTGGATCTAGCTCCCTGCGACTTCTTTTTGTTCCCAAACCTTAAAAGATCGCTCAGCGGAAAGAAGTACGGTTCGAACGAGGAAGTCATCGCCTCGGATGATGACAAATAAATTGTCCAAACTAATCTTTTCTTTAAAAAGAGTGTCAAAGTGAGACAGGCGCAACGGGAGATTTGCAGCGTATATAGAGATTTGGCTATAAGCGCTGACACTTGTCAGTGTTGTTTACACGCTTTCGTACAAGAAATACAGACATTTCTGGTGCTGTTCGCTTTGGACGTCCACCCACCACAGATCACAATTAAATCTTGGCTGCAGTTACCGTTGACAGGTATTTGACGAGACGGAAGATCGCTCATTGGTTTAACATCACAAATACAACCGTTTCGCAGAGACTGAAAAGGCTTGTAATATCGAAAAAGTTCGATGTTTGTGTTCCTTACGAAATCAGTGAAAAAATATTTTGGATCACATAATGGTCTGTGAGTCTTTGCTGAAAAGAGTGATTATGGGAGACGAAAAATGGGACATCCATGTAATGTTGAGCATTCAGACAATAAATGTCGTTAAATATTGCTCCCACCTCGATACTTTGAAGCAGACTGTGGAGGAAAAACGGCCAGAGTTGGCGAACAGGAAGGGTGTTGTTCTCCATTATGATAACACCAGACCACACACAGACTTAGTGACAAAAAGTTGAATTCATTTGCCTGGGAAGTTATCCAGCACCCACCCTACTCTTCAGACCCTGCGCCATCTGACTACCATCTGTTCCGCTCTCTACAATACAATTTAGACGGAAGGCATTTCATTTCCCAAGATGAGTTCAAAACGTACCTGGAAAACTTTTTTACCCATAAATCCGCTGACTCTTACAAAAACTGCAGAACTAATTGAACAACCCAATAATTGACAACAGCTGTAAGTATCTGGGTATATTTATAAAAGAGAAAAACACAGAAATCACTTTTATTTGGTAGATTAAAATTTGAAAATGTTTATTCATTGCCTTTCAAGTACTTATCTTTTTTTTTACGAGCTTTTAATATTTAATTTGAAGTCTTTAGTAAAATGTAGTGTTTGTTTGTTTGTTTTTTTTATATTACAAAGAGTTTACAGAGATTTATTGTTCTTATTTACACGTAAAATGTTACTTTAATTCTTTTTCAATTCCAATTAAATGAGTAGGTACTTAAAAAAAGAAAAGAATACCAAGCAAGACAGTTAAAAAAACCAATCATGGATCCAAATAAAATTGGCTTGAGACTTTTTAGAGAGGACAAAAGGCTCAAACCTAAAATACAAAATTTTCAATTCCCTTCTTAGGTAGGTTTTTTCTTTTCTTCTTTTTCTTTTTATCTTCTTAACTTAAAATATTATAGTTTTGCTTTTCTTATTTTTGTTTAGTTTTAGTTCGATCAAATCCTCAGTGCTTGCAGTGCATTTAAGTGTTCTGAATTTTTATTTTTATTTATTTATTTTTTTTGTGTTGAATATTTAATTTCTTTTATATATTCAAGATCAGTTAAATATTTCAAAAAATCAAAATAGAGTAATTATATTGTTTTTGTTAGTATTAAAAATATTAAAAGAACACGATTTAGTAAGGAAAGCCAAAAAAAAGTTTTTTTTTTTTTTTTTGATTTTTACATTCTAAATTAAGTGTATTTGGTTTTGTTTTTTTTTTTTTTTTTTGGTTTTTCGATTTTATTTTTAATTAACAACTAGAGTGTTTAGGCTAGAGTTATAATTAAACGTAATATTCAAATATTAAAATAGTGATTTCAAGTCAGACTTTTTCTTAAGTACTTAGTACTAAGCAGATTGTTTTTGTTTCGTTAATGTGTGTTTTTTTTTTTATTTATTTAAGGTCTAAGTATTTTAATTAATTATTTTTTGTTACTTTTTCAAAATTTTGTTTATAGTACTTTACATGAATTGTATTTAGATGTACCCCTTTAAATTGCAATACTACCGAAAAATTTAAATAAAAAAATTAAACTTTTCAAAAAATGTAATGTTTAAGTAGAATGTAATAACTTTTATTGCATTCGAATATGCAAACTTTTGTGTAAAATTAAAGCCGCAAAAATGTAATGTTCGATTTTTTCTTATAAATTTAAATTGCTTAAATGAAGCGAAATTTGAAATTTAGGTTTGTGACTATTTTAAGTATCATCTAAAATAAAAATCCAAAGTTAGTCGGCAGGGTGGAAACTCACAACAATAAAAAAATTTCTGTGGTCGTTACTAAGAGACAGCTTCGTACTTACAATACGACTTGATGACTTTCAGATTGTTTTCAAACAAATTAACGATTTTTAAAATCAAAATTTGGAGCGCAGCCTCTGTCTTAGACTTGCACAAATCATTGACTTGCACTTATTGGCGTACATAAGTTCAACAATTGATTTCAATCTTTGATATTTTCGGGTCGCTGGCAAGTTGAAATGGTTCGTTGATGCTAACCGGATTCTATACTGGGTTTGCGTATTTTCCTGGCTGGTGCCGCACTTTCATAGGGCAGTAAAAAGCAGAACACTGTTGCCCTAATCTACACCGAGGCAGAGTAAGTCGCTTTATCAACAACTTGGAAGGATTTAGTCTATCTAAGACGTTTCTTAACGCAGCTTGGATTCAACTCGCTGGTTGACAGTCCCACTGAGCTCTTTAGCGACAATATCAGTGCACAATAGTTGGCGAATAATTTTGTTTTCCACAACTGGACGAATCACATTCATATACAAGCACATTACGTTAGTGAGGTTATAGGGAAAGGGTTACTTGCATTGAAATGCAAACCAACGGATAAGAATACCAAGTACAGTGAATTTTCAAAAATACTAAAACCAAAAACTTAATTTTTTATTGATATTAAATTGCTATTAGAGACGCTAAAAAAATACTTTTTCTCAATCCGTTTGAGATAGGCAAGAAACTATAGGTGTTTTTAAAAAAATATAAGGCGATCAATTAAATGAATAAAGGCTGTGGCCAAAGTGTCTTCCTATTGATACTGATATTGATTATGAAGCCCGTGATTGAACAACAGGACGTTTGAGGATGTCTTGGATGAAATATGACTATTGGCAGCTAAAACTTTGAGGACGTGAATGGGGTTAAGAAGTATATCTATGGTACAAACGACATCTTAATGTTGATAAGGCGGAAAATAGCTTTGGGCAATCGTTGTTTCTATGGACTCTTCAAACCTTGCTGTACGGAACAGAATGTTGGGGGCTTATTAAGCTGACTACTCGTATAAGGATTTTTAAAAGAAAAATAATTTCCTCGAAGTGAAGTCATTTCTGCGAAGTGAAAGAGATATAACTTCAAATGATGTAACGTAACATAATATGTATACGTGAGATGTGGCGCGCTCTGAAAGGATTTTGCGTACCCTTAAAATGTTAGGGAAGAAAGAAAGAGAGATACCGTTGTATGTTGGTTTTAAATGTTTGCAGGTTATAATGGCTAGGAAATAAGGAGCTCGGCAGGGTATTCTATAAGAGGTTGGTATGGCTTAGAAAGGATCCCAATATTTCAGAGTACGTCCGAAAGTGGCATAGGGTGTAAACTGATGAGCATCTGTAGCAAGACGGGTATTATTGTAGAAGATTTGAATACGGGCAATACTACTGACAATTGCAATGGACCATTGGGGGTGAAAATTGTTATGGAACAAGGTGGGAGAGGAAACATTTCGTCGGTGTTCGTGGTTGTTAATTGACTGAACGATATCAGCATCATATACGAGTTTAATCACACGATTTTGATTTCTATCAAACAGGTGCAGAGGATTTTTAGGTGAGTATTATACTCCAATTTTGTACATATGAATGCCTTATACAATCTAGCCAGATCAGAGGGGATGATAACATTTTTACTTCGCTTGAGGAAATCTAGACATTTCGCAGCATTTTTGGTCACTCAAATATGTGGTCATTCCAACCTAAGCTGTCATTGACACACACGGAGAATGAAAAGTTTTCGGTTTCGACAATGCAAGTGCCATTCATGGATAATGGCTGGGTGTTTAGATTTTGCTTTTACATCTTGTTGATGGTTCCCCAGTTAACAGTCCTGTTAATATCGGAATCTAATGAGCTTACATTCGCTGAAATTTCTGTTTTACAGCTGAAGAGTAGGGGCCTGAGTCCGGAAACGAATATGAAAAGCATACAGTGCTGTTATCAGCAAAGGAATATATTTAATTTTGAAGTAGAAGACAAGTGATCAATAATAAAAATTAAAAAGAGTGTCGTAAGCAGAACGGAGACCTGGGGCTAACCAGCATTTAGGGTGTCATAACTGAAGCCGTCCAACACAACTTGATTTCAAAGTTTTGAAAAATAACTTCTACTATTGAAGAAGATATTCCACGATCACGCAAATGCACGCATTATCGATAAAAGAGCCTGATGCCAAATACCGTCAAATGCCTTAGAAATATCGAGTGCAACTATCTAGAAGAAGGAGAGATACATCATCTGGATCAGCGGAAAAACTGAAAAATCGAAAAAACTGTTCCCTAACCCTGACAGACGCTTTACAGCTAGAGTCGTACCAGGCGTTTTCTTTTTTTTCTGGCCTTACATTCTGCATTCGATGAGTGTTTGAGATCATCTCAGCAGTATCTCACCAGGTTGTTATCGAGGAAACATAATGACCTGTTACAATTCCTAAAGAAGCTGTTTAATCCGCTTCAATTGGTTTTCTCGTATTGCCATACAGTTCTTTTAGGAATCTTTTTTCTAATTGTATGGTCAGCGTATGCAAAATTAGCTGATATGATACATTGATCTGACGAGATTAGAGGGAAGAACACATCAGCGATGTTGGTGGTAAGACCATCAACGTCTAGTATTAACGTGAGCTCAAGACACCGTCCTTCAGATTTTGTCCGTCCATAATTTCAAAGACACACAGTATTGTGTATATTGAAATTGTGTTCGTAATAACGATTTCAGTAGCAGGATAGAGGGATACAATTCTTTGTACGACTGGTTCAGTCTTTCAGTAACTCATCTATTCAGGAATACCAACGTGAGTTAACATCAAAAATATATTAATCAATTTCTTACGAAGAGCGACACTATATGTTGAGAAGAAGTCTTTGTAAGTATACAATGGCATTGCTCTTCAAGCCTTTCAAGACTCGAATTCATATTAATGTTTTAAAATGCAATTGCAATAATCATATCATAAAGACATTTGCTTTTGAAGCACATCTTAAGTATAACTATATGTAGAGTCTGAATACGCATTTCTCAATATATTGCCAATCGACTGTATTGCCCACAGGATTGGCTGTTTGTTCTAGCAGGTGCTCAGATTATCGAAGGCAATAACAATGTCAATTATATGAATCTTCATAAACGTTGTAATAAAAACAAGTTTATCCATTTTAGGAAGGTATACCTGCAACGTGGAGCGGTGTTTCTAATGATTAGTTTATGGACAGAGAAATCATCTCTGCAGATTGGTAAACTGAACCAAATTTCGTTGAAATTCAGCATCTACCCGATGAAATTAAGCCATTTCCAAACTAAACAACAAGAAGGTGCTGAATCTGATAAGCAGCTCGCATCAATAAAATTGCAAAATTTGGTCGGATATATAGTACTACTACGCTTCTCAGAGCCCAAACTATTTCGGTTAAAAATTGATCAATCCCTATTAGTGGAATTTTAGGGCGAAAAAGTGCTTAACCAAAATTTCACCCTGCTAAGGATAGTAGGAAAAGAAAACCAGGAGTTCCACATCAATTTTACAGCCGCTTTATGAAAAGCGTATGTAGAGGCGAGTTGTACAGAATTACCTCTAATTTCGGCCACCGGGTAAAACTCGCCTGTCTGTGGAAAATGACAACAGAGAAGTTACACCGGTTCTTTAAAATTGACAACAGTATGCAGCTTCTTCTGATTTCAGAAAACCGACCCTCTATCGTGCGACTTTTTAATATCATTCAAGAAACAAAATTGAATAACTTAAGCTTACTGATAACATTGACATAATAGGAAGAACACAAAAGGATGTCAGCGCGTTTGGCGATTAAAGTGTACAACATGAATGCCCTCTACAAGAAAATACATACAATAAGATTGTCTTATACTTCAATAAATATGGTCATAGTCAATTGCACATATAAAATTCCAAAGGATTTCATCTACTTGGGCTCCACAGACATTTTGTTTTGTTGGGTTAAGAAGGCAATTGATTAGCAAAAACGTCTCATATCACGAGAATATCGTCCTATGTTCCTTTCAAACTAACCCAGAAGTATAACGCAATGGATGGAACCTATTAGTAATGCGGAGTATGCTACTGAAAGAAAACGTTAACCAATATGGTGTACGAAACTGGAGGCGAAATGCTAGGGATTGTGCTGGTTGGACAAATGGGTTAGCTAAAGTCTCTGTTCATTCCGCAAAATCTTCAGTATGCTAGATAGATATGTAAGTAGGCAAAAATAGTAATAATGCCGTAAATTGAACAATTGAATGCCACGGTCTAGAAAAAAAGAAATTATAAATGAAAAAAACTTTCTGTTGATCCTTCAGTCGTATTGTCATCTGGCAAAGCTTATTCTATCACGTCAAAGTGCCTTAAAAACTCTTTAGTATCTAATAAACTTTGATCGGTAGCAACAAAATAGACATAAATTTCTAGCAAACAACAGAGAGAAGAAATTTATAAAAATAATTAATGAATCTGAATGGTAAAATTGGTTCTCCAACGGACTTTTTTTTTTAATTCTTTAACATTTAAGAAACTTCGATCTACAGAAACAAAACAGATTAATGAATCTGAATAATAAAATTGGTTCTCCAAAAAAATTTCCTTCGTATACTAAAGGAAACAATAGAAGAAAATTAAAATTCAAATAAATTGTAATACATATCGTTTGCATTCCTTGAAATACATTTATTCAGTTTTATTTTATTTATTTATTATTAAATAAATACTTTATTAGTTTTAAGTAATAAATATATTTACAGTAGATCAATCAGTTGATTTCTATTTCACTAATTTTTTATTTATTTATTTTTTTTGTTCTTTAACACTTATATAGCTAAAATTCATAAGACCTTCGTTTCAGTGTAGATTTCTTTCTCAAATACGAATAAAAAAAATTAATTATTATTATTTATTACATGATGTATGTATGTATTTATTTTTTATTAATAATCAAGTCTCTAATGAAAAGAAAGGGCATACTACTTATTTTTGTATTTTTTATTTTTATAAATTGTGTGTACACAACTAATAAAACTAAGTGCTGCTACTACAGAAAAAAAAAAACCAAACAAAACAAAACAAAACGAAACAAACTCTTATATTATATGGGACGTTAAGAGAGGTGTTTTCTAGTGTGATATAAATATTTAATTAATTAGTTCTTGGGTATTAACTTGGACCCGCTGTTTGCTTCTTTCATTATAATTTTTATTTTTTTTATTTTATTTTTTAATTTAAAATATTAATCAATTAGTTATTTTATTCTATCTAAATAATTTAGTTTTTTGTGTTCCTTTTTTAGTTTCGAAATTTTTGTTGAAATTTTTGTTAACAATAAATTGCTTCAAGATAAATTACCATAAGTAACTAGAATTATGTTAAGTAGTACAATTTCTATTATATTTCTGTTTTAAGACATTATTTTTTAGAAAACAACAAGATTTATATTTATTTGAATAAAAGATTCGTTGTTTTACATAATAAAGACAAAAAATGAAACAATCGAATAAGAAACTATTTACTATAAACGACAAAAATTGTATGATTCTATTTACAATACTAATAATATCTTTTAGAAATGGATTGTCATTTGCTAATAAGGATTCTCTAAGTTTATTCATTTATATCAATAATTTATTATTTATTGAAGGAATTAAAAGAAAAAAAAAAATGGACATTGAGAAGAAAACATAACTTTATAACAATTTCTTGCACATTATGGGGCTAAAAATATGCAATAAATCATTTTTTAGTTGTATTTGTTTTTCTTCGAATTAAAATTATATTAGCATTGCCATAAATATAATTATAATTATTCATACAAATTTACCAATATTATACGACTCACAATTATTGCATAAATTGCAAGTTCAGTATAGCTTCAACAACAGAAAAGAAATGTTGATGTTTAACCTTAATATTGCAGTTTTGAATATTTATTTTTTTTTTTTCACTTTAATTTTTTATTCCATTTAATTATTAATTGACTTGATTCCAATGCTAAATTAAATAACACGTACTCGTGGTTAATTTAAGAGTGATTTTATTTTATAGTTTTATTGAAAATTATTTCAAAACTTAGCTACTAAGTATTTTGTTTTTAGGCATTATTTAAATTTTTAGTTGAATGATTTTGTTTTTATTGATTTTAATTTTATTCTGAAATTAAGTAATATGTTCTTTTTTTTTTGTTAAATGATTTTATTTTCTGATTTACATTTAAGTCTTGTAAAAAAATATATTTATACGTAGTTGCTTATAATTTTGTTTTGTTAAAGATTTAACTTGATTTTTACATTTTTTTTTTTTTTTCTTAAACGGTTATCACTTGCAATTTTAAGTTGTTTTCTAATTTATTTATTTTTTTTCGAAAATAATCTATCATACATGCTTAATTAGGAAGAAAAGTTTTGATTGTACAATATTTCTAAAGTAATTTTATTATGAAATAACTTTTCGTTGAGTATTGATTTTCTTATAAAATGTAGGATCTATTTTTTTTTTTATGATAATACTATTTACAAGTTCAGTGATATGCATTTAGAATTTAGAATAACCGAATGGAATATCAAAGATTTCAATAAAGTAATAAATAATTTAATTTACAATACGGGTTTGCTTTAAAGCAGGCTTATAGTGAAAAGCAACCACTGCTAATGAATGAGTTGCATAGATATAATCAATTGGGAGTAATTAACAAAAGTATACGCCCCATGGTGGGGATTGTCCACAATTTAAATAGCTTGTAGGTACTGTGTTGTAAGAAAATACATATTAATAAAGAAAAGAGAGAATTTATCATTATCAATTCATATTTCTTATTAAACTCCTAAGGCTATGTTTCAGACAACACAATCCAATAAACTGACATTACATACACTATTATAAGACTGGCCTCTTTCGGTTCTGAAGAAGGGTGAAAAGAAAACCGTGAATTTTATAAGATTATGGTATTTCACATATTTCACATATTTCACATAGAGGCATATTTGTTACCATGAATCAATGCCCTATTTTTCTGGTTACAAAAACGACATATTTCCGACAAATTGACTCAAATTAACAACTCAAATAGTCCTATAAATTAGTTTAACACCGGAATGGCACAAAACAAAATTTTAAAAGTTAAATAACATAAAACTATCAGAATGAAGGTACGGCCTTTTTACTTAGTATAACAGTATGTTTGATGGAGCAGTGGTACTTAAATTTTAGAGCTGTATATCCGAGTTCTCAAATGGTCTAAAATCATTTTAATCTTTTGTGTCACAAATGACAATATTTATGTTAATGTAAAAAAGACATTTGGTAACGTCCGAGATACAATGATACAAAACGAAAAGTTTTCTATATTGATATAAAAACTGAATCTTATTCGATAACTCTAAACGACCAACATCACGAGGGATGCCAGGTCATCGAGGTTTTCAGATTCCAACACAAAATGTCTATGTTTCGAAGATTGCGTTGTGCATTTGGTGGGGTTAAAAATATAACCATCTTAACCAGTCGTTATTGACTGTAGCTGATACGTTCAAACTAATTTTTGAAAGATAATAAATGATAAACGGTCGGAGATGAAAAGCAATTCTGTTACGCAACAACGTCAAGCCTAGTCTAACAAAAAATGGTCCAAAAAGACTTGGAAGGCGTTAATTGGCAAGCCATAATAATACATTCACTTCTATTGTATTATATAAACAATGCATTCAGTTCGATATATCTGTTATCACTGAATTGATAACGCTTAGTAACACTAAGCCTTTTTTGAATAAGGAAAAGACTTCATTTCAGTAGTGTTTTTTGCTTTTACTAAAAGTTAAGTTTTCACACTGTGATTGATTGATTACTGGTTTAACGTCGGTTATAAGAACTCCATGTACACGGAGGCTATAGTACATGATTGATTTCTTGCGCCAGAAGGTAACATAGATCACAGAATGAGAATAACTTTTATTCTGAACTTAAAAAACGGGGCAGTACAGAGGATTTATGTAAAATTTGGATCAGCTGATGTGATCTAGTTGCGCAAATATAAATTCGATACTTATACGACCGAAGAATAAATAGTGGCCCTGAGAGCACACAAGGCATCACAAATGCATTTTTTTCTTTTTATTGTAGGACAAGCAATTGAATGAATGAATTGAATAACAAATTTTCCTTCACATCGATACTTTACCACTTGAAAGTGATTGATATAAAGAGAATTTAAACTTTCTTCATTTCTGTTTGTATTAAGTGTAACAAAAGATATTTTTGCAGTGTCTCATAGATTCTTCCTTTGAAGTATACGAGTATTGGTTTTATGTCAGAAAATGAAAGAAAGGAAAGGCAAGGAGTAGTAACTACATTTAAATTGGATCTTATACATAGTTATACGAATTGCAAGGAAATTTGCTGATATCAATTATATTTCTTTTTTTAATCAACTCCACTAAAACAACTTCAATTTATTCTAATACGATTTGATATTTCTTCAAAATTCGTGAAAGCTAAGCAGATGCACTAACTCTGTAACGAGGAGTTATTGATCAACTTCAAAGAAACCAAACAAGTATGTTCCTTAATCTCGTTCAGGCGAATAAAATTGTAGTCTACGTATGTATAATAGTTGCAATCAGCGGAAACACATCTCATTTTTCCATCAACCTATCTGTCTAACATTTCAATTGAATTCGAAAATCGTATGAACCGAGATAACATTATAGAATCCAATCAGTCAATTATAAGCTGAGTTAGAATTTTATTTTCGCAACCGTTCGAATTTTATTACATATTTCCTACTTCGAAGATTGAAAGAAGTCTCATATATTGTACGTTACCTTAACTTCTTAAAATCTTCCCTTAATTGTATACAGTGGATATTGTAAGTTCTTTTAATTTGCTAAATAAATCTGTAAGCAAATTAAAAGAACTTCCTATATCCATTGTATACAATTTGTACAAAATATAAAAATTTACAAAAGACTGGGAGAAATGGACTATCAAACACGTTACGTGATATTCGGATTGAACGTGCTGATAGTAAACACTCTCTATTGGGGTAAAATTTGAAGAAACCTATTATTGAAAATAAAATTATATTTATCAAATGTCTGAGGATCAAAAACCCATAGTTTGTAACCATATGAAAAAATTAATCTTTCTTATTTAATGGATCACAGTTTGGACTCTATATATCGATGAAAAAGAACTCCAATTTGGAAGAAAAAAAAAAATCCTTAAAGACGAAGCTTGATACTACAAAAATGTGTTTATATTTCGAAGAAGAGCTTAACTTTCCATTACAACACCTTAACTTAACATTTGTAAACATACGAGCATATCGAAAATGCTTAGATTTTGAAGGTATTTCTAAAAATTTTAAGTGCAAGTATGTAACTTTAAAAATAATAATTTCCTGTTCATCTTATATAAGAAAAGAATGTTTAAAAGTAAAAACAGTTATTTCAACTGTTGCTTAAATGCCAACAACAGTATTCGGCCTTAGTTATAGAAAAGAATCGGCCATTTTCAACATGTATAAGTGGTTTTATTTTATTGAAAATGGATCGATAAGACATAAATATTTTACTAGCATAGCCAAAGAGTAAGCAAACAGTACCATTAAGACTTTTGGAGACTATAGCCACACGAAAACGTAAATGGATTAAATATAGATTCTAATAATTAAGTTTAGAGATTCATCTGAATAACTAGAAGACCCTTTAGATGATTGCCCATCTAGACAAGAACCAAATCAAATCAATATTTTGAAAAAAAAAAAATGTGAAAACATAAGAAAGTTACTTCTTTGATGACATGAGGATTGAACTAGGCTTTACCCTCAAAGGACATTTAATAGAGGTCAATCCAGAGCATTTTGAAGAGAAAAGTTGTAAAGAGATGGCACAATGATATTTATTTTATAAATTTTGAATTCAAGAGAATGCGAATACTATTGAAAAATGTATCTCATATCTTGAGTTGGAGAAAATGGATTGAGAGATTGACGAGATTAAATGTGAAATTTAGGTTTTTATATTTTAGACTGCAAGATTTCAGTTGCTTGGCAAAATAGCGTTTTGTGGTCGTTGTGGGAATTCGGGCCTAATTTCCGTATACTGATTGTTATCATGAACATTATGATAACAGTAAATGATTGTGGTGATAAACATCCTTACCCAATTGTGGCGAATGAAAAAAGTGATACATGTGTCTATCAATAAGATTATGGAATAATCGAATCAGGCAATACTTTCATAAAGTATCCTAAGTTCATTCCTGCACGAGCTACCTTTCTTTTACTTTAAAGTGAAAGATTATACCATCCAGTTATGCGGCACATACTTTTACAAATGCTCTTGATTGAGAAATAATATATATTGTATATATAATCGGACTGCGAATTTATTTTTTGAACTTAATTTCTCTGAAAAAGAAATTTTTACGCTTACAATAGTTATAAAAATATTGAGGAGGCATCAATATTCAATTGTTTCACTATAAGCCGCTACAGCTTTATTTACTAATTTTCTTGTTATAGTTTTCCTAATTTTGTTTGCTTTGTTAAAATACCATTAGAGAGATTTACAATTTATTTATGTTAAATATAATCTTTGTTTCTTCAATTACAGTTGCATATGGAATATCACAATGTTTTCTATTTACTACTTTTTTTTTATTATTTTATGTTTCGATTGAAGCTAATTGTTAATCAATAGTTTTCACAACAATTAATTGTATGATAAATAAATTTATTTCAATTGAGATTTCAAAATTAATACAATTAATGTGTTGATTTTATTATTAAGTATCTTTCTTTTCGTTTAGCTTAGTGATTAAAAATTAATTTCTACAAAATATCAATTTTTTTACTCAGATAATCATTGTTTTTTTTTTTGTTTGTTTTTGTTCAATTGTTTTTCTTCTTTTACTTCTTAAAATACAATACAATACAATAAATTTAAATCTTTTTTTCTTACAATAAATAAAAATAATTATAATAAATGATTAATAAATTTTAAAATGTGATGTTTGTGATTAAACTTAAATTTTTTCTTTAAGATCCATGTGTAAAAATCTTTCTTGACCTATTTTACAATTGATTTAAATATGTATCATATATTGTTTTGTTTTTTATTTAATTGGAATGTTTTAGTTTTAATAATATGTAATTTCCAGTTTTTTTTTTTGCATTTTGAAGAGAAGAAAAATGAAAGAAAGTTAAATATATTAAATTAAAAAAAAGAAACAATATAAAAATAGAATTACAAATGTTTTTTTTTTTTTTACATTTAAAGACTAAGACTACTTTAGTGGATTTAGTGATTAATGATGTGATGGTGCTATTCGAATATGGAACCAACCAGGACTTCATGAACTTTACACAATAATGCTTTCAATCTTTACTACGCTTTTTTATATTTTTTTATTTTTTAAATAATTTTTTGGCGATAACGCACTACCGCAAAGCCTTACTTTCAAGATAGGAAGCAATATCGGTGGCATTCACATTAAATGCCACCATCATTGGTGTACATCCATCATTGTCTCGCAATGAAAGATCAGCACCAGCGGCTACCAACATAACAGAGATATCACGGCGTTTATTTTCAGCGGCTATGTGGAGGGCGGTATGTCCTCTGAAAATGGAGAAAAAAACATTATTTTTATACATAGTAAAATGTAAAAGTCAAAATACATAAAAAATATTTTTCATAAAAAATAAAGGCCTCAAGGACAGATTAAGGTTCATTATTAGAAATGGTCAGGTTGTTGAAATGGAGATGTTGGCACCTAATCCCTAATTGAGTCAACGCCGGCTTTTGCTGGTGATCTCCGAAGCGGGTTATTGGCTTCGCGTATCCGGCCTTTAAAGACCTTACTTTTGTGAAGGAACCAATAGCCGGATATGTACGGATTACCCGCTGAAAACAAGAACAATGATGTTTGCGTCTGCACACGTAATAATAGGAACTTGAATATACCAGCTGCAGTTGAAAAACTAGACTGCTATAAAGCGCACATTCTCGTACATTACCACCATCCTTTAAGAATGGTCGTTATGCGCCGGACCAAGCAAGATTTAAAAAACTGAGGCATATACTACTATATTTATAATATAAAACACTTATATAATGCACTAGTGTCAAAGCTTTTCCGATCCTCGAAGAAATTCTCATAAGCATTTTTTTGTTATAGCCTTGAGCTCTTCCAGCGATGCCGTTTTTATTTTCTCAATCGTTACAAATCTCCGTCCTTTCATAGATCTCTTCAGTTTTGGGAACAGGAAAAAGTCGCACGGGGCCAAATCCGGTGAATATGCTGATTGAGGCATGGTTGTCGTGTTGTTTTTGGCCAAAAAATTTCTCATAAACAACTATGAAGGGAGCAGGGGCATTACCGTGATGCAAAACACATGAATTGTTTTTCCACAATTCCGGACGTTTTTTTCGTAATGCTTACCGTAAACAGCGCATTACTTCAATAATCCGTAATATTGACCGTACAAATTTGAGGTAAAAACTCCTGATGTACTATGCCATGGTAATCGAAAAAAAAAGTGATCAAAACTTTGACATTTGAAGGAACATGGCTCTAGTGGGTGCTTCCATTGGGATGATTGGGCTTATATACATATACCTATGATTCGTCACCAGTAATGACCCTTTTGAACAAATCAGGATCATCATTGACGTCATTCAAGAGCTCCTGAGCGATGCTCATGCGACGGTACTTCTGATCAAGATTAAGAAGTTTCAAAAAAAATTGTCTCAGTATTTCCAAATCATAGTTAATGTCTGCCACAAAGTTAAGTACAGAATTGTTGGAGTATGAGAGGAGTATATCGTCAACAAATTCAGTTTTTACCTTTAGGCTTCAACCAAAATATTCAGTTAATATATATAAAAGAGAACCAAGTACACAACCTTGTATAACACCGATACTTAAATATACCAGAAAAGTAACCTCCTTGACCGCCAGAATGCGCTGCTACTGCAAAAAAGGTTATGGTGCCTTGAAGTCCGTTCATATTTAGGCAGATATGCTAAATTTAAGTGCGATACAGTCTTTAGTTTTGTTTTGACAGCTGATTGTTATTGACGTGTTTGCCATCATGTTAAGTATGGACAAAAACGATTTTCGTTTTCTCATAAAACATTATTTTTTGAGAGGCAAAACGGCGAAGGAAACAAAAGAAAAGTTGGATAAATATTATGGGGCTAATGCCCCGTCAGATTACATCGTCAAATATTGGTTTCAAGAGTTTCGTGGTGGCCGCAACTCCACTACCGATCAAGTCCGCAGCGGCAGGCAATCCGATGCGGAGAGGAGGCCGGAAAGTGAAGATGCGCAAGCAAGCAGATACAACAAAGATAAGTACTGAGCGCACACGCCATATTTTGGACAATATTCTGCATATGAAAAAGTTATCCTGCCGCTGGGTGCCGCGCATACTCACTCCTGACCAAAAACATGAACGCGAGAGCACTTCGAAAGAGTGTTTGGACTTGCTGATGCGGAATCGGCTAGACTTTTGGCGTCGATTGGTAACTGTTGAACACCAGAGAACAGAATGAATGCCCGGCAATGGACTAAAGCCGGAACGAGTGCTCCGAAGCGGCCGAGGGAGGCTCGATGGGTCGGAAAGGTTATGGCGTCGGTTTTCTGGGATTGTCATGGCATACTCTTCGTGAACTACTTCGTAAAAGGAAAAACCATCAACAGCGAGTAACACATGGGCTGAAAAGTGCAAAATTCAACTTTATTTATCAATATAGTTGCCTTCGAGGGTGATACACTGATTGAAACGATTTTTCAATCTTTCGATACCAGTTTTGTAGTACGATTTCAGTTTAGCCTCAAAATAGGCCTCTGTTTCGGCGATTACTTCTTCATCGGTCTTAAATCTCTTTCCGGCGAGTATTCTTTTGAGGTCTGCGAACAGGAAATAGTCGCTGGGGGCCAAATCTGGAGAATACGGTGGGTTGGGAAGCAATTCGTAACCGAATTCATTCAATTTTGCCATCGTTTTCATCGACTTGTGACACGGTGCATTGTCAGCACTTTCTTTTTCTTCAAATGCGACCGTTTTTCTGCGATTTCGTCCTTCAAACGCTCCAATAACACAATGTAATGGTCGCTGTTGATAGTTTGCCCCTTTTGGAGAAAGTCGATGAAAATTATTCCATGTGTATCCTAAAATACGGATGCCATAACCTTGCCAGCCGACTGTTAAGTTTTGGACGAGGTTCGTCGCCTGCTCGCCACTCAGTTGACTGCCGGTTTGACTCTGGTGTGAAGTGATGGAGCCAAGTTTCATCCATTGTCACATACCAACGCAAAAATTCGGCTTTAATGCGGTTGAACAGCTTTAAACACTCCTCTGAATCATCAACGCGTTGTTGTTTTTGGTCGACTGTGAGCAAACGCGGCACCCACTTTGAACAGAGCTTTCGCATGTCCAAATATTCGTGAATGATACATCCAACACGCTTTTTTTGATATCTTCAGAGCCTCAGCTATCTTGATCAACTTCAATTTAGGGTCATTCGTAATCATTTTGTGGACTTTTTTGATGTTTTCATCTGAAATAGCCTCTTTTAGACGTCCACTGCGTGAATCATCTTCGGTGCTTGTATGACCACTTCTAAGTTATTCAATCTACTTGCGAATAGTTCGTTTGGCTGGTGCAGAGTCCGGGTAAAACTTATCAAGCCATTTCTTTGCATCGGCTGGATTTTTTCCCATCAAAAAGCATGAAATTGCTTTGAATCCATTTTTTTTCACAATAACAAAAGTTGCTTCACTCACAACGCTATATATCGAGAACTAATCGTCCGACAGTTGTCAAATTTATACATGTATCTTTTTAAGGTTGGTACTAACTAAAAATTGTATGTATTTAATTCAAGTGGTGCCCTCTCTTAGAAACGGACTTTTCAGCCCATGTGTTATTACTGTGCATTATTGGAGCTATTGAAGGACGAAATCGCTGCAAAATGACCTCACATGAAGCGAAAAAAAATTTTATTTTTGCAAGACAATGCACCGGCGCACAAGAGCCTCGCAACCATGGCTAAAATCAATGACTTACGGCTTCAATTGCTGTCGCATCCACCGTATTCGCCCGATTTGGTTCCCTCGGACTAATATCTCTCCCCAAACCAAAACCGCCACGGAGGAGTATTAGTATACAGACCTTCCGGAAAATTACTTTTCGGACGGGATCATGAAGTTGGAAAATCGCTGGAATAAGTGTATCAAACTAAAAGGGGACTATATTGAATAAAACAAAAAAAAAAAAAAACATTTAATTTTTTTTTTTTCATTGCCAAGGAGGTTACTTTTCATCCCACCTAGTATTCAGATATTCACTTAATAGATTTCCTATTTTTACCCTTTGTTCTATGTCCTTCAAGTATGAAGCAAACCAATTAAGCAAAAAACCTCTAAAACCATATTTTTCTAGTTTTATAGAGGCAGCTCGTGACCATTTCTTACTTTTCTACTACTCAAACTATCTATAACTTAGTTCTAAGGCTGTATTCATTTGTACTGAAAAACGAATTTCCTTCAAGAAGAGACATAATTCTAGCTTTAATCAATTTTTCGAACAGTTGAAAATGATTGGTAAGATGGAGATTGGCCTGAATTGATTTATTATGTCTGGCTCATTCATTTTTAAAAAATTAGTAAGATTTCAGATGTTTTTAAATTACTAGAAAAGATACCACCATACACGCTTTTATTGAAGTTATGTGCTATAACGGTCTCAATGTTCAGAGAAATACGTTTAAGGAAAGTGTTCGAGTGTTCGAAAAACTATTCAGGGTGGATGAATTAAATTTAAATGAGTAACAAAATAACTATTTTGCAAGCTACTCTCAGGGGTAAGGCATTTATTAGCACAAGAGGATTGAGTAACTGATCCAAGAAACAGAAATATCTAAACTAGACGTAAAACGGTTGAAAGTATGAACGTGAACCTAACGGATAATACTTCAGGTAGTACTCGCAATAGGGACAATCCACTCGAAGTCGTTCCGACTGAGGCCGGGGCATGGATTACAGAAAGCTCAACCATGATACTTTGAAAACCCGCCGCCGATGTAGGAGCTGCACTAGGAGCTACTGGATCGTGATCCTGATGACCGGAGAGGTTCTACCTTTTACGGTTAATCCACATCAGAATACACCAGTGGTTAGTCAGTGTGCTTTGAATGCTCTCGGATCTGAAACTGTCCCCTATTCTTTTGTCAGGAATAGGTTAACCCTGTTTAGGATGCCTTCTTAGATCAATGAATTTGTCTGATAAAAATGGGTAGAGCAAACACTGGTCTTATCGTAAGGGTTTTCAGATTTTAAAGCCATTGAAAATTATTACAATTCGACCAGTAAGAAGCGGCCGCTCATATGGTTTTGTTGGGTGGTAGGACTATCGGTGATCCCTAGCAGGACTTATGGGAGCCAAGCCCGCCTAGTGGAAACGTCATGATGGCAGTGGTTTAAACCTTAAATCGGAGAATCGGTCTTCCACTTGTGGTTGACACGATGTAGAGTTGCAATGAGCACTAGGTGCAGTGACCTTAAGACCGGCAAGTAGTTTTAGGTCATTCTCGACCCATACCAAGTATGGAACTTTTGCCTCTAGCACGGATTCCAATTTGGTATCAGAGAATTAACGGTGAGCGATGCCAAGGCGTATCCTTGCACCCATGGATGTATGGGCACCTAAACTAAGACCGCCAGTCCCTCTGTTGATGGATCTCTCCGCCAACGATGCGAGTGCTGCAACCAACAAAGGATGCAGTTCCAGTGGATGGAAATTTCTTGAAGCGGTCAAACTCATATACGAAAACAAAACCAGTGGTGGTTTTATACGCACACGATGTCTGAATAAGGCCAGTACTACAACCAGCAAAAGTCGTAGGTATGGACAACGGAAGTAAATGCAGTGAAATAACCGCTGAGAAACAACTCTGGTGGTGACTTTCCCCGCATAACATCCGTCTGAAATCGGTGCTGCGACCAGCATGAGTTGCAGTTTTGGTGGACAGAACGTGGACGTCACTGGAAAAGCAACCTTCAAAAAATTCGCGAAACGGCAAATGTTATGAGATCGGGGCACCTTTAAGGATGCCGCTATCTCGTCCCTTGCACTCCAAATTGGGTAGGCTTACAATAGTCTGCCTTACAATAGTTTGAACGACGCTGAGTCCAAAAACTGTATCAATCAACTGTGGGAGATAGCCAAAGCAGAGCATGGCAAACAGAACTTTTAAACATCAGCAAACAACAGGTGCTGAAAATTCCACTTCTAGAAACTAAGACTTTCGGAGCGCGGGGATGTGCTTATGCATCTTCGTACCCAGAGCCCTGAACTCGACATTAAAAAGTGGAAAATATTCTCGGGAAAATAAGGACCGAGATTGCTGTGAGTTTAGATAAAGATGTATCCCTCAGAAAGATTAATTTTCCAACTTTATTTCCAAATGAGTGCAGATAAGAGACGACCATCCTAGTACTTATCCATTTTGTCTACTAAGATCAACTTTCAACAACAATGTTGTTGAATGTACAAAACCTCACATAATATCCATACAGGAACCATGTGTGTGGAATAAATGCATCTGTGGTTTCGAGGTTTCACATCATTATATGACGAGCGATCGTAAAAACCGGAAACTTATCTTTATATGACGAACTCATTCTCACTATCTTAACCAAGACCATCCATGTCAGACCACAGGTAGATTGAATTCAGAATCGGATGCGAGGTCTCGACATAGCTATGAAATGGAAGAATCCGCAGAAAACCAAATGGACACGATTTAAGGAGGAACTCGATTTAAGGTGAACGGTACCCTCACCAAGTGTTTTGAAATGGCATGCCCAGCAAGAAATCAATACACCAAGGAAAGGGCAATCTACAACGTCTTCGTAAACAAGCAGAAAAATAACGAAATGACTTTTCCTGTGCCCAAGACTGGTTTCGGCCAGAATGTTACAGGGAAAAGACTGCAGTCGGGTCTTCATGAATTGGTCCAAAACTAATATACATAGGATGCGACGCTGGTGTCTGTCTGGAGGAAGACAACAGAAAATTTCACTTCTCCTTAGGAAAATTTAGGTCTGTCTTCCAAGCAGAGGATACTCGCAATCTTGATGGTAACGAAGTATATTGTAAAGAACCGGTGAGAGGGTGAAGCATTTGGATCTGTAGCGACAGCCAAGCTGCACTTAGAGCCTTACTGAACCCTGTTACGACTTCCAAGCTAATTCAAGAATGCAAGACATCACTGAACCTAGTTCGAAGGCTATATTCACTGAGTCTTGTCTGAGTCCCAGGTCACAATGTGATCATGGGAAATAATATAGCTGACTAACTTAACTAAACAGTTGGGTTTCATATGACCACAACTGCAACTGATATGACACCCCAGATTGCAGGCAAACCACACAGATTTTTCCCAATGTCTCTAAGAATTTAGCAGCCTTCCTGCTGTCCCTCAGCTTATGAGTACTAGTGTGAAGGGGCACAATATCCTGCGACGCTATCTGTGAAAGTGAGATAACTTTTTACTTTTTACTTGAATTTGAATATTGTTCGGGTGTTTAAGACGTTTTGAGCGAAATTTATTTTTTATTTGTATTTGTATTTTTTTTTTTTTTTAAGCCGATCCGACATCCAAGTTTTACTTCGTGCACCATCCTACTCAGACAGGAGACTACAACATTACGACTTGTTCCCAAAGTTAAAGCACTCGGTGAGTGTTCTGCGTGTTTCTTCTGTAAATTAGCTTTTTGATGCCGTTACTCAGCGCATTCAGGAGTTGAACAGAAGTGGTGAATTGACTGGCATATCAAACCTTCCGAGGTGTTGGGAATCAGTGATTGAAAATCAGGGACTACATTGAATTACTTTAAAGTATATCCATTGTCCAAGGTGTCAAAGAAAAATCGCCTTAAGAGTGCGTAAGTCCCAGTGAAGGTTTGTTGTTCTTTATTTTAAACTATAAAACTAGTAATAAAAGCAATACCATATACAATTTCGAATACTCACTTAATACTGTCCACCTTATTTATGATGTCATGTGGTGCACAAGATATAATGTATTTAACAATGTTTTTATGATTAAATTTGCATGCAAAGTGTAAAGCAGTTTGTCCTGATGAGTCCTCTGATTGTAATGAGAATCCTTGTTCATGTAATGCACGTAACTAAAATTATAAAAAAATTATATTAAATCAGTAAATTTGTTAAATATTATAAGAGTACTCTTATATATAGCAAAAGAGAAATATAATATTATACAAAATGATATTTATTATCGTATATATGTTAACTACCAAATTTATATCGCCATGTTTGGCTGCTAATAATACGGCATCGGAAGTTTTTTCCAGTATAGAGCTATAAGTAAAATACAATAATGAACACAAAAAACAATATTAACACTCGTTCTCTTTTTTATCGTTCCAGTTAAAAGTGTTCATGGTTCATGCGGATGTGTGTGTGATTTTTTTTTTTTTTTTTGAAAGTGATACAAGCAATGAATAGTAAACAAAGGTTAGTAGAATGCATTGCCAATTTTTGTTTGTTCTTTTGGAGCAAAGCAGAAAAGCAGTTCTATAGCATACAGACTTAAAGCGGTAACAGAGGGTGGCGAGTCTTCGTCAATTGAGTTCTTATTAATTCGGAACAATTTCTATGAACGCACAGAATCAAGATAAAAATAACGACTGATGCTAGATCTTGGAGGTACTGCAGCGCCATTACTCTTATAATACAAAGACGAAATAAAAAAGGAAGGAACATGCCCAAAGAAGTCTAGTTAAGTCATGTTTTAAGACACTTCTTCCTTGCAAGGTAGAATACCTATAAATCCCTCTATTAGTGCTGACAAACAGATAGATTTTCATAATCCTGTAATTAAGAACTTGCGTGGACAATAAAACCTACGAATAATAATGAGTAAATAATATTGGAGTATCGGAAAGGGACGATCGAGCAGATTTGTCAAGAATATTGAAGTGTAGTCAAAAACACTCTTGGTGTTAACGATCACTGCCCTCTTCCTGAATCTGATATCTTAGAGTCTCAGGCATTAAAATAATGAGATCGATTTGTAAAACAAAACCTGTGCCAACTACAGAAGGGAACAAGTTCTTATTTGATGTAATGTGTGAACGCTTGAAACCATTTGTCAATAATCAGATTGACCAATATTAGTGTGGTTTTATGCCGGATAGATTCGGAGACCCAAGATATTTAGATACACACTATGTATTTATTGACTTCAAGCCCGCTAATGACTGTATCTACAGAGAATCTCTATAGCAACTTATCTAGTTTTGGTATCTCTGACATCCCTTTATGGTGCAGAAAGGTCGGATGCAATCTCGAGCCTTAATGATGATGCGCTGCCATCATGGATGATGTTTAATACAAGTCAATTCCAGAAATCAACGCAGAAAGTTGTTCCCAGTTCGTTTGCAATTATTGGCACATAAGCTGTGCGAAAATGGGCTTAGAAGTGAATGAACGTGCGAGCAAGTACATACAATATATGCTGTCCTCCTTGTTAAGCTATTACATCGGCATATTTGACACAACCACTCAACAGAGTGGAATTTAATGCTTCCAAAACACAATCCTGCCTTCTGTCATTAAAGGGAAATTTTACTACCAACCATTCTATTCTCGGTATGTGTGTTGAAATGACCTCATATTTGATATCGCTAAAATGCTGCGAAACATCTCGGTTTTCTAAAGGAATGTAAGAAAGATAAAACCTCCTTCGATCTGGGTTCTCTATAACGTGTTGTCCGTATACAATACAATATATACAATACAAGTTTTTTTTTTTTGAATCATCTTTTATTTTAACAATGAAAGCTCTTTCCTGCTCGAAATCTCGACTGTCAGTCAGTATCATTCCTACGTAGAATGAAATGAATCGCTTTAGGCTTGAACAACGTTTGGAATATTGCAAACTTATTTCAAAAGTTTTGGCTAAAATGATGCACCCACCGTGCCTGCGGCAGCCAAGTTTGTGCAGAGTTCATAAGACTGGCTTGCTTGCGAGAGTGTTCGGTTCAATCCAGGAACATCGACTCACAACTCAAAATTTCGCGCACCAGCCTGATGAGAATTGCGAACAAAGATATCTTATAAGTCTTACTAAGTCCAACTGACTCAACAATTGAAGGCAAACGTGATTGTCGATAAAATTGTGCATCCGCAGAAAGTGACAGTTTGGTGCGAATTTTGGAGTGGTAACATCATTGGCCCACTTTATTTCGAAAATGAAAATAAAGTTGAAGACGTAGACTTTGAACCAGAATGGGACGAGAAGGGCTTTGGCGAAATAAATCTGTCGGAGCCTGCAGGTATTGCGACTTGGATACCAATATTGTGGCTGTTATTTATCCGAAAAATAATCAAGAAATAAACAAAAACATCCTTTACAAGTCACGCTATTTTCTCTAAACTACTCTAATTAATGTTAAAAACCTTATAAATGACAAATGTAGCTTTGATAAAAAACTGTTTAAAAAATCATGTCCTTCATAAAGAATGAGATTTTTTCTATAATTAGCGCGTTCTAGATAGAGATTATGAGCACAGAGTCTCAGAAGTAGAATAAGATAACACAACAAATTCGACGTACATTGGTTTTGAATGTTCGTAGGTGATAATGTCAAAATGAAAAGTTCCTAAGGGCATTCCATAAGTGAGTTGTCCCGCGTTGGAAAGAATCGCGGTATTTCTGAGTATGTCCGAGTATGACTTAAATGTAAACTGATGAACATTCATAGCGTGAGAGGTGTTAGGGTTGAGGGTTTCTTTCCGATGGAGGGCTGGTGGTGAAAACATCAACAGAAAAAGGAAAGGCAAAAAACATTACGTTACATTGGGGTATGTCAATTGACTGTGCAATAGTAGGGCCACACACGGTCTTTCGCACGGTTTTGAATCTTATTTAGCAAGTGCGAGAGCACTTTTTTGTGGTTTATAGATTTGAAAGCATCTAAAACAACTTGAATTGAACGTAGTTTCTAATCCATTGAAGAAGTAATTCATCGATCGCATTATTGACAAAAGAGCCTAATGGCAAACTCTATCAAATGGCTTTGAAATGTCATGTGCATCTATGGTATGCTATATTTTGCACGCTTTCTTTTAAGCGGCACCTTATAAAGTATTGCAACGGTGAGCAGCAAAACGAGGTAGATAGCATAGATGATATGCTGCGATAACGCGAAACGGTAAGTAAAAGTTTCTAAAGTCATTTTGAGTGAACCACCAGAAAATCAGCACAAACTTTTGCTGGCAGAATTTTTAGTAAAGAAACTTAAATTGGCATTGGCCAATTGAATCATCAACAAGTTAGAAATGTGGGTTCTGTCGTTAACCATTAAGGAAACTGCGGTGACAAATCGTTCATATAGTTAGCGTATGATGTGTTGTATGTGTTGTGACAGAAAAATGGCGCTTAAACCGAAAGGTTTCTTATACATGACAGGATGACTGTCTACCACATACGAATCGAAATATTGGATTATGTACGAGAAATATAAAGGAAAAATAACAGTGACGTAAATGAAAATGTCAATGTGTGTAACAAAATGTCGCCTAATAAAAAGTATTAAATTCGCAGAAGTATTTACATTGAAAAACCCATGTTGATAAACTTCGGCTGGTTTTGTCATATTCAGCGAAGCTTGGGGGAAAATCTGGTTCTAAAAAGTCAAAGTACTTACTTCACTTGATATTTGAAAAAGATGCCCAAGGAATAAGTAATGGATGACTTAAATGTAGCAAAATCCTGGTTTTACTAACGAGGTGGTCAGATATAGATAGAGCGGTATATTAAATGGTTTTCTGACCGTAAATTTGATCTACCCTACCAGCGGCGTGGTAGTAATTCAGATACGTTCCAGAAATATGTAGCCTTAAATGTTTTTATACGCGTTATATTTTCCACAAATTATTATTGTAAATGAAGAATAAGAAGCTTTAGACTTTGTTTCAACTTTTCGAGGCGACATGCTATTAATTGACTAGTGAACCGTATTGATAGACATTAAAGAGTTTTCGCGTTTCGAGATATTTCATGAGCTGAGGATATATTCGTATCAACGTTTCATGTCGTCGGCAAAAAGAAACGTAGGTAAAGTAAGTCTGTAGCAGGATGGAGAAGAAGATTCGGCTATTTTAGCGGCGGACTAGACAGATTCTGTTTTCCATCATCTAAGAAAGAGGCCTACGGTTTTACCAAAAATACGATCAAATCAATACGACAATACATATTGTACTGTTTATATCGAACAAATTTAAGGAGTGGTGTGAATATGCATTTAAAATAAATTAAATTTTAAGCATTTTAAGATTCCGGAGGTATCGAGTTTCCCATTAAGTTTTAAACTTGGTCCATGATGTGGCTAGTGGCGCCATCCACTTAAAACCACATCTCACCAATATTGAGTTCACGTAATTGTGGTCAAAAATAACGTTTCAACACCATCAAAAATACGGCCCAATGAGTAAATTTTTATAGATATACTATATTTAATAGATATAGTGGAATCTCATTAGGTACATGCAAAATAGCGCATATTTTGTTGGTTGACAAAGCCATTTAGCCAGATACGAGCTTCACCGCTGAAAAGAATTTTGCGTTGAAATTTCGAAACAGCTGTAAACTTTTCCAGAAACTTTTGCAGAAATTCGCCACAATGTTATTTGAGCGATGTCCAATTCCTGCGAACGGCGTGGAATTACGGCCTCAATATTTTCCGCACTTGTACTTCTTTCTCTAATTTGCACCGGAACATTAAGCAGTGAAAATGTAGATTCAAATTTTTGCACCAAATTACGAATTGTAAGATAAGTGGGGGGATTTTAACGATCGAAAGTTGGGGTTAGCGCACTTAAAATTGAGGCCACCTACTCCAAATTTTGGTAATAAATTTTAATAGTTTGCAAATGTTGCTCATTCGAGTACTTAACAATGGCTAAATAATGGACAGTTAAAAAAAAAAAACTTTAAGAGTGCGTTCACACTTCACATTAAAAAAAGTGTATACACATTTCTTAATAAAAAAGCCGGACAGATGGAATGCTTTACGTTGGTATTCTGTAGGTCCTACTGTAAAAAGTGATGAACGATTATATTGAAAAGTCTTTTGAACTTGATGACTATAGTCAAATTGGATGAGTGGATATATTTCCAGCAAAAAAAAAAAAAAGAAGTATTGGCTCTCTAGCTTCGAGAAACTATCGTCTTATAACGCTATCGAATTATAAAACCAATTCAATTTTCTAGTTATTCATCGGACACAGAATAAATATAAATCACAGATGTCTGGAAGCCTGACCTAGTAAATCATAATCCAGTGGAATCTCTTCAAGGATCTGGGGTCTTATAATTATGTCAGATTTTTAAGCCAAAGCCACTGCCATTACCGCTATTTAATCTGATTAAGGGCAAAACAAATTTATAAGCCATGAAGAATCATGAATAAAGAATGAATACCTGTAGTTAAGTACATCTTGAGTTAAGCTGAACAATCTTTGTCTGTTGCTGCATGCATTAAAATTAATTTAAAAACATTAAAAAACAAAACAAAACAAAACAAAAACGAGGAAATATCGCAAAACAACAAAGGACTTAATCGAAATTAAATTTTAAAAGAAGTGTTTTCTATTTTTTTGAAAAAGAGTAAAATTTGAAAAAGGAAAGAAAGGAAGAAAAAAATCAAAATTTTCATTTGTTCACAAGATTTTACCTCTTGAACTTGAATTCAACTTTCTTTATAGTTGCCTTCACTAGATGTTGTTACATAAAAACACAAACATATATGACATTTGTTATTTTGATCAAAAATACAATTAAAAACAAAAAACAATAAGTAAATTTAAAAAAAGAAAATAACAATTATGTATTATATTACATATATCAAAAATAATACTATATAACAGAAAAAGTTATCCTAAGTCGGTTTTAGAAAAACTGTTGTTGTTTGTTTCAGTTACAGTTGCATGCTATACCAAATTTTGGAGTTTGGAAGAAGGCCTAGAATGCGGTTTAGTCTTTGCGTTGAACATAAGTTGTGCTAGATTCATGCAAAATTATTGTACAAATTAATACTTACTTAAGTCGGGCAAAGACTAATCTGTATTCTAAGAACCTTTAAAAAATTTAATTTCTTAAAAATGTATTTCTTTTGTTTTAAATTAAATTTTTACATAAGATACACATTTAGATTTATTTATTTATTTATTTTTTTTTTTTTTTTGTTATGTACGAGAACACATTTTAATTAAATTGGTTTTTAATTTTTATTTCTAAAGAATAATATAACATGCATTTTGTTTTTAACTTTAGTAATTACATTTATATAAAATAGAAGATTTCTCTAAATAACAATTAAAGGTTATACATAAAGAGTGCACACTAAAATAGACAAACGAATCGGTACATCTTGTAGTCTAAATTCAGTAAATTGACATAGTGCGCATACGTTTAATAGACCAAGCACGAATTGGTCAAGTCATATACGGCATTTTATTGTGAAATAAGAAGCTACAAGTCCCGCAAATACTTCTGTTCAAATGTATGAATTGATGTAAAATCTCTCTTGAAGATAAATATGACAATGACATCAAGTCAATTTGAGAAAGACTTAAGAGTTAAGTATCTTAGGTTCTGAAGTGAACGCAGGTGAGACGTCAAACTAAACCCCAAATACGTACTGATTGCACATTAAACTGATTAAAAGTTTGTAGGTAACACTAACGGATGGATGTATCATATTACAAGTGATACTCGCTGTAAAGACAATGGACACTCATGGTAAAAAATGGGCAGATACGGATTCTGGGGCCGCTAACCGAAATAACGTGGATTTGGGTGTTGAATCAAGTTACTTCCTCATTTTGGGCTAATTGGTTGATGGAGGAGATCAGCGTGATATTGTTAAACTTCACCAAAATATAGTGGTTATTGATTGGTCTAAAAACCGTCACATTCTGAAAGACTACTGCCTAGGGGAAGCTGAATAGCAGAAAAATATATAAGGCAAAAAGCCTCACTCCCCAAACGGCGGAAGTTCTTGGCACTGAAACTGCATTCTTTTTTCCTACTCGAACAGGTTCAAAGAGAAAAAAGTTTCTGTCATTACCCTCTGTCAATATATTTTCAAGTGCACGATGGCTGAAAGGAATCAGTACTGCAACCAAATAAGGCTGCTGTTTCAATGGACGGACGGCGGTGACTTTATCCACAAACAATGTTCGGATTAAGTCGGCTCTATAACTAACAAAGATCATAGTTCTGGTAGACAGAAGTTGTTGGTTGTGGCTTTCCTTTCGCACAGCTAAATTTTGAAGGCTGGCAATAACAACAAAATAAACGAGGCTGAACGCAAGCACTATGTTGATCAACTGTGAAGGTTAGTCAACGCAGAGAACCTTTACATTTTACATGGAAACTACGATATAAAAAGGGAACTCTTGTTCCCCTTGTATTAAATTTTTGAATTGATAAACAAGCCAAAAAGCCATACCCTGGTTGCAAAAGCTTCTGACATTTTTGGTCCGCCGGTACTAACGCGTATCAACAAGGACAATAAGTATCAAAAAAAAAAAAAAAACAAAATGACTCTGTTCCCGTTGTAGGCTTTAGACAAATCGTTTATGAAAAACATTGAATCTAGGTATGACTTACGTCCCTGAATGTATCTTGGAAGATCTTATTTCCATTTTATGTTCAATTACTCATATTAATATTCAACATTCTAAGCTGCATACTTAGATATGCCTAGGGAAATATGCTAGACACAAAACCTGTCGTTCTGTCGGTACTATCAGTAACATATGTATTATCATAGATTATAGGTATATTGAATTAAGAATGTTTTGAACCAATGTGTCTAGCCAGGCAAACCTTCTGCTGGACATCAGATCAGTAGGGAATCGAAGATTTGTAGCAACTACGTAGGTAAATTTGAAAACTTCTAAGATGGCTATTTAAGACTAATTTGGAGGAAGATAGATGGAAGCAAAAAGAATATAAAATACCTATTATAATAACTTATTCGGATTTCGAAGAGTACCTCTTATAATGACTTATGCAGAAGTTCGAAGCATTCTTAAGATCGGACGACACCAGCACTGAGTCGAAAGCAGAAATTCTCTCTGTAACGCTTGGGATTCAAATGAAGACTCCCACTTCCGGAATCCATTGACAACAAATTTAAGCACAAGGTATGCTTAAAACCTTGTATGATCCACAATATGTAAGACCAAAGAGTGTCAAAACACTGCGTCTTACTACAAGTATTCTTAATTACATGCCACACTCGGTAAAAAACATTTCTCTTCATTTTTTGCTATCAAGCCTCAAAGATTCGCAGAAAACTCAAAAATTGTAAGATGTTATCGAAATTGAATTGAAAATAATACCAAGAGGACATTTTTTGTAAATTATCAGAATAGATGCGCATCATTGAATTGCTAGTCATAGTGGGAATTCAACTTATATAGATCGAGAACAAAAGTGGGCATAAAATTGGACCTTTCGAAATGTCCTTATGAAAGAGAAAAAAATGTGACCTAATTATGTTCACTGGTCAACACAGAGTTGATTAAATTTTAAACTTACTGGCAATATGAAAAAGACTAAAGAATTGCTGAGTTTATAACATATGGAAGGAATTTGAAAAATCCAATAGTAACAGATGATTCGAAGAGTCACGAGATTGACACATAGATGGCGACTTTAATAATATATCCATATGGTTTTTAGTTCGTGCCAACCTTTCAACGATAGGTGTCATTATTTTATCACATTTCGTAAGTTCATAAAACACTGTAATTTGATGAGAAAAAATACTGTTAATACTCAAGAAAGACTTAAAAAGTGTAATAAGGAATTTGAGAAATTCAAAGGCGGTCGCACGAACGCAAATGATGCTAAACGTTCTGGGGGCCCAAATGAGCTTGTTACTCTGGAAAACATAAAAAAAATCCACAGAATTTAGAAGGGTTGTACAAATTCTTATATAAAAAAATTCTCAATGAGAAAATCGTCACAGACAAATTTAGAAATTTACTATTCAAATCATTGAGATTAGTGCAAATTTTAGTTTGCTCCACACATCACGACTCTTCTTAATAGATCTTAGCTCGCCAGATTTGTACTGAATTGTAGATGCCTTTATTTTGCCAACCACAGCATTCCAAAAAGGCTTATACATTTCGTAAAATTCATAAACGCTTCTAGCGATTAATGAAACGTGTACATTTTTGAATAAGCGTGAACTTTTTTTCAAACAAAATTGTCTTTATATTGCTATGTTTTGTCAGCTGCTGTCAGTCACAGCAGCTAGAGTTGTCTTGTACACATTGGCCAGAAAATAGGTTTCAAATACACAAATAACATCCATTTTAGATTGCACAAAACATCGCTTTAATAATCAATTTTCGGTGGTAGCCTTTGTGTATTTATCATAACATTGTGGAGCTATCAACTAAAATTTTGAAAAACAATGATTAATGATTTCATAAATATTGCCTTGGATTTCAGCATGGTACAGTGGTGAAATTCTTCGGTTCAAATCACAAGCCAACATTAAAAACTGAAAAAAATAAAAATCTGACACCACCACCCTTTCGGCAGGCCACTCAAAGTGATTTTGAAAAAGTGTTTCACTTTGATCGTATATGCCCTTTTCTGTGTATAAAAAGACAAGAAACTCAGGGGAAGATTAGGTGTTGATTTGCGCTGGATTAACCGATAACACAGAATTCAATCCAAGATTGCAGAATTTATCAAATCTTGTGTCGAAAAAATATACTCGTACGCATGTACAACTTTGACTGACTGCTTTTAAAAATTTCTAACTTTTGTAGAATGTTACAACACAAAGATAATATCACCAGCATTTTAATGTTGTAACAGCTTCTAATGCCAATATTTTAAGGAGCAAAATACAGTCATTGTTCATCGGTTTGTTTGACAGAGTGTCAACGATGATCCATCTGTGTGGATTTCAAAGCTTTACCTGAAGTTGCTTCCGTACAATATTCAATTGAACCAATACCATAATTATTGCCGCAAGATGCAAAACAAAGTACACTTTGCTGAGGTTCGTATACCCAGCCACAGATAATTTCAAAGCACAACTTGTTAGGTGCACTGTTTGGTGTGAAATTTGTATCGATAAGACCATCGTTCCGTATTTCTTTGAAGATGATGATAAACATCTAATTAAGATAAACTGCGGAGTTGCACCAAAGCATAATTGAGAATTTTCTATGTCCAGCAGTAAAGAATAATCCTAACATATGATTTTAGCAAAATGGAATCACAGATCACACCGTAGTGGTAACAATGAAGATTCTTTGAAAACTTTTCGGTGACTGGCCAATTTTGTAAAATATAAAAAATAATATAAACTAATAAATAATAATAAAATAAATTCGATTGAATGATTAAAATGCTTTGAGCATTAGTGGGGCTGTCTTGAAAAAGAGTTTTTTTTTTTAACGAGTTAAGAGTCGTGACCTCAGAAGCTCGCAATTTGAATTTCAATCACTTTTTGCGCCTTCATGAGTAGAATTAACTTCTTATAGCCAAAATGTCAAAAGGAAAAGTGTAGTTTTAAATGCTAAACTGAAAATGGAAATCTATACTAATATAATAAAAGAAGAGCGTTTGTTTAAATGTAAAAGGTAATCTCAAAACCTACTGGTCTGGTTTTGATAAAACTTTTTTAGACGTGACATATACTCGTGTTATTGCAGTGTCAAGGAAAGACATGTAATTTTGTGTTCATATCACAATTCAAAGAATTTCAGCGTGACGCTTATCTCCACTGCTACGATATGAAAGAATTAGAGGTGCCGGCACGGCCTTGCATACCAGCACGAAATACATACGTATGCAGAGGAATGTTTAAAAATGTTAATCTCTATGTTATTCTCAACCAACTAATTTATCTATTTCATTTAACTATTCAACGAATATTTGTGGATATGCACCCGTAATTGACAAAAAATGGGTTGTTCGAAAATGATTCAAATGGTCGCTTCATTAGTACCACTGAGGCTGTTTGGAGATTACTACTCCACTTAGTAGTTCAATTAGACAAAGTGGATAAACAAATTGTTTTACAACCGATAAATTTCAAAACACACACAACAGCCTTTTTTTTTTTTTTTGATTTATGCAATAGTGATGACATACAAAAATATTAAATACCGTTGAGATATTCCAACACAAAAACGACGATGTGTATACTTGGAAGAGTATATAATGTTCACCCAAATTAATTAGAACGTTTCTATCTCAGAATGCTCTCACAGCGCGCTCTTAAGCTTGCAAAGAATATGCCGTGATTTCTCAATTGAGAGAATTACATATTTATATTTATTCAGATGGCTAAGCCAAGTAGCATGTGGAATACATTTCGAGAACATCTATGGTATGTGAGGATATACAAAATCGAGTTCGTCATCAAAACAGGGACATGACTTTTTCATTTACGGAAGATATGATGCATGAAGGCCTAACTATAATTACTGAAGACAACGTATTTCAATTAAATTAAAAAAAAAAAAAAACGTATCTGACTTGAACCTTTCGTCTCCAAATTAGGGTAACACAAATTCAAGCAATTAGAACTAGCCCTGGAGCAACGTTATTACATTTCCCAACTTAATATCTGCATCTACTAATCTCCTTAATCTAGTACCCGACCAGTGACAGGCCTAAGCTTCAATAATATAATGGATAGCACTGAAAACAGAAAATCCAAAAGGTTTTTTCTTAATGCTCCAGGTGGAGCAAGAAATTTGGCTTTAGCAGCTGCTTCCTTTCAAATCGCAATTACTTTACTTAGCGGAGATAGTACAACAGTTCTACATTTAAATTTAAATTTTAACGGCTTCTTTACAACAAGAAACAATGACAATTCGTAATAATGGACAACTAGGCAAAGTAATACAAGATTCTGAACTCAATGAGTCATCAAACATATATGGAAGTTATTGATAGAACGTTGAAAGGCTTAAGAAATTCGAAAAGGTTAAGGGTGATGTGACTTTCGTTTTGGGGGTTATTTTCGCCATAAGTACTTTGCCAGTTATTTCAAAAAGAATACGGGCAGACATTGTCATGGCGTGTTTAAAATATTCGACATTTTGGAATAGTATTGAAACGCATTATTTGAAGACAAATATGAAAGCTTATTTAGGAGGTCAAGATAACCAATTTTTTACTCAATACTAAGTTTTGATGATGACAAAGTTCCCGGTATGACTCATGTAGAATGTAGATTTTTCCAAATACTCGTATAGAAAAATTTGCTTTAAGCAACTGGATATATGAATGATGAAAAAAATTACGTCATTTTGCAAAAGCTACCAGGCGGGGACTTATTCAGCTATAAATACTGGGTTTCCATCACATTGTATCAAATTAAAAATTAGCGCTCCTAGATTGTTACTAGGTAACTTTAATCCTTCAAATCTGTTGTACAATGATACAAGATTGTACAATTATTATTATCCAAATCATTAGAATTACGGGATCTGTAGCTGGACAGCATATACTTGTATCTAAGATTCTATTGAATAATAAATCATAATAATAAACGTACAAATAAGTTGCTGAAAAGATGAGAAGTTTTAAATTATTCAAATTTTCACACTACGCGGGGTGATTAATTTACTGAATTTAGAACTGCCAACCTAAAAAATACTTAAAATACATAATACTTTCATAACATCTCAACAAGACATATACAAACAGTTACAACAAACAATACGAAAGCTTTACGTCTCTAACAACATCGCAATAAAGAAACAGTAATAGCGTCGGCTATGTAATATGCATGCAATATGCTGTAGTTAGTATCGAAACAAACGATTTTACAATTCGAATTTCTTCTTTCGAAAATGATAATGCAAAAACATTCTTCTATCACAGAATGGTAGCAATTCCATACCCGTATTGGATGTTGTACGTTGATCATTATTCTGGTCATTGTTCTGTAATTCATTCTTACTGTAACCAATATTGTGACCATCACCTTGTGAAATTTTACTGCTACGTCGTTCATTTTCTTCCTGTCGCTGTTGGAAGGCCGAAAACGCTTTCTCTTGATCCGGTGTTTGGGGTAATGTTGGACATTCTTGATCCAAAACGTAAACCTCATCGCTAGCGATATCCGTAATGTAATGCAAGTGCTCTTGAGCTCGATCGATACGGAAGAAACGTTCCGCTGTGCAAGCTTAAATGAAAGGAAATCATGTAGTCATAAAGTCAATAAGATGTGCAAAAATATTACTCACAATCAACAAAACACCAATCCTGGGACATTTTTGGATAACTAGTTGACTCTTCAAAGAATTTATTAATATTATTCCGTACTTGTTCCAAATCGGAGACTGGATCAATATCCAAAGTTCCTAAATTCACAGCGGTCTTCTTAAGCATTTCTCTGTCATAATGGTATTGCTCATAGTTTGGCATTGTTATGCGAAGTATAGTCATGCTCACTGGATCTAGCCCGGTAGTTCTAAGAGAAAAAAAAGGAGAAAAAAGAA
Organism: Volucella inanis; assembly: GCA_907269105.1. Taxonomy (NCBI): domain Eukaryota; kingdom Metazoa; phylum Arthropoda; class Insecta; order Diptera; family Syrphidae; genus Volucella; species Volucella inanis. Next base: position 36,623,256 of record OU026156.1, on the reverse strand, counting down.
AAACAACATCAAAACGCAATTCATTGACCTGTTTTCGCAGCCCCAGCATGGAGTAAATAAATTATCCCTAACCCTATTTGGAGCTTTAATAATTCACGGTGAACGTCTTTCTTTCCGACAACGTAGCCCAAGTCGATGGCTCCGTTTGGATTTCATTAAAAGCCAATCAAGTGTCATCGAGTTACACATTCGATTAAAATCTGCAGACGTAGCTGTTGTTCTTAGGGCTTAAATATACGAGTACACCGACTCGTAGGTACAAAAATCAATATTAAACCAACCATGAACCACTATGGGTTATGGGATTTTCTAAGTAATTGCATGAAATGAAGTTGCAGTTTTAATTTCACCACTCGACGTTTTTCCAGAATACCGACCCACTTCCTTCCTCATTGACAGAGATGAAGGGGTTTAATTAAATTGGAAAATTATTATCTCTCCATAGAGTCACTGGGGAATACTTACGCCACGTTCACACGTCCGTGCTTTCGTTTGGCCAACATCAATGCTTTGTTGAGCAGATCGATTTCGATTATTGACGGCTTAACACGACACGCCTCTCCATCGACCTGCATGGGAATCGTCTTGGTCGTGACGATTTTTGCAGTTTTACACTGGCAAATGCATGTGCCATGGGCACCGGCCTGTAGAAACGGCAATTGGTACGTGGTCAAACCAACAATCTCGAACATTCCATCATCTGTTGTTGGTACTGATTTGGTGAAGGAATCATTCCAAGGATGAGTACCACCACCGTAACTGTAAGAAAACCCAGATATTAGATAAACGCAATTTGTAAATGTCAAGATATTAGCCATACGCCTACCTGGGAATATTGAGGGCGAGTATTGCATGAACACGAGCTTCCTTTAGTTTTGGTGTGTAGTCGACACCATCAGCTTCTAGGGTAACCCAATCTGCTAGATTCCTATACTTTCGCAGGATGAGATCTTTGCCACCCATTTGGCCGTAGTACATTTTGTTACGAAGACGTGAGTTGAATTTTTCCGGATGAGCCTCACGTGCTTCGTGGAACTCTAAGGCAATATGGGCATCAACGCCGAACGAAAAGTAATTATTGATAACGTTTAATGGTAGGTTGTCTTTGCCATTTTCAGTTTGTTCAGCATCAGGATTTGGAGTTACTTTTACTCGCCAACGGTCCAATAGAATTGTATTAGACATTCCGATTTCACGTAGAATTTTACCAATTGGCTCATCTGTGTAGCCCTATGGGAAGAGAAAAAAATGTGTTATAGCGAAAATTGGAATTACGAATTTTTATACTTACACCTCCCCAGCCGAGGGCACGAGCTAGATCATTGCCGGTGCCAAGTGGCAGGACACCGACAGCTGGTGGTGGCTGAATGTTTATTTGATCCAAAACAGAGAGCACCCATCCAACTGTACCGTCCCCACCGCATGCGAGTACACGTAATTGCGGAGCTTTGCGGAACATTTCCAAACTGCAAATGAAGAGCAAATGGGTCAATGGTGTTATAGGCATTTATATGTGTTCAAAGTTGTGCAAGAAAAAATAAATGGCAAGAAGGCGGAACTAAAAAGGTGTTCTGGAATTGAAAGCAATCACATTTAAATTGGTTTTGGAACGAGCTCAGTTGGTCGGTTAGGTACGTACATAAACAACGCAATGAGATGGCCAGCCGTTTGAGCAAAACAACTTTGAAATTACTAAAGATACAGTAGAGGCTGTAATTAAGAGGATACAATGAAAATGAGGCATGTGGATATGTGAGTGGTATTGGTACCGATGCATTTAAGCAAACAAATATGAAGCTCCTGACGAATTTTAGAACGGTTTGCGGCAAAGTGTTTTGTCTTAATTGTTTCGTTGGATAAAGGAAACAAAGGTTGAATTAGGATCGTTACGAATTACACTGCGGTATGAGAAAGTACTCGCTGTTAAAACCTAAAGGACAGTTTCGATTTGAAACCTTGCAACCTTTCATCGTTATTGACGCTTCATGCTGGCGTAAACTCAATGTTAATAAAATGCCAGCAAACAGACTCTTATGGGCTCATCAAAACTAATGAGAAACTCCAGAGAAATGTAGTTCTATCGATTCGTAATACTTGGACTTAGCTAAGTTCAGATAAAGGAATCAAAGTGATGTTAGCTATGATTCATACGTAAAAAAGATCAGGATGACAGTCAAAAGTGAGCTGCTAATTGAGATTAAAAGAAATTGTGTACGGAAGGTTGACAAATGTAGAGAACGCGTCGGAAAATTCTACCACACAGCAGCGAGTGTAAAAACGCTGTGCAGGGGTTAAGGTAAGTAACCTAGGTAAAGCGACAAAAAAAAAAGCCCATTTGGGATCAATTCTTAATGGCAACAAGTATTAGGAATGGAGCAATGAGTTACAAGGAGTGGAACATAAAACGTTCACAGCTGATAGAGTCAGTAATTTTTCGTTTACAGGACATATACGAGTAAAGATTGGACGGGGTAAATTAAGTGCACACAAGCACATCACACCTCAAAATCTTTACGTGACTTAAATAAGGCCATGTCAACAGGTACTGCAAAAATTGAGCAGACTCCACAGATGATGTGGAGTAAGTATCGTATAGCGAAAAGGTGTACTGCGGAATCAAAGTTTTGGATATGTGAACAGAGAATAGTAAAGAAGAAAACAACAATGCGATTTCAAGCTACAGATGCGATGGAAACAAAAGTTTAAATGGTGTTAGAACTCCGCAGTATTTTATGCCAAAAAATGATGTTGAACGATGAACAAGAAACACAAAAGAAAAATGCCAGCGACGTATATGGAATTGTAATAAATGTCAGCTGTTGTGACAAAATTTGATCTAATAAGAAATGCGGGCATTCACGTGGAGGTCTCTTCATTTAGAAACCGGAGCCCCGGTTGCCCCGGCTAGATGTCATGACAGCTCCGACCTTGTATTACCTGAAAGATGCTGAGCGCTGGCTAGGCGACTATTTCTTGGCCCCCACGGATGTATAGGCATCCCGTGAACTTGTGGTAAGTTTTTCTCGACAGGTGTTCACGTAAAACAAAAGAAACCAATAGCAGAAACATTTCAGGCTGAGTAGATCAGCTGCCTTTTTCAAGTGAAACGAAGGTCGTAGAATAAGCCTGTCCAAAAAGCAACTGAGGCTCAAGTTCCAGCCGAAGGTAAGACAAATCTTAGCATCAATAAGTAGCAGCCAGTAGAATGGTTCTAAGGTTAGTAAACATAGCTAATTATAAGTACTATTACATGTTATATAAGTTAATAAAAGAAGGAGAAGAAGTGGTGAGAAGAAGAGAGCGATATGGGCCCGCGGAAAGCATGCAAATACGAACACAATAAAAAGGTTACCAACGCTAATATTAAGGCTAGTCATTTGTTCAGCTACTATACCCTATTGAACACGAGCATGACAGATTATGACAGATTCCTAGCAGGTGATTGAGGTATTTGTCGCTAACGTAGAGAGGAAATCACTGGCAATATTAGCAGGAGACTCGCCATAAGAGCCATGGCGAGAGGAATAAAATGGCATATTCGATTTACACCCTGATTGACTCGAACTGCAACCAACTTCAGACTGCTATAATTTCCAAACCGTTCACGACAGTGAGCTCAAATTTTGACAAATGACAGATAATTTTATTATTTAGAAGCCTTTTAAACGATTTGCTCAGTTGTGTTGAAATTTATCCGCGATAGAATTCAAACGTGATATATTTGGCTGGAAAACCACAAGTAGCTATCGTTAGAGCCCTCCAGTACATCAGCCATGAAGGTGATCATAAAAAACAGCATCATTGGCAGAAATGGTTCGGAATTTGAAGGCTCGAATTGAGCGAAATCCGCGTCGAAGTGGAAGAAAAATGGCTCGTGAGTTCAACATGTCGTTGGAACGGATGCAACACATACTGAAAAATGAGCTTGGGCTCAAGCCATTGAAGTTTTAAAAAGCACGCGATCTTACACAGCAACAGAAAAAAGTTAGAGTCGAAAGAGCGAAGGAGTTGCTACGCTTGCACGAATGTGGTGAGTTGCCGAATTTGGTATTTTCCGATGAGTCGCCATTTGTTATCGAGCAATATGTCAACAAACAAAATGACCGAGTTTACTTGCCAGAGAGGTCCTTCGAAAATGTACACCTTCGGACGGCCACCAGAAAGCAGGCAGCACCGATGGTAATGGTTTGGGTCGCCATAACCGCCGATGGTCGCTCTCCGCTCGTATTTTTGGACCGTGGCGTCAAAACTAATGCGATCGTATACCGTGAAACTGTCTTAGAGGCAGTATTGAAGCCTTGGGCAAACAATCATATCGGTCGGAGACCGTGGACATTTCAACAAGACTCGGCACCGTCTCACAAAGCGAACGTCAACTAAGATTGATTAAAAGACAATGTTCCACACTTCATATCTTCGACACAATAGATTGCAAATTCACTGGATGCAAATCCGTTGGATTTTTCTGTCTGCGGTATTTTGAAGGCGAAGGTTTGCACTAAAAAATACCAAAGTTTGGACCACCTCAATCAAGCACTCCGCCGGGAATGGCCCAAAATACCGCAGAGCCACTTACATGCAGCGTGCGATGCTTTCTTCGGCCGTCTCAAGGCCATTATTCGCGCCAAAGGTGAGCATATTGCAAACTACTGATACAATTTGAAAATTGATGTATTTTTCAACATTTTTTGCTTTGGCACGCACAATAAAATTTATCAAAAAATAGAAAAATTATAGCATTTTAAAAAGTTGCAGTTCGAGTCAGGCAGGGTGTATGTTAAGGGTGTGGGTTATGTTAAATGGTATATGTGAAAGTGTGGCTAAAAATCCGCAATTGTCAATTCGGCTTTTGGCTTTCGTTCGTCCCTGAAGCCTTATATGACCTATCTGTTGCAGAAACCAAATCAAGTCCTTGAAATGGGCTTTTGAGTAACTTAAAGTTGATCGGAAAATCGTGTTTAGTGAAGAAGCTCACTTGTTGGTCAAGTAACAAGTAAAATTGTCATTTTGGAGTGAGCTAAATCGTGAAACTCAATAACACTAATAATTTGATGTGGTTTTCAAGCTGGTGGAATCATCGTTTCTTATTTTTTCAAGCACGAGGCTCGAGTTGGTGTTTATATCATAGTTGGGGGTAGTTAACAACTACAATGAAACCAAATGAATATGCCACCGAGACTAAATAGCTTCGCGTAGAGCTATGTAAGGCCTTTGATACACTGGTAGGCCGCAAACTATTCAGGCCTTAGAAACCTAAGAAAAATGCTCAAAAAAGGGGGACAACATTAGATAGATAGGATGTTTTTTTGACAAAAGCAGCAGAGGAAGACGCATGCTTGAAGTCCTGTTCAAAATCTAATGTCATGAATCATTCTTTATAATGAAAAAAGGTTTTTTTAATTACTCAATTTCTGAAAACAAGTCAAAGAATTTACAATGTTCTTGACATGAGGATGTTATTCGTAAGCAAACACAAAAATATGTGTAAATAGAAGAATGTGTTTGTGCTGGTGGTTTGATTGCATTGCTAATATGAGAGCAGAGTATCTCAGAATGAGATTGTACAACAGCCAGAAAAACGAAAAGGACGACGAAGATGTCATTAAAAAAAAAAAAACACAGAGCTGCGGAAGCTTGAAAAATAGAGTAAAAGTGATATCTTCTAAGCACTGATAGAAGACCTACAACGTAATCTGCAACGAACTGCAGTCGAATTGCCAGTCAGTGATCTATTTTCTGGAATGGCAGTGCCGATATTCTGAATAAAACGTATGACATATAGGAGAAAAGGTTCTGGCAGCTCAATATAAACTAATAATTCTCCTGAAATTGACGGAATCGTAGGCTTTGTTGCAAAATAAACAATCAAACTAAAAGGCTTAAAGAGGATGCCTGACAAAAGAAAGATTTGCACAGAAATGCAAGACAGTTTCTAGAGCAATCATCGTCGTACAGAATCATATTTATTTTGGACACAGTAGGTCGAAAAAGTTATGCACGAGAGATTGGACTAGAACACCAAAGGACACAATGGACTCTTCAACTAACAGTATGACTATAGGAAAAAACCAAGTTCCACTCATGGCATCAAATCTTTTAATACGACTAGCTAGAGCATTGTTATATGAAGGATGCGACTCCTAAACTACATACTTGTGAAAATGAAGATATTATTCTGTAGATCGAACCCTTTTTTACAACATAGTCGAAAGCAAAGCAAATAAAAAATAGCATTGGGTGTTCCACAAGCGTCAGTCCTTGTGAGATTGAGATCAGTCTTGTGGAATAAAATTGAGCAGATCAGGAAAAGTAAATGTCATTAGATACGCCGATTATATTGAAGTGGTAGTCCAAGGTAGAAGTGACGTAACTCTGCAACGACATTTTACATAAAGATATAATTTCACTCATTAGGTCAAAAACTGAAGCCTGACCATACAGATTGGAGAATACAGAATTGAGTCAAAGCCCCGCATTAAGTACTTAATGGTGCTCTTGGAGGTTATATTCAAATTGCAAAAGCTTAAAAGACAATTGAGAAGTTTGCACAGTGTCCAGACCAATAGAAAGCAAGGAGGATCCAAACAGCCGATAAGAAATCTACTTGTGACGCTCAGAAAAAGAATCCTAATTAACGCAGGTCCTATATGGGTACCAGCAACAAATATAGAGACATACGCATGTAAGAACGATAAGTTCCGTCTATACAAGATAATCACTCAGACTAGTACGCGTACTAAGAGAGAAGGACTATGTATCGACACAGCAGCGAAGATTGCCATTAGTGACTCTGCCCATACAGCGATCGGATTCTTTGGCAAACGAGCGTTCGACACGATGATGGAATCGTTTTACAGATGGATGATGGACATAAAAACTGCAACTGAGTATTTAAGACAGGAAATTATAGTTACAAACGTTTCATCGCCTGTGAGTTATAAATAAATCTTAAACTTTATTTTGCATGTTGAGTTCCACATTCGACTCTTTCAGGAGTTGAGGAATATAACATAAATCAAATCAATGTTTCTACTGTAAAATAACATTGAGCTTTAAATTTCCTTAAAAAAGCCAAATAGAAACAAATTTTTTTTACAAGAAATGCTTAAACATCACATCACTTGCTCGTAATCAATTGTATTTTCGTGAGGCAGGATATATATCACAAGCCTATTACAGATTTCTACAAGTAAGAAATCAATAGAAAAAATGTCCTGATGATAACTACCTTCAATTGTCCATGTGAAACATTATCATGCTACGTGTAGCAGATTAACTATCGAGAGACTAAATTTCTACAAGGTCGACAGAAGCATTGACAGCGGGGGAATTAAGGAATTAATTTCCAATGGCAATTCAAACTGAAACAAAATTAATAAATACATCAAAGGACCAAATAAAATACTCACCCCATTTTTGGGCCGCCTTGTGTTAAATCGAAAACCTGCCGTGGATTAAGAATCCATTGAAACTTTCCCAACAGCTTAACACCCTGTGAAAAAAAAAAAAAAAAAAAATCAAAAATCGAAAATTAAAACAATGACCGGAAATGGATTCAATTTGTGATATACCTGATTGCCACCACTCTTCGGATTAATAAACACTATCACAGGTATTGCTTCAGGTGATGGAATTGGTTTTACAATGAATGCTCTTGGTTCTTTGTCTTTTGGTTTCTTCTTATTCGCTGGCTTGCGTTTATTTCTCAGAGAGGACTTAAAATTTCCTTTATTAGGAAGCTTAACGATCCAAGATGGGGGCACAATAATTGGCGAGTAGTTGCCTGTAAGAAATGCAAATAAAAGGAACTCAATGAGATTTTTTTTCATTAAACATGGAACATGAATGTATGTATTAAGTCGATTTCATAAGCAATTACGAGCAGTCTGTTTAGTTTTTCTAGAAATAGGAATGAAGAATATTTGCTGTTCAAATAGCTTTTAACGTAAACTAGATTAGTATCTACAGTCCTATAGGGAAAAAACGAGCGGTTATTGGGACGAAAATTTGCAATACAGGGCAGACCAAGGCAAGAAATCTTGATCTTCCATAAGCATAGGTCTAATATGCATTCATGCCCCTACAAAAGACAAGGACGACGCCACTAAAGAATGTTTTTACGTATTCTTCGACAATACATATGAATAATGTCCGAAGTAGAGGCTTATTGACCTTGCAGTGGGACGAAATATCATTATAGCAAGCACACAGTTTCTTAATCTCAATATATACAAGGAGACAAGACGGTATTTGGATCATGAAGCCCTAAATCAAATTGATTACGTTACAATAGACATAAGACGACCGTTTCTCAATATTGTGAGAAGATATAAAGTATAAAAGCTGCAATCGCAAGAGACCGCTAAAAACTTCGCCGATCACGTATCCAGCATCAAATACCGAAGACCAATGGTAACGTGCCATCGATGACGCCACAACGGATGTGCTGGGTTTCACACGACTATCACCAAGAAATCTCTGGTTTGATGGAGAATGCCGGCAAACATATGCTTCTAAACTAGAAGTATACAAAGCGGCACTGCAACGAAGGACGAAAGAAGCTGCTGATTTCTACGACCAGAACAGACCGAAAGAACATCGGTTTTTCCAGAAAAAGAAAATAGGAAAATGAAAAGCGCCCGATCGAAGATAATGAGAGGTTGTATTCTAGGAATAACACGATAGTCTTACCAACAGGTAAAATGAACGTGTTATGGTAAGAAAACCTACAGAAGCTTGTGCAGATGAAGAAGGAAACCTTGTAGTACAGTTACTGTCGGTAATGAGAATATGGAAAAACATTTTTTGCAGACTGTATAGCGGCGAAGTAGCTCAATATTCTGCTGTCATCTGTCCATCTGACCAATACGAAGTAAGCATAGCAATCTCTTAGCTGAAATTCAACAAAACAGCTGGACTTGATCCTATACCGGCCGAGATATGCCGGAATTTGCTTTCTGAAAAGCATGCACCAACTCATTCCTCGGATCTGTTCAGATGAATGGAATCTCTCTCTGTCTATTTTCTGCAACGCACGCGTTATTGATTTGCTTTATACTTACAATGAATTCTATGTGCTATACTTGTAAGTAATTAAGGATTTCTTATCGTGTGACATATGTTATTTAAGCACACACATAAAATGTTCTTCTACAGGGTGAGTTTTTTAACTTGAGACATCCAAATTACTCGAAAAAATACGCGATATCGCGAAAAATGTTTCAGACAAAAGTCACAAGGTTCTGAAGGAGACATAAGATGGTGACCACGAGTTTGACCTTGAGCCCCATTTTCAAGGTCAAACGAAGGTCACTTTTGATTTTTTAATGAGAACCCATTGACAGATTCGTAGTCTGCGAGAAAAATTACAATTCTTCTACATGAAACACTTTTTTCAAAAATGCGTTCTTTTCCCGTCAGAGGGCGCCATAAAACTTAAGACATCAAAATTACTCGAAAACTACGAAATATCCCGAAAAATGTTTCAGACAAAAGTCATTGCTCAGTCGTATTGCTCGTAGGTTTGTCATTTTTTTTTACATACTACGTTTAGCATAATTCAGAAACAAGGACGTGGACGTAGCAGTATTTTGTTTCCTTCGGGGTGATTAATTAGAGTGGGTCCCCTTGCCTCCCACTGTTGAATCATTGAATTCTTCCCATTTCGATGTTTATTTTTTCCGAGATAATTTCAACAAATGCTCGAAAATGTGACCATTCATTTCAATACACTTGTCTATCCGAGCTCTAAATGAACCAACAGAACTGAGAAATATTTCTGGCGTAATCTTCCGGCAAGCTTCAGTTATTCGTCTTTTCATGTCCTCACGTATTGTTGGCTTTTTTCTGTAAACCTCACTTTTTAAGTAGCCCCACAAGAAGAAGTCAAGTGACGTAAGATCAGGTGATCTAGGAGGCCATTGCCTCGGACCATCATTGTTGATGGTAAACATTGTTTAATACGCCCCGGGCTACTTGGGAATAATGGGCTGGACAACCATCATGTTGAAACCACACTGTTTGTCGCAACTCCAATGGCAGTTCTTTTAGTAATAGATGGTCCCGCAAGAAGTTTGCATACTTTTCGCCATTCACGTTGCCTTCAATAAAATATGGACCTATTAATTTATCCCCAATAATTCTCGCCCAAACATTAACATTCCAAGGGTGCTGGCGTTCAACTTGTCGCAACCAAAAAGGGTTTTCGGTAGCCCAGTAATGAATATTATGTCGATTGACCGTACCGTGATTGGTGAAAATCGACTCTTCAGAGAAGGGGGTCTCGTTCAATTTGCTGAAGTGCCCATTGACAAAATGAAACCCGGTTGCGAAATAATAATCAGTTCCTCAAAACAAATATCGAACTTCAAAATGAAGTACGGTTCCGTTCAAGTAGAAAAAAAGGGCAGATTGCACATCATACACTCTCAGATAAGTTTAGGACAATTTGTCTCTATCTAAAATTTCTTTGAGTTTTAACTTCACTCGAGGCAATAATGACTTCCTCAAAACAAATCTCGACCTTCTAACACCCTAACAACGTTGGAAACCGATTAATGACTTAGGCGTGCCAGTGCAGTGGTATCTAGCACTGAATGAATAAGACTTTTGAGACAAAGCCATGTGCCCCATTGAGAAATACGACTGAGCAATAAAAATCAGGAGTTATCATTTGAAAAAGTGACCTTCGTTTGACATTGAAAATGGGTCTCAAGGTCAAACTCGTGGTCACCATCTTATGTCCTCTTCAGAAACTTGTGACTTTTGTCTGAAACATTTTTCGCGATATTTCGTACTTTTCGAGTAACTTTGATGTCTTACGTTTTATGGCGCCCCCTGACGGGAAAAGAACGTATTTTTGAAAAAATTGTTTCATGTAAAAGAATTGTAATTTTTCACGCAGATTACGAATCTGTCAAAAAAAATAGGGGTTCCCATTAAGGCTCAAACTCGTGGTCGTCATCTTATATCCCCTTCAGAATCTTGTGACTTTTGTCTGAAACATTTTTCGCGATATCGCGTATTTTTCGAGTAATTTGGATGTCTCAAGTTAAAAAACTCACCCTGTATGTTTAAAAATGACATTAAAGTTATAAAAAAACAAATGCTAACATTTTCTTTAAGTGAGAAAATTGTATAAACAGTCCGCCGGTAATATGCATAAAAAATAACATCAATGGCATCAGTAAGATTGGCTCCTCAGTGGAGTCTTTTGAATCTAAAACTGCATCAGTGAATGCAAATGTAAAGGCCTTGAATGCCAGTCGATACATACATACGTGATACCACTCGTGTTCAAAGAGAATCATAGTTCGTCGAACCCACGAAACAAGTGTCCGCTGATTGTCGCGCTGCTATTTCCTCCTCTGTCTTCAAAGACCGGCAAAAGCACTTTGACTAGCTCTCGTTCTAGTGCTGCTACTGCCACGGGCGCATTCAAAATTAAAAAAACGGAGAAAGAGAAAATGAAATTATTATCAGCATCACTGATGATGCATCTACGTCTACTGCTGCTATGACGTCTTCGGCAGACAAAATAACTGTCTGTGTTTTCCTGTTCCACCACTTGCTGCTGCTGCTGTTAACAATAACAAAAACAATGAGGAAATTGATGTGCATTTCATTGATACCTAATGCTGTTGTTGCTGTTGGTGAATCTACTGCTCACAATGCTAATGCAAAGTTGGTTGTTGCTGTAGGTACAATTGATTTGAGTGCTACTAACTCTGGTGATAGTGCACTCATCGTTTTGGATACCAATAACATTGGCAAGGTAAAAAAAAAAACAAACATACTGAAGTCATTTTGCAAATAAGTGTGCAAAATAATGATCTGCATGTTCTTCGTAATTTAAAGTGGTTTCACATTTCATGTTGTAAATTAAGAATGTTAAACAACAGTGAGTCTCTGAAATTTGTGAACTTAAAAATTGGAATACCAATTCAATATGCAAACTCAAATTATGATGGGAATTTTTGGCCGAATGGAGTGAAGATTAGTTCTTTTATTCACAACCCAACAAAAAACTAAGCCCTGTAATGAAAATGTTGGTGATGTGCATCAACAACAACGTTTGAATATTTATTACCACAATGCAGAAGGAAGACTTCTGATTTATTTATGACGTAATTAAAATTACCGAAATCTGGCCTTATAAAGAAATCCTATCGACTGATGTTTTCAACGACTCAATTTAGAATGTTTTTCGCCATGATCGTTGCAAATCGGCTAAGAATCGTGATAGTGGAGTACTTGCTGCTGTTCAGTTAACGTTTTCCTGCAAAGAGCTGCTTTTCAGCTGATGTCGGGAGTACAATATTTATTTATACATTTAATAATTTATATATCATCAGTGGCCTATTTCACTAAACTATAACTGTACTACAAATTTGTAATCTAGTTTTTTGTTTCATAAATTAAAAATATTTAATTCGTGCGGTTTTTTTCAAAATTTGAACGTTTATTTAAGAAAAACATGTACAATAGTATTATTCAAAGTATTGCCCATCTGAAGCTATGACTTTTTCCCATCTTTCTGGTAATTTGTGGATCCCATCCCAAAAGAACTGTGCCGACTTGGCAGCTAAGAATGAATCAAGCCAATTTTTGATATTCTGCTCTGATGTGAACCGTATTTCAGTGAGGGCGTTCTGCATCGACCGGAACAAATGGTAGTCAGAAGGGGCAAGGTCTGGGCTATAAGGCGGGTGGGGTAAGACTTCCCATCCACTGTTTTCCAAATAGTTCTTAACCGGAATAGCAACGTGGGGCCGAGCGTTGTCATGATGGAAAATTATTGCCTCGTGTCTGGTCGCATATTCCGGGCGTTTTTCAGCTACTGCTCTCTTCAAACGGATTTATTGTATTCGGTAGCGTTGTCCATTGATGATTTCACCCAGTCTTAGCAGCTTATAATACAGCACACCCATCTGATCCTACCAAATACAGAGCATTACCTTCGCGCCATGGATATTCGGCTTTGCCGTTGATTTGGTTGGTTGGCCGGGTTTCGCAAATGATTTTTTGCGCTTGGCTTTGTCGTAATGGATCCATTTTTCATCACCAGTAACAATCCGATGCAAAAATGACTTCGTTTTGTGGCGTTCCAGCAGCATTTCCGACATGCAAAACCGCCTTTCGACGTCTCTCGGTTTGAGTTCATGTGGAATCCAATTTCCTTGCTTTTGAATATATCCAGCTGCTTTGAAACGTTTTGAAATGGCTGCTTGAGTAACATCCAAAGATTCTGCGAGCTCTTCTTGTATTTGGCAACAATCTTCATAGAGTAATGCCTCCAGTTCTTCATCTTCAAACTTATTTGGCTGCCCAGGACGTTCATCGTCTTCCAAGCCAAAATCACCACTTTTAAATCATGCAAACCACTTTTGGCACATTCGCTCAGCTAGCGCATGTTCACCAAAAACTTCCACCAAAATACGATGACTTTCGGCAGCAGTTTTCTTCATGAAGAAGAACTCCCCGCAAAAACACTTTTTTAGGACAAAGTTCGACATATTTGAGTGAAAAAAAATTATTGTTGTTTACGCTTCAAATGAATGACATATACTGAAATGACGTACAATGACAGTACCTTTCCAACGCATGTTCCAATGGAATAATAACAATGGAATAATACAAGTTACGCCATCTCTTAGTAAACCACACGAATTAATTATAGAACCAATATATAATTCACAAATGTGTGATAAGTAGGGCAACCGGAAATATGCTCTTAAAAAACCGTTTATAGCGCTTTAAATAAATAAATAAATAAATACTTTGGAGCGACAGCTCGGTGTGGGCCAAGGCCTAGCTTCTCGCACTGATTTGTGTTTCTCACTTTGTAAATTCTTACACTCTTGAGCAGGGCCTACTGTTTTGCCGGTTCTGAACGGCTCTCCTTAAAAGCTTTTTCATAGGTAGAATTTGACTTTCGAAAGTTTGCCATTGTCCTCCAAAAGGGTGATGACGATTTGAAAATTTTCTGTTGAGCTTCTTACGGGATCCGATCCCAGGTAGGTTGGCGTGATAGTCAGTGAGCCAACCATCAGGCCATCACCACCACCAGCGCTTTAAATATGCACTTAAAAAGATGTTATACCGCCTTGATCAAAATGTTTCCGATGGCGTCACCGTGTGGCGCTCCCATTGTTCCGATTTGAGTTCTGTTGATATTCACATTTGCAAAAGTTACGTAGCCAAGAGTACATCTATCTCTGTGTGTGTTGTGGCGATTTTTTTTACAATTTTAGGAATGGATTTAAATTTGCAACCACGAACTTGTATTCAATTTTGCGTAAAAAACGGATTTAATGGTGCGCGAACGTTGGAAATGTTGGAAAAGTGTTTCGGCAACGATTCTTTAAAGAAAACGGTCGTTTACCAGTAGCACGCGTGGTTCAAAAGTGGTCGTGTGGCAATCGAAGATGATGAACGCAGTGGGACCATCGACATCGAAAACCGATGAAAACATTGCTGAAGTAAAAGAAATGTTGGTCAATAACCGCAAATTAACCATCAGAGAGATAGCGGAGGACTTGAACATTGCCTATGGATCCGTCCAAAACATTTTGGTTAATGATGTGGGTTTTCGTCGTGTAGCAGCAAAGTTGGTGTAAAAAGACCTCAACTTCATGCAAAAAGGACCGTGTTGACTTCGCAAAAGAGATGATTTGCGAGGCTGAATCCGTTCCCACATTCATCAAAAGGATCATTACTGGAGACGAGACAAGGGTTTATGAGTACGACACGCAATCCAGACATCAGGCAAGTGAATGGCATTCACCAAATGAGTCGAGACAAAAAGACCGAAGGCAATGCTCACGGTTTTCATGGATTATAACGGTGTAGTGCATCATGAATTTTTACCAGAAGTCCAGAAAGTAAACAAAGAGTATTATTTGGGCGTTATGAGACGTTTGCGTGAAGCAATTCGCCGAATGAAACCAGAATTGTGGTCAGAAAACTAGTAGATTTTGCACCATGATAACGCACCGTCGCACGGTGCCATCATTATCCGTTGCAAATACCATGCAACAGCCACCGAATTCACCTAATTTGGATCCCTATGACTTCTTTCTGTTCATTCGAGTTAAAAAAACCACTACGGGGAGAGCATTTCAGCGGCCGATAGGAAGTGATAAAAAATCGCAGGAAGCACTGATGGATGCTACGAAAATACTTTTTCAGAGAATCGCCTCGCACGAGATTCGAACCCGCGACCCTTTGCTTGAGGTGTGTATGCATATACCACTACACCACGGACACTCCACCACGGCTTTTCAAAAGTCTTAAAGAAAATTATAGCAAAACAGAATACAACAACAGAACAGAACAGAATACTTAACTCGCAATAACCTTTTATACGACAAGCAACCAGGCTTTAGGGTCAGCTACGGCTGTTCTTCAGCCATGGTCAACCTTCTTGAAGAGGTTAGACAATCTTTTAATAAGAAATATGTCTTACTACTCTATCTGCTAGATTTCTCGAAGGCTTTCGATAAAGTCAATCACAAGATATTGTATTGGAAGCTAACACACTATTTTGGTTTTGCTGGTCGTGCCTTAAGGTTGCTGGATAGTTTTCTCTCCGAAAGGTGCCAACGAGTTTTCTCCAATGGATGTAGCTCATCCTTTGTGGAATTCAAGCAAGGCGTTCCTTAAGGGTCGATATTTGGTCCAATTCTATCTTGTATATTTATCAATGATCTCAATACTGAGGGTATGCAAGCATTTTTTTGTGCACATGTATGCTGATGATGTACAATTACACCTATCCAAACCATTTTGCAAGATCAACGAACTTACTCTACCGCTCAATGATGACTTGCAATGCGTCTATACTTGGTCAGTTAAAACTGGACTACAACTGAATCCGATTGAAACTCGAGTAATTCCAATATCCAAAATAAGGTTTAACCTAGATCTTCTGCCCGACGTTCTTCTTAACAACTCGAAAGTTAAGGCCGTAGAGTCTGTTACTAGCCTTGGCAATCATACCAACATGGTCGTAGGTCCTATATACCGATGCCTTTGTAAGCTTTGGGTTAGCACGTTTTTTACTCCATTTTAGAGGCGACAAAGACTAGTTATTGCCTTAATTTCGCCTCTGGTTACATATGCCGAAGTTGTCTATAGTAGCCTGGACTCACTGTTTCAGACCATTAATGTATGAAAAAATTAAATTGAATTGACATATTGGTCCTTATTTTTGTCCCTATTTTGCGGTCAATGGAGCTAACTTTAATTTCTGCATCGTTGACTATGTCGATATATGTATGCGGCAAGTTCTAGACCAAACGTTTCAAATTTATTAATTGATTTAGAAAAAAGCCGTAGTTTGCTGTCAAAAACACCAAGTCAGTTTTTAAATTACCTCGTTCAAGGAATTCTTTGACAGTTTTGACAGCAGCAGAATCCTCTTCATCGAATGAATGAAAAATGTTTACAATTTTTTCATAATTTTCTGCATAGTATGAAACTATTTCTATCCAGGTTCCCCAACGAGTTGTAACTGATTGCGGAGGAAGTGATAGATGTGGTTTAACTTCCTTAAAAGTTCTTACTCTTGAAGGAGCTTTCAAAAATACTTTTTTTTTTTTTTGTACTGGCAATAAGAAGATCGACCTCAGGATAGTGTCCTCTTATGGTTTCGCAAACTTTATGAATACCATGTGCTAGACACGTCACATGAGTTATTTTTGGGTAAAATACTTGAATTGCTGCAGCTGTCTTAACCATATCTGGAGCAGCATCCGACAAAAAGAGCAGTATGGAATCTTTTTTAAACTGGTCACTCAACATATTTACCGAGTCATTTAAGAGCCTGGCTATTGTTGAATGGTTTACTTTATCCATTAAAGCAATATTAAATAAAAACGTCTCCTTTTCAACTGAGTCGTCAGGATCTAAAATGCCAATTATTACGTTGGCAACATACCCGTTTGTAAATAAAAGAAAAGATGAATGAAAATAATGATTCACATTTTGTTTATATTTTACTGGACCACTCAAATTAAATTCAAATTTGAATGCTTGAACATACCTGTTTGCTGCATCCGTTGTTTCATCTATAGCAACCCACAACTTTCGGTTTTGCACTTTTGCCTTTATTTTTGCCATGGTTTCCTCATACAGGTTGTCTGTGTGTCTTCCGCGAAGAGTTGTCTCAGAAACAATTTTAAGTTCCGTATATTTCTTTAAAAACGATTTCAAGTTTTCATTTTGGTTATTCGATGATGATTGCCCGAGAAATTGTTGCGTTTTTGAAACTTTTCTCTGGTTGTATTCAAATGTCTTCAAATGTTGCTTGACGATGCATATTTTTTCAGCACAAACTGTTTTATTGCAAATTTTGCAAAACAGAGTTGTTCCATCTGTTTTAAAGCTTGGATTTTATTTAACCGATCATTGGTTTTTGCTTTATTATATAAAATTAAGGATTTCTATCAAACTAAACTTTGTTTATTTTCTATCTTTTCTTTTTTTTCAGAAGTTGAACTTTTATTGATTGTTTCGTGGATTACGGACTTTTTCAGTTAAGTGGCATAACCAACTTTCTCGGTACTTTACTCCAGCAAGCACTTTCTTACCACTCTAGATCTTCACCATCCGCCTTTTTCTATGAAGTTTTCGTACAATGTTTCAAAACTCTTTGCTTTGAACACGTCTATAGCTTTAATTTTCGAAGAGCCAACTTCTCTAAATTAAACAATCTTCTTCCCAAAGCTAACTTCATTTTTCTCTTCAACTCTAGTATTTCCGTTAATGATGCACTTGCCTCTTTTTACAATATCGTCTTCGATTGCTTTTTCCAGTCTGTTCCTTTTCTACCTCAAAAAAATCCATCTTTATTCCCACCTTGATATAGGTATATCAAGAAAACAAAAGAGAAACAAACTTTGGCACGCCTATCTTCGTACACGTTCTGAAGCGGATTTTAATGAATACCACCTTGCTTATGCCCAACTTTCAGATCTATGTGAATCACTATATTCCAATTATTTAAGCCACATGCATAATAGTCTTATT
The DNA here is from genome assembly GCA_907269105.1 of Volucella inanis. Lineage (NCBI taxonomy): Eukaryota > Metazoa > Arthropoda > Insecta > Diptera > Syrphidae > Volucella > Volucella inanis. Next base: position 36,605,226 of record OU026156.1, on the reverse strand, counting down.
TCTGATTTCAAACGCTTTTTCAGTTTATCAACTTAAGAAGAAAGTCGGACAGTTATGCTGTTTCTACTCTAAAGTTCAACAATTTATCGTTTGATGATCCGCAAAGAATAGCAAATTTATTTTCCGACTTCTTTAGCCAATCGTTTGCTTGCCACATCCAAGACCGGATCGATCTTAACATATTTCTCATACATGAACAGCTGTCCACAAACATCTTTTACTTTGGTGGATATCTCTATGGCATTCGTAGATTAAAAGATAGGTAATCTAAGAAGTGAATGTTCCTCTGGACCTGATGGTGTGCACCCCATAGTTCTTAAAAAGTGCGCTGCTTACTTACTAAAACCTCTCACTGTCTTGTTCAGATTCTCTCTATCTTAATGCGCCTTTCATATAGATTATTTAATCCTTCTGCATAAAAAAGGACACAAAGATGAAATTTCAAATTACAGATCGAAACTCTCCATAATACTTTTTATTGTAAACTAGTGATTTCAAGAAACCAACATGGATTTTTTAAAGGCAGGTCAGGTAAAGTAATTTTGTTAAATCTTAGCGCCATTGGCTTTCGATCAGATTTCGTGGATTTGCCTCTTCTTAAATGATAGACATTACAGTGTCCTGTTAAGGTTTACATTATCTAAAACTTTCAAAGCCACATCGGGTGCTCCCCAAGGTAGTCATCTCGGTCCACTGTTATTTATGTTAACAATTAATGATGTTGATACTATCGTTAACAGTTCTTTTATCTCTATCTATGCTGACGACATAGTATTTAAGTTCAATGCTTGTATTAAGCACAATAAAGCTGTCCGGGGTTGACCCGGGCCTAAGTTAAATTAAACAGGTACCACACCGAGGTAGTTAAAGTCTTTGTCTACTAAGGCTTCGCCGTTAATACAACAACGACGCCATCTTAGAAATCATTCGAAGAATAATTCTTGCCAATCGCTGTTTTTTTGGGGGTTCAGAAGGCAATTAAATAGCAGAGTCTTCTCTCAAATAAAACAATGATTGCCCCAGTCCTCCTCCTTAGGGAGGCATACGATTTATCAAAAATGAAGATGAAAATGATGATCTTGGAATCTGCATAGATGGAGGGTGCAGGCGGAGATTAAACAAAGAGCGGGATGGGCTAGACAGCAGAGTCAGTGTCCATCGGGTTAGATGGCTGAGACATGTATGTATAGCTGGTAGACACCAGCGCTCTAGATCGGTTATACTTCGAATCCATCATCGAAGTGGCGCTCGCGAGTAAAAAGAGTACTCACCCAACCTGGTATGCAAACCTGAGGCACACGTATATGATTTAAATTAATCGGAAAGTTGTAATTTACCTGAAAATATGGCGAACCCATTTTGTGGGTACTATACTTTAATTTGAAACTGTTATTAGTTTTCCAGTTCATAAAAAAGTCTCATTAGCAATAAAAAGTAAAAAAAAATAGTAGCCTGTGTCTCCATTCATTGTTTTGTCCGTCTTGTCATTGTATGCCTAGAAGGAGGTACCATCGAAAGACTTACAGTCTTTCTCGTGGTTACAAGATTTCACTTTTGAAAGCTTGCTGTTGCATGTCCACACAATGGTGACATCAACAATTTTACTTTTTCCATTCCTCGGTGATGACTTGTGGTTCGAACTGTGATAGTTAAATAATAAATCGCGAATAAAACTAAAAATGTTCAAATATTATCTAAGCATAAAATGATCTAAGCATAACACATTCAATTCTAATGGAATATCACCTATATAGAGGATCTGGCACTCATAGTTTTGTTCATAAAATGAATGTAATATACTTTGATGTGTTGCACACAGTATCGTCAAAATCTAACTGGTAATGCTCCTGCAGTTATTATTCTTCCGTCCTGTTCCACTTCACAGCATGCTAATAAGTTAACAATTCATGATTCCGGGAAAAACGAAGTAAATTCCTAAAAGCACTAGTAAGTGGCAAGCTGAAATCCATTAACCATTATCAACACAGGAGTGAAAATATGGCAACTTCGTAGTAACACAGAAAATCTGTAGTTTCACGTAACTACTTTAAGAAAAATCAATTTCGTTCTGTTCATTCTACAATAGATAATTTTTTTAAATTAATTAATAATGAATACAAAGAATTTATTTCATAGAATTAATTCATTGTCCTGAAAAGAACATCGTCCATGACAAAATCTGGCAAACTTTTCCATGAAATCATCATTGAATGGAGAGTAATGGAATCCATTGGTTAAGAAACCACTTAGAAGGATTTTCAATTAATAAATTAAAATGACAATGGCAGTGACGGTAGGAGAATCGAAAAAAGAGGGAATAACCCCCAGAGCACTAGTGCATTTCAATGTATTTTTCCACTTATCTGCTTCAGTATATACTATAGATTCCAATTTTTATTTTGGCAAATTACCAATGAAAACCGTAGTCAGAAAATTTAAGAGGTAAGAAGGACGATTCCATTATGGTGTTTTTGGCTTCAGGGCCGGAAGGCCTGTTGTGTGTGTGAATTTTCTCCTCCCCTTCAAAGTTGACTGAGTTCAAGTAAAATGTGTTCATGATGATGTCCTACTATAGGGATGAAGAACATCATGAGACGATGAGATGATCAGAACAGAATGCATGTTCATGATGATGTTATCGATGATATCCTTGAGTTGAAATCATCTTAATTGAATGTTGACGAGGAAGGTTAGTGAATCGATATATTCGTATATATGGTATATGAACATACCATATGTTCATGCACATGTTTGAGTACATAAATGAGTATAAGATTGAGGACATCCATGCACAGATACAGATATTGTCGGTCGTAGTTACGTTCAATGGAAATATGCTGAAATGCGATATTTACGAGTATTGTGTCGTTACTATACAAGAGTAGAATGCTTCAAAATTATAATACGAGGAGATATGATAACTTGAGATGCAAAATGTTTCGTGAAATTTGCACGAATATCGATTATACCGGTAATATAGTACTATATTTTGTGGTAGGAATAGTTTTCGTCTATCAATTTGTATTCATATTTAGCCCACGTCAAACTTAGTTTCACATATCAAGAATATACTTCAGGAATGTGTACGAGTAACGAGAGTGCATCTCAGCTTAATATTAGATACGTCATAATACTTCCTGAGACAATTTCTGTCCTTCGATGCATGTGCAGTTAACATACTGGTATGTGCGGTGTATAGGTCCTCCTACAAAACATTTTGGGAAATGGAATACTTGCAACGTTGTCTTTTTTCTCTCAAACGAAATCATAACTCACAAAAGTTTTATCAGAAACCTGCACGTAATACAATAGTTGGGTATACCACGCCACTGTCAAAATTCACTTATAACACTTCAGACTCAGAGACAATGGAAAACGTATTAGCTGAGAACACTTGTGGAACTCAATTCATCAAGTTTCACTTAAAAATTTCAATACGAGTCCTTGGAGAAAAGCCATGACAACAGTGTTTTCACGGTACATGTGTATCTGTTGCAAGTGTTGACATTCTTTGAACACATGCAATGAAGTGAACATGTTGGGGGGTTGAATGTCTTCTTCCCCAAAAAGTTTCCATACATGAGCATGCATCTGTAGTCCGACAACACACGGGAGATGACATTTATCAACGGAGAAAATTCTACGAAAAGTTTACTATAATTGACAGTAAGATGTTTGCTGTCAGTTTTCGTATATACGGATAGGATATATGATAAAAAAAAAGCTGTTTCAAATGCGACAGAGAAATTTAGCAAACTTTCGGTCAATATTTTATCAGCAAGCTGAGATACGCCAAATAAAATATTTGGGTATCGTCACAGAGTCACTAATTCATTAGCTTTCGAATAAGCAATATTTGATTTTGGATGTGTGAGAGATTTCACACCAGCAGATAAGCGATTTAACAGCCCGAGAGCTTATATTGTTTTTGTATCTAAGCTTACACAATTTTGCAAGGAAGATTTATTTCCTGCATTTATAAACTGCAAAACGAACAGAGAATAAAATAAGATCGTCGTTGCCTTAGCTATGGTTTGATACTACTGCCACCACAAAAGGTATCATATAACCCGAATTCACTGAGTAATGTGATGCTAGTATGTCAGAGGGACATATCATATGTTATCATGTTTATGCTCTTAATAGTTATTGAGGCAGCAGAAAGTGAGTAACAATTTACTGCCATATTTCATGCTATCGTCTGACTTGGTTATCAATAATTTGTAACGAAAAGAAGACAGCAAGTAATCGACTCAACCTTATTTAACAGGAGATCATAGGAGACGATATGAAGATCGCCAGGTAAAGCAGTATCAGATGCTCCTATATAAAACTACGGATGCGTGGAATTCAAATCCAATTCAAAGTCACGTCCTTGCTCTAGAGGGGAAATCCGAGCCTGAACGCTAACTGGGCACGAGGGATCATAACCTGAGCTGTATCCTCGCTAAATGTTTTAAACCGATGTGCCTTAGCAGGAAAAAATCTTGCAGATCGATCGATCCACGATGAAATGCAGATTTTAGTCCAATGTTCAAAATGTACTTCTCAGGTACCCAGATCAGAATCGCTACTATCGCAGAAACATAAAATGACTCGAGGAATACAACCGACGTTGATATCTGGCATTGGCTGTGGCTGTAGCGACAAATGAGATCATTCAATACACTTTTGCGACCTTTCATGGATTGAATATGCCTTTCGCCAATGGCGGACGGGAGCATTGGCGTCCATTTGCTTTACATATCCTAACCATATCAGGCAACATAGTTTTATTCCTGCTGACAAGATAGACAAGGTCCCTTGCGACCCTACTTGGTTTTGCTCTCATTTATTGTTTAACCTATTTTGGCAGCTTACGTTTCAATGCTAGCAAACACACCGCGATCTGCCCACTGCGATCTGCCAATTATGTCGTTATCATCGGCGTACGCTAGTAGTTGCACAGACTTTTGAAAGTGTTCCTCCAGTGTTCGTTTATGAGTTGCGCACAATTTTTTCATGTTTCGGAAGCCTCATGAAAGCGCGTCAATTTGTCTAAGAACTTTCTTGGCACCAAACTCCGTTAAGTTGTGACAGACTTTAATGGAGCAGCGATGAGCAGGGATGACAAAACTAGGCTCTATGTAGCTCGTCTCTACAAATGCTTCATATGCGGCCTTAAAATCGATGAAAAGATGGTGGGTATCGACTTGAACTTCTTAATTTTTTCCAGGATCTGCCGGAGTGTGAAGATTTGGTCGACTGAGAACTTTCCTTGTCTGAAACTGATAGCAGCCAATCAGGTTGTTAACAAAGGATTGAAAACGTTCACACAAGTGGCAGATAAGATATTGATTACGATGTTGAGGAGACCTATACCTCTACAGTTGGCGCTGCTGAGGGAGTCTTCTTTTTGAGATTCGATGCATCAGTTGCAGTCTCTGAGCAGATCTGAGAAGTGAATTAGTTTATACTCTCCAAAAAACTATCTCGAGCAGCTTTGAATACCTCGACCGGTAAGCCGTCAAGTTCAGCTTCTTTGTTGGATTTCAGCTAAGATGTTGCTATCCTTACTTCTTGTTGGAAGGTGGACGGAAGTGTTGGTTATCATCGGCTAAGTTAAATGGTATACAGTCTGCGGAAAAAGTTTTTCCATATTCTCAGCACCGACTGTGACTCTACCAAATGGTTTCATTCTTCATCTCTCTAGGCATCCCGGGTCTTCTTGTCTTGACACGTTGTTTTTTTTTTACTTCTGGATAAGCCGATGTTCTCCCATAACGTTCTGTCGGTAGAGCTCAGGAGCAGCTTGCCTTCGTTGCAACGCGGCTTTGTTCGCTTCTTGTATAGCTGCATGTACTTCTCTTCTTGCATTCTTCATCAAAACAGGGATGGTTGTGGTAGGGTAAAATCCAGCACATTAGTTGCGGTGTCTCTAACTTCACATTGGGGTAGAGTTGTTTTTGGTGCTGGTAGCATAGAAATTGTTGAGAGATATCGGGATACGCATTCGGCGAAAATTCTGGCAGTTTCTTACGATTGCAGCTTTTCTACGTAATATCTTCCCACAGATGTTTTTCTTTGTTGTGGCGCTTAGGAAATCCGCACCTTGGCTGCAACAATGTGGTGATCCGTGTCACTTTGAATATTCGAATCTTCTGAATACTTGGGGCATCCTTTACGTCTACTGTAATGTAATCATTTTAATTTAGCGTTTCATGATCTGGAGACCGGCTTGTCCCCATGTGTATATTGAGATGAGTAAACCATCCCGCTGCTAAATCAATAGACCTAAGTCCGTTGAAAGACATGGTGTCGTCTTTCCCATGTTCACCAGTTGTTCTACTAAAGATGTGCTCCTTTTTTATTCTACGGTTAAAATGGCTTGGTAAGATTTTAGCGTTATACTTTGCGACATTGCGCGTATATCTCGTAGTAACATTCTTTGGTGGCGTCGTCCCCGTCTTCCTTACCACAGGGCGTATACTGGACGCCGCTCACGTGTCGGAAACTCTAGACTTCTTGCCACATATCCATTTCCGAATAACCACTGTTCTTTTCCCTATAACAATCACTATAATATAAATCACAGATTTTCATCCTCCTAATATCCATTAACACTTCCTGGATGGTGGTGATATCTGAGTGGTAGCAGTCAAGGGCTTCTGCTAAATTTTCGGCTGCATGTGGCCTTTTAGGGGGTCCAACATTTCACGTGCAGATCCGAATGTCATTGTTCTTTAACTACGGTCATCAAGAGTAAGTCCATTTTTATACGACGCCATTAGTTGGTTCGTCAGATATTTAAATCTCTTCTGTGTAGGGTTGTGAGCTCTATGACAGCGAAGGCCAGTATAATGCTACTGTACGTCCATGTATTTGCTATGCTTACTAATGAATTTACCCGGGATCACCACTGGAAGGTAGCGCAAACATTTTGCTATGAACTTGATTGTTGTGCAGCTGGCTCAATCCAAATAATAGAGCATTCAGCAGATTTCCGATCAATTGCCACACAGGTCTCATGAATGTCCATTTAATAAGGTGAAAAACAGGCTGGGACTTACATAGAAGTTGATCAGAGGAATCCAAGTGAGCAGGATAGCTCGCAGGCTGAGGTCCTGTTGCCGATTTTCTGCTAAACACACACACTAAACACAACGGTATTAACGTCTACTTTCAGGCATATGCAGATACTTTTCTGTACGTCGGATCATGCCTAGCGGACGTTGGGATTACAGAAATCTTAGGAAAAAGCTAGGACGCATGAAAAACATTAGGAGACTCAGTCTCTGGCTATCCTGGGGGTTCTTAGGCGGTTCCTAGGCAAAAGTTTTCGTCGATACGATACTAACGATACGATACCAGTGACATTAGGGGAGTTCATATTTATTCCGAGTCAGATAAATTCCTTAACTTCTTTGAAAATATTATTCAGTAATGTTTTGGTCTAATTGATGAATGTATCCCTTTTTATTTCTTGACACCATGAACTAGGTTTCGCTCTTTTTAATTTTAAGGCAAATTCACATCGTATGTTCGTTAACATGAGCTTCATTTGCTTATCTCAGCACCTTTGAACTTTACTGTTCAAGTAGAAACTGAAATCCATATCACACTTGGAATTGTTCAGAGGAGTTGTTTCAAAACAGGATATTTTGTAGCCATGTACATACTATAGAGCTCAGGACGATGAATACTATTATAAGAGGTCTTAAAGTCGACGAGTAGGTGGCATGTTTCGATTTGGAATTCGTTAATATTTTCCAGAATTCGTGTCATTGTGAAAAAATGGACAAAAGAAGCTCTGGTAGTTTCGGATTAGTGTGTTGCAGAGACGCTCACAACTTACGTTGCCCATGATCTTAAACACAACATTCACGATGCTTCATTCATTGACTGTTGGAAGATTTGGAGGAAGCCAGGTTCCGCGTGGATCCGTAGCTTCGCTAACCTAGTGTTTCTTATCACGACGAAGATGTTTTTTCTCTCAATTCTGGCGTTGATGTTTCCAAGTACGAATTTGCCGTTCTACTTCGGACAAGCTTCCTAGGATCTTTCTAAAATGTTATATAACTCCTAGTTGATAGAGACTTCTGTCTTGCCGATATAAAAGTATGTTATGAAAAATAGCACATCAAAACATCCATCATTAATGTGCGGTACCGCTGCGTCAAAGCTCCGTTGATGTGTCATAAAATAAGAGAAATGTATGTATATGGGGCATCCAAAGCACTCCTGCCTACACTGTAATCTGACTGATGAATTTCCGGCTTGAAATTTATATCCATGGTTACGCTCTAAAAGCTATCTTCCAGGTAAAAAAAAGGTCTTTTTACAGGTCTTGGCACAATTCGGACTAGAGTTTCGTTGGTCGTGCTTGTTGACTATCCTTTGTTGGTGATCTTATCCAAGAAAATGCTGTTAAATCGTTTTAATTTACTCAGGATTGGCCTTGGATAGAATCCGAATAAAGAAATGAATCAACCTCAGGCTCTACTCATCGTTTAAGACTACGGAGACATATACAACCTTTATGGCAATGAAATACATTTTGAAGAACTGACAAAAGTAGCCAATCTGCTTTCGAAGACTTGATAAGCTTCGAAACGAGTTCCGAATACAAAACTTATCTCAAAGCGGTGCCAGAAGGGTAAGGCTAATAAGATAACTGCTTTAGATCTTTAATTGATGATTGAGTTTCTCGTGAATTAAATGGTCGATTTCATGAATCTAAAGGATGCATGCAGGCGCAATACCATGTCTCTATAATATGAGCAGGGTCCTAGTGCCAATATACACGTAAGTGACACAATTTCATGCGACACTGGCAGTGAGGGGCGATACGTATACCACAGAGAATATCTGCTGTGACAATCCGACAGTCGCATCAGTCTACAGGTTTTAGCGTAATGTTGTGGGCGTTGATACTGAAGTAATATTCAAAGACAAATGCTAACTTACATTCTTGAATTTGGCTAACTTCTACACTCTAGCATATATCCGTTGTGAATGGATGGGGTGAACTCCATCTGAAAAAGGATAAATTGTCGATGCAGAAGGCAAGTTCCCAACTCTTGTCATAAACTTGCGATTTGTTAAAATTCAGATCTGGACGGAGAGGCATTAGGCAGTGTTGCAGCGCCTTTCCTAAGCTGTTGTTGCTGGGAAAATTTGTCGTTTCTTTTCTTGTGAGTTTTAATCTAATCTTACCTTGTAAATGTCCTCTGTTTCTACAATGAATATTTAAATTATTGTACGTCTGTAATCCCTCCTTGTCAGTTTGACCCATCTTTCTTTGAATTAAGGTCGTTGGACTTAAGAGATTTTCACCTCATATAGTTAAATCGATACAAATACATTTTCATCAAATAAGCAAAAGCAACAAACAAACATTAACTATCCTTACAAGGTTTCTGTAAGTTCATTTATTTTCGAAAAACCGCCTTCAGCTTCGGACTCTGGTTACCTCAATGGCTGTACAGCACTTTATTTCTAAAATAATGAAACGTGCAACAAAGATGAATTTGAAAGTAGCAGTACAAGCTACTGGTAGATTGCTCAACCAATGTGAGAGTTCCCATTGTATTCAGCAATCAAGAAACTTCTCCATTCCACGAATTAACCATAACTGACTCTCAAGAAGAGCTGCTCTCCCATTTGGATTCAATTAGAATTACAGAGCCAAAGCCCTTAAGGTGTTTTGGCAGCATCATACTCGTATTTACATTTCTCCTGCAAATAATTGCAAACCAAATCCAATTACTTACCTAATGAGCATTCTTCACCGATGCGCTCCTGATTGAAGCACGACTCCTTGTTATGGTATACATCCTTACACCAGGCGCACGATAATGCAACAATCTCCTTGGAACCAAACAATTTCCCTTGCACAGCCTGCAAAAAGATGAAAACCAATCTAAATACCAAAACACAAACATAGACGTTGAAGTTAAGATTCATAAAAACTCGTATTTCAATTTCAAAAAATATTAAACCGAGTTCTATGTCCAACTGACAAACATCGAACTTAAGCGAGACGAAGAAATTAATTGGAAAAAGGATTGGAAATTCAAAACTGAAACAGTGTTTTGGCTTAACGGCTGCATTTAGCCGATGGGAACCTTCAAAGTGGGAGTCTTATCTCCTGTAATCGACAATGACGTGCAAAATAAAATACTCGTACTTTTCAAAGAGACTCCAATTTCAAGGGAAAACGATATTTTTAGAAAACATAAATTTGCTGATGACGTAAATGGTACCTTAACCTATTTATTTTTACCTTTTTTCTACGAAGTAACTGCCTCCGCAGGAAAACAGAGGGCAACAATTCATAAATTCAAATTTAAATAAACACTAGTCGGCGGTAATTGAGTTTACAAGGAACCTTTGTGGAGCTCTAGAATTTTTACGTAGCAAACCTCGAGGTAATGGCCCCAATTAATTATTTACTTGTAAAAGTTCTTTCCAGTATTTTCAATGTTACTCAAAAGGTTGTTCTAGAGTGTTCATAGAAAACATTACTCTCAAAGTTTTTATGATTTTGTTTACAATCAAGGTTGGATAGCAATGGTCTCGAAAAAGTAGCATCCTACAAAGTGTATCCGTTTGTTTAATAGCGAGAAAGAACATCTGCAGCCAGGTGGCTGGATGTTGTACGAATGGAGAAGGCACTAAGTGGAGTCAACCTATCAATCTCCAGTGCTGTAACTATGGCAACTTATCAATTGTGCTTATGGTAGCCACAATCAGTACGGCACTCTTATATGTTATGAAGCTCAGGTCAATAAGGATTTTCTAGGATTAGGCATCTATGCGGAATCCACGTGGAATATTCCAACCTACAAGCTGAAGTATATTAGATATCGTTGCGACAAAGAAAGGGATTTTTTTTTTATAATTGGTGCGCCCACAAGGGATTTTTTGTACCCTTAAGATGTTTGCACATAGCGCTGGCGAAAGAAGGTTAGGGAGGGAAAAAAGGGAGATACCGATGCGCGTTGGTTTTAAATGTTTGCAAGTTATACTTGCTAGGAAATAAAGAGAACCGTAGGGAATTCCATAAGCGGCTTAGGATAGAATCACGATATTTCAGAGTACATACGTCCGAAGGTGGGCTTGATGGTGTACTGATGACCATTCAAAGGGAGACGTTAAAAGTTAAAAGGGGCGGCATTTCAGTGGAGCACTGGTGGTGAAAGTAGCGATACAACAAGGTGAGACAGGAGATGTTATACCGGTGCTCGAGGCATCACCCATGAGTTTTATTGTACAGTTTTGGATCCTATCTAGAAAGTGCAAAGTGGTTTTAGGGGCACCTGATCAGATGTGGGCATCGTAGAGATAAAAGCTTTATATATTGAAGCCAGGTCAGAGGGGGTGAAATATTTCGTACATTGCTTGAGGAAACCTAGACATATCGCAGCATTTTTGGCGATATCGAATACATGGTCATTCCAACGTAAGTTTTCATTGACACACATACGGAGAATGGAAAGTTTTTTGGTTTCAACGAGGTAAGTGTCATTCATGGGTAATGGCTTTCGTCATTCCACTCTGTTGATAGTTCGCCAATTGGTTACGCTGTTTATATCGGAACTTAATGAGTTTAGGATACGCTACCGTTCCCGTTCTATAGGCGAAGAGCAGGGACGCGAGCCCGGGAACGAATATGAAAAGCAGAGTTTACTTTCGTTAGCAAAATAATATATTGGATTATAAAAGACTAGACTAGAGCAGACTAGAGATCATTGATAAAAATTAAAAAGAGATCGGAGACAGAACGCAGCCCCGGGGCACACCAGCATTTATTTTGTGAACATCAGACTTGAAACCATCCAAGACAGCTTGATTTGAACGTTCCGAAAAATAATCTCTAATCCATTGAAGAAGAGAGTCGTCGATCCCAAGAGCACTCACTTTTGACAAAAGAGCCTGATGCTACACTCTGTCAAATGCTTTAGAAATACCAAGTGCAATTATTTTGCTTTCGCTGTATTGGTGTAGACTTTGTTTCCACTTTTCGGTAAGAAATACCATTAAATCACCAGTTGAGATATATCACATGTTTCGAGATATACCACGAACTGAGGGCTTATCAGCATTTCCACGACTTTAGAAAGAAGGGACGAAAGCGCAATGGGTCAGTAGAAGGAGAGAGAAGATGATTCGCCTTTTTTAGGGACGGCCTGGACAAATGATATTTTCCATCTGCTCGGGAAGAGTCCTAAAAGGTAGAATTGATGAAAAGCTTACGCAATGATTTTGTTAGCCTGGAAGATCACCTTTTTAGAAGAAGAGAAGATATACCATCTGGATCAGCGGATTTGTGTATATAGAGACCTTTAAGTACGATGGCGGTCCCAGACATGGCGGTAGTTGTTTGATAATATCACTGTACACAGTCTATAAAGCATATGTTTCAAGTTTGAAAGCATCGTGTTGTTTAGTATTTGTTTGGCAGCCATCAATAGTGAACGTTGTCAGTGAATTTGTGAAAATGGAGAAAATTGGTCACGCTGAACTGGATTCTTCTCTGGGTGAGTCTGCTCCTTCTTTTACAACAGGAACATTTTGGGTTGCTGAGTTTAAATGAGGCCATACGAGCTGCCAAGACGAGCATCGCAGTGGTCGACCAAATGAGGTGACGACCCCAGAAATGGTGAAGAAAATCCACAAAGCGGTACTGGATAATCGTCGACTGAAAGTGCGCGAGCTAGCAGACATTGTAGGCATTTCAAAAAGTGCGATACATGGCATATAATTTGAAAATTTGGACATGAGAAAGCTGTGTGCAAGATGGGTGCCACGTTTGCTCACACTCGAGCAAAAACATTCTCGTGAATGCAATAGCCAAAATTAATAAATTAAAGTTTGAATTGTTACTTCATGCACCCTTCGCGACAGATTAAGCCCCCTTGGATTATTTTCTGTTCCCAAACTTGAAAAAATGGCTCAGTGGTCAAAGGTTTTCCAACGATGAAGAAGTGATGTCGGCAGTTAATGACTATTTTGAGGAGCAAGACAATTCCTATTATAAAAATGGTATCGAACTTTTTGAACATCGCTGGGAAAAGTGTATAGAGCTGAAAGGCGATTATGTTGAAAAATAAATAAATTTTTTTCCAAAATTGTTGTTTTTTCTTTCTTGGATCGGTCACTTCTTCCAAACAGAATAATGTCAATAATCAAGCGGCAGCGGCATCCACGTCGTTATCCAGGAAACATTATTACAAGTTAAAATCTCTAAAGAAGGTGTTATGTCTGCCCCAATTGGCTTTCTCGTATTGCCATAGAGTTCTTTTAGAATTTTTTGCTCAAAACTATGTGGTCAGTATACGAGAGATATGAGGCAATGGTCGGACGAGTTTAGAGGGGAGAGCACATCTACGGTGTGCTTATCAGGGTGAGAAGTTAAAAACAACTCCAGGTTGTTGGCGGTATGACTATCAACGTCTGGTATTCGCGTGGGCTAATTTACCATACTAGCTGCTTCAAGTTGTTTTCCGCAGCGAGGAAAACTTAGGGTGTTGTCTGTCCAGAATGTCGGAGCCACCCAGAATTGTGTATATTGAAATCGCCCGTAATAACGATTTTAGTATGAGTATACAGGGATACAATTCTTTGAATGGAGTCAGACCAAACTCGTTAAAGGTTGAATTCCTTTCCGGTTTGGGTAGATGAAATTTCAACCACAATAAATTGAATTTCGGATTAGAACAGGGACTATATTGTGGTGGAGTTTGTCAAGCTACATCAATACTATACACACGTAAATGGCAAGACCGCAGTGGGAAAGGAATAATTCAGATCAGATTGATCTGAGAGATGTGGGCGGGGGTCTATCTGTGTTTCACTAAGTGCCCAGTTTGCGTATATTTGCTACGTCTAATCTAAACTCTTTAGCCATTCTTACAAAAAAACAGACACCGACGGTGCTCAACAAGGTTTGGAAGTGAAAATCCAGACGTTGGTTTAGTAAATCAAATTGTTGCAGGTGGTATGCCCTTACAACAGATTCAAATTCACAACGCTATGGGATGGTGCGGACCAAAGAATTCAGGAAACTTTGACATAGACTACGGCGATTGGTACAGACAACAGAAGTAACGTATATTAAAGTGCTTGGACAAAAAGTCTTGCGCTTTTAGCACGTGAACGAACGGTTTGTAACAAAGTGCATTAAGGCAACCAAAAAATGTTTCTAAGAACTGCCCGAGAAAATCAGCGAGCAATTTTCTTTGTAAGACGCTAAGATCGTTTTAGGAGATTTTAACGACAAAATAGGAAAATAAGATATCTTTTGCAGCTCAACTGGTAGATGTTGCCTACGTAAAACAACATCTGTAAATAGTCTTGGGCTAAATAACACTGAGTCTCCGTTCGAACATGGCAGTCACTAGATCATGAAACATTTAAACGAATTTATCACTTATCCAGGTTCCTAGATGTCCAAACAGAATTAATCACAATCGGTTCCGAGGATATGAAAAAAAAAAAACATGTGCTTGAATTTTAGGAAGTACATAGTCCGTTAAAATTATGCGATAACGGTTACCATTAACGGTAACATTCTGATTTGCCTCATTTTTGAAGAAATATGGACCAATGATTCCACCAGCCCGTAAACCACACCATACCGTTGGTTTAAATGGATGTAATGGTAGCTCTTGGTATTCTTCGGGTTGCTCATCAGCCCAAATACGCACTGTTTATTAACGTATCCATTGAGCCAGAAATGGGCTTTATCACTGAACAAAATTTCATGATAAAACACCGGATTTTCATTGAGTTTTTCCAGAGCCCATTCACTGAAAATACGACGCAAATTCAAGTCTCCTGGCTTTAATTCTTGCACAAGTCGAATTTTGTACGCTTTTAGGCCGAGATCCTCGATTCGTCACGGTCTTCGCGTACACTCTCAGCTACAGCTGCTATAGTCTCTTCACTACCTGCTGGATGTGGCCTAACCGGTCGGGTATCATCAACTAATGTAAACTGGGGCTCAAATTTGCGAATGATATTGGCAGTAGTGGTTTCAGTAGGTCAATTATGCGCACTATAAGTTTCTCTCTCAAAAATTTCTCACAGAAAGCTGATTTTCGTAATACAGCTGAACTATTTGGAAACACTGTTGTGATGTGAGTCTTTCCGTGATAACTTGCCAAACGATACTGAACAAAAATGACAAAGCAGTTTGACAGGAATTATGCGTGATCTATCTAAAGAAGCCTATTGAACATCAAACCTCACTATGAATCACCCCTTACAACTTTGAGGTAGTCAAGGAGTTCACCTACCTCGGTGCAAATGTTAACTCCACAAACGATATCATGGTGGACGAACAACAACCCAAGGCAACCACTGCTACTTCGGCCTGTCAAAATTATGCTCTACAAAGCGTTAATCTTGCTTTACTGAGCGAAAAGTTGGACGATAAGTAAGACAGTGAAAGAAGTTTTAGGAAAAAGAAAGAAAAATCCTTCGTCGAATGTTTGGTTCTGTCTGTGAGGAGGGCGTATGGAAGTCAAGCCCGCGAACTCTATGAGCGATACAAAGATGTGGACATACTACGGAAGGCAAAAATGAGTGCCTTCGAATTCAAGCCACCAGGTTCGAGAAGAAAAGGAGAACCTAACCTCCGGTTTAAAGATCAGACAATTGTGGATATAAGGCAGCTTGGACTTCCAACTGGAAGGCTACAGTTGTTCAGGCTTTGACCCTCTAAGAGTTGCTAGTCTGATAAAGAGTTCAATATGAAAAAAACTGTTAGCTTATCAAGTAAATTAAATTTTTTTCGTTCCTTCTGAGTATTACATCTGCAGCACTTTGGACATGTTCAGTTAACTCTCATTAATTTTCGCAGCTGCAAGTATAGCTGTGTGGTTGTTGTGCAGTTTGGACGTGTTGGTATTTCGTTGGTGAAGAGTAGGTATAAAATTTGGTCCTGTGTTACTTCTAGGAACTCCTATCTTAATTGAGTTGCTTTGTATCTACCTGACAGATGACTTTACTACATCTCTGTATTCTCTTCGAAAGAGTGCTTTTTATGTTTTGAAGAAGGCGTATGGGCCAAACTGTAGTACTGTAGCACTACCTTAAGTAAGTAAGTTTGTCTCAAGTCATCGTTTGGCCTATTATACGCAGAAAATTGATGCCTATTAGCAGATTAGGTGATACCTCGCCAGAAGTCGCCCAACTTGGCATTACTAGGTTGATTGAGGGGATTTTTATTAGCAGTGGTGCGTTGGAATATTCTTTTATTTAAATCTTTTGTTTTGATTTTCTTATTTTAATTTTATTTGAAGGAATATCTACAGTTATTCCACCCTTACCTGAGCATCGACCTCGTCAATTTGTAGGGCCTGAGTGAAGTCAATGAATCTCGAAAAGTTTCTCCAGACGAGTCCTAAAACCAAAGGATGCTCACCCCTCGTTCTCCCTCCACCCTCCCGAACAATCCTTTCCCTAAGGTATCATACGACCCGTGCCGATGATCAACCTGGTTTAGGGCTCAGCATCTCTAAGAACAGCTCAGTCGCACACAGAGTATCCGGATACCTGGCAATCTCCGGATTAGCTAACCTTATCTATATACAGCGGATTTCTGTACAGACGGACCATACTTTCTCCGCTACTCATGGGATCTAAAATGGATACATAATATAAAAAAAAAAAAAAACCGAGGCAGGTACTCCTTTAATACCGGCCTGTAAAACGCTGAATGCATCGACTACCAACAAGGCTCCTGCATTGTCCAGAGGAGGTAAAACTATAACAGGACAAGGTGCACCATCCTTAAAAGGCAAACGAAACGAGCCTAAAACCAAATCTTCAAGGAGAGATAAGAATTTGGAAGGCCATGATCTTAACTCCTCCACCACCCTTAGCAGCAGCAAGTTTGTGGCAGGCCACGGATTTGCCGCTGCTACAAAAACTCCTCACCCTAAGGAGGAATCAGGAGCTCAGCCGCATCGGCAAGCCCCATCTAGGGCGTTCTACCCATGACGCCGAAATGCATCACGCATAATTAAGACTTTCGGATCTATTCCGGAGGTGGAAAAAAGTGCGGACATCACGAGCAAGATTAAGTGGGCCAACAAAATCCACTGCTCCCTCTGCTCTCAAAATGCTAGAGGACATGTTCTAAGCACCAGAGAACCTTGGAGGAAACCGTGCCGGTTTTCAAAAGGCCTTAAACCGTTAATACTAAAACCCCTGGGTCATCCAACTCCATATATCTGAGTTCCTTTAGCGAAGTCTTAAAAGACGGCATGACAATCGCGGTAATCAATAGAAGCGACACCGATGTATCAAATACACCTGAACGTTGGCAGTTGGTCTAGTTGCAGCTTTCGGGCAATTTCTTTGCCATTATGCCGGAAAACCCCGGACCACCCCCTATTACAACCGACGCTGGCTGGCATCAAGGCCACGTCAAGCTCATAGCATGTGTCGAACAAAGATCTTTTCCATAGCCAATCTAAAGCCATAGGTAGTTTAGGACAGATTTGGTCAGGTGCAAGGTTCGAAGTCGTGCCTAGGGAGGATTTCCCTAGCAGACTTAGAACCTGCACATGGATTCCAGCCAAACCCTACTCTCAAGAGAGCATTATGAAGATTATCAGGCTAACCCTTCCAACTCATGACTGGAAAGTCACGAAACTGGAGGAGCTAAGGGGCTCTTATAGATGCGCGTGGATTGTGATCAATAAGGAATCCCTTAACCCTCTAGCGCAGACTAAAGGCATGACCCTGTTTGGATTTGAGGGGATACACTTATAAAAAGGATGAGCTGGATGAGCTGGATAAGCTGATAAGCAATCTCCTCTTCCTGTAAACCAAAAAAAAAAAAATAAAAAAATAAAAATAAAAATACAGGCTTAGATCTGGGAGCATCGATATCGCTTCCCGAAATATAATAATATAACTCCAATTCATCCGAGGCGACTATTAAGCCACCGGTCTCCTCCTCTGACACTCTATCGGAAATGGAAACCGATGACGAAATAAAAAGAAATCCTACACGAACAGAGGAAAACGATGAGCTCCTGGGTTCATTTTCAGTATCGGAGGACTCGAATAAAACCGTGATGGAGGCCACTCTGGGAAATTGTAGCAATGATAAGGTTTCTCCAGATTAATCTTCACTACTCAAGAAAGCCTTCGGCCGCACTTATTCTGCGTCTCTCCAAAAACGAAGAAGACATCTCCTAATCCAGGAACTATGGATCGTGGAACGCGAGGTTCGTGGACTTGGGACACCTTTATACGATCAACTCTATACAAGAGAAAAAGGTAGGATTAGAACTTGAATACAACGACTCCGACGTACCCGTTGTCAGGCTGGAGACTGCCAAAGATTCCTACTGGCTGGCATCGGCGTATCTTGGCCACGATCAGGTGGGCCCTCTTCCTGGTGATAACCTAGAAAGGGTGGTACTGGAAGCTTGAAGACATCACTCAAATGCTAACGAACTGGGTGGTATCGACTGAACATTCGTTTTCAGACCATACAAATACATCCAATTCAGCCTGGGTGAATTGTTAAATAGCATTCCGAAACTATCGGAAAACCGATTGGCTAAAATATAGAGGAATACTGTCATAAACATTATCCTCTGAACTCTCAAGTCCCCCGCGAGACACCAATGAGCTTGACATGAAAGTCAGGGAATTCATCGTCTCTCAATCAGGCTATGGCTTCTTCCTGTCTTCCGATTCAACCTAGGGGCAAAAAAAGTCGCACTGGTGGACTTCAGCACTAGGAGCGCTTAGAAACACCTGCAGAAAACTTTGCAACCTTGCAAAAAGTACAAGAAAGGTGACTGATTGGGAGTCATAAAAAGAATGTCTCAAAATATATAAAAAAGAACTTAAGAAAGCAAAGCGCCAAACTTGGAGATCATTCTGTGACAAAATCACAGAAACCTCTAAGGGTTAGCGGCTAAGAAAAATTTTCTCTACAAATCCTTTGATGCCTAGTTGTTGACGAATCACTAAACTTGCTTCTGAACACCCACTTTCCAGATAGCTCCTTATTCGCGGCCAACAGTAAAAAAAACAGGACTACTGCAACCGTGAACAAAATTAATGGTCTGATTTCAGGAGACAAACTGCTTTGGGCGCTGCATATCTTCAAACCATACAAGTCTGCTCCTCCGGACGGTATAACACCGGCCGAACTACAAAGCTCCTCAAATATCATCTTGCCCACGATAGAGATTATTATGGGGAGCTGTGTAGAATTCGTCCACATGGAGAGAGGTTAACGAGTTTTCATTCCCGGAAAATGCTCTCATGATGTCCCAAAGGACCCCAGATCTATAAGTCTATCATCTTTCCTTCTGAAAACTCTAGAACGACTGATTAATATCCATATTCGAGCTAAAACAGATCGAAGACTCTTGTCAACGGCTCAACATGCCTACTTTAAAGGAAAATCAATGGAAACGGCTCTGTGTTCGATCCCTAAAATATCCCTAAAAACCGTCTCAGGTAAGCTTCTTTATATCATCAAGGAACTCCTTTAGCTAAATTTAAACAGATGTACCCGTTGGGCTAACCTCCATAAAACTGATATTGTCCTCTTTTCCAGGAAATATTAAATTTCAACCATAGACCCTCTCTTATTAAACGGTAGCAGTTTAGTGTTTTCCGAAACAGCAAAATACCTGGGTCTTATTTTTGATAGGAAACTAAATTGGAAACCTAACATTCAAGAAAGAGTTAAAAAAGCTACAGTAGCTAGTAGTAGTATTCTCTTGCAAGAAAGCCATTGGAAACGAATGGTGCCTTCAACCTCGAATAACCCACTGGATCGGTCATAAGACCGATACTCACCTACGGTGTGACTGGTGACTGGTGACTGGTGACTGGTGGACGGCCTTAGACATTGCAGTCTACTGCGAAAAACTAAGCGCAATCTAAAGAACAGCATGTCTATGCATAAGCTGAGCTCTACGCTCCACTACCTCCGCGCCTTAGATATTCTGTTTTGACACCCATCGACATGTTCTATTACGACACATATTCCGCTCTCTCTTAGAGAAGAAAACTCCACCTAGAAGCGTTTTTCTACAACGACTCAAACGATCTAAAAAATACAGATGTTAACAATCTCCTGCGCTTCATCATAAGCCCAAATTGGTTCCATGAGTAAGAGAATCATAGATCCATGTGGCAGCACAACGGGCCAATAGGCCTGAGTGGGTTGGTTTTCCAACCGCCACTCTTACCTAACCTAACCTAACCTACAGTCATTCCAGTCGATCATTTCACTTTTGGCATTAGCTATCGCATAATTGTTTTCTCCGAAGAATTGCGGGCTTACAATATTTTTGAGCCGTTGATTATAAGATTAATGCCTACGTGGGAATATTGAGTCCTATTATGATGGCGATATGCGGTCAGGGCAGAAAATTCTCGAAGCTTTTTCTTAAAGCATCAAGCCCATTTCGTCACTCCTGAAGAAGTGATTTCGTGCCATCATCTCGTCTTATTCAAGCTCCAAATTTAGCGAATAAACTAAGGTTCCGGGTGGAGAAATCCGAAACTGTCATCTTATCACATAAGTAGTGGGATGCTAACATTCCAGAAGATAATCTTTATCCAGGTATCAGGCATAAGTTTGCAAAACTTTCCTTTGGAGTAAGACACCTGTCGGAAAATGTTAAAAGCAAATTAAGAGGATTGATGGGAGCATGACCTAATGAAGGACTTAAGGTTGCAGAGTATGCCAAAAACGATTTACTTTTCAAAGACCGCCTGCATTAAATACCCTTTCGGAGCCCTAGAAATTCTCCTGAATATATCATCTTCTATTATAACCCAAAACCTCTAATGGGATAATCTATTATTAGGAATTCTCCATCCGAAGCCATAATCGCATTAGTGAACGGCAGTGGTCAAACCACAGGCAAACAGAAAACCCAAACAGTAAACCTCTTCCATTTCACTCGTCGCTACATCCATCTCAAGAGCCCTTAGAGCCCCAATAACCGATTTAATTTCCCGATTAACATCCTAATTGAATGACAATTAATTTAAATCCAAAAATGAGATTCAATAATTAGCCAAATCTAATTATTTCCTTTCTTTCTTCTTCACTCTTCAAATGTTTACACATCGTGTTTGTGCCAGGATCCATTCATGCTAACTTCGAAAACATTTCGTTTGCTTTTGTTTTTGTTTTCGTCGTCCATGCTGTTGGGGGTTGATCGATTGGGAGGGTGACCGACAGAAAGGGTAATCAACGTCGTACAGTCGTTCTACTATCTTCGGGTTTTGTGGGGGCAATGTGAGTATAATTGAATAACTCCTTGTTGAAGTTCGCATGTATGTGGGATTACGTGCGTCGGCGGTCGGGACGATTTGTGGAATGGTCACACCAACTACTTCAAGTTGTCCATTTAAGGGAACCTGGCTATTCTTCAGGCTTTGTTCACATATGTACATACAGAGAGATCCATCAAGTGTGCAGATGCGTGGGTGGCTGGAATATGTGGGTTCAATAACTAATCCAACTACATAGCCATTAAGGAATTAGATTGAAGTCATATTTCATTTGAATCCTTTTAGAGGATTCAAATAAATTCAGACATATGTATCTGTGTGCTTTTACTGGTCCCCCTTAGCAGCACTTGACAGATGCATTTCAAGTGTCCTGAAATCCTAGATTCCATAGATCCTAGACAGTTTGCTTACACTATGACAGCGATGGTACAAAAAAAAAAAAAAAAAAAAAAAATCAGCTAAAGCTAAAAAGGGATGATTGAAGGATGCAAGGATGGCTATTGGAACAGTGAGAAGGACCAGCTTCTTTGTTTACTGAAGATTGTTGATGTTATTTTAAGCAAACTAATGTCCTTTGCTTTTATCCGAGCTTAAATCGAAGTTGACTTTGTGTGACCGCCTTGTTATCATGGACTTTCGACACACGACGCACGACACACGACATTCAAAATTCGACCTTCAACCTTTTCTATTATCTGATTTTGGTTCTGCTGGTGACAGTCGTCAGACGACGTACTGTCGTACCTGTCTTACCAAATCTCTTACCATCATTCGCCTACCATATTTTCTTTAACTTGTTTCAGTTACACAGATAAAATCATGTAACAAGGTTATTTAAAGGATTCTCGGATTGAAAATAAATTAAATAAGCGGAATGAGATGAAAAAAGGGAATTTGAACTTACCTTTCCACATTGCTTGCATTTACCCTTCTCGGCACGACGATGTACCCAATGATGATGGGTCGTTGTTTGCTCTCTATATTGTCTTACACCTACGTCACGAAATGTTGGCTTACATGCTAATTGAGTCTTTTCATTGACAAGTGGAATGCAATTTTGATGAGCGATTAGTTGGCATGCTGAGCATTTCATACGAGAACCACTTTTCTGAAAATTCCAAAAATAAAACGATCGATTAATGAATGAGAAATGTGTATCGCATAAGAGAATTCTGAGATATAAATTAATGTATTGGCAAATAACTTCAATTAGTAATATTTTGAATCAGGTAAAACATTTAACACAAAACTGTGGATAAAGATAGGAGATACATACTATAGTTAAGGTGCTGTTGAAAGTAGCAAACAAGCTCTGTGAGAAGTGATGGTACAGCCAAAGAACCTCTTCTGGAGACCTCGACAGAAATGCTATCAAATCCAAATGCTCATATAGGCGATGACCGATAAGTTTCTAGGATTTTTGATTCCGATGACTTCTGTGGCTTTTTTTACGACATCTCCAATAGATTAGGTTGTAAACATGAAGACTGTCGGAACAATTCAGCTTATTATGGTTGGCTAGGTTGGAATGCGCTCCAGCGAAAATAGACTGTAGATGCAGTCGAAAACTCAAGCGCTCGAAACAACACTGTGGCAAACATCAAAGAATGGACGAGCACAAAACATGAACAGTTAAGTGTTTGCCTCTAGTGGCTCCAAACAGGACGTGAAAGTTCGCGAGAATATCTCTACACAGAAATTTTCGCAGATGAGCTATGTTAAGTCCCCAAATCGCCGAGCATGTGGTGCTGGAATGCAATAAACATAAAGAAGCTAGATCGGGAAACTGTTGAGTGTTCTATAACTTGGATTGGACCAGCAGCGCAACTAGTGTTGGTCTCCAGTAACTTGGCGAATAAGGCAAGTGCATGTCTGGCCAGAACCATTAAACTGGCTTACGCAGAGATTAAAAAGATATGACAACTAATGGCCCCGGATGAAATTGGACTCACTGTTGATGACTCTTGCAAACGTTTAAAGGATAACAACCTTCGGATCTTCACATGGCTTGGACGGACCCTTAACAAAAAACGTGTAGACGAACATTTAGCAGAGGCCCATGACTATTTTCACGCAGATATCACAGCTATTCAAAAAGTGTGATGGGATGGGCCGGATATAAAGAGGATAAAAGAGGAAGATGAGAAAATTGAAAAGAAACAGCGCTTATTCGGATGTGGATTTGCAATATGCGGCAAATGTCTTGAGCTTCCGACACGTGAGCGAGCGTCTTATGATAATTCGCATCAAGGCTAAATTCGTTAACATAAGCCTAATATGATACGTCCATGATACTCGACAAGACATACATATGAGTAATGCCCGAAGTATGACGTTAAAATCGTACTAGGCGACGATAGCAAAGGAGGACATCTTTGGTAGGGAATTTGATAAGCATAGCCCATACGACACCACGTCTAGTAACAAACTTAGGCTTATTGGCTTTGCGCGGGACGAAATATTACTCTAGCAGGCACACGGTTTCCGCACCTCAATGTACACAAGGGAACATGGCGGTTTACGGATCATGAAACGCTAAATCAAATTGATCGTTTTGCGAAAGACGTAAGGCAGTATTCTGGACATAAAAACGTTCCGCAAGTGATCGCCAGAATAATAACCGTACGCGTATCTCGAAATCTCTCAACAATTCCTATGCTTCCCCCTTCAAGTATCGAAAATCAATGGCAATACTGGCAACATGTTATCAGAGACGCCACAACTGATATGCTGTGTTTCACTCGAACACAACCAACAAATCAATGGTTAAATGAAAAATGCCGGCAAGGATGAAAGCTGCTGAAGTGAGTTCTACAAGCAGAACAATACGGAAGAACATCAGCTTCTCCAGAAGAAGGAGCGAAGTAAAAAAGTAAAATGAACATGACAAGGCAAGAAGACCCGTATAGAAACCTGGAGAGATGAAGAAGGAAACCTTGTAGTTAACTCACCGTCGGTGATAAGAATATGGAAAAACTTTTTCTGCAGACTTTATGGTATAACGGCGCAGAAGCTTATCATCCAAGATGTCACTTGGATCTGACGGTTATTGGACATGGCATATAAACGTACTGGAAATGATTTTATGGAGAGCAGATCATTTATTAGATCTGGTCAAATTCTACGCCTGATGAATGGAATCTCACACAAAACAAGACCTTCTCAACAGCGCCAACTATAAAGGTATACATATGTCTCCTCAGCATTGCGTACGAGATGTTATCTGCTATACCGTGTGAACCCAAGCAATTCTTCGTCAAAAACTTGAATCGCCCTCATCATCTAAAATCAGTGTGGTTTTAGATCAGGAACGTCCACAATCGACCAAATTTTTACAGTCCGGCAGATCCTATAAAAAACTGGAGAAGTCCAAATCGATACTCGCCATCTTTTCATCGATTTTAAGGCCGCATATGACATATGACAGCATAAGGCTTCCGTAACATTTTACTCGAAAGATTTGTGCGAAGCTCACAAGGATGCACAAATCTTTCAAAAGTCTGTGCAACTACTAGCATACGCCGATGATATCGGCAGCGGGCTCTCACTGGTGTGTTTGTTAGTATTAAATCGTAAGATGCCAAAGAAGGTTTAGCGGTAAATTAGGGCAAGTAAGTGATTGATATCTTGGCTCTGCTGTTAATTCTGCCAACAACACCTCAGCAAGAAATAAAACGAAGAGGGTAATTGAGTAGTAGAGCCCTATCCCGAACACATAAGGACATTCCATGTAAGACTTCGATCATCTGAGATCTACTTTATGGTCGTTTCGGGAGAAAAATCCTTTCTATGGTACAATATTCGGTCCCGTATGATTTGGAGAATGTGATTCAACAACAAACTTTAATAACTTTTAAGCGACAGCGAACGAGTCAGGAAAATGGACAATAATGCTCCGGCCCGCAGAGTCTGTGAATCGAATCCAGAAGGACTACGCACTAGAGAAAGACCTCACCCTAGGTGGCACGCACCAGCAGAAGCGGAAGTCAACCGACTTGGAGTGCGCAACTAGAGGCAATAAGCTAAAGACCGGACTAACTGGATGGGCTTGTTAAGGCCTAGGTTCACCCCGAACTGTAGTGCCATCTAAGTAAGAAAGCTAGAAATGCTTTGGAGAGAGAGCACTGCCTATCAAGCTGAGCAATCGCAGACTCATAAGGCTAATGCTACCAACGAGAGTCTAAATAACAAGAAAAATCGTGGAACATACGAAGCAGAAGCAGAAAAATCATATTCATACGATTTTTAGTTAGTACTACGCTTCAAATAATACGTGTCAAAATTTAATGACATTTCGGTCATTAGACATCGAGATAGTGAAGTTTTAACGAGACGGCCAATCGACTGGCCCATGTCTTGAGATAACACGCTCACCATACTTACTCTTCAATAAATCGATTGTAGCGTGTGCTGTGTTACTTGTGGCACCATCCTGTTGAAACCACATGTCGTTCAAGTCCATATCTTCCAATTCAGGCCAAAAATAATCGGTAACCATAATAATCGGTCAGCGATAACGCTGACCATTCACAATAACGTGTCGATCGTTATCGTCGACAAAAAAATATGGCCCAATAACGCCGCCGGCATGCAAACCGCACCAAACAGTTATTTTTTGTAGATGAAGTGGTGGTTCATGAAGCACATGTGGGTTTTCACCCGACCAATAACACATATTTTGCTTATTGACGAACCCATTGGGCCAAAAATGAGCTACATCACTGAAGATGATTTTGCGACTCCGAATATTTGTAGAAAATTTTTATAATTCGCAGACGTTGCTCGTTAGTGAACTTTACCACGATGAAAATGTTGAGTTTACTAAATATATTGAAAGTGACAGTTTAATGATTAGTGAAAGAGTGCGTTCACAAATTAAATTCAAAGTTGTCAAGTCCCTATTGGAAAACCCTATATTTTTTTTTTTTTAATTTTTCAACTTTGTAGTACTTACCCGACACTCATTATCCACGCAGCAAAGATCACCAGATGCTGATGTAGGCTTCCAAAAGTGATCACCTTGAATCGCATTCTCCGTCCAGTCTGGTACAATTCGTATGGTCCGTTTCACTGCGGTTTTTCTACAAAGAAAATCGAAAATAATACATTAAACTAGACATCCATTAATTGGCATTAAATATTCAATATTCAAAAATTCCATTTTGTTTTCATCTTTACAGAAACACTAAAATTGACTGAAGCTAGGAGAAACGTATCTATGTACAGTTATCTCTAGTTTTCATCTAGTGTCAAAGTGATTTGAATATTCAATGCACAATCATTTAAAGTGCAAAGTGTCCTTATTTCGAGAATGCACATTCTCCTCAACACTTGACTGATAAATGTCTCATCGAAAATTCATCACTTCTCCTGCTAACATTGGCACATACCGACAACACCAAATGTGCAGGCACTTGGGATTAGGATAGTTTTGTGTGATACTCGTATGTGTTACAGAGATGGAGGTCGAAGGAAATGTGACAAGTGTAATGGTCTACAGGAAGGACACTTAGAGTCGTTTCTTGTGATTTATTGCTTGTGGTTGCCCAAAAGTTCATCAAAACCTCACTTGGTCCATCCGTTTAAACGACCATTTTATGAACTTTCAGATGGAAATGCACAAATTCTGGATCGAGGATTGTAGTGGGCACAACATCATAAATCAATTATCACATGTGTACCTACAACCGTGGCGAATTTGTATCAACATAACAACATGTCAACAAACGAACAACACTCGAGATAACCTAGCCAAATTGCACATTGTCATCATTCTCTGCAGAAAATCCATTCGTTTGGGTGGTGTAGTTCAGTTGAACCTTATGTCCGTATCCTGGCGAATATCCTTTCGCACGAACTGACAATAAACCAAGTGGAAACGGAAGAAGATACTTCTATAACGAGAACACATCTCGACGATTTTTAGAATCATCAAGGCTGCTATCCAGCATTGGGTTACATATCTGTCTGTCGGTAAACAGTGTTAGTTCAATTGCACTTGACAAGCATTCGAAAGTGGCATGGACAGATCTGGGTAAGGATAGCGATTTTTATCCGTCCATCTCTCAGATGGGAAAACTTTGCATTGCCATCAGAGAATTCATGTCGGTCACGATGATTATGGTTTCGATGTGCTGGTTTAGTGTTGTAAAATGCTAGTTGGTGGTCTTGCTGCAGTATTCATGGACGTATCTGCATCTATTTGAATTCTAAGGAATGGTATTATGACAGGTATTCGCTTCGTGTAAGGATTATACTGGGATTGCGGTGATAAGTTGAAAATTTTTGCTTTGTTGGAAATGGACAAAGCAATCGGTTGGTGGAGTTTACAATTGTGTATTGAGTGAGAAAGATTCATTTCGAGGTTTTCATCTTGACATAGATTTGGGATGATAATGAATTGTTTGTGGGTACTGATTAATTCCCAAGAAATTGTGGCATGGTGCTGACAGGGATAGAAAAGGTGAGTTTTCTGAAAAGCAAATGACCATGCTTGGTTTTGGGATAACAAAAAATGGATAATTTGTGATCCAGTGGGACGTGTCATTGGAATCTGGCCGGCTATGACTCAAAGTCTTTATTCAGGTTTGTAAAATTTAAAAAAAATAATCGCAGATGGGACAGACGTGGAGAGCATTAGTTAGTCAGAGAAGGTTAGATATGTATGTTACCAAACAAAAGGTTTTGTTTTGCTATAATCGTAGCAGATTCCTAACTCA
This sequence comes from Volucella inanis, assembly GCA_907269105.1. NCBI lineage: Eukaryota > Metazoa > Arthropoda > Insecta > Diptera > Syrphidae > Volucella > Volucella inanis. The sequence goes on along the minus strand of OU026156.1, from coordinate 36,577,231 downwards.
CAAAAAACCATGTTACCAATTGGTTAGGAATTTATTCAGAAAATTAAAATTAACAGTTTATTCATTTAAATCTATATTGTCCCCTTTAAAGTAGTCCCCATCCACTGCAACACACTTATGCCAGCGCTTGATCCAATCCTCGAAACATTTTTTATATTCGGTTTTCGGTATGTCCATCAGTTCTTCCTGCGATTTTTCCATTACTTCCTCTCGGCCGCTGAAACGCGTTCCAGGCAGTGGTTTTTTAACTCGATTGAACAGAAAGAAGTCACAGGGAGCTAAATTTGGTGGCTGTTGGATGGTATTTGTAGCATTTTTCGTCAAAAAATTACGGTGCAAAATCCACGAGTTTTCTGCCCACAATTCTAGTCTCTTTCGACGAATTGTTTCCCGCAAACGTCTCATAACGCCCAAATAATACTCTTTGTTTACTGTCTGGCCTTCTGACAAAAATTCATAATGCACTACACCGTTGAAATCCATGAAAACCGTGAGCATTGCCTTCTTCTTTGACTGAAAATGACGTGATTTTTTTGGTCTCGGCTCATTTTGTGAACGCCATTCACTTTCCTGACGTCTGGGATGTCGTACTCATAAACCCAGGTCTCTCGGATTCAGCCTCGCAAATCATCTCTTTTGCGACGTCAACACGGTCTCTTTTTTGCATGAAATTGAGGTCTTTTGGTAGCAACTTTGCTGCCACATGATGGAAACCCAAATCATTAACCAAAATATCTTGGACGGATCCGTAGGCAATGTTCAAGTCCTCCGCTATCTCTATTGACCAATATTTCTTTTACTTCATCAATGTTTTCGTCGGTTTTAGATGTCGATGGTTTGCCACTGCATTCATCATCTTTGATTGACTCACGATCACTTTTGAACCGCTCATGCTACTGGTAAACGACCGTTTTCCTTCTAACTTTCTCGCACCATTAAATCTGTTATCAAAGTTGGGGTTCTTGATTTTATTTATGTGGTCGATTCTGTGGTCAGCTGGTTGGAAGTTTGGGCAGATGTTCAAGATGTGTTCTATTGTCATTTTTTGTGGGTTGTTGCAGAATTTGCCTCTTCTTTGTACAGCGTATTCGATTGCATCTATAATTGCAGCTACTTCGGCTGAAAACATGGTACTGCGGGGATTTATTTATCGGGCTTGTACAGTATTGAAACTTTGGTCGACTTTCGCGTAAGTAATTTCTGTAAGTAATTTCTGAACCGTCATCATATAGAAAATTAAAATTAAGCTTGGAGAGGTGTTCGTACTTTTCGTTACACATTTGTCTGAAATGGCTGAGGTGAAGTTTTGTTTTTTTTGAAGGATGAGTGTTCAGTATGAACGCAGCTATTCTTTAATTACCACGAAGGAAAACGGCCTTGCTTTGCTTTTAAAATTTTGGACGGAATGTTGAGTTCCTTTTCAATTTGAGCAGCTTTATAGATGTTATGTTCCAACTTAGGTTGGAATGAGTTTAGCAGTAAGAAGTTTGTTACGTTCCTCTAGCGGCAAGACTTCAGCTGCAGCAATTTGTTTTCTCTCAAGTATGTCGAACTTTGTGCCTTGAAAAGTGTTTTTGCGGGGAGTTCTTCTCCCCGAAAGTCATCGTATTTTGGTGGAAGTTTATGGTGAACATGCGCTAGCTGAGCGAACGTGCCAAAAGTGGTTTGCACGATTTAAGAGTGGTGATTTTGGCTTGGAAGACGATGAACGTCCTGGGCAGCCAAAAAAGTTTGAAGATGAAGAACTGGAAGCATTACTCTATGAAGATTGTTGCCAGATACAAGAAGAGCTCGAAGAATCTTTGGGTGTCACTCAAGCAGCCATTTCAAAACGTTTAAAACCAGGTGGATATATTCAAAAGCAAGGAAATTGGGTTCCAAAATGCTGCTGGAACGCCACAAAAGGAAGTCATTTTTGCATCGGATTGTTAGTGGTGATGAAAAATGCATCCATTACGACAACCCCAAGCGCAAAAAATCATATATGAAACCCGAACAACCAGCCAAATCAACGGCACAGCCGAATATCCATGGCGCGAAGGTAATGCTCTGTATTTGGTGGGATCAGATGGGTGTGCTGTATTATGAGCTGATAAAATCGGATGAAACCATCAATGGACAACGCTACCGAACACAATTAATCCGTTTGAAGAGAGCAGTAACCGAAAAACGCCCGGAATATGCGACCAATTTGCTATTCCGGTTAAGAACTATTTGGTAAATAGTGGATGGGAAGTTTTACCCCACACGCCTTATAGCCCAGACCTTGCCCCTTCTGACTACCATTTGTTCCGGTCGATGCAGAACGCCCTCACTGAAATACGGTTCACATCAGAGCAGAATATCAAAAATTGGCTTGATTCATTCTTGGCTGCCAAGCCGGCGCAGTTCTTTTGGGATGGGATCCACAAATTGCCAGAAAGATTGGAAAAAGTCATAGCTTCAGATGGGCAATACTTTGAATAATACTATTGTACACGTTTTTCTTAAATAAACGTTCAAATTTTGGAAAAAAACCGCACGAATTAAAATATATACCCAATACAAAAGTACTTTACGATGTTAAGACGCGTTATAAGTCCTTTTTTGAATTGTTCGATGTGAGAGGACCATCTAGAGGTTTTGTCTATATATAGGCCTAGCAAAAGTTTTTTCAGATTGTTGTTTGAGTTTATATTTTCACCCCGATGTTTCAGGCCAATCATTTAGTTTATTAAAAATTCTAATCAACGCTTCCTGTATTAGGTTGATGTTGGTGATAAAAGTATTAAATGCTATTATGAACAGTATTACGGATAAGGGCGAACCCTATGGGATCCTTTGGGACTCCGTTATCTAGAGGCTAAACGCTTGAATACTAATTATTAACTTTGGCTCTGAACTTACGATAAGAAAGAAAGTTTCTTATGTAACTGATGATTTTAGGATTAAGTTTCCATTTTATCATTTGTTGTAGGATGCTGTGTGCTCCAATTGTTTCGAATGCTCTTTCGAAATCTAGTGAGATTGTTGTGCCATAATTTCTGGTTGATATAATGTTGGAAACAACGTAGTCTACGTGCAATAAAGCATCCATTGTGCCTATATTAGGTCTAAAAACGACTTGGGCTCTATTAATAGGGTTGTTCTGCTCCATAAACTATAAAAGTGGCTTTGATATAGTTTTTTTAAAGTAGTTGCCGAGACATGGCAACGAAGACATTGGACGGTAACTTTCTAATTGGTTGTTGTTTTTTTGTGGTCTAAGAATTGGTATTACTGTTGCTGTTTTCCATTGCTGCGGGTGGATACTGTTCAAGAATACGTTGTTATAAAGGTTGCATAACCGCATTTTTGCTGTTTGAGAGAGGTGAGAGATCGTTGGGTATGACATTCGGTCATGGGAAGGAGTAGAATCTTTCAGAGTTTTTAGTGTGAACTCAAACTCTTCGAGTATTATTGGAGTTTAAATTTTCTTAGCGTTGTTACAAGTATGTGGAAGATTTCGAATGTTAGTTTCAATTTCAACTTTTTCATGCAGAAATCGTTTGTGATAATTTGAATCTTTTGAGTAATTTGACCAAGAATGCCCAAATAGTTCAGCCATGGTCTTTGCGTCAGAAAAAGGTCCCGCGTTTGTTTCTATAGTCCTTATGATGCTTGCCTGGAAGGGACTTGAAATGTGTCTAATGGGGTTCCAAATTGTGTGTGTTGGTGTATCTGGGCAGATTTCCATTGTAAATTTTTCATAAGTTGAAGTTTTGGCTTTTCTACACATATATTTAAAACGGCCTCGGAAATTTTTGTAGTTTAAAAGATTTTCGAGGGTAGGAGAGCATTGTAGGGTGTGAAGTGCGTTGCTTGTTACTCCGAACAATTTTTAACTTTACGTTAACTGGAATTGTACTCGATATATTTTTTTTGTAGTTGAGTGTTGTACGATTATGGTATGTATTGAGCAATGTCAACATGGCAATGGTCATTACTCTTACTATGTTGAGAAATAGACTGTGATTATTTTATATACGAGGTGTGTTCAAAACGTGTTCAAAGGTGTTCAAAAGGTGGGCAACGTACATTCGATTATCGATTTATTTTTTACTTTGTTGGTACACATGTTGGTAAAAATGTTTACAAGTGGTACAAGCTCTTCCAAGATGGACGAGTGTATGCTAATGACGAACCTCGCTCCAGCACATCAATAAAAGATGATAACGTCGAAGCGGTAAAGAAAACTGTTTTGGAAAATCGTCGAATTACCATATTAGAAACTGCTGTGGATGTTGACATATCGGTCGGCTCGGGCATGAGACTGGTGCCAGCGAAGTTTGTTCCGAAACTTCTTAATTTTGATCAGAAGAACCGTCGCATGAGCATCGCTCAGGAGCTCTTGAATCACGTCAATGATGATCCTGACTTGCTCAAAAGGCTTTGAACTGGCGACGAATCATGGGTATATGGTTATGACATCGAAACCGATCAAATGTAAAAGAGTTGGTCACTTTTTTTTTCAATTATTGTCGAACGGTCAATAAGGATTATTACCTTGATGTTATGTGGCGTGTGCGAGAAGCAATACAAAAACAATGTCCGGAATTAAAGAAAAACAATTCATGGCTTTTGCATCACGATAACGCACCTGAACTGCTCATTTATCATTGCTTGTAAGATATATCCCGGATTTGGGATGAAGAGTCATATGAAAGGACGTAGACTTGCAATGATTGAGGAAATAAAAACGGGATCGCTGGAAGAACTCAAGAAAGTGCTTTTGAGAAATGCTTCGAGGATTGGAAAAAGCGTTGCCAAAAGTGCATTATATCTGAGGGTTATTACATACTTTTTGAACACACCACCAAATCTTGGGTTTGGTTTGCTTAACGAGTATGGCAAATTTTTTACTTCAGCTACTTTAAAGTTCTTGGAGCTGAGGTCAGAAAAGATATTTCAGGACTAGTTAGGGTGCTAAAAAAAAAAATAGTGTCAGATTCACTGTTGATAATTCCGCAAAACGAAAAAAGAACAACGACGTTCAGATCTTCATATGGAATGTTCGGATTCTTAACAGGGCATCGCCTATTTGTATGCGGATTTGTTGTAAGCGGCCGACTAAGGCCGTGAATATTTGACACGTCAGCGAACTCATTATAACTTTAACTATCTTCATCAAGGCTTAATTCGCTAACAAGATTTATATGCGCTCACATCTTCACCGAAGAAAGAGACGATGTTTTCAAAGAATTTTTATACAATCTCGTTGACAAAATCTGCGGACAATCTTCTAGGCATAACGCTAAATTTGCTTTAGGTGACTTTAATGCCAAAAAGAAAAGAGTGCAAGCACGGGCTAAGGCAATTTTAATCAATTTTAACATTTTGCAACATAGACACCCTACTGGACACGATGGGTGAATATTTCGAAGAAAGTGGTTCAGTCGCGGGTTACCACTATTTGACAAAGTGTTTGAAATGAGAAAATCACTTCGACGTCAACAATTAGGCATACGTGCATTACTTAACGCAGGATTTTAACCGTTAATCTGCATTTACAGCCTTATAAGATACAATTGATACAAGAATTAAAGCCGTTTAACCATACACGATGTCGTCCTAAACGGGGACACATGTACGTATGTAGTTCAAACGAAGGTTTTGATCCTGAAAAACTCTACTCTGAACCTTGCTTAACAAGTAGATTCAAGTTTTCCCAACGAGGAGTGAAATATAACGTTGTCATCCTTAAGAAGGACACCAGCGCCGTATCGTAAATTACCTGTTTTGGAGCCATCTGTGAAGACCCGATTATATTCCTTTGCTGGCTCAAAGACTGGCCGAAAGTAGTCTTGGGCAGAGGGAAAATCGATGTCCATAAGACCAGAAAACATATCCGTAAGACCAGATTCATAAAACAATTGGCGCGCAAGGTCATTAAAACTCCAGTGCGTGTATCAAACATTTTTCTTTAGACGGAAGATGGCTTTGAGAGTTTAGTCCGTGATGTCAATACTAAGGAGAGGGAGATTCATTAGTGCGCCTAGAGAAGAGTCAGGCATTTTAGACTTTCCTTCAAGTCGAGATATAGAGTGCTTTGAAGTCTGGTAACAGCAGCAGGGATGAATTTTTGTGAAAGCTTTTTTCCCTATCGATCAAAAGGACTATTCTCAGTGACAGACCTTATGTCGAATACACTTCCAGAAGGTCGACAGCATCTTGAGCTTTCGACATGTTAAGAAGACCATAACATAACTTTATTGAGTTTAGTACAAACTGCCCTTATAACTAAAACTAAAAGACACAAAAGTTCAAGGTCGGGCCCATGCAATGGAAGTCGAGTTTAAAGATTGTTTTCCAGGATGACAGTCAGATACTTAACTTCGTTGCAGAATTGAATGATCATGACCTTAAGCTCTAGATGAGTCAGACCAACCAGCTTTCTTTCTCTCTTTCAGAAAACAGCTTTAGCTTTGAAACGATCGGCTGAAAGCCTATTTCTATTTCTTAAGGCTATAATCACGTTTAGGTCTGCCTGCGCCTTAGGGCAGAATTACTGAGAGGGTTAAGCAGTGAGCCGAACAATATGCCTCAGAGTAGTGGAGACAGGCCGCCTAGGGGGCTACTACTGTTTACCCTCCATCACAAACAGGCCGCAGTCATCATTCGCAATCAGTCCTTTTATTCACAAAACTAGTAATTCGTCTATGCCGTGCTGTTTGACCGATTTGGAAATCCCCAATATCGATGAAAATGTCCAGCGTGTATTTCTTCTTGTCGATTGCGCCTTTAATTCTGCTCATCTTAGACAGAAGATGCATTCGCAGAGAAGTTTTGCGCTGATGCAACTCGACCATTCTCTCCATGCTCTTCAAATTGAAGGAAATCAGCTTGTAGTCACCTTTTTTGATTTTCGGTGCATTGTGTCATTCAACTCATTTGCAGCTTCGTTAGTGGAGCTTGCTGTAAATTGGTTCTGATTTAATTAGTAGGAAAGTTCGCATATGCTTTCGATTCAGTGTAGGTGCCATTCTATTTTCTGAGTTATTTAAGTTTGCCTGTTGTTGCTTTTTTGACGACTGTGACTAGTCTGATGGCTTTACTCCAAAAAGTAATTAATATAATTATATTTATCTTATCTTATTTCTTCCCGAAATAAGATAAGTTGGAATGTGAGGGTTAGCTCTGGTTTCAACAATATTGCGCTACTGCACAATATCTCATATCTCATCAAAGGCACAACTTGTTGGAGCAAGGCCGCATTACTTCGTTTAGAGGAGAAGTCCTTTAGTTACCTAGGTCATACAACTTAACTTCTTTGACTTCTTTTATGTGGCTACGAGTATATGAAAGGCAAATATCCAAGGATAATTTAAGACTTTAAAAAATTCAAACTGAAGCAGATGAGCAGTTAATTTAACAAAATCGTGATCGGTGTCATATTTCAAAGATAAATGCTTTAGTATTCCATAAGGTCTACGATAGTTACTCATAAAATAAAAAGGATTTCACCTTTTACATTCAGATGTACAAGTTAAAATGTGAAAAGTGAAAATATTGCCAACTTAACATTAAGCTCGTATCTTACCTTTGTTTCCTCCATGTGCCCAACGAATCCTGCTGTCTACGACGAAAAGCCGCCTTACGTTCGGCGCCAATCGCCGAAAGACGTGGAATTTTTGGATGTTGCTGTTGGATGAATGTTGAAGCATCCATTCGAAATCATATCAGTGATAAGCGCACACAAATACAAAATTGACTATCCAACAAGGACTATGAGTTCTGTTTTTTATTTACTATTTTTTATTCTCAATCGATTACACAGATATATTTTTAAATATCGGAGACTCAATTGTGTTAACACAGTACACGACAAAAATATGAATACCAGTACAAGTACAGTGAAATGCACATGCAAAGTAGACCGCAGCACAGTACAGTCGAGGATTAATTATGTTATCACTTGAATGTCTGTTAATTAACTCGTTAATTTACCTTTTATTGTTTATTTGATGTGTTTTTTTTTTCAATTTCATTGTTTTTTGTTTTTTTGTTTTTTTAATGTCAATTTCCTGTCAGTCAAAAGGGGAGAGAAAAATTGCACAGATGAATAGCTGGGGTCGACGAAAGAATGCACTCGTAATGGCGGTTTAATAAGCCAATCAACCCCCTTCCCTTAATAGCTTTCGCGGTGATGCCCTCTTTAACTTTGTTTTATAAAAAATTTGCGCCGGACTTTATCATTTTTTTTATTGATGGACAGAAGGATGGCAGTGAGGATAACCACTTTTGAACAAAAAGAGCCACTCTGCTTATTTTTAATTTTTTATTTTATTTTTTAAGTTGTGAGTTGTTTGAGCCCTAATTGATTGGATGCGGATCTGTATTCTACTACCATTGATTTTAAACTTGTAGTCGTAGTGTTAGTCCCAGTCATAATGAATAGTCGTATCTCGTATCTTGTATCGCGTGTTTGTGTGCATGGAAATCATTTCAGTTAATGCTATGGCGTTATGTTGATTCTTATTCGTATATTGGGATCTGATAAAGGCTTAATGGGTAAATTACCTTAATCATATCGTAATTACGAAATGTAAAGAGAGAAAAAAACAAACAAAATAAAACCAACACCAATAAGGCTGATTCAGCGGTATTCTGTTAGTATGTGCCACTGTAGTAGTCATTATCGTTAAAATCCACAGAGATAAGGATGGAGGAAAAAAGAGTAATTTAAATACCAAAAAGGGCATGGTGATTATGTGATTCGAGGAGTTGTGAAAGGGGAGTGTTATCCAAACTGATAGCTCCGATTTTCTATGTTAGATGACCTTTTATATACAGTATGCAGCAAAAGTCTTGATACCCCAATTCATTTTCTCTTCATCGCAGGATATTATGTTATTAAACACCTTTAAACAAGTTGTTTCTTTACTTATAGTATATGTTTATATATGTGAAGAGTATAACAAATCTTAAACTATACTATAATTTTGCAAAAATAAGATTTACCTAATGTAGGGTTTTCTAATAACGACTTGACAACTCTTTTTTTAAATAAAAGGCAAACCATTTCAGATATTTCAAAAACTTTATTATTGGATTGAAGTACAATCAAAACATTTATGAATGGAACTCGACTTCGTTCATATAGCCACCGCGGGCACGTTTGCAGCTGTCGATTCGTTGGACCCAATTCTCAACGACTCGGCCACACATTTCGGCCGAAACGGCCGCTATTTCGCGTTCAATGTTGGCTCTGAGCTCTTCCAACGTCGTCGTAAACCAATGACTTAACGTAGCCCAAGTCTTGAGATAACACGCTCACCATATTTACTCTTCAACCAATCGATTGTAGTGTATGCTGTGTGGTTTGTGGCACCATCCTGTTGAAACCACATGTCGTCCAAGTCCATATCTTCCAATTCGGGTCAAAAATAATCGGTGATCATGGCGCGATAACGCTGACCATTCACAGTAACGTGACGAGCGTTATCGTCGACGAAAAAATATGGCCCAATAACGCCGCCGGCATGCAAGCCGCATGCAAACCGCATGCAAACCGCTTCATGATTCATGAAGCACATGTGGATTTGCACCCGACCAATAACGCATATTTTGCTTATTGACGAACCCATTGAGCAAAAATGAGCTTCGTCACTAAAGGTGATTTTGCGATGAAATTCATCATGTTGACGCATCTTCTCCAGAACCCAATCGGAAAACGTTCGTCGCTTCAAATGGTCCATCGGCTTTAATTCTTCAGTCAGCTTGATCTTGTATGGATGTAAACCAAGATCCTTACGCAAAATACGCCATAATGTGGTCTGAGCCTGACTGATTTAGATCGTTTGCTACGGATGTCTGAACGGCAGCGATATTTTCGACACTTTGGCCAACCCGTTGTCTCACTGACACGGCAACATCACAAAACGAATATGTAGACTTAAATTTTTGCACTAAACTTCTTATTGCCTGTTTACTAGGGCAAGAATTATTAGGGCAAGACGATGAAAATGTTAAGTTTACTGAATAAATTGACAGCTACAGTTTGATGATTAGTGAAAGAGTGCGTTTACAAATTGAATCCCAAAGTTGTCAAGTCCCTATTGGAGAGCCCTTGGTTGGATATCCGTTGAGTTTTTCAGCTTTCTTAAGGCGTTCTGGCATGGAATGCGTTAATTTTTTTAGATTATTCAGTTAAAATTTCTTGGGGCTTCGACGTTATAGCATGTTTGCGTAAGCGTTTCCCTAAATGATCCCAAAGTTGCTCTATTGGGTTGAGATCCGGGCTTTGTGGTGGTGTTACAAGCAAGTGAGGGGCTCTATGTATCAACCACATTTTTACAATTTCAACGGGATCATTGTCCTGTTGAAAGTAAAAATCGTTGGCGATTCCCATTTTTTTGTGCACTTTGAAGCAAATTTTTTTTTCAGTATTGACACTTAGTTTGTCATGATTTCGTCGATTATGACTAAGTTTCCGATACCAAACGTGAACATACCATACCATAACACAACCACCACCGTGCTTTACCGTTTTTCTCGGGTTTTTTGGATTTTAAGCCTTATTTGGTTTTCTCCACATCTTCGAACGAACGCCCATCTGAGCCAAAAATATTGAACTTTGACTCGTCTGAAAAAATTACCTTATCCCAGAAGTCGAATCCTTTATTCTTGAATTACTTAGCAAAGTCCAATCTTTTCTTTTTAGTTGTTTCGCTGATTAAAGGCTTTCTTCTAGCAGTGCACGACCTATACCGCATTCTTTGTATAAACCTGCGTACTGTGTCAGCTGAAACAATTGTATATAGAGAATTCTCTAGTGTTGTGGCTCTTGAAAGATTTAGTTCTTTAAATTATTACAGCAATTTGTGAATATGATTTTCCATCTTTATGACAGTTTATGATAATTTTTCTTTCTGCAATTGTTAATTCTTTTCTCCCCATTTTAAAAAAAATTACTATCTACTCACTTTGTTGTTACACCAACTTCGGATTTGATCGAACTAAATAAATTTATTTTTACTTTGCATCGAAGATCGTCATATTCTGACAGACAATCTTTATCGCTTATAATTTACCGTTATTTTTGTAAAACAACATGCATAAACCAAGAATATCAACACTTTTTATTTCTTTTGAATGAATTATTTGGTTTTTTATTTTTGGATTTCAAAATGTACAAATAAACATATACTATGAGCAAAGAAACAACTTGTTTGAAGACGTTTAATAACATAATATCCTGCTATGAAGAGAAAATGGGTTGGGGTATCAAGACTTTTGCTGCATACTGTATATTTACAATGTTTGTGCCATACACCTGCATGTTTGCCATGTAATTAGGAGCTAACTTGGAGCATATACCATACTCAACAGATGACTTGAGTGCATACGAATAGAGAGCAAAATATTTGTTTAAGCTAAGGACGTCTTGAAAGAGGAAAATAACAACGTCAAAAAGAATTTAAAAAAAAAAATTTGAGAACTTGACTCGTTTTCAGTCACTCATAAGAAGCGTTTGTTAGGTTCTACAAAGGAGTCTAGGTGGTCCTTAGACTTGTTCGCATTTGCGAGCTAGGATTCAAAGCTGCGAGGTAAAACACTTAAAGTTGACCCAATATTCCCCAGTTAATTGACAACCTCCAATACTTTACTTTATCTAGGATGAACAACTGAAACATAAGTAAATAATAAGCACTCAAGTAGGCACTATGGCGCTGCAGTCCGGGGTGAATACGCCCCTTAACTAATAAGAATCTTCAATTAGCGCAGTTCCTGGCCAGGCTCCCTTCAGTTGCGTATTTCAAATGCTTTATTTCCCTTCCAACGCGCCACCTCTGGCGAGGTTTTTGTCTACTGCGCTGTCCCTCCGGGTTAGAATTAAATATCGTTTAGTCTGGAGAATTGCTGTTCATTCGATCTTCATGTCCTAGCTATCTAAAGTGACTAATGTCCACGCTTGTGGCCAGATCAATTTCACTGTGCAGCTCGTAGAGTTCGTTGTTAAATCTCCTCCTTCCGTCAACGCAAACTGAACCAAAAATCACTTGAAGAATTTTTTGAGTTCAAAACGGTTAAGGACACATTCATCCATGTTTGCTTAGAGCCTGCTTATGCGTAGCTGATAAAGCTCTTATATAGAGTCTCTCTCAGGTTTCTTGACAATGACTTATTACTCATTTGTATTTGTGAGCCAAAAAAACCGCGATTGCCAAGAGTAACAATTCATTTGATTTCTGATGATATGTTATTATCAGATTTATTAGCAAGGTCGAGGTTTATAATATAGGGACCTCAAAATTATAGCTGTCTATTGTGATGTTTTGTTTAATCCATCGAACTTTTGTGTCCCTAATTTTTAGCAACATTCATGGTTAAATCTACTTTTTGCTTTTACTCTACTAAGTTTCCTTTTTCATCTGTTACAGCCGTTCAACGTTAAATCTGTTTCTACTTGGTTGTGGTATCTCAGATATGCATAGCCGTACCTCGGCTGCAACGTGGTGGTTGTCCGAGTCTATGTTCACCCCTCGGAACCGTCAGTTTATCTTCCTTCAATGTTGCTCCTATGCTCTTGACAAGAGTGCGCATATTTGAAGAATCCATACACTACAAAGAATATACCCTAGATTCCTTCCTAGACATAGAGTGGGCCTTTAATAACATACACACTGAAGCAATTTACAAGTGTCTGATCGAGCTGGGCATAGAGGAATTTATTAACCAAGTTGTGGCCTTGGTGTCAACCCGAGCAAATTGATGCTATTCATTACCAAAACTATAAAACGGTCTTAACCGTCAACCGCTCACACTATCCTCTAGCACTAGATATCTGGGTATTATGCTCGACTTTAAACTTAACTTGAAGCACAACAACACAGGCTAAGCAAGGCATGGTTCGCCTTCTATGCATGCAGCAGCAAAACCTTTGGAAACAAGTGGTGGTATAACTTCACAGAGTTAAAAAGGTTTTAAAGAACAGCCATTATAGGCACTACTGGCGCATTGGATTCGGCCCCAAAGGATGCCTTTATTGTGCTCTTGCATTTCAGCCTCTCGACTTACACACCAAAAATACTGCACTGTGCAACGCAGTCAGACTCAAAGAAACTGGAAGCTGGAGTGCACGGCCATACGGCCACAGCAACTTCTTGTACACATAAGATTTCCCACGGATTAAAGACGAACTGTGGTGTGGGGACCGCTAAAAATATCAAAATCATACCGCTAGTCGGATTTTGCTATCTTCTTTCAGGCGAAACTACTGACAATCTGAGAGGCAACGCACAAACAAAACATTGCTATGCTTTTAAAGCTATCGACTCGGCTACCTTAAAACTGGTGCGGAAATGAGTATACCCGCCTGGATCAATCCTTTAGGGTCATACTGCACTGAGTTCCAGGGCACGGTGACATAAAGAAACGAGCATGCAGATGAACTGGCCAGGCAGGGCTCAGCTTTGCACGGCTCACTTGTGACAGGGGTCCACATCCCACTAGGAGCGGTTAAAGATCAAATCCACTTACACTTCCTGTAGAAGGCCAACGTTCACTGAAAGGGGTTAACTAAATAAAGCATTTCAAGGATGATATGGTCGACCTATGATAAAAATACAAGAAAACGACCTGTTAAGCAGAACCCGCCCAGATATCGCCAGAATCACGGCGATAACCATGGAGAATTGGCTAATTGGTGACCATGCAGTCAAACTAGGTATCTCTTACAGCATTCCCAGCCGCAGTTAAGGGAAGGAAAAGCCAGACTGTGTTTACCATTCTTTGACGACCTTAACGACATTTAGGGTAAAGGAATACTAGATCTAATCCATTTTCTTAACTCCAGAGGTTGGATCCAGGTACCGACTGTGTCACATCTTCAACAAGACATAATATCAACCAGATTACACGAGTCGCGGTAACAAAACGCCACCTCTACCTTCCTACCTACTTACCCACTAATCCGATTGATATTGTATTTACCTTCTGAACAGCACTTTTGAATTATCCTGTATAGATGACACTGAAATGGTTGCTTGTTTATTTTTGGTCAAATCAAAATCAAAAATTTGATGAAATCCATCCCAAATTTGTGAAAATAATCCTGCAAGTTATTTTTCCATCTCTGGCCCATGTGTTCAAAGTAATACTAACAACGGATATTAAATTAACTCTTCTCAACAGTAGAATGCAACAATTATTCCTATACAAAAAAGTTCTAATAGTAAAGAATATCGGCCGATCCATACTGCCTTACTCTTTAAAGAGAGGGTACTTCAAAGGCAAATAAACTCCTATATTCATTTCAAGCACTGTGCAATGGCGATAATTAAAGTATAGTCGTGATAGTCAATACCAGAGAGTTGTTGGATGAAGACAAAGTATCTTTGTTGGTGCTGCTGGATTCTGGATTCGTACAGTTAACCACACGAACACGAACACCACCACCTCCAAAAATCATATGACTTAATGTACAGTATTAGAGGAGTTCCAAAGGGCTCCATTCTAGGACCTCTTCTGTTCTCACTTTACGAAAATGAGATTCTCATTGTCGTTAGTTCATCTGTTCAAAAGTATACTCACAACGTTCAGCTCGATCGAAGTTACCCTCTTAGCGTGTTAGAGGGAACTTTACGCCAGCTTTGGATGCCAGTACTTTACCCCTTTCAAAACCTGCCTCTTACTAGCTAAAACGATCCTTGTGACAATTCTTTCTAATGGGTGCGAAGTTTTCTGTTACTTTTATGCTTTAAGTAAGAGAAAACTTAACGTTGCTTTACGTTTTCAATCTTTAACGCATCGACAGAACCTCTCATTACTCGAAGAATGTGTCATGTCTTATACTGCTCTCCAATGTGATTCAAACAAATCAGCCTAGTTACCTTCTTTTCAATAAGATAAGATTTATCACTTCTGAAAGATCTCGGGTGAATGACTTACTTCACCCTCCTCCTTACTTATACCTTACGCATGAGCAGCAATTTTTCATACATTTATCCACCTGTTGAACTTCTTAGCACGGCATGTGCAAAGGCCTTGTGGCATCAGCAGCTTTAGGAATGAACTTATGTCCTTTTTTATGAACAACAAAACCATATTTAAAGAAAATTGCACAATTTCTTTTGTATATTTGTATGTAAATACGATACTTTTTATATTTTTACCATAATGCAATAATAATTTTTTAATGTATTGTATCTTTTTTAACTTGAATCTGAATTTGTGTTTGAGAATATTAAGCTTTCACTAGTTTATAAGTTAATTTTGTGTCTTAATGTGATTGCAATAAATTAAACTGATCTAACCTAACGTTTGGACATCCACAATACCGAAGGAGAGGCAAAAGTCCTGATTGAAATATCAACAATCCATTGATATCATTAACCCTTACTTCGGAAGAACACTTCAACCCGTATTTTTGATGCAAAATCGATGAGGTAAACTACAGAATCCTAAGATTTGGTTGCATAAAACATAAGAGTACAACATAAATCCAAAGAGTAGGATAGGTAAACGTCATTTGTTCGGTAAGGATTGAAGCGAAAGATGTGCACGGACCTGATATTAAGTGGGTTAGTGTTGAGAAATATAAGTTAAAGTAAAGAGGGGCTATAATCATGGACAAAAGTATATCGGTAACTTTTCGACGCATAGAAAAAGCCTCAAAATCTAAGGTTGTAAGTTCATGTCAACAGTGCAGGAAAGACTCGTGAAATGAATCGGACAAACCTGCGTTATACAGTTACTCCCCGGAAAATATGTATTATGCGCCACTACCACCCACATCTCAATTCAACTTACCTTTTTCAACGTTCCGAAATTATCAAAAAAAAAAGAAGAGAAGTAGCTACGTTATTACTAATTGACTTTTCGGACGGACATAAAAGACATCAAGAGAGGAAGATAAGAAAAAAGAGGAAGTGAAAAAGGAAGGAACACATTAAACTGTCATTACCACTGTACAAGACTGGGACTTGGGCGCTTAAAATTAACTAATCCTACTCTAACCCTAAGCCCTAAATACCAAAACTTAAATAATGGATTATAACTAAACTAAAGCTAACTAAATCCTAATATCCCACACTGAACAAAATGTCTCGATATCACACAGCGATGACGGGTCGCTCCGACCTGAAATAAACCGGATATTCTTGGCTGAGATTGGCCAACCCAACCTTGTCGAATCTAAAGGCGACCAAAGGTGACCAAACATGACTAGCGTACTCAAGAAGATGAGGAGGAGGGTTAGAGAATTCCTTAAACAACCGCTTGATGAGGCCAAGCGTGGAGTTGGTTTTTTTCTTATTTAATGATGTTATCTATATACTCGTATGTATGTACAATAGAAACGAAAATTGAGTTTTCTATCTCAGATTACACCTAAACCACGTAATTTAGTAACCAAGCGGACTGGTTGATTTAAGATTAAATAAGTGTGAGGCACTCATTAGCATTTACCTCTAGAAAATTCATTTGGCACCACATTTCAATCCCACATCCTACTGTAGTAGGAAACAATCACAGGGATATAAGATATAAATATTTCTAAAGATTTTTATGTTGTCAACGTAGACGTGTGAACTTTTAATAATAGAGTCGACATTTCTAAAGGGTTAGGCCACTCTAGATGCCGTAAAAATAGGCTTTTTGTGAATTTTTTTTCCAGCAAAAATATAAAATAAATCGAGTTTACAAAGCTACAAGTTTATTGTACATATGATTGATTGTAAAACATAATTTTTATAGAATATTCTCATTTCTCAGAATTTTCTCAGATGACCTCTGCTTTTTGGAAGGGTCTACCAACAGCTTCTGTAAATTTTGAATTATGATGAGTAACTAAATTATTTATTTGATATACTCGTATTGATATTTGGTCGAATGGCATACTTCCAAAGTCAAACTTGCAAAATTCGCAAAAAAATCGCCAGCTATGCCATATAAAAAAAAAATCCTACATTTAGGAAATATATTTTGAAGTTATAGGTGCAGTTTTGAGATAGATAAATGCGTTTAAAAATTTAAGTTACCTCACTGCCTACCTGGCGGCCTTGTATTATACTTTGAAAACCAAATACTTCGAGATATTTCCCGGCCATAATCTTTTGGTATATCATTTTAAGGGACTTAAAAATTGATTTTTTGAAACTCCGTAATTGTTGTAATGTAGAGTAAGGGACCGAGATAGCCACCACCTATCTAGTAAGTTGAATTTAATCCATATAACCAAACTTAGCTATAAGCCAAAGACACGTGCCTTGGACTGTTGCAAAGCAAATATTACCGCCATCCAAGAAATGCGATGGGATGGGCCGGAAAAAAAAGAGGATGAAAAACCGCGACATATATTGCGGATTTGTTGTTAGAGGCAAATTTAGGCCAGACATTTTGAGTTTCCGGCATGAAAACGAGCGCCTCGTAACAAATTTGCCAACTAAGCATGCGAAACTGGAGACAGTTGGCTAAGGATCGAGATGGCTGGAGACGCTTGTTGGGAGGTTTTATCAAAGGTCTTGCTAAAATTATTCATGACAACATTAAAGAACCATTGCCGAAGAAAACAATGTTCTGAGTAATAAATAGTTTCGCTCCAAAGAAATCACCAGCCGTGAACAGCATTCAATAAATGCGCAAGCTGTACGACAGGAGTTCCATGGCTCACTGTTTGACGATCCTTAGAAGCGAATCACTATGTACCGGATTCATGGAGTTTTTATTCCAAAGTGGTAACGGAGACCGGAAAAATTGTATCCCATCGGCTTAGTTTCTGTTATTCTCAAAGCTCTCGGATGCGTCCTAGAAAGTTAATAAAATAATCTTTATCTCTAATTTATATTGGCTATGTAATTTAATTCGTGCGGTTTTTTTTTCTTCAAAATTTGAACGTTTATTTAAGAAAAACATGCACAATAGTATTGTTCAAAGTATTGCCCATCTGAAGCTATGACTTTTTTCTATCTTTCTGGCAATTTTTGGATCCCATCCCAAAATAATTGCGACGGCTTGGCAGCCAAGAATGAATCAAGCCAATTTTTGATATTCTGCTCTGATGTGAACCGTATTTCAGTGAGGGCGTTCTGCATCGACCGGAACAAATGGTAATCAGAAGGGGCAAGGTCTGGGCTATAAAGCGGGCGGGGTAAGACTTCCCATCCACTGTTTTCCAAATAGTTCTTAACCTAAATAGCAACGTGGGGCCGAGCGTTGTCATGATGGAAAATTATTGCCTCGTGTCGCATATTCCGGGCGTTTTTCGGCTACTGCTCTCTTCAAACGGATTAATTATGTTCGGTAGCGTTGTCTTTTGATGGTTTCAACCGGTTTTAGCAGCTCATAGTACAGCACACCCATCTGATTCCACCAAATACAAAGCATTACCTTCGCGCCATGGATATTCGGCTTTGCCGTTGATTTGGCTGGTTGGCCGGGTTTCACATATGATTTTTTGAGCTTGGGGTTATCGTAATGGATCCATTTTTCATCACCAGTAACAATCCGATGCAAAAATGACTTCCTTTTGTGGCATTTCAGCAACATTTCGGAAAAGCAAGACCGCCTTTTGATGTCTCTCGGCTTGAGTTCATATGGAACCCAATTTCCTTGCTTTTGAATATATCTAGCTGCTCTTAAACGTTTTGAAATGGCTGCTTGAGTGACACCCACAGATTCTGCGAGCTCTTCTTGTGTTTGGCAACAATCTTCATAGAGTAATGCTTCCAGTTCTTCATTTTTAAACTTTTTTGGCTGCCCAGGACGTTCATCGTCTTCCAAGCCAAAATCACCACTTTTAAATCGTGCAAACCACTTTTGGCACCTTCGCTTAGCTAGCGCATGTTGACCATGAACTTCCACCAAAATACGATGACTTTCGGCAGCAGTTTTCTTCATGAAGAAGAACTCCCGGCAAAAACACTTTTTCAGGCACAAAGTTCGACATATTTGAGTGAAAAAAAAAATATTGTTGTTTACGCTTCAAATGAATGACATATACTGAAATGACGTACAATGACAGTAGCTTTCCAATGCATGTACCAATGGAATAATACAAGTTACGCCATCTTTTAGCAAACCGCACGAATAAGTACTCAAAAAAATATCCACAGAAACGGCTCCCCACCAAAATTCTGTGAATAATAGAAAATCTTCAAACATACCTTAAAGCTAGATACACGGTTTCCGCCCACCTAACCAAAATGAAGCAAACATACTCGTATCAATATCCTTAAGTGTAGCAAGGCTTCTTGACGGGTCGGTCAACCTGATAAGCCATGTAAAGCAGTGAGAGATGATTAGGTAATGTGAATACACTAACTCATAATCAAGATTTTGTCGGAGGAAAATATGCATAATGAATGGAACTTAAGCATCTCTTGTTCTATCCACAACAAAGAAAATCCTATTAACTAAACAATGGTAGAGCCATTACCATTACCATTACCATTTAATCACATACAAGATCCTGTCTGTCATATTGGTTTTAGGCCGAATGGGTCTTAAACTAACCAAATTCTCACACCTCGGCAGATCCTAAGGAAAACCAAGAAGTCTAAGTTGCTATTCACTATCTCTTTATCAATTTAAAGGATCACGACAGCATCTATAGAGGCGAACTAGCATTCAATATGGCAATACTCTGTTAAGTGACTTCTTTAACGTCACATTTTTAGTTATTATGGGAACTCGTAAGCCAACCCAAACAAGTGCCAATCGCTGATTTTTGATGGGCTAAATAGGCGATAGAGTAATAAGCCTTATCAAAAACACTTATACTCCATGTATAAGACACTGACCATGCCAGCGTAGTATAGTCGTTAGCGAAATTAGTTTTAGTACCTTTAGTTGCATGAATGTATCACAGACGCAGTTGACAGTAAGATCTGACAAGAACCACTTTTACAGACAGTAAAATGGCAGACACAGATGATGAATATACTGCTGTCAGTATTGAACTTGGACAAAAACTACTAAATGACAGCTTACTCTATCAAAAGTGAATGTGAATAGCTAACTCAAATCAAACAAATCCACAAAAGGCGATGGGTTAACTGCCGAGCTTTCCAAACCTATTGAAGAGCTTGCACTAGTTTATTTTTGATGTTTGCCTACAAGAGCGCATAATCGAAGAATGGAATCCCAACATGGCCCACCTAGTGCTTAAGAAGGATGATCTCTGGAACTGCGACAAGAACAGCGGAATTAGCCCGCTTAACATCGCATCTAAGGTCGTTGTTGCCAAATATGAATAGATTGATTTTGAATAGCAAAATCCTTTTATCCCTTGCGCGAAAATATGTGCCGACTTAAAATGTCTTGGATTAATTTTTAGTTTAGTTCAGCTTACTAGGGCTGTTTGATGATATGAATACTTTTTTAGGTTTGGGCAAATTATTTTTCAATATAATTCCCTTTGAACTCGATACACTTTTTAACCCCTTCGTATAGTACGACTTTTGTTGGCCTGCAAAATGGTCCACAACGGCGGCGATGGCTTCCTTGTTCGACTTGTACTTCTTTCCAGCGAGTGATCTTTTAAGGTTTGGGAATAAAAAGAAGTCGTAGGGAGCTAAGTCTGGAGAATACAGAGGATAGGGGAGCAATTCGTAGTGAAATTCGACCAATTTGTGAGGTGTGAGCTGGTGCGTTATCGTTGTGGAAAAGCACTTGTTTCTTCGTCCAATGTGGTCGTTTTTTCTTCAAATCAGCGTTGAATCGGCCCAACAAATTGACATAGAATGCTCCTGTGATTGTTTCTCCCTTCTCCAAATAGTCACACGTTCCAAAAAAAACGGTGGCCATCACCTTTCTGGCCGAAGGCACGCTTTTCGCCTTCTTTGGAGCATGTTCTTCGGGTAAAAACCCTTGTTTCGATTGTTCTTTGGTCTCTGTTGTGTATCAATGAATACAAGTCTCATCGAGTCACAAAACAATGCAGAAACTTCTCCGGATTTCGATTAATAGAGTTCGCTTGTTCTCCGGTGTAAGCAAACGCTACATCCATCACGCGGGCAGCTTTCTCATGCCCAAAATCTTGTGCAGGATATGGCTAATGCGTTCACTTGAGATGCCTGCTATCTCAGTTCACTCGGCAGTTCGCCAATACAAGATCAAGGACTTTATTCACGGTTTTCTCTGTGGTAACGATTTTTGGGCCACCTAGGCGCGGTTCATCAACAACTGACGTAAGGCCACGGCGAAACTCTGCGAACCAATGAAAAATGGTTGTACGGAAAGGTGAATGGGTCCCAAACACACCATCAAGAATGAGCTTGATTTCCTCGCAGGTTTTGCCACTTAAAAACAAGAATCGAAACACGGAACGATACTGCTCTTTTTCCATAATCGAAAACACACTAACACGATGTTTTGAAATTGACGCCAAAAAAAATTAAGAGTCGGATTGTCACCAAATTTTGACAGAATTGTTAAAAGAGTTATACTAAAGGAGGGTACTCACTTTGGCTCAGGTGGCCAAACAGCCCTCGTAATAGACTAATTTATTTCATAAAAAATTGTTTAAACACATTTCATTATTATTATCATGTCTTGAATTATTTAAGAAAGAGATTCTTCGTGTGATCCTCTATCTCGTTACGTTGGTGGAGAAGTGAAAAGGTACAACAAGGAACTAACCTGCTGTTAAGTGCATCCACTTAGACTTGGCCATATATAGCGCACGCATACCAGTGCTTCAGTCCAAAAGATGGCTAAACCCATTCCAGTGGCATAACGTAGTAATTAAAAACCTTACCCCAGCAAACACCCTGCACAAATGAAAGCAACTAGGATGGGACTGAGCTGGCTGGAGAGACATGTTGGTTGATTATTGTTGGAGCAAGGTCAGTCCAGTCTGTAAGCTACCAACAAGAGTACAATACAGATGGAATTGCCAAGTAAGACTTCACTTGTGTACAGATCACTCCATTTTAAATCAGTTTCCCAATTTAATACCTAATTGTTGACCCATTGACCTAAATAAAGTTATAGATTCGGTATTAGTATTATTAAAAGCTTGATCTTCGTAAAGAATGACTCCATTTACTATTTTCCCTTAACAGGGAGTACGTACAGAGCCCCATAGGTCATAGCAATAAGTATTTTTAGTGTTTTTGGATTATGATTGCAAATCTAATTTTTTATCCTAAAATAAAGAAGTACAAAGACGAGTTGTAAGAATCCATATTACTAATGCTATGCACAACTCTTAAATAATACATTTCGCATTGTACATTTTCTTCCATAAGGTTTGTTAAGCCACCTTCAAGTAGTTTATTATTTTGACAAAAGCCCCAAAAAGCAATGTGGCTTAAACGCGAGATACGTAAAAGTTACTTAGTTAATGTGCTTTAAAGCACGTACATCTAGGTAGATTTTAATACTGGAACTCCCTACACACGCACAACTCAAACTCAGAACTTTTAAAAATTTCCAAGCCAACCAACCACTTTTATCTCATTAATCAGAGCTTGTACAAGTTTCATTCCAAGACAGGATAATCGCGTAGGTCAACAGACGCATATGTAAAACGCCCAAAGACCTTGAACGAAGAAATAATATCTGCCCTGGGATTAAATGCCGTGTGTATAGCAACCATAAACCATTCGCCAAGAATACCCCGAATGAATGTTTACATAGAAAACAACTTAATAACTAAGGAACTTTTGTGATATTCAGAGTCACTCTCCACCTTAAACTTTGTCCTCCAAGCGAGTCCTCTAAGTGGGTAGTCCTGCTAACCGCATCTTATCTGCAATCATTCATTACACTTTACGCCTCTTCCATCTAAGTTCGAAACTTTTTCAATAGGCAGACACAAGCTCAAACTTAAATTTGAATTTTTTTCTAACTCCAGCAGCAATTGCAAAGAAGACGAAATGAGTCCCTCGGGTACACCTTAACCTCAACCGAAGGATACAGCCTGACAGACATAGAAACAGGTGTTTACACTTTTTCGAAACTTTTTAGCAACTCTTAACTTTGGTTGCACTTGTCATCGGGGTAAAACTTTTTCGTCTCTTCCAGGGCTTATTCTTCTCCAAACTTCTTTACAAACCGCTTTATCCTTAGTTCGAAAATTACCAAAAATCCCTAAAATGGCTTTGGAAGAACGCATATTTTATGGCAGCTATTACGACCGCAAATGTCTTCGAAAATCGCTCTCATTATGAAAATTATCCACCCACCCACCTATTAGAGGATGTGTTTTCGTGGATCGATCTGAGTGAAGGGGTGAGTGGTAATAGTTTTCCTTGATGATGATGGTGAGGCTGTTGATAGCTAAACCAAACAGATTTACTCCATCAGGGTCGAGATAATGGTCTGTTGTTGCCGGTTTTTTTTTGTAGTTTTTTTTTTTTTTTTTTTTTTTTTTTTACCAGCCCTATCTGAGTGGCCGGGATGGAATGAATAATTAGCCAATGTTGGAGTACTTGTGCACCCTTTAAACAGTAGGGGGTTGGAGACAACAACAAAAGGAGGTCAATAGCTTTTTTGCAATTAAATTGGTAAGTGAACATGAAAATGTAATTCAGATGAAGTATAGTAATTGGGGGTGATAAGTGCTGGTGGTATTTCTAGGGCGTATACAGATAATGGCAAGTGCTTAAAGGTAAGTCGCAGTTGTTATTCAAGAGGTCATTTTCAAATAATTATTGGGGAGGACGAACGTTACATATGTAGTTAGTGGAAGTAATTCCATATGCAGGGGAAACGAAAAGAAATGCCAGTCAAATCGCTCTCGGTTAGGTAATTGAGTCAGAGAACGAGTAAGTACATCTTTGACAGTGTTTAACTGTCCGTAAATGTGGGTTGTTATGCCTTACGAGGTGATTGACAGTCATTACAGTGAAGGGTTAGTTGTAAATTACATAATGAATGTGTAACACAGGAATGCAAGGTTTTTGTGATTTGATTGGTAATTACTAAAGTATGTTATGCCAAACAAGGGAGTAGTAGATGTCACTATTAATGAACTTTTACTCTAAGCTGCATGCCTTGGGTATATATGTACATATACATATACAAAACAGGTTTAAGTTAAAAAAAAAGCTCACTTGCCACTGTTGATACATTGTAGGAGCAAAGGAGAGCCCCAGGTGGTGAACCGCAAGGCTACGTAATAAGTTGTCTACTATAAATCATAAATTACTAAAAAAAACTTATTGAATGCATAGAGCATAGTAAGCAATAGATAATCAAAGAAAATATACATATATAGAAGAAAGTTTATACAAAACCAGTAATGTAACACATTCAGTACACAACCATCTCACTGCGATAGACAATGTTCATTTGACAAGTGACAGGGAGTGAAGTGAGCGTCAAAATATAAATGCATCGATAAGGAATATTATTGTGAACGGGCCTTAACTTTTTTTTTTGGTTTGGTTGCTATGACACTTGTCAAACATATCTAGTATACATTACGACATTGAGGAAACAACATCTTATTTTTCTACCGTGTTAATAATGCCGAATTTTGTACCAGAAAATGATGACTTGACAGAAGATTGAAGACGCCGAATTTCAAACAATATTGGATAAAGATGACACTTTGAGTCCGAAATAAATGGCAGAAATGTTAAATGTTGTACAACAACCAATTTCTGACCGTTTAAAAGCTATGGAAAAGATACAAATGGAAAATGGCTGCCACATGAATTGAATGAAAGACAGATGGAAAACCGAAAATCCACTTGTGAAATTTTGCTTCAAAGACAGGATAATGAATTCAGTTTTGCATCGAATTGTTACTGGCGATCAAAAATGGATTTATTTTCAGAATCCTTAACGGAAAAAAATTATGGGTTATAACGGTTAATCGACTGCAAAACCAGATAGATTCAGCAAGAAGACAATGCTGTGTGTCTAGTGGGACCAAAAAGGTGTGGTGTACCACGAGCTCCTAAAACCTATTGAAACCCTTAATACAGATCACTACCGACAAGAAATGATCAATCTGAACTATGAATTGGTCGATAAACGACCAGAATGGGCGAGAAGACACAGAAAGGTTATTTTGCTCCATGACAATGCACCTGCACACAAAGTAATACTGGTTCAGAATACAACCAAAGCACTTGACTGGGAGATGCTACCCCACCTGCCGTATTCACCAGACTAGGCTCCTTCCGACTACCATTTGTTTTCATCGATGGGACACGAATTAGCTGAGCAGTACTTCGAATCCTACGAGAAAGACTTTTTGGTTTGCTTCAAAAGACGTAGCGTGGAATCAATAAATTGCCTGAAAGATAGGAAAAATGTGTAGTTAGCAATGGCCAATACTTTGAATAAGATGTTTTTTACTTTCCCATTACAAATGAGTGTTTTATTTTTACTTACTGTACCGGTACACCTGGTAGAAGGCCAAGGCCAACTCAAGAGGCTTATTTGTCTTCAACATCAAACTACGCACTAAGTTTGGAATCAGATAGAGTGAAGCTACTTCTGATAGTTAATAGTAGATTAGTCCTTGGTAAACGCGACTTCTGAAAAACAGCGTGCAACTGAGCACTCTAAGGTTCTTAATATGGTACTTTTAAAATGTTTGAACACAGCGCGATCGAAGGAAAATTAAGGATGAAACAAAGAGAGTTGATGTCGCTTTCTAAATGTGCACGTGTAAAGGGAGACCTTCGTCTCCTGCGATGTCTCTTAATGCTGGAATCAAGGATTCTTTATTATTCTTATTCTTCGGATAAGAGTTAGCTCGAAGAGCTAGCTTTTTTAACTTCTTTTTCAAAGACCGTGAACCCATATCGGACAAGTAAGATAAATGTGATCAGAGTCTTAAAAAGTGTATCCTTTAAGTTCATTGACATGGCTTTTTCACTCAATTGGCTTCTTACACCAAAGAAACAGCTGCTGGCAAGGATAACTTTTCAAATGATGTAATAGCGGAGCTGAAAAAGTAACTAACAGTTGTCACTTCTGTTTCAATAATTACACGCCCATCAGTGATAACTCACTTCTTTATGACAACGATATTAGTAGCAAAGCCATAAGCTGATAGCTGTGCAGAATTTTTGAAAATTGTGCTTCTGGTGTTGGCTAACGAGTTTCGCACAAATATGTTCAATAACATATATGACAACGGAATGTCTTGCGCACATTTTTTGTTTTTACATTAAAAGTGTAACCCCAACGACGTATAATGAGCAATGAACATTATCCCTACTTTATCTGCGCAATCTAAGGAGTTTGGGGAGGAAAGCAAAACTGGACATGGCTCTGTTTTGGTATCACATGTATGTTTGTAGGTGGCGAGTAACGATCTGGTCTTCTTGGGTATTCTCCAGGATCTGCCATTATGTGAGTATTTACGGGCATATTCGACCTAAAACTGAACTGATAGGGACAGTTAGATCATTAATAAATGTTTTCAAGATCTTGATACTTAGGAGGCCTTAATTGTAGTTAACAGGATCTCCACTCTTCTCAATTTTGCTGGCGATGCTTAGATTAGGCATACTTTCATTCAGCTAAATGGTTGAAATGAGTAGGTGTATGCTTTCTATTTAGGTATCACCATCAACTTCCTTCATATTGTGAATGCATGTGTGTGACATTTTGATCGACATTAAGGGTGCTTTTTACAATGCAACTTTAAACAACTTTGAACGCCAGAAAACATGGTGTAGACGAATCACTAATTTAGTTGATAAAAGTAATGCTGGTGGAAGGGGAGATATTGGCAAGAAAACATTATGTCTCCACTGCTATGCACAAGTACAAGCACAAGCAACGGCACACGCGGATCACGTAGCTCTAAAGCACAGGCAACCCTAGATGTGATCGACGATTGGTTTACTAGAAATGGTCTGACTCATCTAGTGCTTAAAGGAATCACCATCTAATTCTCCAAAGGAACTAAGTATTTGGGTGTTATCCTAGATAATAAATTTCTATGGACTAAACATGCTACGTTAAAAGCCTTTAAAATGCTGTCGGCCGTCTGGCAGTCCAAAGGAGCTATCGGCAAAACATGTAGCCTATCACCGAGAATGGTCCTCTGCACTTACATGACTATTATAAGGCCAATTATTTCCTATGTGTCGGTTATCTGGTGGAATAAGCTCTTTAGAAAAAACGTCATTGCTGCTCTTATCAGACTCCAAAGAGCAGTCTGTAGCGTCTGTATATGGGCTAAGGATAAATTTCTTTCCTTATTCGGAAAGCTAAATCTTGTCACAACAGGGTCACGATAAATGATATCGCCGATGAACTTGCCAGGCATGGCTCAGAGGAGAATTTTTCAGGAACTGAACCTAAGCTTGGTCTGCTGCGTACTCGATAAAGGCTTTCATTGACAGTTGAGTTTCATATGAACTCAACTGCAGATATCGTGACCCCGCAGGTGGCTTGAGTTCTCGGTTAATGCTTCCATTGACAGTTGAGTTTCATATGAGAACAACTGCAGACAGCGGGACCCCGCAGGTTACTTACTGGCATCATAACGGAGCACTATACTTTACTGCGACCGTTACTGTAAAAAAGTGGTGATGAAACCGTGGAGCATTATTTCAGGATGCAGATACTCGGTGTTGACGTGATGGGTACATATATGAATAGTGTAGGCACTTAATCACTGAAGCCCTTACTCATCTTCGAAAGACGGAAAGATTTCACTTAAAGCAGCTTACAAGGAGTACAACGGACTAGTTCTTTGTCTAAGTTATCTGTTCTGACAGAAAAAAAAGCCATCACCTGCTACTTTAAAGAGTTTAGCACCTAGTTCCTATGACGCTGTAGCTTTTGTTGCTCAAGTTAACACGTTACTATCGTACGGGTGATTTTCGTCGCACGAGTAAAATGGTTATTTCTGCCTAATAGGAACGGCTCTATCGGTTAACACTCTGCAATATACACTGCGGCTCTACAATTGAGATATTGGTCATCTCTGCTAACTTTCTTATGGATCATCTACGTGGTCCCCAGTTGTTGATGACGGTGGTGTGACAGAACGATCTTTATTGTCGATGGCTTCACAACCAATTCTAAAACGACCAGGACAATTGTAAACCATCGTTTTCTTTAGACGATCATGGAGAAAACACTTTTCCAACTTTTCCAATGTTTTGAACGCTGTATCATTCACAAATTTCATGCTATGAGTTTAAAATTTGGTGGGAATGCCGAGGACAATATAACCAATATAAAAAAAAATGCAAAAAATGGAAATTTAGCATTGATTGATTCCACTTATAATAACTCCGCACCCAAATAGATGCTGATTCTATTCTCTGTAGCAATAACCGTACTTATATAGATATATCAGCGTACTATACTACTTTTTTTCGGCTCATTCCGTCGTTTTTCCTCCTCATCAGTGTAGGACCTTCTCCATTTATTCGCATGCACGTGGTTTCTTCAGACATTTCATCTGGGCGTTCGAACGTTCTTGTCCTTTTTTCTGTCCTTATTTAAGGCTATTGGTATTTAGGTGAACGTCTTATTAACGCCACGTACAACCCCCAACCTGAAATATCAGATCTTTTCTGGAACATGTTGGGCGAAAGAGATCGGATATTCCACAGGTGGTAACCTCCTTAGAGAGATAAAAGCTGACTTAAAGCGTCCGAACTCATCTGCTATATGTCTTCTTTCTGAGAATTGGTCATTTCCATTGAGAGTTGTACTCGTAAAGTGCTCGTATCACCTCTTCCTCAATACAGAAACTTATAATTTTGACAAGTCAAGTCAGTGTATCTGAAAGCTGTTGCAGCATTAAAAGCGCACCTTAAAATTTGGTTTAAATCTCTCCTTCTATCACAACGAACGACACCACTCAAAACATCTTCCGAGTCCTTCAAAACAAAAAAGATGTTCTCCAAAGCTAAGGCATTTAGTCTGCTCATTGGTTGACAAATGGAAATCCTCCTTCATAGCTATTTATTAGAATAACAATTTGTATTCAGAATTTTTACATTCACATATTGGGTCTATAACTTAATTCGTGTGGTTTGCTAAGAGATGGCGTAACTTGTATTATTCCATTGTAACATACGTTGGAAAGCTACTGTCATTGTACGTCATTTCAGTATATGTCATTCATTTGAAGCGTAAACAACAATCTTTTTTTTTCACTCAAATATGCCTGAAAAAGTGTTTTTGCGGGGAGTTCTTCTTCATGAAGAAAACTGCTGCCGAAAGTCATCGTATTTTGGTGGAAGTTCATGGTCAACATGCGCTACCTGAGCGAACGTGCCGAAAGTGGTGATTTTGGCTTGGAAGACAATGAACGTCCTGGGCAGTCAAAAAAGTTTGAAGATGAAGAACTGGAAGCATTACTCTATGAAGATTGCTGCCAAATACAAGAAGATCTCGCAGAATCTTTGGGTGTCACTCAAGCAGCCATTTCAAAACGTTAAAGAGCAGCTGGATATATTCAAAAGCAAGGAAATTGGGTTCCACATGAACTCAAGCCGAGAGACGTCGAAAGGCAATTTTGCTTGTCCGAAATACTGCTGGAACGCCACAAAAGGAAGTCATTTTTGCATCGGATTGTTACTGGTGATGAAAAATAGATCCATTACGATAACCCCAAGAGCAAAAAAACATATGTGAAACCCGGGCAATGGCAAAATCAACGGCAAAGCCGAATATCCATGGCGCGAAGGTAAGGCTCTGTATTTGGTGGGATCAGATGGGTGTGCTGTATTATGAGCTGCTAAAACCAGGTGAAACCATCAATAGACAACGCTACCGAACACAGTTAATCCGTTTGAAGAGAGTAGTTGCCGAAAAACGCCCTGAATATGTGACCAGATACGAGGCAATAATTTTCCATCATGACAACGCTCGGCCCCACGTTTAAGAACTATTTGGAAAACAGTGGATGTGAAGTCTTACCCCACCCGCTTTATAGCCCAGACCTTGCCCCTTCTGATTACCATTTGTTCCGGTCGATGCAGAACGCACTCACTGAAATACGGTTCACATCAGAGCAGAATATCAAAAATTGGCTTGATTCATTCTTGGCTGCCAAGCCGGCGCAGTTCTTTTGGGATGGGATCCACAAATTGCAAGAAAGATGGGAAAAAGTCATATCTTCAGATGGGCAATACTTTGAATAATACTATTGTACATGTTTTTCTTAAATAAACGTTCAAATTTTGAAAAAAACCGCACGAATTAAATTACATACCCAATATGTACATGCGCCATTTCCGCAAAGTGTATTAAAAACATCTAGCCATACCGAAAATATTATAACATACAATTCATTTAATATAGAAAAAATTCCATCAATATGTTGGTGACCTATTTCAACCCTGGTAAGGATCCTTTGGTAAGATGTCTACCTTTTATGTTATTATAAATAGATTACTGCCCAACAAAGTAGCCCTAGAGCAGCAAATTTATCCTAAAGGGGAGTAATAGCTTAATGCCATAATAATCTCAGTACGTGGAGCTAGTCTTTCAGTTTTTTTTTTTTGTGTTTGCCGCTTTCCAAAAAGGATTACGGTAAGTGCCCTGCTTAATATTCCAATCATCTTCATACGTCAAAATGTTCCAAAGAAAAAATTCCTTCAAAGAAAACGAATTTGACATTTTGACATTATGATGCGTGACTTATTCATGCGAGTAGTCACGACTGGGTATACAGATTGAAGATACGTAGCTTGTTATCCTGGAACACAAAGAGTCACCCTATGTATCATACATAATGTATGATATGTCATAAGAAGATGAGAAAAGTGATTAATTGCTCTCAAGAGTGAAGTTACTAAACCTAAAGATCAGTCAGTTAGAAGCACACTACCAGTACAACTTTATCCAGGTGATTCAGAGTTTTTAACGACCAACTGACACCCCATAAATCCTTCGAATAAAAGCTCCATTGGCGATGTTTTATGTTTTAATTTTAAAAATCCTTAATGAGAACTAAATATGTACAGCACGTACCATCAACATGAATTCACTAGGTGAAGAATAGCCATCCAGAGGAGCACCACATACAACCAGAAAACATCAGGAAAACCCAAAGGAACTCGTTAACAACACAACGTGCGCACGTCAAGAGTCGAGGGTGGAAAAGATTTCTCAAGTGGCATCATCTTTACATTCACATCTATTGCCACTGTCAGTGACATCCTCTACATGCAATTTTTTTTTACGCGTGCAATTTGACTTTAATTAGGAAATCTACTTTCGAAGCTAAACATTACCTTCTATTGGGGTTTGTCTGAGCGAGTAGCCTTTATTTTCTGTTCTCCCCCGCCACAGACGGGACAACTAAGCTTCATTAAAAATGAGTGCGCGCTTACCTTATCAAGGGCACTGTCCACAAGGGTCACACTTCGAGGGGTTGAGAACAAAGATAGCAAAGAAAGAAGTGAACAGTGCTGAGAACAAGAGCAGACGATAAATATAATTTCACAAATTTCGCAAAACATGAACAAACAATAAATGGAATTATTGTTGCCGTTGGCCTCTGTCTTCTGGCTATACTTTCGGCTCTGTTTTGTGTTTTATATTTGACTTTGCTTTCTTGAAGGCTAACGAAAACGTGTATAGACTGGATACCTGTGTTGAGAGGAGATGGTGTAGTGGCTGGTGTCTGTGGTGCTACTGTTTATAATCACCTCATCACCTTCTGTTCCTCCACTCTGTAGCAGCGTTCTTTGTTTACTTTTATTTTGAAATATTTATTGGCAGTCGATGAGGAATAACCTATAACTAATTTTCCGGCAATGAACCTGCCTCAACTGGAAGCGTATGTGGTACGTATATGTGAACCTGAACCGACTAGAGAGTTGGAACGAATGAAGAATATGTTGTCATCTATGTTTTTTTATTTTTATTTTTTTTTTATTATTTGGAGATAGATACTGGACAGAAACAGCAGCACGTGTAGATGCCCAGAGGGTATATGAAGTGGTAATCAAATAACCAGTTGCCATTGAGGAACCGCAACTAGTGAGAGACGAAGGGAGTCTGCCTCAAATGAGATACTCGTGTCAGGTTTGCCAGGTGGCACAGTCCTTTTAAATGAAAATTCCAGACAACTGTAGCGTAGTAACTTAATCGGACCACGAGCTGTTTTATTAAGTTATACGAGAGCTGTTCCTGTCGAAGGACTCCTCCAGGGAGTTTAATCTTTTGGACTGCAAAAGTTTGTTTTGCTTATTTTTTTTTTTAGAGAAAAAATGATATTTTTTTTTTTTTTTGCAATTTTTGGCAGAGGTAAAGGTGCTGCTGGACTATGGTGAATGTATTTCGTGCGAAATTGAGTTAATATCCTTTAATTCAACCACAGGACTGGTGCCTTAATCGAATTGAAGCACATTTTTGACCTCTCTTAATTGTACATATGTAGTAGGATTGATGAGAAAATTTTTTTCATGAAATGCAATATGTTAAAAGCTTTTAAGGGGCACAGACTGGTCCTTCAGCTGGATTAAGTTACTAAACGTCTATTAGCTTAAAAAAAGCACAAAAGAAGAAAAAAAAACTTCCACAGGGAGTTGAGAAGAAATCTGGATAGAAGACCTTTCTCATTTGCCATCATTTGTTCGTCAACAATAAGATTCTATTAGTCGGTTTTTTGCAGAGGATCAATATGCCTTGGAGCTAGGTGAAGGCTTCCTAATAGTCCTACGTCATCCCATGGTGTAGAGAATTTGAAACCCAGTGGTCTGTTCTTCAGGCAAGCTCACTAAGCAAGCTATCATATTTCATCAATTCTTCTTTTCAAACGAATATCAGCATTCACCCACTCCATTCTTTTTTCTTTTCAAGGAAATAAACACGATGATAAATGGACAGTTGATGAATTATCATGTATATTCTCTCACAATACTCATTCAAGTCTCCTGGATTCTTCTTTTTTTTTTTTTTTTTGGTTTCATCAATGATCCGATTAGAAATTAGTTTGACCATGAAAATGAGGCTAAAGTTCTTAGCGCGAGATAACCGAGTGAATATAAAGTTCATAGACTCGATTCAGTAAGGCAGTATGTGAATATTTCGGTGGAATTTCGAAGAACAGCTGGGACGTCAGCGTTCGGGCTAGCAGCGATCATATTTGTAATCTTTTGATATACTCAAAAAAGGATAGTGGCGAAGCTGTTTTTAATAAACCAAAGGCCGTATTCATAACGTTCTTTGACTATCTGCACGGACACATACTAAGTTTTTATTTAATTCCTGTCACTTCTCGATGGACATAGATTGGCGGTGGCCATGGTGTAGTGGTATATGCATAGACTCGTCAAGCATAGGGTCGTGGGTTCGAGTCCCGTGCGAGGCAATTCTGTAAAAAAGTCTTTTCATAGAATTTGTATGTAGTTATATGAAAAATCCCGTCGGCGTCAACTTTGACATGAAGGCATAACACTGATGTTGGAGTGGTTGCTAGCTGGGCTAAATGTAACGAACTAACAACTAGTACGTACTTAAGACCCACTGGTTGAGGATGTAATAGCTCGTCCCGTCTAGTTTGACAACCACCTCTAGGGAAAATATTCATATCCCCTTGGTGTGCGCGCGGCAGCAATGTCTGCGTGCCATCCTGTCCGGATTTCTGGAATGCGTTTCCACTCATTCCAGCTGTTTTCCCAGTTGTCTCGATTCCTCATCGACCGTCACCGTGTTTGGTGAGTGAATACTGCTGCATGGTATATTTTGCAATAGGGTTGTTTTTTCCGCTGGCTATAATCAGTCCTTCTCTTTAAATCTCATCAATTTCAAATAACGATTTACCTCAGCACTAGGGTTTACAAAATGGGTTCCTGGAATACTTTATGTGATGAACGTAAAAGTCTATCAAAAGGGAATAGCATGACCACTCGATTTGGGCATAAAACCGAAACTATGGTAGGACACTTCAGTGACAATGTTGGTAAGTAAAATAGTTTCGGTAGTCTAATTAAAAAGCACATTTGCACACAAGTGTGAAAGAACACTTTCCAATGTGCTTCAATATTAGCTATCCGGACAAATCGCTAACAGTTTGGTTTTCTAATCAGATCTTCTGTTTCATTTGTGGACTCGACAGTGGAGTTTGGCTCATAAAACTCGCGAGTATATTGATACTGGACGAGGAATTGTTCGTTCGATACAGTTCGGTATTTCCCAGGACAACGTCATATTTTATATTTTTCTTACGAAAAGAAATCTTAAACCCATTTATTTTACCAAACCAATGCAAGAAAGGTTTACTTGCTTCAAAGAGAAAGTCCACTTTACGAGGGACATCGTCGAGAATTTATGAAAATTAGTTCGTGCGAGAGTGTTACTCGTAAAATTTGTGCTGACTTATGTTGCTGCTTTTCGTTCGTTTCAAAACCAACTGGTTTTGTGTTCTGGAAGCGACTGATGTTGTCAATATTATCCCATTGTCGAGAAACTGAACAGATTTGTTGAAGGTATTGTATATTGTCTTTTCCACAACGAAACAAGACTAAAGAAAAACATGCCTCTCGCATAACACGTACCAACTGGATTATTTCTGGAACCCTAATTCAGGCATAGCCTTGTGAAGCTCAATACGATTAATCCCTTACTATGTAGACTAGTGATCTAGTGTTTAGATTTTAAATTTATTGCCATTTTCCGCGTTTGGTAAGGGTATTATAGCAAGGTTTAGCAAGTGCACATCCTTGAATTGGATTTTAAGACCCCAAAGGAGCATTTGAATAACTTTCGTTGGGGAATATATAACACCATACGTGCACCGAAACACAACTATTTAAACACCTACATATCTACAAACTGCAAAGTAGATAAGCTAGTTTATAGACTTTATAAAAAGACTGTGGATAAAAAGAGATGTAATGGGTGTTTTTTTTTGGCAATCGCTAAAAATAGCAGTCGACTGTATGGGTTTTTCAAAACGAGCCAAATCCAACAAAGGTGGTTCGTGTACGAAGCACTTCAAAGTAAATGGTGCTTAAGGGCAACGTAGAACGGTCAATACAAAATGGTACATCAATATTTGTATACCAGAAGTCTTCGGAAAAATTAGGAAAAGAAACCGCCGAACACAGAACATTCTCCAAAAAGAAAATGCAACCTTTCACAGGTCGGCTCAAACGAGTGACTTTTTGAGTACTCAGAACATCGAATTGAAAGGTCATCTGCCGTAAGTCCCTTATCTGGCTCCCAATGACTTCCTTTCATTCCCGCGCATCAAAAATAAATTACAAAATCAACATTCTTCGACGCCTGAAGAAGTAGTCGATGCGTTTAAAATGCTTGTTTTAGAGTTACATCATTGGGAGTGGACGAAGTGCTTCGAAAATTGGTTCAAACGAATGCAAAAACAGTAAAACCATTTCTGATGAAAAATATTTGTTTTTACTTGTTTTTCTCAAAACTTAAGTAGCAACCTACGAATTGAAAAATTTTGCACCCAATTGGATACTCACACACAAACACAACAAGAGGATATTGCGTTTGGAAGAAAATGTCGCGAATTGGAAGCTTGTGTTAAAGAGGACCCCAATTTATAGGTTCGTTGCCGTTTAAAGCAACTTAGCCTTTGCCCATATACTATGTACAAAGATCCTGAGATTGGACTTAAAATCAAAGTTGATCCAGGTCTATACCGTAAAATTTTGTTCAGTAATGAGGCATATTTCTGGTTAAACGGCGACTTTAATCTTCCTTAGCTGCAGTGGTTTCCATCAGATGGTCAATCGTTCTTCACCGTTTCAGATGCCAACTCAGCTAAGAAATGTCTCTTCTTAAATTGCTTAACAGACTCAAGTCTATGCCAAGTCAGCGGTATATCCAACGGTATATCAAAACCTTATTAACTTAAGCACACTTGAGGAACGCAAAGATACAGCCGACTTTTTCTTTATTCATAGACTTCGTTCAGGTCACGTTGAATGAGTGTCCCTTCACAACTCTATTTTCCTCAACACTAACCCTTGTAATCTACGTGCCCATCGTCTCTTCTTTCTACCTACCCACAACACCTATGGCGCCAACGAACCAATCTCCCATATGCCATGAAAAATCAATTCAAACCCTACCGTCTTTGACTTTCACCGCACCACTCCCTACCACAAATTCGTACTCCTTCACTACTCCAACCAACCATAAAACAGGATGGTACTACCAAAGAAAACATCGCTTTTTTGAAAAAATGATTTGAAGACAGTTTCATTTCAAAAATTATGCCTGTTAGCTGGTCCCCAAGATCGTGCAATTTGACGCCATTGATTATATTCTGTGGGGCTACGTCAATTCACTAGTTTATGCGATAAACCAGCAACGGTTTGGAACAAAATGCCGGTATGAAGTGTCAAGATACAAATGTCTCGATAGGGAACATTTATTGTGAACGGGCCTTAATTGTTTTTTTTTTTTTGGTTTGCTATGACACCTGTCAAACATAATACATGGGCTGAAAAGTCCGTGTCGTTTCTAAGAGAGGCCACCACTTGAATTAAATCCATATCATTTTCAGTTAGTACCAACCTTCAAAAGCTACGTGTATAAATTTGACAGCTGTCGGACGATTAGTTCTCGAGATATAGCGTTGTGAGTGAAGCAACTTTTGTTATTGTGAAAAAAAAAGGACTCAAAGCAATTTCGTGTGCTGATTTACCATTGCTTTTTCATGCAAAGAAATGGCTTGATAAGTGTTACCCGGACTCTGCACCAGCCGAACAAACCATTCGTTTCAAGTGGATTGAAAAGTTTAAAAGTGGTCATACAAGCACCGAAGATGATGCACGCAGTGGACGTCCAAAAGAGGCTGTTTCAGATGAAAACATCAAAAAAGTCCACAAAATGATTAGGAATGACCGTAATTTGAAGTTGATCGAGATAGCTGAGGCTCTGAGGATATCAAAAGAGCGTGTTGGATATATCATACACGAATGTTTGGACATGTGAAAGCTCTGTTCAAAGTGGGTGCCGCGTTTGCTCACAGTCGACCAAAAACAACAACGTGTTGATGATTCAGAGAAGTGTTTAAAGCTGTTCAATTGCAATAAAGCCGAATTTTTGCGTCGGTATGTGGCAATGGATGAAACTTGGCTCCATCACTTCACACCAGAGTCAAGTCGGCAGTCAGCTGAGTGGCGAGCAGTCGACGAACCTCGTCCAAAACGACCAAAAACTCAACAGTCGGCTGGCAAGGTTATGGCATCCGTATTTTGGGATACACATGGAATAATTTTCATCGACCATCTTCAAAAGGAGCGTTTGATGGACGAAATCGCAGAAAAACGGTCGCATTTGAAGAAAAAGAAAGTGCTGTTTCATCAAGACAATGCACCGTGTCACAAGTCGATGAAAACGATGGCAAAATTTAATGAATTCGGTTACGAATTGCTTCCCCACCCACCGTATTCTCCAGATTTGGCCCCCAGCGGCTATTTCCTGTTCCCAGACCTCAAAAGAATGCTCGCTGGAAAGAGATTTAAGACCGATGAAGAAGTAATCGCCGAAACAGAGGCCTATTTTGAGGCTAAACCGAAATCGTACTACAAAACTGGTATCGAAAGATTGAAAAATCGTTTCAATCAGTGTATCGCCCTCGAAGGCAACTATATTGATAAAAAAAGTTGAATTTCTCAAAAATTTTGTGTTTCTGCCCATGTGTTATTTAGTATACATTATGTCATTGAGCAAACAACATCATATTTTTTCATCGTGTTAAAAATGTCGAATTTTGAACCAGAAAATGATGACTCGCGGAAAGCATTAATTTTTTGTTTTCATTTGAAGAAATGTGCTACAGAGTCGCATCGAATGCTTGTCGAAGCATGCTCTATCAGAAGCAACATGCAAAAGATGGTTTCAACGGTTCAGGGATAACGATTTTAATGTGAGAAATGAAGAATGTGGAAGACCACCAAAAAAGTTTGAAAACACCGAATTGCAAACAATATTGGATGAAGGTGACACTTTGAGTTAGAAATAAATTGCAGAAATATTAAATCTTGCACAACAACCAATATCTGACCGTTTAAAAGGTATGGGAAAAATCCAAAAGTCTGGAAAATGGGTGCCATATGAATTGAATGAAAGACAGATGGAAAACCGAAAAATCACTTGCTTCAAAGACACGATAAAAAATTCAGTTTTGCAACGAATTGTTACTGGCGATGAAAAATGGATTTATTTTCAGAAACCTTAAAGGAAAAAAATTATGGGTTAATCCGGTTAATCGACTGCAAAACCAGATCGATTCGGCAAGAAGACAATGCTGTGTGTCTAGTGAGACCAAAAAGGTGTAGTGTACCACGAGCTCCTAAAACCTGGTGAAACCCTTAATACAGATCGCTACCGACAAGAAATGATAAATTTGAACTATGAATTGGTCGATAAACGACCAGAATGGGCGAAAAGGCACGGAAGGTAATTTTGCTCCATGACAATGCACCTGCACACAAACTAAACCTGGTTCAGGATACAACCAAAGCACTTAACTGGGAGCTGCTACATCATCTGCCGTATTCACCAGACTTGGCTTCTTCCGACTATCATTTGTTTTCATCGATGGAGAAAGCATTATCTGAGCAGTACCTCGAATCCCACGAGGAAGTCGAAATTTAGGTGACTTTTTGGTTTGCTTCAAAAGACGAACAGTTTTATTGGCGTGGAATCAATAAATTGCCTGAAAGATGGGAAAAATGTGTAGTTAGCAATGGCCAATACTTTGAATAAAATGTTTTTTACTTTCGGTTAGTGTTTTATTTTCACAAAAAACGCTCACTTCATACCGGTACACCTGGTACGACCCCCAGGGGTCGGAAATTAAACAAAAATTGGCATGAAATAATCTTTCGAAAGAATTTAATAAACCGTTATAAAGTTAATATCATTATATTTTATCTAAGCAAAAAAGATTGAAAGTCTTAAAAAAAAAAACACCCTTTATACAGTTCGTATACCCCAGGAGTAGGAAGCCAACATCAAAACCTTGGTTCAAACTTCAATGCTCCCACATTCTTTTTTTTTTTGCCAGTCAAAGACACGTTTATCAGAAATGGTAAACATAAAATAGCCGCTGGATACCTTGGTAGTCGAAAGCATGCATAACAACAAATTCCGTACGACAAACAATTCCATTTAAAAAGAAAATGGAGCCCAAACGTTTTGACTCGGGGACAGCAGAAATCGTATCTTTTGAAATACTCGAGACCGACATAGGGGGAAGGAAGATACTGTTACACCCTCCTCTAGAACTGACTGGGCTGAATATTAATGGAACACAGAAAAAAAAAAAAATAATAATAATAATTGAAACTCGATTCTGTTCTACGAGTATCTTCTGCTTTAGGGAATTCATCGCCAGTTTCATTTTCATTTATTATTGAATGCAAATGTGGTGTACAATAAGATTTAAATATTTTTTAGTACTTTGAGACAAAATATAGTAATACGAGTAGATAACAAAATATTAAAATAAAATAATTGTTAGATGTTGTTGACTTAAAATAGGAGGGTTGGATGGGAGTTTAGGGTTTGGTTGTTGAGGAGGAAAAGTAAAGAAGGATTTTACTTTTAAAGTTTGCACGATTGAGAATTACTTTGGTTCGCGGTGGTAGTGAATTCCAAAGTCTGACATCATGGACGAAAAATAAACGAGAAAAAGAAGAAATAATATTTATTATGAAACTATTGAATACGATGGAGAGTTATTGTTTATAATTTTATGTATTGTATTGTAGAAATAGACAATCCCTTGACTTGATGTTGCATGATGATGATGATGATGAATGTTTTTTTTTTTTTTTGGAATGTTCAGAGGTATACATAATGAACTGCATCATTGAATGCTACTTGTACTAGGTGGCGCAATTGTCACAACCTTACCAGAAGATGCTATATTTATTGTGAAATAAACAGATACAAAATACACGTCAACAAGACATAGATCGCTATATTTCTAATAAAAGCGTAAAAATTGTTACGATCTTTTTGCGACCCTTTTCGACCGACACCAACTACGACGTTTAGCCTAGAAGAGTATGGAACAAATCGAGATGTTTCCAGGTCTGGCCGCAGCTGTGGTTAAAGATGTAGCAGAGGACACCCTCTCTACACTCTCGGAGTTCTTTATAGAGAATTTTAGTGAAAGACTGAAAAATTTTCCCTTACAAAGTATAGACAGTACATCAGCTGTTAGCTATTGACCGCCAAGCGCGTGTAACCTACGCTTAAGCAACACTGAAACCACAAGGGAGACGACGAGGGCCATTTACATCTCTGTGGATATGAGAATAAGCAAAATTATCGCTTCCGGGGTACGAAAAATCCACCTTTAACACACGAAGAGCCATTACACGCGCTTAAAGTTACTGCATGGTATGTTGTTTAAGCTGGAGGCGTCACCGGGCCTTATTTTTTCGAAAACGCGGCGAGTCAAACGACTACTGTGGACGACGAGCGCTACAGAGCCATGCTCAACGATTTTCTCCTTCTTCAATTAGATGAATTGGGACTGAAGAGCATATGATTTCAACAGGATGTGTCAACGGTGCATTTTGCAAGAGCCACAACCGAAATTCTGAGAGCTGCATTTCTAGGTCAGGCAAGATCGCCAATTTTAACCATCTCAGACTTCTTTTTCGGGAGTTTTTTAAAGTCACAAGCCTCAAACTCTTGAAGCCCTCAAAGAGAACATCCGTCAAAAATTCGAGGTTCTGTCGTAGAAAGTTCTGGCAAGAGGGATGGAAATTGAGCCAGAAAGGTTATTAATTCTGGAGGCAGCCATTTAGCCGAAATCATTTTTTCGACTTAATGGAAATAAATTGAAGATATCAACTACCCATTATCCAAAAGCAGAACCAAGTTTTTTCATTCATAACAAAAATCAGCTAAAGAACATTAATTGACAACTTTAGACAACCTCGACCTAAATACGATGTATGTTCAAAAAGTAAGGTGCCTTTTGAAATTTCGGGGCAATTTTTTTTTTTTTGCTACATTGGTACACATGTCCTGAACATATGTTCACAGTTTCAAACATATAGCATCCTTACTTTGTTTTTGATAGATAGAAAGGTTTCGTGTGCTCGGCGATTTCCAACTAAATAAAATAAAATTTGGAACAAAGAATTTGCATCAAATTTTGTGTAAAAAATGGAATCAAGTGCCCTTAAACACTTTAAATGTCGACAGTAACATACGGTGAGTCTGTTCTAAATAAAAAGAAGTGCTTACGACTTGTACAAGCTCTTCCAAGATGGTCGAGAAAATGCCAATGAGAACCTCGCTGTAGACGCCCCAGCACATCAACAAAAGATGTTAACGTCGAAGCTGTGAAGAAAATTCTTCTGGAAAACCGTCGAATTACCATCAGAGAAGTTGCTGAGGATATTGGCATAACGGTCGGCTCGTATCATGCAATTTTTTCAGATGCTTTGGGCATGAGACGTATGTTAGATATGTTTGTTCCGAAAGTTCTTAATTTTGATCAGAAGAATCGCCACATGAGCATAACTCAGGAACTCTTGAATGGCATCAATGATGATCCTAACTTGCTCGAAAAGATCATAATTGGTGACGAATCATAGGTATATGGTATTGACGTCAAAACTAAAGCCCAATCGTTCTAATGGAAGCGCCCAGGAGAGCCAAGACCGAAAAAAGTACGCCAAGTTCGATCAAATGTCAACGTTTGGCACATTGCTTTTTTCGATTACCGTGGAGTAGTGTATC
The DNA here is from genome assembly GCA_907269105.1 of Volucella inanis. NCBI lineage: Eukaryota > Metazoa > Arthropoda > Insecta > Diptera > Syrphidae > Volucella > Volucella inanis. Next base: position 36,535,630 of record OU026156.1, on the reverse strand, counting down.
AGGAGTTTTTACCTCAGATCGTACGGTCAATAAGGAGTATTAACTTGACGTTATGAGCCGTTTGCGAGAAGCAATATGAAAAAAACGCCCGGAAAAACAATTCATGGCTTTTGCATCAAGATAATGCACCTACTCATTCATAGTTGCTTGTGAGAGATTTCTTTAGCCAAAAACAATACGAAAATCATGCCTCAGCCACAATATTCACCGGATTTGGCCCCATGCGACTTTATTTTGCTCCCAAAACTGAAAAGACCTATGAAAGGACGGAGATTTGCAACGATCTGAGGGGGACTATTTTGAATGGGACAACATATTTTTATTATAAAAATATATATATTTTTTTAAATATAAAGTCACCTTATTTTTTGAGCACACCTTCTAGTGATGGCCAATACTAATGAAAGTACTAACTGAAGTCTATTGGGTATGTAATTTAATTCGAGCGGTTTTTTCTCAAAATTTGAACGTTTATTTAAGAAAAACATGTACAATAGTATTATTAAAAGTATTGCCCATCTGAAGCTATGACTTTTTCCTATCTTTCTGGCAATTTGTGGATCCCATCCCAAAACAACTGCGCCGGCTTGGCAGCCAAGAATGAATCAAGCCAATCTTTGATATTCTGCTCTGATGTGAACCGTATTTCAGTGAGGGCGTTCTGCATCGACCGGAACAAATGGTAGTCAGAAGGGGCAAGGTCTGGGCTATAAGGCGAATGGGGTAAGACTTCCCATCCACTGTTTTCCAAATAGTTCTTAACCGGAATAGCAACGTGGTCGCATATTCCGGGCGTTTTTCGGCTACTGCTCTCTTCAAACGGATTAATTGTGTTCGGTAGCGTTGTCCATTGATGGTTTCATCCGATTTTAGCAGCTCATAATATAGCACACCCATCTGATCCCACCAAATACAGAGCATTACCTTCGGGCCTTTTTATATTTGAGTAAAAAAAAATTATTGTTGTTTACGCTTCAAATGAATGACATATATTGAAATGACGTACAATGACAGTAGCTTTTCAACGCATGTTCCAATGGAATAATACAAGTTACGCCATCTCTTAGCAAACCCAATAGTTTGCACAGGGGTGAACTACGAATTTAGCCACGTAGAAGTTACGCAAGCAGTAGTAGATACGACGAATACCTGCAAAGTATGATAACAACCTGAGAAGTTACTATCAATACTGAATCCTAAGCTAGTGCAACAGCCGAACAGATAATAAGTATTACCTGTGATTTATTTGGACTGGTCACGGCTCTAACTAAAATTCGGCCATGATCCTCATTTACAAGGAGAGCAAGTTCATTGATTTTGTCAAAGTGTTTGCGTAGGATGGGTTGTAGGTCATCAACATAAAGTTGCAGTTAATAGTGGTACAGATTGATAGGAGATCGTTGATATACATGCAAAATAATATTATTCCAAGAATTGACTCTTGAGGAACCCCTTGACTTAAGGCCTTTAGCAAGGAAGATTTGTCTCCGGAAATTACTCTCTGAAATCTGCCTGACAAATAGCTAGGTATCTTGGGACGGGGCAAGTGGTGAGTGGTGATTTAAATGGACTTCAGATAAATGTTAAGAACATATGCCCGAAAGACGTACTCGTATGTGTCCACTTATAAGTCCATGTTTTGTGATTAGTTTTTAGCAACTTAAAAGGTATTGCAATATTCGCATTTAGTTCTCGGCTTGCCAATATAATCCAATCGTACATATGTTGAAAGCATTCAAAATGGTAAAACAAATTCACGGGAAACTAATGATCGAATGGCTGCATTGGGGTATAGTAGATTCTTCAAAAGCGTTGACACTGTTCTACTTTAAAAAAAAAAAAAATTAAAATTTTTTCTCCACTCAGATATACTATTCAATACATTACAGAGCGCCCATATAGACATTGTATTTGTATTTGTATAAGCCAAATAAACAAACTACGTGAATTTCTCAAAGTTCAAAGAGATGAAGGCTTTCCGGAAATTTGCCAACCAACGATAAAAATCGAAAAGTCCGAAAGGGCCAATTTGATTAAAACAAAGCAAAATACAGGAAATTGTTCTATGAAATCATTGATAATTTAAGTATGTCGATATCAGAAGGGTTTTCATCCTTCGAAAAATTTAAATATTTTCATTTATTTAATGGGAACAAATTTAATAAATTCCGCCAAGAAAATGTATTTTCTGAAGTAGGTACTTATCAATATGATTGAAAGCTGAAAGCCGAATTTGAATTCACTCAGCATCCGGCAGTAAGAACACCAGTAACAACTTCAAAGACGACAGCACCATTTGATGTCTTGCTCTCGATGGAGTCAAAATATATCTTCGGCTATAAGAATGGGAATGTGCTATAATTTTTGCAAGTGGCGCCAAGTGTCATTGTGCTTTGACATTTATGTTGTAGACAGATAGAGAATTAATTGGCAATAAGCAATGGAACGATACACACCTAAACAACGCGGAGTTATTGTTACAGCTTATTTGACCAATTTCTGGTCTGTTGTTTTAACGCAGCGCAAATTCTGTCGTCCTGTACCATGTGAGCGGATAATTTAGCATTTGGCTGACCGTTTCGTGCAATCTGGGTCCATTAGAGATGTCGCAAGATGTGGCCGTTGTTCGGCCGAGAAAATCACTGCTGTGGCCGAGGACGACCAAGAAAGCCCAGAAACATCGACGAGACAACGATGCACACAATTTCGTTCGTTGCATCGAATTTTGGTGAAAAACCTGAAGATGTTCCTTTATAAAGTGGAAACCGTTCATAAATTGCTGCCTACTGGCCGTCAAGTGAGATTAACTTACTTCCATGCTCTGTTAAACCTGGTTCAAGAAGAAGAGGATGATTTCGTATCCAAAATCATAAAGAGCGACGATGCCCATTTCCACTTTGTTGATTATGTGAATAATTAAAAATCACTGGGGCACGGAAAATGCACTTCACTTTCCATCAAAGTGACTGTTTTATGCGGACGAGGAGGGCGCCAATGGCAACACAGTAACCGTAACTGGTGGGCGCTGTAGACAGATGTTAAATGAGTTTATTTTTGCCGCAAGTTGCTGAATTGGGTCTCGAGCATTTTTTGTTTCCAGCAGGACTGAGCAATTGCTCACACAGTTCGGGCTACGACGGAGATTTTGAATTACTTATTCCCAGCCCCTGTGATCTCCCGATTTAAACGCCAGATCTGACGGCGGTAGACTTCCTACTTTGGGGCTTTTTGAAATTTCGTGTTAACCACAACAAACCACAATCCTTGCAAACCTTGAAAGCCAACATAAAAGAAGAAATCACCAATTTGGAGCCAGATATTTTGAGAGCAACAATTCAAAATGCCACAAAACGAGCACAGATGTGCATCAACTCAACACGTGGTCATTTGGCCGATATTATTTTTTCAACTTATTACCATCAATTTTACAACTTTAAATACACTTTTCGTGAAAACAGAGCTTTTTTTTTCATTTCTAACAAAATGGCAGCCAATTCACATTATGACATTACTTGTGGCCCACCTTGTATGAAGAAGAGAGTCGAAAACAGAAACAATACATATTTGTATTGGGAGTACAAACGAGCGAATATTCGCAAATTTTTACATTTCATTCACCGCTGCTTTTTTATTTAGTCGCAGTGACCTGCGAATCCAAATTGTAATTCGTTTCGATAAAAAAAATAAAAATATTTGAGGTTAAGTTCGTCCGAATGTTTTGGTCGGGCGAACGTAAACTGGATTCCACATTTATGAATTTAGTAAAATTCGCATTCGATTTGGCTGCGCGCATAGAGACGCGACAAAGCAATGAGATGCGAGAAGCGGTTTGAGAAGCAATGTGACACGCGTGATGGTGCACACAGTGAAGCTTTTCTGTATTGATCTTATACTTGTTGCGACACATTCATCAGCAAAGGAAGAGTTTTTAAATGAGGGTCTATATACATGCATAGGAACGGTGTTCAATAAGTAAGGTGACTTTATATTTTTTTTTTTTTTTAAATTTTTTTTACTCATCTATATTAATGTTGTCGCCTTCGCCTTTTTCCAATCCTCGAAGCACTTCTCATAAGCATTTTTTGGTATAGCTTTGACCTCTTCCGCCGATGCTGTTTTTATTTCCTCAATCGCATGTGGCCAAATCCAATGATATGGTGGCTGCGGCATGATTGTCGTGCTGTTTTTAGCCAAAAAATCTCTCACAAGAAAAATGAATGAGCAGCTGCATAATCGTGATGAATTGTTTTTCCACAATTCCGGACGTTTATTTGACCTTGAGATAAAAACTCTTGATGGATTACGCCACGGTAATCGAAAAAAAAAAACAGTGAGCCAAACGTTGACATTTGATCGAACTTAGCGTGTTTTTTTTCGACCCTGGGTGCTTCCATTGGAACGTTTGGGCTTTGGTTTCGACGTCATTACCATATACCCATGATTCGTCACCAGTTATGACCCTTTTGAGCAGGTTAGGATAATCATTAACGTCATTCGAGAGGTCCTTGATTCCATTTTTTACACAAAATTTTATGCAAATTTCTGCTCTATTTTTTATAATAATTGAAAATCGCCAAGGACACCATAACACGTCTAACCTTTCTATCAGTCAAAAGGTACTTGAATATGTGAACATATGTTCGGGATATGTGTACCAATACAGCAAAAAAAAAAATCGATAGTCGGATATACGTTGCAGGCGAAATTTCAAGACAATCAGTACCATACCTCCGCAGAACGAAATGAATCGCTTTACGCTTGAACAACGTTGGGAAGTATTGCAAACTTTTTTTTCAAAAGTAAGTGCTGTGTTGCTTAAACAGTGCGTTTATTGAAAATAAGTTTTAGCTGAAATGCAGCACCCATCGCGCATGCTGGCTTGCTTGCGGTTTGACGGTCGTCGTCGGGCTCTTGCTCAATTATCAAGGCTTCACCCATCGATGACGTTGTTAAATAAAAAGCTGGGATAGAGCAAAGTACTGGTCTTATCGTAACAGTTTTCAGATGATGCCACCGAAGGTAGCTACAATTTGACCAGTTACTAGCGGCTGGTCATAAATCTTGTTGGCGGCAGGATTATCGGTAGTTCCTACCAGAACTTAAATCATGGTACCATAGGAGTCACGAGCTCTCCGGATCTTGGCCTGGGCCTGACTTGTTGAGGTAGGTCCCCTTGTGGAAGCATCGTGATGGCTGTGGTTTAAACCCAAAGTGCGGGAAGGATGCTAGGCCTATTTTAGAGTAGTAAATAAGTACTTGATGCTGTGACCCTTAGATCAGTAAGAGGTTTTAAATCGTCCTCGACTCATACTATAGGTGGAACATGTGCCTCCAATACAAGTTCTGCTTTGGTCTTATACTATTAATGTAGGTAAGTGATGGCAAGACGTATCCTTGCTCCCATGGATATATGGGCATCCCGTGAAATTAAGTCTTGTCTTCCAGACAGGTCTTCACGTAAAACGATATCAACAACTCAACATTTCATGCACCAGTCTGATAAGAATTTTGCACAAAGATCTCGGATTATTCTCTTACCAAGTCCAATTCAAGGCAAACGACCATCCGCTTCGTCATCGGATCTCACTTTGGACCTCACAGCAGCTCGAATTGAACGTCAAATTTGGCCGAAAAATTTTCATCTCGGCGGCTACATTAACGAACAAAATTGACGCATCTGGGGATCAGAAAACCCTCACTCGATTGTCACGAGAGTGACAGTTTGATGCGGATTATGGAATGGTGGCATCATTGGCCCATTTTATTCGGAATATGCTGCTGGAAAGACCATTTCGGCCTATAGTAGCGCTACAAATCTATGATTACGGATTTTTTTGTGGGCTGAAATTAAAAACATGGACTTGGACAACTTTTTCCTTGCCAACACAGAGCCCATCAAACAGTCGATCTTTTGCGCGGTAAGTTCGGTAATCGTGTTATCAGCTGCTTTAGCAACATCAATTGGTTGCCGGAATTTGACCCCGTTAGATTTTTTTTATTATTTTTTTTTGTGGTGATTCAGGGCCTAAAAGTAATTATCGTCCAATCCATTCATGAGCCATTTTCATTCTTGGAAAATTGGGTTGACAGGATGCGATACTACGAAGACAGCAGAGGCAACCACATGAATAAAATCGTATTCCACAAATGGGAATGTTCGCATTTTCTAACTAAGAAAAGACATAACCTACAAAAAATTATAGATTTTTCTTCATCAAATAAAATAACTTTAAAAAGAAACTTGTATTTGAAGCATCCTGTATACATATATTTGTTAATTGTATATGTATGTATATTAAATTCCTACGAAATAGAAAAACGAAAGAAAAGGACGAGTTCCCTCTTTTATATCCGAAATAAAAAAAGATGAAAAAAAGTTTTCGAATACACTAGAATGTCATTTAAAAGTTTTGATTACATTCTAGAAAAAAATTTAACCTTTGATATTAGGAAATTGGTCTAATTTTACGAAAACTCCTATAACAGCGGATGAAAAACTTATAGTAACTTTGGGGTAAGTAGCGCAATTTTCAATTTTTAAACAATTTATAAAACATGAAACGAAAAAAATACATTAACATAAAAGAAGAGCAAAAAAGTGCAATCATATAATATTAAATTGCGAATGGCCTCTAATTACAATTATCAAAATAGTCTGCAAGAAATATTACGGCAATGTGGGGTTTTGCTTCTACAATTCCAATTCCGTGATGCGTTCGAGCATTCGCTGTCTGGAGAATATTGTTACTTGGAATAGCTAGACACCTGCTATTCATTCGGTGAAGTAAAAGATCCTGTGTGAGAAATTGAACTATGTAATTTTGTTGGTATGATACCTTGTGAGTGAGCGAGGTTAAGTATTAAAAGTGTGATTGTGTAGAATCCTTTGAACTTGCATCCATAAATTCATTTTGTTTTCGTACATGAGGAAACAAGCTTTCGAAAAACGATGGGTTTTTTTTTTTTTTTTTTTTTAGAGCTACTCAAGAAGCTGTAACTTGCATTTTTTTAATTTCAATCTTTTCTTGATTTTAGGTGGCGCACAGTTATACGCAATTCGAACACCCAAGTTCATCTCTCTTAAGATTGTCTTCCAAATTTACTTTTTCTCCTTGTTTCAGATTAACTACTTGGTCCACATTTGCTTCATTTTCTTGCTCTAAAAATAACATCGAGAAGAGTTGAGCTTATTAGGTGATTCAACTTCACCTATTTTTAATATGGTCAAACACTGTATTAGCCATCTGCACAACTTGAATCACCCGTGCCGAGGATAAGTCTGGTTGAGAGCCTAGTATGTCCAAAAATAGCTCAGTCGCGAACGGAGTATCAGGGGGTTCTCTGTATAGATGGACCTCTCTTTTTCCGCTACTTGTGGGATACCCAATGGATAAAACCTCTAAAATAATGAAACCTGAGACCGGTACTCCTTTAATATCGGTAGACAGTACGGTGACTGCACTGGCTATTGGTAAGGCTCATGCAATGTTGAGTGAAGGTAAAACCGTGGCAGGCCATGGTGCACCTTAAAAAAGAAAACGAATCGAGCCAAAATATAAACGCTCAAGCAAGTTTGTGGCAGGCCACGGTTTTCTTGCTGCAACAAAAACGTTTTCCTCAATAAAGAAATCAAAGGTTCAGTCGCGTTAGCAAGCCCTCACCAAGGCGCTCTACTTCAGACGTCGTAATGCTGTATAGGGTTTTTCCAATAAGGACTTGACAACTGTAAATTTAATTTGTGAACGCACTCTTTCAATAATCATCAAACTGTCACTGTCAATTTATTCAGTAAACTTAACATTTTCATCATGGTAAAGTATCCTAACGAGCAACGTCTGCAAATTATAAAAATTTTCTACAGATATTCGGAGTCGGTGACTGCAACTTTAAGAGCGTTAACTACAATTTTCGGTCGTAGTTCTCGCCCTAATAGACAGGCAATAACAAGTTTAGTGCAAAAATTTGAGTTTAAATATTCGTTGTGTGATATTGCCGTGACAGTGAAAATATCGCTGTCGTTCAGACGTCTCTAGCAAATGATCCAAATCAGTCAATTCCACAGCGTTCTCAAGAATTGGGCATGGCTCAGACCACATTATGGCATATTTTGCGTAAGGATCTTGGTTAGCACCCATACAAGATCAAGCTGACTCAAGAATTGAAGCCGATGGACCATTTGAAACGACTTACGTTCTCCGATTGGGTTCTGGAGAAGATGCGCCAAGATGATGAATTTCATCGCAAAATCATCTTCAGTGACGAAGCTCATTTTTGGCTCAATGGGTTCGTCAATAAGCAAAAATGCGTTATTGGTCGGATGAAAACTCACATGTGCTTCATGAATCACCACTTCATCCACAAAAAACAACTGTTTGGTGCAGTTTGCATGCCGGCGGCGTTATTGGGCCATATTTTTTTGTCGACGATAACGATCGACACGTTACTGTGAATGGTAAGCGTTATCGCGCCATGATCACCGATTATTTTTGGCTCGAATTGGAGGATATGGACTTGGACGACATGTGGTTTCAACAGGATGGTGCCACAAGCCACACAGCACACGATACAATCGATATATTGAAGAGTAAGTATGGTGAGCGTGTTATCTCAAGACATGTTCCAGTCGATTGGCCGGCTCGTTCGCGCGATTTAACGCCGCTTGACTATTATCTGTGGGGCTACGTTAAGACATTGGTTTATGCCAACACGCCGACGACGTTGGAAGAGCTCAGAGCCAACATTGAACGCGAAATCGCGGCCGTTTCGGCCGAAATGTGTGGCCTAATCGTTGAAAATTGGGTCCAACGAATCGACCGCTGCAAACGTGTCCGCGGTGGCCATATGTACGAAGTCGAGTTCCATTCATAAATGTTTTGATTGTACTTTAAGCCAATAATAAAGTTTTTGAAATATCTCAAATGGTTTGCCTTTTATTTAAAAAAAAGGTTGTCAATTCGTTATTAGTAAACCCTATACGTATTGAAAAAAAAACCCTCGGATCCATTCCGGAGGTTAAGAGAACAGCGGATATGAAGAGTAAAATAGAGTGGGTCAACAATATGGTAAACAACTCCTCCAAGAGCTAGACATGGTTGGAGGAAACTATGCCGGTTACCAAAAGGCCCAAAATTACAAAAACCTCATGGGTCTTCCATTGTCACATCTGTACAACTCGCTTATAGAATGCCCTGCCTAGCTGTTTATTTCCTAGTCATTATAATAAATGTATAACATTACACTGTTCTTGTAACCCTTTACGCATACGAAACCATTTAGTTGGTTAAGTTGGTTAAGAATCTTTGAACAAAATCATTTTTATTTGTTTTCTGCTCAGGATATGCACATACAAATAAATGTAAACAGTTTTCTCGCAAACAGATGCTTCCCATATCGCTTCGATTTATTGGCGGCACTGTGCGCGTAGCCTTATTCGCGGAGGACTAAGCGAAGCTTTCAACAACTACTTGATTTCGAGTTTTTTGAAGATTAGTCCAAAGACAAATTAAACTCTATGCTTTTGGAAAAGTAAAATTGTCACTTGCCTGTCATTAAATGTACTAAAATCTGTTGTGAATGGTCCTTTGGGACGACTGTAAACGTGCCATATCTATATAAACTATATATTAATATTTATGATATTATGTACATGCGCAAGACACCACTAGTCGTGTGTTAGATCCATTTCCCATACCTAGCAATTCGGCATTCAACAGCTCCCAAGTGTTCTTGTGTATATGAAATTCTAAAGAAAGGTCTACCCTCTAAATTTAAGGAAAACGGCGAGCCTTTCTCCTTTTAGGCGTAATGTCAAATTACCAAAACTACAACGAGTATTTTAACTCTGTGATTCACACCCAGATACACTTGCAAACAGACACTTTTATGGGTTGACATTTGCGAATGTCATTTCCTCCATGAAAAATCACAACAACAGATGAGCTACAGACATTTAAAATTCTCAGAATTACCCAAAAGTAATCCCCAGATTTGAGGAATGTTATCTATGTTAGATCCACCGGAATTTGTCTTACCCCTCTAGTAAACATAGACTTAGTCAAGTGTTTACTTACTCATTTTCTCCCATTTGTCATCCCTATCTGCTCTGGGATTATCCTTTTAATCCAGATTCGTCGAACCTCTGACTCATTATTCACAGTTCGCTCGTTTTTGCTTGCTAAGTAAATTGAGTTTTAGTTCGTAAACTTAAACAAATCAATTTACGTCATTCAATACGTCAAGAAATCTTGTTCCTTTTGCGCGTTACAAATATTTATTCCTTTTTTCTAAATCAACAGAGAAGGAGAGTATGAATTTGAAAAAAAAAAAGGATAACCAAGAAGAACAAAGGAATGACTTTCCGATAGCTAAGACCAAAAAAAAGACTCAACCCTCAACTTCTTGTCCGGAATCACGCAAATTGAGTTTGCCTGGAAATTTGAGTCTGTGATAAACGTGCGTACGTGCTCAAGTACGTGATATCCGTATGCGTAAATCGAAAAAGGTCTCACATACCGTGAATCATTCACTACTTACGCTATCACATTCCTTTTGTTTGGAGCCATTTCCACACCCCCACCCGTTTTAAGTTCAAAGGGATACTTTTGTTTCTTTTCACCAACAAAAACAAGAACTCAAATCGATTAACTCAAACACTTGCTTGCATTTAGGCCCATGTTACACTCGTTTGTGTGAACGCCCACCCTCCTTTTTGCATTAGTGTGTTGACTTTCCTTTAGGAAAGTAGGTATGCATATCTCAGAGTTTGCCTTGGTTTACGGCTCGTTTTGGAATCTTTAGATTGGTATTTTTAGATTTCATTCTGATTGATTTCGAATGGCGAAAGACGAACCGGATCGGTTCTCTGAAGGGGATAGTTCATAGGCGCCATTAAAATCGTCAGAAAAGATTTCCATCCTCTAAAAGTTAGGAACATGTGAGTGAAGATGTATGCTTCTGCAACACACGGCAAACGACAACGTGGAAAAGACAATGGGAACGGTTAAGTGGAGGTTTCTTTTGTAGGAATGAAGGACCGATGCTTGTGGCTTGGTAAAGCTTTGGATAGGGCACACAATGAGTTGAGAAAAATATATACAGAGACTTTGAGTGTGGCTAAGAGTTAGAGTGGACAGGTTAAAGGGTAGAATGACTGTAAATTATAAAGGAATATACTCGTACAATGGCACTGGCAGTCAACAGTAATGGCTTGGAAAAATCTTGTCAAGAGTTGTTAATGATGTTTTTGAGTAGCATTAAATTTTTACAAATGGAAAAGCTTCCTTTGTGGCCAAAGTGGTCCACAACGGGTGTTCCAAAATTCTCGCTAGAAGTAATTTTAATAGAAAACAAAGGATTTTTATTAAAAATTATTTATAGTACAAGGCTTTGTTGACAAATACACACTCTTTTGTCGAAATTTTTCGTGAAAGTTTGCATAAATGCTGTTAAACTTGCGATCAATTTGCTCCTTCAAAGCGTGAGTAGTTGAAGGCTTATTGGCATAAAACTTGGGTTTCAAAAACTACAAAAGACAAAAATCCACCGGCGTTAAATCACACGATCTATGCGGGAAATTTTGATCACTAAAATGGAAAATTACAAGACTTTACATATGGCACCGTTTTGTTGAAGCCACATGTCGTCCACATCCATATTTTTGAATTTGGGCAAAAAAAAAAAACGAATTTTCATGTCGCGATATCATGTTATTGCCTGACCTGCCGCATGTTCAAGGATGAATGTCTCCAGTTCAAAGTGCCCACCAAACAGTGACACGTTGTGGATGTTTTCGACAATTTTGACTATTAACAAAGCCATTAAGATGAAAATGAGCCCCATCCACTTGTTATTGTTCGTAGGGTTCAGTTCCTGAGTCAATTGCACTTTGTATGCATAAAGATGTAAATCTTTCGTGAGAATACGCTGTTAACAGCTTCTCAAAATGTCCAATTCTTGACCACGGTGCCGAATTGATGTTCCTAGACACTCAGAACACTCTCACGAACTGCTTCGATGTTTAATCTTGAACGACTTGATAAAGAACGGCCAGAGTGTCTAAGATCGCTAATTGATCCAGTCTCATTGAATTTTTGAATTAATCTCTTTTTCTCAGGTAGTGCTCCATTTATAATAGCCCTTAACTGTAATGCCGGTATCTATAACAGTTTAAATTGTTCAAAGAATATACAGGTACACATGTGTCCAACCAGAATGCTGATTTAAGTGAGAAACCCAAATTCCTCAGAGGACATCGAGACTAAGGGATAATCTGAGGATTTGTGAAATATAGTGGTAAACAGTTTACCGAGTCCAAAAATACCAACCACATTGCCATAAAAGGCACTCGGAATTCTACTCGAGATAGATCAAATCCAAGCTATTGCAACCTCAGCAGTCGGGTTTGTATATTTCAACAAAAGGTATTGAATTTGATAGGCTTCTTTCTTTTAACAGATGACATCTATAAATCCTAATCGTTGAATTTTATTACGAAAATTCACATTCAATCGCGGCAATAAAGAACAAAATTGGATGCCAAATTTGGAAGTAATTATGCGCCTTCCGAAACGTGTGTACACAGCATAATCAGAAGATTCCAAAAGATGCCATTGGCGCAGGATCTACAGACACCGAATAGTGTTTGCGCCGAACATTCAATAAAAAGCAGTAAAGAAAATTCTCGAAAACGACCCACACATCTCTCCAACGTATGGTATTTTGACGAAAGATTTGGCTCTCCATGCATAGAAGGTCTCATTAACACAAGAACTGAATCAGGCAGAATACCAGCAGCGCCACCGTATGTTCAAGGATTAACATACATCCCGGAAAACATGCATACTGACATTGATTTTTGCAAGAAAATCGTATTTTCGGATGAGGCCCATTTCCACATTTTCGATTACATTAATAAGCATCTTAGGGGTGGCCGTGGTGTAGTGGTATATACATACACTCTTCAAGCAGAGGGTCGCGGGTTCGAATCCCGTGCGAGGAAATTCTCTGAAAAAGTATTTTCGTAGAATTTGCATGTAGTTATATGAGAATCCCGTCGGCGTCAACTCTGACATGAAGGCATAACACTGATGTTGGAGTGGTTGCTGGCTGGGCTAAATGTAACGAACTTACAACTAGCACGTACTGAGACCCACTGGTTGAGGATGCACTTGCTCGTCCCGTCCAGTTTGACAACCACTTCTGGGAAAAATATCGAAACCTAATACACCTGAGTTCAAACTACTACACCACCCGTCCGCGCCCTAGAGAAAAGCCAGTAAAAGGGTATTCATATCCCCACGAGTGATTCAGGTGATATCAAAGCACTCAAAACGAGTACCTGTTTGGTGCGGTTTATTGACTGTACGTATCATAGGGTCGTACATTTTCGAAAGTAGGTCGGAAAAGCCATTACGGTCAATGAAGTGAGCTACCGAAACATGGTAAACAATTTTTTGTAGCCGGAGATCGAGGATATGGATACGGACAACCTCTGTTTGCCACAGAATCGTGCTACGTGCCATATAAGTCTCAAAACAAACGAGTTATTATGCTAGAAGTCTCCTGACCGCTTAATTTCGAGTTTCGGAGACATTCGTTGGCCGCTAAGATCGTACGACTTAACAGCGTTAGACATCTTTCTTTGGAGCTATGGTAAAGGCTAACAGCCATGAAGCAGCCATTGCCAAGATAGAGCACCAATTATGTGAAAGAGTGATTCAAAATTTCGAGTAAAGCGTGAGGGTCTGGGAACAGAGTCGAGTCGATTATTTGAAAGATATGCACATATTCATAAATAATCTCCATGCGCCTACTCTAAGCCTACACCTCTCTTCTTGAAACACTCTTCAGAAACAAATCGTGGGTTATGATAAGCCTAACAACACAAACGTTTTGGCAGCTTCAACATTATGTGCTGAGCTCCTGCATTTAAGGAGATTCTGATTCCTTTGTAAGAAAATTGGTAAAAAGGAAGATGTCAAGTTCATTAAGAAAGAATATCTAATGGAGTTGGTGAAATCAAACTACATGCCATTTCCGATTAAAAACAGATTCTAGTTTTTAGATAATCTTTAAGTCTAGAGAGCAGGTAACCTCTATTAACAACCTGCATATCATAGGGAGCAGCGCTTTAAAGATGGTATATCGGTCGGCGCTATATGTGCTGTTCACTGATTTTGAAAAGGTTTTCGAGGGCGTCAACAGAGAATTTGTTTTAAATTCTTTTGCGGCTGTGGATCAAAATCTCACGCTTTGTATATGAGTACAGTAGATACGGATCTGGAATAACTCCGTTTGTATTTTGTATTCATCATAAATCAGAATTGTGGGGCAATGCTTTAGGAAAATAAAGTGTGTTCACACTTTGACAAAAGACAGGACTAATCGGGACAGACTTTGTTTAGTATAGATGGCCAATGCTATGAGACTTCATATCGGGCTTCTATTGCTTCGATCGATTGTCAAATCTATGTTGGTGTAGCAGCTGGAAAATGTGTTCAACTATCATAAAAAAGCGTTGTCTTGAAAGATGGTGCGAATTTTTTCATTTCCTTCAACAGGCTGCATATTAAAAATAGAATATGTAGTTGTCACCACTGGCCGTGGACACTGTCTGAGAGGCTTCCATGTAACAAAGTTTGGCATATATCAAAAGTATATTATACTTAAGGCTGGACCCGGGTAGAAAGAATATTTCCCACAGATCCACGTGATAGCACAATGGAACTTGCATGGTCTATAAATGTTAGTTTTAGGCGAATGGAATGTTCCACTAACAAAAGATAAATGAAAAAATTAACGTAATTAGATGAAATATAGAAACTTGGAGTTTATATGCATCTTACAAATAATTAAGGAGCAATGCGTGTGCTTTCCATGAAATTCGAGAAATCACTTGTAAGCGCAATTGAAGCTTTTACCTTTACGGTATGAATCGTGTAAGTGTTCTCTATTATACCATCTACACCATTGAACATAGAATCGAACAAGACCTTAATCAGTTCCCTATTAGTGGTCCAAGTACTAGCATTAAGTACCAATTGAAAGGCATATTTAAGGTATGAATTCGTCTTTTAATGAACAGTTGAGGCATATCTAACATCTTTTCAAATTGCGGAGTCATAGCACTCGGTAATTGACTACTGCATATCGAGCCAACCGACAAGTTAAAGGACTCTTCTTGCGATTCAATTTTAAATCATTACCACCGCTAAGCTTCCGCCTTTAAAATCATGATGGAGCCGCGGTTCTTTCTTAGTTTTTCGATAAACATAAGTAGCTGTTTTATCGCTTAGAGTAACAGGACTCATCCCATCAGCGCCTAGTAGCTAAAGCCTAATGCGAAGTGATCTTCTCCCCTTCACTACCACTGCAAGATTCGCAGGAGGTAATGGCACTTATACTTAGCAAATTTAGATACTAAGCAATAGTACCTTGTTTAGATACAGTACAGTTTCGGCTACAAGGGGACGACAGAAAGGCCTCTGATTTCCTAAATACATCTAGAGATGTCTTTGATGGCAGTGTGCAACCTGGAGATTCAAGCTATCTACGCTTGTGCTCAAAAGAGATTGAGGCATCGATGAAACAGGACGCAGACGCTCTCGAACTTAATTCGCGCAATCGAACTAGTTTGATGAGGTGATGAGGTAAACCACCAACCACAGGTAAGGCTTAAAGCGCCGAAACAGACATATGTATTTTGAACACTCCGCCAGTTCTTCACAATATAGTTTATTGCTATTAGGATGGACTAAAAACCTATATGTGTTGGTGCACTCATCGTTAATTATGACTGATCTTGTGGCTTCTTCAGAAGTGACTTCTAAATGTCGCATATTGATCTTCTTTGCATTAAAAAAAATGTTGTTGAACAAGTTCGTGAGTTACAGATGAATTGACTTCAGTTCTGAGCCTAGTTGCACAAGACCAAACGGGATTTCCATCTAGACCACATTGCGTGCTCTTATAAACTCGGACAATACAATCACAAACATTTAGCCCTTGGAACTCTAATTCTCAATCTAATATTGCTAGACGACAGGGAGATCAACAACAACATTCTTTATTTGGATAGTGTGGTGTGAACCGATATTGTAACCAAATTCGATGTAATCGTTAACCCAGTGCTTCAGACAATCGCGAATAAAATAGACATGCTGAGCGTGACATGAAATCCATCGCAAAAATCACTTGTACCATTTTGCATGCAAAAAATCTTACAATTAAGCTGTGGGTAGAAGCAGTGAACACTACAGTTTTCCTTATTAATGGGTTCGGCGCAAGTCCTGAATAACGGAAAAGTCCTTTCCAGCTCACAATCCACAAAATTTTTGGCACCGGAGTATTTATTTATGTTCCTAAGGAAAGGCATCGAAAGTGGGACCGAAAGTCGCGACATGAGTACTTCGTTGGGTATCCTGAAAATAAAGAGTTATCGTATCTGATGGTCTGATACTAATTAGATCGATATTTCTCGTAATATTGTTTTTAAAAATGAGTTTCATAATTCTATTATTTCAGTACCCAGCAATCCTGATACAGAAATAAGATCTTAGTGGAACATGGTGCTTCGAAGATAGACATTGTTATGCACCGTAGTTTGAATATGATGGAGCATGACTCGAAAGAGTATGACTAATGTACTAAGTTGGAGTCAGATGAGGAAAAGTATTTGGAATAAGATCAGTCACCTCCATATATAGAAGGTCACAAGATGTGGAATTCTATAAAACAGTGTCGATAATGCAGCAACTTCGTATTTACAAAAAAAATATGCCTTCTGCAACGTCCAGCATCGTAACTAGCATGTTAGAAGGGTACACAATTATAAACGAATGTTTCGAGCCCAGGGAATATCGTCAAGTGATAGAATGAGTTTACATATGCCAGAAAGTGGAAAGTGGCGATAGATGAGGAAATCGATGCACTCCATCTTAATAAAACTTGGGATTTCGTGTTTCTTCCAGACAACAGAAAAGTGAATGGCAACAAATGGGCGTTTAAAGCGAATCTGTCAAAAGATGCCAAGGTTAACTGGTACAAAACCTGCCTTGTGGTGCTAGGATTTACTCAGAGTAAAGGAACGGACTTCACAGAAACTTTCAGCTCAGTTGCCCTGTTCACATCTATCAGAGCGATTATTGCGTTCTTGTTTTGAAGCAGTTTCTCACCAGACAGCCTTTCTTAATGATCAGTTGGTGGAGGATATATACATATCTGAAGATTAAATAATGTTGAGACTGAAAGTTCGTACTTGTTCTGTAACCTTTGACTAAAGCTATCCAAAATTTATAAAAAACAGAGTTTAGAATCAAAATGTTTTGCTCTGTTGTGTAGTCAGTACGAGTAGAAATTGAAGCATAATACCTAGATCATCATCGATGCTGTCACTCTTCATCTACAAAGGTTTTGGAATACCATACATAGGAATAAACACACTGCACTGAGATCTTTTAGATCTACCGAATCAGAAATGACTCCAGAAGAAATGACAAAAGACTCCAGTGAATGCTAAAACAAGAAACCACAGATCGGTCGGCATGTAAAAAGTAAAAACAATTTATTCAATCCGTCAAAAAAAAGACTACCCAGCTAACTTGAAAGGGACTGGACCAACGCTACTGAGTTAAAGGGGAAAGAAACGTATTGTAGAACTCACAATAAAGCGGCTATTTTGATGCCCTAAGCCACTCGTTTTTAAAAGAGTTTTAAAAAATAAAATTAATAAAATATAATAAAGTATGCTTCCAAAAGAAACTGATCCTATCTAGGATGCTACCAAAAATGATTTTCCTCCCCCACAACAGACAGTAAGTCTACGACTCTACAAATTCCCAGACAGAATGTTGCATCTCTTGGTCATAAAACACAGTGTTGCTTCTCACTTGTCACTTATAATTATCTCATAAAACAATCTTTAGCATACATAACACAAAAAAAAAGTAGAGAAATATCTCATTTCTGCTCAAATGTTAATTGCACAATCAAAATCCGTAGATAATTCAATAAAATCGAGTTCGCAGACCCCAATTCCAATTCATATTTTAATTCCTGTCGCGCCAACTGGGCAATTAACTTGTTTGTCTTCGAATGTCAATCAACTGGGAAAAACGAAAGAAATAATTCAAAGTCCTACGCACTACTCGTACATTCAAATATATGATCGCGTAACTTTGTATTCGTATCTGATAGTAAAAATTTTAGCGGAATCCTCTTCATTTTAATTTGTTTCTATAATTCATAGTTTCAACATCCTTCTCCTCCGAAAATCTGTCATCATGGCAGGTGGTAATAGCTCTTGATATCAAAGAGTTGCACTAACAGTTAATCAACTAACAGTGACACTCCTGTTGCTGCGATGGCAACATCTAAATCATTTATAACCAGACAATACTGTTTCATTTATCATTTCTAAAAATGTTGAACCAAAGTATTTTTGAATCAGCGAATTTTTACTTGCAATTTTGAGTATCTATCTAATGCATCGGCGAGTTTGTCGTTTGTCGCGAACAAAAACATAAGAGACAACAAACAAAGTAGTCACCTCCACCGGACTGTAAACCAGAGTAGCACCTCCTGCAATGCCGCCGCCAATCCAACTTATGCAACAATTTCGACTCAATACGAAAATTCAGGCAAAAATCCGTCGTAGGCTTTGCCGTCTTAACGTTGTATCTAGTATCTACCGAGAGTTCTAATTGCACTAGAAATAAGAAATACAAGAAATGCTTGAAAATAGAATCTCGCACACTACTCGTACACAGCACGAATGAATGTGTCGCCCGAAATATGACAAAACCAAAATAAAAAACAGTAAAATTGGAACCAAAAGAAATTTTTACAATTTTTAAGATATTTTTAGAAGCGTTCCCAAAAGCGGTGGGGAGCAATGCGCCGCACCGGTCGAACACTCTGCGATTTATATGTGTACCGCTTTCGATTTACCAAAGGTGACAGTAAGCAGACTTCACCGATTCACAAGATCAAAATCGCGCATCGCAGTTGACTAGGAATTTATTTTATTTTATTTTATTTTTTTTTTTTCTAAATACGAGTACCGACTACGAGTGTACGTACACAACTCAAAAGATAACATCTGGGGGTGATTTTTGGGAGGAACCAAATGCTCATTCTAGAACAAAAGTGCACAACAAACACTTGTTACACAATTAACAGGGTGCCACTGCACACAACTCAGATATAATTATCTGTGTAATTTACGATTCGATTAATTGTTCGTTTGCCTTGGGTTTATTCGCATTTATCCGTTGATTTCGCAAACAGAACAGAACATCACAACAATGGTCGACACTGGCAGGCTGACAAATCAGTCGCTGCTTACCGTTTGAAGATACACAATTAGATTAGATAGACTTTAGCCACACTATTCGTATCTGCGATAGTCGTCAATATTTTAACGCGACAAAATTGCACAACGATAAAGTCATTTAACTACACACTGACGCGGGGGTGTGACAATAAGGGCTATGTGGCAAAATTCCGACTGAAGTCTAGAGCGCGAATAAAGACCAACAAGACTGCAGCGATGTTGGCAGAGTAGTGATCTTTTTTTTTCCGTACGACGACCGATACTTCTCTGACGGTAAGTTTTGCTGATTCTGTGTGTAGTCGTGTATTTGGAACGGCAATAGCGCACTCCTACTTCTCTTCCTCCTCATCTTTGTTGGATAAAACTGTCACAATCATAGAAATTATACTTACGAGTACTTAAACGTGAATCTGGCATTTGTTTTGACGTAGGTGAAGGTGATAGGAGGTGGAGCGCAAAGATGCTTTGGTGATGCTTTTCGTCTTGTGGCTTGTTGCGAGTACGTACATATATGTGCTTTGTTGTAGAAGGCCTATTTAATGCGGTTTGTGCAGAGTGTGTAGAGTGACGCGCAGAGTGATTTGTTAGTGAAGCTGTCGTTAACCGGCCGGCGGCAGTAAGGGATTCATCGAATTCACTTTAGCTGTCAGTGAAGCTGCGATTGAGTGATGACGTCAATTGTTTAGTTTTGTTGATGGCTAGGCACTACATAAAAGCAAAGGGGATGAAAAACCGTTGACAGATGTGCATGTGATTGCCCTACTTTCGGTAGCAACGTGATCATGGTTTTTTGAATTTAGATGCTTTAGCAAGAAGATTTCATCAGCTTGGATCTCTTTCTAAGATTCAGTGAATAGAAGTTATAAGATATCTTTCAACTTAGCCTCTATCTTTCAACGTAAATAAGGGTAGTACTATACTTCTACTTAAATGAGATTTAACGTCTCTTACGGCCACTCCACGGTACTTGTCAGACATATAGTACAACCTAAGGTAGCTACCTGAGAAATTGTTCCTTGTCATATCTATCTTGCACCATCTATGTTTGATGTCGGCAGTTGGTTTTTTTTCCCATAATTAATAAATTAGAGACGTTTTTTGATTACCAATGTATTCTTGGCATCTTTCATCTGTTGATAGCGTGGCACAGCTCATCGCAAATCTCGAAATAAGAAAGCTTCAACACATTAGAAACCGACCAAACACAACAACGCCTAAGCACACTTATATTCTTCACACTTGTACTAAGTGTAAGGCAAATTTATTTTACATATCCTTTTGATGGGACATTTCGGATATGGGATATGGATTTTCGCTAAACAAGAATGTTTACTATAGTGATTATCAATGTTGTCGTAGGACAAATGCCTAAGAAATTCTCCTACAGAAAAGCATGTCAATGGTTAGAAAATAGACACTTCTAGTCGAATTCCCAAACATTCACTACACGATTCTACAATGCAAACCAAAAATTATAGTACCGGATATTTTAATATTTTCTTGTTGATCTATGGCCTGTGTTAGTGGCTTTTGAAAACGGATCAACCTAGTTCTCAATATAAAAGAGGTGATTTGCTTATAGTCAAATTGACTGAATTGTGTAAGCAGATACGCATCATCTCTGTGCTGGTTTCAAAAAGATATTTTAGGTAACTGAAAAGTGAATGATCTACAGAACAAATAGGCATTACTTCATCAGAAGTTGAACGCATTTGTAGATTCCGTTCCTACCAGCAGTATTTCAGCTAGAAAACCAAGTAGAAATGACCAATAGACAATGGATACTATACCACTGCTTAACTTTTATACCAACCTCTTGAAGGCGGAGCGGAAAGAAAATATTTCTGTTTACTGTTTTATTGTAGTAGATGCTAAAAAGACTCTGCCATTTTATAGGCACTTGCAATTTTAATCAAGGAAACCTTAGATTACTACTTGTTGTATAGCAAAAGGCTTAACTCGAGCTTTAAGTGCTCTTCTTTGACCATTGAGCTCAGCCGAACCTAGTCGGGCATGCTGTATTTTGAAAACTTAACTCTAACAATAGGCTTCAATCACCAAAATTTATCGATCGCATATCCATAAATTAAGTTCAATTTGGGATGATTGACATACTGACATTCTTGATCTGTCCAAACAGTTGTGGAAAAAAAAGATCTCCCAGATAAAAAGTATGGTGGTTGGGAACTGTAGAAATAGGGTAGGTAAAATTCCTGAATAAACCAAACAAGACCTTATCCGGGCTAGTCCGACATGTTTTTAGCTCAGGCCGGTAAGAATTTCAGAGACTAAACCAGGGTATTTAAAAAGAGATGACGGCGGATAAGCCCTTAATAGACCAACGGCAGCGTTCACATCCCCGAACGAGCTATTGGCTCCTCTGACCCCTTCTTCTAGGCTGATCAACAATGAAACTAGCCCTCCAGGTTGGCGGTAATTTTCCGAGCATAGACAAAAAAAAAGTTATGAACCAACAACAAGCCCCTATTTTTGACAACCGCTGAAAGCGAAGCAAGGACAACAAACTTCGGATCTCCACGTGGAATTTGAGGTCCCTTACTAGGCCGTATGAAGCCGATGTTATCGCCTCCAAAAAATATGATGGAATGGATCGGACAAAAAGAGGAATAAAAAACTGCAACATCTACTACGGCGATGATTATCGACGTCACGGGATGCGGACTCGTTGTTAGAGACGGATTTAGACAAGAAGTCTTGAGTCTCCGGTATGTACAAGAGCGCCTAGCAACAATCGGAATTAAGCTGCGTCGGGAAGCTACAGTCGCAAGACATTGTCAAATCCTACTCTGATCAAATCTCCCTTAACCTATTAAACGGTCCTATGCCACCAGCACCAAGTACCGATGCTGGTATCTTTGGCAGCATTGCAGAAAATCCGTCAGAGATGCCGCCTCTGATGTGCTAGGTTTCACTCGTCCACCACAACAAAAAATCCTGAGCAAGATGCATACAAAGTAGCGTTAAATAGAAAGAGATCCTACTGCTTGAATTAGATTTTGAATTTTGCCAAAAGGTACAAAAACATTCGACGAACATAAACCCTAAAATGAAGCATTTAGACGAACAAGGAAACATAGTAGTAGTGTCATATCTAAACTTGATTCCAACAAAGCTGCTAGAACGAATAGCCTGACTTCTGAGCAATTCAAAACTTTCATCTGTAAAATATGGAACCTCAGCATCATTTATCCGATCCTCAGGAAGCGGATCATCTGAACTGCGCGAACTACAGGGGCATCAGTCTTTTTGACATTGCCTTCAAGTTCCTCTCTGCTGTATTGTGTGAACGCCTGAAGCCGTTCCCCAGCAACCAGATTAGTAAATATCAGAGAAGCCTTCCATCGACCAAATATCCACACTACGGCAGATATTGGAAAAAAACCCATTTTGTGTTCATGGGTTCATCGGCTTTAAGGCCACTTATGACAGCATCTATATGTACGAACTATACAGAGCAGTGCCTAGTTTTAGTATTCGCACCAAATAGGATGACGGTGGGAATGCACGCTGTTCCATCAAGGTCAGTAACGGTCACCGAGACCTTTGATGTCTAAAAAGGATTTAGAAGACGATGCACGCTCATGGGATTTCTTTAACATCATTCTTAAAAGAATAGTGTAAGACTAAACACAAAATATACAATATTTCAAAAGTCCGTCCATATAATCACATACGCCGATGATAATGACATAATCGGAAGAAAGCAGCGTGATGTAAGTGGCGCTTTCACGAGTATTGAAGTCGAGGTGGTGAAATGAAGATCTCTCCGATCTAACAAAGATGACTAGAGACACCTTCATTCTCTGTTACAAACACAAATTCTGGAAGCTTTTCAAGGGTTCTCTTAAAATATACAGAAAAGCAAAAAGTCAAAAGCTTAGACCGAGTACTGCCACTCCATTGAAACTCTCAAGGATTTCATTAAACTAAGCAAAACTCTGTCCAAAGAACGCTCTAATCCGACATGCATAAAACAGTTTGATGAAACATGGGCAAATCAAACTTAAGAATCACTAGAACTCCTAATGAATACTCTTTTTCCGGAATGCAAAGATAACGGCTCTGGTGTGCAGGCAGCCCAGGTAACTCAACCCGTAATGAATAGTTGACTAGAAATCAGCAGCAATTCCACTAAGAATTTAACCTCCCCATTAAATATTGGATGCCGTGGAGAAAAATAACCACGGAGCCCAAGCATCTTTCTCTCTATCTCTATCCAATTTTTCAAAAACCCTTAGCATGTGCTCTGGCATTTTAAGGGTAGAAATACACTCCTGAGTGTTAAGTTGCTAAGTTCAAAAGTTACTGCCCTAGTTAAAGACCTTTTGCCGTGGCTGCCCTCGACCTAGAGACGAGTCCGAGTCGTTTTAAACCCTAATATCGGCAAAGGTCAATGATTTGTGACCCATTAGCCTTACTTGCTTCATACTCAAAACCCTAGAAAGTATACTGAAGATCCATATCCGAACCTCTCTCAAAAGAGCTTCTCTATCCCCACTGCATGGTGTGGTGCATACGATTAAAAAATATATCAAAACGGTGTACGTTAGCCACCTTCCTAGACATACATAGAAGGTGCCTTCAATAATGTGCACACTGAATTCTAAAATCTCTCACTTAGCTTGGTACAAAAGATTCCGTAAGCAACTCGATCATATCTGTGCTAAAAACTAGAATTATTCAGTTACAATTGGCGGATAGCCTCAGAATCAAATCCATAGATAGAGGTACACCGCCTTTTCTATATCTCCTATTCATCAACGATATCACAGAGAGGTCTATTACTAAGCTAAGCGCTTGGGAATTGGCTTTAATCCGCATAAAACTGAACTAATGCTAATTACCATTAAATACCGATTTGTACTACTTTGTCGTCAACCTTGACCACAAGCTTCAATAGAAATTAAATGTAGAAAATAGGTTAAAGAAAGCAAAGGATGAGGACTTCAGCTTAGGATGGTACTCTAGATGTACATTACCGTAGTTTGTTCCATTCTTACTTATGGATGGCTCGTGTGGTGGTCCAGCTGGAGCAAATCCTACAACTTCACAGAACTAAGCAGAGTCGAATGAACATTGGGACCACAGAGGCATTACAAGCGAGCCCGACAGCTCTCAATGTGCTACTCAATACCTATACTGCCCCTGGACTTCGTTACATCGTTTTGTGCATTCCTATTAGACATAGGGAATCGGAATTCTGGTTTCCGAAACCCTATGGTCATAGTAAAGATCCTGATTTCTTGCCTTGGAATTTGACTACGACCATAAGTCAACCACGATACCTTAACTCAATTTTAATAATAATATCTATGTTCACATTCCGAAAAGGACGAAATAGAACAATAATTTACCCCTATCGAAATATCAAGTATCGATCTTCCCCGATGGCTCCAAGAAAGATGGCCTTTTAAATTTTTCGAGTGTCTTCCAGACTTACTACCCATTAGAGAGGCCTGCGAAATACTTGGCCTCAACTCTATTACCATAAACAACATAGAAACCTTTATTGACAGTTAGGCTGCCATCATCGCTTACTCTGTCCTCTAAACTATGCTGGTAGAACAGTTCAAGGAAACTATCGCGCATGTAAGCGGTCAGTTTAATATCGCTCTCCTCTGCATACCTGGCCACCGTAACATAGAGGATAATGAGAGAGCCGAAGTCCGAGCCAGATGAGGCTCAACCTTCGAAGTTCCTTCCCCTTTCTCTCTATTCCAAACCTTCGGTTGAACAGTCTAGCCATTATTTACAGACGGATATGGCCCGCCAATAATTAAAACTGGACGAAACTTTCGCACCAAAGCAGCAACAATCACAGCAGTTAACGCAGGTCACTGGCAAAGTAATTCACTCGCCGCCAAGATAGGTTTTCCTTTTAATCGTAGCTGTAACAACTCAAACGCCAAGGAAATCCTATTACATTTTCTCTGTGCCTGCCCGACAGTAGATAGAAGCAAGTATCGCACACTCAGTAAACTCTTTTGCTACATCTAAAGGATGGATTTGAAAATTACGGTCTCAGCAATAACCTTCAACATTTACTTGAAGTTCTGGTAGGACCTTACCTGATGATCACTTCTTACTATTTAATTCAATAAAACTTGTCAGTAGTAAGGGAGTTCTATACCATAAGTCTGTACAACACAGTTAAAGAAAACAAATGTACCAAAATATATATACAAATTCGGTAGAAAAGATGCACAAAAAGACAATACAAAGCCTTTTTTTGCCTCCACAAAACCAATTCACCGGAACCGATTTCTACACATTACAACACAAATGCTTTTTTTTATTTAAACTTCCGCTGTAAAAATTTGTTTAATTTTCCATGAGGCACTAAGTGCAATTTAGTTTTGATACGAAAATGCAATGTGAACTGCAATTTCAAGGATTCATTTAAAAAAAAGGTTCAATCCATCAATGTCCTTTGTGTGCGCTCACTCATCATGTGCATATGGAAAACATTGCGGCATTTACCTGCAAGGTTTAACGACAACAACGACTCCAAATTTTGCTGACGCAAAATAAAGTAATATCCCTCATTGCCGACGGTGACAGATAAAATATGTCCTCTTTCACTATTTGGAAATGAAAATTGTTCCCGGTAGCCTGCAACGACATCCATCAACATTCCATCAAAGGCAATTACTCGCAGGCACTCATATGGACGCTTTCAAAGTTCTGAAAATCATTGCCATTTGACACAGGACTGTTTCGAACCAATTTTCTCTATCCAAACTATTCAATACCCTAAAATTGGGGTTCGATTACACTGAAATGTTGCCTCTTTCCAAAGCTTACCGGACATTGTGGCTGAACAAGGTAATTTCCACTGAATTTTCCCCCGAAGAACAATAAAGAGAACTAGCCCGCTTCTAATTTCTACTTAATCAAGGCCACCCCTAAAGAGAGACCTTTTCAGAGTGAGACATAAGCAAATGTTCAGTTTGTTTTAATAGTAAAATTGAGAAGTGAGACTCCATGATGACACCTCAATTTATCTCTTCCTCTTTAGATTTGTTTTCTGCTTGTGTGTGCCAAAATGACAAGCGCTAAAGGTAATCATCATGTCGTTCATTTGCACCTTTGCGGAAAAATTCTGGCAAATGTTTACGTCTTTGATTTATCTCCTATGTACTAGTTTGGAAGGAATGGGGTAAATAAATAAAAGGAAATACCAAAAAGAAAAAAACACATTTTTTTGTGGTACGTACTCTAGAAAAAAAAGTCTATTTGCCGAGGAATTAAGTATTTAGAGAAGTTTTTCTTAAACTTGGTTTTACGTTTCCAAAGAAACTCAGTCAATTTAGAAATATTCAGATTTTGCAGACGGGGTCGTAAGTTTGCTGAGGTGAAGAACGAGAGCACTCATTTCCTTCCATTACGGAAGAAACAAAGCTCTGCACCACAGACAGACGCAGTACATGGTCGGTTTGAGCACCTGCTGTCGTGTCAACCTGGCAATGCCCATTGTTTTATTCTAACACGATACACACGCATCCATTGTGCTTATTTACCTGGCCTGGTAGCCGTGGGACACTGACTTTGTAAATCAGGTTGCTTGCTTAAAGGAGAACATACCATATGACTGATGAATCAGGTGATAGTAGCATTACAGTCAAAATGGCAGGTACTTCATACGATCTTTTCCAATGTTTTCAGAACTTGCTAAAAAGAGGTGGTGGTGGATGAACTTGTAATGGGTCAATTGCAGCCTCGATAAAGACGGATTCCCTGTTGGCGACCCTGAGAACAACGATGCTCGGATCTGCACATGCAATGTTTGCACTTTAAACAGTCAACTTACAACTGAACAACTGACGAAGGCCCTAGATTCGAAATTTTAACGCCATAGAGGAAGTCCACTGGGATAGGTCGGACAACCTATGCAAAATGAAAAATTTAAAAACTGAGACATAAACTATACTGCGATAACTGCGTTTATTTTCTTACGCA
Source organism: Volucella inanis (assembly GCA_907269105.1). Taxonomy (NCBI): domain Eukaryota; kingdom Metazoa; phylum Arthropoda; class Insecta; order Diptera; family Syrphidae; genus Volucella; species Volucella inanis. Next base: position 36,508,320 of record OU026156.1, on the reverse strand, counting down.
GTGAATTACAATACTTCTGAACCTAGGCGTATTCCTTCTCATAAGCAGTGAAGTTCTGAATTATGACCTAAGAATTCTCGAAGAATGGGCCCGGAAAAAGCAGACCTTGTCCTCATCACACAGAAAAGGATACGTGATTCCACAATTCGACCTTTCCTCTATAGATGGGACAGCCCTCCGACCATCCAGAATTGAAAAAAACCTAGGGATCGTACAAAATGGTAAAGTGAGCCCAAATCCTAATGTTGCTTACTATTCTTGCAATCGTATATTTGTGAGTATATGGGGGCATAACCCCAAGTCTATTCTATAGATGCACACGTTTATCGTCAGACTAATCTTAACCTAAAATTAATGGCAAAAGCACAGAAGATTGCATGTATTTGCATAACTCATGCCATGAAAATGCTTCCAATAGCGGGACTAGTACCTAACTATGTATGTTAGATCTCTTACTCCTAGATCTCCACATGCAAGAAGCGGCAGCTAGAAGTAAAGCTCGAAGGACTACGCTTCAACCCTTTCCAATGTACTGGGTTTGTGCTCCAATACGTACTATATGATATCCCTTCAGGACTTTAAATCACCATTAGCCTACATTTGCCCAAGCACAGAGGAATAAGACAGGAACCTTACGTTAGAAGACTCGATATCCATGAATGGATCAAAGCTGGGATCTTCTCTAATCGATTGAACTTAAGATGCTCAAGTCTTCTTCCGGACTACAGCAGTGTCTTTTAAATAGAGATATTGACTGTAGTGGAAGCTTACAGACTTGCGACAAAAAAATCAATATTTTACGAGGAGATTGCCATATTAATTAAAAGCCAGCTATGCGATGGCTTTCGCTGCTTCGAGATTAAATCAAAAATTTTGAAGCGCTATTCTGAACATCTTAAGGGTCTTTATGTTGAGAATAAGGTTAAGTTCTGTCGGGCCCTGGAAACAAAGGAGTATTAGGCAACGAACATGCAGATGAGTTAGTTCAAAAAGGATCCTCCTTTGATTTAAGTATAAACAATCACAGACCATAATCTTCTGAGAGCGCATGCAATAAAGATCCGCTTTATTGACGAGGACCTCTGCAGAAGCTATAAGAACTTTCTGTGGCACTGTCCCAGCCTCTATAATTTGGGACAGCTTACACTACGCATCAAGTCTAAATAAGCAAACATCGGCATGGCTGGAAAAACCTACGAGCAATGTGATTAGCATAACGTAATATGTGATTTTAGCTTTGAAATCGTAAAAGAAATCGTAAATATGATGGCTAGGTTATCATTAAAGCGTCAATCAAATTGATTATTTTGTGACCGACTTAAAGTACTCCTACAGTGTTAAACGTATTCAAACATTCCGAGCGGCGTATATAAAGTCGGACCCAGCTTCCTTTAGGCTACGTCTCCAAATTTATTATACGCCACAACAACAGCGAAATACACTGTGAGCAGATTTGACGTTAAACGATTACATTGTAACAAACCGCTAGAAACCTTGCCGATGGCAGATTTCCCAACCTTTCGTCAATTCTTTTAAAACATCATCAAGTGCAGAAGATCAGTGACTTCGATGATATGCTGTGTCACTCGTCACGAAACCCTTGGTCTCATGAGGCAAGCTTGCAAGCATATTAAGCTAACGAAGCGGCACTGCATCGAATGATGGTAGTGGCTTGTGTGATCGATGAGGAAAACAAAAAGGAAAAGTATTGTGTCGTCGGTAGCAAAATAAAGAGCATGAGAAACGTTATGGAGGAATCGATCAAAGGAAACATCTTGATACCTTAGGAATGTTCCTATAAAAACGTGTCAAGAAAAACGGCCCAAAAAAAGAGTAGTAGAGATGCGCTTATGACTCTACAATCGGTGCCGTGTGGCGCGCCCATTGTTGCGATTTGAGTTCTGTTAAGTTAAGTTCTTGTAAAGTTGGTACATCTGTTGTTGACATTCCCTCTAAACCTTAGCGTCATAGCTTGGCATTTGCAAAAGTTACGTAGGCAAGAGTACATCTATCTCTGTGTGTGTTGACGATTTTTTTAAATTTTAGAAATATATTTAAATTTGCAACAACGAAGTCGTATTAAAATTTTCTTAAAAAACCGATTCAACGCGAACGTTGAAAATGTTGGAAAAAGGTTTCGGCAACGATTTTCTAAAGAAAACGGTCATTTACCAGTGGCCAGGCGGTTCAAAAGTCGTCATGAGTCAATCGAAGATGATGAACGCAGTGGCAGACCATCGACATCGAAAACCGATGAAAACATTGATGAAGTAGAAGATATGTTGGTCAATAACCGCAAATTAACCATCAGAGAGATAGCGGAAGACTTGAACATTGCCTATGGATCCGTCCAAGACATTTTGGTTAAGCAGCAAAGTTGGTGCCAAAAGATCTCAATTTCATGCAAAAAAGAGACCGTGTTGACGTCGCAAAAGAGATGATTTGCGGGGCTGAATCCAATCCCACATTCATCAAAACAATCATTGCTGGAGACGAGACGTGGGTTTATGAGTACGACACGCAATCCAGACATCAAGCAAGTGAATGGCGTTCACCAAATGAGCCGAGACCAAAAAACCACGCCGTTTTCAGTCAAAAAAGACAGCAATGCTCACGGTTTTTATGTATTACAACGGTGTAGTTCATCATCATCATTTTTGACAGAAGGCCAGGCAGTAAACAAAGGGTAATATTTGGGCGTTATGAGAAGTTTGCGTGAAGCAATTCGCCGAAAGAGACCAGACTTGTGGTGCACCATGATAACGCACCGTCGCACAGTGCCATCATTATTCGTAATTTTTTGACGAAAAATGCAATAAATGCCATCCAACAGCCGCCGAATTCACCTGATTTGGTTCTCTGTGACTTCTTTCTGTTCAATCGAGTTAAAAAACTACTACGAGGAACGCTTTTCAGCAGCCGAGAGGAAGTAATGGAAAAATTGCAGGAAGCACTGATGGACATACCGAAAACCGAATATAAAAAATGTTTCGAGGATTAGATCAAGCACTGGCATAAGTGTGTTGCAGTCGATGAGAATTATTTTGAAGGGGACAATATACATTTAGATGAATAAACTTGTTTTTTTAATTTTGTGAATAACTTACGGAAACTTTGATCAAGGTGGTATATACACTTAGGTAAAAAAAGACCTGCAGGACTGGACACCCTGCCTGCCGAACTATTTAAGACATCAGGAGACAACTAAGTAGATAGCAAGGTTAAGTGTGAAGTTTCCCTAATCCACTGATCCACAAGAATAAAGACCGCTTTAAATAAGCTAATAACAGAAGCACTAGACTCATTAACATCGAGTATCTAATTTCGTCTGCTATTATGTCTGAAACCTTTTAGACACAATCAGTCTGGTTTAAGGCCTGCTAGATTCAGAGAGTAGTGACCTTTTTGTTGATGTTAAGCCCGTATATATCAGCATCTAAGACATCAATTATACGGAGCGGTGTCGCATTTTGCTTCCCTGCAAAATTTGTCAGATTATTGAGAATAACGATAGGGAATCCTTGCTACTACGTATATGTCAGAAGATATATCATCAAGATTAAAACAAAATGATAGGGATGTCATGGGACATTTTTAATACCAAACTTTAGAAGATATTGCGAAAAGGAGCAATTTTCTAAAATTCTGTGTAATCAGTAACATACGCTGGAGCGGTCACTGATGCATTTGCAAATATGAAAATAGAAGCTGCGTTTTGTTATGAGGAAAAATACAAACTTAAGTGACTCACAGCATCGACGAACTGACTGAAGTTGACCAGGCCATATAGAAAGAATGGATAGTAACACTCAGCCTTCGCTACAACGCAGTAAATGAAGACTTTATAATGCGAAACTCTAACTAGTTGGTCGACCTCAGTAGCAACATCTAAATAAGCAAATAACAAGTCATTAATTAACTCGTCTTATTCTTAACGATGTGCGCTTACAAAAATATCATAAATTATGTTGGCTTACATACCAACCTAGTGTATGATTAATACACATAAAAGGATCTCCGAACTAATTACTCCACTTTCGTTTATATCAGATAGTCTCATAAATTCTATCTATTTCAGTAGTAAAAATTGTTATCTAGAATACGAAGTCAAATGCATAAGCTTACACATAAATATTGTTTAGCCATAAAGTAGAAGTAAAAACAACTAATACATCTAAAGAGAAAAAAGATCCTATACGAGCATTAACTCGAGTAATATGTATTTATTTAGATAAGAAAACAATTTTAAAATATTAAACAATCCGATAAAAATAATACTTAATTTCAGTGGCAGACAGGAAATACCAATTTCAAAATTGTGTCAAAGGTAGACTCCAAATAGATAATAATTTATCCATCGAAATATCTACTTTCTGAGTTTTTGAGGTCACTTCTAATTTAAATTTGGACACTTTTGTGACAGCTATACTCACATTCAAGAACGAGACATGAGATAGAGGCTGTTTCGTAGATTAAGCTATTCAAAACTAACGCATCCAGCAGTCCAAGCAGTGCATTCGTTAAAATCGGGAAAAACCCGTGAAAAAACACAAAAACGGAAAGTTTAAGGAATCTGCTTAATATTCAGTTCCCAGAAAATCAGACATCTTAGTCAGTCCACAAGGATTTCTCAGAACACAAAATGTTAATGAATCTTGTGAAGAAACCAAACGCAGACGGCATATCCGTATAACATGCAATCGCATGCATTGTGGGTGTTATACAAAGCTGCGATAGATTTATTTGTTGCGTATTAAATAGTTTACAATGATAAATTGTTATCACACATTAAATAATACAGAGGATTGAAAAATTTCTTATCTTTCTTCTGAAACATTATATTTTGAAAAGAGACTAACCAATATACCAGAAAATTCTAGGAAAGAAAATCTGAGAAAATTAAAATAAATAAATAAATCTCTCTTTGTAATAAAATTATTTTTGTTTCTTCATCTGACATTTTTATTTTATACTAGGTGAGGTGAAAAGTAACCGCCTTGAGAATGAAAAAAAAAAAGTTTTTTTTTATTTTATTCAATTTAGTCGTCTTTTAGTTTGATACACTTATTCCAGCGATTTTCCAACTTCTTTATCCCGTCCGAAAAGTAATTTTCCGGTAATACTCCTCCGTGGCGTCGATGATTTTCTCGAGTGAGCTGAATTTTTTTATTGAAGAGCCATCTTTTGAGGTTTTGGAAGAGATAATAGTCCGAGGGAGCCAAGTCGGGCGAATACGGTGGATGCGACAGCAATTGGAGCCGTAAGTCATTGATTTCAGCCATGGTTGCGATGCTCTTGTGCGCCGGTGCCGTTTGCAGCGATTTCGACACAGTAATACTCGCTGTCGATGGTTTTTTCTTTTTCGAGGTAGTCCACGAAGAGTATGTAATGACAATCCCAGAAAACCGACGTCATAGCCTTTCCGACTCATCTAACCCCCTCGGCCGCTTCGAAGCACTCGTGACGGCTTCAGTCCTTTGCCGGACACTCATTCTATTCTCTGGTGTTCAACAGATACCAATCAACGCCAAAAGTCCGCCCGATTCCGCATCAGCAAATCGAAACACTCTTTCGAAGTGCTCTCGCGTTCGTGTTTTTGGTCAGGAGTGAGTATGCGCGGCACCCAGCGGCAAGATAACTTTTTCATATGCAAAATACTGCCCAAAATATGACGTGTGTGTTCATTACTAATCTTTGTTGTATCTGCTAGCTCGCGCACCTTCACTTTCCGGTCAGCCAACACCATTTCATGCATTTTTTTGAAATTGTCCTCTGTAACCGCATCGGAGGGCCTGCCGCCGCGGACTTGATTGGTAGTGGAGTTGCGGCCACCACGAAACTCTCGAAACCAATATTTGACGGTGTTATCTGACGGAGCATTAGCCCCATAATATTTATCCAACTTTTTCTTTGTTTCCTTCGCCGTTTTGCCTCTCAAAAAATAATGTTTTATGATGCCAAACACGTCAACAACAATCAGCTGTCAAAACAAAACTAAAGACAGTATCGCAATGAAACTTGACATGTCTGCCTAAATATGAACTGACTTCAAGGCAACATAACCTCATTAACATTTTGGTTAATGATTTGGGTTTTCGTCATGTTGCAGCAAAGTTGGTGCCAAAAGACCTCAATTTCATGCAAAAAAGAGACCATGTTGACGTCGCAAAAGAGATAATTTGAGAGGCTGAATCCGATCCCACATTCATCAAAACGATCATTGTTGGAGACGAGACGTGGGTTTATGAGTATGACACGCAATCCAGACATCAGCTGAGACCAGAAAAACCACGTCGTTTTCAGTCAAAATGGATTATAACGGTGTACTGCATCATGATTTTTTACCAGAAGGCCAGAAAGTAAACAAAGAGTATTTTGGGCCTTATAAGACGTTTGCGTGAAGCAATTCGCCAAAATTGTGGGCAGAAAACTCGTGGCAGCACCATGATAACGCACCGTCGCACAGTGCCGTCATTATTCGTAATTTTTTGCGAAAAATGCAACAAATACCATTCAACAGCCACCGAATTCATCTGATTTGTTTCCTTGTGACTTCTTTCTGTTCGATCGAGTTAGGAGACCATTACGGTGACTTCTATGCGGTTAATCGTAAACAATATTGATTTGTGCTTACCTTTATCTTACAACGGTTACAGTAATTATCATTCTTTTTGTGTTTTTAAATATTCTCATTTCTACATTTGTACATCAATGGCCAAGGTTTATTTATCTTTCCTTTTTGTATATCTCCGTTTTGCCTGTGTTTTTGCTTTTCCTGTGGTTGGTGGTTATTCCGTTTTCCCCGCATATGGAATTAAGTGTGTTTAGTTCCAGCGAGAGTAATATCGATGTTAGACTGTACAAATTGATTCGTTCACTGCGTTCATAGATAAAAGGCATTCACGTCTGTCATATTTACGCTCAGAGTCTGAAACCAAAACTGAATGAATTTCATCTACTGTTCAGTAAGTCTAGCGTTGACTTAGTTTGTGTACGTATAAGAAACTTTGTTTTTTCCCCGACTTCCTGAATAAGGTCTATAATATGGATTTTTATGTGCGCAATTGTCTACGAGCCAATGATGTCTGCAAAATCAGCTGCTAATTGCACACCCGATTACCTATTTGTTAATGTTGTATGTGTGCTCCCGGTAGGAGCACAACAGGAAATATTTCAAATTCGGCGGGCAATGGCAAACCTCTGAAAGTCAAATTCAGGAGAGCCGTTCGGAACCGGCAATAAACAGTAGGCCCCGCTCAGGAGTGTAAAAATTCACAAAGTGAGAAACACAAATGAGTGGGAAAAGCTAGGCCCTGGCCCACACCGGGCTGTCGCGCCATTTATTTATTTTTTTTTTGTATGTGGTGTTGAGTAATTGCTAGTCGGGTAATCTACAGACCAAATAAAAACATAGATATCTCGCCTATTTTTAGTGCACTGGATGAGATTTCTTGTTTTTATCGGCGATCTAGGTTGTAATTTACGTAATGTTAGTGATTCCGCTCAGTTAATTGAAAGATTTAAAACCATTTACTTGACCACCTGTTAATATATCGACTGCTACACAATTTGCATACGACCATGCTACTCTTTTTGATGTGATCTTTCTCAATGATAGTAGAAAAGTCCTGATCTATAGTCAACTCACAGCGCAATTCTTCTCCAAACATGATCTGATATTCTTAACATATGATATCCAATTTGACGCATCAAATCATGTTATTGTTTATAGAGATTTATTTAATACCAAAGTTTACGGTCTGACGTTATCCAAATTGGGTGGGAGATTTACTAGGTCTGATCCATAATCGTAATACTGCATACGCTCGTTGGAAACCATACAAGCTCCCCGTATCGAACTTAGTTGTTCTTCGTATAAGAGCTGCAAAGCCGCGCCACTATGAACATTTCCTTAACAATAAATGGAACGCCACAAAAGGAAGTCATTTTTGCATCGAATTGTTACTGGTGATGAAAAATAGATCCATTACGATAACCCCAAGCGCAAAAAATCATATTTGAAACCCGGCCAACCAGCCAAATCAAAGGCAAAGCCGAATATCCATGGCGCGAAGGTAATGCTATGTATTTGGTGGGATCAGATGGGTGTGCTGTATTATGAGTTGCTAAAACCGGGTGAAACCATCAATGGACAACGCTACCGAACGCAATTTGATCCGTTTGAAGAGAGCAGTAGCCGAAAAACACCCGGAATATGCGACCAGACACGAGGCAATAATTTTCTATCATGACAACGCTCAGCCCCACGTTGCTATTCCGGTTAAGAAGTCTTTGGAAAACAGTGGATTGGAAGTCTTACCCCACCCGCTTAATAGCCCATACCTTACCCCTTCTGACTACCATTTGTTCCGGTCGATACAGAACGCCCTCACTGAAATACGGTTCACATCAGAGCAGATTATCAAAAATTGGCTTGATTCATTCTTGGATGCCGGTGCAGTTCTTTTGGGATGGGATCCACAAATTGCCAGAAAGATGGGAAAAAGTCATAGCTTCAGATGGGCAATACTTTGAATAATACTATTGTACATGTTTTTCTTAAATAAACGTTCAAATTTTGAGAAAAAACCGCACGAATTAAATTACATACCCAATACAATACATGACTATAAATCGACGAAAGCCGGGATCGACACGTTCGATAAAATGATGCATTCATAAGATCGGCTAGAAGCACAAGACGTTGGCCACTTCGATATTTCTACGGAATAATTGATCAAACTGGAATCAACTCGATGGTGCTTCATGTTGACGCTAAATACTCAAAATATATCAAATACCCCGATAAAATTTGGTGGGGTGATGAAAAACCCCAGTTGCTATTCACGTAGGAAAAAAAGACCTTGCCAAATCTCTTACTAAATCATTCAGTTCAGCGTTTGAAATTAAATGCGGCTTTGTTGAACATTCAGGTAATTGAATGTCTGGATCATTGTTGATTTCCTGTTCGAATTGCACATCATCATTAGTTGATTCTCTATAACATTCAGGTTCTTCGTCCAAACTCTACGATTCTGTTGGTTTTGGAATAGGATATTCTTCCCTATTTTCGACATGCCGTAAAGCTTATGGAGATTTTACATAAAAAATTTTATCCAGCCACCAAGAAATACTGAGTTTAATGAGGAATGTAAAATATACAGCTAAACAAGAAACGTACAACGTGGCGGTGCAACGGAGAACGAGAGCCGCTAGTGGGCTCTACGAGCAAAAGATATGGGAAGAACATCAGCTTCTTTAGAAGACGAAAAAATATTGAGAATTTGTATTCTAGGAATAACGTACGGAAGTCTTATCAACAGGCAAAAAAAAGTGTCAAGGCAAGAAGACCCATACAGAAGCCTGTAAACAAGAAGACGGAAACTCAGCTGGAATGATGGCAACTAATGCTTTTATCCACATAACCTAAGGCAAGGGTAGGAATATCTAAGCAGCTGGAATTGACGGCTTACTTGCAGAGGTATTCAAAGTGGCTGGAAATGATAGTGGAGAGCATACATTAACTCAATTCTCAGATCTCTTCAAAACAGTTTATGCATGATGAATGTATTCTCAGTACCGTTTGCAAGACCTATAAGAAGGAGATCCGCTTTACTGCGCCAACTATAGAGGTATTAGTCGCCCTATAATCCCAAACAAAATCTTATTTGCCATATTGTGTAAACGTCTGAAACCCTTCGCCAACAACCTGATTGGCCCCCGTTACTGCAGTTTCAAACCAGAAAAGTCTACAATCGACTTTCACCAATTTTAAGGCCGCATATGACAGCATTTAAAAAGACATAAGCTAATATATTGTATATAAAGCTATATGTCTAGATTTGGCATTCCAGCCAAGCTCGTTTGGCTGTGCGGAATGTGGACTGAGAACGCTCGCTGCTCCATTAAAGTCGGTAACGACTAATCGAGACCTTTGGTGTCAAAAAAGGTTTCAGATAAGATGACGTACTCTAATATCATACTTGAAAGAATTGTCTACTGGCTACTACTTTACTTTTTATTAGCGTACGCTGATGATATCCACGTAATACGCAGAACTCAGCGGTAGGACACGCGACATCGTTGAATTCGATAGATCGTCACAGTCACATGAAGAGCGAATGGACACCAATGCTACGGCCTGAAGAGTCTTCAAATCTAACTCGGAAGGACAACGCAGTAGAGTAAGATCTTATCTTAGGAGGCGCTCACAACAAGAAGGGGACCTTAACCGTCTTGAAGTGCGCAACTGGAGAAAGTTCGCCAAAAACCGGACTAACTGGAGAGGCTTGTTGGTTGAGGCCCATGTTTACCCTAAACTGTAGCGCCACGTAAGTATTCAGAGTCTTACCAGCCTTAATGATTGATATTGCGTTTGGTGCATGCATTAATAATGTAGGTTACAAGCATAATACGACTCGTAGGAATTTTCTTTAGATACTGATTTCGTATGAAGTCAAACTCAGCTGCTTTACGTAATCTAAGGTCCTTCATAATATGTATATTCGATAGTAATTGTTAGCTGTATGGCCTTGTGAAACTACTGTGAAACTACTGCTCCAGAATAAGAAGATAATCCGAACAGTCATATTGTCGCTTTGGGGAGATACAACGTCACTTCTATGAAATATCAACGGTCAGGAACAAGATCATGAGAATAAATTTTGATCAATATATCATGACAATCAGGGCAAAATTCGCCAACATCAGCTTCATATGCGCGTATGTTCCAACAGAAAACAACGATAATGTTTCCAATGAAAGTTCCTATGAAGTCTTAAAGAGAATACCATATACGTATGAGATTAGATGTGCGCCAACTACAACATAAAACCCGTATTTGATGACCTCATTGGTAGAATACGAGAGAAAGGGTTTCTCAATTAATGCAGGCAGTACCTGGTCGAAATTACATCCAAAAATGGATACAATTGATTTTGCGACTGAACTGGATATGGGCGTTTTTCTCATCTTAAAATCTACAAGTGAACATATGGGTCCTCTTATCAAAACACATAAACATTATGCAACCAAACTAAGCCTGCTTTATTTAAGCCACCCTTATTGTCCGATGCGGCAACTACTAGCTACCGTGTATATTTCAACAATCCTTCAAAATTCCACACTACCAGCATTGATTGTAAAGGATAAGCCCTTTTTTTTTTTTTAAACCCTTCGCCGAACAGAAGGCCTCTCGTGTGAAGAAGGTCATGATGAAGACGGCAAGCATATCGTTGTTAGGCAAACCATTTAACCACGACAAAGATTTGCGAAAACAGACGTCCATCAGACCAAGGTGAGGAGATAATAAGAATATTCAAATTTAAATCCAACAAATTCGCGAGATACGATGGCTAAACCAATGTGGTTTTCATACATAGTTGAAGGAAACCATATCATATTGTGGAAAACAGGCATCAGCTTACCTTTAAAATTTAGTCAGAAGAGTGCATGCCGGATGAATAAGATTTTAGAATCATTGTGTCAAGTTCAGAAGACAACTGCGCTGACTGGAGGGGCGTCTACCAACTAAAGGTATACTAGAAAAAGATCTATGCTGTAGTATTATGTAGACATCCAAAACAAAGACCCCACATCAGTGTGTTTAGGATCTGGTAAATCTACTTTAAAGTTGCTTTTAGAAATCGGTTGAGATGGGCTATATAGATTTATGTCCAGTCTTGGAATCCGTTTTAAACCCGTTCACTTGCACAGGATGTCGATGAAGAAGTTCTGCTTTCTATCAAGATCTGAAAAAATATCACCGAAGCTTTTAAGGTTAATAAGGGTCTTAGACCGAACGACTTGCTATCATGCGACTTCTTTAAAACCATGCTTAAAATATAAGGCGCAACTTACAAGCCATCGCCAGAGGCTACATTTTTAGAAGTGCGTACTACTTCTCGGATTCACAAGTGACATACTTGCTTCCATGGTCCAAAAAGGTAATTAAGTGAAAGCCGCATAGGCAAGGACTACTCGAAGTAGATGAAAACTCTCTTGGCTACTTTGAGCTAAACGTTCTTCGTGTGGTCTTCAATCCCATCTGCGTTGGCAAAATGTCGGAGAGATGACAAACGAATATTTGTATACCTCTACAGTGACTTAGATTATTTAGAAAACTGCGTCTGCAGTGGAAAAGACTGATAGAGCATGTAGAGCTCATAGAGACAGCTACTTTTGTCAGAAAGATTTTTAAATCTAGTCTAATAAAGTAAAGTAAAGAGTAAAGAGCGACTTTATGTAAAGTGGCAAACGCAGAGGGAAGGGGAGCTCAACCAACTCGGCGGGCATAACAGAAGGCAGTTAACTAAAGACAGGCATCATGGTTAAGACCTAGGACTGCTTCAGTCTGTAAGCTGGCATCTATAATAAGAAATTCTTCATAAGAATTTCATGTATTAACGACTTTTCACCTGCCTCTTAGGGGAACTGGCAATGCACAATAGTGATTTTCCTTCTTTCTCTTAGAGGGAGTGGAACAGGACTTGGCCTAACATGTTTTACCACATATCGCGATCTTGTGTCAGATGTCTCCAGTTGCGCATTCAAAGTTGGTTGTGTTACCATTCCACTTCTGCGTGCCAACATTTTCAGGGCAAGGGCGCTGGTGTCTATGCATTCAAGGTAACTCTACGTTTCGCTGATGAAAAGTCTACACCATTTTCCATTGATGAAAATGGGATAAAAAGTGAGTCTTCTACCAGGGGTCCACGTTCTGTGCCCCTTCTGCTTCAATAGTCCTAGACGCTCAATTTATAGCTCGCTGCGTTGTTCCTATTATGTCAATATCGTTTACATATACGAGTAACTGGAAGATCATTAACTTGCGAGTTTCACACAATTCTTTCAAGAATGAGGTTAAAAAAAAAAAAACTCATATGTAGTCCTTATCTAGTCTCGGTTTTATTATTGGTCATTGACAGAGTAGCACGTATTCTCCATCATCATTTTGCAAAATATGGTTGAATGAGATTGACAGAGATGTCAAAATTGGACATGGTTTTGTATAGTTCGACTCTATAGATGCTGTCATTTACGAACATGAAACAATGAAGAAGTTGTGTGCGTAGATTTGGAACTCTGCGGTAATGTAGAAATTGTATCTATAGTGGATTTTCCTGGTCTAAGACCACACTGATACGGTTATACTGCTGTCGAACTGTCTTGGGCGTTTAAAAAATATGACAGACAGGATTTTATATGCGATGTTAAGTAGACTTATTCCCCGCAGTTCAGAGGATCTCTCTTGTTTAGGATCGGACAAACAATGCTGAGGCTCCATTCGTCGGGCATTCTCCATTGACCCAAATTTTGGAGATGTGTTGATGTCCGTATCCAGCCATCATTTGCTGCTTTAAACAGCTCGAGAGTTAAGTAATAGCTTCCAGCAGATTTGTTGGATTTAAGCTTGGCAATAGCTGTCCCGACTTCATCTTCGTTGAGTGGACGAAAATCTTGTGTGTATATATTTAATGGTCCATTCTGTCTAACAGTGGGATGTTGTTCGCCATCACCTTTGAACAGTCATTACAAGAATAATCTTTCCATATTCTCAGCACCGTTTTATCGTTTAGTTAAACTTGCGAATTTCATTCTTTTGGTACCTCAATTGAGCGCTTATCGTGCACTTTCTTTTTTCGTCTGAGGTGTGTATGCATGTTCTTCCCTTCGTTAGCTCGAAAGCCTATTTGCATTTGTCTTCATCGAACTAGAGGTTTCTTTGTTGGGTTCACTGTTGTCCTTAAGGTTTTTTTTTTTTTTTTTTTTTGCAAAGACTCAAGCATCAGCACCTCCTTTGGGTGAAATAATATTTGCATTGCTATTGTTCTGTACTCGTACTAGATGCCAAATACTGTGAGCTGAGGTGGAAAATACCATTCACCCAAGCACTACATCTCTGAAGCTGACATTTGTACACCCCCTTAAAATTAAGAAAATAAAAACAACAAAGAGTGTCTGTTGTAGAAAATAGGACCAATATTTATAGCTGGGTGCGCCAAAAAAAAAATCTCGGTTCTTTGTAAAAAAAGGTTTCGCAAAACACGCTTTAAAAAAATCACAACAATCAATTTAAAGGCAAACATTTGCCTCCAGCATAAACAAAAGTCTCAAAGCACACAAAACAAATTACTCATTTTCCAGAGGAGCAGGATCAACTTTTTCAGTTTAGAAAACAACGATGTAAAGAAAAATTAAAAAAAAAAAGACATTGCTCATACCACAGTTAAAAAGAAAACTTACCGCAAACAAAACCATCGAAGGGTGTTGATACCTTTGCAAGGATATTCCATTATCTCATCTCCCATACAAAGGCACAAAAAAAAAAAAAGAAAAACACAACGTCTCTTGAGGCCAAAGATTAACCTGAAGTTCAAACTGTGGCACATCTTTATCACGGATTTACGTTGAAACTCCAAAAAAGCAAAACCCGGAGGCCGAGATTAATTAGCATACGAGTCCTCGTATTTCAGATTTTCGAAACTTTAAACCTTTAAACAGAAAACTTATGTCCGAATGTGGTGATTCCTTATAATCGAAAAGAATAGATAAGTGAATCCTTGAGTGAAAAGTAAAAAAGATTCACTCAATTCAAATTTGGATAAGTATTCTGAAATGTGAATAAGGCCCATGCATGTGAACGTAAAAGAAACGTGCTTCTCTCTTCGGTATTCATTCTACACAAAATCAAGGAAGATGGGGATGAAGATGACGAAAAAAAAAAATTCCAAAAAGTTCCATAATTCCATTTCACATACCGTACTTCTGAGAGTTTATGTATCTACGGCTGGCTGGGTGACCATTTATTATGAGACTATGACTTTGGGTCGCAAAAGACCTGAGTTACAATGTTGGTGCTGCTTAAGATGGACTTTGAACGATGTCAAGATATTAGGTTTTTATTTTGTAGAGTAACCTTCTCCTGGACTCTGTACTTTATGCATAGGGATCGTTTTAGTGATTGAATTTTTATAGGTCTTGAATTTTTTATTCCTTAGGATGTTCTTCAATGCCAATGGCAATTTAAACTTCTATCAAATGAATGACTCTTCTTTTCTTAGATGAGACTTAACAAATTTCAGAGGTCAATGTCAAATGTTAGTCTATGCTTTGACTAGATTTTATGAGTGTGACATATAGGTGAGTGTGACAAAGGTGGTAGACAGTAATGACTGACTTGGGAGTAATTGAAGAATTTTTCGTTGGAATTTTTATGTTGACGTTAGATTAAGTAAGTCAAAGAATGACAGACAGTAAAGAGAATATCAGAGTGAGTGAATAGGTAATCAAGTGGACGGAAATAAGATCAATATTTATCCTGTTTACAGTTTGTTTGCCGAAGGAAAATGTTTCCGCATACGCTATAGTTTTTTTTTTTTTTTTTTTTGATGAATATGGTGCATTAAACTAGGCTCCTTGTCTAGGTACTGGAGGGGTATGGTTTGTACGCTTAGTGCTGTAAAATCAGTGACTCTTTTCAAGTTGAGCCACGCCGTGAAATACTTTCTAGGAGCATCTTGAAAGCATCGCTATAAGCCATAACTTACGTGGAATCTTTGACAAAGCTAATTTGAACTAAAATTTTTCATTGGAAACAGACGAGTATAGGGAGAGTTACATATAATCCCTCGCATTGTACTATTCTGAATGCTCCTCTTAATACCTGCCTCGTCCATTTTCGAAAGCAATTTACATGGCTTGTGCTGTGACCAAACCTTGATGCGTGATTCTTGCCCATTAGCACGATTTAAGTTCGCCATAGTCGATCTGATGCCGCGGATTGATAAAGAAGAAATGCACACGTCTGCCACAACAAAGACACAAAGAATGCAAATCAAGCGCTAACCTAGGTCATTTAGGAATTTTTCGGTAACTAATAAAGGCGCTAGATGGTGACAGGGAGATTCCAGAAATCATTTTGTAGTCCTACAGGTTAAGGGTGTTTGGAGATTGATTACAATTTAAGATCTCTTTTTTGGCATTTTCCACGGTATTTTTTAGGTCGATAGGTGTTTCACTTTTTGACAGATGTTCTCCTTGAGGACTGCCAGAGTTTGCGGCTTTGTTCACATAGCCCCATTGAAAGAAGTCTAAAGCGGTCAAATCGGGTAATCTTCCGGGCTAGTGCAATTTGCGAAAAACGCGATATCAGACGACCGGTTTCTGCTGGAACCACATGTCCTCCAGTCCCAATTCATCCAATTGAGGGATGAACAATTTTTTGATTATATAATCAAAAAGTAAAATCGTTCGGCCTGCGCCGTTATAAAAAAAAAGGCTATCTGCACTTTGTGTTGTTCCAGTCTCGAAAAGTCGTACAGTTAACGCCACATTGAACAAGCATTGGGAGCCGGGCGGCCAAAAATACGGGCACGAAAAAACGAAAAAACGTTGCACCAAAATTACGGACGAATTCTTCATCAAAAACATCGTGACGATTATTCCGCGCTTTGCAATGCTTATTCGCACAAATTCCAATTCTGTTTGCTTTAGCAAACGGTGACTTGAAACGAATTCCTCTACCGAGCACAGTATTGAGCTTGTCGAACTCTGAAGTTACAGAGATGGGACTTGTCATATTGAATAGGCATGGCGACACATTGCTAAGCTAATGATGGGGCTACTCTCTCTTTTCGTTAGGTGAGTCCAAAGTTGAAACGGTCCCAATAAAATATTTATCCTTTTTACCTGACGCAAATGGCACTGATCGAAATCTCTTCGTTACATCAGTAAGCAGAAATAGGGCACTATCCGGCACATTACGAGTACTTAGTCGAGAGTTTTGTTTCACAAAAGGCAGAAAAGAGACTCATCAATTCCGACCCTGCAGCTTATTGCTATAACAGATGCAAACTGGTACCATACGTAGACGGTGCCCACGTTGCACTTCACACATGGAAGCGTCGGGAAACAAATTATCAGTTTAAGGATAGTCTGGACATTAAATATTTTGAAGAATAATTTGAATGTTGATTCTTGAGTATGTAAGTTAAGAAATCAGCATTAATCATTAAACTGTACATAAAGGGTGACCAGATAGCAATGATAGTTTTTCAAATTGTTATGTTCCAGCAGCTGTCAAAGTTATCAATGACATCCAGCTGTCAAAATGTTAAGTAAGGTTTGCCATTTCATCATATAATATTTCACGCTTGCCGAACGGAAATAATTAAAAAATATTATCCGGTTAACTTGTAAATACGCAACGTGAATTTCGTCGTAAGGGTCAGTCGTCATCATGGCTTTTTTTTTAAAGAACTTAACACTCAAGTGGGTATTACTATACTTAAAATGCCTGAGCACGTGTTAAGTGTTTAGGAAAAAGGGACAAAAAGAGAAAGAAAGATTTTTTTCTTTCGGGCGCAGCTGGTATTGAATCCCGAACTGTCCGATTTGGAAGCCAGTACACTACCACTTGAGCCACTGCCATCCAGAGTGGCCATGCACGCAATTCGTCGCACTGTGGAAAGGTCTGAGCATAAGTACACTCTTTTGGATCTTAAGCCACCAACCAGACAGAAATTGATGCTAAATGAAGAAAACATAGCTGCTGTAGCGGCCAGTATTAAAGAAGATCAAGAAATACCGATGTGGCGCCGATCAGCTGAAACAGGCATCACCAGATTCAATCTGGCTTATTTTGCGGTTTGATTTGAGCCACATCAATATAAGATTGTGCTTACGAAAGAGTTGAAGCCTGACGACAATAAACAGCGCCGTGAGTTCGCTAATTGGACGCTGAAAATGTTGGCCGGAGATCCGGGATTTGGCCAAAAAAATCTTTTCTTTTCGGACGAGAACCATTTTTGGCTCAGCGGCTATGTCAACAAGCAAAATTGTCATTATTGGCAAGTGTTCGGCCAAGCATCAATGCATCAACAAAGATTGACTGTTCGATGCGGTTTGCGGCATGGCGGCATCATCAGACTTTATTTCTTTCGAAATGAGGAAGGAGACACTGTTACCGTCAATGGTCTTAGATATAGAGAGACGTAAACCGACTTTCTGTAGTCAGAGCTCAACAACATCGATATATCCGATCTGTGGTTCCAACAAGACGATCAAATTATTCCACTGACCTGTAACCTCTGAATCACTCGAAGCTCTTACCCACCTCTTATCCAGCCCTAATATTCGGTTTAAACAAATTTTATACATTTTCGTTGATTTAATCATTTCATCGCCTCCTTTGGATTTACAAATCAACAACCAGAAATAAACAACAGTCTGTACCTGAAAGTCTGTCCCTAATACCAACTACGATTAACAACTTGCGCAACGTACCCATAATTTATTTCTGATTCAAGGGCACACCTTAATCCAATCGAAATATTATTTTGCAAAAACTGTATAAAATCCTTCAGGGAATATTCTTCTAAGACCGTTCTTCTATTCGTATCTGCAAGTTCGCTCACATGACGACCGTCAAAAACTTCTGATTGAAGTACTATCTCATACTCATACTCGTACTCAGATATGTGATAACTTATTTATTTGTCTTTCAACAGACCAGTCATTTTGTAGATATAAATTTCATCAAGAGATGCGCAATTCCGACTTAACGAGGTGCCAACAGTTGACACAATCTAATCTTAATCTTAATCTTCTGACAGCGAGAAAGTTTACACAGAGCAAATTGTACAATGATATACAAATAGACTAGGAGACTCGTAATCCACTCCAAACTCGTACTCGTAGTCGTACTTTGTTTCTCTGAATGAATTAGTTTGGAAAACATGATGTGACGGCCTTAGAACAGTGTCACCGTAGTAGACATAGATCTGGGCGAGCATGATTGCTGCTCTTAACTGCAATGTTGGTCAATGTCAACTGGGGAGTTACAAAGAGCTTATGAAAATGTAATTGTAAATTAAAAAAAAAAAAAAACTTTCTTAACAACATAACAGAGAGGAAAGGGTATTTACGAATACGCACTCATAGTGTTGATCCAAAGATGATAGATTTCTATAGCAGATACTGTATCTGTATTGGTATGAGTGTACCATTTTAAATTCCTGAAAGAGGAAATTAAAAGCACATATCCGGGAGTCATTACCTGCTTTGGAGATAGGGTAAACTTATCCCCAGATTGTATCTGTATTCATAAGAGTACACTGGCGATTAACGTAGTCCTTGAAGATAAAAAATTGTTAAAAGGTCAGTAAGAATTACTTTTGAAATTTATAGAATGGCCAACACTCTCTTAATAGGATTTCTTATGTAGAAGTTTGTCAAAAGAATTTATTAGCTTTGAAATTTATCAAATTTGCGTGACATCTTTGTGGAAGAACTGTTGTTTCAATGGTGCAGAGTTAGTTACGACAGTTACTAGACGGATTCAAAATCAAAAATGGCCTCAATGTACTCAAGGTAAAGGGTGATTCATCGTGATGTTTGATTTCCAATAGGCTTTTTTCGACAGATTACGCGTGACTCCTATCTAACTGGTTTGTCATTTTTGTTCAGTATCGTTTCGCAAGTCATCGTAGAAACACTCACACCACAACAGCGTCTCCAAATTTTTCAGCTGTATTACGAAAATCAGCGTTCTGTGTGAAATGTTTTTCGTGCGATTCGAAGAACTTACGGTTCGCATAATCGACCTACTATGTGCTTCCTGAAATTCAAGCACATGGTCTCGGTGAGCTCGAGCCATACAGCGCGTGAAACAATGGACTTGTTGAGAAATCATTTTGGTGAGCACTTTTGCTACGGTAAATTGGCCGCCTAGATCTGCGATATAACATATTTGGGTTATTTTCTCTGAGGATATGTGAAGTCTCAGATCTTCAGCAATAAGTCAACTACGATTGACGCTTTGGAAGACAACATTACTCGTGTTGTCTTCGAGAGACCAGTCGCTATGCTCGAACGAGTTGCCCAAAATTGGACCTTCCGAATGGACCACCTCAGATGTAGTCTTAGTCAACATTTACATATCATTTTCAAAAAGTAAATGCCATAAATTGTTCTTTTAACCGATAATAAAAAATTTAAGTTCACTTTCAAATTTATGTGTTTTATTTTACAATATAAATCAAACCTCACGATGAATCACCCTTTATATATGTAGTTTCGCTACTAGGTGGCGCTGCTATAAGGAAGTAAACCTGGTGGCGGCTACATATTCCGCTCAGTAAGTGGGGCCGAAGTTATCTTCATCTCCGCGTTAATCTCATGGTCACCACTCGATCTTATGAATAGAACAGCAAGTTTAACAATAGAGTAATCGAAGACTTCTCCCAAGATCTGATCACCTGTTCGCGGCTACCACAATATGGATCACAATTCCTTTTGGCTATCAGTTTCTTGGCAGATGTCCATCCAATATTATTACCCGATCAACTTTTTTAATAGGCTCTACCTTCGCGAACCACCTCGACCTTCTATTAATATTCCGTAAATATGCTTTCACCTACTTCTCCTAGAGAAGATAGGCCATAATTTGCGAAGGGCCTCGAATTGATCGTTTTCTCAACTTCAGCAAAAGCGGTACATAGAGTTTTTCCGCCAACCGCCAGCGCACAGAAAGATGTATATAGATGTATATAGATGATAAATGCCGTTCTGTTAGTTCTTCGCGTAGTTCCCTGTCGCTGCCACGATATTCAGTACAGTTGTCACAATAAATTTCCAATGGAGTTCCTAGCTGTGCCATAATACTCCTTAAGCTCATAATACAGGAGACGGACGAAAAGTTGTGGGTCGGCTTAAAGTACACTGCTTAAATGGTGAAGCACGTAAAAATAGCACTTTATCTCTTCCCGCTTCGTCTTCCGACAGTAACCATGATAGCACAAACATAATCTAGACAACAAAGTATAAAGATCGCAAAAAGGCACTCATCCGTGTGATAGGCAGCTCACCCGTTTCCGAAACTGACCAGTCGTTCCTGTAAAATCTACAGATAAGTCAGCTTAGTCGAACACACTTGAGAGTGATTCGAACGTTATCTCGTAAAATATAGCCTCACGATTACAGTGATGGAATTTTCAATAATATGAGTCGACTTAGAGGAACATGAAGCTTCGGGAGGATGATCGGTGCTTTATAGTCTTCTTATAGGCAATATTTTGACACTGGGCTATTGTGCAGAAGTTAGGGCCAAATTTCTTTATTGCTTTTATCAATTTCTGGTGTTTCAGGCCACTTCGCTTCCGATATCTGTAAAAAGGCAGAACCGCTATACCATTTACTCATGGCGTGGTGGCCGGTGCTCTAAATTTCATTTGATGGCCTTTTCTTGTCGTACGTTGAGTTCTGGAATTGCTGGAACTTGCGGGGATCCTAGGCGATGACAGCTATTCAAGACAACTGAATAGAAAACTAATGTGATGTGCAATTGAAAGTCGCAAGCCTTACGCTGAGAACTGCAGACTAAAGCCATAGGGATGGAACAGAAACTGAGCGCAAAATTCGCTTTAGCGCACACGATCATAACATCGATTTTATCCAGTTGCATATGCATTCTCGAGTGCATCTACAAATGCTGAACATTCGAATCAGCTTTGTGATCGATGACTCTCTCTTTCAATGAATTAGAGACTATTTTTCGAAATGTTCAATTCAAGTTGTCTTGGATAGTTTCAAGTCTGATATTCACAAAACAAATACTGGTGTGCCCCCAGGGCTCCGTTCTGCTACCGAGACACTTTTTAATCTTTATAACTGATATCTTGCCTGCTATTTCTAATGTAGTATATTCCTTTGCTGACCTCTGTATTCTCTGCACTTCATACTCGTTCCTGAACTCACGTCCCTGCTCTTCGGGTGTAGGACGATAACGACAGCGTATGTTAAGCTCATTAAATTCTGATATTAGTAGCAATTGGGGAACTATCAACAGAGTGGGATTTAATGCTTCCAAAACTTAATGCTGTCTGCTGTCATCAAAGCGGGGAAACCGTAAAACCTTACATTCACGGTATGTTTATCATTGATAACCATCGTTGGAATGACACATATTTGATGTCGGCAAAATTGCTGCAAAATGTTTTCTCAAGCCTTGGCCTCAATATATAAAGCATTCATCCGCCCGAAATCGGAGTACAATGGTCAGGTGCTCCTAAAATATCCATGCACCTGCTAGATGGGATTTAAAACCGTAGGATAAAACTATCTATACTAATATCAGTCAACAAATTGACATCCTCGAACACCTGTCTCAGTTTGTTTTATCGCTATTTCCACCACCTCTAAGGCATTCAACCGTAACTCCCGTCTCGCACTGAATGCTCATCAGTATAACCTCAAGAACATTTTCGGACGTACTCTGAAATATCGTGATTCTTTCCTAAGCCGTACAACTCGCTTATGGAATGCGCCACCGAGCTCTCTATTTGAGACTTTTAAAACCAACCTATATTAGTACCTACGTTTCTTTTCTCCCTTATTTTCCTTCGCCCCCACTGTGTACAAATATTGTAAGGGTACCTTGACCCCTTTAGCGCGAGCTTATTTAACAAAAAAAAACTTGTGCAGTTCGGAAACATTTCGTTCAAATTATTAAAAACGTATATCAAACTTCGACAAGGAAATGGAGGATGGTGAATTCTTCAATCTAGTGTTGGAACATCTGTCCAACTGTTGGCAAGTGGTGGAGTTTATCTACTCCGTCTTATTCACGAATGACACCATAATGAAGATTCGGTAAATACTTACCCTAGGAATCCATTTGGCTCAAAATTTCTAATTCGGAAGACGAAAAGCATGTTTTACTGCTATACGGAGGCGAGTGTTGGACAACAAGGATAAAACCGAGAAAATTTTAAAGAAATTCGAGAAAAAAAATTCTTCCTCGAATATATATATATATATTTGGTCCTGTATGCGAGGATTACAAATTTAAAAGAACATACAATCGCGAACTCTATAAGCTGTATCAAGACGTATAGCCCAGATAGCTTAAATACGTCGACTGCTTTGGGGATCATCAAATCTTAGCTTTTAAATTTAGAACAAAACTGCGGACCGTTTTAATGATCAGACTATTACAGAGCTCTTAATGTGGATATGCGAACGAAAGGCTGCTATATCGGTGACCCGTGAAATAAGCCACTCTTATCTTACTTAACCTTCTTCGAGACTCATTTACAAAACAACTCTAAAGATATCTCATATTGCCTGCCTGAACTCATTAAAGCCAGACAATTGAATACGTATCCCTCCATTTCTTTTCTTTTCAAAAAATTTACCGAAACCTTAAAGTTCGACTATTTTTAGCAGTGTCTCCTAAGCTCATAAGGAAGAGCTGACAGCATTTTAAAACAAATTATACCAAATCGACGAAATTGTCTTACAGTTACGAAAACAAGGAACTAACCAATATGCTTGTATGATATCATATTGTACATTGTCAGATAAAACCCTCTAACAAATCAAAGTCTCATAAATAAGAATTTCCATATCCTCCTACTCTCTCTGAAAAGATTTAAGTGTATGGTATTTAGTTAAATATTCCAGGATCACAACACATTATCCATTCCACCCCATAATTCACCATAGAAGTGTATACCCGCGGTCCCGCAATTTATCATTCTTGCCAACTTTTCCCATAACAAATTGCTTCACCAACGAGACCCTGAATTCTAAACAACCTCAACTACCGCTCGGGTTACTTTCCCATCAAGTTTAATCCTTTTCCATGACTTTATGCCTATCACATTTAAAATTTAAACTTGTTACCTTTCCCGTTCCTTAGTGTAAGACAGTTCAGTGGCCTTATGCAAAATACGTACCTGAAAATACAAAAAAAAAAATAAATAAATAAATAATAAATCAATCAAAAATTATTACTCATTCAATAAGGAAACAACACAAAAAAGGAAATCAAAAGGAATACGAATAAAGTAGAGACCCGTAAACCAAATTCAATTTGAGATAAAAATCGATGAGTGTTTCCAAGGACACTTTTACAACATAATTCTGCTTTTTATCGCGGTTTACGATCCACCGCCGGATATAGGCAATGAAGTAGATGAATAGCCAGAAAGGATGTCCGTTCCAACCAACACCTACCACAAAAAAAAAAAAAAAAAAAAAAAAAAAAAAAAATACAACAATCATAACCACTTCCACGCACTGACGGCGCCATCCGCGAAGGATATCACATTCAAATAAAAAGGAGGAAATCGAAATTTCGTAAAAAAAAGCCTTGTCTGACGAAGAATTTTTGGAATTGATATCGTTTTGTCCTCCTTAAAGATACATCACAGATGCGCAAATGATAATTATTGTAAGAGGTTACCCGATAACTATGACGAGTTTACGGAAACAAGCGGAAACAGCGCTATGTGTACAAAAATATAATATCACCCATTACCCCCACACCATTCACCATTTACGAACCGTGCTGTCCACAGGATGTCCAAATGCCCACCCAAGCCGTACTTGACAAGTCTGCGTAAATGTAAGTGCGTTACTCGCACCATAAACACAAACAATTGGAAAAATACCCGACGTTTGTGGGATGGGGCCGGCCGGGAGCTCGTAAAGAAAGTAGCTTAGGTTTGGCGGCGGATAATGACACTCCGACCGGGTCTTTAACATGTATGTAGACTTATTTTTGTTCCAGAAATCGAGTCTTTCTCTCATGGAGAGAGGAGGGCGATATTCGTATGTATGTGGCTTGTAATTTACAGGTCACCCCCTATGACCAACACAATCAAGCTACCCCTTATCCTCTCATCAGGTCGACATCAATGAGTTTCCGAGAAAATTAGTTCAAGAAATGATCGGTGGTAGATAGTAACACGAGTACTCTGAACATACCAGTAGTACGATGGCCTACGCATATGTTTTTAAGGATGTTGGTCCATTTTCTGTCTTTACGAATGAATATTGTGTTGCCTTGAGTACTCATGTACCCTTGGTTTGTTTCTGTTAGGATGAGTATGTATAGAAAGGTCATGCTGTTATACGAGTCATCGCATGCGATAAACCAATGTCGGGACACATACCATATTTGATGGAGTAATAAAACGGAAAATAGTGTTTATTGTGGGATAAAGTGTTATGGTGTGGGAGATGTGTGTATCAAAATACGCGTGGATACTGGCAATAAGGATATAAGGAAATGTACTGTAATGTAGTAATGTTTTCAGATGGGGTTTGTTTCGAAAGAGCCAGTGGAAAGTCGAAAGAGACAGTGGAATGAAAATGTTTCATAAGAGTCCAAATTGCGCAGCTATTTAAAAGATGATTGTAAGGGTTCTAGCGGTGATCCTTAAAAAAATTACTACCAATTTATGGATATTTTATGAGTAATTGGGCTTTTGGATTAATAGGAAACATTAACCATAACAGGTTTGATTTTTATGATGGATAGTAATCAGATTCTTATTCTTTATGCGCTTGAGGTTTCGATTAATACTCGTATGTAACGAGTATGGTAATGCAATATGAGCCATTTTGATTATAACCTGAATATTCGGTTACACTGTAATTGGTTCAAAGTTTCGTGTCACAAAGTTCTGAAACGTTTTTCAAAATAACTTGGGCAAAACACAGAGGAAGAAGATTAGTATTTGCCTAAACAATGCTAATTTACCTTAAAGAAGACAAGGAGATGCAACTACGCGCTGCCTGAAAATCTAACTTTAACACCTTATTGTGGTGTCTATTAGGAGAGTTTTTGGTGTATAGAAAACTTTAGGAAGGATATATACGGATTGCTCTTGATGGATCAGAGACCCACACAGAAATGGTAACATAATCCCTGGCTTATGGAAAAATAAACCACCATGGATTACGATTTGGTTCATAAATGTTAAGACTCTCCTGCAAAGAAAGGCATCACAACGCCACATTCCTGGATTTAGAACGACAATCCATGTGATTCTAGTTGGATATTTTAGGAGTGAGCAAATATAGGTGGAAGCATTTCCACATCTTCCCATCTAAGGCTGGAAACAGTTTCTTAATTCACTCACGCAAAGCAAAGGGCACTATCTTTGTGGCGCTACAGCCCGGAGCGGACATTCTATTTACAGCAAGAGTACATGGAGATAAGATGTTCTATGCACCCATCTGCGAAATAATCTTTTCTGTTAAGTTTAAGTGTAAGAAGTACTGCTATCATCCACTACTATGCGATACCAAACTGTGTGAATGAGGAGGAAAAGGAAGTTTTTATAGCCGACTAGGTTCCACGACTGATTTCTTAAGATGATTTAAATGCAAAGGTAGGCGTTCAGAATCACAAATGAAGAAATGGAGCCTGTCACAAGATCGATCAAATAGTAATTCATAGCGTCCGCAAGAAGCGGGGATCAAAATCAGCACGGAGACGGGCGAAAATCTTACGGTAGCTACCATACGTATTCGCACTGCATCGGTCAATAGTAACTCCACAACTATGCTATGAAGGCCAACACCTGCAGGCTATGAGGTCCGCACAAGCAGCATTGATTGTCAAATACCATTGTCGGCAGATAACTTAAAGCACATGGCTGTGATAGAATATACCTGAACACGGATCACAAATAAAGCTCGAATTGTAGCAACCTTAGCAAGAGAGTATCCTGATTTAAAAATCCAGTATCGCATGAAGGAGAAGGTGCAAGGTAGTTTACGATGAGAAGAAGCATATTGACACAATAGGTCCAGGGCTGAAGAAACAACAAACAGATTTAGTTAAGTAATTTCCTTGTGAACAGAGCTACTGCCCGTACCCCGTAAAAGGACTAAACGAAAATTTCTTAATTCAGGTGAGAAACAGATCGCCAAGTGAATGGAACATTTAAATCGCAGCATTCTGACCTTAGTTCAGGTGAACCTTCAACATAGATACGAATTTGCTTTCTGCACATCAAGTATGCAAACAAGTCAGTTGGCATAGATAGTGTCCTGGACGCGTCCAATATATCAGGGGAAGTTCTGTTAAAACTAATTAAGAAAATTTGAGAGTAAGAGGTTTGTTCTGAAGTATGAAAGAAGGATGTGATTGTTAAAGAACCTGAGAATAGTTATCTGATGAAGTACGATAACTAAGGCGGAATATGCGCATTTCCAGAAGTTGGCTTATTTTGTCCAGGACCCAAAGAGCGTTGACAATACAGACAATCTAGGGAGTTGACAGCTTTCCATATCTATTCGTTTCATCGAATTAATTGCATATATCAGAATATGTAAATGGTTGAGCTGTTAAAGATGTGGAGAGGCATTTTTACACTATCTGAACCAAATTGAGTCTGATCCAATCCAGGGTGAAATCAGTTGTGCTATCTGCAGGCGGTACTTCAAAAATTACAATGAATGTCACCCAAAAACTGTAAGCTGTCGTAAAAATATGCCAACGTAGTATTTGGAGTGGAAGATGAAGTGGTTTGTTCATACGAATAGTTGACGCTAACTTATCCAATTAGGTAGACTAGGAGGTCGCTCTAACACGACATGGAGATGGCGCAGTCTATGTGTATTGGTATGAGTTTGAGGGATATTAAACGCATTGATCCATGTGAGTTGAAAGGATCTAAGTATCTATGCTGTATTTGACAATAGATGGTGCGACATAAGATTCAGTTTCCGGGCTTAAAAAGTATTATGGCTTTGAATTCGTTACATATTTTCGTTTCGCTATAGAGATCAGCTAATAAAAGATTTTGTATTTATATGTACAAATAATATTAGCTAGGCAATGTGGTCTATTTTCTTTGAGTAAAGGATAGCACATTGCATTTGTGTTCATGTTTTTGAACAGAAGTGTAAGCAGAAGAAGAATACGCAAGAATGTTGCGAATATATTCAGAATAAGTCAACTGCAATGCCAGGATTTTTCTATTAAATATAACATCACAGATAGCCCGGTTGTTGAAGTACAGCTTTTTGAATCAAGAATACAACATGATACGTTTTTAATCAAGAGGTCCTTACGGTCAGTAGACATGAAAATGCAAGGAAGGAAGGTAAGCAGTTACGGCAAATTAGAAAGTAGCTGCGTAACAAATTTTTGTAGCACTAATTTTATTGCAGTAAAATTGACTATTTATTTAGGTTAAGAAAGATGGCCTAAAAGAGGAAAAAATCCGTGTAGTTACACATTTTTGTGACGTTTTTATGTGACTTTTCTGAATATTAACTTCTCATATTCCTACTAATTCGACAAGGAAAATGAAATGAGCCCTTATTGTCAGCTCGGTTTGATATTAAGGTCCCATGTTAGTTAAAGAACGAATTAGGGCGATGAAAATATGTTACGTGTTCTCCTCATGATTTTATAAATTTTACACAAAATGATTTGTCAAGATATACATATACATACAATACAATACAATACAATACAATACAATACAATACAATACAATACAATACAATACAATACATACAATATCGGTAATGTGTCCAAACTGATTATTGCAAAAGTTACCTCACATACGTAGTCATAATTCTGTCAAAAAAAACCCGGGAATTTATAATTTAAATGGCCCGGGTAAATGATTTCGACTTCGACTCTGATCCCACATTAATGAAACTCATCATAACCGATGACGAGACATGGGTCTACGAGTTTGACATGCAAACCTGTCAACAGTCATTAGAGTTTAGGACAAAAGACGAGCCAAAAGCAAAAACCCACGTCAAATTCAGTCAAAAGTCAAGGTGATGCTCATTCATGAATTCATTCCAGAAAGATAGACGCCCAATAAACAATATCATTTGGTTGCACTGAATCGCTTGCGAGGAAAATTCTGTCAGAAACGGCCGTATTTGCGGAACAAAAATTCGTGGATTTAACATGATGATAATGCACCATCGCATAGAGTGACAATTGTGACACAATTTAAGCCGAAATCTTAATAAATACAATCGATCAACCACCGTTTTCACCAGATCTAGCCCCGTGTGCTTTTTTTTTCCGAAACTAAAATTAGCACTCCGTGGTACCTGTTTTGGCTCGATTGAAACCATTAAACAAAATTCGTGGACTGAGTTTAAGGTCATACCAGAAAGCGCTTATAAAAAGTGTTTTCGAGAATGGAAAAAACGATAACGGCTAGGAGTGTTGCATCAAATGGGAGTTAATTGAAGACGACAAAATAAATATTGATTAAATAATGAAAATTTAGCGGATTAAATGCGGCGCATCGCAATCCCCAGATGGCGGATAGGGAAGGCCATGAAGTATAGTAAATATTCTCACACATCCGCGGATCAAGAGTCTAATTTCCCAAGTCAAGGTGTTTTGGTATACGTGCCGAGGACTGAATGGCGCAGGGAAATGAAAAAATGTCCATCGTAAACGTGATGTCCCCATGAGATACCGGGAGACCACTCGTAGCAACCAGCCCTTCAACTGCATCGGAGCTTTGCAGGTGCGAACTTTTTATTCTCGCCTTACCTGTAACACAATAAAAAATGTTAACGAAGTTGGAAGAGGAATCTCTGCTCAAATCACCAATTTTTGAGATGAACACAGAAGAGACGAATCTCATTCCATCTCAAATTAATGCTACACGGCGCCCATTTGAAATTTCGGACACGACACATGCTTAGGAGTGAAATTTACAAAGCATTGAAATGGTAGCAAATAACGACGTAAGCAAACCTCAATTGAATTGTTGCCCTCATTAGGGACGGAACTGAACCCACATATGTGTTAGTCCTCGAGCTAAAAGAAAAAGAAGCACAAAGTCCGACCAGCACCAATAAACTTTTCAGAGTCGCGGTAAACACCAATATGTCTGCTCACAAATCCACTCAGCAGCGGTCACAAGCTCAAGTGGAAGCAAAATAAATGAAGCCAACGCGACGGGACGAAAACTGCACAGGAATGACCTAACCCTTTAGAGCTATCATAGAGGGATACAATGGCCAAATGTATCATACGCTCTATGCACCCATAATAGATCGTTACGAACTAAGATATCAAACTAGTGGTGAAGAGCCTACTAGAATAGATGGATAAATCCAAGAAAAATTGTTCCATCCTATGATTTCTAGCCACTTCAGCTAGAGCCGGATAGTTGGCCGATCACCTGCCATTACACAGTAATCAAAAGCTGGCTGGTATGCAGAATTAAATCGCGGAAAAACGCAAATCTGCGTGTAGCTCAAGGACGCGATGTTCCTACGTTATCTTCGTTCCAAAAGCAGTCAACCTTACCAAGGACGTTTTCCTAGTCCAGATCGCCAAACAAAACCCTGGCGCATCCGCAAAAAGTTGGCGAGCACTCAGGGTCATTTAGATCAAGAGAGGTGGATGAAGTTTTCAAAGATTACATCCTTAGCCAACTATGTTAACTTTTCATCAACTTCTCGCGGATCCTGATTAGAATCAAAATACCATCGAGATTAATCCAGAACAGAGATCCTGAATCCAAAATTGGAGACAGAGCGCCAGCTCAAATTTAGTCCTCAGCAGAAATGGCTCGACGCGAGAAAAGGGGATATACTAATAAAGGTGAGTAGAACTATTTGACATCTGATCCCCTCACATCTGAAAGTATCAGCTCAGTGGAGACGGCTAAGGAGCCTCAAAGGTAAAAGACTCCAGAAGACTTTTCCTCAAAGTCTTAGACCGCAGAAGCCAGCCCGTACACTGAAGAAGCTAAAAATGCCGGCAGTTCTGCCGCCATGTCCTTACAATAGCTACAATAGCCTTTACTATGGGATTAAGACGCATCCAAGTTAATCTACATGCTGTATTAAGTCATAGATTTAGTAAGGATCAAAAAGATGGTTCCATGAATGAAGGAAGACCTAGAGCGAGCTTGTATTATGTTAATTCAAAATATAACAACTATTCCAATTCAACAATACACAAATACTCATATAGACTTTGCAGTTCAAATAGTTGAGCTACCCACTTAAGGCGGTAATAAAAATTGATCAATATAATCAACCTAACTGGCGTGTGACTCCTGCGGTTGAACTTTTTGCAATGGCAAGGACTCATGAATTACTGTGGCAGAACGAGACACCAACTGATAATTGGATGTGGTTTGAACGCCTACCATAGAAAGTCGGGCAGCTCAAACATCAACAAAAGAAGTGAGTCTCTTCTAGAATTTATTTGCAAAAATAAATAAAATTCTTAAATACGGAAATAGTCCAACCTTTATAAATAGAATTAGCGAAGAAGTCATTGACACCACAAGGAATTGACATGTTTCAACTGAATCATCGATGAATGGTTATCGACAAATCTAATTTGACATCCTATTAGGGTCCAAAATTTCCGTATCTTATAGACAGTCTAAGTCAACATATAGCCTAGGATTCATGCAATCCATGGTTAATTGTTATAAAAGCATAGGACACTTTGACATCCCAGAATTTGGCTATGAAATGTAGAATTTGGTTGCGAACAAATCTGCCTGGAAAAAAAGCCAGGCAACCGCCCTACACCAGTGCGAAACGCGTTGGAGAATGAGGTCTTTAGAAGAACTAAAAGAAAATCTTGGAAAAATTCTGGTAAGATCTCTCTGAAGTTCCAACCACCGCTCGTATCCAAAGAATTCTATCCAAATACTACACATATGGCACCTTTGTGGAAAGCATTTCCCAAATCCTACCACCACATCCATTGCTTCTTATAATCCTCTGCAGAGGATGACTAATAGACCAACCAGAGACGACTGGAAGAGGTCAAAGAAAATTTTTTGATGAATGTTAATAAATAAATATGTAAAAAAGGTATACTTATGAAAAACATATTCAGAAACAGTTATGCGAGGTGTCACTGGTGCATTTGTTAGTATTGAAACAGAAGCGGTGAAAGTGGGTTAAGCTGCGCATATTGAAAAAATCAATGCATGGGTCGTCAACAAGAAAAGACGCACAACATTTCTGAAACGGGCAAAACGGTCTATATAATGGTATCTCATCGTAATACATTAATTAATCGTTCTCAAAAAACACTGAGGAGGTTCTATGTAAGGTCTTAATTATCCCAGTCCTACTGTACAGTACAGAAACATAACACACAAGCGAAGTCCCCGTTAGTCAGCTTAGATAACGAGTATATGGTAAGAACAAATAACTACTCTAGAACGAAAAATTATCTATTCTTGCCCGAAGGAACAATTCAGCACCAACCTTAGGCAGTGCACACAAGAAGAAGAAGACTTACGCAACTGAAAGCATTTGGCCAAAATCCACATCATTCTCTTTCTCTACCCAATTATCCGAAAAACTTAACTCGTGCTCTGGAACTTTAAGTTACTCGCAATCATATCCACTTGAGTGTTAACTTCCTTAAAAAAAATATATATCTTAATGAATTGACTAGAAAAGGTCCGGCTTCAACATTCATGTTGCCATGACCATTCTACGGGTTACCATAAAAAGCTACATAAACAACTGGTTAAAAATCAAGGCACTCCATTACTGGACGGAGACTGAAGATAACAGCTAAGCCAACAACTTTTTACCAACCACTTCTTTCAAAGGAACAAAACAATTCCTTTCGAGTGATCAAATGCATGTAGTAACTGGATTCCTACCGCATTACTGCAGAGTTAAAAGAACACCTTGTGACTATGAGAATCGTACAAGATAACAAGTGTGTAACGAGGACGAAGAAACAGCTGAGATTATCCTTATCTCCTCTACGTTTTCTAGATAAGCCATACATTGAGGTAGATGATATCACTGCCAGCTTACTCAAAGATATAGCCGAATTGAAAAAATCACAATAGGCCCAACTTGCCCGCATTGATAGGGATACATAGTCCCACCTCCGCGCTTTATCTAATCGAATCCTTTATTTAACAATTCTCCTTACTTTTTCGACACAGTATACGAGAATGTGTATACTGTATTTGTGCTGTCATTTTACAAGACGAAATGTTACATATTCTTGTTACATTTAAATAATGCAAACAATGTTACAGACGGAAATTGTGCTTTAATTGTTAATATGAGATACTCGTACAATATACATAGATATTGAGTGGACATCAGATAATTATGTAGTTTTACTCAATATACGCTGATCCTTTAAGGTTTTCCATTCTGCGTCCATTTTCATTCTCATTTTAAGTGCTTGGTTACCTTTCAATTATTTACACTGTAGATATTCATACAATAGACTAAATTGGAAAATACTCTTCTCAAAGTACATACACTATGAATCAACATACAACAGGAAGTAGATTGCAATGCAATCTCATTTTTCCTGCTCAATCCCGACGCGGAAGTTAAATGTAATGGACAGATGATTAAATAAAATTGACCCAAAGGGCGAAGGAATGCTCGTAAATTCACAATATTACTTAAGTTCACCCCTGGAATCGTCTAGAGAGCACCAATCTGGATCCATAGTGGACCGAAATTTCATTTGTATAACTGAACTTGAATCGTTTCAGAGTAGCTAAATAGTTAAGTGCCATTGTATGCATAATAAGTATTTAGAAAGGATTCTAACGCCAGGATTCCAGTACTAGAATGGAAATCATTTGGGGTAAATTGCAATCAGCAATGGACCGAAAGTAAATTCAATCAAGGAATTGAATTTGTTATTGGGCAATAGCTTCATGATTTTCATATTTGTTAGCTTCTGGGATTCAGAATGTAATCACGGATGGGATTTTGATGAAGGGCCCCTGTAGAGACATATGTCAATGTTGGATAATTGTGATGCTCAAATTGGGCTGAGAGTAATTTGTTCGAAATGTTTCCGGATGTAATCTTTTAAGTAGATGGCTTGAATGGATTGTTTCTTTGACATTTTCGGAGTACATGTGGTAAGGGAATTAAACTGAGTACGAAGTGCTTTTAAGTGAGGTCTACGTGAATGGGTGTGATTAACTAATTGATGTAGATCGTATAAGGGTTATTTAAAGCAAACTCAGCATTAATATAAATAAATACAAACAATGAATGGATGTCATGCAGATGGGTATACTGGAATGAAATATCATTTCCGGTATCCGGTGGGAAGTATTTTTTTTTTTGTTTTTTTTGATCGATTTTGTCGTTCTATAAATAAAACAGATTTTCATTGGATTACTTCAGATACAAGTGTTATCAATTTGTATGAATGGACTCTATTTTAAAAATCATCATCAAAATCATCAAATCATCGTTTCAACAAAGCTTCCCATGATCTTAATTTTTTTTTTTTTTTTGTTCGAAAAAGCATTTTGAACAAGAATCAACATATACTTGAGAAAAGATTAAAGGCAATGAGGATTTTCTTTGAATAAGCCGTAGAAAAATGCGTTACACATTTTTGTGACGATATACAAAATAACCTGAGTTAATATTTTCGGTGCATGATGTGCTAGTTTATTTTAAAACGTACATACATAATAGAAATAAAGTAAAGATAGACGAGCATTTAAATCCTGCATGTACAAGCTCAAAGAATGCCGTGTTACAGATTTTTGTTACTTCTTGAATTCTTTTGAACTGAGATTTTGAAAACATGATAGACTTTCTGCCGTCACATCAATTAAAATAAGAAGATTTTGTTTGGTCGAATATTAACAATCATGGGTTACATATTTTCGTTACGCTTGACATTATCAAGCGCATGGCAAAGGGATGATGAGTGCCCTTACAATTTGTGGACACAGCTCGACCGGAAGTATAGAAAGATAGAAGACAGGCAAGAGATATAATATAGGTGTTGGAAGATTTCAATTAACTGACAATATTGGCGTCATCTCTAAGTTTTATTGCACGGAATTGGTTCGTTTTTAGTAAGTCCAGAGAGGTTTAAAAATCACTTGAGCAGATGTTAGTATTGCACTCCTGTTTTGGGTGGATAAGGTTCTGAAATATTGTATTAATGCCAGATCAGGAAAGCACTTCTTACATCATTAAAGAACTTTAAACATTTCGCAGTATTTTAGGCTGCATCGAATATAGGTTGTCGTTGACACTCATATCAATAATAGAATATTTTTCTGTTTCGACGATGCAAGTGGCATTCGTAGATTATGGCTGGCTGTTGGAATTCGTCTAGAGAACAGCAGACAGCATTGTGTTTTAGTAGTATTCACCTCTGTCTCATTCTCTTGAGTGGTTATGGTTTCTGAATTTAATAAACCTAACGTATATATGTACGTTGCCGTTTTTGTTCTACAGTTGAAAATCAAGGACGAGAGTTCGGCAGCGAGAGAGCACAGTCATCACCAAAGGATAATACTGAATCAGAAGTGGCGAACAAGGGATCATCAAAGAAAATTAAAAAATTAAAAAAATAGTATCGAAGCCTTGGTGCACACAAGCTTTTATTTTGTGGATACCAAGCAACTTCAAATGAAAGGTAATTTCTAATCAATTGAGGAAGAGAACGAAACGGAACCAAAATGCACGGATTTCATCAAATCCGTCAAGTTCCTTTGAAACAATGCACCAGCGCTGCATAATGATAGAGATTTATAAATTATGACGTGAAACTAACTGACAGTCTAAGGGATTACTTAGGCGTGGCCACAGTTTGGAGAGACTGGAACTCAACCAATAAACCTCACCAGTTAGCACGGTCTTTGGATAACTCCTTCAAATAATGTCCGCATGTGCGCACCACATTAGACGAGGTCTTTCTCTATTTCGTCCCACCAAGTAGAAGCCGGAGCATTAACATTTATTCATTTCACGCTCAGGCGAGTAATGAAAATTTTATGATAAGGTCGATATGCTTAAGAATTCGCTCGCAAGTGGGACCAAAAATGGTTCAAAGAATCTTGAGCTATAGTAATAGCCTAGAATAAAAAAAAAAGCGTACAACGTTGACTTAATTCTTTTGATGATGATAATCATGTTTTCGTCGTATGGTAGTTTTAAGGAACTTAGGGGCTTTACCTTGCTGACGGATGGTACAAAGAACAGCGTTTCAATTCAACATATACTTCTACAATTTCTGATTATCTTCTAGAGTGTATATGGGTGGAGGAGTCCTGGGATCTAGCAGATCAATTGCAAACGTCGATAAGCGGTATGTTACAGTAGCATTTGCGGAACCCTAACCAAATGATCGAAGGCTAAACTTAAATGACCCAATTCAGCAACTTGCGGCAAAAAAAAAACTCGTTACCCAGTTACGATCACGGTGGTCTCGCCATTGTCCTTACAAAAATAAGGGCCAATCACATTTTTAATGCAAATGCCGCACCAAACAGTCACTTTAAGCGGATGCAAAGGCTTTTCGTGCATTTCATGTGGATTCTCCATGTCCCAGAAATGCAAGTTTTGTTTATTACATAACCGCTTCAGTGGAAATGGGCTTCGTCGCTTATTAAGATTTATAGACGAAATCATCCTCTTCTTGGACCAGGTTTAACATAATATGGGAGTAAATTAATCCTACTTGACGGTCAGCAGGCAGCAATTAGTGAACAGTTTGTACCTTATATCTTATTATCGTTGCTTCGTCGATGTTTGTGAACTCTCTCAGACTTCCTCGGCCACAGCAGTGATATTCTCGGTCGAACGAGCAGTGCAGGGTCGACCACTTATTTGCGACGTTTGTAGAGCAACCAGTTTCAACTAGCCTCTCAGCAAATAGTGCAGGACGACAAGAAAAGAGATGACGAAATTCACGCTGCGTTAAAACAGCAAACCGGAAATTAGTCAAATAAACAGTAACAATAATGTAACGCTCCATTACTTATTGTGAACTAATTCTCTATCTGTGTACAACATATCTGTGCTATGACATTTGCACTTGATGCTATTTGCAAAAATTATTGGAAATTCATATGATATGATATGATATTATTTTTGCCCCACTTTGTACGATTTCAGAGGCAATAGGATTGCAGAAACGGTTCAGTGCAGTTCTAGAGTTTCGGATTAAGAGTGATATAAAAATGCTCCAATCAAGAGGTCAATCAATCAACATTGATAACCGTGTGTCCAACTCAGATAAACTGATCAGTATGAATCAGTCAGCCAGGACTACAACATACAAGTAGACCTCACACCAATGAATGTTAGGAAACCAAAATGTAAAAGCGACAAAATTTATCAATAATTCAAGGAAGGACCCAATTTAAACTGCAAAATATGTGGATTGAATGAAGTTAAGTTACATGCAAGTAAGACCAATAGATTGAAGGTCAGATGGAAGTCCTAAGAATTTGAAGAGGTTGAAGATATTGACTTCAATTATAAAATTGTTAGACGAACCACTCTTGTCAGTAGAATTTTTGTGTATAAGACACTTCTTAATATGAGATAACCATTGCTCTGATAGACAAATTTGTTGGAACGGCAGGGCAAGTAGAAGGCAATCTATAAAGTGATAATTTCAAGGCTACATCCGAAACATAATATTGTGCATTCTGGCTATCGAAACGAGATTTCTAGGTGACCCTTCAAGTAAAAAGAACAAAAGTACACGAGAACGTTCATACTGTGTATCTCCCAAATAAATGAGATATGCCTTATCAATATACTAGGTGGAGTGAAAAGTAACCTCTTTGACCGCCAGAATGCGCTGCTACTGCAAAAAAGGGTATGGTGCATTGAAGTCCGTTTATATTTAGACAGACAAGCCAAATTTCAGTGCGATAATGTCTTTAGTTTTGTTTTAACAGCTGATTGTTGTTGACGTGTTTGGCATCATATTGAGTATGGACAAAAACTATTTTCGTTCTCTCATAAAACATTATTTTTTGAGAGGCAAAACGGCGAATGAAACAAAAGAAAAGTTGGATAAATATTATTACACCGTTAAATATTGGTTTCAAGAGTTTCATGGTGGCCGCAACTCCACTACCGATCAAGTCCGCAACGGCAGGCCCTCCGATGCGGTTACAGAGGACAATGTCAAAGAAATACATGAAATGATGTTGGCTGACGGGAAAGTGAAGATGCGCGAGCTAGCAGATACCACAAAGATTAGTACACGCCATATTTTCGGCAATATTCTGCATATAAAAAAGTTATCCTGCCGCTGGGTGCCGCGCATACTCACTCCTGACCAAAAACATGAACGCGAGAGCACTTCGAAAGAGTGTTTGGACTTGCTGATACGGAATCGAGCGGACTTTTGGCCTCGATTGGTAACTGTTGAACACCAGGGAGCAGAATGATTGCCCGGCAATGAACTGAAGTCGGCACGAGTGCTTCCATGCGGCCGAGGGAGGCTGGATGGGTCGGAAAGGTTATGGCGTCGGTTTTTTGGGATTGTCATCGCATACTCTTCGTGGACTACCTCGAAGAAAGAAAAACCATCAACAGCAGTATTACTGTGCATTATTGGAGCGATTGAAGGCCAAAACAACTGCAAACGGCCGAAAAAATATTTTGTTTTTGCAAGACAATGGACCGACGCACAAGAGCATCGCAACCATGGCTAAAATCAATTACTTACGGCTCCAATCGCATCGCCCGATTCGGCTCCCTCGGACTACTATCTCTTCCCAAACTTCAAAAGATGGCTCATCAATAAAAAATTCAGCTCACGCGAGGAAATCATCGACGCTGCGGAGGAGTATTATGCAGACCTTCCAGAAAAATACTTTTCGGACGGAATCAAGGAGTTGGAAAATCGCTAGAATAAGTGTATCAAACTAAAATAAAAAAACAATTAAAAAAAAAAAAAAAATTTCATTCCCAAGGAGGTTACTTTTCACCTCATCTAGTAGTAGATGCTTTGACAAATTTTGAATGATGTAAGTTCCCTTCTGGGAATTCCTCTGGTGAATTTAATGCAATTCTAAAGCCTGATTCGAAGAAAAAAAAAAAAAAAAACACATTGTCTTCTTCTGCAT
Source organism: Volucella inanis (assembly GCA_907269105.1). Lineage (NCBI taxonomy): Eukaryota > Metazoa > Arthropoda > Insecta > Diptera > Syrphidae > Volucella > Volucella inanis. Next base: position 36,469,651 of record OU026156.1, on the reverse strand, counting down.
AGAATATTTTTAAATCACCCATTCCGTCTTTTTAAGCAAAGTCAAGTTCTTGAGGTGATATGAAAATCAACTCAAAATAATGGAAAACCATTTTGTAAGCCGTTACTGAAACAGGAATAAATCAAAACAGCTCCGAATGATGCTAAACAAACAATTTCTCCTGTTTGTTTTGTTGAGCTGTCAAAAGGTCTCATTCTCTAACATTGATAAATTAGCTTTCATCCCAACTAAGCCCCTCATCTCCTTCACGAATATTCTTTACTCCTGAGACTGAACTTAATCCAGTATCCCAATTTTATGTTGTCGTTTGTAAGAGTTTCTCCAACTTCAAACTCCATTTTATGATTTCCCCTGACTAAGATGTGTTCGCGTATGAAGAAGAAGAAAAAAAATAAATAAAAGCAAATCTCATCTCACACACCTCGTAATCCCCTCTTCCATGGTGAAAAATCAAAATCCCATTACAGACAAAGTCAACTCCTTTTGACTCAGAGGAAAGATCCTTCTAACTTATTGGCATTCTCACGTTTTATACACTTTGCTTCACTACGTTCTCCCTCATTTGCACTCAAGTAACGACCTTATCCTTCCCAAGGGTATTTCTTCGTGAACCTATTCCGTTTCACCCTAAATGATAGCATATTTCAGTTCTTCACTCATGAGACGTTTACGAATCCATAATTTTTAACAACCGTGTATCATGGAATTTTGCGAGCAATTTGTTTCACTCTCAACTGAGTGCACAGTACTCAATCACCTTGGGGATGGATTTCTCCTTCCCCTTTTCTTGTATTATTTCATCCTTTTTTGAACTTAAGAACAAACTTAAAACGTGCCTTGCACGCAAGAAACATCATAACATATCGAGTGGAGTGAGCAATACTATACAAGAAAAAAATGTTTTTTTTTTTTTTCTTTTTTTTTTTTTTAAATACATTCATGCGTATGTAGGATTTTTATGAGCTAGTGCACGAACACACCCCAGCCTTTCAAATAGGCGTTACATTTCAAGAAAGAAAAGTTCTCCCGACTTGTCATTAGCTAAGGCGGACAAAGGAAAAGAGGTTGGTAGCGTATAAAAGTTAAACGCTCGAATGGTGTTTCCGGAATTTCCGATAATTCTTTTTTCATATTTTCCGACGAAAAATGTTTCGAAACACACGACAGTTTCGAAACTCTACGAGGGTCTGTGAAGACCATGTGGGTTGACACGCTGACTCTGCGACCCTCTGACGAAGGTTTGGGTATCATATTTCGCATGTAAGGATTGTTCGGTCGGTTTATGACAGAGGGTGAAGGCTTTATACATATATGACCAAGTGGTTGGTTTTTTTTTTTTTTTTGTTTTTTTTTTTATGGTTCACTTTTGATGTCCATGAATATTCATGAGTTGGGCGAGACATTGTTTCAAAAGTCGTGTCAGTTAAATTGTTGAATATGCCTTGAGATTGGTGATTTACGATTTTAATGTTCTGTTTATTGGAGGGGAGTTAATGAGAATTGCTTCAAAGGAAAACTGGGTTTAGCTCGTACGAGTACTTTAGTTTGGAGATATTTGGTTGCAAATAAAAAGAGTTCTTGCGTGAATGCAATGCATGCAGAGGTTTGGAAGAACATTTGAGACGCGACAGGCAGCCAGGTCATAGAACTGTATGGGAATTAACAGAGAGAATTAAAAAATCAAAATACTCATATTTAAGTTAGATTAAGTAAACAATTAAGGGAGCATGTGTGATCCTTGAGATGTTTCATTGAACTAGAAGGTAAGATGACTTTTAAATTATGCAGACACGCTTGAGAGTGGAATTGATGAGCGAGCAATTTATTAAAGGACGACATTTGTCTGAATAAGAGACAGAGTCTTTATGACTTTGAAGCAGTTAAAATAATTGCTCCTTTATGACTGCGCATCCTCATATTATTTTACATAAAGGATTTTTGGCGCTGCAAGAAAAATATTTATACTTGTCTGAACGTGGGTATGAATACTCTTATACATCCAGCATGCGTAATGGCATCCAACATTTAATGGGGAAACTAAATTCGTAGTGGAAGTTGGCTTGTTGTTGATTTCTAGTCAACTACTCATATTCTTACCACTTGAGCCACGGCCACCCACAAATCTATATGAGCTGGATTTCAAAGTATTGTAAGACGGTCACTGTTAGTCCAAAATGATAAATACTACATGTTTTAGGATTCTCTTGTACCTCATAATGAGTAGAAACTTAGAAATGAATAAAGTGTGAGGTTGCAAAGGTGACAGAAATGGGTAAATCTGAGGCAGGATGTCTTTACTCGTATTACGATAAGTACAATCAGAAGTTAGATGGAAAAAGATTAGCCATAGTAGCTTTGTGGGTCGGTTTAAGTTTGCTCGCAAACTCTAGAATAGCATCTCCAGCCGAGTCAAATAGATAACAATCGGACATATATAGATGCACATCATACATTTCACTGATTTTAAGTTGATATAGGGTCGACTGAGGCACAAAAATTAGGGTAAAGTTAGCCGCACAAGTGTAGCAGATATTCAAAAACATACGAGACATAGATAAGGTAATTAAGAATGGAAATAATGTACAAAATAAAATCTATTAGAGGTGTTGCGGTATAGTTATGCCGAATGTATGAGGATACAAACTTCTTTAACTATATCCTGGTAACCTATTTCCACTTCCTCCTTCCAACGATGAGGTTGTTGATGGCAGCAAACAAAAGCAATACCTTGTATTAGGTCATTAAAGAAGCTATACATTTTCTGGAGTAAAGGTAATGTTAAAGAGGTATTCTTTCTATGTTTCAAAACTGAAGCTCTCATGTCCGTAGCGGAGTTCTGAAACAAATCGAAACTATGGTATACTTCCTTCTAAACAGTAGTGTCGTCCAACTAATTGTAAAAAGGGGATCAGTCCTGAAAGTTGTTTGGCTCAAGAAATATGTTCTGGGTGTTCGCTTAACGCCCGTCACCCTGTCACGTTCGACTATGAATTCATGTTTTTTTGAATGTATAAAAGGGCGCAGACTTTTAGTAATCAGCACGTAGATACTAGATTCATAAAATACTTGGCTCAAACGCCTATCAGACTTATACATCCATCAAAATCAATTCGAATCATTGCCTTGTTGCAGTCAGTGTACGAACGCAGATATTACAGGCACAATGAAGCCAAGTAAGACCACAAAAGCTTCCAGCGCTGAAAAGTTACAATCGCAGGGGACGACTAGAATTTTTGCTGATGATTTTCACTTAAGCTCTCTCAAAATCCTTGCACCCATCAGCGAAGATGCTTCGGATATCATAGGTTTCAAAGCGCAGTCGAAGATCTATGTAGGCAGGTACAAAAAGCATGCAAACCATGCAAACCTGCGCTGCAACGAAGCACGAAAGCTGCTCGCATACTATAGACGTAGAAAAGAAGAGAAGACCAGATACTTTTCCAAACGAAAAAAAAGCATGAGAAGCGTGCTTTCGACGAAGTAGACAGATATTACTGCAGGAATGGCATTCGAAAGTTTTAGCGGAGAACAAAACGAACATGCAACAAAGTGAGCTGTTAAAGTCAGTTTTCGGAAGTATTTAGGCGGAGACGCCCAAAATGCATCTGTCAGCAAACGAGGGCAAAACAAAGCACATGCTGTCATCAGAAAAGGTGCACACCACCGATGGCTTGGTAAGAACGTCATGATTAGCACTTGTAAATTTTAGCGCAAAAATGCAACGCCAAATTACGAGTACTCTTGCCAATCACAATTTGTTTAGGCTCACGAGACAATTGCGTAACTTAGCCCTCTTTCGTAAGACTAAACTTTATACAAGACCCTTATCATCCCTGCCCTGTTCTTGGAGCAGGTGTTCAAATCGGGTGAAGTAGCACCTGACTATTTCGAGAAAAAATACTACGCACGATTTTCGTTCCGTTTGTATTGACGATGAATGAAGGAGGGTATTCGTATGGGCAGAACAGCGACATTGGTCTTAGTCGGGCGTTTAGGTATCCACCGTCTGAGAGTGCTGAGACATGTTGAGCGAATGGACACCATAGCTCGGGCGCAAAGAGTCTTCGATTCTAACCCAGAGGCACGGCGCAGCAGAGGACAACTGAATCTAAGGTAGCTGACGCAAGTGGAAAGAACCTAAGCCAATTCGGAGTGTGGCACTGAAGGCAGCTATGGAGGCTTGATGTTTTAAGGTCAGGTGATTGCAGCGCCACCTTAGTAAGGAAGTGTAATTTGAACACGGTCACAAGGATGACACTTAAGACCCTTACGAGAGAAAACTTTATAGCCTACAGAATGACAATCAACGACAGACACTGGCTTTCGGCTAATTTGTTTCGTGGCATTCGAACTTTTTCCAACTTGTACCGCCTTTTAGCAGAAAAAGGCGATGCAATGCGACTTTTGTAATCGACATTCCTTGTTCCCAATGATGGGTTTTAGAGGCGTTTTTCAGTCATTGAAGTTATAACTGAATATAAAACGTGAGAAAAGACAGAAAAGACAGAACAGATCTTCACATCAACTCAAGCAGAGATTCGATGAAGATTGTCTCTAAAAATCCGCTACTACTTTGGTTTGGCAATATAAACGGGTTCAAAAACTCCATCACGAAAGACAGAAATAACGGTTTACAAAGCCTTAGTTCTGCCTGAGAAGCCTTGAGATCCTATAGAATCGGATGAAAGTAAAAAAGCTGAACTGATCTTGCTTTAAAAAAAAAATTTCTTCACTAAAATCTGAGTCTGCGTGAAAAGGGGTTGTAGATATAAAGATTTGCAAAAATACCACAACAAGACGATTTTTTGGCTTGATTATATCGAGCAAATGCACACAATGCTACAGATAGTTTATAGACGACAAAGAATACAGGATTCAAAGATCAGCACGTCATGGATGACAAAAGGCTTTGTAGGGGATTTGACGGAAAAAAGTTAAATTTGCAACAAACCAACTATGCATTGTCTAATGATATTTCTAAATTCTAGAATAGAACCTTCAATAAAACCAGAAAAAAATGTAATCCAACCTATGATTTTTTTTCTAAAGCTATGACAAATGTATAACTTGTATGTATAGGGTTTTCCAATAGGGACTTGACAACTTTGAATTTAATTTGTGAACGCACTCTTTCACTAATCATCAAACTGTCACTGTCAATTTATTCAGTAAACTCAACATTTTCATCATGGTAAAGTATTGATAAAGAATTGGAAGATATGGACTTGGACGACATGTGGTTTCAACATCATGGTGCCCCAAGCCATACAGCACACGCTACAATCGATTTATTGAAGAGTAAGTATGGTGAGCGTGTTATCTCAAGATATGGGCCAGTCGATTGGCCGCCTCATTCGTGCGATTTAAAGCTGTTTGACTATTTTCTGTGGGGCTACGTTAATTCATTAGTTTATGCCAAAACGCCGACGACATTAGAAGAGCTCAGAACCAACATTGAACGCGAAATAGCGACCGTTTCGGTCGAAATGTATGGTCGAGTCGTTAAAAATTGAGTCCAACGAATCGACCGCTGCAAACGTGCCCGCGGTGGCCATATGAACGAAGTCGAGTTCCATTCATAAATATTTTGATTGTACTTCAAGGAAAAAATAAAGTTTTAGAAATATCTCAAATGGTTTGCCTTTTATTTCAACCTAAATCAATTCTAGGTGCCACCAGTTGCCACTAGTTTTTTCATTGGCAATAATAATGATGTTTACAAAGCTTGAACTCACAAAAGAATAATATGAATATCTATTGCACTGGTTACAAAGACTTAGAGTTATCCAGAAGACATTGGTTTTACTGAAAGTACAGGATCACATTGCTTAAAGGATCTTAGAGACTAAATCGGTAGGGGAGAAAATCTCACATTATACTCCAAATGGGGTAGTGATAAAGCCTCAGGGCAAAGTGAGCATTACCAAATGTTTTCAACAGATGAAGTGTCTTACTCTCATTTATATACAATATGACATGTGTAGTACCACTAAAATTATCATTAAGTGATAACATTAATAAATCAGTGTGGATTATTGATAAACCTTCTTCTACACAGTGTTGTAGAATAATACAGTTTTCACATCTTTAAGAGACATCTGAAGTTATACGAAATGAACAAAAAGGTTGATGAGGAAATATGGAAGCTGAAGGAAAAAAAAAAGGTCACAGTAAGTAATCATAAATTCAAAGTGAAACATGAACTTTATTATTCAATGATCGACGGTAAAACAGCACAATCTGCGGCATAACAACCTCAAAAATGAATAAATTTGAAGAATTTCAATTCAAGCGCGTAAATGAAGAAGTACTGAAATTCGGCATTTCACCACTCCATGCTCGTAGAAAGCTGATAGAGTGTCTTCTGCATGTAACATAGCCTACAACATTGAATTTAAACGAGGCAGAAAGAAAGAAGCTAGAAAAGAATTGATAAAACGAGAGCTTAAGGATAAAATTGGAATACAGGTCGATACTGTCAAGCAAGAATCGGGTACAACAAATTCTGGAAACCCGTTACGAAGATTATTCGCTAAGTCTGGACGAAGACTTAGTTAAAAGATTTGCTGTTATTCTTAAAGCTATAACCATACGTGAGCCAGTGAACCGAACAAAATTTGGAGATTTTTGTTTATTGACAACAAAAAATTTTCTTACCTTGTATGAGTGTTATGACACCTACCCTCCACAAAAATCTCCTACACGCCAAGGATATAATGGAAAGGTGTATTCTTCCTGTAAGTTTATTGTCCGAAGAGGCTCAGGACTACAAAAAGTATAGAGCCAGACACTCCAGGAAATGTAGTCGAATTGCGACGAACGAAGACATCATGTATCGAATGATGGTGACATCAGACCAGTTGATATCACATTTTACACCTTCTTTTAGTAAAAAAAACACAGTGATTAAAGCGAAGAAGTAGAGGCTCTTTTATGTAGATGAAATTTGGAAAATATCTCGAATTAAATTGCATAATTTGTGAGTGAGTATAATAAATAAATTAATTAATTATGGTAAGAACAAATATTTTTATTTATATATTTTTCAGAATAAATCACGTTCCTTCCATATAGAAACATATATAACTGGGTCATTAGTAAAAATATGAATTTTCTTGAAAAAACTTTTTTTTTCGCATCTCTATACAAAAATCCCCAGTGTGCAGCGTCCTAAGCAGAGACAATTTATAGGTCGGAAGTAAATAAGTCAGTGAGCCAATCTTATTGGCAGAATCTTAGCTTTGTAAATGAGTTCATTAAAAAAAGATGTGTTCATGCTTTGGTATATATTCGACCAAATGGGCTCATGTAAAATTGACAATATACCAGGTGTACCGGTATGAGCGTTTTTTTGTGAAAATAAAACACTAATTTTTAATGGGAAAGTAAAAAATATTTTATACAAAGTATTGGCCATTGCTGGCTACACATTTTTCTCATCTTTCAGGCAATTTATGGATTCCATGCCAATAATATTGTTCGTCTTTTGAAGAAAAGCAAAGTCACTCGATTTTCGACTTCCTTGTAGGATTCGAAGTGCTAATGCTAATGAGTGTCCCATCGATGAAAACAAATGGTAGTCGGAAGGAGCCAAGTTTGGTAAATATGGCGGGTGGGGTAGCAGCTCCCAGACAAGTGCTTTGGTTGTATCCTGAACCAGTTTTGCTTTGTGTGCAGGTGCATTGTCATGGAGCAAAATTACCTTGCCGTGTCTTGTGGCCCATTTTGGTCATTTTTCGAACAATGCATGGTTTAAATTGATTATTTGTTGTCGGTAGCGATCTGTATTACAGCTACACTAGATTTTAGGAGCTCGTGGTACACCACATCTTTCTGGTCCCACCAGACACACAGCATTGTCTTCTTGCCGAATCGATCTGGTTTTGCAATCGAAGTTGATGGTTGTCCCGGATTAACCCATGATTTTTTCCGTTAAGGGTTCTGAAAATAAATCCATTTTTCATCGCTAGTAACAATTCAATGCAAAACTGATTTTTGATTTGTGTCTTTGAAGCAAAATTTCACAAATGGTTTTTCGGTTTTCCATCTGTCTTTCATTCAAATTATGTGGCACCCATTTTCCAGACTTTTAGATCTTTCCCATGGCTTTTAAACGGTCAGAAATTGTTTGTTGTGCAACATTTAACATTTCTGCTATTTGTTTCTGACTCAAAGTGTTATTTTCATCCAATATTGTTTGAAATTCGGCGTCTTCAAACTTTTTTGGTGGTCTTCCACGTTCTTCATTACTCACATCAAAATCGTTATTTCTGAACCGTTGAAACCATCTTCTGCATATTGCTTCTGATAGAGCATGATCACCATATGCCTCGACAAGCATTCGATGCGTCTCTGCCGTACTTTTCTTCAAATGAAAACAAAAGATGAATGCTTTACGCAAGTCATCATTTTCTGGTACAAAATTCGACATTTTTAACACGATGAAAAAATATGATGTTGTTTGCTCAATGACTTGATGTATACTAAATATGTTTGACAGGCCCCGTTCACAAAAAATGTTCCCTATCGGGACATTTGTATCACATTTGTACACAAAGTGCTAACGGTTAGGTACCTATTTTAGAAATTCTACTTTATCACGTTGATAAAAGGAGTGTCCTTTACATTTTTTGGAATTGTTTCTATCGTTTGGTTAACATTAATAAACTGAAAAGACCAGTCTGCTTTTAAGATGAAGATAACCTTGATCACTCTTCAAACATAGAAAAAATGTATTTAAAAGAAACTGCAAAGTTAAAATTTGGATAAGTCTGGAAATGGTTAATAACGCTGTACTTTTGATCGCAGGTTTATTTATTTCTTGAATCCTTTTTCCCAAGTAGTGGTGGCTATAGTATCATGAAATTCTTTCTATCCCGCATATGAACCTTAGGTAGGTAAGCAGATTCGTGAAGTAAAATGACATCCCAAAAGAAATCCAACTCAGCAAAACTATAAATCGATCCGCTAATGTGCTCTTCCAATCGAATATTTCAAGAAAGTTGGACAAAATCATTGGAACACCTTCTCATAGTGAATTTATGATGAATTAAATGTGACTGTTTATGATGGTTAAAAATGTGGTACCAAAAGTCACACGAAAATGAATTAGCTTTGTCAAGAAACACCAAAGAGGCTGCTTATATATCAGATCCTAGGTATCCCATTTTGCTCAATGACGGCGGAGAAGCCGAAGGCGGATAAAGATGTTCTTGGACGTTTTAAAAGCAAGATTTTTCGAACAGTTCTCGTATCTATAAGTTGTACAGCGACATCGTTGGAAAAGGACGTAGAATCTCCTCTATCGCTTTTAGGATGGTTTTTTCGACATGGGCATATTTAGACGATTGAGAGTTAATCTAACAGCTGACACCATATTTTTAATTCATTGTTTGGGAAAACATTATGCAAAGACTTACCCCCGAGCAACGTTTACAAATTATGGAATTTGATTTCCAAAACCAAGGCTCAGTAAAAAATGTTTATAGAACGCTTTGTCAAATTTATGGTCAAAACTTTGAGAAATAATTTGCATTTACTCATTGAGACTGCAAGTCGCTAACAAGAATTCTCAGAATATGTACTTAAGTTATGTGATGTAATACTTATGTAATATATCGTCAATTCGTCATCGTGCGCAAGAACTTGGACTGTGTCCATTCACTTTGTGGAAGATTTACAAGAATCTTGATTTACACGCTTACCAGATTAAATTGAGGCCGATGCAACCCAAAAAATGCGCTGTTTTGTGCTGTTTAATGCAGAAAACATAAGAGCCATAATCCATGATTTTTTGTTTACAAAAAATGGCCTTCAAAACAGTGTTATTTGACGCCATCGGACTTTTTTCTGTACAACAACGATTCTAGACTTAAAAGCACTCGATGTGCACAATTCGTAAGATAGTGGTCGAACATCATTTTTCGTCATTACTGCCATATATTACAAATCGAAGAAAAACAAACTTTGGCTCGTTTGCCCATTTTGTGTGTGTTTTATTTCAATTTCAAATCTTACAGCTCTTAAAAAAAAAAAAACAACCTTTCAATAGTGATTTTAATCCCAATTCAGTTTATTATTCTTTGAATGGCCCCACATTGGACGCCACTTTAATACGATTAAGTAAACTTTCAATTTCTGTCTCATCGTGTTGACTGAAAAGTAGAATGTTGACAAAGCATTTATTTTTTCTACTTTAAGGAAAATTGTCCTTATACATTAGAAAAGAGTATCAATCCATCTTTATGTCCACACATCCTGTCAAATTTTTCCCAAAGAATTTTCGTCATATAAAATACCCAACAAATGACTGCCGGAAGTGCCCTATTGCCGAACTCCTGAAATTTGATGACATTTTTGGCCTGGAATCGGATATATCTGTAAAACATTCCATTAAAATTTCAATCGAAAAGAATGATTTAATGTCCGTAGAAGCAACAAAAACATACCAAGCAAATCATACACCACACCCGAATAACCATAGATCACTCAATCTCAATTTCCAGAAGAAAGACAATTCGTTTCCTTTTATTATTGTTTTTATTTTTTTATTTTTTTGACAAGGACAAATTGCTCAGCTACTGCAGAGCAAAGTGAAAGAAGAACAATATTTACAGATCAAGTTGGTATACAACTAAGTTAATAAATTTCATTTGCAATGACTGCATTTTGTACGCACTCAAGAGTTTACAAATTTTCAGATACTTCAAGCTCTTTGTCTCTAGATGATTATATTTCGATGGCTGCAGAAGCAGACAACGGGACAGTGCCAGAGAGACTATCCAGAATTCACAAAATGAAATAACATAATTTATTGTTGTCAAGTAAACAAAAAAAAAGAGACAAAAAAAAAAATAACAAAATAAAAACAAGAGAAAGAGAACCAACAGCCGTTGGTAAATAGAAAAAGTTGATTTAATTTGAATTTTGTGTCTCATTGTTCATAAGGAAGGTCATTTCTGTTACCCAGGATGGGCGTGTAGAGTTTAGTCATTCTTGTCCCGTTGCAAAAAAATTGGGTTTATTTATTCAGGACTGTAAACGTACATAAGTGAAGAGTATCCTGGCCATAGCTTTGACTATGACTACAGACGGGGTCTGTAGTCGTATGAACTTGAGTTTACCGTAATTTTGTGACTTTAATTGAATTTTGAGTAATAAATATTAATGTATTCCTATGAGTAATGCATCCTGTATAGGTTGTATACTAGTACTTCGGGGTTAAAAGCTTTCATTTTTGGTTATGAAAAATTGAGAAAACTTAAGTTTGTAAGACTTTAAACTGAATAAGTAAGAATATAGAATGAACAGACAGAAAATGAGAAAACTTGGAAAATTGGCGCCCAATGTGAGGATCTTTTGTTAAATTCGAAAATTGTGAAATTATTTACGACTGCACAGTTCTCTACAACAAAAACTTCTGTTAGAATTACAAAAGCTTAGTGCTTTCTTTAGTTTCGGAAAAAAAGTTGTTATAAAATAGCACTTGGAAGGAGGGATCCAGAATATCGTAATACTGCAGGGTAAAGCGCCTTGAACAGGTGGAGCTTTCTGTTTCATTGTGTAAGCCAACTTTAAGACTTAGGTAAGAGAAAGCAAAATAATAAATACTCAAACAGGTCATGCAAATGGGTCCTTTAAATTAATTGATTATCTTTTTATTCCAGAATTCACTACCAAAGATCTGACGACAGTCTATGTGGATGTTCCTATGGAAGCTGGAGTAAGATAGATCGTACACGTCTTCAAAACAATGAAAAAATACCACCAACTGAGGTACAGAATCTGATGAAGCACTGTCAATAACTATCGATGGCAAAAGCATCTCATAATTGGTTGCATTGCCAAGGCGCACCATACTGAATACGAGTATATAGAAGCACATCAAAAAAACACTGTAAGTTACAGCTAATGCTTTTATCAATTGAGGCAATAAGCCAAAATCTATAAACTCCATGAGAAACAGAAGATGCTTACCTCAAAGATTACAAGTTCTTTTTCTAATAATCCAATAGTAGATTGACAAGTCTCACATGAGGCAATTCGAGACAATCTAGTCTCATCTAAATTGATATTTTGCTTTTAAAAGTAGACAAGGCAGTCAAAGCCACACAGACAGGTAAAGTCAAATGCTGAATGTGCTAATTTAGATCACTCAAGCTCCAATTCCATAGTTTTTATGGCTCTGATTCAAAAGTGATAGGCCTGGGACAGACAAAAAATCATTTTTTGAATATATAACATAAAAGTTTGCCCTATTAACACCTGCCACTATACAGGATCTATTGTAGGCGAAAGTTTATCAGACAAAAAAAAAAAGCGAAAATCTCTTTAGCATGTTTCATCATTAAAGGGGTCATGCGAATTTGCCTCCCAGCCGCCCTTGATGCTTACTCCGTTACATATTTTTGTATAAAGAAAATAGGACTACGGAATGCAGCAGGACTCATTCTCTCAGCGAAAACCTTCTCAGTAGACAATTTGGTCACTTTGGTATTACCTTAAATTTTCTTGAGCTGAACAACATGGTATCCGACTTTGTGCTCCCAGTACTCTTGTCAGTACGCTCGATAACTGCTCTGTGGTCGGCTTAAAATTGAGTCTAATATTGATTCGACTTGAAAGGACAAGAAGTGTTACCAAGCGTAATATATACGCGCACCAAGCTAAGTCTCGCAGCAGACATGCAATTTATTTATTTATTTATTATTATTTTTTTTTTAAAGAACTTAACACTCACTAGACTAGACTACACTTATGATGCTATTTAAGGTGCTGGGTTCTCATTGTAAACCTAAAACCGTGGTAGGCTACACAACCCTCCAAAACCTACCCAAGCACAACAAGCTCAGATGGATTGATGGTAAAGCATAAGTTGATTAAAGGGGACAAAAGGCATTTCAATGGTGAACCCTTTTGCGGTATCCCTAACTCGACAATGTTACATTTCTTTCGACTTTGCCACAGTTAAAAGGATGACATTACGTAACACGATTTATGTGGTTGTGGGGTACTTTGCCACTTGGAGAGGTATTTATTCTTAGAAAGAAGTCATGATAGCACTACCAACGCGTCTGAAAGTTGAAGTGTATTTGACCCTTACGGCTTCCTTTAAAACTCCAACGCATATTACCTATTGCCAAGGTTAAAGACGTACTAATTTTCACATAAGTCTTCGTATGTTTTAACGTTTCTTGACTCCTTCTCTCATAAACTAATTCGATGCAGATCTGAACCCAGACTCTATGAAACACCAAATATGACCTTTCTTTCTTTCCCCGAGATTCAGGGTGCCTTAAACAATCTTAAAGTAGAAGCGATAATAGCATCGCTAGGGATAATCATGAGAGGAATTTCAGCACAAAAATAGGTGAATGCTCAACTCAAAAACACGTCGATAAGTTCACATTACAAGGTGTGAATATAGAATAAGGTAGGTAGTTATTTGGATAGCATTGCATCTTCAGCCAGATTCATTGTTAAATGTTATTGACATGGACCGTCTTGTACTTGTGCTTGGCTGGTTTTGAACACTTTCGCTCAGAGTAGTGATATTTTGTTTTGTATGTGCTTGCCGAGCATGTTGATATGAAGTTTGACCCGATATCGAACCAGTTCCTTTAATACGCTTTACCATTGCATGAATTCCGGACTCTCTAGTGCGATTTTATGAAATATTACTTTTACAGATCGCCCATTTTCGTTATAAAATTGAATAACAAAAATGCGTTGTTGCATGGTAAATGACTCCATGACTAAAATTGCCAAAGATTGTATGATATTTGTCAAAAAGATCAACCACATTGATTTCAGTAAATGACAGTAATTGACAGTCAACATCCACACGATCTGTTTGCTCACCTTAAAAAGATTCTGGAGAGTAAATTGAATTGAAAGCCAGATTTCACCAACTCCCTATCAAAGCCATGATAGCTCTATTAACATGAATGAAAACTATTTGGAAATAATAGAGGCTACAAGCTCAAATTACTCATTGGCTTTGCACTTCTGTCGTCAAATTGTCGTCACTAGTTTAGTGTGAGCAGTGGCAATATGAATGCCATTCCTAGACAAGTAGCTCAAAAAGTAAGGGCACAAAGACCAGCCTGCCCGTGTATCAGCATCGCTTTAAGATCTAGGCCCACTACGGCCCTAAGCACACTCTTCACTTTCATCCTTTGGATATCTATATGAAACAGATGGAGGCTTGAATTAGTCTTCCAGCAGGCGACTCGTTCATCGTTAAATTAAGAAAATAACATCGGACAAAATATCAACCACTTTCATTCCTTTCCCGAAACTTGAACGCGAATTCAGTGCTACAATCACAAGCAAGGACGACTGAAAGAGTTATGTTTTGTCGAGGTCAGAATCATTTCATATACGAATACCAAATTGTGGGTGGACGTGTATTCTTCGAGAAACTCGCACTGAGTATCTCCTTTAGATTTTCAAACCATTATAGTTCATTTCTGGCGAAATCTTAGTTGCTTTTTGCTGTATAGAAATTCTTTCTCAAATCGAAAATGATAGAGGAGGCCAATTACAGGTATAACCAGGAATCTTATTTGCCTAAGCTGGATCAGAGACATAAAAAGGTGTTTTATTTGTGGATCCTACACATCTTAGCATTCTTGGAAATCACAAGCAATTAGGCTAGAATGGAGCTGCTTAAACTAATTCAAAATTAAGAATATGGCTCCAAAAAATGAGCCCATGAAATTTTAGGACCAAATAGTTTCACTCAGCTAGATGGTGATGAAGTGTAGTGTTGATCCTGTTGATATTTCCGTCTCGAAATTCTAGGCAGTTATTAATTTTGACATATGTCAAATATGGATATGTCCGATATGGAATTAAGGTAATAAGTTTGAGCTCCTTTCTTCTCAAGATGCTTATATGCACACCTTAAAAGCAGATTAATGAAAATAAGCTGGAAATATTTTCAGATCTCAAAGTGCTTCTAACGACAGGTATACTTAATGATTAAAGGATTTTTCCAATTCGTAGAAGGCTTTCTAAGTAACTGGATTAAATGCATGTAAAAAGAGTTATTTCATTAAAACTAGGTTATAGTATTGCCATCAAATTCTTCGACAGAAATTAACCCCATGGGGCTATAATCTTGTCTCTGCTGATGCTACTACTCATCCTCGTTAGTCGTGTTTTAGTTCTATAGGAATATCATCAAAGTAGTTGGCTCAGTGGTTATTGAAAAGAGTTTACTGGTGCATTCCATAACTAAATCATACAAAATCATATGATCAAATCGATATGCATATTACCCTTCTTAATCACTTTATTTGCACTTGCACCATCAGATCTGTTCTGAAACACCAAATCAAGCAAAATGTTTCTACACAGGATTACAGAAATGTATCCTGCTGCCTGTTACTTTGTATTAATGAAATTTAAACTTCTATAAAATACTTGAAGTAATTTTTGCGTTAAAGTTAAGAGACGACGTCCTAGTATCTAAATACCCAATATTGTCCTTTACCGATGACTTGAACATAAACCAGATATTTCAGAAAATTAGCTTCCGAATATTTAAAGTAATCATCTGTGTGAAAAGAAGTTCGCCACAAATTTTACTAGGTCTAAACCCCTTCCCTATAATTCACAAATTAACTGGAGTAATGACATTTTTGTTGCATTAACTTGCCATCTGAGTTATTCTTCTTACAGAAATACACCATTCCTAGCCTAGCTGATGATATACTGCATTAGCAGACTGCATTATACAAAATATGGCGCCCAACATGGTGCTTGAGCAAAAAGATCTTTTCAAAAATTAAAAAAATAAGATACGGTCCCAGAAGTAACCGGCCTGACCAAGACATGTTGGTAGTTGTTTAAAAATATCACTGTATTAGAAAGTAAGCAGTCTATAAAGCATATGTTTCAAGTTTGAAAGTGCCACGTTGTTTAGTATTTGTTTGGCAACCATCAATAGTGAACGTTGTCAGTGAATTTGTAAAAATAGAGAAAATTGGTCATCGTTATGTGATACAATACTTTTATTTGAAAGGCCTCAGCCCAACCAATATTAATGCTGAACTGAGTGAGTCTGCTCCTTCGTTTACAACAAAAAAATGTTGGGTTGCTAAGCTTAAACGAGGCCGTACGAGCTGTCAAGACGAGTATCGCAGTGGTCGACCAAATGAGGTGACGACTCCAGAAATGGTTAAGAAAATCCACAAAGCGGATGACCGTCGATTGAAACTGCGCGAGCTAGCAGACATTGTAGACATTTGAAAAAGTGCGGTATATCGCATAATATTTGAAAATTTGGACATAAGAAAGCTGTGTGCAAGATGGGTGCCGCGTTTGCTCACACTCGCGCAAAAACAGTGTCGTGAAGATGTTTCAATTGAGTGTTTACGAAGTTTCACAGCAACAAAGCAGAATTTTTACGCCGTTTCATAACAATGGATGAAACATGGGTCCATCACTTTACAACCGAGGCAAAAGAACAATCAAAAGGGAGAACCGGCTCCAAAGAAGCCAAAGACCGTTTCTTCTGCAGGCAAGGTCATGGTGTCGATTTTTTGGGATGCGCGTGGTTGTTCCCAAACTTAAAAAAATGGCTCAGTGGTCAGAGATTTTTCAACGATGTAGAAGTGATATCGGCAGTTAATGGCTATTTTGAGGAGCAAGACAGTTCTTATTATAAAATGGGTGTCGAGCTTTTTGAACATCGCTGGGAAAAGTCTATATAGCTAAAAGGCGATTATGTTGAAAAATTTTTGTGTTTTCTTTGTTGGGTCGGGTACTTCTGGGACCGCCCTCGTACATGCTTGCAGAAAGTAATGTCTCAGTTCATATTAATCCAACATTCTTTTCCCCTTCAAAGGAGAATTCTCCGTCAGATTGTAATTCGATAGAATCTTCTTCAAAATCATGGCTCATTTGTTCAAAACCCGTTCGCCGATTTACCAAAAATAAATCAGAGTTCTGTCGAAACACAACTTTTTTAGTTTTTACCAATCAATCACTGAATCAGAAGAAAAAACAACACTAAATACGTAATCCTTTCCGCATTCGGTTCCAATTCGAATCACATTTTCTCAATATTGCCTCTCCGGATTTTTTCTTTCTGGTTTTGTGTTGTGTCCCCATGTCATCCATGTCATCCTTCCTGACCTATCTTCATCTATCTCCATTCGGGTGTAATGCACGCATCACTAACTACATATTTGCATCTCGTCTTTTACAGAAAAAAAACGTAAGGTCAATGGGATCAGTATATCTATCAGATTATTCGGATTGTTCGAATGTTAACGGTAAAAGAAAGAGAAGACCTAACAAAAACAAAAAGAAACATTCGATGAAACATATTTCACTCACAAAAAATACATCACACAACAGGATTAAAAAGGAGTCAGCAGAAACGAAAAAAAAAACAATCTTCTCCCATCAATCATCTAATGAACATACCCAGCATGACATTTCAAACAGAAAGAGAAAAAGAAATAAAAAAAAAAAAAAAAAAATTTTTTATATCAAAACAACACTGAACATACCCATCAGCGTAGATCCCTGAGGAGCCAGTTAACGCCAATGCCTTGTACCGCGCCTGCTCGTCTGTTGGCAGGACAATGTCTACAGAGCGTGACCTTGTCGCATTAATATTAGGCACCGTTAGGAAACAACCATCATCACTTGGCTGCAACTCCTCTGTTTTTCCACTTGACGATACTTTCGAAAAACACGAATCCACTGAAGCGGCACGGTCTCGCTTTAAGTCAGGTACAGCTAAATAAATGTCTCGAACTACCAAAGAAGGTTGTTTCGATGCACCATCCACGTCATCCGACGGTACCGTAATGCCTCCCTCTTGCGTTTGCTGTTGCTCTTCCTCATGGGAGACATTTTCCAAGGAATTTCCGGTTGGTTCGACAAATATTGCCTCCTGGCGTGATATCGAACGACGACGTGGTCGCAATTGAATTGGAGGCACTTGTATGGAGTCCTCGTCATCGGGCGCTACGGAAATACATGGTTCCGGAGGCGGGAGCTCAATTGAAGGCGAATACGGAATGAATTCAATTGATGGCGACTGTGGGGTAGTCGCGGATAAGAATATTGGAGACGAGGATGATATTGGCGGTGACCCATGTTCGAAGGGAAACGCAGGTGCATCAAAGTCGCCATTTGTCGGTGAGAGGGTAAATGTAATGTTACAAGGTGTTGTCGGCGGTGGCGGGAGTAAAGTATTTCCAAATTGCGGACTATCATCATCGACTCCTTCGTCCTCGCTTGTTGTTGCCGATGGTGTTCTCTGAAGAACTTCATCACCTTCTTCACCATCGTCCTCATCTTCACTACAACTTGTGCTGTAACTTAGTGAGTTCAGTTCTCGATGATCGATAAAATATCTCTGATCAGCACTAACTTGCTTTTCATATTCTTCTAGATACAAGCAATGGTAGCATGGTGGTGGTGTTTTAGTATTTGATGCTCGTCTTGCTCGTATTCGTCGGGGGACCTCTAGAAATGTTCCAGAATCATCACTACCGGCGGAATCAAAACTACGTGAACGCTGTGATTGCGGTTGAGGCACTTGGAGTAGTCCCGTATCAGAAGAACGTTCATCGGCTGATGACGAGGATTGTTGTTTAAGTAGATGTGATGTGGCACGTTGAGCTTCCAGTTGCATTTCATCGAACGATGCAGAACGTACCTGTATATGGGGCGGGTGAGGGTTGATTTATTATTCAAGCAAATTTATTCTTTATTTGATCAGTAACCAAAACAAAAATGCAAAAGACGGGATGTGATTAAATCGCATGCAAAACAGATGTTGTGCTAAAAAATAATGCCTCAGTCAATTCCGAGTCATGTGAAAGTGGAAGCGATAAAAATAAAATAAAAAATAAAACCAATAAAACATGCAGAAAAGCTAACGTTGTAACTTTTACAGTGCGGAGAATATGCACCCTACATAGGCCACTTGTTGGGCGCCAATTAAGCTTAAGAATTTGTAAAACGTTTATTTGTTCAGCTCAATGGAGATATGGAGATGACGTTTACTTTTTGATTCAGAGAATTACTATATTTTACAAAGCGAACGATGTCTATATGCCACACGAAGTTCTTTCTGAGCTAGTCTAGAATTTGGCTCTCAATGAACTGCTTTTGCATTTACGGAAGATGCCACAGTAATGCTATCTTAGAATTATCTGCACATACTTTAACTTTTACTCTAACTTAGTCTTCACATTTGAAAATTCGAATATTCATCAGACTATAAATATTGACTAGGCGAATGTTGTCGTCTACATCGAGGTCGATGTTTTGGAATCGGTAACATACATATTTTAATTAGATACATGCTGATAGATTTCTGGTCACTGTTCTGCTTCAGAAAATATATTGAATCAGCCAAAAGGGAATGCTCTGAAAATAGCACCCATAGTAAACAAATTGCCGTAGTCGATGCAAAAATCGAATACAATGTTAAATGGTCCTATTTGGCCTACTGCAACTACTAGATTTAAATGAACGAATCGTCAGACCTCGATCAATGTATTTCCCGGTAATGAAAATTATATTTCTAAGGCTTGCCTTTCGAATTCTTCGGAGAACTTGATATAACAAAGAATGTCAATTCAGCCTTGAGACGGTTTTCTTTGAACTAATTTAGATAACATTGGGCGTCATAAAACATGGCTTTATACACAGTTTAGTTATCACTACAGATAGCCTTCGTTTTTAAGTCAGACACATGTTTATACAGCGTCTAAGGTTATTGACTTCGACGTATACACTGCCATAATCTTCTTTTATAGTTGTAAGATCACCAGTAACATTTTTTTTGTATTCGGATCCTAGCCCAAGTCAGTCCTACGTACAGGGATAATCTTAATATTTTCATAATAACCTCGGTTCCGGTGTCGTTGCGTGAAATGAAAGGTTTTAAAACCAGCATCGAAGAGATGATTAAGTCTTCTATATACAACACAGAATATACTTCCCTTTAAACGTTAGGCATTGAGTTAGTATTAAGGAAGTAAAAGGATTCATCAGTGAAATCTCTTTTGCAGGTAGGATAAAACGTTCTTTGGAGTACTTTACGACCTAGAACTTTAGCGAACTTTAGCATAATTAACCAACTTAGATAAAAAATCGGCTGCATTTTGAAAGTTTCCGACGCGACATCTTTACTACTTACTGGTACTTTCTAAGTGGAACTAGTTGATGGGAGCGATCTCTGATAAGAATAACGCGATCTACATCGATAGCCAGGCTGTCAATGTCAATGTATTGCAGATTTTTAACAGCAAATCTGAAATATGTTAGTCAAGAGCTGTCGCACAATGCTCAGGCTTTACCTAGAGGGCTGCATCTGCAATAAAATTGGATGCTTTTCAAAGGAAAGTGTTTAGGTTCGTTAATTTGAAATTCTCGTTTGAAGGAATGAATCACCTTACCTAATCTAACAAGGTACAAGGAACAAAATGCTTAGTCAGTCGTGGAAATATTTACCTCTTTGAGCCACTAAATTTTTTTCAGAATCGTGGGAATATGTATTGACTACTTCAGCATCGAAATGAATTAAGAACCTCCAAATCTTCGATTAATCTCAGGGGGGAATTGAATGAGAATAATCAGTGTGGAAGCTAAAAATGCAACAGAAGGGTTACTATTGTATCCACTTATATTCATTCATCAGTTCTAATTTTAGAATATTTAACAATATTATCCAGAAGGATTTGACGTACTTTCTCAAACGATGAAAATTTTGAGGCAACTTCAGTTTTTCCTGTTATCTACGATGAGAATTTGAGGACCAAAACGCTCAACACAACAAGAGGTGATAAACCAGACAGGATTGCTAAGGGTATACTGATTGTAATGGAATTGATTAGAAAAAATGTCCATTCATTTTTTGCTGCACGATTTTTTGGATATCTACTGTTAAATTAAGTTTGAGTTTGACCTTTTATAACTTGCTTGAAGAAGGAATAACCAAGTCCATTCACGTGGAATCAGCAGGTTCAGAACCGAGGGGTACATATTTCTTACAATTTCGAATATGATAAGTAAGTCAATATACTAATTAAACAATCCAGTGAATGAAAAATGACTACCCGCCGACAAATTTGACTCTTGTAATGATTAAATATTATAATTCAAATGAGTTCCGCAGGCAATCGAACTTCGTTGTCGTCCTTCAATTATTTCCAGATAAATAATTGCTATTTTCAACAAACAAAAGCCTCAATGCATCCCCTTTTCGAAAGTTTGCCTGGCTTCTCATACTTGAAATCGAAACAAAGAAAAAAGTGGCGCCCCACAGGAGGTTCATATACAAATACGGGTATTTTGTAGAATAACTTCAAGAAAAAAAGAAGTATGAAACACTTTCTGCAAATGTAAGTGACTTTCTCTGATTTGTGAAAGGGAAACCTCTTTCGTACAACCAAAATTCCAACTCTAGAATCACCATTGCAAGGATTTAGATTAAACTAAGTCACCTCAAGTGTTGAGCAGATTGAATTTCCCCGAAGAACCCATTCAATTTCCAACTACAAACTCATTTCACTTTGCAATTAAATGCAACTTCCTACAATGTCTCCTAGAGGAAAATGCATTTTCCTTTTTAATTAAAAAACACAGGAGGGCCAATGTTGAGCGCCATTTTTTTTCTAGTCTTTTCGCAATCTATTCGAAATGAAATTTTCATGTTGCCTTTATACAATAAAATATCTCAGACAAATTCTTAATACACTATACGACCAAACTAAAGTTGTCCTCGTGGAGTGAGACTACTACAATTTTAACGGTGCAGAGAGATTGTTTTACTCGAACATGGTACATTCCGACTACATCGTAAAAAAGGGCCACACAATGGCGGCTCCATATGAATAATAACTTCAAAGCTCTTACATACGTATTAACACTGCTGCCAACCACATGTAGGAAAAAAAAAAAAAAAACAAAATAAATAAATCAGCGGGATATACCATCAAGTCAATGCAGTGCGACTTACAGGATGTGGGGTATGAGTATCCGTAGTTTATGCGCGAGTGAGTGGCTGATTGATGGTCGGATAGAATTGCATGATGTGCAGCAATTGGAAATTTGTGGAAATGGATTCGTTTTTCCCAAAATTATGTTTTTTTTTTTTTTTTTTTTTCTTAATTATGTCCATTTTCTCTACATTCATCGTGATTTTAAAATTTTGCCTTTTTTCAACCATTGGCTGTTTACATGGATCTATTTGACTGCTTGTTTGTAGAAAGAGGAAAAACTTTTTATCTGATGTGGATTTAAATAATAAATCTGATAAGTCGGGGTTTAATTTTTTGGAAGTCATGACAGGCGAACGTTCGTGATGACTGATTTTAATATGAGTACGAGTTTAATAGGATCTCATTTTACGTTAAAGTGGAAAATGGAAATGTCTGGTGTTGAGCGCATTGGTATGATGAGTGCGTGTCAATTTAACAATGTTGAATTTTCTTTTAACTCAGGTTATAATGATGTGCATAAAGATTAGCTCATCAAAAATATGGAGGAATTCGACATTGACGGCATGACTAATATATGGATCTTACAGAAAGGACAACCAAGCCATGCTGCCATATTTGACAGTTCTTAGACATTTTCATATAAATATACTCGTACTTGTTTGACAAAACTTATGTCGAAAATTGGTCTTCTATTTGCAAAGCGCATAGCAGATTACGTGGCTTTTTTGGGTACTATTTGTTTGTTGCAAATAATACATATGATGCCAACAACGCATCAATGTAATCTTTGTACGTTGTGAGTGAAAAAGTGGCGAAAAATCTAGTGTTCTTGAAAAAGTACACTGTTTTCTGTGGAACGGTGGTCCTGATTTTTTTAAAAACGAAGGGAAATTTCGTTTTGCAGTCAATTACCATGGTCAGCGGACAATGATCAGTGATTATTTATTCGAAATTGATACGGTGAAACATCCCAGACTGTGCATAAAACCATTGAGTTAAAAAGGATATATCGCGTGATTGTGCGTGATTGTTAAGCATCCGCTGTATACTGATAAATCTCTATCTATTCAGGCATTATTTGTGAGGTTGAATCTTAAATGCTCGAGCTAATGGATTGGACTTCCTAAAAAACAGCCATGGAAACCATATGCATGAAGTCGTGTTCAGAAAATAGTGCTATGAACCAGTCTTTATAATGACTTTGATTCTATGTCGATTCCTAATGGTATAGCGAAGACTCAGAAAAATTAGAGTTGACAGCAAATGAGACCACGTTTTCATGAGATGAAAATTATATAATAAAAAGTTTTACGCAAATATAGACGATAGAGCCCATTAGGCCCAAGAGCTAACAGATATACGCTTCCTATATCTAGGTGAACATACGAGTACGAACATATTATTAAGTAAAATCGAAAGCTGATAAATTGTGATTATAGAAAAACAGCACAGGATGATTGTTAGTGAAACCTAACCTTATACTAGAAAAATGTACTCGTAGATATAAAGAAAGATGCTTAAGTTTGAGGGCTATTACAAGGTGTTAAGTGTACTATTAATTCAAATATAAATCGAGGTCAGACATGTAGAAAGGCAGCGAAAACTTACAGAAGGGCAGACTAAAGTGACCACGGATATCCAGAAAAATACGCAACGATGAATAGTAGTTAGGACCATTTCCGGAAGACGAAAACCTAAGCTGTCGTAGGTTAGGTTTGATGGAATTCAGAATACTCTGTAAAGTAACGAACGCTTACAAAGGGCAGGTATTGATTCTGAAATAAGTAACATTGGTATGTCAAAAATTATTGATAGCTCGCAATTTCTTTTACGGATGAAGTCTGTTACTAGTTTCCTAATTGTAGATTGCTGATTCTAATTTGTTTATTTTATTCGTATCTGCCTGTGATGAGTAGATTTTTATTGAAATTCGAAGAAATTGAAAAACAATTGGATCTGATCGAAATGGATAAGGGTAAAAGCAGGACGATGCACCTATATTATTTAGATGCCAGGAAACACAATGTTCTTTGACGTGAGGAAGGAAAAGATTTAAGTTAAGATTGAATGACACATTCAGCTCGAAGGACCAATAACTTGTTCTCAACCTTTTCAATCACAATTGGACAAATAACCCTTACGATTTCATAAATATTTAAAACAGCACAAGAACTCTCCGGTTATTTTCAGTTTTTGACCCTATTACATCTCAATTTCTGTTCCTCTGCCCCTGTTTCTGTAATTTACATCCACTAGCATTCCCGATAGTAAAATCAGAAACATAAAACAGTCAATAATCACATCAAGCATTCAATAAAAACGAACAAAAACATTAACATTGACATGCATTCGATCCCCATTCCAGGAATGGGGTTAAGACTTGCATATTTCCAAGCAAACCTTCTTACATTAGAGCAAACAAAATTTATATCATCACGACAATCGTTCCAAAAATAGATTTTCCAAAAAAAGAAAAAAGACATTCAAGAAGAATCTGGGACTGGGACAAACAAATAAAAGTCTCATTAAGTAAACATTGAACAAGAAATTGCCATAGACAGAAAAAAATATATGCAACGACATCTACAATATGTTAGGCGACAACAATTGGAAGAAAAAATAAAAGCAAAAAACGATTTTTTTTTTGTTTTCGGTTTAGTTAAATAATAAATGAAGTTCAAGAGGAATAAAATAGCAAAAATAGAGCAGTGCAGAACAAAGAAAACGAACAAATAAGAATAACAAAAGTTTGTTTTTGCACAAAACAAAAACAAAAAAAGAAAAAAAAAAGTGGCAGACCTGTTTTGGTACTTCAAGGCTATTTTGAGTTTTCATTTCGGCCCCAGTTGGTGTACGTGACCTTGTGAATGTGGTGCGCAATCGGTGCATCCTTCCAGTTGAATGTGGCTAACCCACCACCAACCACCACGCACATTCACCGTTGTTGTTGTAGTTTTTTGTTTCCAATTTATTCTATATTGGTTTTAGTGTTGCTACTGTATTGCAATAGTTGTTGTTATTGATGAATTTTAGTTTTATTTTGGGGTTGGTGGTTTCTTTGTTTTTGGTTTTTGTGGATGCCCTCCCCACCCTCAGATGATGGAGGTGGTGGAGGCTACATACCACCCCATCGTCTCCATCTGGTTTTCCAATCCATTTCCCACACCAATAGAATCTGATTTCGAAATCTGTTCCTATTGTTACGACAACTTTCGATTTCCTTCTTTTGCGGATGTTAATCTGGAACTCAGTGTTGTCCTTGATGTTTTTATCCTTTTTCGAAAGTTTTTGCTGTTGCTAAAGTCAAAAAGACAACAAGCAAACAACAAAACAAAAAAGGAAGAGATACAAAAGAAAGAGAGAGAGAGAGAGAAAAGTTGTTATCCTGAGGGATTATAATAAATTTCACAAATAACATAATAATGACAAAGGATCCAAAGGGAACAAAAGGTACATTTATCTTAGTTTTCGAATTAAAATGAACGTTTACTAGAACATGAATAAAGGATAAAAGTGACTAAGGGAGTAGACGAATGTGCTTTAAAAAAAATCTAGTTGCATTTTAGATTCTGTGAATCCTGTGGAGTCGTCTGATACGAATAGTTGTGCATTATATTTTTATTTATTTATTTATTATTTATTTTTTTCATCTAGATAAAGGACGCAACAATTAAGAGATAAAATTTGCATTTTAGGTTATGCAGAGGTTGCCGTCAATTCCAGTGTACGGTCAAGAACTCGTTATACCAGAGTGTGGGGTAAAGATAGTATTCTGTGAAGCTAGAAAGCACTTAAGGGAGCATCCATGTTAAGGATCAGATCTGCGAGAATATTCTTCCATTTTTTTTGTGATGTTTACATTGCAAGAGGCGAATGTAAATATTTTATGCATATTTACATGTTCACTCAGCTCTTGGGTGAAGTACAGTTTGCCCTTTTGGATCGGCATTTGATTTTTTTCTAAGGGATAGTGTTTATTTTAACAGGCGAAAAATGAGGGTATCTAAGAGTATAAATACACGAATAAAATAAAAAGAAAAGAAAAGTGAAAGAGTAAACAAAACAGACCTGGAAGTGATTTAATTTTCTTTTTCTTTTATTTGTTAGGAAAATACGAGTTCGTGCTAGTATTTGTTATTAGAAAAGTTCAAAACATGAGGCAAAACATAAAACCCAAAATGGCTCACAATTGCCGCAGGGTTCAAATAGGATTATTTTAATCAATAATGTGGAAGCATGCTCGTGCTATGACGTCTGGTAGGGTGATTTTGATTGATAGCAAAAAGGAAGAACTAACACAGATGCGGATTTGTCACCAAGAAAGACGTTAGCAGGAAGTTCTGAGTATCAGGCATTTGATCGCATAGTTTAACTTTCAAACACTGTCCAGATATGCCCCCATACGTTCAGAGGAAGTATGGATGGCTTTGTTAAAGAATGAGCTACTTGGCCAAATATACAAGGCATGTCATAAGTATGACCTTGAGAATGTTCTTGGTGCAACATTAATTAGACAAGAAAGTCATCTTTGACGGCACATTTTCGGTAGAGACAATCTGTTCGATTTAACACGTCCGAGATGTAATTCAGGCAAATAGACTTTGCCTGACTTGACCTCTAGTAAACTGAAAATTCGTTTGTTCCGAGGGTTTGGCTCCGTGTCTCTAATCACTTAGTCTTTTAGCTTCAAATAGAATTCGTATCAAATACCTGGTAAACCAAAACACGAAGAAATGCTGTGAAGAAATAAGAGACAGAAAAAGCCTTTTTTAATCGAGTTCCGCAAATTTGTATCAAACGCAGAAGATAAGTGACAATATTGCCATCAATGCATAGGAAATGCCTCATTTAATGCGCTGCGTTTCACTCACGAACAATAGGGTGATTCATCGGGAAGTTTGATTTTTAATGTAAAATAAAACCCATAAATTTGAAAGTGAACTTATTAATAAGATAATTTTTATTATCGGTTAAAAGAAAAGTTCATGGCATTTACTTTTTGCAAATGATATCATGTAAATATTGGCCACGACTACATCTGAAGTGGTCCATTCGGAAGGTCCAATTTTGGGCGACTCGTTCGACATAGCGCCTGGTATATCGCGGATAACACGAGTAATGTTGGCTTCCAAAGCGTCAATCGTAGCTGGCTTATTTCTAAAGACCTGGGACTTTACATATCCGCAGAGAAAATAGTTCAAAGGTGTGATATCGCTCGAACTAGGCGGTCAATTTTAAGTGCTCACCAAAATGATTTCTCAACAAGTCCATTGTTTCACGCGCTGCATGGCTCGCAGCGTCGTCTTGTTGAAACCAGAGCTCACCGAGACCATGTGCTTGAATTTTGTGAAGCACATAAGCACGTTTTGATTTGCCTCATTTTTGAAGAAATATGGACCAATGATTCCATATTTAATGAATGTAATGATAGGCCTTGGTGCTCTTCGGGTTACTCATCAGCCCAAATACAACAATTTTGTTTATTAACGCATCCATTGAGCCAGAAATAGGCTTCATCACTGAACAAAATTTCACGATAAAACACCGGATTTTCATTGAGTTTTTCCAGAGCCCATTCACTGAAAATATGACGCAAATTTAATTCGCCTGGCTTCAATTTTAGAACAAGTCGAATTTTGTACACTTTTAGACTGAGATGCTCACATAAAATACGCCAAGTTGTCGAATACGCCTAGCCAAGCTACTGAGAACGACGACGTTTCGATTCGTCACGGTCTTCGCGTACACGCTTAGCTACAGCTGCTATAGTCTTTTCACTACGTGCTGGATGTGGTCTAACTGGTCGAGTACCATCCACTAATGTAAACTGGGATTCTATTCTGCAAATAGTATTGGCAATAGTGGTTTCAGTGGGTCGATTTTGCGCACCGTAAGTTCTTTGAATCGCACGAAAAACATTTCTCACAGAACGCTGATTTTCGTAATACAGCTGAACAATTTGGAGGCACTGTTGTGGTGAGAGTCTTTCCATGATAACTAGCCAAACGATACTGAACAAAAATGACGAAGCGGTTTGATAGGAATCACGCGTGATCTGTCAAATAAAGCTTATTGTAAACCATACCTCACGATGAATCACCCTATATAAGCGATCCCTGGTCAGATGAAAAATATCGACTTATGTAGACAAAAAAAAAAAAACTTACAGACGGTGCTGCATATAAGGATACAATAAATGAGCAAAGGAAACGTTAGAAATATCGGCTCTTAGAAGGAAATAAACAGAAATAAAGAGAACAAGCGTAAGATATGGTACAAAATCCCAATGGAAGCCTACATGGATAGGAATAATAGCACAATAGTATGCATAAACGTGAGAGTTTAGTAGCCAATAAAGCGGAGGCAAATAGGTTTACTGCCGAATTATATCAAGCGACCGGAGTTGATTT
Source organism: Volucella inanis (assembly GCA_907269105.1). Lineage (NCBI taxonomy): Eukaryota > Metazoa > Arthropoda > Insecta > Diptera > Syrphidae > Volucella > Volucella inanis. Next base: position 36,441,261 of record OU026156.1, on the reverse strand, counting down.
CCGAAAAAGGAAGTAATCAACATAACATATGAACGAATGAAAGTCTATCCGTCTTCGGTTGCTCGAAGAAAGAGAAGCCAATTTTTAAAGGGATATAGGGCAGTAGGTAATGGATATAAGTCTGCGTTTAAAATGACAACATCAGTGCTCAGTTCGTAAGAGATATGTGTGACATAAGATATGGAAGTCTTCAAAAGTCCGCGAATTCTATTCTGAATAACAGGGGAGAAGATGAAGCAATTGAACCCAATACGACATCCAAAATCTACTGTTAAAGCATTTTAATTCTTTTCCAACTTCCAAAATCTGAGAAACAAGAAAATGGAATTAGAGATCTCAATTTTTTACAACCGTCTTAAGGAAAGTAAGGAAGTTACAATCATGGTTATGGTTTCATTAAAGTTAAAGTTTTAAAGGTGGTATTCTTGTATTACTAGATCTTAGGCTTTCCTGAAAAAGAAACCTTGACGCACTTTGCTTCCAGCGAACAACATATCCAAAATAAATGTCGGCTCAAGGGGCAGAGGTCACTATGAAATACTGCAAGCCATTTGTTCTTTTATGTACAATATGATAGAATAAATTTCGACTGGGGTGTTTTTTAAGCTAATATTGTAAAAACAAAGACAATAAAGTCAGCATGGTTGTAACTGTGTCCTCAGATAGCCAAACTAAGCTCTGAGCTTCGCAGTAATAAGATCAACATTTGTAAATATAAAAAAAACATCTAAACAAGATATCAAAACACAATAAGCCGGTCCTACGGTGGGACCAGGCCATATGCATTTCCCAGTCAAAGAAAGAGCGGATCTCCCACGACATCTCATTTTTTAAAACTTTTTTACACTCTTTGTAGAAATATTTTGATAGTGGAGCAACTAACATACGTAGCGAACCAACATGGATACATGCGTAATGACTGGTTCGCGATAAGTACAAATAGGTATTGTGACGAAGATGCATCTCCCATTATCGCTATCACTGAGCACTATACAAACTACAGCAATGAGACTAAATTAAATCTGATTTTCAACCCACTAGCAAAAGAACATAATTTCTTTTGTTTTTTTTTTTTTATTAGAATGATCTAAATCTAAATCTACAAATTGTTTTCAATAAGCAGTGGCGAATTAGACAGAAGCCATCCATCTACTTCCTTGAAAGCAACCCTCCGCTAGTGCCTACATATCATGCAGCAGGGACCTATCACTAACAGGCACATGGAGAGATGTTGGCATTGTATCTTATGACAAGAAAAGAAACGAATACAAAACCAGAAATAAACTGCCTAAATCGCCGATTGTCACTCCTATTGTTTTTAGCCCTTTGATGGAGATATGTATACTAAGAAAAATATCCAAGAATTCTGACAGTTTCATTTCTTTGACTTAGTAACACAAAAGGATATTATGGATACAAAAGTCCAGATTAGACCTATATTGTGAATGGCAAATAAAAAGTTTTCAAGACTGAAGAGCAATTGTTGCAGAATGTACTATTACTTATTACACCGATGCTTTTTTCTCCACTATTGACGTTGACCTAAGGGATGTCTGAAGTTCATAATGTCTCATTACTAAATGGGGTGAAAAGTAACCTCCTTGACCGCCAGAATGCGCTGCTACTGCAAAAAAGGTTATTGTGCCTTGAAGTCCGTTCATATTTAGGCAGACATGCCAGTATCAGTGCGATACTGTCTTAATTTTTGTTTTGACAGCTGATTGTTGTTGACGTGTTTGGCATCATGTTGAGTATGGACAAAAACGATTTTGGTTCTCTTATAAAACTTTATTTCTTGAGAGGAAACAAAAGAAAAGTCGGATAAATATTATGGAGCTAATGCTCCGTCAGATTACACCGTCAAATATTGGTTTCGAGAGTTTCGTGGTGGCCGCAACTCTAATACTGATCAAGCCCGCAGCGGCAGGCCCTCCGATGCGGTTACAAAGGACAATGCCAGAAAAATACATGAATTGGTGTTGGCTGACCGGAAAGTGCGCGAGCTAGCAGATACCACAAAGATTAGTACTGAGCGCACATGTCATATTTTGGGCAATATTCTGCATATGAAAAAGTTATGCTGCCGCTGGGTGCCGTGCATACTCATTTCTGACCAAAAACTCGAACGCAAGAGCACTTCGAAAGAGTGTTTGGACTTGCTGATGCGGAATCGGGCGGACTTTTGGCGTCGATTGGTAACTGTTGATGAAACTTGAATCCACTACTACACACCAGAGAATAGAATGAATGCTCGGCAATGGACTGAAGCCGGCACGAGTGCTCCGAAACAACCGCGGAATTCTCGATGCGTCGGAAAGGTTATGGCGTCGTTTTTCTGGGATTGTCAAGGCATACTCTTCGTGGACTACCTCGAAAAAGGAAAAACCATCAACAGCGAGTATTAATGTGCATAATTGGAGCGATTGAATGCCGAAATCGCTGCAAAACGGTCTCACATGAAGCGAAAAAAATTTTGTTTTTGCAGGACAACATCATCGGCTCCAATTGCTGTCGCATCCACCGTTTTTGTCCGATTTGGCTCCCTCGGACTATTATCTCTTCCCAAACCTCAAAAGATGGCTCATCAATAAAAAATTCAGCTCACGCGAGTAAATCATCGACGCCACGGAGGAGTATTTTGCAGACCTTCCGGAAAATTATTTTTCGGACGGGATCAAGAAGTTGGAAAATCGCTGGAATAAGTGTATCAAACTAAAAGGGGACTATATTGAATAAAATAAAACAAGAGAGGAAAATGTAAATGTAAAACTAAAACATAGTTTTTTTTTCTAAAAAAAAAATATTCAAATTTTGATTTAATCATGAAGTGGAGATGTTGCAATTATGGATGAAGCAACACTTCTGATAAATGCCACGTAATGGTTTTTCATATGTATATGATGCCGAATTTCAGTTGTCGCACAATTTAGGCGGCCAATTTTGGTCACTCAAGCGGGAGATTATGTGTACAGGGAAATCTCGCCATTTCACGTGATTCGTGGCAAAACAAAAATATTACAAAAAAAACAAAACAACACAGTAATCATTACTCGCCATTTCCTATATGTGCACTTTCGGCGGCATCTTTTTATTTAATTGGCCCAATGATCACATCAGTCCAACATCCACACCAAACAGTGATACGTTTGGGAAGCTTTTCGGTGTCAGGAAACATATGGGCATTTTTATCACTCCAAACGCCGCAATTTTGCTTGTTTACGTAGCCATCAACATGACATTGTTCCTCATCGCTGAAGATATCATAAATTTACTGAGCAACTCACAGTTCACGTTTTGCTTTTCAGTGAACAAACTAAATCGTTGTTTTGACGAATAAGGATACCATTTGTATTCTGACGGGCTATGTACAGGACTGTCGCACTGTTGTAATAACTTGACTGTAAAAAACAGCAGCAAAAATGTCGTTTTTGTTGGAACACCTATCACATATATGGGAAAGCAAGTCCGTAACTTTCCCAACTAGTACTCGTTTAAGCAAATGCAACAAGAAAACTGGGGCATGTATGATAACGTGAGACTAAAACTACTCACAAACTTTCAGAAGTACTTCCCTTTACATTTCAATTTTCTAACAATATACTGCGGCGTAAGCATATACGAGTATGTGTATATCAGAGCATTTTTCAGGAGTTATTCATTATCTAAATCGAAAAGTTTAAATTCCAAAAGTTTAAAATGACAATACTCTTGAACTCCTCCAACTGTTCTTATTTCAATGGAGCACAATACAAATCATATGAGTCCTTCCAAACTTACACAATTGGCTCGTGCAGTAATGTGGTTTTATTTAAATATTTCAATTAAATGAATTTCCTTTCGGTACCGTTTTATCTGTATCTCATCGTTGAAGCTATTGTATGTTGTTTAATTATGCGGTAAAAAGCCGTTCATTGCACACACAAATGTTTTCTTTTTTTCTTCCTTAATAAAGAGCTCTTTTTATTTAGTATTTTGGAAAAGACGTAATTTTGGCCAGTAAAATGAATTAAAGACTACTCGTATAGTGTTACGTGTTTGGATTCAATTAAAAGCGAAACATAGCTGAAGGAGGTCGTAGGAGGTAGCAATTAATTATGTGTTGTAATTAAGTGTATTTTGTTTTTTAACGTTACTACTTCCATCAACAGATTGTGGGCGAAAAAACCCGCCAGCGCTGATGTTGGGTGTTGGAGTATTTTTAAAGGAGTTTCTCCATTTTCTTTCTGGTGGACGATTATTAATTGGCCCGAGTAGCTGTCTATGGATTTTTTTTTTTTTTTTTTTCATATTTTCCACTTTTTCTCCGCTCGTTTCTTGGTTGGTGTTAAATAAAAGTTTAAAAAAAAAAAAAAAAAAAACCCTGTCGAGATAGAAACAATTTAAATAATGGTGGAGAATATCGACTTGCGAATAAATTAAGCAGAATTTGCTGTAATTAGGGGATATTTTGAGGTAACTGCGACTACTTTTTTTCACTCATAAAAAAGAGAAAATTCGAGTACCTATGCAAGAGGGTGAAGTCTACGTAAAAAATTAAAAAGGCCTGAGCTCCTACTAAAACATTAAATGTCTGGTGTTAATGCTATTACAGATTTAGTGAATCATCAGTAAAACATATTTCTCAACCAAGAAACCTAAAAGTTTTATTTCAGTTCATGAATTTCAAACTGCAATTCTGTCTTTCAGCAGAAAGCGTTGAGTGTGGTAAGAACTGTCAACTCTATAATGGTATTAATAGACCTGAGCTTAATGTAGCCTTTTATAGTTGCAGAAAGGTGTTCAGTATTACGTGGGACTTTAACCCAACTACATTTTATGGGCTCACAACCCACCATGAGATATATGTCGCTATTTAAATTCAAATCATCAAATTTAAAACGACAGCTTGCGCCAGAAATCTGGTATCAGTCACAGCAACACGGACAATGGGATTGGAGACCATATGCAGCCTCATTCCGCTGAATCTATTGTGCGGAACTTCGACGCTCACAAAGACTTTTAAGTTTTGGAAAACTTAGAGTCAGCTACCCATCAGACCAATTCGTCTGACCTACTTCATACTGAAGAGCACGAAAAGAATGAATAGAATAAAATAAGAACGCGGAAAATCCTGCATGACTGTGCTGGTGGCCGGAATTGAAGGCATCTTGAATTAAAACAATACTAGTGGTCAAAACCCATGTAGGGGATGCAAACTGCGATCGCGAGGGCAAATAGCTCTTGAGGTACTATATAGTAGCATCCTCTTGGTACTGGTCGACTAACTGGCGATTTTAACAGCTGTATCATACACATTGAGACATATGAAATGATGTCTGATCATGCAACGCAAAAGTTTACTCTACTCAGTAGGATGCCCCGTAATGTAATCAACGATTGGTGAAATGAGTATTCAGTCAATCTCCCCCAAATTAAAGTTATGAACTCTAATCGCGGAAAAGGGAAACCTGACCAATATAACATTTTAACAAATGGCGTTGCCATCTATTCATCCAATGAGTAATGTGAGGACAAGATTTTATCTAATTTCAAGGCGCTGTACAGTGGTTCAGCCGTAGGTCATAGGGCCGAAATACCGATGTTGCAAGTATGATGTTATTTTACCGTTATAGGAAACAAAAAAAAAACCCTTCTATTCACAGGTATAAAAAACATTGCAATTACAAACACGGCACAGTTAATTTTGTGCACCGGAAGTGGTAACATCTGATTAGTGCTCATTAGTTTATTTGTTTACATAAATTGGTGTTCTTTTTAAAGTGTGGTTTTTCTGAGAAATTTATTGTTTGTGATATAATTGTGCAATGCATATTCAAATTAAAAGTATGTACGATATTTTTAAAGTAATTATGTTTTCCTTAACAATGCGACTATTTATAACTAACTTTTTTTGTTTCAACCATATTCCATATTCAACGAAGCTTTTACTTATGAGGGCACGAATCGCCATAAATGAGTCATATATCAATATAATCTCTTATTTTGCTAGTTTTAATAACCGCAAAGTCTAGGTGCTCCTAGGTGTTCTGAGGGTTGTTACAGGTCATTGAGAATACTAGGTCCAGTACTAGAACAATTTTTTTTTAATTTGTTGTGTTTTGCTTTTGCAGGTACAAAAATTACGTGTTTTTTCTACCCGAATGCTTGTTTTAAATACGTGGATAGCTCCAAAAAATAAAGAAATAAAGCAGAACGGTTTCGGGAAGTGTTCGGATCCCTTGCGAATTCTTTACCGGATGCTGAAAATATCCAGACTGATTGCTTGAGAAATCTCCTTTTGAATCAATTTAGGAGATCAAAAGCTTAGCTAGTGGCCAAATACGAAAGCTGGTTAAATGAGACTGAAGCTTGCATACTTAAAGTGTCTGATGGAGGAGTATGTGGAAACTACAACGACGAGCAAAAGGAATCTCTTCAATCTACAAGTGGAACACGATACAGGAAGAAGTTTGGAGACTGCAGCAAGAGTCAAAACGTCGCAGTTTTATCACAGATGGACGATTCCGCTGTAACTACTTAACTAAGCAGTTCAAATCAATCAGAAAGTTCTTTAGAATTTAGCACGGATAAAGTTTTTTCATTTATTAATGAAGCTAAGCTTACTAAAAACCAATTTTTATTATTAAGAGATGTAATTCATTCTAAAATACCAAATGTACTTCCGTCCTATCATAAAGTAGTGGAAGCCAAAAAACGTTGCTATCCAACTGATATTCGCGTGACGGAATCTTCTGCTGAAATCAATTTGCAGTCATTGTTAGACCATACATCAAGTCGCATTGTTGAATCTCAAAAAGCTGTGTTTGAAAGTCTTCACGAACCTAAGGATGACTTAGTTTTAATTGGTAAATGGGGTTTTGATGGCAGCACAAACCATAGTGAATATAAGCAGAAATTTTTAGATTCAACTATCGAAGATTCGAGTTTATTTGTTTATGTAACTCTTCAACTTGTTTATAAATCAAATACCTGTGATGAATCAATCATTTGGAAAAACCCACGACCTTCCCCTACTAGGTGGTGCAGACAAATTCGTTTTCAATTTACAAAAGAAACAAAGGCAGTCACCTTGCAAGAAGAAGATAATTTCAAAAGCCAAATTAATCAGTTAGTCGCTACTTCAGTGCTTATTAATGCCCACGAAATTAAAATTACCTACTCCTTACAATTGGCGATGGTAGATGGTAAAGTTTGTTCTGCACTTAGCGACTTATATACAAGTAGGTGTTACATTTGTGGTGCAACACCAAAAGAGATGAACGATTTAAATATATGCTTAAAAGACTTCCCTAATACTACATAGTAAATTTGAGTTTGACTTATCTACACTCATAAATTAGATTTTTCGAGTATTTTATTCACGTTTCTTATCGAATTAATATTAAAAAGTGGCAACCGCGTTCTGCAGAAGATAAAGCTAGTCTTGCTCAGAGAAAAGAGCTAGTTCAACGGCAGTTTAGGGAAAAATTAGGTTTAATTGTAAACAAACCTCGAAGTGGAGGAAGTGGCACATACAATGATGGAAACACAGCACGTAAATTTTTCCATAACTCTGATATTTCATCTGAAATAACAGGTTTCTAAGAGAGGGCACCACTTGAATTAAATCCATACCATTTTCAGTTAGTACCAACCTTCCAAAGATACATGTATAAATTTGACAGCTGTCGGACGATTAGTTCTCGAGATATAGCGTTATGAGTGAAGCAACTTTTGTTACTGTGAAAAAAAAAAATGGATTCAAAGCAATTTCGTGTGTTGATTTATCATTGCTTTTTGATGGCTTGATAAGTGTTACCCGGACTCTGCACCAGCCGAACGAACCATTCGCAAGTGGACTGAAAAATTTAAAAGTGGTCATACAAGCACCGAAGATGATGCACGCAGTGGACGTCCAAAAGAGGCTGTTTCAGATGAAAACATCAAAAAAGTCCACAAAATGATTACGAATGACCGTAAAGTGAAGTTGATCGAGATAGCTGAGGCTCTGAGGATATCAAAAGAGCGTGTTGGATATACCATACACGAACGTTTGGACATGTGAAAGCTCTGTTCAAAGTGGGTGCCGCGTTTGCTCACAGTCGACCAAAAACAACAACGTGTTGATGATTCAGAGAAGTGTTTAAAGCTGTTCAACCCGCAATAAAGTCGAATTTTTGCGTCGGTATGCGACAATGGATGAAACTTGGCTCCATCACTTCACACCAGAGTCAAGTTGGCAGTCCAAAACGACCAAAAACTCAACAGTCGGCTGGCAAGGTTATGGCATCCGTATTTTGGGATACACATGGAATAATTTTCATCGACTATCTCCAAAAGGGGCAGACTATCAACAGCGACTATTACATTGCGTTGTTGGAGCGTTTGAAGGCCGAAATCGCAGAAAAACGGCCGCATTTGAAGAAAAAGAAAGTGCTGTTTCATCAAGACAATGTATCGTGTCACAAGTCGATGAAAACGATGGCAAAATTAATTGAATTTGGTTACGAATTGCTTCCCCACCCACCGTATTCTCCAAATTATATATATAATATATTATAATATTCCAGCGACTATTTCCTGTTCGCAGAGCCCAAAAGAATGCTCGCCGGAAAGAGATTTAAGACCGATGGAGAAGTAATCGCCGAAACAGAGGCCTATTTTGAGGCTAAACCGAAATCGTACTACAAAACTGGCATCGAAGGATTAAAAAATCGTTTCAATTAGTGTATCGCCTCCAAAGACAACTATATATTTATCAATATATCAAAGATGAATTTTTCAAAAATTTTGTGTTTTTTTTGAGTATGTAATTTAATTCGTGCGGTTTTTTTCTTCAGAATTTTAACGTTTATTTAAGAAAAACATGTACAATAGTATTATTCAAAGTATTGCCCATTTGAAGCTAAGACTTTTTCCCATATTTCTGGCAATTTGTGAATCCCATCCCAAACGAACTGCGCCGGCTTGGCAGACAAGAATGAATCAAGCCAATTTTTGATATTCTGCTCTGATGTGAACCGTATTTCAGTGAGGGCGTTCTGCATCGACCGGAACAAATGCTAGTGAGAAGGGGCAAGGTCTGGGCTATAAGGCGGGTGGGGTAAGACTTCCCATCCACAGTTTTGCCAGTAGTTCTTAACCGGAATAGCAACGTGGGGCCGAGCGTTCTCATGATGAAAAATTATTGCCTTGTGTCTGGTCGCATATTCCGGGCGTTTTTCGGCTACTGCTCTCTTCAAACGGATTGTGTTCGGTAGCGTTGTCCATTGGTGGTTTCACCCGGTTTTAGTAGCTCATAATACAGCACACCCACTAATCCCACCAAATACAGAGCATTACCTTCGCGCCATGGATATTCGGCTTTGCCGTTGATTTGGCTGGTTGGCCGGGTTTCAAATATGATTTTTTTCGCTTGGGGTTATCATAATGGATCTATTTTTCATCACCAGTAACAATCCGATGCAAAAATGACTTCCTTTTGTGGCGATCCAGCAACATTTCGGACAAGCAAAACCGCCTTTCGACGTCTCTCGGCTTGAGTTCATGTAGAACCCAATTTCCTTGCTTTTGAATATATCCAGCTGCTTTTAAACGTTTTGAAATGGGTGCTTGAGTGACACCTAAATATCCTGCGAGCTCTTCTTGTGTTTGGCAGCAATCTTCATAGAGTAATGCTTCCAGTTCTTCATCTTCAAACTTTTTTGGCTGCCCAGGACGTTCATCGTCTTCCAAGCCAAAATCACCACTTTTAAATCGTGAAAACCACTTTTGACACGTTCGGTCAGCTAGCGCATGTTCATCATAAACTTCCACCAAAATACGTTGACTTTCGGCTGTAGTTTTCTTCATATTAAAGTAATGAAGCAGAACTCCCCGCAAAAACACTTTTTCAGTCACAAAGTTCGACATATTTGAGTGAAAAAAAATTATTGTTGTTTACGCTACAGATGAATGATATATACTGAAATGACGTACAATAACGGTAGCTTTCAAACGCATGTTCCAATGGAATAATACAAGTTACGCCATCTCTTAGCAAACCGAACGAAAGTTATAGAACCAATACTATAAAACGGCACTGACTTATCAGCCCATGTGTTATTAAAAATGATCTTATTGACAGATGTAGTCACCTTCTGCAGAGCCTTTCTTCTGGTCATAAAATAAATTCAGAAAAATTTAAGAGTTATGCTTTTGATACTGCCAAAATGCTTGTGGAGGAATACCCTTGGTATAACTTACCTTCATCAATACATAAAGTATTGATTCACGGAGCAGAAGTGATAGATAGTTCTTTATCATCTATCTGAGGAGGCCGCTGACTCATATAATAAATTAGTCAAACTATTCAGACCCGATAATACTAGGAAACATTCCCGAGATGTTGCTAACATGGATCTCTTGCACAGGCTTCTTCTTAATTCAGATCCACTTATTTCTAGTTTAAAAATTAGTCTGCGGTAGTAAGAGAAGTGTCGGATTTATTAAGTTTTTGAGCTTTATTGTAACTTTATTATATTATATTACTTGACATTTTCAATACTATTTAAATAGCACTTGTTTCATGTAAAATACTATGTTTTAATAAGATAAACAAAACTTATTTTATTGTTATTATAACCAGATTTTTCTGTGAGATTATGTTTTTTTATATAGGATGAATATTTTATGCATGAATATACTCTGTTAAAAAAAAATAGCTTTTTTGTGTTGTTCTAATCCTCTGGTAAGCATAACAACCGTTTTCCAGGTCAAAATGTTATGATTTCATTGTAAATGTGCCCAAAAAACCCTATGACCGCCCTTCTTTGGAAACTGAACCCCTGTGCGCTGTCGGGTTTTTCGCAGTCTAAATGAGCTACCAACAAAACATGGGACTTGCCACCGAAGAGGACCCTTTGGATCTACATATAAGGCTATAATATAAATAAAATAGTAGTAAAATTCGACTCAGGAATTTTAAGGGCCAGAGCCTGAGCTTGGAAAAGAATGTATTCGGGTTTTCACGGATGGCTCATTTACCGGCCTAGGATGCGGAGGACGACAATTAGACAATTTGCAAACCTTAAAGGATGATGTGCAATTTCATATGCCCAACTGCACCTGAGATTTTTCTGAGCTCCCCAGCATTTCAAAATTGTTTCAATAATGCAAGGTTTTTTTAAGAGCAATCCAAAGACCGAATTCACTAAGACCTGTTTGTTACAGGGCAAGGATAAAAGGAGAGCCCGTGATCGAATTGCCTATGTCATCGATTAGAACTTCCATTAACAGTAGGGCTTTTTCTGAGCATAACTGCAGAGCGCACGACTCTCTAGAATGCCGGCTGACCAAATGAATGCTGAGTACTATTCAAACAAAAAAATATAAAAATAAAAAATAAAAAAAATTATAATAATAATAAAATGTCCACTTAATCAAATCCGTAATTAAAGATTTGACAAGTTCCTTGGCGTTCAAAGTGGAGGTAGCAAGGAACGTTAGTTAGATATTTTTTTTAATTTTCATGAAAAGATAGGTAATCAACTGGCTTTACTAGGGGTTAAAGGCTCTCCCCCCCCCCCCAAAGAAGTTACCATGCAAGTGTTGTAACCTACACATATCGCATATTACAGAGGAAAGAGTTCTTTGTAGAACATTACTTCATCGTTATTTTGGAATTCGTCTCTAGGTTGCCTAGGGTAAGTTTGACAAAACACATTTTTCTAGAGGAGCCTCTTTCAAGCACCTTATTAGCCGAGCAACTCTATTGGATAACACGGTGACTAGGAACCTAACAGATAAAGATATATTCTATGTACCACCTTTAAAGATAGCCGCGGAATCCCACTTCAAGCTTAGACTGGAGTCTTACTGTCAAGATAAATTACAGGTATCGTACCAATTGACAGCCGCCTTGATTGATGATTAGAACAGATCTGGCTGTGCAATAAAGTGAGTGGGAAAGCTGAAATATATCCGAATGAACAGAGCCTACACCTTTTCGGATTATTGATCTAACAGCATACATTGACACTGATTTTTTTATGGCCGATTGTATAGTTCTTGCAGAATATCGACAGGTAAGAATATCGATTCGTAGGAGTGGGAAAAGGAACGAGGAAAAACATCTCTCATCTGGTAAGAGATGTTAACCAGTTAAACCAGGAACTATCTGGATTTTGAAAGACAATGGCTATTGGCAAGGTTTTGAGTACGCTTTGCATACGCTTAAGGGCTGCGTGGTACTGTCAATATTCAATCAATCAATAAAAATGACAGAAGAGCTTCAAGTTCGGACAATTGGCTTTTAAAAATTCAAAGAAGCTTGTTTGTTAATTGCTCAATAATTATTAGCTCTCTTCTTCTCTATGGCACTAAAGCAGGACTTTAGTAATTTGCCTTTTAGATAAAAGTATGTGCATCCTGATGAAGTAAAAAGTGGCTCGAATAAAGTCGAAAAAAAAATATTTAAATCTCCTGAAATGTTTTTATCTTTGTTGCCTTGAAATTTAGAAGAAATTTATATTTCGAATAAAACATATTGATCTATAGTAAAAATATCAGACTTACAGCTTATCAGATAACGTCTCTATAAGTCAGTTCATTATATGCGCTGATGTTGAGTAATGTAACGCACGTAGTAGAAAATAAGCTACTCAATTTATCCACAGAAAACAGATATCACAAATATAAATGAATCATCTAAATTTTCATTTCATTTGCTCGGATAAGCATCCATTATCCAAATAACATAAGAAACGTCCGGATAAAATACAACTTAAGCAAAAGAAATGTTAAATAGCAACAGCAATACAAAACTTTTAAGGACTTTTGGCGTGTTCCATTTACAAGAGGAGCCCAAGAGGTTATTAAATACCTGCTACTAAGCAAAGTTACAAATAAAATGGAAAAAAATGCGCTGAGTGAGCAACCCGCTAACCAACATTGGGATTAACAATGTTTTCAGCATCACAGCGTAGCAAAAAAGCATGCAAATAATAAAATCTCATTTCCATAGTTTCAGCCATTTTAAAACTGCAAACAGGAGTACCCTTACCCAACACCATACAACTTCAACTTTTTAATATGCACTCCGTGCAACTTCACTTCGAGGCAGAGAAAGAACGAAAGGAAACCACAATGTAAGAAAGTAATATCGTGTTGCTTACAACTAGAACGTTCTATTTTCTATTGCCCATAGAGAACTCAAACCATACACTCAAATCCACATTGTATGTAGATACATGTGAGAATGTGGGTAGTTACGGTATGAAATTCGAGTTGAAAAAAGAAAAATTAGTGCCCTGTCACTTGCATATGTGGAAATCTAATAAAATTGTAATACGAATCCTTACGAATATCACATAAAACTTAGTGTTTTCGGAATTCGAATGAATAAAATGCGAATGCATATTATTTACAGATTTCCGAAAAAGTGCAAATTCAACAGGAAGAAGGATGTTTCGAATGACATATGTATGTACTCGTATGTATGGAAACTGAACAGAAATTTACCACTTTACAAGTGCACTTTAAACAAGTTTTAATCCCACAATATATATTTAATTTAACAAAGGAATCCTTGTATGATTCTGACACATATGCTTGTATCTGGATAAAACATAGAATTTGAAGAAATATCCGTAAGATTAAGATAAACACTAGTTAAGTCAGAATATTTCATAAGCGCTCTCGGAAAGTTCTTCTAATGCAAGCAACTTTCAGGAGACGAGTATACTCGTGTGTAGATTAAAAATTCATCATATGGATACAATATGTGCAAATGTAAAGCTATGAAGTTTGAGTTTAAGTTAACTTAAGTCCAACCGAAGAGTCCATTATTTGAGTCGAAAGTTGAAAATATTTAATATAAATTCTTTGCCGCAGCATAAGTTTTGAGGCGGAACTTTCTTGGGTTAACATGGTAACCATTCATCATTATTACTGGTAACTGGGCTAGAGACTTTAGAATTTGGAGAATCTTTTGCAAATTAGAATTCATTGGAATGTGAAAGCAAACACTCGAAGTTGTAAAGTTTGTGATAAGTCTTTGGTCAAACTTATGGTTGCAGAACAAAAATATATCTCATTTTGTATTTTCTGGAACTTAAATTTATAGCAAACTCATTAAAATTTATTCAAAAATATAAGTTCGGATAAAATTTGAGTTTGTACACTTGAAAAGTGGTTTGGTTGCTTCACGTCAAATACCATTCTGGATAACATTTTGTCTTTCACAGTCGTGACTATAAAAACACCTGTTTATGCTCTGAAACCTGTCGATCATGTCATAATGCCCGTTCAAGATTTTAAGTACCTTAGCCTTGTCATTGATAACAAAACGCACACTGCGTTCCTTAAAAAATGCCTACCCATAGCTACCTATACGTTGTATCATCTGAGATGTTTTTGTTTCAGAAATCTATTAGAAACTATCTCTATGGTTTAGTTCAAACTAAGATACATCCAACAAGAATTATGTGGAGTCAAAGAAGTCGAGATCACAGTTTTCCACTTTTTATCAATTCTGCATTCTCCCTTTAAAACATCTTTACTTTTACGAAGTTCTCTGAATGTATTCTTTGTTAGAAGCGGTAACCGCATAAACCAAGCTTCTTCTGCTTATGAATTACGAAGCAGTAAAATAGGGCTTGCCGTAGTACCAACGGCTCTAATGCTCTTCAGTTAAAAACATTTTTATTCTTCGGTAGCAAATAGGCTTTTTAACAAAATACCTGCTGAATTAAGAAGCATCTCGAGTTTTCCAACATTAAAAAAGTGAAAATATGGCTGTTCAATTTTGATTTCGAACAAATCAAAAATTTATTAAATTTGGTAACACCCTACATATAATTCAATCCTGGTCTTTTATTTTGTATCTTTTGTATTTAAATCTTTTCTCTCTTTTGTTTTACTTTATTTTTTGTTATTTTCTTTTGGTATCTCAATAGAGGACCCTATAACCAATATTTCTAATTTTTTTAATTAAATTATAAGGTTGTTGAATATCATACATTCGACACTAGTTTCTTTAAACTAATGAACGTACTAGATGGGGTGAAAAGTAACCTCCTTAGGAATGAAAAAAAAAAAAAATGAATAAATATTTTAAATGTTTTTTTTATTTTATTCAATATAGTCCCCTTTTAGTTTGATACAATTATTCTAGCGATTTTCCAACTTCTTGATCCCGTCCGAAAAGTAATTTTCCGGAAGGTCTGCAAAATACTTCTCCGTGGGGTCGATGATTTTCTCGCGTGAGCTGAATTTTTTTTTTTGATAAGGGAGGGAGGGAGCCAAATCGGGCGAATACGGTGGATGCGACAGCAATTGGAGCCGTAAATAATTGATTTTAGCCCTGGTTGCGATGATCTTGTGCGCCGGGGCATTGTTTTGCAAAAACAAACTTTTTTTTCGCTTCATGTGAGGCCGTTTTGCAGCGATTTCGGCCTTCAAACGCTCCAATAATGTTCAGTAATACTCGCTGTTGATGGTTTTACCTTTTTCGAGGTAGTCCACGAAGAGTATGCCATGACAATCCCAGAAAACCTTTCGTCGTAACCTTTCCGCCCATCGAGCCTCCCTCGGCCGCTTCGGAGCACGTCCATTGACAGGCACTCATTCTGTTCACTGGTGTTCAACAGTTACCAATCAACACCAAAAGTCCGCCCGATTCCACATCAGCAAGTCCAAACACTCCTTCAAAGTGCTCTCGCGTTCGTGTTTTTGGTCAGGAGTGAGTATGCGCGGCACCCAGTGGCAGAATAAATTTTTCATATGCAGAATATTGCCCAAAATATGGCGTGTGCGCTCAGTACTTATCTTTGTGGTATCTGCTAGCTCGCGCATGGAGTTGCGACCACCACGAAACTCTCAAAACCAATATTTGACGGTGTAATCTGACGGAGCATTAGCCCCATAATATTTATCCAACTTTTCTTTTGTTTCCTAAGCCGTTTTGCCTCAAAAAATAATGTTTTATGAGAGAACGAAAATCGTTTTTGTCCATACTCAACATGATGCCAAAAACGTCAACAACAATCAACTGTCAAAGGAAAACTAAAGATAGTATCGCACTGAAATTTGGCATGTCTGCCTAAATATGAATGGATTTCAAGGCACCATAACCTTTTTTGCTGTAGCAGCGCATTCTGGGTGTCAAAGAGGTTAGTTTTCACTCCAACTAGTAATCAAATTATTTTTCAATAAAAATCAATCAATAACAGACATTTATCTACAGACATGTTTCTGATCATATTCTATGATGCCAATCGCTCCTTCTTTGGATTTGGAAGGCATTTCCAGCCAAAAAAACTTTATGCAAGACACTGATCATACCAGTCCTGACAAAAAGCGATGAAAACACTCTCGATCTCTTCGAGAGAATAGTTCTTCGATGCCGTTTGCATCAAGAGAGAATTGATGGTTAGGCCGCGTTGAACACATAAACAATATTGCCCCAGCCCGGGAAGTTTTCACTCTAAGAGAGCTAACGCAATATAGGACGACCTAATGTAAGCGGGTAGACACATGTGATACCGGACCTCATCCAACTTCGGCCGAGAAACTAAAAGGAGCTGAGGGGATAGTCCACCCCAGACTACAACACCACCTTAGTAAATAGGTGATTGCGCGGTATACTAATAAGGGCTTATAAAGAATCGCTAAGGAGCCTCCACCTTAGTCCTAATCTATGGCACAAAAGTATGGGCGTTCGGGAAGCCGATTGAAGGTATCTCCGGGTCGTCCCGTATACGTTGAAGGAGGATATAAAATTTAATCTTAAGAACTGTACAGTAACATCGATCTATTCAGAAATCTACACGTTGTCGCCTAAGATGGCTAGGACATATAGAGGGAATGAATCTTAACACTCCGGCCCAAAGTGTCTTCGATTTCCACCCAGACGGACAAAGCCGTAAAAGAAGACTTCGTCTTAGGTGACACGCACTCTACCTTCGAGTCATATTCGCACTCTTGGAGTGCGAAAGTGATTAGGGAAAGTGCTAACTAAAGACTTTTAGTGGTTGAGCCAAAGGTCCACTACATACTGTAGCGCCATTTCAGCCATTATTTTTGAAAGAAATATAGCACAAAATAGCGCTGCATTAAAGACCATTTGTTTTGAGTCTAAAGGCTTGAATACGAATTCAGGTCTGAAGGACAATGGGTAAAGAGCCTTTGCACAGATTATCATGTGCTCTATAGACTCCTGTCACCATGGAGTTGAAAAAAATCCCCTTCATCATTCTAACAACTGTTAGAAAACTATTTAACGTCTTTGGCTCGGCATGTTTTATGGTCTAATGGCACATATCGGATGTAAACTTCGTTAAGAATTCCCTTACGGTACTGCCCGGTTTAATAGTAGTTTTTCTCAAAGAAGCGTTGTAACCTTATTTGATGATGCCCCGGTTAACTTTACTTAAATATTTGATGCTCTTAGGAACTGATGGATTAGTTTCGAAAAGACCTCTCTGTTTCTGCACTTTGAAAAATTGTAAAGAGCAAACTTCGTTGTTTCACCATTCTACAGCGTGATGGCAAGACTGCAATTATCACAGTTTTGCCTGGAAATAACAAAAAGTCACAGGTCATGCTCTCAAGATGATAAGACGAATAATGTAGCAACTTTAGAATGACTAGGTAATGCCTGTTTTTGTAAGAAAATGAGGAAATTATTCAAATAAGTGGTACCGTGTGACCTTGGCTATTTAAACACACTTCACTCACGTGTAACTGACATTTTTAATTAAACTTACACGTCAGAACTTGATCGAGTATATAAAAGAATTTTAAACACTTTAACTAACCTTCAATAACTTTAACAGGAAACGGTTTATTTTTTTCACTACTACTCAGCTCAAATAACCTTTAATTATGATTTATTTTCAGATAAATACAAAAAAAATCTCACAACATCACCAAGCGACCAAGTTATTCACTCCAGATAATCACATCATTATTATTTTTTTTTGTTTTTTTTTTTTTAATCCTAAAGCTATTAGGTTTTAGTGAATAATTCAATTAAAATTCCGATTCATTTTAAACCAATATTTACTAATCCATCTAATTAATAAGTGAATATATACGGTAATTAGCGACAGTGTTTGTGACATACAAATAGGAAATTGGAGCTTCCTTTTGCATAGTATTCGTATCTAGCATAACCCACTCATAAGCCAAGTCCTACCATGTTTTCCACTTTTGAAATTTAATTCACTTTAAGTGTTCAAACCTTTTATACACTAAATCATTAACTACAGAGATTAAGCGCTGAAAATCGCTCTCAAAAATATGATAAATGTCCCGACCGGAAGGGGGAAAACACCAACTCCAAATCAAAGTCCTCTGCGTGGTTCTATTTATTGCAAGTTTATAAATTGTAAACACTGACAGCGGCGGTCAATTAAAATGTGAGTTGGGTATTGTCATCTGAATGTCGCATGAGTTTTGTGTGTTTGTTATGGCTTTGTGTTGTATTCATGCGATATTTTTGAGGCGTTCTTAAGTTCCAAATATTTTTACAGAATCTGAACGGATTGCCTGCTTTGAAAGATATTATCCGGCAGCAATTTTCTTTAATATCAGGGTTACGCTTTTCAAGGGACATTGGTTCGGTTTGGTTGCGTTATTGCAGGAAAGGAAACTCATTGTTGATGGATACAAATTAAAATAATTGAAACCCGCTTTTGCTCTTGCAAATGAATGGGGCATTTTTAAGATTGTTAAATAACCTAGAGCGAGAGAAAATTTTCATTTCATTGATGGACATTCCAATAAAATGAATTTCAATAACTCCGGATAAATCATCATAAATCAGGCGGAAAAATATCGATTCCATTACAATCTGCAGAAATGTTTGTATTTTTTCTACTTAAATTTAAATAGATAGAGAAGCAGAAAAGAAGTTCGAATTGATTTCCGTTTTTTCTCTCGATAACTTGCAAGGGAATGAAATGGAAACATTTTCATTATCCGGGTGCCATCGAGGAACATCAGGTCATTAAAAGCATGTAAAAGTATCTATAGCACGTTTAACCTTTATGGAAGTTTCATGTAATTTAAATATGATACTAATGGAAATTTTATGTGACGTCGAATGAAATGACAACTTTGTTTGCAAATATAACATACAAATTCAATTAGAAATCATTTAATGGTCAAAGGTTTTTCTTTTCTATTTAGTAATGTCGCAAATAGAATTTATATTTTCAATTTGTTTAAAGTACAAAAGTTTGATTATTTCATGGAATGTGTTCGTTTTTTAATTGGATAGATGGTAAGTGAAGTAATTGCCGGGATGCTGGACTTACTTAGGAATTTCAGTTAGGAATATTTTAGCGATGTAAGGGCGATTTAAATCTTCTCCAAAACATTTTATAAGGCGGTCTCCTAGCTGACAGTTCTGGACATACCCGATCTTGACGGGAAACTCACATACGAAAACTGGATGTTTGTAACACGCTGGTTAGCATAAGCGGAGTGTTAAAGTATGTGCATACAGCGCAGGCGAAGGAAAATTTTGGTTTTGAATGTTTGCAGGTCATACCGACAAAGAGCTCGATAGCGTATTCGTTTGAGACCACACTATACATACTTTTACGATCCATTAAAAAACTTTTTCCTTAAAGGTATATACAAAACGGTGGCCTTTATTGAAATCGACGAAGCTTTCAAAAATGTTACCTACTCCTCGATCTAGGAATTCTTTAATGTGCCAACGGATAGATGGCAGCACAGTCAATGTAAAAGAAAGACATTTTAATTTTAAATTCATTGTAGGTATCCTTTTCTTGCTTTTTGGATTTAATGTTATCTTTAACTGGTTTTCGACACCGACACGATCACATGATCAGAGAATAAAGTTTTATAGACAATTATCGAATACTTGGTTCCTTTCTTAGCAAGCATTGCAGGATGTTATAATATTTATGCCTAGCACATTTAGGTGCTTTGTAAAAGTATCCGCCACTACGCCAGAAAGCAACCTGAAATCATTCGGACTGAAGGACAGCAAGAAAGCCGCTGTTTTCTTAGAGACGTCGGGAAACATTCGTTCAGTCCACCGACAACCTGCCCACAGAGGCCCTATCTGAGGACATAGGACATAGGTTCAGGTCCAGAAAAACTATCCTCTGAGACTTGCCTTGCAAGTTCATCGGCGATCTCATTTTCTGCGATCCCATTGAGACCCAATGACCCAGACAAAACTCAGTAAATTTAGCTTTCCGAACGTGTTCAGTGAAATCTTGCATTCTCGAACCAGCTTGAAAGTCGTTAATTGATTAAACAAACCCTCCAACGATTCTTCAACGATAGTTCGCTGCTATCAGGATGGCGTATTTTTTCGCTTGGAAGACAGACGGAGGTCTTCCTAACGAGGAGTGAAATCTAACGTTGTCGTCCTCCAGGAAGACACCAGCGCCGCTTTTTAATGTTTATCGGTTTTGGGAGCTTCCGTGAAACCCCGACAGCGTTCGATTCCTGGTAACATCCTAGCCGAAACCAGTCTTGAGCACCAGTATTTTTACCACAGCAGTAGTTCAGGAGTCATTGCATCAGATGGCATATCCATAAGACAAGAGTCATAAGATAGTCGGCGCGCAAGATCATCAAACCGAAAATGGCTTTGACAGTGCAGTTCATGATATGAATATCAAGATGAGGGAAAATTGTTAATGCATCCTGACCAAAACTGGGCGTGCTAGAGGAGACCCTCTGTGGCCGAATCAAACCGTTCTTTGGAGTCTGGTAAAAGCAGCAATATTGTTATTTTTTGAGAGCTTGTTACATCAGACAACAGACGCATAGGAAAGAATTGGGCTTATATTCCGTTGCACTGCCAGAAGTCCGACAGCGACTTAGAGGCTTACGAGTAACATGTTAAGTCCGTAAAAGTTTGTTTTCCAGGATGACGCCCAAATACTTAGTTTCTTTGTAGAATTGGCTTACTCCTTCTCGTAAAGAGAACAACCTCAGTTCTGAAACAATTGACTGAAAGCCGATTTCTAGTGCACCAGCCGCCGATCACGTCTGCCGCTACCTGCGTTTTAGAGCACATGGTCGCTTGACATGATACAGAAGATAGTACAGATACTTCATCCGCGTATGCTTGTGCATGGACGTCAGATGCACCATAGCAAACCTTGATAGCTGCTCTGCATGAAAAAAAAACTACGTATTACCCCCCTGGTACGGTACCTAGTCTTCAATGGGCTGCTTACCAAAGAGGAGTATGTGAGATTACGCAAACAATGTCGCATTGTATGTGTCATGCAAACACCCACATAGACTCTTTTAAATTCTTTCTAAACGTAGCTGTAGTTTTGGCATAAATTCGGCCAATTTCTATCAATATAATTTGCACCCCAAAGACTTACACTCGAAGAATGTCAGTTATCTAAACCTCATCCTGGACAGCAGACTGAGTTGAAACAAAAAAGGCTCTAATTGCCCTATACAATACAAAACATGCAAATTAATGCACCATTTCTCATTTATTACTTACCCATGTGATGGGCTGCAATAGAAAAATGGACTATATCTACGAATTAGCATAAACGCAACGAGCTCTCTGTAGACGAGGTGTGTTTGTGAAATTTCGCGGGCAACGTACATTCGATTATCGATTTTTTGTTTGCTATGTTGGTAGTACACATGTCCAGAACATAGTTTCAAGTATATAGCATACTAAGTTTGCTTTTAACAGATAGAAAAGTTAGACATGTCATGGTGTGCTCGACGATTTTCAGTCATTATAAGAATAGAGCAAAGCATTTACATCAAAAAAAAAAAAGGTTAACAAGTGGAACAAGCTCTTCCAAGATAGCCGAGAAGATGTTAATGACGAACCTCGCTATAACCGCTCCAGCACATCAACAGAAAATGATAACGTCGAAGCTGTGAAGAAAATTGTTTTGGAAAATCGTCGAATTACCACAAGGGAAGTTGCTGACGATGTTGGCATATCGGTCAGTTCGTGTCATGCAATTTTCTCGTATGTTTTGGGCATGAGACGTGTGTCAGCGAGGTTTGTTCCGAAAAAAACGACAATCATGCTTCAGCCACCATATTCACCGCATATAGCTCCATGCGGTCCTAAAACCGAAGAGACCTATGAAATGATGGAGATTTACAACGATTGAGGAAATAAAAACGGCATCGCTGGAAGGGCTCAAGGCTATACCAAAAGCACTTGAGAGAAGTGCTTCGAGGATTGGAAAAATCGTGGGCACAAGTGTATTACATCTGAAGAAGAATGAATAAATAAATATTTTGTTATAAAAATATAAAGTCACCTTACTTTTTGGGCACGGCATTCCACAAGCAAGTTGATCAATTTAGGATCAAATCACGATATTTCAGTGTGCTTGATGGTATACTGATTAGCATTCATAGCGAGTTGAGTGTAACAGTTGAAGGTTTGAAGGGGTGGTATGCTACTTGTGATTTCTATGCAGCACTGGTGGTGGAAATAGTGATGGAACAAAGTGATACACGAAACATTTCGACGGTGTTCGAAGATGTCCATTGACTTAGTGATGTTAGCATCATCTATGGATAAATACCTGATATATGGTATTGAGATAAGATGGGGAAAAGTATTTCTTACATCGTTTGAGGAAACCTAAAAATTTCGCAGCATTTTTGACGACATCGTGTATGTAGTCATTTCAAGTTGCCACTGGCACAGAGTAAAAATTTTTTTCGGTTTCCACGATGCAACTGCCATCCATGAATAATGGCTGGATATCTATGTAAATTTCGATTTAATGACAACAGAAGGCATTAAGTCTGGGAAACATTAAATTCCACTCTTTTGATAGCTGCCCAATTGGTTATGCTTAACATACGCTACTGTTCCCGATCTACAACTGAAGGGCTGTGAGACTGGGAACGAATATGAAAAGCAGAGAGAACTCTCGTCAGCAAATGAACACATATATTCGATTAGAGGTGAGAGACAAGATATGATAAAAATTAAAAAGAGTTTCGGAAAGAAACAGAAAGAACAGAGCCGTAAGACACATCAGCATTTATTTTGTGAATATCAGACTTGAAACCATCCAAGACAACTTGAATTGAACGTTCCGAAAGGTAGTTTCTAATCTAATTAAAGAAGAGTGTCGTCGATCCCAAATGGACGCATTTTTGACAAAAGAACCTGTCAAATGCGTTACAAATATCAAGTGCAACTATTTTGCTTTCGGCAGATTGATGTACGCTTTGGTTCCACTTTTCGGTGAGATATGCCATCAAATCATCAATGATGTTATATTCTCCTACCTAAAATCGCCTCCGTATTTGTTCGCAAGGCTTCAATTCGTACAATCGTACAATTCGTACCTCATTACCACATTCCATAACTATTTGAATATCTGCCGACTTTTCTTTGTTCATGTTACTAGACTATAGAACTTTCTACCAATCTCAGCAAAACAAATAATTGTGCCAGACAATTAAAACTTCTGTATTAGAACACTTCTCCTGACTACTATAGCAATTACTTATATATATTGTACATATATTTTCTTTCTTTTTGTCTTCTCCTTTTATTCTATTTTTATTCCTTTTTCCTCATATTTCTCTACCTTTCTCTTATCTTGAGATTTTTATTTTATTACTTTATGTTAATTGTATATGCACTTAAACCATGAGAACATTAAATTTAATTTATTAGTGTATTAGCATCTTATTAAATTGTATACTACTGTCATGTCAGTCGGCTCTGGATATGCATATACAAATCTACCTACATACTGTAGTGCCTTCCCCGGAGCTTCAGCTATTCATCAGGCCGCTACTTTGTTCAGCCTGAATTAAGTATCCGCGTTAGATAAGGCACAAGAACACACTTTGTTGTATTCCGTATCACAATGGACGTACACCTAGGGCAAGAGCAATTCATCATGGACTACGTCAACCTAACGTAACCTAAGGACCGGTTTTCCTTATAAATCTTTGCCTTCTTTTCCATGTATGAGATAATTGGATTAAAAACTCAATTTTATCCGGCTGAAAACCCGCTCCTACCATGACCTTATTTAACACTTTATTTGTCTCAAAGTACCAACATTTATGAAAAAGACCCACTTCTTGACCCAAATTAAAACAAAATCCTTCAAATGCAATTCAAACTGAGGAAGTAAAATTTTGCTGAGTAAAGTCCCTCAACACAAAAACTCTTCCAATTGCCTCGTTCGAAACACCACTCTATCCGGGGCATTTCCTTTGTGCAAAAAGTCATTGAAAATGTTGCCACAAAAGTTGGTTGTTTCTTAAACTGTTGTAGCGTATTGGTAATTATGTTATTAGCATCCTTTTAGATTTTATGGTAAGTTAATTGTCGAATAGCATGTTGAAAGAGATTTGTTTAGAGAATAAATGTTGTTTTCTCGTTTTTACCTCAAAAGGAATGTTGCTAAGCTTTGGCAGAATAAATAATTAGCTATGCAAATTGCATTTACGAATCCTTCGGATACCTTCTGGATTTTTATTTTTATTTTATTTTTTATTTTTTGAATTTCTCAAAGTTTTTTTCTCCCTCTGAGATTTAAATTAATTTTGAATGACGTGTAAATGAGGGTCAACGAAGCGTGGGCATATTGCTGGGCTTCGTCGTTTCTCAATCAACTTTTAGTAGGCATTTTAATCTTTAATCCCTAGGCAAATGGTTCGGTTGAATACTGATAGACAATGGTAAGATGGTTTCTGGAAATTTTGATTCTAAGTACAGAGAAGGACTTTGTTGTTAGAAACCTTAGTGGTTAATTTGAAATTTTAGAAAGTGGGTCGTAATTATTTTTCCTGGTTAACTATCAGGGATTTTATTCATGGTTGATTAGCATTGAAGTGGAAATTTTTTCAGTAGGCAGAACTTTTTTAAAAAGCTCTTAGAATATGAGAAAAATTTATAAAACATTGGAGTTTTGCCTCTCATCATTTTAATTGCTCTGAGCATATTCGCTATTTCAAGTTGGGTGGAAATGAGTTGGTTAAATGAAGTTAATATTCATTGTTACAGTCATCTACGGTCAGCTATCGTCAACTACCGTCAGTTAATGTCAGTAACCATCAGCGTCTGTCAGATACGATCAGCTATTGTGAACCTTAATCAACTACTGCCAGTTACTGTCGCTTACGTAAACTACGTAAATTAGTGCAAGGACTACCTTGGAGCCATAAGGAATTCTATTTTAAGCTCACGTGCTTCGACACATCTTAAACAACGGAAATTCAAATCGAAAACACGTTTGGGAACAAGTATCTGGAGTCAAATAATTTTTGTAGTAATTTCTCAGCAGACGCTATACAAACAGTATATAAACTTTAAGACTTAAGTACATTGGTGCCGTGGCGAAGAGTAGCTAAGTTCTACTACTACTACACAAAAGGGTCTGCGTTCAAACATACATACAAGCAGAAAAAGTAATTAACTTCTCTGATGCTAACAATCTTTTGGAGTGCAATTACAAAGTTCAGTAAATAAAATCAGTAATCTACCAAATGGAGTAGATGACGAATTGCAGATTCTGTCTCAGTATGCACAAAAGAACATCTTAGAGAGTGGAAGAGATTAGGTCTTGGTCTACGCTGGACTGTCGCGCCAACAATTTATTTTCAAGCTGAGTAATTTTTTTGGCTTCATAGAAACGCTATTCATTAGATTCACCTTGCCGTGGTGTAATCGAATAGGACAAGATCCCAGTTCCACATTACTCGCCTCATCTTTCTTTATCCTGTGTATATTTATTCCTATCTTAGAGCAAAGTGTCATCAAGAACGTATCGAAGATCTTTCTGACCAAAAGGTCAGTAACAAATTAGCTAAGAAATGTGTAGTAGATTCTCTTACCAGGCATCTCTTTGCATAATGCGGACCTCTGTGCAGTTTAGCCACATTTTTCCTAAGTCCATGCCCTGAGGAGAACCTTTAAGTCAAAGACGAACTCTTTAACTTTAGCCTTAACAACCCAATCGGTATCTGATCGGCCCCGTCAGATAGTCACATAAAATAAAACCCTTCACCAGCGCAATATTATGCGGGCTAAAGGTAAAATGTCAAACGTGGCCCACATTGTCTTTGTCTGAGCTTGCAAAACAACAAAAAGCGATTTAGTTCGATGGAGAGAGTTTCGCTCCTGTTAGAGACAGAGAAATAAAGGGTAAAAAATAAACTGATCCAGACAACTACTACACATAGGTCCCGTCAAGACAAAAACCAAATATTTAACCAGCGGCCATTGAAAAATGGGCAGGGATACTTGTATGCAGTGGCTGCCAATGCCCAAAACGCCCAAGATCTATTGGAAAGATATTAAAACGAAACTGTATGGCGTCTCTTTCAGCGCCAAGTACGAGTACTTAGGTCTCATCCTGGAAAGGAAGCTGAGGCGGAAATAAACTATAACAGAACGAAACTAAAAGGCTCATGTTACCCTCTATTAGTTAAAGAAGGATGAAGGTCCGGAATGGGATCTTCAACCCAAAGTCAGCCAATAATTCTGCACTACGCTCGTAATACTAATTTTTATTAATACGATCTGCTCTAGAAAAGACGATTAGCATCAACTTCCTGGAACAAACGCAACGAACTGGCTTGCACAGGCACAACCTGTGCATTACGAACCTCCCTCCGACAGCCATTAATTTCTTCTTTACTAATATTTCCGAAAAGATACTATTAATTAGCACGGTGAGGCATCGTAGTCTATGTACCACAATGTACCACGGCCTGTGCCCCCACCAAATTACATATGCAACGTCTTTTCCATAATAAAGGGGTGCAAAGCAAACAGCGGTTCTTATGCAAAATGACGTTTTACCTGTGGCTGATGTATACTGCATTTAACCAGCATTTTAACGCTTTTCAGTGGCCAGTCTTGAGTTTGTAGCGGTCTTACTGGTAACCTGAGCAGAGGCTTAACTCAGACACCATAGAAGCATCATTGTGGCTGTGGTTTAAACTTAAATCGCAGGGAGAGTTTTCCCACTTTCGATGGTTTACCCCTTAACCTCCGATTAGATTGTTCGACATCAGGACAATGAATGATGCCACTAATATTTAATCCCATGTTGAGTTGCATACTTAAGCTTACATAGCAGGTTCCAAAGTTAAGCAGGCAACTTATATGAAGGTCTCATCAATCAGACGCTCTTAAACATAGATTTCAATTTTACCCCAAGAAGAGACGAATGGAGGCAACTTAACCTACGTTTCACTGAAAACTACAAGGTATTGACTTAGACTAGTAAGCTAAAGAACATTTATGAAAAACGTGCGTAAATAAAATGAACAGTTTCGTGCATCTTAAACGAAAGATCGGACACCAATGTCTTTTAATGAATTACAACATTTACAACGATATAATACGACATCACAAGTAGTATCCCTCTAGGTTCCATACTAAGACTAATACTACAGAATTTCATATATGACAACACCTAGATTGAAGCCGTCAAAAGTAGTAAATTTTTCTGACGATGTAGCTTTATATAGTAGATAAAGTAGGATGCCCATTAGGATCATCCAATATTGGTGGCTTAAACACAACTCAGAAGGCGACAAAGGTAACCGATACACTGAACAGAATGATACAGTGTATTGGCGAGCCGAGATTTAAAACATACTACTGCAGCGCAATGATCAAGTTGATAACCAAGCTTTATACCATATTCTGTTGGTGGTAATTTTACATCAACGATTCGGAAAATACACAGAAACATAACAACGACAAAAGTCCAATTCTCCTGCATCGTAAAGCAAAAAAAAGTTCCATTAAAAGAAAAATTCTACAAGTGATACTTATTTCAAGTAGGGTAAACGGAATTTGAACAAGAATTTACGACAATGAACTGTATAAGCTTCGAATCTATTTTACAGGGATTAGCTAGAAAAAAAAAAAAAAAAAAAACCATGGCCCCAGATAGAGGGCTGAAGTGAAAAGGAGCAACTGGGCAAACATTGCACTTAATTAAAAGGTCTGACGTCAAAAGTGAATATTAAGTTCTAAGGAAACCACATTCAAAAGTAAGTGGGTGCAACAAAACAAAAATTAAAATGGCTTAAAGTCAATCTTAATATTGCATATACCCTGGTTGTGGCAAGGGTTTAAAGAAAAGTAGGTCGACAGTAAAAACATAGCAAAAAACAGTTCATATCAAAGCCCAGAGCCATGTCCAATGGTGCTACGAACACTAAAGGTTCTAGAAATCTACATGGTGGTAAATCTGAAATCTGAAGTCCAGAACAACGAATATTGTAGCATGTTTACTTTTAAAAATATCATTTGTCTTAATAGAATTCAAGACAAGAAACATTCACTACTCAAAATTTCAAGCTCAAAAGCAATACATCCGAAAATAAATGCCTAGTACGTATTACCTTCATTATTTAGAAGATTGATTTTCTATCAAACGTAAGCTTATGCACAATTCATTAAATCCTGACTATGGTTCCTGTTTTCCTTCAAATAACTCAATGTAGACATTTTACCACAACAGAACGCTACACGAGAACCAGAAAAACAAACTTCCACAGCTCTTGACAGGCATAATCTGCTTCCATGTTTTGCATTCAATTTATGGAACTTAATTCCAACATTGTCATCACTTTTATAGTCAGTGACAGAATTGTTGGATCATATTCATAATTCTTCGATACCAATAGTGCTTTCAATATTTCCACTAAGAAAACAATGATTGCCGGAAATTAAACATTCCACTTGACGCGATTCTATCTATTCATCTATTTATCATTCCATTTATCTCAACGATTTGTAATGATGCCTCCGTTGAGCGTTCAATCAAACTAAATACTCCTTCGTGTACATTTCATGTCAATTCCCTTTTATTTCAACCACCATTCATGTGAATGATAATGTATCTATCTTTTCAAATTAGCTGACTTCTGAATAATACATGGCCCAACATTGTCGCCGGAGATTAACAACAGAACGGATACGTTGTACCGAAGTACCAAGAGGCAGATTACCAATTTTATATATTTGCTTCGAAAAAGCCCGGATCTATTCATGTGTAATATAAATAAGGAACCATGTTTTATTCATTCAAATTAGAAGAACTACGATGAAAACGACGATGAAGATGATGAAGATAAGGAGGACGACGAAAGCGACGAACAACTGATGACTGCGACGATAAACTACAAACATGACATGTAAAAATTATGGCAAATTTTACTCTAATATCTCTAATATCGAGTAGATAAATATTTGGATAGATACGGATAAATGGTTTTAAGTGGGACACTTTGGTGGTAAGATTAAGTTGAGCCTAGCTTGAGTTTTTCGTAGTTTCTATTTTGTATCTCATATTTCGTATTTTATTCTGTGGGGCAACTGACATTCTGCCAGTGTACATGTACCTGCGTAGATGAGAGGGCGGAGTAGAAATATTTCACATCAGTTCACTTGATTAAGGGTGAATACAAACATTGCAAGCAAACATACGAACCAACCAACGAAGTACGAGTACAATCTTATCATAACGTAGGTTAAAGTTGTCAGCAAAATGAAAAGTCTTTCAATTTAATTGGAAAAAAATGACACAAGGCAAACAATTATAATATTAAATTCTTGATAACTATACACAAAAGGGCCGGTCTGCGTTGGACTGGTAGAGATTGAAAAGATTCTGTGGCTTTAAATTAACTTTTAGGTATCTTTGTAAATACTGCGCATATATGAGATATCCGGATAATGACATAGAATAGTAGAATTATGTTTGGATAAGATTTTATCGCCGTAAAATGCTTTATCCGTATGCGGATAAGACTTTATTTCTTCCTTAAAAAATATTGCAAATCCTCTTTTTGGAGAATTATGTCGAGTATCTTTGTAGTTTAATCATTAAATGATGGAAAAAGCTTGATCTCCTGTAAAAACGTATATTATTCGAACAATTATTTGAATCAATATTTAGGTCTCTGTAGGATAAGTGATTTATCCGTGGGTATGGGGTTGCTGCAGGACAGAGCAACATACAAATCATTCGTTCTCGAAAATTGACTCCTCAAGTCATGAAAGACCTAATGTCACTGCCGATTAAGAATAAAAATGAATTGAACAAAGATGTTGATTGTATGCTGCTCACATTGCAACAGAAAATAAGATCGAAGACTGAAAAAAAAAATCTTTTAGACATACCAAAGAGAAGACCTGTCTAAGTGTGCTAGGAGAAATTCATAAAAAAATAAACAGATAGTTGACGCAACTGTCCGCCGTGGACTACGCCCTTGTATTATTTGATTACTGCGTTTGCCTTATCATATCTTGTGAATATATGAATTTTTCTCAACCCTGAACTGCGACAGATTTTTACCATTTGGTGCTACCCGAGATTTGAGCCTATTGCTTAGGAGTCGACGAACTAAGACCCAACTCAAAAAAAAAAAAAAAAAAAAAAAAAAACAAAGGACAAATACAATCTAAAAATAGATTTCAAATCAATAGTGGGACAAAAAAATGTTTGCTTTTCAGATAAATGGACATGGAGCAAGTGTGCTGTTCAACTGCAGAATGCCGTACCAGGGGTACCTGTCTCCAACTCATTCCCAAAGAAGTTGATCACCCCACAGCTATTTTGTGGCGAGTTTCTCCAGTTCTGCTGTTCAGTTGCTTCTGTGTGCGAATTGCTCTACCTGACATATTCCGCAATGGAGTTG
The DNA here is from genome assembly GCA_907269105.1 of Volucella inanis. Classification (NCBI taxonomy): domain Eukaryota; kingdom Metazoa; phylum Arthropoda; class Insecta; order Diptera; family Syrphidae; genus Volucella; species Volucella inanis. Next base: position 36,410,610 of record OU026156.1, on the reverse strand, counting down.
AAGCGGAGCACACAGTTGTGTGTCTAACCGAAAAAAAAATAATAATAATCAAGAGGTGCATGCCAGGTGCGGCTGCGAAGGCCAAAGAAAATCATGGATTAGAGGAAACCAGAAGAAAATTCATAGGAGCCCTGATGCATGCTAGATCCTTTAATTTGATGAATAAATGTTAAAAAATGCGAACGATTTAACGACTAGGGTATACTGTAGATTCACAATATCTTACTGTTTTATTTGATGACATTGGAGCTAATTGTAAAGTTCGAGTATATGGTGACAGGCTTATCTCTTAATTAAGAGTTCTATTTCCACTCTATTTACTACGTCTTCTATTAAAATCCTTTTGAGTTGAATAACCCTGTCTGGACTAGATATACTTCTACTTCTAATACTCTACTGGGATCAATCATTATGCCAATTCATGCTTCTTAACCTCGATTTTCCTAAGTCGACCCAGAAGTACATAGTGGAATTTTCTATAGGAGATAGATGGGCATGTAACATACAGAGTACGTGGTAGATTGTCCCCTCTTCCTCCTAACCTGAAAGTATTTACCACAAGATGTTAATGAATATAGAGGTAGAAAACAGTAGACAGTTGTAGGAGCCTAATTTATGCGACTTTACGATGAATTTTAAAAGTTGATTTTCATTTGCACGCCTATAAAATCCAAGTTACACACTAATTGAAGCCTATTGAATTGATAGGTACGTAAAGAAACAAAATGCGTCCCAAAAAAGTCACTGTATGTTGTGGATCATGGGTTGGCGGTATCTTACTTCTTCGTACTTCTTCCTTACTTCTTCGAAGATGAGGCTGGAAAGACAGTCACAATTAATAAAGAACGTTACACGAACGCAACATGTTGACCATCTATTTTTTTTTTTTTTTTTTTTTTTTTTTTTTTTAAATTAAATGAATTGGGCCTGGACGATCTCTAATTTCCCCAGAATGGTGCTACCGCTTACACAAGCCGTCAATCAATCAATTTATTGTCTACGAAATTTGTAGATCGCATTATTTCGGTTAGTTGTTGTCGGACAATTTTATTGGCCTCCAAGGTAATGCGATTTGACACCTTCTTCTTCCTGTGGGGTTATTTGAAGTCTAAGGTCTATGCCAATACCCAGCGACAATTCAGGAACCAAACATAATATCCAAACTGAAATTGCGGCCATCAACCCACTTACTATTTAAAAAGTCATCGATAATTTTGGCCTTAGGATGGTCGCTTGTAATAGAAGCCGTAGTGGTCATATAAACGATGTTGTGTTCCATTCATAATTGTTATAGACCGAACTTTATTAATCAATTAAATTCTATATCGATTTCACAATTAATGTGTGTTTAATTTAATGAAAACTTTTACTCTAGCTATATAAATGCTAAAGGCACTCAATTAAGTCATGCTATGTGCCCCGCTATCTACTTCATCCTTTAGAAGTTTTAGTAGGGATCACATCAGATTTTTAATTGCAGTACACGTCGGAGACCTGGGTTTGCTTCTCGAATTTTTTTCCACAAGCGCATCCATCTTGTGGTTAAGAATTCAAATGAGCTCATCATCTCTAAGAAAAAGCCCGATATATCGGAAATATTCCTTAAGGATGGATATTAGTGTTAAAACAGAGGAACTGTTTACATCATCCGTTCTGTCTGGGTTTTGCTTTGTTTGTCATCACGATTTCCCCCACGAGAGGAAAGAAGGACGGCTGTAATGTAACCCTTCACCGAAAGGCAGTCGTATCTCGGGCATGGCTTACAGCTGATTCGCCTTTCTACAAAAAGACAAAATAGTCTCTCTCTCTTAGTTTATATTCCCTTGTTCAGAAACTTAATAGCTAAAAAGATTTATGGAAAGTAACTAACTTGTGGTTTGTGACTACCTAAAATATTTTACCTAGTTAAGGTGGTAGTTAAGTGCTGTTGGCTCGATTAAAGAATTTTTCTGTTTATCCATCGTTTTATCCATTGATAATAATGTTCATGGATTTTATTTATTCTCATACATGATTATTCGAAAATCATCATCAGCCCCTTTAAGTGGCCTCCGGATGCACAAAAGTGATCACTTTTATTTAGATTCGTCTATAAAACAGTTATTGTTTCTATTTTTAATCAACAAATTCCCCAAAATTCACATTTACATGACCCGGATAACATTTAAAATATTCTTAAAAGTTAAATACGTATATTCAAGTATCAAAAGATAATATGAATACAATAATGATTGACTATTACATTCTGAAAATCAGTGAAATTATTATTGCAGTTTAAAAACACCTACAATGTCGTCATTATTAGTCTGAAAATAATCGTTAAACATGAGCATTACCATTTTTATCCATTTTACCCTGCTAAGTACGGCAAAGACTGCTATTGATGGCTTAATTATATAATAATACCCTTTGGTGTCGAATCCAGATACAAGTTAAGTTTCTATACGTGCATATCCCAACGAAACCACACCATTTAGAGAGGAAAAAAAAAATTCTTCTAACCTAAGTCTAGCATGAAGAGGGCGGTATTAATCTGAAAATGTGGGTATACTCGTATTCCCTTATGAATTTGCCATTTGCCTAATGCATATCCTCACACACCCATATACGACATATGAATACGAGTGTGAAGGTCTCAATGGAGCAATTCAAAAAGGCCAACCCATGGAAATATCGAAATTCATGAGGCAGCAAAAAGCCAGAACGCCGTGTCGTATAGATGACATCTGTGCGGCGCAGATACGACAACACACTGTCGCTTACGGAATATACGGATAGTTTCAATTTTAATTGGATAAAGAGTAAACGAACTTTTATGCTTGCCATCAGGACACGCGATTTAACCACTCCAACAGGAGTCGGTATTCGATAAAAAAAAGGGAACAGAAACTTGCTATCCGAATAAACAAGCGGGTAAAAATAATTATTGCTCAAATAAATATTATAGTGCGACAAATCCTTACTTCATTGCGTTTCAGTTTAATTCAGCGTTGCTCTATGCTCAAAATAGCCGGATAACTGTCTCCACCTCCTTCCAAACAAATCCCTTTTGTGTTACACCACAAATAGCACATAGATACGTCCATACGGAGAAGTGGGTTCCTGTTGTGGCGACGGAAACTTAATGTACGGGTTGGTAGTTTTCAGCGCCACAGCATTTAATTATGCCAGATTCATCAGAACCATACGAGTTACTCAGAACGACGGCCTGCGGGTGCTTTAGTATAATAATCGTACTCGAAGTCATACTCACGCTTAGGCTTACGAATTGCGAATACTAGTATGCATGCATGCAGGAACAGTAAATCTAGATTGAGACTTTTTTTTTTTTTTTTTGTTTTTAGTCCAATGTAGGCAAAGACCTCTGTCGAGATAATTAATTGCATGCACAAGATACGATCATGAAGGTTATGAGTGATGGTGTAGATACGTGATGATTTATTCATGAAAGCCATGCATCGAAGGTATGCACAAGGGGAGCTTAAGCAATAGAGTTAATCATGAAATACTGTTGAGTGGGGGCTGGCTTTTATTTTTCTTTCCTTTTTGTTAAGGACAATTGTTTTTTTTTTTTTTTTTTTTTTTTTTTTTTTCTTTATTGTGGAAAATTCTAGAAATACCTTTTATTGTAATTAAGTGACTTAACAATACAATACTTTCTATATATGACGAATAAAGAAAATATTTACGAGGCATCTGTATCTTCTTTAATGAACATATTGCCAACGCTATAGGTTGTGAGGTTGTTATTGGTTTGGACAGTAACATTTATTATGATATGGTATTCTTCTCCTTAAATGAATAACAGATCAATTAAATCCATTGAACTCGGATGACCTCGTTCATGTTGAGAACGGTTGTGTGAAATGACAATAGGATGATACATATATATATATATACTTTTTTTATTTTAAACCACTAATGAATTATCAATATGTGACCTTTATCTTTTGAACTTCTTGCTTGTACAGAATGCTTTAATTGACTGCTCATATTAGATACAATAAAGGATTATCAGATTATAAGTTTACTTTATCCGAAGAACTCTTGTTCTATCAGAAAAGCTTTATTAGATTCTTCATTGCACGAAAAGGCAAAGCTGCATCCAGCAAGATGTTTATACATTCCAAGAAGCGGTTTTGTATCTGTGAACATTTTCTATTCACTCGAGATTCTTTCAATATCTGTGCTAAAGCAAAGTGCTTATCCGAACTCTATATAACTGTATACACAATTTCTGTTTATTCGGTTAAAAATGAATTTTATAACTTTATATTTTCTTATCCGATATATGTTAACGAATTTCTAATACCACAATTGGATACATTAGTAGTCATGTAATATACATATATGTGTTTTATTGAAACAGTGGCTGACAAGAATAGAAGAACAAAGGTTATGAAACTGTCCATCTGCAAAGTACAGATGAGAGCAGACCAAATCGATCAATACGTCGGCCATATGAAACGTCAGTCCTCAAAAATACTCTATTGAAGTTATTCACTAACACAAGAAATAGTCCTTATCTTGTCATTGAAAACCCGGTAAGCTTTCTAATTTGATACAAATTGGAAAGTGTCACTGATACCTGGAGTTCAGTATAAAGAACAAACAATTGTCTTACACCATCGTATATGGAAATTATGGCCGGACAAAATGGAAGAAACACAATTAGGATCATTGGCTGAATGCATCCCAGCCTTGAAGAACTTAAACTCACTTCCTTTCTAAATCGTATCTTTACCAAATCCTGTGTTTCTAAACAGATGTCAGTTGATCAAATACTTTAAGGAATTCCATAAGAAAAGAAAGACTTCAACTCCACTGAGTTCTCTTGATCAGAACGGGACTAGGAAACTTATAAGACGACCTTTCAGATCCATAAGCACAAGTGAATTATCGGGGTCACGGGAAGCCACGTCCAAAACACAACAAAGTCGATCATATTTAAAAGATGATATTTAGAGCCTTAAATGGTACTTGAGTTGACTTTGGTCGGCTTATGAGTTGATTGAATGCTACTTGAGTTGACTAGGATGAAAACTTTTTTTGATCTGTTGACGAACCCTCATTTTCTTGGCTGCATTCCAGGGGTTCAACTTATACAAAAACACCCAGTACTTCTTGCAACTCTACATTGGATCTTAACTAACTGGAGGACTCTTTCCGCGACTTTGGGTTTACACTGCAAAAAGTCAGGCCCGAACTCTCATGGTAGCGTGATTTAGGTCCTGGTGAAGACTACCGGTGGTCCTGCCGCTAACAGAACCCATAACCGGCAACTTGTAACTGGTCAAATCGTAGCAATCTTCAGAGGCGTTCAATTCAGAAAAACGTTACGAGAAGACCAGTGCTTTGCTCCGTCCTCGTTTTTTATTTGGCAACATCATTGATGAGCAAATCCTTGATAATTTAATGGGTGTCCGTACAAGAGGGCAGTGGGATCAATGTGGAATTCAATAACTTACCAGGTGTACGGTGAAGTGAGCGTCAAGATACAAATGGAGCAAGGATATGCCTTGCAACCGCTCTCAGTAAATTGTGTTGGAGGCACAAACTCCACCCTTGGTTTAGGTCGAAGCTGGTCTAAAACCTCTTAGGGTCAAAGCCTCCCAGTACTTTTTCCAACTCTACATTGGATCGAAGACGCCCACACAGGGGGCCTACCTTAAACAAGTCAGGCCCGGACCGACATCCGGGAACTCCTGACTTCCATGTTACCGTGCCAAAAAGAGGACCTATGAGCAGCAGATTGTAATCAAATCGTAGAGGCGTTAAATTCAGAAAATCGTTACGATAAGACCAGTACGATTAAAATGCTCTACCCCGTCTTTTTATTAAACAACGTCATTGATGGACAAAGCCTTGGTAATTGAGCGGGGTTTTTGTTTGATTGAACAGTAAGAAGCGTCAGAAATGTTAGTGATGTCAGACCAAACTGGGTGAAGAATTTTAGAAGTTGCCCTTCATGGAGACTACATTAGACGCCAGATAACGAAGGAATAAAAAGTTGGCGTTACCAAGCCATCTTTTTGAAACGAACATTAGAATTATTTATCTGGACAAGAAGTTTCTCTACCCAACTAATTGATTAGTAGCCGTCCAGTAACTTCAGTATTTATGAGAATTCCTTATAAACTTTCAGCACCCAATAATTGGGTTTAACTAAATTAAACGGAAAAGTACTTAACGTCAAATTAACTACCCACTAACTTTTGTGCTTCTTGCTCAACTCAAGCCCATCATGTTAATTTATTTCGCACGCAAACAAACTACAAGACACGAGCACTTTCGTCCTACGAAAGAAGTAAATTCATTAAATATTTAAAAATGCTCCTTCCTCTTTTCTATAAATGATTGATTAGCTTATATAAAATATTCCAATCCAACATGCATGCTGTTAAAGCAGATACGTATCTTATGGTGGATACATAAGTGTATGTATGTACTTCATCGCATCCACGTTACAGTGTGGTTCCTGTGGTCGCATCACTTAAAACTTTACACAACATTTTAGTAAATGTTTAATTGAAAAAATTCTCAAAGGCATGGGTTCATACTCTCGATTTAACACGATTTAATCAATAAAATGCGCATCCATCAGTTTGGGTTGACTTCCATTTTAACCCCTTTTTTCGGGGATGGCTAAGGGTAAACCGAAACATTAACTAAGTGCTTGGGGGTAAGTAGAATGATTAATTTATTCCATTGACTATATTTTAGGTACTTGATGTCGGCACTACGAGTATGTTGAAAATGAATTCATGAATTGTTAAAAGAGATCCCGGTTATTGTAGAATATGCATACTAAGAGCTTGGGATGAGTAAAGATTGGTGGGTTATGGAGGCAATAATTTTGCTAATGTCTCGTACATAATGCTGAGTATCGGATATTTAAAAACTATCATATAAAGCCCTGAGGAATCAATGTATTGCTGTATCTGCATTTTGATTCTTATATCTATTGAGCCTGAAAATAGACTTTAAATTATATGGTAGATACATGAGAAGATCTTAAATTCTTAATCTGTGTTTCTATATATTCAAACAATATCTTAAAGATCTCATTGGACTTCAAAAACTAGTTTCAAAACATCATCTGAACAATACCCCCAAAAGTAGTCTGCTTTTGTCACTTCATGAAGAGCATCCAATCCAATTTAAGTATACATACATACCTTTACAATACGTAGCTTTATCTTCACCAAAGCAAATTCATGGGCGTATAACCTTATTTGAAAAAATTTAAATTTTAAATATTTTCACTTCTCACTCTGCTCCTGCTATGACGACCTGCCACAAGTAAATTTATCCAAATGACGGCACAACTTTGAAGCTGGCAGGCACTTCATGGTAACCCCTTTAACAAGTCTGCGAATCATTTATGACTACATTTAGATAGTATTGAATATTTCATTAAATTCTGTGTACATGGCAACCCACACACGAATATGTAAGTATAGAGATGCTCTCTTTTGATTGAAGTTCAACGTTGTTTTTTCATTTGGAAATGGTTTAGGCAGAAATGTTCCCATAGAAATTGTCACTTAAACGAAATTTCTGTTTGTTAAACTGTTGAGGACCTCTCCTACAACAAATGGAATAGGTGTCATTTCAATCTTTCTGAATATTACGAAGAAAATTGTCGGTTTTAGAGATATAAGCGTAAGTGCTTTTTTAGTGAATTTGACATTAGTGCCAGTAGAGTGACAGAGGATTAAAATTATAAAAAAGTGAATTTGATTGAAGTTTGTTGACGAAAACAAATTCCAAGTCACTCGGATAAGGCCGGATAATAGATACTTTAATGAAATATATTTTTGCAATTTGAAATTCATAGATTTATGACTTTTCAACATTTTAACATAAAGGTGAGGCCAAATTTCAACGATATACTTTTAAGTTATTATGGAATTTCAAAACCGAACGAATAATAATAATAAATTTTGTGTTTTTTTTTTTTTTTTTAAGAGCCATAGATTTGTTTCACTACAGGAATCGGGCTTACATCTGTTTGTGATGAAGCGCCCCTTGTATTTCTCTTTCTTTATCGAGAATTGGAGGTTTCATGCCATCGATAAGGCTTAAAATACTGGCCTTCAGGGCCTAGATATCATAGTTTGCTGTTTTTCAGAATACACCAAGGACTTTGCATAAGTAATTGAATGTCGACCAACTGCACGTTTCGGTGGCATATTAAATGTCAAATTTCGCGATATAATATTATGGTAGGAAAGTAGCGATATCTTGGTATAACCAAATATGATCTGGATCAATGTAGTTCATATGTACTTTGACGGTAACGCGAACACCTAACTCATTTTTAAAAAGAAAAGGAACGATGACGGCAACAGACTGAAGACCACACCAGTGTACACTTTTGTCCGTGTAATTGAGTTTGATGAATCTCTTCTGGATTTTCCTTACTCATGAGATGACGCTCATGTTTGTTTATAAACAGTGAGCCGCGTCACTAAATGTCGGTAAAAACAACGGTCGACTTTGAGCTCCTAAACATCTCAATCCGGGAAATCCCATTGAAAGTCATGGTCGCGTGGTCATAATTCCTGCGCCAGCTGGATTTTAAATGGAACCCAAACTATTGCTGTCTATGCTGAATTGTCAGTTCCGAATTTCTGCCACACTTTCATTGAAAGCGATTAAAGTTTCTTTAATTATCGGGTATCGTAGCCGTTGCTGGCTATGCCCAGCCTCAGAATTGATTTGGTGTTTCGTTAAACAGAATACAGAAGAAGAACATTTTTCGACGAATATTTTCCCGTGTCATGTACTTCTCAAATTCATTAAAATATTTACGAGTGTCATAACAATTTTTTACAGCAAATGGATTAAGTTCATTTTCTATGGCATTCTATGTCACGTACATAAAATATTTACTACTGCAGCAGGAACAACGAATGTCGCATGCGCAGTATGTTTTTATTATTTTTTGTGTGCTTCAAAGTCTTTCAAGATAGGATGGAAATTCGAAACCTTCAGTCAAGAAATGTCTCCACCATAGTTTGTAGATTTATACGAGGATAAAGTAGGCCAACTTCCGAAATGGTCAACCTGAAATGTATGGACATGCGGTTCGTCTCCTTTTAGATGCTGTACATATTGCGGTCATTTGATCAAGAATGAATCGGCAAACCAAAACCGTCCCGTAAGTTTTTAAATTGTTGAGCTCCAAGTCCCTTAACCACATGGATATGGAAATTGACACTAAACGTTAGTTAGAGCAGCAACTATGTGACACTGGCTTAGGGTGTCTACGTATTCCATAGACTTTCTTCTTTGATGCTGTATCGTGTTTCGTTATCCTTATCTTTTGGCATAACTTTCTTTCTCGTTTAGTACCTCTATCGCCTTCACGAAAAGATTTTTCTTATTGGCTAAGCTGATGTATCTCCGTTCTCTTTTATTAAAAAATCATTCGGGCAAAAATAGTCTTATCCAGCGCTTCCTAATATGTAATAATCTGCATATTTTTGCTGACATCCTTGATGGTTAACTAGCATTGATGTCACTAGTTCATATATGGTAGCAGAACGACACTCTGTTAAAAACTAGTCATAGATATCGGTATACATATGTGTATCTTGGTTATAAAGGAATAGGGCTGAGACCATGACATCGCGGAGGATCAACTGGGATCAACCAGCACCATTTAAACGTTCTGCTGGCGGAAATAGACATGATGAAATAGAAACTTTTCACCTAGCTCCGCTTCGGACGAAAAGTCAACAAACGTTTCCACTCACAGTAACAGGCGCCCTGCTGTGTATTGAAATTTTGTATCCTTATACTAGACTCGTCGTACTTTTTGAAGGCCGATTAGATCTACAAACGGAATTGACATTATACGTACAAATACGAACTAATTCGAGAATTTTTCTTGCTCACAATACAAGAGTTTTTCTTGCTCACAATACAAGAGTTTTTCTCTATAGGACTGGCAATAACCTCCCGTAGAGAAAGTAAGCACTATCGGACTCCTTAAACGAAAGATGGCGGTGATGACCGTCTATTTTTACAACATCCGTTTAGGAAACCACGCTATTGATCCAACGATCCATTGATCCAAGAATTTTTTATCTTAATAAGAGATGCTTCACAGATTAATTCAAAAGTATTATTATTGCCTTGTAGTTTTAACCATTTCAGACGGTTCCAGACAGGTCTCTTACTTGGAATCGAGCCTTTCATGATTCTTCTTACAGTCCTAAGTGTTTTTGAAAAAGGCACATGGATATGAACGTGGTAAGTGTAAGACACTCAGCTTGACTTGACACCAAACCAACAGATGCTAAATTGATAGAAATTACTTTGTTGGGAAGTCTGTTTTAAACAACATCCGAATGACATCTCGTCATTTCTTATATGTCTGCTCATTCATCGGCAGTCATTTATTGTTTGCCAGTGCAGCGTTTTTCAGGCAAGAGGCTGTATAGGGTTTTCCAATAGGGACTTGACAACTTTGAATTTAATTTGTAAACGCACTCTTTCATTAATCATCAATTTATTCAGTAAACTCAACATTTTCATCATGGTAAAGTATACAAACGAGCAACGTCTGCAAATTATAAAAATTTTCTACAGATATTGCAGTCGGTGACTGCAACTTTAAGAGCGTTAACTCCAATTTTCGGTCGTAGTTCTCGCCTTAGTAGACAGGCAATAACAAGTTTAGTGCAAAAATTTGAGTTTATATGTTCGTTGTGTGATGTTGCCGTGTCAGTGAGACAACGGGTTGGTCGAAGTGTCGAAAATATCGCTGTCGTTCAGACGTCCCTAGCAAACGATCCAAATCAGTCAAATCCACAGCGTTCTCAAGAATTAGACATCGCTCAGACCACATTATGGCGTATTTTGCGCAAGGATCTTGGTCTACACCCATACAAGATCAAGCTGACTCAAGAATTGAAGCCGATGGACCATTTGAAACGACGTACGTTCTCCGATTGGGTTCTAGAGAAGATGCGCCAAGATGATGAATTTCATCGCAAAATCATCTTCAGTGACGAAGCTCATTTTTGGCTTAATGGGTTCGTCAATAAGCAAAATATGCGTTATTGGGGCATGCCGGCGGCGTTATTGGGCCATATTTTTTCGTCGACGATAACGATCGTCACGTCACGTCATCGTCACCGATTATTTTTGCCCCGAATTAGAAGATATGGACTTAGACAACATGCGGTTTCAACAGGATGGTGCCACAAGCCACACAGCATACGCTACAATCAATTTATTGAAGAGTACGTATGGTGAGCGTGTTATCTCAAGACATGGGCCAGTCGATTGGCCGCCTCGTTCGTGCGATTTAACGCCGCTTGACTATTTTCTGTTGGGCTATGTTAAGTCATTGGTTTATGCCAACATGCCGACGACGTTGAAAGAGCTCAGAGCCAACATTGAACGCGAAATAGCGGCGGTTTCGGCCGAAATGTGTGGTCGAATCGTTGAAAATTGGGTCCAAAGAATCGACCGCTGCAAACGTTCCCGCGGTGGCCATATGAACGAAGTCGAGTTTCATTCATAAATGTTTTGATTGTACTTAAAGCCAATAATAAAGTTTTTGAAATATCTCAAATGGTTTGCCTTTTATTTAAAAAAAAAAAAAGTTGTCAAGTCGTTATTAGAAAAGCCTATATATGGGAGCAGAATGTTTATCCTTCGCATGGTGGGCTATTATGACACACGACTGTCGTTTCCATAGACCACTTCACAACAATAGTTCACAAGAAATGCAAAAGATAATATCCATCAGCAATTTTCTGAAATATGGAAATCCATTCTTTAAAGCAACAACGGATGCAAATGAATACTTCAGGTAAGTAACATTATCATCACGTTATAAGTGAGCAATGACCGAATATGTAGTTACTTAATTATCCATCAGTATCTATGAGCAATCTAGTCAGACTCAGATTCGAACTTCCTTTGTCATAATAACAAAATCAATTCGGACTGCCCGTGTACCACTCATTTAAGTGATTTCTGCAATATATTTAAACTTGTATGAAATGTACCCTCAATTGCTGGTCATGTGTCGTATCTAGGAACGGGTATATATAAATTTGACTAATAACCATTCAAAGTCAATTGAAAATTATAACCTCGTTAGTAGCTGTTTACGTTCGTTAATGTGCTCCCAGTTACATTCTATCCATCGCCTACTAATTCTCTGAGGGAAGTCAAAAAACCTCAAAACACACACCACTAGTCACAGTGTAAGTGAGACCAATTGAAGAGTCAACACAATGAAAGCACCTCTTTATTAATTATGTTCAAAACATTCACCATACAGCAATTACTGTTCTGAGTGGTTCTAATTGAAGTTGCAGCACAGGTAAAGTTGTATTTCCATTTAAACATCTAAACCAGATGTAAATATGGTAGATGATTAATCAAGATTGTTTTCCTTTTTGTAGTATTGCTACAGTATAAATCTACTAACATACCACTCAACAGATACCTAGAATTAGCGATTAAACATGACAATTCTTAGAAGCAATATGATATCCTCGACGTCAACAATATACAAGGTAATACCCATCACTTTGTGGCATCTAAGATTATTCCAACATAGTGCAACTTATCAAAAGGTACAATACGACGGCACAATTAAAGTATGTGAATTTTGGAAATTTATTAAGAGGATACGAGTTTTCCGTGAACTAACCGAGATGCTTTTTAAACTGGAAAACGGAAATATATCTCTCAATTGTTCATTGCCAGTTGGTTTTTATGTTCTTCAAAATTTGACGATGCCACTAGGTTCGAGATTTTTAAACTTCATCTACACTCCTAATGTGATATACACTCTCTATGGGACGGTCCATTCAAGACATCCTAATCAGAAAATGGAAAAACTCTGTGACAATGAGATAAACAGAATTATTACCAAATTATGCTAGAATGTAAGAGCAATAAATAAAATTAAAACCTGTTACAAATACAAGTGGCTAAAAGACCACTTTTTTAATTTATTTATTTATTTTTTCTTTTTTTTTTCTGGTGCTACTTTCTTTTTATCCGAAGGACAAATTTCTCTTTTTCAAAGAATTTTCGTTTTTCGCTTAGAACTTGATAGTCGTACACCACCATAACTGTGATATCCTTAAGTAGGCTTATCCTTGTTTGACAATGATTTGTTATATGAAATTTTTCGTTGGTAAATCTTAGATAAGTCACTGACAAATGAGCATTATAATACAAAAGTTTCCGTTTTTTGGTGAAGTTCGGAGCAACCAGAGTGTGAGATTACATAAAGCAGATGATCCCGTCAAATGGGCGACGTACGTTACATATTTCCTGTTGAGAAAATTTTGGAAGGAAACTTTCTTTTTCAGATTAGAGTGGTGAAAAATATTTTTTTTTTTTTTTTCAGTACAGAATATCATACTAGTTAAACAATTATTACCCGAGCTTATCTGCATGGAGATTCTTTGACTTTTGTAACATTTCTACCATTGACGGTAACATTTTTGAAAAAATATGGACCAATGATTCCACCAGCCCATAAACCATACCATACCGTTGTTTTTATTAGATGTAATGGTAGCTTGGTAGCTTGGTACTCTTCGGGTTGCTCATCAGCCCAAATACGGCAAATTTTTTTATTACCGTATCCATTGAGCTAGAAATGGGATTCATCACTGAAAAAAATTTCGCGATAAAACACCGGATTTTCATTGAGTTTTTCCAGAGCCCATTCACTGAAAATATGACGGAAATTCAAGTCTCCTGGCTTCAATTCTTGCACAAGTTGAATTTTGTTCACTTTTAGACCGAGATCTTCACGTAAAATACGATAAGTTGTCGAATACGCCAAGCCAAGCTGCTGAGAATGACGATGAATCGATTCGTCACGGTCATCGCGTACACTCTTAGCTACAGCTGCTATAGTCTCTTCACTTCGTGCTAGATGTAGTCTAACCGGTTGAGTATCATCCACTTAACTAAACTGGGACTCAAATTTGCGAATGGTATTGGTAAAAGTGGTTTCAGTAGGTGGATTATGCGCACCGTAAGTTTCTCGAATCGCACGAAAAACATTACTCACAGAACGCTGATTTTTGTAATACGGCTGAACAATTTGGAGACACTGTTGTAATGTGAGTCTTTTCACGATGACTTGCCAAATGATACTGAATGAAAATGACAAAGCAGTTTGATAGGAGTCACGCGTAATCTATCAAAGAAGGCCTATTGAAAATCAAACCTCAAGATGAATCACCCTATATTAATCACATGTATCTGTATTGAGATTCCTCAAGGCTCCATGCTACGTTCGCTTCTATTCGACCTTGTGCAGATCTTTCAGACGTTCACTATCTCAAAGAACCAAGGATATTTGGATTCACTGGAGACATACTATCGTACTATTCGTCGCCAGAAGGAGATAAAAACATTCGTTGTGACGGTAGGTAAACATATAAAGAATTTCGAACTTGGTTCTACACGCTTTAGACAGGAAGATGCAGACTTAATTAGCAAACTTATATGATAAGTGTGAATTCGAATGCCTTAATGTTCCACGGTTTTAAAAAATTTGCTAGATTATTGGGAGTTAGAAGAAGACTTAGTAACGAACTAAATCAGGATCGTAGCTAATCACAAAATATGCCAAGTCAACCCAAATGATTCTCCATTTAAAAATTTACGAAATTATGTAGACACTTTAAAGCATAATTTTTGAAGATTAAGGTGCCATGTTCTCACATTTCTCACGACCCGTAGTGAAATAAGAATATAACCACTCGATAAACCCTTTAGGGAGCATAACTATTAGCTCGCTTTGCATCTGTGTGCATATGATTTTGGGTAATACGAGTATCTGTGTTATTAAATGTGTATGTCGGCTGGCTTTGCTTTGGCTGCGGACATAGCTGTAAAACGATTAAAAGTATGAAGGTGAACCCAAAGGATTATACTCCAGATAGAACTCACAATAACGACAGTCCACTCGTGTTTTTTTCGACTGCGCCTGGCGCTCACCCCAACCAACATACTCCCAAAACCCCCGCTGATTAAGGTACTGACCCAGAAACTGGTCGACCACTTGATCTCCGATGACTACTGCAGCTCTTTCTACGACACGTAGACACGTTCATTAGAGTGAGCTCGAACGATGCAGAGAGTACCGGAGAGTCCTTCCTTGTTACGGTAAAACTCTATCAGAATAGACCAGTGGTTGGTCAGAGTGCTATTTTTGCAGACTTGTCTCGGGAAACCCAAAAGATAGAACGGGCTGCAGAAGGGGCACACTCTGAAAGACTACCGTCGAAACTTACGGCGCGAAAAAAAGGTAATTGCTGTCGAAGGCACGAGTGCACGAGTGCAGGTTGGTCTAATTGACACCAACTGAAACAGACAAACCTCTCAGATTTGAAACTGCGCCCTCTTCTTCTGTCCCGAACGGGTGGGCCATAGCCAATTATCAAGGATTTGCCCATCAATAACGTTTGTCAAATAAAGAGCGGGGGCAGAGCAAAGAACTCTTTTTATCGTAACGGTTTTCTGAATTTAACACCACTGACCACTGATACGATTTGAGTAGTTATAAATTGCCGATCACAGGTCTTGTTAAATCACGGTACCATGGGAGTCAGGAACTCCTCGGATCTCGGTGCGGACCTAATTTGTTGAGGTAGGCCCCTTGTGGGAGCGTCATGGTGGCTGTGGCTTAAACCCAAATCGTAGGAATAGTTCTACAGTTGATTAAGACCCAATATAGGGTTGCAATAGGTACTGGGTTCTAAGCAAGACCCTAAGATTAGGAAGAGGTTTTATATCGGCCACGACTCATACCTATCCTGAATTTGTGCTCAAGAAGGCGGCAGGCGATGGCAGGGCGTATTCTTGCTCCCATGGATGTATGAACATCCCGTGAAATTAAGTACTCACAGACAGGTGTTCACGTCAAACCCAAGACACGTTGTCTCGAACAGGTCAGTATCGTGCTTAAAAAGAAAGAATAGGAAGAAAAGTGCTGCCAATTGTCGCCAGATAAGGCGAAAGCGTTGGTGTCAGCGTATCTCGGGAGAAGACTGTGACAATTTTGCTTCGTAACAAATCGAATACAGTCTACCGCACGGTGGCCTTTTTGACGCCTGTTTAACATTTGGAGCGTCGGTTTGGTAGGGTAATGCTTAAGTTTGGTTGTCAGCGGATCTTACCTTGCCAGAGAGTGACCTTTCTTGGTTGCTTCAGATATGCAGGACCATATCTACTGATGCAATATGGGTGCTGTTGTGGGTGCTGTTGTGGGTGCTCCCCCTTGACTTGAAGGTGATAGGTGATTTGATTTGATAGTGATTTGTCTTGTAAAGGATGTAAGCTCCTGCTTTCTGAATGTGTCTAGCCAAGGTGGCAATCTAAACCGTCTAATCGGACATCAGCAAAACAGCAGGGTTACTTATAACTTCCTTCAAGATGTGTCGACTACGAGAATTTCAACTTCAGTCTGGCTTTCTCCTAACATGGACATAAGTCCCTGAATGTGTTTCTCCATAAGAAAGGACCTAGCGAGCTAGCAGGTTAGGAATTTTAAAGCTATGGGCATCACCTATGATGGTTTAGGTAAGGGGCAGTTAGCTGATGGCTTTCATAGATTAGTTTAAGGCTGGACTAAAGGCTGCCAGTTCTGGACTGTAAGATGCTTAACTTGAAGTGATCGCAAGGTTGTGAAGCACGCTCGGAAGCTATATTTTGATACTACGAGAAGTCAGGGGCCTCTAAAACTATAGTTACAGACTGATCTAGGGGTCGGCCCTATTGTGGGAGTATTGTGCTGGCTGTAAGTTATACCCAAAATCAGGGGGAGAGTAGACTAACTAGTGCTTGGACATCTTAAGGTTCAGAATGTATTGTAGTATGCTAAGGGCTTGTACTCAACCATATCAATCGGTATGCTCGATGTGGAGTTACATTCCAAGCGTGTGCCATAACCCATAAAATGGCTGAGGCAATAGATACTAGATAATCAGAAGCCCACAAAAATCCATGACTCACCCATAAGCTAATACAAGGCTTTGTTTCAGCCAAAAGGATTTTTCCTAAGTCTAAGCTTTGGATAGATCTGTCTAACAAACTGGAATCAAGTTGAAAAGGCTCTCATGCAAAATGCGAACCTCCAAGTTTCGCTAGCCCGATTTTTAAAAAAGTAATTATATTGACTGTGGTATTTAGTTTCATCTGTTAGTGCTACACATCTTTAAAATCCAATGTCGTATTTTGGATAAACATTTTCTTTATTCCAGTAGTAAATTTAAACCACGGTTCTTAGACTTTTATCATGGATGGTAAAAGATCAGGACATGACATCGGGAATAGTTTCCAAAATTGTCAAACATTTGACTACTCCTAAACTCATGATAAATTAGATAAATCAACATTCATCAGATCAACTTACAACTGAGGAAAAAAACTACTGGAATGTGATACAAAAACTAAACAGTTTTTATTTAGCATTGAACAAATAAAACTGTACTTGCCCCTCACATTTTTATATAAAAACCTCGTGTGGACTGTCATTCCTTATTAGCATTTTATTTCTCTGAGTTATTATGTAGTCCATCAAAGCAATAATGACAAAATGTAACCAAACAACAGGCCTCTTATACCAACCCCCATATCAGCAAAATAATAATCTCTTCCAAAACACAATAATGCCAAACAAATTCTCCCATTAAGCCACGATGGTGTAGATACATTTTCTTCTACAGAAAAGTTCACGTTAACATTTCGTAATAAAGAAACCTCACCATGTCCCCATGTCATGGTTAATAAATCGGAACACTCCCATTAGAGCAGCCCATAGTTGGAGCATAACTTAATTCAATATTAGTTCAGCTTTTCCCTTTGAACTAAATAAATACAAACCGAACAATGTATCTTGGCCCTATTGTTATAGTTACCGTTACATACTCATAAAAGTTTATCTACTATTTACACATACAAACTCATATGTCCATGGAATTTATTGGCAAACGATATTTAATTCTCGAAACACAAACAAACAGGTTGCCACTGAACACTGAACTATCGATTATCATAAATTTCTCATTATTCCTTTGAATATAAACAAAACACTGACACAAATACACACAGTCATACGTAGATTCAAATTGAACCAACAAAGGATGTGACAATTATCCATAGCCTCTGTTGGAACTCAATCCGAAACTCAAACATAGGGAGGAACGATTTACAACAGAAGAATGGTCATGGTTTGAATACGTTATGTCCTGGTTGCTAGTAGAATACTCATAGCTTCAATAACTTAGAATTCCAAGTTAGGTGAAGTACTTATAATAACCGTATTTCTGGATAAATTCCTATCCTGCAAATAGTAAAAGTAGAATCGACAATGCTAAATATGAGTAAACATAACTTTCTGCCAACAATAATCCAGGTTATCTAAACCTTTAGCCTCCGATGAAATTGGATCATTCGATCGAAGTGAAAACATGGATTATGCAGGTTTACGTCCGATGAAGATAATGAAAACAAATATTAACTGTAATGACGATAATGTGTGTGATGGCAAGTTATTCGTATTTCAAGGATTGCGAATTTAAAGCGCTAAGAGCAAAAACACTTTTATAAGGAAGTGTGATATACCACAGGACTATTACTTTAGACCGCTTCTGTTAATCTTTTTTCCAGAAATCTATTCTTTTTAGTTCATTTAATCGTGGACAAAGTAAAGTGAATGTTGGCACCTAGTTATCCATTTGACAAATAATGAGGCATAAATAATGGAAAGTACTCCTCAAAGTTCCACGCTATACTTTATGTGGTTAGATTATGTCAAAAAATATGTTCATACGATAATGCTATCGTCCCTGATTTCGGTATAAATTGAGCAAATCAATGCCAATTGAAAGGCTTACATCGACTGGATTTTACCATATATCAACGGAAAAGATCTGAAGGGAAAAAAGAAAATTAAGTAAACAAGTAGACGAATGTATCTCTTGTGACGGCAGGAAATCACTGCTCTCATAGGCCAGTAGAGGGTTCAACGTGCCCATATGACTGTAGGTTTGGAACTACGAAGTTATGGACAAAGAAGGTCAGAAGTCACTCAAATAAAGAACTCAGCTCCGTGAACAAGTAAATTCCCAGAGTTCTCATTCTATTCTTGGAAATGGAGGGACTCAATTTTTTTTTCCAGTTGCTACAAAAGTCGTTCTGATGATCAGTCAAGCATTCAATATAGATAACTAACAGAGACTGCTGGATTCCAGCTTTCCTACGGCTGAGTTTTTTTTGGAAAAATTTGATCCCTTTTCAATTCATGTCGGTCAAAAAGGTATAGCTACGTATCGAGATGAACTTAGTGTAAATTTGCTAATCCACTGGTATCATCATTGGTGGTTACATTGGCCATGCTTAATGGAATTTTGATAGATAAGGGCCGACGAATAACACAGTGCTGACCCATTTGTCAATAACCTATGAGCTTTCTCAAAGCCTGAGATATTCTTGTGACCTGATACCCGGTATAGGGTTACTGCCTTGGTACTAGATTTCTCATTAAGATAACTCGTCCTTTCATAGCTGACTGCGATATAATTTTAATTTGTAATTGACAGTTACTTCGGCTTGGAAGATACTCCATCGATCCCTAAGTCGAAGAAGGGGTTAACTTCTAGGTTTTCAGTATGAACCGTAGTCGATGTGCCGATGTCAATTTTAGAGCCATCCATTGATTTTCTGATTTATCTATTCGGTCAGAAATTGGATAATAGAACAGACTTGAAATCTTGTAAATAATTTTTGACAGCCTAAAGACGATTTTGGCCACTGAACCACTTCAGTATCATTTCTCTGGTTGTGTGTCTCTCGGACCTTCTACTCGAATACCAAACCATATGCCAAGCTATATAAAGCAAATGCTGTACCCCAGATAGTGCTAAAAGTTTGAAAACAAATACCATGCCAGGGATTCACGGTTATGTATTGTATGGTAGATAGTCGAAGAACAGGTGAGAGGAAGAAGTGCCTACGACTTCTCTGAAAGTAAGCAGAAGGCTTCACCGAGTCATAGTTAAATCGCGGGTTTCAGATCCCAGTTGCTTCGCCATAAATAAGATTATTAACGAACTTGTAAAAAAAGATTTAGACTTCCGATAACAATAAGCTTGTCGTGACGTCAACTCCATTGGTTAAAACTCTCCAAGATGTTGGCAAACCAGTGATTGCTATCTAAAATTTCCGACAGACAAGCGTCTGTTTCAAAATAAACTGCAGACAATTAATTGGCGCTTAAAAACGCACTTAGATAAGAACTATAACCCTAAGAAATGCCTTTCCGAGAAAGAAGAATCTCAGATAGTGATAACTGCTACTGATTTGTGTTCATGAGATGAGCAAAAATGTTTAATTAAACTAACTAGACCGATAAAACCGATATGTTAGTGAAACAATAAGACAAAAAATCTAATTTTATTCATTAAATACTTTGATTCTTTGGTTCAGGACCCAAGGAAAATTCACAAAATCAAATCAAAGAAAGGTTGATCTCAGATTGAACGAGCTGGTAGTAGATATAGACCAAGTAAGCTGGAGAAAATCTGTGTCTATACTATATTATCGATTACCGCCTACAGGTTTCTCAATTTTTGGAACTGTTTTCGCTTAATTACAAATCACTTAATGCATTTGCCTAAATCTCCCATTGATAGATCCAAATCCTGTTATCCCCAAAGGTATAATAATGCACAACTAACACTGATGGACTGAACTGATTAAAATTTATCATATTTAATCAAAATAACAAATGGATTGCTTTCAGGCGAGATTATTCACCGAAAGCTTAGCTCTTACTAATTGAGTAATTAGTCACCCTTACTGCACAGCCATCACCCTAGTTTGGGAGAGAATAGCTTCTGTATCTGGGCAAGACTTATCCCATTAATTTGCACAAATCGCTTTTTTTAATTGACCTTCGCTGTGACCATCGGTTTGTCCCAAATCCCCATCGTGCACAAAGGGTAGTCATCCAACCAAACCTCGCCAAATTATAATCTCGTTAGCTTGGCCTAAAAAGTTATATAACTTCTGTTCCATCAAAGCTACACACACAATTTACGCTAAGTGAAATAGCTGCTCACGCATTGTCAAAATTCAGCAAGTGACTGTCAAGAATGTTATCAAATAGAGTCTTGTCTATCATTTTAAATCTTGTGTGGATACCACTAGCATTCCAGGTAAGTTTTGGGACATTCCACAGTAGTACTTTAAACTCCATTCATTTATAGTACTGTTACAAGATGAATCTCATGTCATATCGAAAATCAGATACTGTGAACTATGGCCTCACTATGGATGTTTTTAAGAATAACACTATCTTCTCCTTGACGACTGTGAAGAAGGATGTTCCTCTGCCAATTTGGAATATTTTGCTGGTGCAGCAAACACCGAAGGACATGAAAGTACACTACAATGGATCGGTAAAGATTTGCAAATTCCTGAAATATGTTAAACGGGTAAGAGTGTTTCGAGAACTCACAGCTTTGTTTCTGAAATCGGAAAATGGTAATATGTCTTTAACGTGTCCCCTGCCAAAAGGAAATTATGTCCTTAGCAATATAACAGTACCACCGGATACTAGTATTTTGAAGTTCATCTATTCTCCAAATTCAATATATACTTTATTTGGATCGGTGTTGTCGCAACAACCAAATAGACAAGTTGAGAAGTTGTGCTCGTATGAAATAAATGCCACGATAGTTAAGAGGTGCTAGGAGGCGTTCAGAGCTTCTAAAAAGTGTTAAGATGTATAAAAGTAGGTAATATAAAGAACGAGGATGTGTTAAATAAATTTGAGATTATTTGAAGAAGCCACAGTAGTTTGATTGATTATCTAGTGACTCTATTGGTAAAACGACCTTCAACAAAGTTTACTGGATCTATCTAGGGTGTATATGTCCTTTCCATCTTCCCAATTGATGAAGTCAGGTTCAGTAAGTCAAAACACTTCTTAGAAACATAAAATAATGGAGATCATAACAAGATGTGGCAGGTAACTAAGAGTGATTTTTCTTGGACTAAATAAGCAATTGTAGTAGCTGGTTAGCTTAATTTAACGATCGACAAAATAAAATCGAATATCGGGTAAGAAGAAGAAGTTTCTTGAGATCTAGAGTCAGATAGGAAGACAAAGATACTAATGAGTCTACTTCAAGACTCATAAATCTCTGCGAATGGTCTAAGAATAAACAATATACATACATAATTGCAATCAACGGTGAAAAGTAGAAAATAGATGACTATAAAGTTTGACTTAGTGATACTCCACAAGGTTTTTTTAACACACATCTTATTCAACCTTGAAAAGTGTGGAAGTCAGCAATTGGAAGTGATAAAAATTAACTAATTGCTTTTAGAACAAATATTGTCATTGCTGGTTCCAATCTTGCGTCATATGTCTACCACTTTTGCTCCATATGGAACAATTTTGACTAACGACGTCATCTAGCATATTTCCATTAGGCTTGGACGATTACCTAATGTCTTCAACTTTAACCGAATGCTGAAGAGCTTTAACTGCAATTACCATAAATCCCAGAAATGCTTATGTATTCGCTGCAATGAAAATGGCTTCTGTATGGGTGATGGCTGATAATTTTTCTATGAGAACAGCAGTGAAGTTCGGGAAACTCAGTGGGTCATTGGAGAGATCTAAAGCGGCATCGAATTTTAGCCGCAATTGATACGGGTGGCGAGTGTGGATATATTGCTAGAAAAAACAATGTTTCTCGAATAACTAGTTTAAGATGTCTATCTTTACCTCCCAAATCACTCTCGCTGAGCTTGATTAATAAGAAAACAAAACTTTGAAGAAATTCATAAATGTAAAGGCTGATACAATACCTTAAGAAACTCGAAACATCGACCCTCCTTTGACTGACAAAGATTCATCAATGAAATCAAGTTTCAGACATTTTGTCTTAATGTTCTATTAGATGCTTAGAAGGTGTAGTCCGATGTAGCCTATAGCGGAGGCACTTAAGGTCAAAGGATTATACCACTTGTCTTCCCACTAATAGATGAGACGTTGAAAGAGCAAATCCTGTTGAACGGAGAGAAAGTATTCTTCAACTTCTCACATATTCTTAAAACAAAACCCATGAGGAAATTAGACGTGCAAACTAAGAACACCTCATTTAAAATTTAGCGCACAACAAAGGCTTATTGATACCCATGGTGCGCAGACCTAAACATACTCTGCCACAAGCAAACAGCCGATGCACCCGCATCAAAAACAACAGAAGATCCATTTTCAATGTGCTTCACAACGGATGACAGTATTTTGGCTGACCATGCAGCTTTCCCAGTACCGAAGTAACTTAAAAGTCATGAGCTTAAAGTATATATGTATATTCACATTCTGAGTCAGATAAAGGGCATACCAGATAAGTCACTCGATGACTCTTATAATGAAGGCATACCAAGCCTGTATTCTTTAAAAAAAAATAGGTTAAAAATACTCCAATTCCAGGATTTACTATAAAAGACTTGGTGACGAACAATACTCGAGATTCCCTCTGAAGGAGGTATGATAGAAGCAGTCACTTGCTCAGCATATCATCCAGGGGGCCCCACCCCACCAATAGGAACTTTCCTGCATGATGTTACTGTCCACCACACAACGAGAGGGAGCTGTAACATAAACATCAAAAGTGAGTCACTCTTAAAGTTTATCAATTTCAATAAACTACAAATTATAAATTATGGGAAAAGCCCCCCACTTTCATAAACAGAATCTGTAAAGAGCTCCAAGTCTCTACCTGTGCACCCTATTTATAAGACAACTTCATTGAAAATCGGTATATGTCAACAGAAACTTCAATCAATCAATGTCATATTCTATTCAACCACATTTATATCATAGAAACATACAAATAGGCAAGCTCCACAGGTTGGGACTCATATATTGGGTCTATAACTTTCGTTATCTCGTGCGGTTTGCTAAGAGATGGCGTAACTTGTAGTACTCCATTGTTATTATTCTATTGGAACATGCGTTGGAAAGCTACTGTCATTGTACGTCATTTCAGTATATGTCATTCATTTGAAGCGTAAACAACAATAATTTTTTTTCACTTAAATATGTCGAACTTTGTGCGGGGAGTTCTTCTTCATTACTTTAATGTGAAGAAAACTGCTGTCGAAAGTCATCGTATTTTGGTGGAAGTTTATGGTGAACATGCGCCAGCTGAGCGAACATGCCATAAGTGGTTTGCACGATTTAAAAGTGGTGATTTTGGCTTGGAAGACGATGAATGGCCTGGGCAGCAAAAAAGTTTGAAGATGAAGAACTGAAAGCATTACTCTATGAAGATTGTTGCCAAACACAAGAAGAGCTCGCAGAATCTTTGACTGTCACTCAAGCAGGCATTTCAAAACGTTTAAAAGCAGCTGGATATATTCAAAAGCAAGGAAATTGGGTTCCAGATGAACTCAAGCCGAGAGACGTCGAAAGGCGGTTTTGCATGTCCGAAATGCTGATGAAACGCCATAAAAGAAAGTCATTTTTGCATCGGATTGTTACTGGTGATGAAAAATGGATCCAATGGACCCCAAGCGCAAAAAATCATATGTGAAACCCGGCCAACTAGCCAAATCAACGGCAAAGACGAATATCTATGGCGCGAAATTGATGCTCTGTATTTGGTGGAATCAGATGGGTGTGCTGTATTATAAGCTGCTAATACCGGGTGAAACCATCAATGGACAAAGCTACCGAACACAATTAATCCGTTTGAAGAGAGCAGTAGTTGAAAAACGCCCGGAATATGCGACCAGACACGAGGCAATAATTTTCCATCATGACAACGCTCGGCCCCACGTTATTATTCCGGTTAAGAACTATTTGGAAAACAGTGGATGGGAAGTCTTACCCCACCCGCCTTCTAGCCCAGACCTTGCCCCTTCTGACTACCATTTGTTCCTGTCGATGCAAAACGCCCTCACTGAAATACGGTTCACATCAGAGCAGAATATCAAAAATTGGCTTGATTCACTCTTGGCTGCCAAGCCGGCGAAGTTTTTTTGGGATGGGATCCACAAATTGCCAGAAAGCTATGGCTAAAGTCATAGCTTTAAATGGGCAATACTTTGAATAATACCATTGTTAATGTTTTTCTTAAATAAACGTTCAATTTTTGAAAAAAAAATCCGGGCGAATTAAAATATATACCCAATATTCTAGAACTTATTTCAACATAAGTTCATAACCGAAAAAGTAGAAAGAGATATTAATGCCTTGATCTTGCATTAAGACAACCTAACCACAGTCATTACAAGTGCTTAATAAAGACCGAAAAATATAAAGCGGGCAATAGAATCACTCTTGGCGGTGTAAAAACCTTGTGAAGTTGAAAACTGAGACCAGAAAACTTTTCAAAAAAGCGAAATGAAATTGAAAATAGGATAGAAATAGGGATAGCCTCATGAGATACAATCTTGAGATTAGTAGAGCTAAAAGAGATTCGTGGAAAACTTTTAGTCAATCCACAAAAACTTCTCCAAGAAGCGCACTAATCAAATTCAATTGTTGAAACAGGAAGATATCTGTTTCGAAAAAAAAAAATGGCCCGTTCTCTTCTATTTTTCCACTTTCCCCCAAAAAAATCCTCACCGAGAAAATATCATTCACCCCCCAGAGGTTGGGGCAATGGAACTTTTTCATGAAGGCAAGATAAAATGAGCAATAAGCTAGTTTTAACCCTTTTAAGGTCCGAGATAATGGACCTCTACTTCAGAAATAGGCCAAATTATAACTTCCACTTTGATAAATATTTTCAAAACAAGCTACATATATTTGAGGACACATTCCATAAAAATGGAGAGGGATTATCGTAAGATACTCGAACATATCTAAAATTGGGAGTAGACTTTCTGATCTACCAAAGTCCTATCAACCGATAAGACTCTCTTCATATTTTCTCAAAACAATGGAAAAGGTGTCAGACAAGGATATAAAAAACGGAGCTCTTAAACAAAGCCGTTTTCATATCAATCAATTTGATCACCAGTCATAAAAATCAACCACCTGGCACCTACGCTATTCAACGTCTAACCACCAGGATTGAGTAAAAACTCAGTAAATCGCGGTTGGTTAACTTCTAGATATCGAAGGCGAAGTCGACAACACAAATCACATCCAGTTATCAAGATGTATGCAAAACAAGTACCACGTGTATGTTTAGTTGATAAAAGATATTTTAGCTAACAAAAGATTGAAAACCGCATTAGGTAGCACACAGCTCAGGCTCGTTGCTAAGAAAGGTTGTCCACAAGGAAGGGTTATTTCCCCACTATTATGATACATTGTAATCAGTGAACTCCTGATTATACTTAACAACGACAGTTTTTATATACGTTCAAGGATATGCTCATAACACATAACACATCCTAAGCAGAGGTAGATTCGAAGAAACAATCTCACATCACCTACAAAGAGCTCTTAATTCGTAGCAAACTTGTGCAAAAAGGTTGAACACAAAGTAAAACCTAGTAAGTCGCCTTGACTAAGAGAAGACAGTTGGACAAACTTAAAGGTCCAACTTGAAACCAAAAAGTTTTCAAATGAAGTGCATTTTCGTGGGTTTACCCTGCATCAAAACCTCACCTGGAATACTTATATCAAAAAATCATAGAAAAAAACAGGATCTAACTATGGGCCAGTCTAATGGCTGAGGGCTCTTGCACTTTCAAGACTCATAGCCACTTATGCATCTCCAGTTTGTTGACATAAAACTAAGAAAAGTCTACATAGGCTAGAACAAGCAAATTTCAAAGACTAGCCTGTGTGTTTACTACGGGTGCAATGAGGATCTGCTGAACATTCTATCTCTTAATCTCCACATACGGAAAAAAACTTTGGCTTCTTGCTAAATGCTTATCTTAGTGGATGAAAACAACTTCAAAATAGTTTACCCAGAGTTTTACTGCAACTCATATAAACTATTAGGAATTACTCTTACTAACAGTTGTCTGAAGAAGTACAACTTCAACCATAACTTCAAGGTTACATTCCCTAATCGCCAGAACTGGAAACAGAATAAATCCCTGTTTACAAGATTCACTATTGCGAAACAATGACAAATTCAAAACTGACGAAGGAGTTGGAACAGACATATGCGGAGAAACTACCAATACCTCAATGTACACACTTATGCATAGAATAGAACTCTCTGAATAGAACTCTGCATTGGGGAGAACTTAAACAGATCTGCTATCAATAAGAACATTTATATTCTCTTCGACAGCAAAGTGGCCCTTTTTACTATCAAAGCTTTTGGGATAACCTCGAAAGTTGTGCGGGACTGTATTGTACTTCTCAAAATACTAGCCAGTACCAATACAGTTCATTTGATCTGGCTGTCAGGGCACAGTGGTTATGGCGGGAATTAAAGAATAGACGAATTGGACAGAAGAGGTAAGGCCTCAACAGTCATACCAATTAGCTCCACAAAAAGATATCAAAGCGCTTCATTACTGGACAGAAACAGGCAAGCCAACAAATTTTTACCGACCCCTTCCCTCAAAAGAATAAAAACAACTCCTACAGATACAAGCAGTTACCCTATTCCTTACGGGTCACGGGTCACTTTGAAATTAAAAAACACCTTATGACTGTGGGACTTGCACAAGACAACACCTGTCGCATGTGTAATGAGGGTGAAGAAACAACTGAATACATCCTCTGCCACTGTAACTGACTAAGCAAAACACGTTTCCATCTTCTAGGTAAGCCATACCTTGAGGTAGAATATAAAAATATAAAAATTCAGGCATCTTGGGTGAGTTTTAATCTTATACAACTTCATCTAATCGAAATCGTACCTGCATATGTTAACTCAAAGTAAGCTGGCTTAAAAGGTTCAGGTTTCTGCTTTTTCATGAACGACTCAGCTAAATATTTGCTTTTGTTGAAAATAATTATTATCGTCATGACAAAAACAATACTATTAACGGTTAAACAAGCTGAAAAAGCAGCCTCAGTCAACAAAAGTTGGAGCCTAGAGTCCACATATATCAGATATCTCGATTACGTTGTCAATGTTATACTTCTCTCGCAACTCCGAAGAATTAAGGGCTAACAGCTGGATCGGTCATTATCTCGAGGAAGTACAGATGCCCCGTGTATTTTAAGCAGACTCCTCACAATATAATCCTTAATCCCACTGAATGCCCAAACATTAGTGGAAGCAAGGACACAGTTTTCCAACGCTCTCCTTTAATTTATTGATACCAAAGCAGAACTTGTGTTACAGATACAAGTTCCACCCTTGGTATTAGTCAAGGACGATCTAAAACCTCTTGCTGGTCTTAGAATCACAGCACCCAGTTCGGATTGTAACTCTATATCGGGTCGAAACCAATTGGAAAATTATTCCTGTGACTTTAAGTTTAAGCCACAGTCGTTATGATGCTCCCACTAGAGGGCCTACCACTTCCCAATCACAGCAGTCCATGTCAATCAATAGCATTCCATAACCGACCTTTTATCCAAACAGTCATAGATACAAATAGGCATTGTACGTATGCTCATCTATCTGATGAACCAATAGCCTACGATCAGAATGGATTTACTGTTGACGACCCACGCAATCGAAATAAGAACAACAAACTTCTGAGTGGAGTTCAGAATGTTAGATCTTATATAGACTACGTGCAGGCGAGCAGTTAGTTGAGACACTGGACGGCTAAAATATAATTATTAGACCTATCACAGAACCGCAATGGGTGGACCGGAAAAAGAAGATGAAAACTGATATCTATACGACTGCGATTGCTGTTGACACTTAGAGTCTTAGCGCTTATTTGGGTGATTTGTCATTGAAACTAGACTTAGACAAGACGGCTTAAGTTTTCGACATCTGAAGGAGCACCTTATGTCACTTCGTACCATGTCATATAGTATTTGCACATGTCCCCACGGAAAAAATAACGATGACATAAAGAAAACCATATCTTAGACGGCTTTAACCCAAAGCTAGAAAGGAAGAACTATTTGATGGTACTGATCGAAAACACGTCTGATAACGGAGTCAAACTAAAAGATTTTTTTGACGCTGTGAATCATTGTCGTGACTTGTATGGATTTTCCTCATTCTAGTATTTACAAGAGACATAAAACACTCCCAATCAACGAACTCTCAATCAAATTTATCACATTGTTATCGATACAAAATACTTTTCCATTATGATGAACCTTCCAAAGTTCTGAAAGGCGTATACTGGCTCGGACCACTACATTTTTGCCAAGGTAAGATTGCGGATATCTAGAATTTTTAAATACAAGAAAACTTTTTGAAAAAATCTGACGTATGGTGGGTGTACAAACAAAACAAATCTATTAATATTCAAAGATTCCCTGAAGAGCTTAACGAGGAATGCAAAACGACGCTGCCTGCAAGGACCTGAGCAGTTTGCGACCACCACGATGATAAAAAATTAAATAAATGAATACCGGTTTCTCAGATGGAAAATGAAGGAATATAAAAAGTAGATAAATGGTAGATGAAATGGATAGAATTATGGTAAGGCGACATTGTTCTAGAAAAAATTGTGCAATTCCACACGCCAAAACCAGAAACACAATCTTTCAAAATAACATTCAATCCCATACGCCGACGATATTGACATAATCAAAAAAATCCAGTTTGATGTCGATAATTGGATTGTAAGTATATCCCTTCAGAATCAGAGAAGTCTAGCCGCCAACGAGGCCAAACGAATTACTCATATTTGTTGTTCACAAAAAAGGGCACTCAACACAAGCTTGTCGAATAGAATGTTACTTAAAAAGATGGAACTGTGAGGTAGCTATAATTTTTGTCTACTTCTGACTGGTCTTTTCATGTTCTGCTATTTATTCTTACAAGAACACCAGTGCAAAGATTGGTAGAAAAACAATTCTATCCAACCGTTGTTTTACTGGGCTTTGAAAGCATAAGCCACCAATCATCCCAGTCCTGCTCTATGGTCCAGATGCATTTGCTGATCTCCGTTTCTACCTGCAAAGACGGTAAATGTACGGCATATAAAACCACATCAACCAAGTCAGAAGAGAACAAATACAACGACTACGATTGCGGTGATATGTAAAGCAGTGCAACGTTTCGCAGAATCTTAAAATTTATACCACGCGCAAGTTTAACTGAAAGTAATTTGTTAATGGTCGAGCTGAACGGAAGGACGTTTTGGTTAAGGTACAGTTCCCCCTACCGGACTTTGGCACTGTCTTACAATATGTAAAGTGATAACGAGTATAAACGATCTGGGTGGACAACATGTTGCTTTGATTGAAAATTACACTCTCTCTTTTTTTGTTCTGATAAGTTGGACTTGAAGCTAAATTATGGTCACATGTGGACGGTGGAAGCCATGAAATTACCACCATCTCCTACTGATCCGACAAATTTGATTTTTTTTTTTTTTGACAACCAAATGCAATTCTAAAAACCCCTGCCGATACTATTGAATTAAAAATGAAGACCGTTTGTATCCGGAAGGTACCTAAGTCTAATTTTAATGTTCGAAAAAAAAACAATGCCGTCAATGATGAAAAGGCTAAATAAAACCAAATCGATATCACAACTGGAAAACAATTCAAATGAAAATCATTTTTTATTTAAACCCATGCTCACAGACTACAAATCCATGAATCCGATATAAGGCATCCTAAGGCCTTTATTTAAATTTTGATCAGAATCCCAAAATAAATCTTCACAAATTTGTTACTGTTTAGAGCGCACGTATCGTTTCGGACCCACATCTATACAATCCAGTTTCAATTACATTAATAATCCGTCCGTCCACTTAAAAGCAATCTCCTTATCGCTACATATAATGCCCGCAATAATCCGTTTTAAACGACCGAAGGCTTGGCATTATGGAAAAAGTCGATAAATAAATTTTAACCGGAGCCGAACGTACAACCGAAAAGAAAGCTCATCAACACCTCACCCCTAGTTAAATGGGATTTTATTTAAATATATATATATATATATATATATATATATATATATATATTGCATCGACAACTAAAATTCAAATTTAAACAAAAATTATCTCATTTAAGCTTGCCGATAAGTATCGTACACACACGCACCCACATTACTGTGTACTAGTGTACGTTACATCACCTGCAAATGTGTAATTAAAATCGAATTAAAAATCAATTCGATAGATTACCATCGGGAAAGCTTGAATTAAATTATAAAAGTATTTACATGCAGATATAAAATACGAATACATTACGATTCAGAGCCATTGCAGGAAAAAAACTCTCCGCGATGTCTAAAGTGGGTTGGCCTGGCTAAAGAGGTATACAGTCACAGGTAGTTCGGTTTTAAAGGATTTCCCTGCTATGTAGGGGACTTGAAGGGCTTGACTGAGAGCTGCGTTCGATTGAATAAAATTGAGTAATGATATTTCAGTATATAGGTATCTAGGTCATTACGTTTAAAACCGTTTCGTAGTGAATTTCCATTGGAATTCGAGACGTTCTTCTTCATACCTAAACCTGCTTTGAGATGGCAAGTCATTAGTTCAGTCAAGTTTGCTATCGCAGCTATTGTTAGTGGTGTTCGAATCCGATGAAGTTTACAGAGGAGCCATTCATTAAAACAAGTAGATTACTACTTGACTTTCTATGTTTATTCAAACATGAAGGTTGATGTATCTGGCCATTTAAATGATTTCGAAAGGCAAATGGGAATATTTGACTTAAACGACAGAGACTATCATTGTTTTGACGGGTCCTTAAGATAAGCACTACCGTCTAGCGGTTGCAGTGTGTGACGTCGAGTCAAATTAACATAAATTCATCTGCTCTGCGCCAGATTTTTCTTGACAGAACAAGTATTTTGTATTCTCGATTCACTGTCATTTTATTAGTCCTAAAGGAATATAAGTCCCTGTTCATGACACAATCTGTGAAAATTCCGCAAGCATGCTGTCATAGCCGACTGAAGTATAAACCGGAGTATATTGACAATCGCACTGGAGTCAAACAAAAAAACTGACGCCATAGCGCTTTCCTTTCGCAACGTCCTGAGCTAATCAAAAGATCCGTCTTGCTTTTTCGTGTTTGCTATTTGAAGCTACATCCTCAAGGATGTTCAATGTGCTATTTGTATGTTGCAAAGTTCTATACCATGGCAATGTGGTCTGTCATGTTTTATCTTAACTGCTCATTAAGAATGCTTGTTGTGCCAGGTCTAGAAGTCAAACACCGAACCTAACTTTTCACTAACTATTCCACTATTCCTATTTCTATATAATTAGCTATAAATTCAAAGTCGACACGAGAAACAACGACCATACATGAGCTAATTCTATATACGCAATATAAAAAAACTTCATGGCAGCCATTGCGGCTTTGTGGGATGTCGACCTAATACGACGTGATCCAAAACTTACGGATAATGAGAGGGAAACATCGTGACACTAAGATCGGCAGAGTCTTGGGAGATGTTATATATAATAGACGGCGCGGCGATATGATCTTAAAAAGTAGTATCTACATACTTATACTAGACTGTTACGCAATATTTGCGATCACATCAAAACAAATGTAAACCTTCAGCGGGAATAACCGAAGACTTCGTAGTTTGTATACACTAAGGTAGAGTTAAAAGAATATTGGACTCCAATTCGAAACGACTACTTCTTCTTTTCACATACGATAGTGTCATCATAAGTATCGACGTGACAGCTCTTCGGAAAAAATTTAACTGCTTATGAAGTAGTCGTACCAGAATAATTACGTACCTTACCGTCCTTCCGAAACTGCAAATTTAACTCATCATATCTACTTAGAATAGGTTATTGCTCCTTAGTAGTGGTTAGAAGCTATATGATTAGGGTGGGTGCGCTGTAACTATGGTTATCATATACGAGTGTTACCTACTCATTCTAACTCTCTGGGTGTTAAGCAAGAAGAAAACAGCGACACTATATTCTCTGTCATTCCAGAACCACATACCATAAGGGGGTTCTTTCCGCAAAGTATTGGTCTAACTAGTGAAGAAAAAACCTCACGTCTTTGTATTCTCAGGTCTAAATACCAGAGCCTACAGAGTTCTGTGGAACCGAGAAATTTCGTTCACATGGTCTTTGCTATAAATGACAGTGCGATGGAATTTTTAAACGTACTAACAGGTCATGTCGCGTACCGTTTTGGTGAACTGAAGTTTATTATAAAGAACCTAGATGAAACTCAAGCAACCTGCAGTGGTTCCCATATGGCGGAGCGGCGACAAAAAACATAACCGCATACGGAACCCCGCATATGGCTACAAACAATGTTACTCTAAGAGTATTCCAGGGAAACCCGCACCGTGCTAAAAGTGCCTCGTACATTTTTTATCAACGATGTGTAAAAGAGAATAAAACCACAGGATTAATTCAAGAACCTTGGGCTGTTCAGGGTAGGATTTATAACCTCAATAATAATGCGCGAAAATAAGAATTTTAGGCAGAGGGATGCTTTACTGATGAGTTCTAAAATTGGATATCTTATCATTTAGGGTGGCAGCGAAATCGAATTACCTCATGGAAACGAATTGCAAAAGTTCGTGTGCGCCTCCGCCTATTTCCCTGGAGATGTACATTCTGTCAAAATAGGGGGACCAGAGAAGAATGATAAGAAAAAGAAATTTAAATACTCGTAAAACAACAACGGTGTGAGATATAAAATTGATTCTGGCTTTATTTTAAAGTTACGTTCATGTCATTATGTGCGAAATACCACATCATTCAAATCGCCGCCTCGACTTCGCATGGAAGTGCTTCAAGCGGTCGGTCCGATTTTTGATGACTCGGTCGCATATGTGCGTCTCTATTCCGGCAAGAGCGCGTCAAACATTGGCGTCGAACTCGTCAAAGTGGTTGGCTTGTTGGCGTTCACTAAGGACTTAACGTAGCCCCAGAGAATATAACCGAATAGTGTCAAATCGCATGATCGCGGCGGCCAATTGATGAGCACTCGCTGTGAGCTGACCCAATCGCCAAATTTCTTCTCCACAACTTTAAGCGTTGCGTCGCTTGCATGGCGTGTAACGCCGTCTTGTTGGTACCACAGCTCGGATGTATTGACGTTGTCGTGCTCTGACCACAAAATGTTGTTTAACATCGCTCTATACCTGAGACCATTGACGGTTACGGTGTTTCCTTCCTCATTTCGAAAAGAATAAGGCCTGATGATGCCGCCATGCCATAAATCGCACCAAGCAGTCAATATTTTGTGAATGCATCGATGCATTAAACACTTATGTTCGCTCCAATAATGGCAAATTTACTTTTTGACATAGCTGCTGACACAAAAATGCCCTTCGTCCGAGAAGATGATTTTTTGGCTAAAATCCGGAACTCACGGCGTTGTCGTTAGTTCTTGCGTCATCACAATCTTATATGAATGTAGGCCCAAGCCCAACCGCAAAATAAGCAGGGTTGACTCTCTGGCGATGATCAATTCAGCTGATGGGCCCTGAATCGATATTTCTGGTTCTTCTTCGATACTAGCCGCTACGGCGGCTAAGTTTTCTTCATTTTGCAACAATCTCTGTCTGGTTGATGGCTTAAGATCAAAAAGAGAACTGGAATTTCGATAATATTGGGTCATATAAAAAGTCTCCGCAGTTTTTTGTCACTAGATGGTGTTGGTGTCCATTTATCTGGAAACACTAATCTGATTGTGTCAAACGAACACGTGTTTTAAAGGTGAAATGTCAGGCTACATTTTTTGTGAAGATTTGAATATGAGTGAAATATCTGAGGAAATACGATCAGAATGCTGTGAGTGAACGCCGGACCCAGGAGTGTACCAGATGTACCTCGCACTAGTCGGCCTGTCACTGAAAAAGTCGATGAAATTTTGCAACTGATGGAGCAAGACCGGCACGGAATATCCAATGCAAGCGATCATGGTCAAAGGCCGGTGACCGACCACAAACGACTTCAAAGCCTGGATTGAAGGCAAACAAGGTTATGTTGAGTTTTTGTTGGGATTGGAAAGGAATTGTCTTATATGAGCTGCTAGAATATAGCTAAACGGTCAACTCGATCTTCTACTGTGCATAACTCGACCGTTTGAATGAAGCTGTTAAGAAATAGCGACTAGAATTGGCCAACAGAAAGGGAGTTGTCTTCCATCATGACAATGCTAGGCCACACACATCTTTGATGACCCTGAACAAATTCACGGAGCTTGGTTGGGACGTTTTGATGCATCCACCGTATAGCCCGGACCTTTCACCCTCTGATTACCATTTTTTTCGGACTTTGCAAAACTCACTTGATGGTAAAAAATTGGCCGACCGAAGAGCGTCTCAAAATCACTTGGCCAAGTTTTTCGCTGATAAACCACAGAAGTTCTACACCGATGGAGTCATGAGGCTACCCCGAAGATGGCATTTTTTTTCTTTTTTTCAAAAATGTACAAAAAAACCGCGGAGACTTTTTATATGACCTAATATTTTTTTAATAATTTGCGCACGTTCGGCAAATGTAAAACGATGCATGATGAAATGGCAAATCTTACTGAATATTTTGACAGCTGAATGTCATTGCTTGATGAAACATAACAATTGGAAAAACTATCATTGGTATCTGGTCAAACAAACCGAACAAAATTATTCCTCATGTTGGTATAACTGTCATCTATATTGACGCTGAGCTTGGACGCCATCTGTCAATTAGTTTGTTGTCAGTAGCCAAAGACATTAGTTAATCTCAAGTGCTATCAGTGATTTTTACAAAAAGTTTGTCTGAAATTTTGTGTTTGGAACGGAATATCTTGTTCGGACGCGTTAAAAATATTGGAAAAACACTACGGGGACTCTTTAATAACTAGAACAACATGAAATTCATGAACTGGAGTATTTTGCAAGAAAAACTCGCTATTAAAGCCTTCATCTCGATTATCCATTGGAGGCATGCATGATGCAGCAAATTCAATTAAATTAAACATCATTAACGTAATATGGTTAAAAGGAATGTTACTTACCTTTTGTGGTGGCAAGCTCAACTTGAACAATTGCCCCAAATGGTGAAGAACATTTTTAACAAAACTAAACAAACCGGAAATTGTGACCTATACAAGTCCTCTTTAAACAACTTCAATAAAAAAATTAAGAAAGTCCAAGAAAGCTTCTTGGAAGCCTGGAAGTTCTCTCAAAAGTCTCTTCAAATAGTTTAGGTCTGCAACAAAGAGTAGACGGTGCTTTGGAAATATGTTTAGTATAGACAAAGTTGAATAAGCCATAAACTCAATTAAACCAAACAAGACACCTGGAGCAGACGGAATATTCCCAGCACTAGTTCAAAAAGATTTGGTCCATATTCTTCCCACTCTTCTCGCCTTATTTAGGTCTTCAATTGGGGATACATCTCACAAGCCTGGACGAAAGTAAACGTAGTTTTTATCCCCAAACCAGACAAACCTAGTAAACCTACTTCTAAGCCTTATCCAACCATAAGCCTTACATCGTTTTTTCTGAAAGCTTTGGGAAAACCTATCGATTTATACATCAGAGACCTTCTCAAGAGGAATTCATCTCACTGATACGCATAAAGGAAAGATTTATCCACGGAAGGCGTTCTACTAAATCTGGTTACACAAATTAAATCAACATAAGGAGATTGCACTATGTATCTTCCTAAATATTGAAGGTGGCTGAGATAATACCGGATTTCGGAAACCATATCATATGGATGAACCATGACATAGAGTCAACGGTGGCCCCAAAACCAGCATGTTTGATCCAGTACATGAGCTATTCAATGTCTCTAAAATCAAAGCTAGTATACACAATCGGGACCTGTTAGAGCTTTGTAATAGAGATGGGGTCGGATGAACCCTTAATGCATCAATGATAGCTCTCATATACCTGAATTTTGTAACTGCATAAAGCGGACCAGAAAGGATCGTGTCGTCCAGGTTAGAAGTCCTGCGTGTAGTAAACTATAAAGCCATGTTGAAATTCTTTTGTCAAAAGATACGGGTTTACTAGTGACGATTGTGTCAAATATACACGTGTGGCATTTATTTGAGCGGAGACTTTAATCTTCTACAAAGCGGATATTTACAAAGCGCGGTTAGATGAGCAAACCAAAAATAGGATACAAATCTGTGACACATACTACGGCGACTGCATATTTTTGGCAGTACAGTTGTTGTAAGCGGCAAGAAGTCTTGAGCTTTCATTAGCGGAGCAAACGTATTGTTTCAATCGCATTAAATTCAATTTTATCAAACTTAGACACAAAAGAAATAAGACATACTACCAATGTTTATGTTGGTTTCAGTAAAAGGGCGACAGACGAATGGGAAAAGATAAGCCGTTACAAAGGACAAAGTCAGTCAACAATAATCAATAGTAGTGAACAGACGTGTCAATACTAATAATCCTTCTTAAATAACACTAAATACACTTTTGAAATTTGTGCGGCACTCTTGTTTCTACAACAAACCTATGACCAATACCCAAAGTATAACGGTAAAATCATTATAGGAAATTTTATAGGAGACATTTCTAATACCACTATCGAAAAGCATGTCTGAGCAAGGCTCATACTTTTTAACTTTGCTTTACACTGGAATGTGACTACTCAGTTCTATTATCACAATATTTACAAAAAATCAGTGCCGTCACTTGCTCACAAGACAATCAACAGAATTGACCAACTAGAACAAACTGCAAGAATCCTTGCTGACAAACCATTAAGTAAGATTAATGGCATCGATGTAATAAGTCGTCATATTTGCAACACCTGGTGTGGTCTGCTTGAAGAAGCAGATATACCATAGAACGCTAACACACCTACGAAACAGCCTTGCAAAATATTACGAAAGGAGAAAGAAAGGAGTTAACCTTGTCCTGAGAGATAATAAAGACCATGAGAATGAGCGATCTAGGAAATTGGGAGGTGTTACTCCGGTAATAGCATTCGAAAGTTTTACAAAAAAAAAAAAAGGTCAAGCCAAAAAGACTCGAAAAGAAA
Source organism: Volucella inanis (assembly GCA_907269105.1). Taxonomy (NCBI): domain Eukaryota; kingdom Metazoa; phylum Arthropoda; class Insecta; order Diptera; family Syrphidae; genus Volucella; species Volucella inanis. Next base: position 36,372,570 of record OU026156.1, on the reverse strand, counting down.
ACTGTAGAATGAGAAAATAAATTTTGTGGTAGATTACATATATATTGGTTGGTACCGAGAATATCTAAAAATCACTTCTCCAAACTGTTGAAGGGCAGCTATGGCCTAAAACTCCATTGTCAGTTAGAATGAACCCCCCAACTCGGGCGGTAAAATCTAAAATATCTACTCACACGTCTAAAATGAATTAAAGATACCAATACCTACCCAGCATTGATTTGCCAAAGACCAAGATCTTTTTAGGAGGAAAATGTTTTCTGGGAGGAAAATGGCAAGTCAATCCACTTCTATACAAATGGATCGAAGACTAGTGGGGTTAGCTTAGCCTGCGTCTCTCCTTCCGCCTTCCAAATCACTGTAGCGTTTTTCATGCAAAAATGTTAGCGATTAAAAGAGTCCTGTCCTGTCTAAAGAAAAAGGTGATATCTGATAAGGATAAGGATAGACAGGCAGCTATCAAATCCGTGGATTCAGTCTCACAAACTTCAAAAACCGATCAGTTCTCAGCCTGATGGCAGGTCAGTTCAACATCCACCTGTTTTAAGTGCTAGGCCACAGAGATATTCAAGGGTATTGTAATATCGACGAACTCGCCAGAATTGAATCCACTCTACCTATCCTACCGGAATAATCTATCATCGGGATACCAATTGCTACATGTAAAGCAATACTAAAGCTATTCTTAGGTGGACTGTTGCGTCAAAATGTCTAGCGACCAAACAAATTTGGCAAAAGCTGGATCTGAATTGCTCTAAGAGTTCGATCTTTATAAATAAGAACCATCTCAGCCTTATCATCACTGGACACTATTTTATAGACAAGCATATAAGAGACTCATTTTACAAACGACTTCTGCAGAAGCTGCATTGATAAGGAGGTAAAGGAGACAATACTCCACTTGCTCTCTACATGCCCGGCTCACTCCAAAAAACGACTTAAGCAATCTAAACAATACAGACGTTAACAGTCTCCTACGCTTCTTCAGAAGCTCAAATGGGTTCCAAAGTAGGAAGATCGCAGATCCACATGGCGTTACAATGAGCCAACAGGCCTTAGGGAGTTGGTTTTTTCAACAGCCACTGTAACAACCACTGGGGTCGGGAACGCGTCGGGAATTTATATTTGATCAATTTTCAAGTTCAATTATTGTACCTTATTCCATAATGTCGTGTAAAGTTTGCAAAAATAAAGTAGAGCGATCGGAACCAAAAATTAAGTGTTCTGATTGATTCATTAAAAAAAGCAATGGCATTTGGCGTTGCTCTAGCTGTATAATTATTCGTCGGAAATCTCTTTCGGGAGCTGAAATCGCGATTTGTTCCCACAGTGGAAGTACAAGTGTTATACCACCGGAGAATTCCATTGCACCTATTGAAGAATCACTCAATCCAACAGTAACCAACACATCAATTGCACATAATGCACATCCGCCTAGTGAGAAAATCAAAGTAAACTCTACGTCAGCTAAATCGCCCATTACTTTGGAAATGATTTATGAAGCGGTCTTAATAATAAAACAAAACCAAAAAGACCAAAGACAGCTAATCGATGTCTCCAAGCCAAAAACAGAGCCAGTGAAGAGAGAATTTCATAGTTGGAGACTAAAGTCAACTACGTTAAACAACAACACTTAGCCAACACTATCGAAATTTTTAATGTCCCCAACACCCACGGTACCTCTGATACTGATATCGCTTTGAAAGTTTTCCGCGATGGTATGAATTTGAAGAATATCTTAACCAAATCACAAGCGAAACCCAGCAAAAGAATAAATATTCTCCAAGTGAGATTAATTTCTCGTAACTGCAGAGAATCATAATAAATATATAATATATAATATAATAATATATATATGATCATAATCATGAGTGCGAAAAATGAGCACAAAGCAAAACTGATGACAACGATTTTTAACGAGTGTACTGAGCCACGTCATCTGTTAATGGTTGCTGAATCGAAGAAAGTCTCTAATAGGGACTTGACAACTTTTGTTGTCATTTAATTTGTAAACACACTCTTTCACTAATCATCAAACTGTCACTGTCAATTTATTCAGTAAACTCAACATTTTCATTATGGTAAAGTACACTAACGAGCTACGTTCTCCGATTGGATTCTGGAGAAGATGCGCCAAGATGATGAATTTCATCGCAAAATCATTATCAGTGACGAAGCTCATTTTTGGTTCAATTCTTCAATTCGTCAATAAGCAAAATATGCGTTATTGGTCGGGTGAAAACCCACATGTGCTTCATGAATCACCCGTTCATCCACAAAAAAAAACTGTTTGGTGCGGTTTGCATGCCGGTGGCGTTATTGGGCCATATTTTTTCGTCGACGATAACGATCATCACGTTACTGTGAATGGTTAGCGTTATCGCGCCATGATCACCGAATATTTTTGGCCCGAATTGGAAGATATGGACTTGAACGACATGTGATTTCAACAGGATGGTGCCACAAGCCACACAGCACACGCTACAATCGATTTATTGAAGGGTAAGTATGGTGAGCGTGCTATCTCAAGACATGGGCCAGTCGATTGGCCGCCTCGTTCGTGCGTTTTAACGCCGCTTGACTATTTTCTGTAGGGCTACGTTAAGTCATTGGTTTATGCCAAGACGCCGACGACGTTGGAAGAGCTCAGAGCCAACATTGATCGCGACATAGCGGCCGTTTCGGCCGAAATGTGTGGCCGAGTCGTTGAAAATTTGGTCCAACGAATCGACCGCTGCAAACGTGCTCGCGGTGGCCATATGAACGAAGTCGAGTACCATTCATAAATATTTTGATTGAAGTACAATAATAAAGTTTCTGAAATATCTGAAATGGTTTGCCTTTTATTTAAAAAAAAAAAAAGTTGTCAAGTCGTTATTAGAAAACCCTATATTTGTGGACGAGAAATGGGACGGTTTATATGCAAATGAAGGAAGGCGATAGTTTAGTCAAAATAAATTGTATTGCTGACTTTGATAAAATATGAATTCTGTTGGTATAAATAGTCCTATCCCGTCTCCCCAAAACATTCAAATATCCTCTAGTGTCAATGGATTTGTAACCCCTTGTTTACATCATCCGTAGTTTAAGAAAAAATTTTAATTGTTTGTTAGCACTTACCGAAACTCTCGCCTATAGTAATTGTATTGAGTGAAATTTGGATCTATTAAAATGAGTTAGATTTTTATAATATTCCGGGTTATTTGCCTTTTGGCAACTGCATCGACTCGTACTCTGCCGGTGGTGTGTAGCAGTTTATGTCAAAGCTGGTTATGTGTTTGATTGTTCATTGATAAAAATTCCTAGTGCCGATGTAGTGAAGTTGTCCCTTTCGTATGCAAATGAATCTTATTTAATACTATGCAATTACAGATTGCATGAATTAAGTAAAAATGTCTTTATTAATGAGCTGAATTCTATTTTGAGTGAAACTAAAGCAAAAAACTTAATTATTCTTGGCGATATCAATATCGATATTTTAAATGAGTGTGATGGGGACACCGAGAACTACTTGTTGTTAATGGCCTCGTATGGTCTTAGGAGCGATATTAACGACCCTCTTCGAGTATCTAATTTAACCAAAAGTTATATTGACCATATCTTCACGCGAATACATAAAAATAATTAAAGTTGTTTCTATGGTAATGCTTACGATTTCAGAGTATCGAATCATCATATGGTAACTCTTAGCATTGGTAACTAGAATACTTCATTTCTTGTTAAAAATTCTTTCCGGAGCAAATTTCGTATAAACTACGCCATGTTGAATGAAATTTTAAAATATGAGTTCTGGGAATCAGTTTACTCAGAAAATAATCCTTCGGTTGCCTATGATTTATTTTTATCGATTTTAAGAAATCATATAGATAACTGCATCAACAGGTCTATGCTCAATTTTAATAGAATAAAATACATTAAATCTTGGATGACTTCCAATCTTTTAAAGAAAGTGAGAAGTAAAAGAACATTGGCCAAAAAATGAGAGAAACATCCGAATAATCTAAGAATAAAAAAGTACTATGACAAATTGTGCAAAGACGTAAATAAAAAAAAATAGCAGAAGCACGCAATCAGTACTATATTAATAAGATTCATAATGCTAAAAGTAATACTTAAGAAGAATGGAGAATTGTAGACGATATTCTAGGAAAAGACAGAAATTGTAAAGTAGTTGATGTCTTGGAAAGAAATAGCGTTATTTTATCTGATCCGGCCAACATTGCAAATAAATGTAATGAGTACTTTACATTGAAATTTCTAAGAAACTAAAGCCTTCTTCTCAACCTAATTGTACTGTATTGCTACATCTGTTCAGTTTGCTGCATGTGACCAAGTTAATAATTTTGCTTTTACCACAATTACTTCTGCAGAAATAGTTAAGCCTATATAATCTTTAAAAAATAAAAGTTCGTGCACAAGTGATGGTATCACAAATGTCCTTTTAAAAAGGATTGTTTTTAATATAAGTGATATACTCTGTCACTTATTTAACTTAAGTGTGAGTTATGGATGCTTTCCACATTCCTTAAAATGTGCACAAGTTATACCACTGTTCAAAAAGGGAAATCGCAAAGATGTGGGTAATTATAGACCTTTATCGCTGCTTCTCACATTTTCTTAACTGTTTGAAAAGCTACTAAAATCACGCATGATGTCTTTTTTGGATAACCAGAATTTCTTTTCTGTAAATCAGTTCGATTTCAGATCGGGCAAATCCACAGAAAATGACATTCTTAAGTTCTGTACCCAATTGTATGAAGAGTTCAATAATTCCAAATCAACAATGGCTCTTTTTATTGATATGACAAAAGCATTTGACATGGTGGACGATAATTTGCTTGTAGATAAGTTGTACAACACTGGTTTTAGAGGAGTCTTACATGATTGGTTTCGCTCTTATCTCACAGATAGGGAACAATTGGTCAATATCAACGGATGTTTTAGTAGATCTCTTAAAATAAAGAATGGTGTTCCGCAGGGCTCTGTCCTCGGTCCACTTTTGTTCTTAATTTATATTAACTCCCTCTTTAATCAGAACTTCAACGGTTTACCAACAGCGTTCGCTGATGATATAGCATTCTCCTATCAAGGACTCACGTCGTTTGATTGTATTATCAAAATTGAGGAAGACCTACAAATATTAAGGCAGTTAGTTGCATGCAAGTTGATGGCGTTCAAAATGTTAAGAAATGTTGTTACCGATTTCAACGTGTTTTATCATTCTCACGACTGTGTAAGATTTTGTTTACCTCTGCATACTTGCGGTTGTATAAATTTTAATGAAAATATCCAATGTTCAAGCGAGTGCTTTAAAATTGAGTCTGTTAGTCAATGTAAATATCTGAGTGTCTTATTTGATCTCAATTTAAGCTGGAAAAATCATACGCAAATAGTTAAATCATATATGATGCGTGTGGCTCGAATAATGTATCTTGTGAAACCCTACTGCTCCAAACAATTATTAACTATGATTTACTACGGCCTCGCTAACTCCAGGTTATAATACGCTATAGCGAGTTCGGGTGGATCCTATGATAATGCTTTTAGTTCCTTATTCATAGCTCAAAAATATTTAATAAAAATAATTTACGGTATTAGTTAGTTAGCTCATAGTTGGCCGTTGCTTGGAGAGTTGAGAATTCTTCCGTTAAGACACCTAGATATTTTTAAAGTTCTCAGGGAATTCTTCAAGCGAAGTAACACTCCAAATATGAAATCAACTTTTTATAGTTTGCGCGTTAATAATCAAGCATTGGTTAATGTTCCGATCGCACATAGAACCAAATTTTCTAATTTTTTTTACTGTTACTGCGCCTAAATGCTTTAACAAACTACCTATTGCTATTCGAAGAACTCCTTATTTTCACTCGTTTGTAAATAAGGTTAAAGATTGGCTATTTACTATAGATTATCCCATTATTAAATCATTCTTTCGATATGTGTCCTTGTATTCATTATTTGCTTTCTGTTTCTACTCAGACTCTTTTCTATCGAAATTTACACATAAGTACTTTCTCTTAACTTTATTTTTTATAACACTGATAATTCCCCCACATCAGTTTCCTGAATTTGAATAAATTATTTAAGCGTCATTCAACACTAACTTTAAATAGTTACAGAATGATAATTATTATTAGTTTCACAATTTTTTACTAAGAATTATTTAATTGTTAAATTCAATTGTTAAAATTATGTAAATGGAATGAATAAATTGAAATCAAATCAAATCAAATATATCAAGGCTCTTGGAGATGACTTGGTATTGAGCATACACCAACTCATTTTCAGGGCTTTGTCAGGAAAGTACATCTTATGGAAACAACCTCAGATTCACAAGAAAGGAGACCCTTTCCGTAAAGGTATAAAATTAAGCGATCCGTCGCCATCATGGGACTTCTTTTTCAACTGTGAGAATCTCGCACTACCATAGAAATCATATATCAGAGGTCGAGGCAATCACTGACAGAGGGCTACAAGCCACCGCTGTGCCCAATCATCCCAGCTCTGATCCGCAGTACAGAAGTATGGATGTAAGCAAAGGAGAATGATGATATACTTGGTCTTTTTGAACACCCGATTTTTCGAGTGGTTTTTGTTTTGTTCTCATTAATGGACTTTGAAGAAAGGCATTTAATAGCAAACTTTATCAACTGTACAAAGACATAAAAAAGTCGGCACCATTAGCCAGATACTCGTATACACAACTAGGATATGTAGGTCGCATTAATATTAACGCTTCAGCTCGAAAAGTCTTCGTTTCTCTTAAGAAAATTCCATATAGGAATATCATGCCATGTAGTTCGCAAAAAAGAAAATCAACTCCAACCAGTATAAAGTGCGCCCGAATAACGAATAACGTGATCGGTCGTGGCACTTAAGTCCGCAAATTTAGACGATCAAGGCATGGTCTAGATATGTAGAATTAAATGTATTCTTACAACATTCAGCCTTCAGTAAAATGAAAATAAGAAGGGTGCATGGCTCCTCATTACATTTCATAACATTTCCAATCCCTCTTAGATGCCAAGCAGTAGACGACTCTTAGTTGATCACAAACGTTGTTGTTCTCATTCTCGTTCGGGTTGCTATTGCTGCGTAACACTGAAGGATAGTTATCATTCGTACTTGCACGAATAACTTGGACGTTCTCCCAGCCGGTTTGTCAGAACAGGTTTAGTATCTATTTGTTTGACGTTTTTTTTTTTTTCAAAAATCACAAAGTCCAGGAAACCAATCTTGTAACTTTATATCTGAGGCCTAGATTTCACAGTCACTCATTCGGTTTTTAAGTTTTACTTCGCAGTCTTCAAAAACTACGTTGACAATACCGTGAAAATTGGGTTAATCAGCAAACCCGCAGAACCACTGACACACCTTGATCAAAAAGTTCCAATAATAATAATAACCACCAATAACCACCGTGTTCGATGATTCTCTTAAGAAAACGGTCGTTGGTCGTGAGTCAATCGAAGATAATGAAAGCAGTGGCAGACCATCGACATCGAAAACCGACGAAAACATTGATGAAGTAAAAGAAATGTTGGTCAATAAGCGCAAATTAACCATCAGAGGGATAGCGGAGGACTTGAGGACTTGGAGGACTTGCCTATGGATCCGTCCAAGACATTTTGGTTAATGATTAGGGTTTCCGTCGTGTAGCAGCAAAGTTGGTGCTAAAAGACCAAATTTTATGCAAAAAAGAGACCGTGTTGACGTCGCAAAAGAGATGATTTGCGAGGCTGAATCCGATCCTATATTCCTCAAAAGGATCATTACTGGAGACGAGATGTGGGTTTATGAGTACTACACGCAATCCTGACATCAGGCAAGTGAATGGCGTTCACCAAATGAGCCAAGACCAAAAAAACCACGTCGTTTTCAGTCAAAAAAAAGGCAATGCTCATGGTTTTCATGGATGACAACGTTGTAGTGCATCATGAATTTTTGCCAGAAGGCCAGACAGTAAACAAAGAGTATTATTTGGGCGTTATAAGACGTTTGCGTGAAGCAATTCGCCGAAAGAGACCAGAATTGTGGGCAGAAAACTCGTGGTGCCATCATTGTTCGTAATTTTTTGACGAAAAATGCTACAAATACCACCCAGCAACTGAACTTCCTTCTGTTCAATCGAGTAAAAAAACCACTACGGGGAACGCATTCAGCAGCCGAAAGGAAGTAATGGAAAAATCGCAGGAAGTACCGAAAATCGAATACAAAAAATTTTTCGAGGATTGGATCAAGCGCTCGCATATGTGTGTTGCAGTCAGTGAGGATCACTTTGAAGGGGATAATATAGATTTAGATTAATAAACTTGTACTTTTAATTTTCTGAATAAATTTGGAGAAATTTTGGTAAAGGTAGAGCTATTTGAAGTAAACTTAGTTTGAGAACGTTCTAGTCCATCATTGTATTCTCTCGTTGGATTATTGCTGCTAGAATTATTTCCGTCAAGGAATTGATGTCCCAGCCTAAAATCTGTTTGAACAGAGCCCATTTAAATCTTCTTAGACATAACTACCTTTCCATTATCCTACAAATTGTGAACAGTTCCTGAAATCCCCTAAGACCTTCTTATGTCATACCAATTACTGATCGGAACACGTCAATGAAGCTCCTACCATTTCATCGATTTAACAGAGGCTTTACTCAAAAATTCCCTCTAGAACGTCTTCCTCAATACCTGCTCCTACTTATTCTGTCATTTTTAGTGGCAAATACCAGCAATGATTTAGGATTAGAAATAAATGAATTGGAAGCACAGGCTATCCGCAGACCCCAGCCTTGATTACGTCATTGTGGTATTAAGTACACTTGTTTGGCCTCCCCTAATACCCACTTAACTTACCTATTTTCTATTTTTTTTTAATACTCCTTCTGGAAAATTAAAAATGTCTAAAACTGACTACCACCCCCACATTGTGTGCTCTTTACAGGTGAATGATCCGAGGAATTACATGAATTATGAAACAGTGTATTGTAATTTAGTACAAAGGCGAAAAAATTCCCGGAAGCAAAAGAATCCAACAAAAAAGGCAATCCCAATTGACTACCCTCTTTATTGTCTTCTCGCCCTCCAGAAAGCCCGCTGAAGTGGATGTGAGTGTGCGACTAGGGGCGTTTATAAATGTGATTGAGATTGCTTAGTTTGAAATTCCATTGCGTTGTGCTTTTTCTGTTTTTTTGCTTTGCTGTGTGCCTGTGTAATCAACCGCATCCACCTAATTCTCTGAATGCGATTGTTAAGATGTTATATTGAGGGTGGTCCTCAACCGTGCTTTGTTGTCTCGTTAAAGAGTGCTACCCACCTCTAATCCAACAAAATAAAGAACTGAACAAACGCAAAAGAAGGGCGAATAAAAAAGTGTCTACGAAGAGAGGCATGAAATGGAAAATGCTTTTTACTTACAACCTACTTACGAACCACACACCAACACACACCCCACCTAACTTCAATGGAAGAACAATTCGGTTAGACACCATTGTGATAGGAGCGGAATTGAAGTACATCTGCATGTCATGACAGCCCAGATACAAAAAAAAAAAAAAAAAAAAAAAAAAAAATCACTATACTCACCCTGGGGAGGGAAGAAACCTACATATGTAAACTTTGAACGTCAGCATATTGAATGGTGACTATTTCAACCGCACTCATCCTCAATCTAAAGTGAGTGGTTACTATATTTATATCGAACTACATACCACCAGTAACACTCCTGACAATCTGAAAAGCTGCAGTGTTCTCTTATAAAAAAGCAAATGCAGGTCAATGCAAGAATTCAAAGTACTTTTCCCTTTTCAGGCTCCTTATAGCCCAAACAAAGCTGTTTATTTATTCTCCCTACCTCAAACCATACCCTCACCCACAGGAAATGGCCTAATTGCAATTCAACACTCTTCTTTTAAAAAACCTTTCGTGCAAGTTAGACACTCACTCTAGTAATTATGCTTCGCCGGCAGGGATGTTGCTTTTCGAAAAAAAAAACCCAAAATAACTTTGAATCCTTTTTTGTTACGTTTTCGAGGTTTTCTTTCGAACATTTTCCGCGGTGTAATGGGAAAGGTATAATTGTGCGGCTTTTCGTTGTTTTTGTTTCCAATTTTACTTTGCGTTACTGTGTTAGCTTTGCCAGGGTAACTCGGTGTTTAGCTGGTTTGGGAAGTAAAACAAGACGACGCAAATAAATTGAAAACATCTTGAATGGAGGTCAAGTTGGGTTATTTTTCGAAGTGTGGCGGAAACAAAATAAAACAAAAAGAAAAAAAAAAATCCCAAAATGTGAAATGATTAATCAAAAAATATTTTTTTATGAAAACTCAAGATACTTTAAAAAAAAATGTGGCATTTCGAAAAAAGACAAAGATACTCGGTAGGAATTATGGTAAAGGTATGGGTCTTTGGAGGACACCATAACAACTTATAAAAATCTTTGTTTATTTACAATTAATTTGAGGGTATATATATATTTTTTTCCTTTTTCGTTAAGGGTGCGTTCTGCCCCGAGTATCTCGAAAGACAAAATAATATGATCTGGTGCTAATTAGTCATTTCATTGATGATGATAGAAAATAAGAACGTTACTAAATATATTGCAATATCCGAGGAGACTTTTGAAATAGGCCGAACCAAGCAGAGGCCTGATAAGAACTAAAATTTGGGTGAAATTTGGAAGAAGGTACAAGAATTGGTAAAAAGCAGAGAGAACAAAGCCTTCGGCTAATTGACAGCCATCTGTGAACAAAGGTATGGACCTACTGAGAATGATCTCGTGTTGTTGTTATTCATTCCATTCTGGAATCAGGAATCAGATATGAGCATACTCCACATTAAGTTCATTTAATTGCTGAGTGTCTCTCAATCTGAGGGCAAAGTTAATTGCAATCTTTATTATACCATAGGCAGTACCTTTCATTTACTCTAAAAAGCGATTCTCTTATATAATCTGTCTTTAAAATTATCGGATGACCGAGTAAAACAAAGACACACATGCCTTCGCGCGCTACATACCTTGTGAAAAACCGGTTTTGGAGCTGCTAGTCGAATCGATGAAATTAACTTATAATAAGGTCAGGGTCTCTTGGAGGAAATATAAACTACTCTGGCACAACACAACCATTCATGATCTTACCGGACATACGAAGTCACCAAATATTTTACATATCCAATTTTCGTTCTAACAAAGAGTTACTTAAAAATTAAAAATTTTACGCTCAAAGAGCTTCCAGAAAACATCGATGCTGTCCGGGAACTGTGCGGGAACTGTGCGGGAACTGTGCGGGCAAGATCGTCATGTAACTTATCGTGAAATATGCTTGGGCTTTAGTTTAAGTCGCATACATTTAATATTGCATGAACATTTGGCCGTCAACAAGACAGTTTGACAATCGCTCAAAAAAAAACTAGTGTCGATTGGTTCAAAGAAAGAAATATTAATCCATGCATATGAGCACAAAACTAAACAGCGGACGACAGATGTCACTTGTGTCTAATGTAAACTCCTGCCTAGTAGGCTTAATTTCACGGGATGCCCATACATCCATGGGGGCAAGGATACGCGTTGCCATCGCTCACCGTAATTCCTTTGATACCAAGCGGAACTCGTGTTGGAAGCAAAAAGTTCCACCCTTGGTAAAGGTGGTATCTTGCAACTCTACATTGGGTCAAGACCCTTCCCGCGACTTTGGGTTTAAGCCACAGCCACCATAACGCTCCCACAAGGGAGCCTATCTCAACAAGTCAGGCCCGGACCGAAATCCTGGGGGCTCCTGACTCCAATGGTACCGTATTTTAAGTCCTTGTATGGACTACCCTTGGCCCTGACAACCAACAGGACCTCTGACCGGCCGCTTGTAACTGGTCAAATCGTAGTGCAGCATTTGAAGGCGTAAGTATAGATAACTTTTACGATAAGACCAGTACATTTGCTCTGCCAAGGCAAAGCCTTGATAATTGAGCGGGGGCCTAACAGCGGTCGATACTAGAGAAACCTAGAACGATAAATTCGAAATGGCACACCACCATTTGTTTACCAGAATTCTTTGAAGAAATAAGGAAAAGCAGCCGCCGAACACGAATTCTCCACCACGACAATGTAAGCTCTCACAGGTCGGCTCAAATAAGTGACTTTTTGAGCAATCAAAACATCGAACTGATCGATGTATTTATCTTCATGTAGAGTATTTTGAAAAATAATAAAGCCATTTTCGATGATAAATATTTGTTTTACTTGTTTTTCTCAAAACTGAAGTAGCAACCTATGTAATACATTTTCTGAACAACCTTCACTGATTCTCTGTTTCCGATTCTCAAACTATGGTAGTGTATTTCAGGCAAAAAATCTGCAACCGAACTGTTATAGGATACCAGTACAATTTGCTACTTTAAAATTCAGGCTTAGGAAACCAGACATACTGGGGCAAACATAACATAACATGACATAAACTGACAAAAAGTCTTACATTTTTGGCAATGCCAAAAGCATTTTAGAAGGTACCAGCCCAATTTTTTTGTATAAATGATTGATAGTTCAATCCTTAGATTCTAGGAGAACATATCATATCAGGTATCAGGTAATGTCCAGTGATCGAGTGCGAAGGCCTTCATATTCTAGTCAACTCAGACGACTGTGTATGAATATTTTAAAGATGCCGGGGTCCCTTAAGCGCACGCTATATAGTTTTGTGTAGATTATCCTTAATGTTTCTTTAGAAGGACCCTTCAATTATTTTCATAGGCCAAAGAAATAGCGTTTGTTTCGTTCTGAGATGTCGGTTTCAGAGTTAATAGCGGAGCTGAAGTAGGCAAAATCTCAAAGTACTTTAAAATTATTGCTGCGTATTGTGAAGTTCTCTCCAGACTGTACTTCCTTACTTGTCTTTGCTGTTAACTTGGCTTTGTTCTTATTCACAGCTTAACCCACACAGGCTTTGATTTCATGCAGCAGACATATTTCCAATCAAGTTGTATGTATCCGAGCTTTGACTTTTATCGTCCAAGTTGAATAGTTTGCTTTGCCTGACATCAGAATTTAGTTCGTATTCGCTGTGTAACACCCTGCAGATAAGTGTTTTTTTCGTAACCTCAGCACCGACTCTGACTCTATAAAAAAAAATGTGCTTGCTCATCTCTTGATGACACTTTTTTTTATATTTCAGTAAAACTTCGAAACGTTATTTCTGAAATAGTTGGTGTTCTTCCACCACATTTGGTAGTACAGCGCACGATCTGGTCTCGTCCAGCGTCTAGCTCCACTTGATAGGTGAGTTATGTTGCTACATGTATCTGTCTGCGACCTTCAATTTACCAGGGGTTTTGTACGACTCCATTTTCGACAGCTGTTTGGCATTGATGCACAGATCTTTACCTCTTAAGGGTGTTGAAAGTTGAGGAAAAACCGATAAAGTTCTGACGGTTTGTAGAAATTGTAATCGTTCAATGCATATCTCCATTTTACTTTGGATACTATACTGTTCGAAGTGTGCCTTGCGTCGGTCCCCCAACATAATCAATTCTGCTAAAGGTTTTATAAACTAGTGATGAAAATATTCTTTGGAAATATTAAAAAGAGGAAACCGGGGAATAGCTATAATAAATCAATTAACCTTATTACGTTTCAATACGTGACCTGTTTTATGTAAGTTATGCTTACCGGCTGCACTATCTTTCTTTCCACTTATATGGCATGAGTGTCAATCAGTTGGCAAATTAAGTGTTGATGAGGATTGTTACAATGTATTCGCTCACTTGCTAAAAGCTTAAGAATTCTTCATTTTGTCTATCGCTTGCAACAAAACCACATGAAAGTAGACGCTGCTTTTGTTCTATGTAGCAGTCACATTAGAACATATATATCAGCTTTTTTCCTTCTTTTTTACTCGGTCCATCCTATCGCACCTCCAGCTCCAAGATGATGACAATATCTGCTTTCCATACAAAGATCCAAACGTTCTTGCCCTTTGTTTGCTTTACAGCGTCCTCAGCAATAAATTTATCCCTACCCGTGTTGAAATTTATAATGCTCGCTAAAGGATGAGTACGAGATACTGCTGATTTAGGTACTGGGTGTCCTGGAAGCAGAAGTTTTCTCCTAAAGTGAACAAGTTCACGAAATAGACAGTCAAGACACCTCCCTTCACTGCTCCTTTGTACATACTCTGATTAGAGTGGTCAACGTAAGAATTCTCTCCTTTTATGCTGGCCAGCGCCAGATTGACTATACGGACAATTTACACACTATCCAGAAAGAAAGGGCAAAACTACAAGAAAATGAAAAAGGCTTCTCAACAAGTAGGTTACGTGTGTTATAGCTAAACTACCACTCCGATCTACCTTTTAACAATACGAACCGATATTATTTTATTACTCTTAGAGACTTGGTCGCCACTTAATCCTGGATAGTTTGGAAGGCTTGCTCATAACCGCCAGTCCCTTATTAATGTGAAAATTTACACAAATTTAGGTCGAGTCATATTTCCAATACTGCTAACCAACACTACACTTACAAACTCCACTTAAAGCCTTCCCCGGGGCATTCTTTTCCCAAAACATCTTCAATTTGATTTTTCGAAAAAGAAAAACAAAAACACTTCGTTGATTGGCAACAAATTCGGCGTCAATCTGTGCCAAATGCGAACTGCTCGAACTGATAAGCTGTATGAAAGGAATAACACAAAGACCAAGGTCCTGCGAACAATTAATTACTTTTATCACCTCCCCCCATCCATCCTTGTTACCTACCAAAAAAAAAAAAAAATAAATTAATTGCCCGGCACCAGCTGTCATAAGTCTGCTAGAAAATCCATTCTCAGAACTCGGGTTTTAATGAAACTAATCTCTTCCATCCACTGACTTCAAGTTCGCCTCTCTCAATCAATCATCATAAAAACTGACAGCAACAACAACAAAATAAAAACAAAAGGGCACTCAAATACAAATATGCTGAAGAAGATTTAGTTGTTGATTCAATGAATTCCTTTCACACCCCACACTCCCATTCGATGAAACTCGTCATACAATCTTTAATTAAAAATTCGTGTAATCCAATGTAAATACTTCCACTCTACTATCCAAGTGTCCTTCCACCCCATCTCCCTCCCGATCTGATGTCCACAAATAACTAATAATAATCGTTTGGTTATCATAAATTAAATCTGCCTTTAATAAGGTAATTTAAATTCTACAATCCTTCTAAATTTAGCCCAGCGCCCTTAGATGGATATACCAACACACTTACACATCAATGCTACTGAGTCATCAATACGGGAACTACCACCGCAAGACATCGGCTCAAGCAACCCACATTTTTGGGGGGTTAAAAAGGATATCACTTCTGACATACCATATACTTCCCACTAAAAGATAATTAAAATCGCTGCGTGTCAATTGTCAGACTTTCCTTCTGTTCTTCTTCTCTTTTTTGCTCCCGAGTGTGGTTTCTTGTTCGTCCTTTTCGCATTTTCTTCTTTCGTCAGAATTAATGTTTACTTAATGTCGATTACAATGCATTTGATGATTGTAATTAGAACAGAAGGTACTCGTAAGGATGGCTGTATAAAATAAGGAGAAAAATGGGGAACAACCAACTCGAGAACAGAAGGTCTGCTCTCAAGGGAATACTATCTGCTGGCTCTGAACGGACAGTGGTTATTAACGAACAAACCCTTGAACATGTGTTTATTCTGGAAAAATATTATGTGTATCGCCTATGATCGCCTTTGACCGAATTCAACCCCTCAGCGACTAATTGTAATTAGGCTAACGAAGAGGATAGCATGATAATGACCACTTGGACAACGGGGGCGTATGAGTAATATTTTCACCCCCTCGGGTTGTGTTCGTAAAGTGGATGGATTGCTCCGATTGGTGTCGATTTTCGGTCATTATGTAAGCGGTCATGATAATTAAATAAAATATGGGATAATTTAGGAAAGGAATACAAAGCTAGGTTACTATCTAGCAACAGTAGACAAATCAACCATTGGCATTTCCTTGAGAAATACTTGTGGTGTTCTGAAATACACTTTTGTTTAGATGATAGATCTTGTCAAAAGAACAGTCAGTGCATCTAGGGACGATGACTTAAATGCTGCTGAAGTCGAGTAAAGTCGAACAATAAAAAAAAAAAAACTTTGAATACCAAATGACATCTAGAGGGTCATCCTACAAGAGTTGTCATTTCACGCCATGGTTACAAACTTGTGTTCGTCCAGCAGGGTCAGCTAAAAATATCGCAGCCATAACTGAAAGAAACGATTGACAATTTGTTGTGGTTTCTACGCTCTTGGTTTCTTTGGCTCATATTTTCAATGAATGAATTGCGCTACCGAACGATGTTGACTGACTTTTTTTTGCCTGAAATTGATGCTATGAACGTGTACGACGTTTATTTTACGCAGAATGGTGCGGAATTGTATGAGTACCACACAATGGCTGAAATATGTGAATCAATGACGCTATTGCGTGACTTAAATTTGGACATGTGATTAATCGAAATGGAGACTTCAATTGGTCGTCGAAATCGTGCGATTTAACAACATTAGTCTTTTTCTTTTGGGGCTATGCTGGAGATAAAATCTACGCGAATGCTCCACCAACGATTCATTATTCACGCGAAAGCATGATGAAAAATTTCATTAAAAAAATGACTATTTGTAGGCAGAGTCAAAGAGGAAATTGATATGATATGGCGTTCCATTTCTAACATCAGAATCTGTACTTAAGACTGACCCTATAAAAAAAAAACAGCTGAATTCGTATGTGTTAAAATGAAAAGATATTTTTGGTTATGAGATAGTCCTGCTATCAAAATACACGCTTTTTTCCAGTGAGTAACAGTTTTTTTTTCCCTAATGTTACTCGTACATATTTGAAGATATGACATGAGGTGTTGTCAATGTATACCTAGCTTGGCTACATGATCTCCTGAAGGATATTGACCTGTGGTAAGGTTATTGATATACTCGTAACACTAGCAGTTTTTTGTCTTGATTTGTTTAATAGTTCTGTTGTTCTTATCTTGTTATAACTTTTGGATATGGCGCAGTTTTCTATGTTGTTTTTCTATGATCAACCTTAGTTGGACAGTATGGTGAAATGTTGGTGTATGCTGCCCGTGACTACTCCTAGCGGAATGTTATGTTGAGTCATCAAATGTCATCTTCAATGTCACCATGTCTTGGAGTCCAGACAGTGGTAAGGCTTAATTGGGATTGAGTAAAGAAAACGGTGTATTGTGTCCGTTGTATCGAGTTTCCCAGAAAAAGGCAAGCCTTTCTAATCACGAAAAGATATGCCTGGAAGACTCCGGTATAGTCGACACTAGCAATTTCTCAAAGAAAATGCTAGCGCCGACATTTTTCCTTTCCATTTTTCCATTCATCACGAGTTGAGAATTTGACTGAGATTTGTCGATTGAAGTTTAAGAATAGTGTGGTGTAGTAGGCCAAAAAAAAAAAGAAAAACTAGCTTGTTAGTGACTTAATGATTTTACTGTGTACGTAAGGACGAATGGCCCAGCAATCAAGTTCTGTGAATCAGACTGCACTGCTGCTGTATATTTTATAAGTTGGTCGATAGGCAGCAGGAAGAAGGTAACGGTTAAAGCATCATATGGACATGTCCTCTTTGCCCCGTAGTACCAATACAAGACGCCGAATATCGCGAATGTCGCACATGGTTCTCCACAGACGAAGAGGATCCACCGTAGTTCTGCTAAGACTAGTGCATCCAACTTGCCTGAATCTAGAAACAAGCTGTCATTTGAACTATTCAATCTTTAACAAAATTCGTTATTTGGATAAGACATAGTAACTGAATGTGAATCGGTTAATTGCCTCATAAAAGTCAATAGAAACTGTGTCCCATTTATATTTTTGAGATCACGAATGGTTTGGTAAAGATGGTTTGGAGATGATGCTGTCTTACACGAGGTTAAGTCATTAAAGCGAAGTGTCCTATCAATATATAACGTATGTAAAAAATATGCAGTTTTTAATTTCAAAAGATAGCAGAAAGGATGGAGACAGTCCCGATGTTGGTTCAGGGCCTGATAAATCTTCCTCTGATCCTTCATTGGCAATCCTATGTTCGTAATTACATTGTAACCAGACCTAGACAAGAGTCAGAGAGTTTAGCCCTCCAACTGCTTTTAAAAAATTTCTTACATTCTCAAACTAGGTCCAGCAAAGTCTAAACCGGAGTTAAGCTAACGCTACAATAATAGATATTTTGGCCAACTATCTGTTCCTCACGATTTAGTTCATTGCGTCAGGACTGCGTATATGTTGCTTGAAAGATAGAAGCAAGTAAACCAATTCAAAGAGTGAGACCATCGTCCTTCACAAAAGTCAGTAGGGCGGAGGTTAAGTATGTCGACCACTATGCCATAAATACTGAGTTCGATTCCGAAACCATACATTGAAAAATAGAAAAACTAGTTTGTGCCGTCACTATACTTTTGAGACTTTTGATAAACAAAGTCAAAACTTAAAATTACTGCTGGTTCTAATCTGAAAAATTTGCTCATTCTCTCTCCGGTCAGAGTCAATTAAGAAGGAAGCAGCTACAACTCGATCCACACTGTTGTTTTGACTTCTCTATGGTTGGTAATGGTAAAGGAGTTCTTGAGATTAGTTCCGGCTTTCTCCATCGTGATCGGAATGGTGCATTAGTGGTATTAATTTCCCTCAACAATCGATTTTCGTAAGCCGAAGTTTATCTAAGTTCAAAGAAGACAAAGACAGACTAACTCAACTTTAAAATTCAAAATTTTTTCCACTTTCACCAGATCTTATAGAATCTGATTCTATTTAAAAACAAAAATCACATACGCGCTTCAGTTCGGGGTGAACCTGGGCCTCAACCAACAATTTTCTCCAGTTAGAACGATATTTAGCTAACTGCCTTCAGTTGCTCATTCCCATTTGGTTGAGGTCCCCATCTACTTATGCGCCCCACCGAAGTTGAGGTCTCCTTTTAAATGCGTTGTCCCTTCGAGTAAGATTCGAAGTCTCAACGGCCGGAGCATTGGTATCCATTCCCTCTGCATATCCTAGACATCTAAAGCGACCGATGCGCAGTTTTTTGACTAGGTTGTCGTTGTACAGCTCGTATATTTTGTCGTTGACCGAATATTTATCGAAGAATTTTTCACTCGAAACGTCTGCGGATATCTTCAGTCGCTTTCGATAGATTTCATGCTTCAGCACCATAAAGTAAGACTGAAATGAACAAGGGGTTATACAGCGTCTCATTAGTTGTTCAGAATAAGCATTTACTACTCAATTGTCTTGTTAGCCCAAAGAAATAGCGATTTTTCATTTTCTTTAGCTGATGCAGAGTTTATGGCAGCCAAGATAAAAATGTCCCTGTCGACTGTGACGTTCTGTTTAATTCGTCGATTTTGTGTTGACAGCATGTACTTGGTTTTGCCCTCATTTACCGGTAAACCTATTTTGGCAGCTTCCGTTTTAATACAAACAGACCGCTGTTTTTTTTTCCCAATTATGTGGCTATTATAGAAGTATGCTAGTAGTTGGAAAGGCTTTTGAAAGATTGTGTATCCATTATTCTCTTGTACGTTCTGCACAATTCTTTCAAGATGTAAAATAAGTCACATGACAACCCGTCACCTTGTCTTACACCTAAATGACATCAAAGATCTCAGTTAAGTCATTACCGACCATGACAAAGCAGCGAGCGTTCTTAATCGTCTCTCTGCATATACAGACGAGCTTGCCAGGGTTGAGAGAACTAGACACGGCTTAGGATTATGTCCTTGACAGCCTAAAAATCGATAAAAAAATTTTACAGAATCTGCCGGAGTGTGAAAGTTTGGTCGATTCTATCATTCACATAATATGGTAGATTAGATCTTGTACAATATACAGTGTTGAGGAGACTTATAATTGGAGTATTTTTGTGGATTGGGCATACGGTGCTGAGATTTTATTTGACAGGCATACTCTCTTCTGACCAGGTGTGGGAAATGAGTTGGTGTATGCTGTCTACAAATTTATTTCCAGTAGCTTTGAATACCTCAGGCGGTAAGCTGTCAAATCCAGATGCTTTGTTTGATTTCAACTAAAATTGCTGAGGTTTTTTGCCGTTATTCAGTCTGTAGAAAAAGTTTTTCAACATTCTGAGCACCGAATGTGGCTTTCCTTTTACTGTTTCTTCTTTATTTTATTTTATTTTATTTATTTATTTTTTTTTTTATCAACCTACTTTAAACTATTTTCAGGTTTGGTGTGCCGTTTGTAATGCGTAAGACCAATATTTATTGCTCCCAATAAATAAATAAAAGCTGAACACGTTCACGTTCTCTCAAATGGCAGTAAAACAGAATAAGCCACCACACGCAGAGCGTGTTCTCTAAATATAACATAAATCCTCAGAGGACTACTTTGATTTGTACTACTCGCATACATTTGTGAATTGGTTTTGAATAATTCATGTTTACCAATTCCGGAATGAAATACAGATTTCAGATACACTTTAGGGAGTTTCATTTTCTTCAGGTGATTGCACATTATGTAAACATTTTCTAAAGGATGTGAGGGGAAGACCAGTCCCTGTATTCATAGTCATGTGGTTTGAAGTTTGAAAAACATAACCGATCTGAGTTACATTTTATAGTATCTGAAGTCAGCGAGTCTTTCTTGTTTGAATCCAGGAATTGTTTTTGATTTCAGCCAAAAAACTAATCACTGCGTAACACTCACGAAACATTCAAAGAACATTTCTGTGTGTTCACATACAGTAACCACATTTTGAGAAAACTAATACGGTTCCAGGTTGCTAGTTCCCGCAATATAATAATTTGTGAGAGATTAGGTTTCATCTGAAAGCAGAGGTTTACTGATCGCATAGCATTTTCTCCTTTCCATCACATTGAAGTTAACATCTATACCTAGATTCAACGGAATGGTTTTCATTTTGCTTGTAGTTCTTGTGACTTTAAAAAAGCAAGACGACTTTCGAAGGCTGAGGGCAGGGAGAATTGCGACGAGTTTTAACGCAAACCCAGAACGATTCTAAAAACTTCTACGAAATTTGACTCATAACCACTTTATAATAATAGAACTGCAAATGACCAGACTACTAAAATCCGCGGTAGCTAATACCTTTTATACGCTTTTGCTAAAAATGGAGTGCAGTAGAATATTCAAGGATGACCTTTAAATGAGTCAAGGTTATAGCCTTAGACGTCACTGTAAGTTGGGTAAAAAATAGTCTATCTTCCAATCGTCCGCGTATACAAACGGCATCAATACTACTAAGTATCATTTCGTTCAAAATTCTGCAATTCGTCTCAGATCTCCTTAACTCCTCAACTATTTTGCGCTACTCTTCCCCTAGATGGCGTGCTCTTCGGATTGGTAAAGTGCATGGTTTGCCGCACAATAGAACTGCGACTGAACTACGTATGCCCTTTGCAGATGATCAAAAAGATTCGGAATTAACATATTACAATTAAAAATACTTGTTTATTCATCTTAATCTACATATATTGTCCCCTTCAAGTAATCCTTAAAGACTGCAACACACTTCTGCAAGCGCTTGATCCAATCCTCGAAACATTTTTTATATTCAGTTTTCGGTATTTTTTCATTTTTCCATTACTTTCTCTCGGCTGCTGAAACGCGTTTGCCGTAATGGTTTCCTAACTCGATCGAACAGAAAGAAGTCACAGGGAAACAAATCAGATGAATTCGGTAGCTGTTGAATGGTATTTGTTGCAGTTTTCTGCCCACAATTTTGGTCTCTTTCGGCGAATTGCTTCACGCAAACGTCTCATAACGCCCAAATAATACTCTTTGTTTACTGTCTGGCCTTCTGGAAAAAATTCATGATGCACTACACCGTTGTAATCCATGAAAACCGTGAGCATTGCCTTCTTTTTTGCCTGAAAACGACGTGGTTTTTTTGGTCTCGGCTCATTTAGTGAACGCCATTCACTTGCCTGATGTCTGAATTGCGTGTCGTACTCATAAACCCATGTCCCGTCTCCAGTAATGATTCTTTTGATGAATGTGGGATCGGATCGCAAATTATCTCTTTTGCAACGTCAACACGGTCTCTTTTTTGCATGAAGTTGAGGTCAATCTTCGATTGACTCACGACCCTTTTTTGAACCGTTCGTGCCGCTGTTAAGCAACCGTTCTCTTTAGAGAATCGTTGCCGAAACACTTTTCTAACATTTCCAACGTTCGCGCACCATTAAATCCGTTTTTACGCAAAATTGAATACAAGTTCGTTGTTGTAAATTTAAATCCATTTCTAAAATTGTAAAAAATCGCCAACACACTCTTGTCTACGTAACTTTTGCAAATGTCAAGCTTTAAAAAAAAAAAAAAAAAAAAAAAAAAAAAAAAAAAAAAAAAAACTCAAATCGGAACAATGAGAGCGCCACACGGTGGTTATTCCTTTTTTTCTTTTTTCTTTTTATCAAGGTGGTATGTATAACGCCCAAGTTGATATATGGTATAATAAGTTCGGTCAGGTGGTGTTGAACGAGTATAAGTGGGGTAAGCAATTCTTTATATTAAGCTCAAGGAAGTTTTTGTGGCAATATATTGAGAAACTATTGAGATCGTGAATAGTGAAGCAAGATGAATCATAAATTTTTATCACACCACAAAAATCCACAGCCTATCGTATCGACGGTTGAAGTACGTAGATAATCAGCAACGGGTAATTCTATTGCCGTTGAATAAAATTGCAAAGAACAGGTGAAAGTGGGAAAGTGTCTAGGACCGCAGGGTTGGAAGGTAGTGCAACAGCTGAATCTACTAATTCCTGTCGGGGTCCTAAGGTGTAAGGCACTGATGGTCTTCCCCGATACCCTTATTATAAGGGACTCGACAACATCGCACTGCTCATCCTCTAGGAGCCGCAACAAGCTGCTGGTAATAAAAAACTCATGTACTATAAAGCTTGAAGCATTTCTCACCTAATATTTTGAACTGACGTGTCCAGCCAAGAAAAAGTCCTGAAGACCGCCCGATCCATGATGGAATGTAAAACGTTTCTAAGCTAATCACGTAAGACTAATTTGGAGAAAGACTGCTATCTGCAGATCAAAGTAAACAAAATATAAAAAGCTTATTTGCATTTCGAAAAGTGCCTCTTATAATGACCTCAATGAAAGGATCGAGAAAATTGATGAAGCCAGAAGCTTGTCAAAGTGCCCATGAAGATAAATCAGCTAAGTTGGAAGAAACACTCAGAAAATCTGATATCTGCCTTTACCGAAAACAGAGACCTTTTGTCTTATGCTTGAAACTCACTTCTCAAGTAACTTGCTCACAAGCAGCTCCTATCATCGAAGCTATAAGTGAGCTGAGTAAGACAATACGCCGTAGCTCGTATCTGCTATTTGTGATTTGTTGTGGCGAAGGATGACACCATCAAATGCTTTTTTTTTGGGATTCAAGTCCTCAAGACTAGTTGAGTCCTCAATGCTACTCCTCCTCCGCTGGCTCTGATATATAAATCGGATCCCTCTGGTGCACAGTTAGAGTAGCCTTTATAACTTAAATCAGCCATCTTCCTTCTAAAAGCAGCGGTTAACAAGCTCTGGAGTTTCAATGCTGATATTATGAACATTCCGTCTGATGCATTGACACCAGATCTTCTGTTGCTGGCAAAATACGATATCAACTTTCCATGTGGTCAGCAATGGTTTAGACCAGAATTTGAGCCAAAAAAAAAATATTATAGTCAGGTCCGCACAATTGGCTCCAAAGCACGTTATAGATTACGATATCGTTAGATTTTACGTCTCGTGAGGATTTGGTCTGTCTTACTAGCGGAAATGTAATTCTGATGGTATTGCGAAGTGGAGACAGATCCGTAGCGATACCCGTCCTGTGCTTAAAGCCTTATTGAACATTCTCGCCTCCTCCAAGGTACAAAAGTTTGAGAATACTAGAATTCTCTTAACGTAGTCGAAGGGTTTATTTATGAAGTCTTGTTTGGGTCCCAATTCAGAACGGATTCGTAGGAAATAAGATTGCAGATGAATTTGTAATGCAATGATGCGAAGACAGTTCTTCAAGACCCGAACCTGCAATAGAAATGCCTGCGTCATCTTTTAGGGCTTCCATTGATAGTTGAGTTTCTTGTAAGTATAACTGAAAATTGGATGGCTCCCCAAAGTAAACAAATGCTTTCCGATATCCCTTAGAGGTTCATGACTTTTCTGACGTCTCTTAGAAGCAAAGACTGTAGACTGCTTACATCTGTTATGGTGACGGATAGTGTGTTCAACAAAAACGTGCGTCTAAAAAACCAATGAAAAGTATAGTATAGTATATTAAAGTATATGCCAAAACAAATTGCGCAATAATATTATATAGTAGGGACTGAAGTCACCATTATTATTTATAATTGGTTGGCATCATCCAGTGCAACTTTCATATAATTTTAGGCCTCTCCAAATATGCTTGAGGACCCGAGCAAGTTATTTTATCGTGGCTATTTTTTTCCCTTTAAGCTTCTGATTCACATTTTCTATTTTACTTTTATTTTTATTTTTATTTTTTTTTTTTTGTGTCTAGGCTTTCTTCCCATAATTATAAACAAAAAATGTGATCATTGCAAATGTGATGTTACTCCAATTACGGTCTTCACCCTACGTTGTCTATCTTAGCCTCTTTTTAATACCTTTTTGGGTCAGTAGCCGTTTAGGTTTGGTATTCTTATTTTTGATGTCAGATTGGATGATATTGCATGACCTTCGCTAATCATGTGATACATAAGTGACATACCATCACGTGATGCTTGCGGTGAGAGTGACGCCGAAACCGAGCAGTACCAACTTTAATGACATCATGGCCTACGATCGCCCTTGGCTGTCGACACTGACACTTTATCACTTAAACATTTAATTATGTTTCTATGAAAGTCTGAGTACTCTGTTTCGAGAAAAAAACCTCCAAGTATCTAATATTTTGGTATGAGGGGTATATTTTTGTCAGTAACGTCCTATGGGGACACGCCGAACTTAATAAGTGCTCATTGAACCTCATTTCTTTTTAAAACATTTGCCATTGCCGGCAAGCGCAAATTAGGTAAAAATGTATTTTATAAAAAGCCTTTTCAAAAATTTTTATGTATCCTTTGTGTATCTGTGTCCTTATAGAGGTAATGTAAAAGAAAAAAGTCCGAGACTGTTGAAAATGAAAATTTAAACTTTCCAAACTTTGTTCACGGAACAATACGCTCCCTTCCCATTTCTCAAAATTGCGGTTAAAATTTTAATATTCATCACAAGAGCTCGCGAAGTATATCAGGGGTTCATTATCTGCGTATTCGTATGTTAAACATTTGCATATCTCCAAAGCATCTAATACACGTACACACGCGGTTTATTTTTTAGTCGAAAGGAGGTAGCTCACCATCCCTTCGAAAAGCAATAAATTTCAAAATATATTTGAAATGAATATTTGTCTGCAAAAATATTTACATAAATGTATTAACAAAATTATTACAAATTCAAAAAGAAACTCCGGCAAAGAAGTTAACATTTACAGGATGCCATTTGCAGGTTGAGTATAGTTAGACTGTAGCTGGAATATGAAATCTAGTAGATATAGCTTTCGCAGTTGGTTTGTGGTATCTGATTGCTTACTGACTAAAGAATCTCTCACACCATTTCCGGATGGTGATTTCTGCAACAGATTTGTGTCGAATATCACTGAACTTCCCCAATTAATTACTTTAACAAGACTTTTTTCCCTTAAATTGGCAACAAAGAAAACACCAAACATCCAACCGTTCATCTAAGTTTCGACCCGAGTCCTGACTTCTAAAAACAATTTTATCCCTCAGCTGTTGCCTGCCTGTGTAGGCTTGACTGCATTTTTTTTTTCTCCGATAATTAAAAATCCTACAGAGATTTAATTTCTTCAATTCGACAGTTGTGTTCGACGACTAAGCAGTCGCATGAGAGCCGACCAAACCGACAATATTCCTATCCAAGAAACATTAGCATCGCCTTAGCCGGAAACCTTTTTCACCACCGGCATCAACATTATCATTCTCATCATCATAATATCCAGCTGTTTGAATGGTTTCATTTTCATTTTAAATAAACCGCCAACTCCTGAAAGATACATCTAAATAAAATCCTCAGAAGGAAATGAAGATGAATCATTATAGGATGGGCCAAGATGAAGAAATCGTAAGATGGTGCAGAGCAGACCTATCTGGGTTAACAAAATGCCTCGAAGGAAGAGCGACAAACCGATATAATAATCTCACGTACCGTCCATTCCATTCGAAATTTAATAACGAATCGTTGTTTGTATTCAATTTGCAAATTCATCGTAACTTCCTGAAAGCTGAATTATTTACCAAGGACTCTTGTTAACTACTCATTCCACTGTTTTACAGTCACAGACCACTTTCAGAAGTATTTAAGATTCAGGAAGCAAGTCGAAATTTGACGTCTACACATTACAAATTTTAAAGCGTTCAATACAAAATCCTTCGATGTTTATACATGCTGCATACGGAGAGAGCGAACCCAAAAAGGGGTGACTTACAAAAACGAAAAAAAAAAGGATACAAAACACATGTACTATATCTTGAATATTTCATGACTTAATGATAAGATAGATGTATCTTCACAAGGTCAACGAGTTATAGTCTCACCCCTTATTTGCTTTTTTGCCATTTCAGTATTTTGCAGTTGTTCTGAGTTTACACCGTGATCGTCGTTTCATGTCCCCTTTTGTTTTCCACAGGGACTTTGGCATAAATACTTTACACGTCTGTAAATTGCGACATCAAAAAAATGCACAGAATACCCATATTCGAGCAGAAAACATTTTAGGGAAACGCCATTAAGAACACTACTGACTTTTATTACGAGTAGCCCATTTGTATGTCATTCTACAACCCAAGCAAGACCATGACATTTCTCACCAGGTGGGTAGTTTGATCCTTAGAAACTTTTGTCGAGAGTCCAGGGCAAATAGATGACAATCAAGTTCTACAAGAAAAGAGCGCCAGAAATAACAAATATTACAGTTTCCCAATAGAAATCCATGACTTTTCCATTTCTTACCTACTGGAGACTCATCCGCATCTAACAGTTAGCTTTCATATAAGCTAGTCCTAGCTCGTCCTTAGTTTGGATACCTGCGGGATATATTTGTACCCATTTCGAAAAGAGGACCTAAGAAAAGATTATTTCCATTTTCTGGGCTCCTAATGATACTTGTATTCTCCCTGCGGATACACCAAAAATATACAGAGAATATAATTTCGGGTATGAGGCTTAAGTGTTCACGTGTGTAAGTGTAACAATTGTCATTTCGCCCTCGAATAAAGCAACACACAAAATGCTGTCACAGCGGGAAGAAAAGAAAAATGAAATTGGAAAAGAAACTTTGGATGGAAATTGGTCTATTTAAGCTAAATCAGCACGCAATAATGCTATGGTGTGGAATACTCGTCCAGACAGATACCTGCAGGGTTTCAGGATACAGTGAATAGTTGGTGGAAAATGTAAACGCAATTCTAACGGGATTTTCCTTGATATCCCATTTTGCTTCGCAATTCCAATAATCGAAAGTCGATTAATTTTTCATTAAATCGCTTACACCCCGCCAATTGAGTAGTAAGAGGAGTAAAATTATTTTGACGTTACTTTCTTTTGTATCACCACCCCCTGGGGATGGTATCTTGTTGATATTAAGTTAAATAGCAAATTATTTTTGTAAGGGATGGGATGGATGGGGGAAATAGTGCAACGATTGGTAAGAAATTTTTTCAAGTTATTCGGAGTTAAGGATGGCTTGGATCAAATTTACAGACAGGATATGAATGAGGATGTGATCATTTGATTTATAGGTTGTGAGATTACTATAAGCTTAATAGGGCTATTATTTTAAGGAAATGCCAAGATATTGACATGAATGTGTAGCCGAAGGCATAATGTGATGCTGTAGTGGGATGGTTATTATAGATTCAGTTACAAGTTTTGGGTCCTTGTATTAAACAAAATGCTGTCTGCCAGAAAATATTTCGGAAGGGGTTATTTAGAGAGTGTTCTAAGGGCATTAGAGCGTGAGGATGATAAGTTGAAATCTGGTTGTACTCGTACAATAGTATAGGGAGAAATTCCCATCATTTCGTAGTGGCATAAAGACTTAACGAAACAGCTGCTACCGATGGTGGTCGGCAGCTTAAGCTTAAGGGGATTTCGAGATGTATAGCACAGACTAAAGCTCTGTTTGATGCTTTCAACTTGGCTGAGAATTCACTTGAATTGAAGATGATTATATTAAGACTGCTGTAAGCACATTATCTCTTACTTTGACGCATTAGCTGGTATTGTATGGTTAACGACAAAAGAACTGATGTCAACATCAACAGCACGGTATTCTTTTACGTTTGATTTTTATCAGAAGGCTAGCCTATTTTGCGACGGTTCATAATGTCATTATAGAATAGGCTTTCCACACTTAAATATCCACAAAAAGCCCTCTACGACTCCTGAGCAAAATTCACCATATTGCGACCGACGAAGAAGGCACTCGGCACTCATTAACTTGCCGTAGTCACGATACGGATGGAGAAATCTATAGCATTCCAAGTCCAGCAAACCATTGCGAGCAAATTCAACATCGAACGACTACAATAGCAAGATACCATCAGGACCGATTCCAATCGAGTCTAGTGCAAAATCAGTGGCATAACTACAAAGGAGCAATTAGAAATGCCGCCTGTGATGTGACCCGTCCTATTTAAGAAATTTCTGGTTCGAGCACGAAAAGTGCGCAAGGATGGAGAAAGATATCTCATAGTAGGACCACAGAATAGGTGCTGCGAATCGGAAGGGATTATGTCTGTAGAGTCTTAAAATATGATGACGAACAACATCCCATCGTCAGGGAGAGTATTCAATTTAACCTGGATGGAGAAGGAAAACATTTCCGTGCACCGTACCATAATGAAACCATACGATGGCTTAACCGCCGGACTGTTCAAAGCAGCCGGTGATGTTTGAATACAGTGTATAGTCAGCAGCATTATGTTAAAACTTAAACCCTTTACCAACACTCTGACCGGATCCCTACAGAGTGATTTTAGGTCAAGAATCGTCAAAATGCACAATCGCTTTGCACACATGGACAACAGCATCTCGACTGCAACCCAGAGAGACAATGCGGTCGAGAACGACTATATTTTGGGAAGTGGAAGGGGACGTGACCAATTGAAAGGAATTGGCAAAAGACCGTAGTAAGTGGAGCGAAATGTTAGCTGAAAGCATGGCCCACCTTGGACTGTGGCGCCATCTAAGTGAGTATTTCCTTCATGAAGAAAATTATTTACTTTGTCGGCTTAATTTCCGGCAATGTGTAGTTGAATGGTGCTATTGTGTTGAGAAACGCATTTGTTTTAATACTTCCGATTTCAAGCCATAGTTCATCTGGTCTCATCATCTTGTGTTTAAGCAGGCACACATCATTCGCTTGTTGAGATCTTACCTCAAGAATTTTTCTGATATAGATCTCCCAGGCAATGCACTTCATAAAGTATCTCGATTCAAGCTGTCGAGGGTCTTGTCAAAATAGATAGACAACAGCGGATATCTGTATTCGACACGTTATTCGTGGTTATACGTTATGTGTTATGTGTTGTTCATGCAAGAGTAACTATCTCGAACGTCTGCCTGTTTGTTTTCAAGTGTTGAATCAGGATGCTCTCTAACTCAATTTAATATTATACTACCTATCAATTGGCTAAAGCTAAAGGTACGCAATATTTCTTTGACACTTTGACTATCCAATTAGCGGTAAAGGTATGCTATATATGCCAACTGCCCCTGTTATTCTATGAGGCCCGATTTCTACTCGTATATGAGGAGAGCTATGAATTCAATGCTCCAAATCACTCCAAATCTCAGTTTAAAATCAATTTGTCCTTTGCTAAGTTGTAAGACCCTCTATTTGACTGTTTCTTATCTGAAGTCAATTGCTTGCCGTCTACATCTTTTAAAGTTTGGCAGACATATGTCACGCTTAACATAATCCTTAAAGCAGCAATTGGCCCCTAAATGCTGAATTTACTGACTGATACTTCGACGACCTCTATTAGAATGTGCACATTCTTTCAATGCCAGGAAACAAGGGCCTCAAAATTCAAGTATTCTACAGCTTCGGAGTTTTTTCAAAATAAGTTGGACATTTTTTGAATAAGCAGGATAAATGGTAAGAGCTCGGAGTCAACATATAAATCTGGGGATTTGCAGTGCACTACTCGCGAAAATGGAGTAAGTCTATTTTGCATTATAGTTGTCCTATATCCTATTCCCCATGCGACAGGATATTGACTACTGGGATTAAGGACAGAGTGAGGAAAATCACCATCATTCAATGCTACGATCCACCAAAGTACGCAGACGAGAATAGAATGATGATTTCTATAGCTGCATGCATTGGTCAATTCAACGACTAATGATGTCATCCTGAATATGATGGGTGATTTTAATGCAAATGTCGACAACGATAGCAACGGACTTAAAGATATGAGAGGAATACACGAACTTGAGACTAAACCTAAAGATACAACCTTGATCAAAAAACTCCCCTTTAAAGTAATCCCCGTTGACTGCAACACACTTATGCCAGCGCTTGATCCAATCCTCGAAACATTTTTTATATTTGATTTTCAGTATGTCCATCAGTGCTTCCTGCGATTTTTCCACTACTTCCTCTCGGCTGCTGAAACGTGTTCCCCGTAGTGATTTTTTAACTCGATTGAACAGAAAGAAGTCACAGGGAGCCAAATCAGGTGAATTCGGTGGCTGTTGGATGGTATTTGTTGCATTTTTCGTCAAAAAGATAAAAATAATGGCACTGTGCGACGGTGCGTTATCATGATGCAAAATCCACGAGTTTTTTACCCACAATTCTGGTCATACCACTTAAATAATACTCTTTGTTTACCGTCTGGCCTTCTGACAAAAATTCATGATGCACTACACCGTTGTAATCCATGAAAACCGTGAGCATTGCCTCATTTTTTTTACTGAAAACGACGTGATTTTTTTGTCTCGGCTCATTTGGTGAACGCCATTCACTTGCCTGATGTCTTTTTTTTTTATAACACCACGCGCGCGGATGAATACCCTTTTACTGGCTTTTTTTTAGGGCGCGGGCGGGTGGTATAGTAGTTTGAAACTCAGGTGTATTAGGTTTCGATATTTTTCCCAGAGGTGGTTGTGAAACTGGAAGGGACGAACTAGTACATCCTCAACCAGTGGATCTTAAGTACGTGCTAGTTGTTAGTTCGTTACATTTAGCTCAGCCAGCAACCACTCTAACATCAGTGTTATGCCTTCATGTCAGAGTAGACATGATGGGATTTTCATATAACTACATACAAATTCTATGAAGACTTTTTCACAGAATTGCCTCGCACGGGATTCGAACCCACAACCCTCTGCTTGAGGAGTCTATGCATATACCACTACACCACGGCCACCCCCAATTGCGTGTCGTACTCATAAACCCACATCTCGCCTCCAGTAATGATCCTTTTGATGAATGTGGGATCGGATTCAGCCTCGCAAATTATCTCTTTTGCGACGTCAACACGGTTTCTTTTTTGCATGAAATTGAGGTCTTTTGGCACCAACTTTGCTGGTACACAACGGAAACCCAAATCATTAACAACAATATCTTGGACGTATCCATAGGTAATGTTCAAGTACTCCGCTATCTCTCTGGTTATTGACCAACAAGAGTAACACCTTGAGCGAATAAAGTTCATCTCTGGGATATTATGCAGCTCTGTCTTCTTTTTTATCAACGGTGGTCTTGTAGCTCTTCTGGCTCACATTCATTCCAACTGAAATCGATCAATCGCTAAGCGAAAAGATCATTGTGGTATTCTTTCCCTTGATGACTTTCTCAGATGAAAGTAGTGTTACAACCAGCAAAGGTTGCAGTTCTGGTGAACGAAAATCTGTAGAAGTTGAATCCATCAACATGCTTCTCTGTACAAAATCCAAATTAAAACTATTCTGCAATTTTTATGTGACGAAAACCATCTCCTGATTCTGAAATTTACACTTTTATCCGACTTATGAACAACGTTAGATTCAATCAAGTCAATTGTTATGAAAAGACGCAGCCGGTTAATGCAATCCCAGAGATAGGGAAGTGGAAAATTGGCCGTTTCAACTAAGTGTGCGCAATACAACCTGCTAAAAGTGACATCTATCATAAGTTGTGCTAATGGATATGAATATTATTATTGAGGATGCGGCCTGTAATAACTGCAAAAATGTAAAAACTAGCTGTCGGTAATTAAAAGAGGATTTATATTACCAAGCACTTTCCAATATCCAAATCTCGTACGGTAATCGGCAGAATCAGATCTATTCATGCTACAAATGGCTTAAAAAAATGAAATTCTATCCTATGTATCCTATGTCTTGTACCGACACAGCTAGCTAAAAAGGTCTAAGTACTCTAATGAGTCTCCCCTCGATATTCGTTTCATATACACCCAAAGGCAGCTTTTGTTTAAAAAGAAATGGCTCTTAAGCCAGCTTAAGCCTAGTGTAGTAAAAAAGTGTTTCACCAGAATGGCCTTATCAGATAGAAAGGAAGTCTAACATAAGAATCTAGTTCTACTCAAGTAACACTCAAGCTATGTTATCAACATACATACATATATCCTGAAAGTGGTTGGCATCATCTTACTAAGACGAGAAGACGGGTTCAGGATTGGACAGCATTAGTTCCGGACTAGAAAACATCTTATAAAATGAACTGTAGTGCTAAAAATTATTCAACTAAGCTCTAACTTGAATTATTAAAAAAGGTTAATGTGTAAGCCCTTTGTAAAGAAGTGCCAAGCTACTTTCCATCACATCAAGGAGGAAGCTCGCTATCATATCGGCAGAATCGATATTGGTATTGCAGAGTCCAATAATGCAATACACATTGAAGTTTGTCACATTAGTCAGGAGTACCACCTAATTCTTGATCGGTTAATCAGTCAAATTGAGAAAGTTAATTCCTAGAGCTCGTTAAAGAATTATTAAAATTATTTCACTATTCCTGGTTTCGTCTCCAGCTTTTGACAAAGTCGTTAAAATTATTTGTCCTCGATTAAACTAAAACCTTTTCTATGGACCCTAGTTGTTCACGAAAAAGAGAAGAAATAAAAGCTACTACATACGCGGATGACGTAGTTCTTGTGGCCACAGGCAAGTTTATCCCCTCTATCACTGAAATTCCAAACTATGGACTCAGAATCCTTGGAGAATGGGCCAAGATTTTTGGTTGGGAATCAACTCGCACAAAAACGAGCTTACTCTATTCACACATAAAAAGATAATGCCGCAATTTGACCTTCCTTCTTTAGATGCGACAACCCTCCTACAAAAGTGCTAAATGCCTAAGTATCGTACTAGATAGTAAACTGAGTTGGAAGCTCAATGTCGAAAAGCGTGTAAAGAAAGCAACGACCGTCTTCTACGCTTGCAACCGTATATTTGAGAGAAAACGAAGACCTAACCCCAAGCCTATCCTATGGATATATTCGGCTATCGTCAAACTCATCTTAACCTATGGTGGCCTACTATGGTGGCAATCCACAAATAAAATTAGCAACTTTAAGTTGGATTGTATGTATACGCACGACTCATGCCATGAGAACGATGCCAAGAGCGGGTCTGGAAACTTTACTTGGCCTTTTATCCCTAGATCTACACATGCATATACAAGATTGAGTCAACTTATTGCGTGAAAACCAAACCAGAAGGACCAGGCCTCAATGTTAACAAGCGAACTGGGTTCATGCTCCACTTCGGACTCTATAATACCACGTCACGACTTTGAAACACCATTCACCTTTATTTTTCCAAGGAACCAAATGGTACAAGCCTCATTATCCATTTTCACCGATGGATCAAACATGGAGAAAGGATGTTCACGTCGCCTGCTGGCCTACAACAGTGTCTTGCAGGCTGAGATATTGGCTATAGCAGAAGCATCCAAACTTGAGGCAATAAAGACAATATCATAGAGGATATTACTATATCTGTTGATAACCAGTCTGCAATTGAGACCATAGCGGCAGTAGAGATCAAACCGACCTTTGCAAAGCACTTTTGTGAAAACCTTAAGGTTCTGTGCGTTCAGCATAAGGTAACGCTATACTGGGTCTCTGGCCACAAAGGAGTCGCAGGCTATTATCATGCAGACGAGCATGATCAAAAAAGATCCTCACTTAAATGAGAACTGATACACCAAAGCATCAAACCTCCACACTGCACTCTGAGAATACAAGTAGAGCGAACGATACAAATAAGGGGTGATTCATCGTGAGGTTTGATTTATAATGTAAAATAAAACACATAAATTTGAAAGTGAACTTAAAATTTTTTTTATCGGTTAAGAGAACAATTCATAGCATTTACGTCGACGCATTTAATGGACTACGTCTGAGGTGGTCCATTTGGAAGGTCCAAATGGAAAAAAAACGGAAAAACCTTTGAACCTACAAAACCCCAAGACAATTATAGCCGGAACTCGGCAAATCCAAAACAAGTAAGATTCCGTTGAAAAGAAGAGCTGAACTATCTACGCTTGTTAGATTACTCATAGGGCATAATCTTCTGAAGCCGCACGCAATAGGTCTTCGCCTTACCTACGAGTACCTCTGCAGGGGCTACAGGGACAGAGGTTACCCTCTACTGTGTGCCACTGTCCCAGCCTCAGAAATTTGAGGCCAAGGACTTTAGGAAACTATTATTTGCATACCTTGCAAAACAATCTGCTGCTTCACTTACATTACCTTTCAGATGCAAAATAATGATTTAGACCCGCTCAGACACTAAACAAAAACCAACGCACGACGGAAAGCAGAAACCACAACTTTAAACCTTCTACACAGACTTAAGTGTGATGAAGTATAGAATGGACTCGGTTCCAGATACCTTACCAGCCCACTCACATAACCTAACCTAATCTAAACTAAAACATCTCATGGGTTTTAAGATATCACTACGATACACGCGCCTTTCCCTTAAATGTTAAACTTCACATTCCTCACACTTTCTCAAATACTCCAACCGAAGTAAAGAATTTAAAACCTAATTCCCGAGACACTCATAACCGAAACCCTGGATGCATTTATAGAAATTCCAATTATCGATTTTTTCATCGAACTTGCATTCTATAGCCAACTTCCCTTAAGAGACCATCCACAGAGCTAAATTCCTTCATCCTAAATAAGAGTTTTCAAATTGTTTACAACCACGTTACGAGTTTTCCCCCCAAAAAATCCCCAAAGTGGTTGTGACATGTCGGGTTGGCACTGACTTTCTCGTCAAACCGAAACAGAACAAAAACAGCAAAGGGGATATGTCCTGGTAAGCACTCGTCAAAATAGGATATTCTTACGAATAGAGTCTATTTTAGAAGGAATTTATTCTTTATTATTATTTTTTTTTTTTTCTTTTCAGTTCCCTAGTACCGCTCCCACAAGATTGCCATAGCACATCTGAAATTTTCAATTCTCAACTCGTACATTAATGGTGAGCTGTGATCCTAAGAGACCTAACCCCAAGCCTATCCTATGGATATATTCGGCTATCGTCAAACTCATCTTAACCTATGGTGGCCTACTATGGTGGCAATCCACAAATAAAATTAGCAACTTTAAGTTGGATTGTATGTATACGCACGACTCATGCCATGAGAACGATGCCAAGAGCGGGTCTGGAAACTTTACTTGGCCTTTTATCCCTAGATCTACACATGCATATACAAGATTGAGTCAACTTATTGCGTGAAAACCAAACCAGAAGGACCAGGCCTCAATGTTAACAAGCGAACTGGGTTCATGCTCCACTTCGGACTCTATAATACCACGTCACGACTTTGAAACACCATTCACCTTTATTTTTCCAAGGAACCAAATGGTACAAGCCTCATTATCCATTTTCACCGATGGATCAAACATGGAGAAAGGATGTTCACGTCGCCTGCTGGCCTACAACAGTGTCTTGCGGGCTGAGATATTGGCTATAGCAGAAGCAGCGGCAGTCGAGATCAAATCGACCTTTGTGAAGCACTTTTGGGAAGACCTTAAAGTTCTGTGCGTTCAGCATAAGGTAACGCTATACTGGGTCCCTGGCCACAGGCTATTATCATGCAGACGAGCATGATCAAAAAAGATCCTCACTTAAATGAGAACTGATACACCAAAGCATCAAACCTCCACACTGCACTCTGAGAATACAAGTAGAGCGAACGATACAAATAAGGGGTGATTCATCGTGAGATTTGATTTATAATGTAAAATAATACACATAAATTTGAAAGTAAACTTAAAATTTTTTTATCGGTTAAGAGAACAATTCATAGCATTTACGTCGACGCATTTAATGGACTACGTCTGAGGTGGTCCATTTGAAAGGTCCAAATGGAAAAAAAAAGGAAAAACCTTTGAACCTACAAAACCCCAAGACAATTATAGCCGGAACTCGGCAAATCCAAAACAAGTAAGATTCCGTTGAAAAGAAGAGCTGAACTATCTACGCTTGTTAGATTACTCATAGGGCATAATCTTCTGAAGCCGCACGCAATAGGTCTTCGCCTTACCTACGAGTACCTCTGCAGGGGCTACAGGGACAGAGGTTACCCTCTACTGTGTGCCACTGTCCCAGCCTCAGAAATTTGAGGCCAAGGACTTTAGGAAACTATTACTTGCATACCTTGCAAAACAATCTGCTGCTTCACTTACATTACCTTTCAGATGCAAAATAATGATTTAGACCCGCTCAGACACTAAACAAAAACCAACGCACGACGGAAAGCAGAAACCACAACTTTAAACCTTCTACACAGACTTAAGTGTGATGAAGTATAGAATGGACTCGGTTCCAGATACCTTACCAGCCCACTCACATAACCTAACCTAATCTAAACTAAAACATCTCATGGGTTTTAAGATATCACTACGTTACACGCGCCTTTCCCTTAAATGTTAAACTTCACATTCCTCACACTTTCTCAAATACTCCAACCGAAGTAAAGAATTTAAAACATAATTCCCGAGACACTCATAACCGAAACCCTGGATGCATTTATAGAAATTCCAATTATCGATTTTTTCATCGAACTTGCATTCTATAGCCAACTTCCCTTAAGAGACCATCCACAGAGCTAAATTCCTTCATCCTAAATAAGAGTTTTCAAATTGTTTACAACCACGTTACGAGTTTTCCCCCCAAAAAATCCCCAAAGTGGTTGTGACATGTCGGGTTGGCACTGACTTTCTCGTCAAACCGAAACAGAACAAAAACAGCAAAGGGGATATGTCCTGGTAAGCACTCGTCAAAATAGGATATTCTTACGAATAGAGTCTATTTTAGAAGGAATTTATTCTTTATTATTATTTTTTTTTTTTTCTTTTCAGTTCCCTAGTACCGCTCCCACAAGATTGCCATAGCACATCTGAAATTTTCAATTCTCAACTCGTACATTAATGGTGAGCTGTGATCCACAAAAAATAAAGACATTATCTCCTTGGCTTTGGATACTTGCAAAATAAAACACTTAAGTTGGTTTCCGGTGTGGTTTAGTTTGGTTTTGCATAACTTTTTCCAATGTGGCGTGTGTTTTCGAATCCTTGTCACTTTCCATAGATACTCATGCAACTCATAGATAGCACAAAGTTCTAATTGGGAAAACATTTAAGGTTTCAACTTTCGAATATCTCTCAACTATGAGAAACTCAACTATATACACATGCTTTGCACATGATGTTATGGAGCGCGTTTTCCACATATTTTCGAATGCAATGAAGAGAAAAGTTCTGAAAATTGACTTGTATGCGCTCGTATTTACAAACACAAATACCAATTTGAGTACGAGTACGAGCAGCACGCTGCAGGAGATGATGGTGGATAGCCAAGACCATCACATCTCCCTGGGAGGTCCGGATTTCGAATTGGAAATGATCTCCATTCTGTTGCCTTTGACATTAACTATCTCGAAATGAAATTGTGCCCTCGAAATTATGAGTTTATGCAGGATATTGTCCTGGACGCATCAGAATTTTCTGCTTTGTTTTCTTGTTCGTGGGGATTGTACTATGATTATGGATTGTGAAAGGGATACCAAAACTGAGAATTATTAGAACTCGCATGCTTACTCAATGTCCGGTGGTGATTATAATCAAAGGACATGCTCCTATAACGAGAACTTGCTAATGCTATCACTGTCGGATTAGAGTTTTTGGTTAATTCGACATAAGTTGCCAGCAGCGAAACAAACTTTGAGAGGACTATGATCTAATGTGGAATTTTTTTATGTGAGTAAGCGAAAGCAAATGGTTTACAAAGGCAAGCACGGGTGATAGATGCAATATTTGTACTGGAACCAAAGGAATGATTAACATTCTTGGCTTTTGCGTCAGCCAAAACGGTGGCCACACAGCAAAGTCCAAGAGGAGTCCTCAGAGCCGTATGCGTATATTCTTGTGAACTAAATGTGGGTATTTTGGTGGATCTACAGACCATTGACTTAGGTTGTTAAAGAGCTTGGAATAGAATTCATTTATGTATGATAAAGTACAAGAATTTGGAACCCTTATTAAAAGAAAGAGATAAGCCTAGATATGACATGCGATACCGAGCATGTATCAAACATCCTGAGGAGCGATATTCAAAACTTAACAATGCAAAGGCTTAACGAAAAATGAGGAAGAAAATCACAAAAATCAAATTGAAGCCTTAGGAAGAATGGAATAATTTAGCCTACCATCGCTCCATTAAATAGCAGTACCAAGAGTCGTATGCAGAACCAGACGGCAACATGAACTGTGACATACGATTATCTACATACACCGGTCGACACGTAGCCGATTTAGATGGGATCGATAAGTTAAGGACCCCTAGATCTAAGAAAAAACTCTCACAGCCAAACAGTGAGGAAACTATTGAGCCGCCGCTGACTGATAAATAGAAGGTGCAATTTGTGAGCCAGCTTCAGGAGAGCCCTCACACAGTACAGAGCGACAAAAGATACAAAATAGAGTCGGTATAGAAACAATATCGATATCAAGGCGCCACGACTTTTAATTGGGGTAGTAATCATCATTTGATTTTTGGTATCTTCCAATGCAGGAAATTGGAAGTTTGGTCAACCCCTGTTACTAGTCAGTTTCAGCAAACAGCACTCGGCTGATTTCATAAAAATAACGTCCCCAAAAGTGACAAACCAATGGGGTCTATAATAAGTTAGCAGTTGCACAAAGAGGTGAGACATGAATTCAGGGAAAGATTGACGATACTAAGGATATCTTGATGCTCAGAGCGGTTCAGAATCCAGATATTTGGAAAACCATTAACGACTCAAGCGCACCCAGTCGGTTCACATTATAACTAATAAAAATCAGACGTGTCATTCCCTGATTAAGAGGATGTCAACAATACTCTCGTAGAATGTCAACGATGATGCTTCTTCACCACTCAAAATTTGTCACTGCCAACTTAATAATCCGTCTACAGATAGATGGAGAAGACATTGTTTTTTTACAAGCCATGAGATACAAAAAGGGAATTGCATAACTGACAACGACGAGTTCACAAGAGGTAAAGACAGAGCGTGTATCCTAGCAGCGATATCCTTCTTCTTCCTTATTTCAGTAATGAGTTTATGTGGAGGAGTTTGGCACGTGAGAAATTGAGCTCTCGGGATTGCTGCTGTGTACGCGATTCGGGATGTGGTACGTGTTAATGCGCATCATATTGCCTATGGAACAATATAGAACGAAATCAACAATAAAGATGATTTTCTTTTGACTATCCGAAGCAAACAAACCCTATAAGATAAATTCAGAAATTTATAGCAAGTTTATTTGATCAGGTACTTAATCAGATACTGACCATTGGGAGGGCCATATAAAACGATAAACCTATATATAAAGAGCGTGCAAAATCTTCAATAAAACCTCCCGAGTAATGCCCTAAGCATGACGCTGAAATCGTCATCTTTGGTTGCACAATCGGAAAACATCATCTACATGAAGCAACAAGTCTAAATGGGCTTAGTCTGATTGATTTTGCTTACAGGTTCACAAAGCGTTAGCAGAAAAGAACCAGAGCGGCCTGAGGACTCTACGAGCAAATGAAAATAGAAGAAGATCGGCTTATTCGTTGAAAAAAGTAAGACCAAGAGTAACGAGCGTTTGAGGAAATGAAGGATAACTACTTTAGGAACAACATTCAAAAGTGTGTCAAGACACAACCAGAAACCAGAATGAGCAGTCGGTGCAGAAAATATAAAAAAAAAAACATTTCCGTAGGTGTTTAAGCGGTATTATGGTGGGTCAAGGCCTAGCTGGCGCGACAGCCCGGTGTGGGCCAAGGCCTAACTTCTCGGATTCATTTGCGTTTTTCACTTTGTGAATTTTTTACGCTCCTGAGCAAAGCCTACTGTATATTACTTGCTTCGAACGGCTCTCCTGAGAAGCTTTTTCAGTATGAAAGGATGATAACGATTTTTGAAAAATTTGCTGTTGTGCTCCTACCAGGATTCGAACCCAAGTATGTAGCGTAACAGCCAGTGAGTCAACCATCACCACCACCGCATCAGACAGAACACGGACGATAAAAGCCGAGATTTCACTCTTTTCAGCCAAATAAAGTACGGAAAGGTTTGCTTGTATCTAAACTTAAATAGAGTAATGCTGTCGGACCGAACAGATCACCTGCCGAGCAGATGTATGTAGCAGAAGACGACTTGTTAGACTCATTTCCAAGATTCGATGGGAAGAAAGTTTTCAATAACATTCCGCACGAGATCTTGTCTGCCGTATTTCATAAACGAAAAGAACCATTTTTCAACAGTCTCACTGACCCCTATCAGTGAGGTTTTAGGACACATAAACCCAAAACTGACCAAATTCTCGACTTCGACTTCGATTTCTACGCAGAAGCACGACACTGTAGAGTTAGACATTGCCTTAGGTAGCTTGAACAAGTGGAAGAGAACATCAATCAACTGGGAGTACGTAATGAAAACAGTTAACTTAATACCGCTCTAAGTCAGGTCAACCCCTGACTGTAGTTTTATCTAAGTAAGTAAGGATAAAAAAATCTTGGTGTGATATTCAACCTGCGCCTTACATAAGCACACTCTATCACATACACGATTTCAAAGGGAACACCTTTAAATCAGACAGGAACCTACCTTCTTGCTCAAATAAGTAAGGTTTGTGAGGACTTAATTGTTGTCCAGTCTTTTTCATACTTTTCCAGGGACTTAAAATAACTCCTTCAACGAAAAATTCGATGTCCGTAATCCAAAATTCAAAGTTAGTTGCGGCATAGAACTCTATATCGATAAAACTTGTAAGCATGAGTAATTTTCAAACAAAATTGAAACAATACCTGAGCGCACATAGTACTTACAGGAAGTTATAAGAACTTTTGAAGAACAAGAAGAAAGAACAGAAGAAACCATGATGTACGCCTTACGCTATCAACTTCAAGTACGAAAACAAAAGTTAATGAGCTTAGCGAGTTTTCGGGAAGAGATCTGAATTTAAATATAAAAATTCTTCTCTTCACGTTATTGGAAAAAAGTTCAACTACAGAAAAATCGAACTCATAGGCGCCAATATTTCTACAACTGGGTATAAGCCTATACCCAATCCTCAGCCTATTAATCTCCTTTGATCTAGAGTAAATTCCGAGGAAAGAAACTCTTTTGGCCATACCTAATGCGGAAATAAAAAAGCTTATATAACTCTGTCTGCAAATATGTAGATTGGTAACCATAGACTAACACCTTTAAACATTCCATAAATCCGTGTCGAATTTTGGCAGGTAATTTGGGTAAAATCTTAGCTTCTCCCTCTACCATCCAGATTGTTCATAACGATATCCGGAAGATTGCTTGACATTTAAGGCGTTGTACACTTCATTCGCTTGTTTGCATTACAAATTTCATGTCCGCCTACAGAGTACACAATAATATTTTCAACAGAGTCCTACACCTCCAGGAAAGTCCTTGTGTATCTTTTCAATAAAACAAAACCTCACTCCACCTTTGGCATACATTTCCCAGCTTAAACAAACAAACAGGTCTGGAATCCATGAAAATGTAATTTACTGCCAAACTAGGTAGTGATTCTTGTACTTGTCCCTTTTAATTGGCAAAGGCTCTTTAAAAATTCAAAAATTTGGGAACCGTTCTTACCATGTATAATACCTCAATCTATCTCAAACCCCAAAAAGCAAGCAGAAATTAATTGTATCTGAACAACTGACCTCAGGAATAAGTTTTAAAATTTTTATGAGAACCCACAGATAACAATCTTAGTGCTACTCGAAACGCCATCTTCCATCGACTACTCGCCAACCGACTGGCAACGAGGATTATTAAATTAAATGACCCTTTTGCTCATAAATGAAATACTTGCGACCAAGAGTCCTGCCGTAGAGCCGGAGCATGAGGCAGACGTACCATCTACTGAATTTCATGGCCAATTAAAGGAAGGGGAAAAAAACTACCGCATCGCGTAAGGATACGTAACCGAAGAAGCCAACAGCGAAATAAACAAACTGTAAACAATGATAAGTAGGTATCTTAGCTGTGGTATCGGCAACTGTGGTGTCAGCTGGTCGGCCGTCAACAACACTAAATGACTTAATGGCAACGACAGCGGACGGGGCTACGCTGACTATCGTCGTTACTTCAAAGGCATGACAAGTCAGCTGCACAAAAAAAAAAATTCACCTCAACTAAGTGCCATACCGGATTTGGATTACGTTCCTAAGGACATTCCCAGAATGCGGATGTATTGAAGGCTTCTCAGACTTGAGATTAAATCATTCTCAGTTTTGTTTTCCATTTTCTTGTTTACTCAATTTCAGAGAACTCTCTGTGCTCATTATATATATAAAAAGAAGATTAACTGCAAAACAAGGACCAACAAAATAAACCGAGACAAAGTATCCATTTGTTAACGAGTACAACGAGAAGAAGTTTTTAATTTCACGGAAGTGCCAGATAAAAATTTGTCCGGCTACGGCAACGACAAAAACAATGACAAAAAGCGAATGCACACTCAAAACAAACCCAAGTAACTAAAACCAGAACCAGATCAAGAAGCGAAAACGAAAACAGAGTCAGCAGAAGGCAAGGGATCTGTTAATTGGCTGTGGTAAGAGATTTACATTTTGATTTGCTGGAAATAAGATTTCCATCTAGCGGAATTCAAGTCAATTTAATGGATTTTTCGTGTCTCAATTTACAAGTTAAATTGCTTGTAATTGAGCTGTCGAAATTGGACGATTTAACAGTCGTCGTCCCAACTTTAACACTAATGTCGATTGTAGTTTGATGGTGTTTTGTCTAAGGGTAATGCTATAAGTTCAACTTGTTGTAGATGGAGTAGCGATTTCGTGTTCTTAACATAAGTGGGACAAATTTATTGGATAAGTTTTATTGGGATCTTAAAGAAATCAGGGAGCCCGAGTAATGAAGAAGTAAGTTAACACCTGTCGAAGTGGTTTCCTCAGTAAAACAAAAAACTTTTGGTTGAAACGAGCGAGACTTTATTTCTTAAAAAACAAGTAAAAATCTGAAGTCTTGTATCTATAAGAGAACAAAGTTCCTCTATTTCAT
Source organism: Volucella inanis (assembly GCA_907269105.1). NCBI lineage: Eukaryota > Metazoa > Arthropoda > Insecta > Diptera > Syrphidae > Volucella > Volucella inanis. The sequence goes on along the minus strand of OU026156.1, from coordinate 36,328,898 downwards.
AACTCATCTTCATTAATCACATTGTTCACAATGAATCAGAAGCACTCTTTCGTATTCCGTATGCAAGAACTTTCTGCATGACCAAAGTTGCCAATCCACAAAAAATCTTTACTTTCTTTGCCTCACGTCCGAACATCTAATCCCTTCGGTGCCAGTAGAACGTCATTCACGTTTAATTTGTTTTCACTGTTAAAATGGAACCCTTGATTGCTTGATTGGAACTAAAGGATGGAAACATAGTGGTTTTGTGTTGTACGATTAAGATAGGCACGTAGCGTTAAGTTACAGCCTTACGTAGCATAAGCTGCAAGTATGCAAGTGAAGGTTTTATCACCACAATATCTACAATGGAACATGTTGCAACGGTCGACGCAAGGTATTCGGTATTTTTTTCGTTTCTCTCAAGATTTGTCGAGCTCCTCAAAAAGGCATAGGAGGGATAAATATCTTTTCCCCAGAGTCATTTATTTACTAGGTGGAGTGAAAAGTAACATCCTTGACCGCCAGAATGCGCTGCTTCTACAAAAAAGGATATGGTGCCTTGAAGTCCGTTCATATTTCGGCAGACATGCCAAATTTTAGTGCGATACTGTCTTCAGTTTTGTTTTGACAGCTGATTGTTGTTGACGTGTTTGGCATCATATTGAGTATGGACAAAAAATATTTTCGTTCTCTCATAAAACATTATTTTTTGAGAGGCAAAACGGCCAAGGAAACAAAAGAAAAGTTGGATAAATATTATGGGGCTAATGTTCCGTCAGATTACACTGCCAAATATTGGTTTCGAGAGTTTCGTGGTGGTCGCAACTCCACTACCGATCAAAGCCGCAGCGGTAGGCCTTCCGATGCGGTTACAGAGGATAATGTCAAAAAAATACATGAAACGGTGTTGGCTGACCGGAAAGTGAAGGTGTGCGAGCTAGCAGATACCACAAAGATTAGTACTGAGCGCACACGCCATATTTTGGGCAATATTCTGCATATGAAAAAGTAATACTGCCGCTGGGTGCCGCGCATACTCACTCCTGGCCAAAAACACGAACCCAAAACACTTCGAAAGAGTATTTGGACTTGCTGATGCGGAATCGGGCAGACTTTTGGCGTCGATTGGTAACTGTTCAAAACCAAACAACAGAATGAGTGCCCAGAACTGAAGCCGGTACGAGTGCTCCGAAGCGGCCGAGGGAAGCTCAATGGGTCGGAAAGGTTACGGCGTCAGTTTTATGGGATTGTCATGGCATACTATTCGTGCATTATTGGAGCGATTGAAGGCCGAAATCCCTGCAAAACGGCCTCACATGAAGCGAAAAAAGTTTTATTTTTTCAAGACAATGCACCGGCGCACAAGAGCATCGCAACCATGGCTAAAATCAATTACTTACGGCTCCAATTGCTGCCGCATCCACCGTATTCACCCGATTTGGCTCCCTTTGGACTATAATCTCTTCCCAAACCTCAATAAAAAATTCAGCTCACGCAAGAAAATCATACGGAGGAAATACGGAGGAGTATTTTGCAGACCTTCCCCACCTAGTACGCTTAGAAACAGGAAATAGTTTGGGAACTATGATATGTAAATCTAGAGAATATGGCAAATGAGGAAGCAATTCATAGCTCAATTAATGGAATTTCACCATGGTAATGTGTGCATTCGTGCATTGTCTTCAAGTTATTTCTTAAAATTGTCTTCAAACTATACAAATAGGCTGTCATAAAGGTCGCCATGTCTTTTTTGGCGGACAGACCTAACTTGGCTTTCTTCGGACCCTATTCGGCCAGACAAACACACTATATCGACTGCTATTAGATGTTCGGTGACGCGGTTTCAATGGCTTTCCCGTACAAAATTGATGAAGCGGCTTGGACAACTGTCGCTTGACAGTTACAACGCGGATTCATCTTCATAGACTTGAGCCACTTCCTAGTTCCTTCAAAAGTTTGTTTTCAAATATATTATGGGCAGTGGAAACGAAGAGAAACACAAATAGAGACCTGCTAAACCAGTAAAGGTGGTAGAAAGTTACGTATAAAAAAAACAAGACCCGAAACTGTTAAGATGAACAAGGTCAAAGTTAATGCTGAGCTGAAGATTTTGAAAAACCTCTTCTACAGACTGCTGAACAGCGGAGACAAAACAAATACCAGTGAGGGGAGAACGTGTCATGCAACTCTTATAATTAAAGCCAAGACTGTCGTTCGTCCGACCAAAATAAAGTCAGGATTGCAATCTCTAAACAAGGCTGTTGTACCATATGGCCTTGATGCGGAGCAAATTTAGGCATCAGAAATTGACTTTTAGAGAGAATACGATACATTAACATATTTGCAACATTTGGTCGGAGTATGCTTAATGAATCTCCGATCGATCCATTAATTAGTAGTCTATTTGAACCGAGCCAACTATAAACGAATTAGTCACCTAACAAGATCTGGTCCTTAAGCTACTTGTCAACGATATGACTTGCCTCTATCAATGCAATGCAAGACCTGGTTAGCCCACAATTGATCAAATATTCACATCATGCCTGATCCTGGAGAAACCCAAAGAATTCCAGATAAATACACACCGTCTGCGCCAAAGCCGCGTTGTGACAGCTATACAGACCCATGTCTAGTTTTGAAATCCCTATTCATCGTTTTAGCGAGAAATTTGATATCGAAAAACGATTTAGACAAGGTGATGGATTCTACTGTGACTTCTTCTTAAATAATCAATGTGAAAGTCTAAACAAGTTTTTAAAAGACTGTGCAATGTTAACGAGAGTGACATCATTGTCAAAACACTGGGAGCTATGGGTTTCCATCAAGACAAAAGCAGAAAAGTAAGCTTAGCTGGAAGTAAGTACAAAAGAAATGCTGTCAACAAGAAGGGGCGCACAACAAATCGGGCAGAGTAGATAGCTGTTGGCTTGAGATTATTAGGAATTTTGTCTTACTTACTTACTTACTTAGGTGGGTGGCGCTACAATTTGGGGTGAACCTAGGCCTCAACCAACAAGTCCGGTCTTTAACTGTTTACCTCCAGTTGCACATTCCAAGTCGGTTGGGGTCCCCTTCTACTTGTGCGCGCTAAGGCTATTTAAAAGTTCTTGATTGAGCTGGACATTGAGGAATTTATTAGCCAATGGATAGTATCTATGCTTAAAACAAGAATTATCCAGACAACAATAGAAAACAGTCACTAGACCACATACACTCTTATAGGTACACCACAGGGTGGCGTTATTTCACCTCTACTCTGACTATGGGTTATAAACAAAATTCTTGCAAGAAGAGAAGAGATCAAATTGATCGCATATGCGGATGACGTGGTGATACCACAATAGAATCATGGAAGTTTCTTTCCGTTGAAAGATGAAGGCTGCTCCGATCAGGAACTGAACTGATGCTTTTCACTATCAAAATCAAAATGCCTAATTTAATCTTTACATATCTTAATGGTCAACAGTTCACACTATCTTTTAGCGCTAAGTACACGGGTCAATACTAATGGGACCTGCTTAAAGCAATGGTTGCAACCTCTCGAAATTAAAAAGGCTCCGGAAAACAGCCGGTATAAGCATAACGAATGGCTTTACTGTACTCCTACATTTTTTGCCACTCGACATCGGGCTGGACTGCACGGCCTAACGGCCACAGCAACATCCTCTACTCGTTTCCAAATGACATGGTCAGGTTTTTAACTGATTCTACATCTCACCCAAACTAAACCTTAAGAAAAACTTCCACGTAGGATTCCCAGATTCCCAAAGCCCAGTGAAAGAAAGACTAAGCAGAAAAGGACATCGGCATGGTCATCTACACCGACGGATCGAAGATGAACTGTCTACTCAGAATTACTGAAAATATCAGTATCATACCGCTTGCTGAATTTTGCTAGCGTCTTCTAGACGAAACTACTGGTAATACGAGAAGTGTGCACGCAATTCGAGTGTGATACAATGCACAAACAAAGCATTGCTATCCTCCGAGTCATACTTGCCTGTGTTCCAATGCACAACGACATAAAATGAAACGAACCTGCAAATTCGTTACAGGTCACAGGACAAATACATTTACAATTTCTGCAGGAGGTCAACCTTCAATGGAGGGGGTTAAATAACTGCGCCATATCAAAGATGATATGGTCGACCTACATCAACAATAAAATCAAAGACCTACGAAACTGAACCCGCCCAGAATCACGGTGACAATCATGAGGCACTGAAATCCCATCCCATGCCGCAGTTGCGAAAACGAAAATAGAAAGAAAACTCTTATTCATTTCCTCTGTAAATGTCCGGTGCTAACAAAAGCCGGCCTGCATGCATTAAACCGACCATTTTTCGAAGACCTTAACGACGTCTCTAGTAAAGGAATACTAGATCTAATCCGTTTTATTAACTCCAGAGGTTGAATCTAGGCACCGACTGTCTCACATCCTCAACAACATATCACTAGTGCTAATTGGGTTCATGGTGAACCACCACTTTTACCTTTCTGCCTGAACACGTTCCTTTTTACCTATTGGTAAAACTTCCGTACGTCATCCCTAGAGTAAAACCTCTTATTATCTTCTTCTGAAAAAGCCGATGTTCTTCTCGCCCCTTCAACTATCTTAAAGTGTGCAACTGGATGGAGTTAGCCAAAGACCGATTTTCAAATTTTAGCTCAGACAGCAAGAAATCGTTGTGGATTAATCAATATGATATTTTGAAGACCAGGATTGTTGTTAAAAGACTATTGTTTAAGAAAAGGAATTTTGAAACCAAAGCCGCGAAAGTTTAACTCTAGTGTATGTATAGTGGGTTAAGCTTTATTGGTGCAACAATTGAAAGTATTAAAATTCCATTACAACTTCGTGGAGAGAGTTGACTTTTTTAATTGCTACTTTACCTCTATAGCTGAATCTGTTCAGTCAAAACCTATCGTAGAAAGTTGTAAATATTATAAATGCACAGATCGTGAACGTTTCCAAAACAAATAGTTTTTTTTTTTTTTTATGGCCCATAATCGCTATTGAAGCAGTAAAAACGGTTGGCATATTAAAAAATTCGAATTCAAGTGGAATAAATGGCGTTTCTAACTAAATTTTAAAATACAATGCATGGTTTGAAGACGTACTAGCTTCTCTGATGCACTTAAGTGTGCAGATTCAGTACCACTATTTAAAACAGATGATTTTACGTCATTTAGAACTTCCGGCCTAAAGCACTTCTTCTTTCAGAGTCTAAAATCCTTTCGAGAGTTATAAAAAATAGGGTTTTTAACTTTTTTTAATTCCGTTCAACTTGTATTTTAAACAGCCAAAAGAAATTAAAAAAGCTGGTTTTAGGGGCTTAGTGACTCAAATCCCACCTGAAGAATAGATCTCAAAGGGTGTAAACAACGACGGAACCAGGAGTGAAAATGAATTTATTAAAATGGGAGTACCACACGGTTCGGATTTAGGACCAATCCTATTTGTAATTTACATAAATTCTTTGTTTGGACTGAATTTTAATTGAGAGCTAACGGTTTTTTCTGACCACGCAGGATTTATTTATGGCTCTGAAAGTTTTCTAGATCTTAAAGAAAACACACTCATAAACTTAGATCTGAGCCTCTTGGTTTACTAAGCATAATTTGATTACACGAGTAAGGTCCGAAACCAGACTTATGTTTTTCAGTTTGCCTACCCAAATTTCAGTTTCAGCTACTGAATATGGCGAATACATATTGAATTCAGCTATGTAGAAAACCTCTTAATAGTATTGGGTCTATAACTTAGTTGGTAAGCGATGGCGTAACTTGTATTATTCCATTAGAACATGCGTTGGAAAGCTACTGTCATTGTACGTCATTTTAGTATATATCATTCATTTGAAGCGTAAACAACAATTTTTTTTCAGTCAAAAATGTCGAACTTTGTGCCTGAAAAAGTGTTTTTGCGGGGAGTTCTTCTTCATTACTTTAATATGAAGAAAACTGCTGCCGAAAGTCATCGTTTTTTGGTGGAAGTTTATGGTGAACATGCGTTAGTTGAGCGAACGTGACAAAAGTGGTTTGCTTTTAAATCGTGGTGATTTTGGCTTGGAAGACAATGAACGTCGTGGGCAGCCAAGATGAAGAACTGGAAGCATTACTCTATGAAGATTGTTGCTAAACACAAGAAGAGCTCGCAGAATCTTTGGGTATCACTCAAGCAGCCATTTCAAAACGTTTAAGAGCAGCTGGATATATTCAAAAGCAAGGAAATTGGGTTCCACATGAACTCAAGCCGAGAGACGTCGAAAGGCGGTTTTGCTTGTGCGAAATGCTGCTGGAACGCCACGAAAGGAAGTCATTTTTGCATCGGATTGTTACTATTGATGAAAAATGGATCCATTACGATAACCCCAAGAGCAAAAAATCATATGTGAAACCCGGGCAACCAGCCAAATCAACGGCAAAGCCGAATATCTATGGCGCGAAGGTAATGCTCTGTATTTGGTGGGATCAGATGGATGTGCTGTATTATGAGCTGCTAAAACCGGGTGAAACCAACAATGGACAATGCTACCGAACACAATTAATCCGTTTGAAGAGAGCAGTAGTTAAAAAACGCCCGGAATATGCGACCAGACACGAGGCAATCATTTTCCATCATGACAACGCTCGGCCCCACGTTGCTATTTCGGTTTAGAACTATTTGGAAAACAGTGGATGGGAAGTCTTACCCCACCCGCCTTATAGCCCAGACCTTGCCCTTTCTGACTACCATTTGTTCCGGTCGATGCAGAACGCCCTCACTGAAATACGGTTCACATCAGAGCAGAATATCAAAAATTGGCTTGATTCATTCTTAGCTGTCAAGTCGGCGCAGTTCTTTTGGGATGGGATCCACAAATTGCCAGAAAGATGGGAAAAAGTCATAGCTTCAGATGGGCAATACTTTAAATAATACAATTGTACATGTTTTTCTTAAATAAACGCTCAAATTTTGAAGAAAAAAAAACCGCACGAATTAAAATATATACCCAATATAAAATTAGTTAATCTATTTTAAAGATATATGGTATGTAATAGTAATCAGATCTACCATATTCTTAAAAATGTTATTTTAAATAATTTATTTTTTTTGTTTCCTTTTATAAATGGTTTTATTTGTCCATGATAGCTTCATAGGTAGGTTACTTATTTTTTTCGATTTATTAGATGATTTATTTTTTCTCTAAACTTTTTTTTAAACATAATGTACAATTTTCGTGCTAAGGGTCACCTCACCTTAAATATGTTAAACAATAAGCTAATATCCTAATGAAGTAACATTCAAAACCATTTTTATTTAAAAAATATGAAATGTCACAAATATCTACTCGTATTTAAATTATAAACAATAATAAAAAGTTTATGACTACTGTCACTCATAACCAGAAAGTTTTTGCGAGCAGATATATACACACTGTTTGAAGGATATTCTTACCGAATCGTATCTCAAAAAAATGCTCTTAATGAGAACGAACCAGTCACCTGTCAACGTCAAAATAAGACGAAGGAAGTGGCAGTAAATGGCGCACAATTTATATCGCAAGGTAAGTCCATAGCGAAATATGGAGTTCAGTGTAAATCACAGGCGCAATTCAGATGAATGGACTCTGAGAGACAGTGAAAAACTACTGAAACAAAACCAAAACGAAACGGAATACAGGCATATTTGTTTAGCATATACTAAGAGTGAAAACACAAACGTTTCATCAGCATCGTTATTGATATTCCTACGACAGTCTGGGTTTTAATTGTCTCAAGTTCGCACTTTAATCAACTGAAGATAGATTGTCTATGACGTCTTAAGCGCATAAATTAACCAATGACCCGAGACAGACCCAACAGATTGAAGTCGAAAATCACTGAAGCAGAACCTGAAACAATATACTCGTATGCTCTCCGTTCTATATTGAAGATTTCTATAGCTTTTAAGCCATCCTGCGGGCTATACGAGTACAAGCCAAATCATCCTGGCTTTATGGCAATACACAATCATCTTTATTTTGTATCTATTGTATTTATATCATTTATTACATTGCCTATATGCGTCTTATTGTTCACAAATAATTTTTTTTTTTTTTTTAAAGGGTTCCTTGTTGAGTCATATTTCAAAAGAAAAAAAAAACAAAAAGGATTATTTTCAGTAATGATAAAATAAATTCATGATTAAACCCAGTCAAACGATTTAAAAACGGTTTCGCATTATATGCTCAAACCGTATTTCGAAGACCGGTCGTTTTCATGAATTACAACCACAAAATGATCCCTTGGTTGCTGCCTGTCTGGATTTTATTATTTCATGTTTATCGAACCGCCAAAGGTGGAAATGGGACAAAAACAAACCTCTCACATCCTTTTAAGGTATCCTTGCAAACAAACAATCAACCATCTGTAGTTTTGTTTTGATAAAAAAAAAAAAACATTTTGAACATCCGCCAGTAATCAATAATTCATCTCGTTTGATGTGAATCGATTTATCCCAATTTGAAATTCGGAGAAGCGGAACATCTACACACTTCAAAAAAAAAATATTTATAGTATATCGATTTCAATTTATTGTAATGCACTCCTAATGCGATTCGTTTTCAATTCTCAAACAAATACAGACGATGACAACAATACACACTTCACTCCATGCATTCATCCATCCATCTATCCATCCGACTCCGCACTCGTATAATCGTATCATCCATCCATTCACTGTTTATGGGAACAAACGGCGATGAAATACTCATTGGTGCCCACTTTGTTTCACAAAAATTTTGATTGATGGAGTCTATAAGGCTTTACACAGTCCACCAACCCCGAACCTCCACCCCTAAGTCAAGAAAAAAACGAAAATATATTTCAATCAGAGAAAATTTATTGTTGGGTGGGTCATAAATCTGAATATCAATTTATGGTTACAATTTAATGCCCACCCAGTGGTCATATATTTCAGAAAAAAAAAAAAAACAAAAAAACAAAACACAGTCAGTACCTTTAGACGTCAGTGTTATCCGAGCTTAACTTCCTTCTCTTAGGAGGAACCCTATGCGCCATAAACAGACAAAGGATATGCATTTTCTGAGAGCAAAAAAAGGTGAACGCTACCGAATGGAAATGTGTGAAAAGTCTCTTCTTTTGTTGTCAAGTTAGTGTGGACGGTGATGTAAAAAATAGGGACAATATAATCCTGACCAAGGTATTCGGAATATAAAGTATACACAGGCCATACGCAGATAGAAGTCAAGAACATCATTTATTCCTACACAGAGCTGATGAAAATTGTATCTGCCTCAACGTGGGATCGTATCACTGGGGCGATGGGAGCTTAACAGATACGAGGAAGTTAGAAATGATTTTTTTTTTTTTTTTTTTTTTTTTTTTCAACTCCAACTCCTTTGCAACAGATAACGAGAATGCAAAGAAGTTTTATTCGTACCAGATGTAGGTATTTGTAGAGGTAAAATGTTTCCTTGTTAGCCATTCCCTTCTGGTAAACTCATAAGCAGAATAAAAGAAACATTTTCAAGTAATATTGTTGGGATTTGTAGAGGTAGATACTTATTTTTATACATCTTACCACTGCAGGTTGATCAAACATACAGATACTACAATATTTTCTTTACTCTTTTTGATATTGGAACTTCAAATGGGGAGGAATAGATTCTGTAAGAAGTGAATTTATGGGCAAAGGAGCAGTTGGTATTTGCATAAGTCAAGGAACAGGGTTCAAAGAACACTTATACACTTATGAATGGACATATGAACGTTAGCAATATGCAATATTAACGCGTATGAGCACATGTAGTAAATGTTTATTTCATGTTTCTATGTGACGATTCCTGTATCCATAAGAGTTGGAAATAAACATTTTTCAGTTTGTAATACAATGGCACTGAAAGATACAGAAGACATTAACCGATATAAATTCAGACCTTTCTCGAAAGTCTTTCCTGTGTTTCCAATACCAAAGTTAAAAGACCCTTGTTCACCCTTCATCCTTCACGATTTTAAATTCAGTCTAGTCAACTCGGATGGGATTCTGGTAAAAATCAACAACTCCTACATCTCTGGCACTTGAGAGTTTCTAAGAATCTGGTTCAAGATATTTTTGGAAAATACGACGTTAGCTGATATTTTCCCCGTGAACTAAGAGACTTCTTATCCTATCCTATTTCGGTATTCGAGAATTTTATAGAATCATAAAGAGAGTTTCAGACAGCATCTTAATACCCTTCCGGGACACACGCGGAATTATTTAGATAGGTTTCCTGCAGAGAAATTCTACCGGTGAGAGGAAGGTAGAAAAGATTATTCGCCACCTCCACGTAGTGAAAGGCTTCGCATCTGGAAATAATGAACTTCAGATATCACTGAATATTTCCAGGGATAGCAGAGGCCACTTTATTAATGGAAATAATATCTTCTAAAATATGCCGCAAAGTGAATAAGGCAAATGGCAAGTCGCCTTCACTCAAAAATCAAAACAAATGACAGTTTGATGGGCTCAGCTTGCCGCAACGTAATGCACTAAGTGGTTCGAAACGGATATCGGTATTGCAGTTACACTGGTATTGCTATAAATAACATGCAATTATAAACTGGTATTATAACTGATACTGATGCTCTAGCAAAAGACCTCCTCAAGTTGTAAAATTGTTTGAACTTGAGAAAGGGAGTTTAAACGTACAAGATTGACATCTTAGGACTGACTTAGACAAGAATTTGAGATGCTGGTAATTCTACAGGAACATTGTACTACTGTACAGTCAGGTAGACCAGCTAAAAGCTGTAAACCGATACAGACAGAGTATAGTAAGAAAGATCAACATTACACTGTGTTGTATTAAGCGTGCTTAGGGCAAGGAGTACTGCTTTTGTGGTCCACGAGTTGCCGACTATAATTTAACGCTTTATAGTAAAATCGTAGTAGCTACGACGAAACATCAACGCCAAGGAGACCAAAATAACAATAATATCTGGAGGCATACTGCTTGAGCACCTGACAAGAAAGAAGATTGCCAGGCCGCAATAGACCACATTGCAATTACCTGACGAAAAAGCAGATATCGAAATGGAGTAGTTTGTAGAGCTTGTAGCTTAAGTTCGCCTTCATTCATTGCAGTAAACCCGCCATTCTCTCAAATTTTCGACTCCCAACAATTGGAAAAACATCTGAGCAAATCTGATCTATGAACGACCACTACCATAAAGTTTTTCCGCAGGCTGTGTGTATCAGCATACATCAACGAGCGTATTTAACTCCGCTCAGTATTAAAGGGTTTGAACCTCAGGCCCGGTACAGTGGAAAAAAAATGTCAGGTACAGCGGAAAAACGTAGCGAGCGTAAGCACCTTAATGTTTTAGCTGAACAGATAGTAGCTCATTAAAACACAAAACTTCAAACAAAGTCCGATGAGAAACCCAGACTATGACTTGTTGATATCGGATAGAAATTAACTCATGGGATTATATGAATCAAAGATTAAATGAAAATTTTAAAATGATTAAAGCTCTGATCACGCAATGGCCTCCCTAGCGCTAGAAAAAATTGCAAAACGACTGGGGTTTTTGAGAAAATTAAGCCAGACATCTCTGGGGATTTCTTTAATCTGCGGCTGGATGAAGGTTAAAATTTAAAAAAGCATGACATTGGGCGATTGAAACACCAGGATCTACTAAAAGACACCAGGAAAGTCGATAGTCATTGACCTTTTAACGACGTCGAGAAAATTTTGTTTGGTGTGCCTGGCAAGTTATGTCTTCTACAGTTATGCTCACAAGATACCCAACTGCTGATGGCAGCCTTAACCAAGAGCCCAAAAGATCTTTATGCAGGGTCCCAAGAAACTCTACTCTAAGCTTCGTTTAGCAAGTTCATAGGCGATCTAGGATCAAAGAACGTCTAAATGAACTAAGATTTTTGACTATATTCAGAAAAACCGTGCATTTTCGAACTATTTTTGGGGTGTCGATGGTTTGCAGTAAGGTCTTAAGCGTAGTTCGGCATCGCTACAGATGCAAATAGCTCGTCCACTCTACATATTCATGCCAATATAACTCACTACCTTCAAAATTGTGTATACTTCCTCTTAGAAGACAGACGCAAGTTTACTGAACGAGAATGGCATCTAACATAGACACCATCACTAAATCCTAGATTGGCCTTGGAGCCGTCCGTGAAGCCAAAACTATTCATAAGTCGATTCGGCATGTCCACAGGCAAGATTCAAAAGACAAACAGAACATAAAGCCTATTACTAGTGCTAGTGATCGTCGATCACGTCGATCACGTTTTAAAGTCTGTACTTTAGAGCAAACATCTCATAAACAACTACATCACGTGTATATGTTGACTATAGATCTATCGAGAGTATGCACCAGGATGCATTTTAGTGAGGACTGAAATACCCCTTTTAGGCAAGACATGTTAACCATAGTCAGCATCAGCAATAAGGATGAGCCTAGTCCACAAACAAAAATAGACATTCGTCTATATTGTGTTATCTGTCCGTGTTACGTATCCTCTCAAAATTATCTTTATCGAACGAGCCCAACTGCCCAACGGGTATTTATTTTTGTCGATTGCCCCTTGTATTCTGTTAACCAGATTGATCGGACCATGTTTTTGAACGTAATGACTGATCCGAAACTTTTAGCGAAAATGTAATCATCTTTTCTGACTATCAGTGCAAATGTTATTCTTACAGTTCGCCAGAGTTTCTTAACAGCATGTGAAGATTCTCTTCCTAACAAACTGTCGACGACTTTTTGTAGCATAACTGGATATTATGTTATTCCATTGGTGATAAGCGACTTAAACCACTCACAGGAAGCAATAAAAACCGTTAAAAGATACAGGTACGCTGTTTTGCTTACTCAGCTCACTAATTGCATCGATGACACGAGCTGGTTGTGGCCATGTTCTGATCGGGTTTCTTGAGACATAATTCTTGAACATAAGACAGAAAATTTTTGCTTTCCACTTAGGTACGATCAGGTTTCACCAAAAATTTAGATCTTTTGTGAAAATTCTGTATAAATTCCAGTCTTCCCCCAATTTATCACGGAATGTGTCCCGTTTAGAAGATTTAAGGTGGTCGCTGCAAGTTTTTGTTCCACTAGAGAATGTGTGATCTGCGCAAGTTTTTCCTTGTAGAATTCATGGTTCACTTCTCTATCTGAATTTAATTCTCCAGTTTTGTGGTTTTGCACGAGTAGAAAAAGAAGTTCACAATTTCTAATAAAAAGCTTCATACTACCCTGTTGTTAGTTGATTTTCACAGCGTGAGCTGGTATTCATAAAACTGTCATGTTAAAAAAAAAAAAAACATATACAGGGTGTTCCGGATAATATGTCTACATACAGAGGTTTTAAGCAAAGCTTTACGCTGTACTGTTTTGACTCCTATTGAAATAAACATTTTTCAAATTTAAGACGATATCCCAATGGGACTACAGAACTTGTATTAGAACACTTTCTAGGTTGAGTAAGACAGGAATACCGCGGAAAACATAGAGAGATTCGCACGTAATTTTAACAGAAGGCGTTTGCAGCTGCGTAGATGTTTTATGTTACGTCAGAAACCATCCAAACACCAGTCTTAGGTAACTAAATAGAAATTTTAACCTAAGCATGACTTTTATCTGGAGAATTATACATTTATGATAAAAGGCATGCATACTTTTTATCGTATACCAGTACTGGAGCTACAACCCAGCGATTCAGAGAAATGTTTGGTTTTCTGCAATTTCATTCTGGCAAGACACTTTATTGGTTGGAATCTATTGAGGGATTAGTCCCAATTCATCAAGGATAGAATCACTTATTATATACCAGACAGAAGCAACTCTCACTCCATGAAACACAGAGCTTTTTAATATAAGTTCAAAGTCAGTAAGTGGGCAGGCAAATTGGGCAAGAAACAAATCGGGCCTTATCGGTTTCCTCGGTGGCTTACTTTAAATTAGATCATATCCTTATGCAACACAATCAACTGTGATAAATGTCGTCCAGTGAATACGCTGTCACTATTTGAAAAGATATTGGGGCGACTCGTGGCAAGCCAGTTTCAACATTGTAATATATTGTTTAAAAGAAAATGGACTATTTATCAAGGAGCAGTCCGGATTTTGAGGAAAACATTCATGCAAGACAGCTTTTATTTGGTTAATTTGTGAGTAGAAGAAAGTTATTGATTCTGGAAATTCAATTATCGCGGTGTTTTTTGTCTTATTATTGGCCCGGGTCTAGACCGGATAACTTTATTAAGCTTATTAACTGGCAAAAACTTATAGTTAGACTTAAAAAACTAACAGAGATATTCTTAGCCTAATGGGGCATATTGAGCAGTGCTTTTTTCATTTGGTTTTTTAGCTATTTAAGTCAAAGTCTTCGGCGTAGTTGTTTGTTATACGCAACATTCTAGATATTGATTCGAACTGATGAGTTCGGAATTCGGATCAGGAGGAATGGGATAGATCTTAGATTAAAGGGGTTGGAAGTGAATGAAATATTTTGCGTTATCCTGGGCAATCGATGTTTCCAAACTGGTGAATAAAAAGTACATCATCAACCTCACGATGTTTTCTATGCACGCTAATTAGTTTTAGCTTATTTTCATAGGGAGGTTATATTTACATATGAATCGGGATAGGGTAGATCAGGAAGTGCGAAACGAATAAACCTCCGTTGGACTGCTTCAATTCTTTAAATGTGGGTTTGTTTATAGGGTGACCAAACTTGGCTACAATATATAATACCAGCGTTTGATAAAACCAAGTGCAGAGTTAGCTTTATTTATAATGCTGTCAATATGTGAGTCGAAAAGTTAATTCTCTGTCACAAATTATTCCTAGATCCCGTACTTCGCTAGTGGAAGGAATTTGCTCATCACAGATGAAGTAGTTTCTTAGACGGGGCGATAGACGATTGTGGGAATAATCTATCGCTTGGCATTTATTGACACTAAACTCCAAAAAATTTTGCTTGCACCATATCGAAAACTTATTTAAATCATCTTGAAGGCAATGGGAGTCAGACGGCAGTGAAATGACTTCGCAAATTCTCATGTCATTAATGAAAATAGAAATATTAGATTTACCATATATCGTTAATCGCAAAGATAAAGATGATTGGTCCTAGACGGCTACCCTGAGGGACTCCAAATGTTGCTTTAATGGGGTCGGATATTGAAGATCTGAAAATGACTTTGTCCATGCCACAAGATGAGAGGGAAAACCAAATTTTTTTGGTTTAAAAATGATAAGTTGGTGAGAAATTTTATCGAATGCCTTGCTGAAATCTGCGGAGATTGAATCGACTTCATTACCGTCTTCTAAAGCACAAAGCGTCCTAGAGACGAACTCGATAAGGTTATTAATGTTTGATTTACCTTTCATGAAACCGTGCAGATTTGTGCAGATAGTTGGCCTACAGTACGGAAGGAGTTGTTGATAGAATATGATTTCGAAAAGTTTGGGTATGCAAGTCAGTTTTGCTATGGGCATGTAACAATCAACTTCGGCCTTACTACCTTTGATATAAGATTTCTTCCATAGGAAAGGAAAAGTACCTATTGAAACAGACAAGTTAAATAGGGCAGCGACTTAAAAAGGACATTTGAAACAATTGATCGGGGTTTTTGATACAGAACTTAGAAATGTTTAGTGTGAAAGTACAGAACTTAGATGGTTTCAGACTTACTTATTTGGAAGTGAATAGGGTTTATCGAGTTCATTGGATGTAGAATTAGGTGTGCCGTAAATTTTGGTATTGGGAGTCTTTTCTTTTATACATTTATGACATAAAATATTGTGTTCATTTTTGTAAAATAATTTTAATCATATTTTATATTGTTATGAGTGGTTAGAATGTTTAAAGTATGTATAAGAGGCTGAATGAGGATTTGAAAAATGTAAGTGAAATTAATTGTAAAAAAGACAAAATGTATGCAATTTAAAATTGTTGATCATTCGGTTTTGAATGTAGGAATGGATGGCGAGATTAATGAGTATGTGAGACCTATTATAAATTCTTGGGTGTGGGGTTAGACTGCAAGTTCAACTTAAGGAGCATATTGATTATATATGTGGTAAAATAGTGGTTTTCTAAGACGAAAAAGACAGATATTAACTTATAAAAGTGCGATTTTAATATATAATACCATGATTTTAGCACATTTTAACTACTGCTCGAAACTTCTATTTGCCTGTAAGCAGAGAATAAAAGATTGGCTTAAAATTATGCAACATAAGGCTATGCGCGTTATTCTAAAATGCAAAATTTATACTCCGGTTAAAATAATGCCAGATACTATAAAGTGGATAACAATAGAACAGCGATCAATTATCAGTGCAATGACTTTTATATTTAAAATTAAATATATTACCCGAGCATTTAGAAACTACAATAATATTGCAAATTTACGTGATATTCAATCATACGATTTAAGGAATATCAACAACATGAGGCCCAATAGATGTAACAGCAAAAGAGCTCAGTGCTCCATTATGTATGGAAGGTTGAACTTTTTTAACAGTCTTCCAAGTGAAATTAAACTTAAATCAAGGTTTGCTGTATTTAAAATAAGTTAGTTCAGTTTGTAAAAAAATAATTATTAATGCTTTTTATATTGTATACATATAGATCAAATTGGTTTAAAATTGTAATTTGCTTTTGTAAAGTTATTTTAGCTGATTAATTTACTCCACTCCACAGAGCCTAATTTCTTGGTTTACCAAGAATAGGTGAGTCCCACCTGGGATAGATTGAAACGAGTAACTTTCTCTACCTTAAAGGTTCAACAAATAACACCCATTATTCTGGTACACAATAGCGGCCCCGTACACAACCAGAGAATGGTTAGATAGCATGAATGATGGACTCATTCTGTGGCCACCAAGGTCTCCTAACTTGACCCCAATAGACTTTTATTCATGGAGAAGGATGAAGGACAATGTTTAATATTAGCAATAACGACATTGAACGACTTGAAATATAAAATTGACCAAGAAGAATTGGAAAGAATGGACAGTGTAAAAGCATTTCAAAGATGAACTCAGGCGTGCATACAAAGCAATGGCTTGCCCTCTGAACAATTGATATGATACAACTTCTGATAAAAAAGAAAAAAAAATTTAAAAAATGTGCAATCAATATTTGCATTTTTTTCCCTAAAATTTTTAACAGTTTTTCACTTAACGTTTTACCTTTTTTTATAAATTCGGTCGCATTTTGAAAACTGCTGAGATGAAATGACTTGTTTCTTTTTATTTGCAAATACCAGATACAAGATTCAAAGTTGCAAAGAGAGGGTTATTACGATATTTAAAAAAAAAAAAAAAAAAAAAAAACCAAAATCACTTTTGACACATTAATTTTAGGGCAAAATTTCCGTCGAAACACTTAAAGGGCTCATATTCATGAGTTCAACGCAATCCTACTTATTACCATACACGCATAAATTTGAAAAAATTTATTTACAACAGGTATCAAAACAGGGCTGCGTAGTGTTATGCCTTAAGCGTCTGTATCTCGGAGGGGATGGATTTCCTACGCCCTACCCATACGATTTTATTCTTAAAATATATCAAGGAATATCCCCTTTAACCCTGGAATGCATACGTGATTTTTGTTACATTAACACATATGGGGATCCTGAGCTGGGGTAATTCGGGCTGAGAAAATAAGCATTTTAAGACACAATTTTAAAGAAATTGACTCATTATACTTATAAGTAATATATTTATTAATTTAAATAACCGTGATAATGAGGAAGATTATAAAAAAGGATGATCTGATGGAGTGTGATAAAAAGATGCTTCAAAAAATCCAGGAAAATACAGCTTTTCCAACCTAATTATTCCGAATTGTTCTTGTTTCTGAAAGAAAACATGTAAGGTAACATTAAAATTTATAACAAGTTTTGGTTTTCTAAATATTACCGGTATATTTTTATCGCTGTTTCTTGTACATGCAGAGGCAGTTGTTACATACTTCGCCACTTTGGTCGGGACAAATATGCCTTTGGTAAGTAACGCACGTCCTTTTTGAATTTCTATCCCGGTTCCTAGGGCATAAGAAGCATCTTCCCTGCTTTGGAATTTTTTGTTGTGGTTCTATTAGAAACATGTTTGCAAGTGTTCATGTCATCTTTCTCGAAATATTTAAGAAGGACTCCTTTTCCTTTCTTTGGCGTAAACGAAACCAGAGCCATTTTCTCCTTTTACAATATTAAGAGGAATACAGGCAATGCAGAACACATTTTGGTGTGCATGCCTGTTAATTAGTTCCAAGAACTAAAAGCCAGCGCATCCCAGTACCTCCAATATCTTCAATAAGGGACAGAACATGCACTGAATAACTTTCACAAATGATAAAATTACTTTTATTTTAAAAATTATAACAGTTTATATTATATTTCGGAGTGGGGTGCGCTGGAACCCCATATGCATTGTAGGGTTAAGTCTTCGACACATTATCCGAAACACCCTGCATATACAAAATAAAACGTTTTCTTCTTTAAAAAAATAGCAAAAACGTAAGAGTAAACTAGTTAATGGCTAAAGTTTTTAATAGTATTCTCCCCCATCTTTTTTTTTTTGCAAAGTTTCTACGAACTGCGAAAATTTTTTCACCACATTTTGCGTTTTTTTTTTTTACAAAAAAAGTTTGCTGCGCTAGAATCGGATTCAACATTTTGCCTTTTGCTTACCCGTACATAGAGTTTGCAGTGGAATTTTTAAAACTAATTTTAGAAAATACAGATGCTTTTGTAAACAGTTTGTTTTGTTGAAGTTTTGTGTTGATTTGTTTTGTTTTATATTTATTTAAAGGATTTTTAGTTTAACTTCAAACTTACAGAATTAAGGTGGAGGGAAATTTCAAATTTTAAAAGAGCAGTAGAAAACTTAAAATAACTTTATGGCAAGTTTTTGATTGAAGGATTTGTTTCGAAAGGGGGAAATTACAATTCTTTGTTGGAATAATGGTATGTGTCACGGATGAGGTGAAAGTCATTTCTGTTGACCTTCCATAACTACCTAAAGACATGACGACGCACCATGAACGTTTAAAAGATATTCAGAATTAGAAGATCAACTTTTACGAAATCTTTGTACTAAGAAACAAACACAGAGATTTGCAATAGGGTCGAGAAGCTCCTTCCTTATAACCATGGGCTGAAAAGTCGTTGCGTTTTATAGTAAAACTTTATTTATCAATATAGTTGCCTTCGAGGACGATACACTGATTGAAACGATTTTTCAATCTTTCGATACCAGTTTTGTAGTTCAGCCTCAAAATAGGCCTTTGTTTCGGCGATTACTCTTCATTGGTCTTAAATCTCTTTCCGGCGAGCATTGTTTTGAGGTCTGCGAACAGAAAATAGTCGCTGGCGGCCAAATCTGGAGAATACGATGGGTGGGAAAGCAATTTGTAGCCGAATTCATTCAATTTTGCCATCGTTTTCATCGACTTGTGACATGGTCCATTGTCTTGATGAAACAGCACTTTCTTTTTCTTCAAATGCGGCCGTTTTTCTGCGATTTCGTCCTTCAAATGCTCAAACAACGCAACGTAATAGTCACTGTTGATACTCTGCCCCTTTTGGAGATGGTCGATGAAAATTATTCCATGTGTATCCCAAAATACGGATGCCATAACCTTGCCAGCCGACTGTTGAGTTTTTGGTCGTTTTGGACGAGGTTCGTCGCCTGCTCGCCACTCAACTGACTGCCGACTTGAGTCTGGTGTGAAGTGATGGAGCCAAGTTTCATCCGTTGTCATATACCGACGCAAAAATTCGGCTTTATTGCGGTTGAACAGCTTTAAACACTCCTCTGAATCATCAACACGTTGTTGTTTTTGGTCGACTGTGAGCAAACGCGGCACCCACTTTGAACAGAGCTTTCGCATGTCCAAATATTCGTGTATGATATATCCAACACACTCTTTTCATATCTTCAGAGCCTCAGCTATCTCGATCAATTTCACTTTACGGTCATTCGTAATCATTTTGTGGACTTTTTTAATGTTTTCATCTGAAACAGCCTCTTTTGGACGTCCACTGCGTGCATCATCTTCGGTGCTTGTATGACCGCTTTTAAATTTTTCAATTCACTTGCGAATGGTTCGTTCGGCTGGTGTAGAGTCCGGGTAACACTTATCAAGCCATTTCTTTGCATCGACTGCATTTTTTCCCATCAAAAAGCAATCATAAATCAACACACGAAATTGCTTTGAATCCATTTTTTTTTTTTTTTTTTTCGACAATAACAAAAGTTGCTTCACTCACAACGCTATATCTCGAGAGCTAATCATCTGACGTATCTTTTGAAGGTTGGTACTTGCTGGAAATGGTATGGATTTAATTCAAGTGGTGCCCTCTCTTAGAAACGGACTTTTCAGCCTATGTATTAACTAGTTGTCTTTGAAAACGTAGAAACTTCTAAGCCGAACATCTTGAAAATCTGGTGATAGGAGTTGCATTTCTTCAAGCCTTTACATGACGGCGACATTTTGATTTTTCTTCTCTGTTGTATACGAGTACAGCTCTGGAGCTCTAAAGGAGAACTTTTGACAATACTTATTCGAATATTATGGTGAGATATGATACAGAAATCCAGGAACAAAAAGAAACTTTTGTCTGAAATCACTTTGACTAAGAGAAGCTCTAATCTTAATAACTTTTTGTAAGCCCAATGCTAAGACTGGCTTAGTCAGAACCAACAAATTTACAATAATACAGTGGCCACTATGTTTGCAGGAATTGAGTTTTTTATCTGCTTTTAACACGGTAGAACGAAAATAACCTCCATTGCTGGGCATGTCGTGGAAGTTCTTCCAAAAGTGATGTGAAGTAACGAGAAATTGTCAGGATGGTTCCAGTCATTGTCCGCTTTAAGACCAGGATACCATATTCGCTGAGTTCCAGCTTACTTGATGTGTTCATCGAATACAAAGTAAACTATCTACCATTATCTATAAAAATACTTCTCTGTGCTAATCATGTTATGATACTGGCACATTCAGCATTATAGGAACAAAAAATGTTAGAATAATGGCGAAAGTATGGACTACGCTAAGGAATACATGTTGTACTTTGGCGTCTGTTTTACAAAAAAAAAATAAATAAAAAAAAATACAAACAGACATCTACTATAAGGGTAAGACAAGCGAGATCTAAAACGGCCATCGATGCTATTTGAAAGAAGAAGCAGAAAATATAAGATTTTGCAGCCACCGATATAAGATTGCCAAAAAAAGCAGCTCAGCAAGCAATACAATCCAGAACAGAAATTTATTGAAACGCATTGAGAAATGTGGTAAAACGGAAGTAACCCTATATCTAGGAGTTTTATTAACAATCTAAAACTTAGGTTGGGAGTTGTGCGTTGGGGTAACTTTTCCACCGCAGAAAAAAAAAATTAAGAGACAATCAACATTCTCGAATACGGGCGGATATAATGCTGACTAACAACGGCAGATGACAACGAATTTCGGCTTTGCATATAGAACGCTAAAACTCTTAACAGTCCACGTACTGCCGAACAACTAGCTGGTGAACTAGACAACTATAAAGAAACAATCTATGAACTGCGATCGATGGGACTGGACAGCAAAATGCAAATTACAAACTACGACGCCTACTACGGCGACTGCTAGAAAGAAAGAAATCGACTTAAAGCCTTTTGCGAACGTCTGATAACAGACCGTATCAAGGCCAAATTCAGAAATATATTAAAATCCTGGTTTTGAGGATGACAGCATCAAACATTAATTCTGTGACCTACTTTATCGAATATATGCTCAGTGTCGCAGAAGCCGACTTTGAGGAGGTAATCAGAAAATACAGCCTTCGTAGCACCATGTCCGAAAAAAATTTCAGGTTTTTAGGATTTTTTGCGGGGGCGTAACCTTTTAGTAGCCGGCCGGTGGTTCCCACATCTTAACATTCACAAAGGGCTTTTGATATCCCCTAATCTATCAACTGCAGAGAATTCCGTCCCCTTGACCTGGACAAAGGTAAGCTAGCAATAATGTAGCTTGAATCTAATAAGGCTGCTGGAGCAAGTAGGATGTTTGCTGAGCTATTTAAAGCAGCTAGGGATGACCTGATTGCGAACATCCACCAGATCATCTGTAGGATAGGGTTAGAAGAGATCATGCTCAATGCACGAAATCTCAGCATCATTTATCCGATCCAAAAAAAAAGACGGTCACTTGACTGCGCCGTCTATAGAGCCATAAGTCCCCTTAACATCGTCTATTAGATATTTTCTGCCGTATTATGTAACCATCTGGAACCATTCTTGAATAACCTATTTGGTCCTTATGAGTATGGTTTTATACCAATAAAGCCCAGCATTGATCAAATATTCACACTATAAAAGATCTTGGAAAAGATCATCACTCAACATCTATTTATCGACTTAATAGCTGCATATGATAGAGTGCATATATATTGTTTGTGAAGGTTGACTATGGAAAATTTTCGCCCCACCATCAAAGTCGGTCACGACTTAACCTGGACACTCAATGTTAAGAAAGGTTTTAAACAAGGCGACGGCCTATAATGTCATTTTATAATATCGTCCTGGAAAGAATCGTGCCAAAAAAAAAGGCAAAATTATTTTAAGAGTTCCCACAATTATTTTATAACCAGGTGATATTGATCTGGTTGGATGAACACAATGAAGCTTTCGTAAATATTGAGGCAGCACTGCCAAAAATGGGTATGATGGTAAACGAAGGCAACACAAAGTACATGCAGTCATAACTTCGAGGAATTTAAGGACTTCGACTCATTGGCTCTCCAGAAAGAATCAGCAACCACATCAGCACAGAAAACAGAGGCAATTAAGTTACCAAACCAGACCAAAGACTAAACTGTCTTTTTACGAGATACTTATCATCCAGGTCCTGCTCTATGAAGAAGCACTTCAATCCCGTTAGTCTAATCAGGCTTCTATGAATCCAATATCTGAAATATCTGCGCCATATTAAGGGAATTGATACCACAGATCCGACCAAAAGAATCTTCGAGTCTTACCTCAATGAACGGCACAGGAGATCACTATCGCATCTAGGGTTTCGCACGCACGTGGAAGGCCACTTTAACTATATTGGGGTGCGCACTGGAGGCAACCGGCGAGAGATCGCATTACCTGGAGGGTCTTATTGTTCCGAGCCTAAGCTCATCCGGTACTGTAACGTCACCCATGTAGTTAAGTCAGTTATATGGGAAGTACATACATAATTACGGAGCCGTAATGAATCTGGGATTCTTGTAACAGCGACAGTGTTCAAGTTACGACAAGTGCTTCTGAAGCTTTACTTTATTTCACAAAGAAAATAACTTACAGTGCTGTGCAACTTGTATGTATTGAGCGAAAGAGAAGACTTCATGCATTTTACTTAAATGATCCAAAAAATTAACAATCATTTCTTGTTGCATGAATCACAAATTGATCATGAACTTAATATCTGGTATCTTATTTTGTTTCGATAAAGTCTACAAAAGCATCCGCAAACATACGAAAACATGCACGAGATACATATGTTAACACAAAGGCACACACGTATCCATACACGCCTATCTGTTAAGATTCAGACACAGTACTCGTACTCGTATGTGCACCAGCCAAGTCGTCTCCATTATCGTTTTCCATTAAACAAACCATAACGTGATAAAGAAATTAATTACTTGTATTGCCCAATCAGTGTCATTTACGAGATAAACAATTTCCGCATAAATTGGCACGCAATCAAGTGGGATATTTTTAGAAATTTCGCAAGTTTAATTCTACCCATCAGCACTTAGTCAAGTAAGGTCTTTATCAAGAACTTTTCAAGTGGGGATATAGCTCAGTGGTAGAGCATTCGACTGCAGATCGAGAGGTCCCCGGTTCAAACCCGGGTGTCCCCTTTGTAAACTTTTTTTTTCCTTTTTTCAAAAGTGTCATATGTTCCCATTTTGAATCGCACATTATAACGCATGATTTCTAAACGACTATTTCTATGATTAAGTAGGTGCAGTTACGCCCAATCTCAAGGCGAAAACAAAGAGGAAAATGATCAATAGAGTGAAGCCTTTAATCCTAACACCACAAGAGTTTCTTTTCACTTCCTTATGTCCCTCTGTCATAAAATCAAAAAACTGTATATAATTTTTCATCTGCCTACCTGCAAGTCAAGTATATATGATATGTTCAGCCCCATAAACTTCCTATAGCTATCTGTGTCAATGTAAAAGGCACCTTGTGTATCTGCTAGTTGTACTAACATACACCTGTGGTTGTTATTCATAACTGCAGACGAAAAGTCACCAATGTAGAAGACATCTTTCATTTATTTGTTGTATGCTAGTAAAGAGCTCCTACGCTACTCCATTCGACATGACATGAGAAAAAATGTGGTCGTGGTCGGAATGTGGTACTTACTACTTACCGTAGTCGCCTGCTTCATCTCTTAATGATGTTTCATCTTCATACGATTTTGATTAATATTCTGAGATACGAGTACTTTTTGGCAAGTCTACTATTCGCCTACCTATATATGAATGTAACATACATATTGGTATAGATATGTGTTCAGGAGGGTTCTACCGGCTACTTTCGCCCCAATAATAGACTCCCCTGCCGTTCTGTATCGGTGACTGTAATATGGCAAATACCTTACGTTAGATGTTCACAAATGGAAAAGTGGTGTACGAGTATAAATTTTTGACAAATCAACTTCTTTTAGATATTTACACACAACAACAGCACATCAACACCAACTGGATGTGGCAGAAATTACTGTCATATCATTAGAATGCTTTCGTGTGGCTCATTTTTGGGACAGGTTTCGCTAATCAACAGAAATTTCTCGTTTTTCTTGTTTAAGGTTTAAGGTTTAAAGATGCGCCCAAAACCAAATAGGAAGACAGGCCAAATTTGACTGGGGAAGATTTTTGAAGTTCGTATTCTTCACTCTAAAAACTGGGAGTGGTAATGTGGAATTTTCGATAGGATACGAGTAAGCTATCGCCTACACTGAAGAGCAAAAGTTTAACAATGCTACAGCATTAAAATAAAGAACACATAGCACACATAAATCTTCGTTCTTAGAAAAAACAAGATTTTCTTCGAAGTTTGAGGAATTCTCTACATACTAGATGGGGTGAAAAGTAACCACCTTGGGAATAAGGTCCCCTTTTAGTTTGATACACTTATTCTAGCGATTTTCCAACTTCTTGATCCCATCCGAAAAGTAATTTTCCGGAAGGGCTGCAAAATACTCCTCCGTGGCGTCGATGATTTCCTCGCGTGAGCTGAGTTTTTTATTGATGAGCCATCTTTTGAGGTTTGGGAAGAGATAATAGTCAAAGCGAGCCAAATCGGGTGAATACGGTGGATACGACAGCAATTGGAGCCATAAGTCATTGATTTTAGCCGTGGTTGCGATGCTCTTGTGCGCCGATGCATTGTCTTGCAAAAACAAAATTTTATTACGCTTCATGTGAGGCCGTTTTGCAGCGATTTCAACCTTCATTTGCTCCAATAATGTTCAGTAATACTCGCTGTGGATGGTTTTTCCTTTTCGAGGTAGTCCACGAAGAGTATGCCAAGACAGCCCCATAAAACATAACGACGATAACTTTTTTATATGCAGAATATTGCCCAAAATATGGCGTGTGTTCGCTTAGTACTAATCTTTGTGGTATCTGCTAGCTCACGCACCTTCACTTTCCGGTCAGCCAACACCATTTCATGTATTTTTTTGACATTGTCCTCTGTAACCGCATCGGAGGGCCTGCCACTGCGGACTCGATCGGTAGTGGAGTTGCGGCCACCACGAAACTCTCAAAACCAATATTTGACGATGTAATCTGACGAAGCATTGGCCCCATAATATTTATCCAACTTTTCTTTTGTTTCCTTCGCCGTTTTGCCTCTCAAAAAATAATGTTTTATGAGAGAACGAAAATCGTTTTTGTTCATACTCAACATGTTGCCAAGCACGTCAACAACAATCAGCTGTCAAAACAAAACACTGAAAATTGGCATGTCGGCCTTAATATGAACGGTCTTCAAGGCACCATAACCTTTTTTGCAGTAGCAACGCATTCTGGCGGTCAAAGAGATTATTTTTTTCACTCCATCTAGTATTCCGATTGTTTTTTATATTTGCAACCAATCAACTTTACAAAAATGATACAAATAAAAGTACAACATCTGCTTTGTTACAGTTTTGCACCGTTCCAGAGAGTACAAAAATTAGCTTTATTGATTTGCCAACAATTTCAATAATGTCTAGCGGGGAAAAGGGTATTGCATATATGTATTGACACCGCAGCGCGCACTAGTGTAACTGATCAGTATCTTTTCGACCATCACCTCCGAAACAAAGCACCTTTCTACGAAATAAGCACAAACGTAAATTTAGCTAAAGTAAGGGTAAAACATATTGAAATCTGTATGACGTCAACCTCAATTACTATTGGAAATCGCGTAAGCCTAATTACTTTCATCGCACTCCCTTAAGCAAAAAAGAGAATGGCATTGTCCTTAATCTTGATCAGAGATATTGGTATTTTGAAAACGAACCAAATAAACAATATGACTTCTTCGATACCACACTATTGTCTCTCCAGCACTAAAAATGGAGCAAGAAATAGGCAAATATAATGAGTGGTTTAAAGATATAAAACCAGTCTCACTTCTACAGAGGACACCAAAAGTTACCAAGTTTTCAGAAGAACGTTATAAGCCACAGCCATGGGAACGAAGAAGTAATGCAGGACCATCAAACGATTACTCGCCACATTCCATCAACGAGATTTTCGGCGATAGCTTACGTTACGTCATTACACCGGAAAGACACTCCCAACAACATCTTTTCCCGAAACCAGAACTGCAGCATACAAAGATGGACACAGATGCGTACTTCAGTGAAATCCTTTCAATATATATAACACTAAGAGACGAAGAAGGATTTGATCTGAACGATTCAGAAAGAAAAGAAATAAACAATCTTCTTCTTGAAAATTCCTTAATTTTCGAACCTCTGTCAGAACCAACAGAACACAGAATAAAAACAGAAAATCACTCTCCTATTGCTACAACGCCTTACCGACTCTCTCCGACACGGAAAAATCAGCTCAAACTTGAGTTGGATAAAATGCTTGAATCTGACATAATCGACGAATGCGAATCACCTTGAGCTTCTCCAGTTGTACTTGGCCCCAAAAAGGATGGCGGTATACGGGTCTGGACTATCGAGCTTTGAACAATATTACGGTTCTAGATAAATACCCACTGCCCAGAATGGATGACTTAATCCACTCGACAAAGAAAACCACATGCAAATCCACACTAGACCGGTTACTATCAAATTAGAGCTGCCAAAGCAGATGTGGAAAAAACTGCATTCATTACACCTTTTGGGATGTATTGCTTCAACCGCATGCCATTTGGATTACGTAATGCTCCAGCTAAGAACATCTTGAACACCTTCTCACACCTTTTAAACGCCTGGCCTTATTCAAACTCAAGGTAAACCGACAAAAATCGAAATTCTGTTGCGACAAAATAAAAAACCTAGGCAACCTCATCACAAGTCATGGTATAGAAATGGATCCAGAGAAAACATCAGCAATATTAGCTAGACCAGAACCGAAAAACGTCCAAGAAGTCCTCTCTTTCTTGCAAACATGCTCTTGGTATAGACGATTTGTGGTAAATTTTGCAGAAATATCCAAGCCTCTAAGCAACCTGACAAAAAAAGAAAATGCTACATGGAAATGGGGTGAAGAAGAACTAAACTCATTTAACAAACTTAAGACTGCATTAGTAACAGCTCCAGTTTTGATACAGTCATGTGAAGATAAACCATTCTGTATAAAAACAGATGCCAGTAGCTATGCGATAGGAGCAGCATTGGTCCAGGTGGAGAAAGCGGAGAAGCACTGGCTATCGTCAACAAATTTCGTGGATACATAGAAGGAACCAAAATTACACTTCTCTCTGAATACCAACCTCTGAAATGGCTTATGACCTTAAAATCACCAACTGGTAGGCTGGGCACAAAAACTCCAGCCATATAATATCGACATTCAATACATGCCGGGAGAAACAAACAAAGTTGCAGACAAGCTGTCAAGGCCACCCTGTTCAGGTTCTGCACTTAACGAAGATCTTTGATTTTGTAATGTACAGATTCACAGACCTTCAAGAAAATCACATCAAATCCGAGAAGCTCAAATTCGTGACAACAACTCAAATCATATTACAGAGTTGATCGTACAACAAGTCGTATTGCAACTAAATATTACTGTTCTCGAATGAGAGCTGATATTACAATACACATTGGGAATTTTCTGGCATGCCAGAGATATAAGCCAAGTAGTCTGAAACCAGCTAGATTACTACAAACAGTCTCTAGTAATCAACGTTTTAAGATCTTAGCAATAGATCTCAGATGGATTCCAGTAAGTATTAATAGTCGAAGATGTTGCTTCTCAATGGACTGAAATTTTTCCACTACGAGAAGCTACCTCAGCGAACTGCTGTCTAACACTACTTAACGAAATTTTTTTTAGATATGAGACCCCCCGACGTTTGATAAGTGACAATGTAATTCAATTTATTTCAATATCATGCAAGCAATTGACTCATTGTCTTGGCATTAAACAGACTTTAACATTAGTCTAACATCCTGAATCAAATCCTGTTGAAAGAAGAAACAGGGATATGAAAACACAACTGACTATCCTAGTCGGAAACGATCATGCATCATGGTCAAACCACTTGCTAGCTCTTAGGTTTGCCATGAACACAGCGAAATGTCAGAGCAGTGGATACACGCCAGAATATCTAACCTTTGGCCGTGAATGTAGAACAATCAAAGAGGTAAGAAATGACTTTAGAGAACTTTATTTCTCAAATAACACCCAAGCTGATGGAATTATCGCAAATACTTCAGAATGCACGCGAAATAACCGAAAAAATGCAAGACCACAATAAGATTTACTTCGATAAGAAAAGAAAACTTCTGCCAGAATTCAAAGTAGGGGATGATGTTCTTATCACAACTTACGTTCTAAGCCAATCCTCAAAAACCTTTACGTCAAAATACGTACCACGTCGAGATGGTCCTTACACTATCATTGAATAACTAGGATCAACTACATTTAAAGTAGCCAACAAGAAGGAATTAAAAATACCAGTGTGAACCTACCATGTTTCCGCTCTTACAAAATGTTTTCCATCCAACATCACTGAAGAACCACTAAGACGATTTCGCAGAAGGGGAAGACCGAAGAAGGGACTCTTAATCCTGTCTCATCATCGGGACGATTGATGTTCCAGAGGGCGAGACTATTTCACACCACCTTTTTAAATTATTATGAATTGATTTATTGAATTACTTGAATTATTTTATTTTATTTTATTTTGCCAAACTGGCAGTACTGTTCCGAATTAATTTTATATATATGATATATCTGGCAATGCCAAAGAACAAACTTTGAATGTAAAAGCTTTTATTGAATTAATATTGTAAGCTTTCCTGTGAAAAAGCTCTTTTTGAAATGTTATAAATTCGTGGTAAATTACGATCAAAGTCCAGTACGGTAGAGCCACCTCAACCTTCGCATGCCTTTCAGGCTAATAAAAATTTTTGTCACAGCACATTTCTGTGTTTCTTTTCTACGTTTGGTTGAATATTTTTTTGATCCAAAATCCAAAATTTTACGTCGGACAGCCCGACCTACCTTTGTTCAGCTTTATATTAGCGCCTACCTAGTGGCCGAAATTTTTATTTTGAAAAAAAAAAACAACAACAAACACGGAAACCAAAAGAATTACACAATTCTAAAACAGCAAAAAATTATGGCAACTTACACGGTTATTTGTAAGGGTCAGAGAACTGGAAGTTTTAGTAACTGCACCAGTCGTTTTGATAGTAAAACGGATCCCATAAAAGTTGAAGAATTCATCGCAATTATCACATGCTATAAGGACATCGAGTACATAACCGACAAAGACGATATTAAAATATTCCCTCTACTTCTGGAAGGTGACGCACGTAGTTGGTGACAAGGCGTTAAAGGAGAAGCAAAAACCTGGGAAAATGTTTATCTTTGCTAAGAAGCGCTTACGTTCCATCCAAGCAGGCATATAGGATATGGTATATCAGGAAATCTTCGAAAGCAAGCGAAAAGAGAGTACGTATGATTTTATAAGAAAGAAAAGAGCTCTCTTAGCTCAACTGTCAAATCCTAAGCCATCAGAAGCAACGATTATCGATTTGGTCTTTGGACTACTTCATATAAGCATTCGTGATGGTGTGCCACGTGAAAATATTTCAACCTTTCAAGGGCTAATTGATAAAGCCAGAGTAGTAGAACATAGCATGGCCGACAAATTCGAACATATTATTGAGAAAACAACCACAGAAAACAAACGTCGATGCAAATTCTGCAATAATCTAGGCCACACAACACAACAACAGAGTGTCGGAAAAAACAAAGAGCGGAATCAGAAATCAAACCAAATGCAGGAGGTATCTACTGCTACAATTGAAAATCTCTTGGGTACTTGGGATCAAATTGTCCCACATGCAAGGATCTACTGAAAGGTCCTTTAGCCTCACTGAGGAATGATTTGCAAACAATTTCAATAATGTCTCACGGGGAAAAGGGTATTGCATATATGTATTGAAACCGGAAGAGATATGGGTTTTTTTGATATTTATGTTTTTAATATTGTTTATGACGATGGCGAAACTAAGTTAACATGTATAATATAATTATTTCCTCACATAGATAATGCTATAGCCCAAAATTAACTTGATTCAAAAATAAAAGAAAAAAGAAAAAAAAAACTCGACAAAAACTGTGATCTTATACTAATTGCCTTCCTCGTTAAGATGCGACTTCCTAGCTTCGTTTTTGCCACCTCCGGTGTTCAACAAATCAATCAGGTAGGTCCTCTTCCTTTCATCCCTAGCAAAAATGGTCTTGATAGGGTTATTAAGCATTCCTCCCTCTGGCTCTACGCCAGTATAGTGTGTTATGACTTTACCAAAATTATTAAATATGACCTCAATAGCTTTTTCGTTTAAGGACTCAAAAATACATATCATACATATACATATACATATCAATGTATCACTTTATCACGTAAGTGGTCTCCTCCCTTGTTCAATATCTCCGCATTTTCAACGACAGGGAACTTCATTTTCATTCATATATTGATAACACAATCCTTCAAGCCAACTCATCTGCTGGTTTTGCCAAATGGTAGTTAAACGAATTTACAAACTCTTTACATTACCTTTGTGCGACCTCTGCTTAAGTACGCTCGTCAATCATGGTCCTTTCTCATCGAATTTATGCGTTCAATATTAACAACATTCAACTTAGTTTTCTTTGATTTACGCTTGAAGGTCTTCCCTAAACAAAAAAAAAAAATAATAATAATAATAATAATTTACCTCTGTACCTAAACTGCACCCAAATCCTATTTATTTGAACACCCATGCAGAACGCAATGATATTGCTGTTTATTTATCGACTGTTCCTGTTCTGTGGATTGCGTATCTCCTTATAACACTTTTTTCCTATTGACACTCGGAGGGAAAATTCTGACTGATATTTTTTGTACTCAAAATCTTATATTAATTTCTGACAGTTCCTTCCTTCCAAAATTCGGTACGGAATAAGATTGTTTGATTTGTTAAAGAAATTTTTGTTTTTGTTTTTAAGTCCTCGGGCGATCCCCAAATTATAGCAAATCTCTTCGCAATTTTCTTTAGCCAAGCGTTTGCCACCCATTCCAAAGAGCCCCACCACTCTTACTTTTCCTACTTAAATAGCTGTCCACAAACAACTTTGGAATCTGTGTTTATAAATTTAGAGCAAGTCAAAGATAAAATAATAAACCTCAAAGATGATTTTTCTGCTGGCCCCGATGACCTTCCCCCTATATTTTTAAAGAATTGTGAAATGCACCTAGCCCAACCTCTTATAGCTCTCTTTCAGCTTTCTATCACCCAGGGATTATTTCCTTGACCTAGAAAAGGTCATTTATTATTCCCCTACATAAAAAAAGGGCGTAAATATCATATTTCCAACTATCGACCAATTGCTAAGCTGTCCTGCATACCTAAGCTATTCGAGAGCATTATTTATGACCTAATGCTTTTCCATTGTAAACCTATTGTTTCCCAAAACCAGCTCGGATTTTCTCTATGACCACCAACTTAACGGGATTCGTATCAAGCACTTTATGTGCACTGGAATCTGGAAATGAAGTTGAAGTGATTGCCAACGATTTCAGCAAAGCCTTTGATAGGATTTCACATGATATAATCCTTCTAAAATTAAAAGCTCTTGGTTTCCAAATAAACATCATATTTAAATCAAAGACAGTACTATGTTTTATTTAGGTCCACGATTTCTGACCCAATTAAAGCCTCCTCTGATGTCCCTCAAGGCAGCCACCTTGGCCCCTTACTATTTATTCTGGCCATTAATGATGTTGATTGCATCATTAAAAATTCATACATATCTGTTAACGCAGACGAAATAAAAATCTTTAGATATATATCGTCTTCCTCAGACAGCCTACCACTGCAGGAAGATCTTGATAGATTTTGTACTTGGTGTCAGAAGAATTTTCTTGAGCTTAACGTCAATAAGTGTCAGGCTATAACGTATTCCCATAAGCGGCCCCCTTTTTCACCTAGCTGCTATCTAATCTTTAATCTGCCTGTTCCCTTAGTGAATGAGTTACTTGATTTAGGTGTTATCTGTGATAAGGAACTCAATTTCCGTTCTCAGATTGATAACATAATAAAGAAAGCCAACTCTGCCCTTGGCTTTATCAAGCGCTGGTCTAAGGAGTTTTCCAATCCTTGTTACCAAATCTCTTTACATAACCTTTTTTAGGACACTTCTTGAATATGCAAGCCAAGTTTGGTCACCCTACTACAGAATACACATCCTCCGGATAGAAGCTGTGCAACGCAGGTCTTTACGATTCGCTTTACGTGATATTCCCTGTGATGATAGCCAAAACTTACCACCTTATACTGACCGGCTGAAACTTATAAATTTACAACCCCTTTCTATACGTCGAAAAGTTGCCGACATTCTCTTTATTCATCAAATTTTAGTTGGTAATATCGATTGTCCTTCTTTACTTCGACTTATTTCTTTTAATACCAACCCACGCAGTCTTATGTCTGTGCCACTTTTCCGGCTCAATCTTCACCGAACGAATTACGGACACTCGGAGCCAATGTCTAGAATGCTTCGTGAAATTAACGATATTCCACCTCTCGTCGACTACCATCTCACTAATCTCTCTCTTAAAAACACTTTTATTTCCACCTATGCCTCACGTCCTAATTTTTTTTTGCCGCTCCCACCCTTTAGCTTTTATCTTTAGTTTTAAGTGAAAATTGTTAGTTCTAAGAATAAGCTTGCAATAAGCATTAATAAATAAACTAAATACGTATTGAGTTAAAAATGTCAAGAAAAGATATGTACGATGGCGGTCCCAGAAGTACCCAGTACCAAGACATGGTGTAAGTTTTTCAAAAATATCACTGTATTGGAAAGTACGCAGTCTATAAAGCATATGTTTCAAGTTTGAAAGCGCCACGTTGTTTAGTATTTGATTGGCAGCCATCAATAGTAAACGTTGTCAGTGAATTTGTGGAAATGGAGAAAATTAGTCATCGTTATGTGATACAATACTTTTATTTGAAAGGCCTCAACCCAACCAATATAAAAGCTAAACTGGACTCTACTCTAGGTCAGTCTGCTCCTTCGACAGTAAAATTTTGAGTTGTTGAGTTTAAACGAGGCCATACGAGATGCCAAGACGAGCATCGCAGTGGTCGACCAAATGAGGTGACGACTTCAGAAATGGTGAAGAAAATCCACAAAGCAGTACTGTATGATCGTCGACTGAAAGTGCACGAGCTAGCACACATTGTTGGCATTTCAAAAAGTGCGGTATAGACATAACAAAGCTGTGTGCCAAATGGGTGCTGCGTTTGTCCAAAATCGAGCAAAAACAGTGTCGTGAAGATGTTTCTATTGAGTGGTTAGCGAAGTTTCACAGCAATAAAGCAGAATTTTTGCGCCCTTTCATAACAATGGATGAAACATGGGTCCATCACTTTACACCCGAGACAAAAGAATAATCAAAACAATGGATTCAAAATGTGAACCGGCTCCAAAGAAGGCGAAGTGCGTTTCATCTGCAGACAAGGTCATGGCGTCGATTTTTTGGGATACGAGTGGCATAATTTTCATTGACTATCTTGAAAAACGAAAAACTATCAACGGCCAGTATTATGCGAACTTATTACAACGTTTGAGTGAAGAAATCAAGCAAAAACTGCCGCATTTGGCTAAGAAGAAAGTATTGTTTCATCAAGGCAATGCACCAGCTCACAAATCCATTATTCCAATAGCCAAAATTAATGAATTAAAGTTTGAATGGCTACCTCATGCAGCCTATTCGCTAGATTTAGCCCCCTTGGATAATTTTCTGTTCCCAAAATTGAAAAAATGGCTCAGTGGTCAGAGATTTTCCAACGATGAAGAAGTGATATCGGCAGTTAATGGCTATTTTGAGGAGCAAGACAGTTCTTATTATAAAAAGGGTATGGAACTTTTTGAACATCGCTGGGCAAAAGTGTATAGAGCTGAAAGGGATTATGTTAAAAAATAAATAAATTTTTTACAAAATTTTTGTGTTTTATTTGTTGGGTCGGGTACTTCTGGGACCACCATCGTACTATGGTTGGCTTTCTGGTTAGAACGTAAGGCGGCTATACCAAACATCCTTGCTACCTTTGCTTATGGGACTGAAGAGCAGACAATTCGCTTTACCGACAGCACTTATATCCTTAGCTCGGTTCGATATAGAAAAACATTATGTTAAATGTGACCTAATTTTTGAGTCTAAACATATATTGATGTCTCCATTGCATATAAAATTAGCTTGCGACAGCTACACTATACTCATGAAAGACAAGCATGGGATAGCCTTAAAGTGGTGTTTCCTAGTTTCCTCGGAAAACTAGCTGAACTGAACATTACAAAGAGCTGATTTTAAATATGCTTGACGACACTAAACTCATGATTTGCAGAATGTCGCACTTTAAAGACAATATATGTGCCTATTCTGAAGAACAAGAAAAAGCACATACAATCACTAGAGGAATACACATAGTAGTCATTTTTAACCATTTAACCATAATGTATGACCCTGCCTCAGAAAGTTTGTTCATCCAATTATGCGATAAAAAATTCATTGATCATGGTCCTGTAGCACTCACCATCTACAGTCGCTGTTTGGCCCGGTCCAATGTCCCGTCAAGCGTTAACAGTACACCATGCAGTGACTTTAAGTGGATGTAATGGCTCTTTGTGCATAGCTCGCGCATTTTCAGTGCAAATTTTGTTTGTTCACGTATCCATATAGGAGGAAATGGGCCTCGTTACTCTTGATATTTTTAGCAAAATCATCCACTTTGTTGTTTAGATGCAATAGAGCGTGAACGTGGCTTAGACGCGACTCACGGTCAGTACTTATCTGCAAATGGACTGTCTGCACTTTGCAATGGAACATCTTCATCGTAACGATTTTTCCACATTCTTCAGAAGTAAAGCGTTGCATTGCTTATTCCTACAAATTCCCAGACTTAAAATTTGTGTTGACCAGTGTTACGTAGCCCATCATAATTTGTCACCTGCTAGAAAACCATACAAGATTTCGAGTTCATCGCATTTAATTAAATGCCATGGTCGTATTAAAATGCTGCAATCTAATCATCTTGATCATCTGGTCAATCGACCCACTAATCTACTGCTCCTCGGATCTGATGATTTTAAGGATTTAAGATTCTCCGGTCGACCAACCTTTTGGTCATCAGATCCGTCCATTTCTTGAGTTTTAAAAGCTGATGAGCGGGTAGACCTTAAATCATTTCCAGCTCTTTTTTACCTTGCTTTTGTAAGACGCAATATCTACTGAGGATATCTAGTTCAATAACTTTTGTATCATTGCGGCCATTACATCACATAGATAAGTGAAAGATCGTTTTCACAAGTGGATGAAGCGTCGTATAGGCAAGTACGAATTTCCCGAATTTAGAGATCTACAATGCCAGACAATTTTCTGATTAAAGAAAGACGGAAAACAAGCTTCAGTATTCCTAGCGTCAGCCCATTCCGAGGTTCCAAAATTTACGATTTACGATGAAGTCTGCAGGCACTTTCAGTCATGTAGGACTGTATTCATGGGAATACCATTACTGAGATGAAAACATCTTCAAATAAAATAGATGACACAAAGACAAGGCGATCAAAAGTTTTACTAGAGACTAGAAGCATTGTAAGTGCAACAGCACCCGATCTAAAGTCTGCATGGGAACATCATGCTCAGAATTTGGAAGAACAAACTCTGCAAACCGCTGAATGAATATATCGCTTGCATGCAAGACGCACTATTAAGCCCGAATGCGAAAACAGCAGAGGGTGATGGCTTAACTGCCGAGCTTTTTGAAGCAGGAGGAAGTAATCTAGTGCAGAGCATGAATGTGCTCATTTGTAAAACCCGGACGGTAGAACACATGCCCGATGAATAAAGTCTCAGCATTTTCTGTCCAGTTCTGAATAAAAGCGATTCTCTGAACTGCGTCAACTAAAGAGGCATCAGGAATACGATACAATATTCTTCTCGCTATATCACGGAACTCCTTTAACAAGCTTTAAATGATGAAAATTCTCTTAGCAACTTTGAGCAAGACATTCTATGTTGATACAACTCATAACTATTAGGATTAAGATGACTAGGTCATGTAGAGCAGTAAAAGTCTAGTCTGGATCAACTTCTAATCCACTTTATCGTTGCTCATGCAGTGAAATATAATCTTTCCTAGTTGGAAGGAGATCTAAATCAACTCGACGTGCATGGAATAATATTAAGGGCTAAAGCAGTACGGGTCTATAAGCTTCAATACACAGTAAAGCAAGTAAGTTAGTATAGTTGTCGATATTAAAATGATTGCGTCTTAGTCATATATGTCTTTCCTAAGAGGCCATCACCAAAGGGCATGGACGATGGCCGAATTATAAACATGCCATGAACACGTCAAGTGGAGACACAAAAATT
The DNA here is from genome assembly GCA_907269105.1 of Volucella inanis. Classification (NCBI taxonomy): domain Eukaryota; kingdom Metazoa; phylum Arthropoda; class Insecta; order Diptera; family Syrphidae; genus Volucella; species Volucella inanis. The sequence goes on along the minus strand of OU026156.1, from coordinate 36,291,743 downwards.
CATGCCCAAACTAACATCAAGGCATAGATATACACTTTTATGTCAAACCATGACAATGGACGAAAGTCAGGGCATGAATTTAACATTTCGCATTTCGTGTGTATGTGAGTTGTTTTCTGTTGTATGTAGTGGTAAACGTATTTTATTCAGAAAGGAAGAAAAAATTATTCTTGCGTCATTGTTGCATATTGTCGCATAGCCATCTGCTTGCAAAATGAAAGGTTTTGACAGGTTTTGCAAGGTCAACACAAACTCGACAAACGACAAATACGATAAACTCGATGCGAGATGTTATATCTGACATAATTTAGTCTCGTGGAGACTGGCTGTAAGGACAATACAAATGCACTAAGTGATGGAAAATTGGGACTCGAAAATCCGCTTGCATTCACACAACTTTGACACTTATGTATAAATCTTTCATTTGTGGGTCTTTCATCTATTTTGTTTCATTGTCAAACCAAAAGCTCTTAGTGAAAAAGTATCTATACAAGATAAGGGTTTTCAAAGCGATAAAAATCTAACGACAGATTGTTGGTTTTTAGTTTACCCCTCAAAATAATTCTCTTATGTTCAGCTTCTATTGTGCGTCTTTCTGCGCATATACTTTCGGCTAACACTGTTACCAAAACGTCAACCACAAAACAAAATTCAATACCTGAGGACATATCACATCATATCACATCACATCAAGCCACAACGCACAATGAGTTGAATGTTCGAGTGTTGGTAAACAAAACTCCAAATATCTCAGAAATCTTATTCTTTTCGCCAACCTGAGTATATGAAAAATGTCCGCGAGGAGTCCAAGAAGAGGCACAACACCGATTCCATAAGTAGACAAGTCTTCAATAAAATCTCGTGAACGAAACCTACTAGCGGATTACCATCTCCCTTCCCTGCCTATATGTATGTAACATAGTTGACCAGGAATTTGATTCAATTTTCATCCTAGTCCCCATACCTCCTTTAATCCGATTTAATTATGATGGCACCGAATAAGTGACTGAAAGGAATTTTTCATTTAATTCGGAATGTTTCCCCTTTGCGCGTATCAAAACGCTTGTGTGTGTGAGTGTATCTATGTTGACAGAAAAGGCTTCGATATTTGAAATACAAGAGACTGAAAGCCGATAGAGAAATTGATGTGGATACACAACTGACAAAGGTCATCATCGATGATGAGACAGAATATTTTACTAGGACTTCCCGTACCTATTATCCGTATCCGTATCCGTATCCGTATCTATCTATGACAAGGGAGGTAGGGGAGGCAAGTGAGGAATTTTAATTCGACCGGAATGACAGACATGAAAGTTATTGGCGATTAAGTTTAGATGTATAGGTAGGCCGAGTGGTTTTAGATATTGCCAAATCGATGAAGATAATACACGTTACCGTATTTATGCTTGTAAAAACGAATGGGCCCCCGCCCAATTATTAAGGCTTCACCCATCAATGACGTTGTCTAATCAAAAGCGGGGACAGAGCAAATGTACTGGTCTTATCGTAAAGGTTTTCGATGTTTGCCCCCATGGATGTATGGCCATTCCGTGAAATTAAGCCTACCCGGCAGGAGTTCACGTTAAACACTAGAGACATCTGTAAATACGAGTACCTACGAGTCAATTTTCAGCACTTTTCTCTTAAATGCATTCGAAAATATGTAATAAACGCACATCAGCACGGCGTATGGAATGCATGTGTATATAAAAACTGGTTCAAAAAGCTACGTGGGAAAACATCTAAAAAAAATCCACAAAATTCTTTCTGCTGATATTTTCCTGAGGCATGTTACAATTGGTTCGACATGGATTCTATTACTACCTCTGGTTGCAAACCTCAAAAAAATGCTCGTTGAAAAGAGATATGGCTCCAACAAAAAGGTGGCCGCCGAAACTGAATCCCATTTCAAAGGGTCAGAAAAATCGTTCTATAAGAAAGGCATAGAAATATTAGAGTGGCGCTGGAATTATTGTATCAGTCAAAATGACGCTATGTTGATGAATGAAGTCGGATTTTTCCAAAAAAATGTGTTTTCATATGTTGGTCACGGGACTTTTCTTACTTAACCACCTGTTTGATATTCACCGGCAAATTGGAGAAGGCAGGGAAGTGGTTTCACTTTGTTGAGAGTGTTGCCACATTCTTGGAGAGGAGCCGTTCGTCCGCTCGTCGAGAGGTCTTCCAGGTTTTGAGATATCTAGAATGTACCATAAGAGGTTTTTCTGATAGTAGAAGAAAAACGCAGCACAACTACCATCAAAGAAATAAAGCCGTTCATTTTGGACGAACCAGGAAGGTCCTTGAAAAGCAAGAGATAGAGAAAAATCTCCGTTGTTGTGATAAAAAGCCATAGGTGAAATATGAGAACTTTGGTGGATCTATGTAAAAATCCTTTGTATTTGGAATTGAAAAATGGAGTGAGCGTGAGGGAATATTCTGTTATCTAGAATCAGTATGGGTTGAAACTCTTAACCCTGAGGAACGCTCGCATAAATTTCGAATTTGGAAATTAAAAACACAGTGATAGCATGCCTGTCTGTCTGTCTCTAATAATGCCGAATCTCGATACCCGTTTTATAAGTTGTAAGTCTTGTTACAGATTTATAAACAGCACTGTATAAAAGAAGGAAAAGGCTGACACCGAGAAGTACATTTTCCGGATAAATGCATTCAGAGGAACAGAGCAAGAGCGCCGTAACATCTTTTTTCAGAGTTCCAAAACCATTTTAACCAGTACAGACAAGACACTGCGAAGGACAGGCAAGGGGCAATAAAAAACAGCACGATCACGAAGATAAGGTGTAGAAAAAAAAAGGAACCAAATGAAAGTGCACCATGTGGATGCCTTTGGAAATGAGTATTGGGTCAAAAACGTTGTATCAGGGTGAAGATGAAAGAACGGACAAACTTAGCACAAAATTCCACACCTCCATGTGGAAGAGCTAAACGATCTAGAAACCAATGTCTCTGAGAGCGTTACAAGAAAAATATAGTTTTTGAATCTAAACTGGAGCTCCTCGAATTTAACGCGAAAAAAAGGATTCGTTCAGAGCAACAGACTTCCATAGTCGAAACCTGACTTAGGAGATCATCAACCAACTGGAACAAAAATGTCATACTCCGATCCTTTAAGCTGATAACTAAGTAGTTGAAAATAAGCGTAGTAAGGAGGAATTGTTCTTCACAGTATCCAATATTCGTAAAGAAATGGCGCAACACAGAGGAAAAGTAAGAAGCTCCACTATCAATTTAAAGACAGAACCGACGACAACTTATAGGCGTTACAGGAGGAGTATTGCATGCGAAATCAAAGATTTTTCCAACATAAGGTGAAGGATTCTAAAGCTTTGCCTAAATAACGTAGGCAATTTAGTTGAAGAGAAAAAGACGCTATATCCAAACTGGTATAAATTACGCCTACGGTGAGAATAGGCTGAGAAATAGGAATTGCGTACCATGGAGCATTATCAACTTCCTTCGATACGGTGCATATTGACAATATTAGATGATTTACAGAAGTGGTACCGTGCTAAAAAAAAAAAAATTGATAGGTTCTGCGATAGGTTAATATCTACTTTGGCCTGTTCAGGAGAATTATTAGCGATCCGGAGACAGCTTATTTTCAAACAGTTTAATGGAAAAACGGATTTCAATGTATCCAGTTCAGCATCTAAGACTGGAGATATCACGCACCATGAAATGAGGATTTAAAATTGCTGGTCATTCAACTTCTGCTAGTTCACACACAACCTTTCCTTTGCGTACACATTGAGAGTTATTTCGGAGGATTATTTTAAGCTAGATCTAAGGAAGTGAAATAGATGCCAATATCCTCAAAAAACAAGTCTACGAGCGATTTAGTCAAACAGGAGTCACCGTTTAACAGACCATCTATAATTTTTTAAATACTCTTCAATGACCACTTTGTGATAAAAGTTATTCGGCCATTAGCATTCATCAGCTAGGGCAATCGAATGCATGAAGTGCTGGGTTGAACTTCAGAAATAGATGATATTTGACGATTAAGAGTGTGACGACGATGAATAATGTGGTGACGAGATAAAGGATCATCATCAGCTCGATACTCAATTCTGTGTAAAAGCCTGATCAGAGAATTAGAGTTTCAGCTTGTCTCACTTATTTTTCTCATCACACCATGCTCGCCTGGTCCTTAGATTCTGTTCTTTACAGTACGAGTAGAAACAATTAAGATTCCCAAATCTTAAGTATCCCAAAATCAAGGTAAATCGTAAAATAAATACAATAAAAACCTTTTGAGTACCTTGCACCAATAATACTTTTCCACGCTGTCTAGAACAGAGTGAGAAAATGGGAATAGGGTGTATATATCTTTTATACAAAAATACAATATGTGGCGTAGTACAAACGGTAAAGAACCGCCAAAACAAAACAAGATAAATCGTATCTCATTAATTTGTTGCTGTACACAATATCGGATCGGATTTAAACTAACAGCCTGTAATACGCTTATCTCTCCATGGTTCAGCGAAAGTAAAACACTTCAGTATTGACATTTTATTGCCCTTATGGCGTGAGACTATCTTTGAATCAAAATAGAGTTTGAAGTAAATTGCACATTTCAATTTAAAGTAGTAATTCGACTCCAGAAAATTCAATAAATCGGGATTCCGGAATATGAAGCAAAAAACAAAAAAACAAACACTACCCTACTCGTATCTAAAAGTAGACGTCCTTTTTGACTCAAGTTTAAATCCTCACATTTCCTCGTTTTATTGACGATTTTATCCCGTCCTATTACTTACATTCCCACTGAAAGGAGAAATTCCACTCAAAGGACAAAAAAAAAAAACGGTTTTTTTTTTTTTATTCCAATCCAAACCCACTTATTTTAACTTAAGGTTCCGTATGTTATGCGCTTTGGTTGGAAATGCCTGGTTACAGTTGATAGGGTAGTATAATATACTCGCCTTCACGTCGCCCTTACTATTAATACAACCCGCTGTGCCACCTATCGCATAGAGTGCTATGGGAGGTACGGATACTCTCCGGATACATTCCATTCGCTATTGGGGCCATTTCACGTTTGAGGTTATTACCATTTTAACTGGTCTAGCACGTAACGGACTCAATAACTATCTGAAAGCATTAAAGCGAACGTGTGAATGTAACTTTGCAACAGATACTTTCTTTAGCTCATTGGAAGCTGATTAAAAGATAAAAATTGCAATTTTATATTAAATTAAAAAAAAGGGATATAAATAGGAATCAATGGGCGGACTTATTGACGTTTTATACTGAAAGGTCGTGTTTGGGCAAATTGGCGTGCTATTTTAAAGATGAGCCTTAAAATGAGAACCTATTTAGACAAAGTCTTAAAGATAATATCTTTAGGAGGGTGGATTTACGTAAGATGGTTAAAAATGTACATTCTCATGGGCCTGTATCTGGGGCAAGGTGGTCATCATAAAAATGTTGAGGTTACATCATCGGAAGTATGGGATCATTGAAGTCATTGGATCTAAGAAAAAAAGCTTAGAATAAAAGGACATTAGAGCGTACATGAAGAGTGAGAACAGCAAATTTAAAAAGGGATTCAAAGATGGATTAAAATTTAGGTTTTTTGAACAGGGTTTAGTAGTAAAGTAAAGTAAAGAGTCCCTTGATTCTTTGCTACTTGTTAAAGGACAATCTTCGCCTTTATTCCGTCTTGTTGTATGTTCCGCTTTGTCAGGAATGATAAACTTCTTTTGTTTGGGAGACCTTACCACACAACATAATTTTTCACGGCTTTATTCGCCTGTGAAAATGGTTTCCTATATTTTTCAGTCAAATTAACCATCTTATTATTTAGGCGGCGGCTTCATAGCTTGGTTTCGTACATTGTTTAGGATCTTCTTTGTTTATATAAATTCATGCTTTTCCATAGTTATTTACAATAAAATCTATAGAGATTCAATTAACATCCCTCATTTCATTTTCCCTTTTTGACAACTTTGGATTTAAGTTTCGTGAACAATAAATGCCAGCTTTTGCCCATGTTCAGTGTTTTACGCGTTGCGATGAGACCACTATGTCTTGCCAAATTATTGGTCTTACAAACTCTAGTTGAATCGAGGATCGCAGGCGAACCCAAAATTCACTCAACGACTGCTTCACATGTAAAATGAGATTGCAAAAAATCTTTACTTACTTACAACGGAATGTGCTGAACTTAGTCCATCTTTAATTTACTCGCCATCAAACTTATGCCCAACACACATCTTCTTTTTGTTTATTCTCTAAGCTCTATTACCAATTCGTTCGACCAAAGTACCCAAAAAATTCGCAAACAGGAGATCTCATTTCTTCTATAACTTCTTGAACTCCAAATCCACTATTCCCCGGTTTCCTACAAGAACTGTGTAAAAAATTTTAAACCTTGGCGTGCATGACATCACTTTCCTCTTGCAGAAGTGCTATAAAGTTCTATATTATGATGTGGTAATAGGGCTTTTTTGCTCATTTACAAGGTTCTATCCCATCTTTAGGTGTACCCTGGAATTTGAGCTTATGTACGTATAATGGCGTCATTTTTCTCAAGTCTTGAGCTTCCTTGAAAAGTGATGATGCATTGAAGGATAAGAGTACTTGTTCCCTCCAAAAGTGTACGAAAAACATCGGTTTCTACAGAAGATAAAGAAAACTTCGCAATGAAAGATATACAGAGGAGCGACTCCAGGAACAATGCAAGTTTTACCAAACAAAGACTTTTAAATATAATCAACAAAGGTTAGCGGTGGAGCAAAGTAGAGTCAGTGTTGTGGAAATGGAAAAACAATTTCTGTAGATTGATAAACGGGGCCAACGACACATATTCTCCTGGCAGGCAAAGGAAACCATTGAACCTAGATAATCAAAGCGACGTCTTATTTTACCCTGCCAAATGAAGTACGGGTAGAAATACTAGTATCTAAACTTAGAAGAACAAGGCTCAACAACAAGGTCGAAGATCCAATCTGATAATGGATCCGATTCATTTTCAAAGTTTACCTAATGAATGGAGGCACAGAAACGTTTATCCGGAAGAAAGAAGAGCCCCTAAACTGTACCACCTATAGTCGCATACGGCTCCTTAACAAGATCATGTCCTCCGTAGTTGGTGACCTTCTAGAACCATTTTCCACCAATCTGATTGACACCAATAAAAGAGAAAACCCAATAGGTCCAAATCGATATTTCCGACCTCTTTATCGGTTTAAGTGCTGCGTATGACAGCTTACGAGTATATAGAAACTTGTAGTACAAAGGCATGCCTAGTTTTCGCATCTCTACCAAACTCGTAAGGTTGATGTTTTGAAGCTTCGGCAAATATCAACCAATGAGTCACACTAGCCAATCACTATTATCTAAAATGCAAATAATTAACAAGGTCTAATGAAGAAACACTAGGGAGCTCAAAATTTATAGAGGATGCATTGAACTTGCATTGAAAGCAAGATTATTCTCTATTTTAGATGTCATTGTCCTTGATGGCCTTTTAAGGAAGAAATATGGTATAACGAGCTGTACAGCAACATCGAAGTGAAAAGTGCGCGTCAGTCGCCTAACATGGCAAGAACATGAAACATGGAGCGATTGGGTATCAATACTCTGGCCCGAAAATTTTTCGATTCTAAGTCGAAGAGACAAGGCAGTGGACGAAAACTCACCTTAGGGCCTCACCCAATATGGAGTGCGCAACTTGGAGGAGTTGGCCAAAAAAAGCCTTTGATTAGAGAGGATGTTCAAGTACAATTCACGCTGTAGCGTCAACTCTCAGTACAAAGCTAAGCAATTTGATTGTACCTTGCAATCCGTGCTTATCTTTCGGAGGTTACACCGAAATTTGTGAATGCCAGACGAAACTGAGATAGGCTTGCTTGTCCAATTCGGCTTGTCTAATGCAGGACATCAGCCGCTAATTAGAATCGCCTTTTTTATAGCAGGACCGCCGACTGGCAAATATCTCTTATCCATTAAAAAGTTCTTTTGAAGGAATTAAGACTTTTGTTTGACTTTGCATAAGAGACGTCAAAAGCCAAACCATGTCTGACTTATTTTCATGTTACCACCCTGTCAATCCAAATAACAATAGCGAAAAGTCGCTTGTTGAACCGCGATTTAGAAGATAATATCTGCAGTCAAGAGCTCCTTTTTATTGCAGCAAACTGAGGTTGAGACTGAAGCAATTTACATGCGTCTTGAATTGCGTAATTAACACTTAAATATTCTAGACAGAGTAAAGTGACGGTTCTCTTAAGGTTTCTATAACACCATCATCACCGACTTGTACCTCAAGTTGAAGTCTCCGTTCACCATGGTGAACAATGGCGGCACAATTCGTAATGGTAATCTCGTCAACATGGATCTAAAGGCTGTCAAAGAAGTTTTCAATACGAACTTAATTGGACCCATATACTGCACCCAACAGGCATTCCGCAGTATGGAGAAGAGAAATTTTCCCTGTATTTGATTTTCATCAATAGTACCGCCTGTTTGGCTGGCTACAACCCTGGACATGAGTACCCGAGCCTGAATGTCTACACCCCAGCTAAGTTTGGACTAAATGCAATCAATGAGATTTGCCGGCAGTAATTTATCACATTGAAGACGAACATTAAGACCACGGTAATCATCAAACCATAAATGCTCTTATTGAAAACAAACCTTAAAGAACAACTTCTCTTATCTCATTTGCAGAATGTTGGTTCCGGATGGGTTTCAAATGAATTTGTTCCAGATGAGACTAAAAAAGTTTTAGGCGATGTAATACTTCAAGCTGATGACACTGCACTCTCGACAGGACCAAACACTCAAGTCCAGGAAATCACCCTCAGGGCTGTCGGCGAATGGTATTAACATAATGCAGCATCCACATAAATCCTCAAGGACCTACCTCACTGGCATTATTGGATACTCCTCAGATTAATTAGTTCAATTTAAATAAATTAACAGACAACAGAGAAAGACAGTGGAGATCTACTATTACAGCATGTGATTGTGACAGCTTAATGTGTGTCATCCTGAGTCAGATTAGGGGGTGAAAATTACAAAGATTTCTACTTCAGCTTTTCTAAGTGTTTTCATAATTAAGAATCTTCTGCAATTTTATAAGATGACTTCCTTATTCCACCTTTCGAAGTTTTAAAATTCCTTGCTTCCGTACTCTTGTTTCTGAAGAATGTTTGAATAATTTATATTTTTCATTCTCATTAGCATGTCTTCTTAAGAAATGCCAGCCCTATGGCAATTTTCCATTTGTACCCTAAGGATGTGAGCCTTAGCAGATATCTCGTTTGATGTCGACCTCCTAATTTGTAGAAAAAGCAGATTGATATGCCCATTACCCAAAGCAAAAAGCCATTAAGCATGATGTTGCCCCGCAGGGCCTTTTGTACTCACACCTACGAATAAGTTTCTTCAACCGATAGCTGACGGAGGATTGGGGGGCGGTAAGTTTATTTTCGACTTCGGAAAAGTTTCCAAAGAGGAATTTTTTGGCGTCTGTCAAGTTCCTGCTTGGAAGCAATTGAGATCATCTGTTCATCACCTAATTTTTTATTTTTTTTTTTTTTGAACTTAACATGTAGTAGATTTCACTAGTTTATCCTTGTATAAAAGGGCTAAGGAAAACTTATGTATGGAGCCTAGATCCACTTCTTTTTTGAAGGCGTCCTGAGGTCACCGTCTTCTTTTCAACTTTAAGTTCTACAGCCGATACAGCCTGAAATTTGGTTGTATCGTATTGCATTGAATCTTTACCTCTTAGTCCGTACACTGATGCTGTAACATTTAAGTATACACTAGTCACTAAGCAGAAGTAAAGTTACTTATGAAAGTACGAGTACACGCAATGAACTACGAATATCAAGTGTGTGGACGCAACCCAACACAAACGTGCGGACACACCCCTATCGAGAAGCGAATGACAGGTGTCAAGTTGACACAAGAAAAGGCGCTCAATATAAAAAGGAAAAGAACTATAAATATATAAAACAAAAAGAAAAAGCATATTGTATTGGGTATATACATTAATTCGTGCGGTTTTTTTTTACAAAATTTGAACGTTTATTTAAGAAAAACATGTACAATTGTATTATTCAAAGTATTGCCCATCTGAAGCTATGCCATTTTCCCATCTTTCTGGCAATTTGTGGATACCATTCCAAACGAACTGCGCCGACTTGGCAGCCAAGAATGAATCAAGCCAATTTTTGATATCCTGCTTTGATGTGAACCGTATTGCAGTGAGGGCGTTCTGCATCGACCGGAGCAAATGGTTGTCAGAAGGGGCAAGGTCTGGGCTATAAGGCGGGTGAGGTAAGACTTCCGAATAGCAACGTGGGGCCGAGCGTTGTCATAATGGAAAATTATTGCCTCGTGTCTGGTCGCATATTCCGGGCGTTTTTCTGCTACTGCACACCCATCTGATCCCACCAAATACAGAGTACTACCTTCAAGCCATGGATATTCGGCTTTGCCGTTGATTTGACTGGTTGGCCGGGTTTCACATATATTTTTTTGCGCTTGGGGTTGTCGTAATGGATCCATTTTTCATCACCAGTAACAATTCGATGCAAAAATGACTTCCTTTTGTGGTGTTCCAACAGCATTTCGGACATGCAAAACCGCCTTTCGACGTCTCTCGGCTTGAGTTCATGTGGAACCCAATTTCCCTGCTTTTAAATATATCTAGCTGCTTTTAAACGATTTGAAATGGCTGCTTGAGTGACACCTAAAGATTCTGAGAGCTCTTCTTGTGTTTGGCAACAATCTTCATAGAGTAATGCTTCCAGTTCTTCATCTTCAAAATTTTTTGGCTGCCCAGGACGTTCATCGTCTTCCAAGTCAAAATCACCACTTTTAAATCGTGCAAACCACTTTTGGCACGTTCGCTCAGCTAGCGTATGTTCACCATAAACTTTCACCAAAATACGATGACTTTCGGCAGCAGTTTTCTTCATATTAAAGTAATGAAGAAGAACTCCCCGCAAAAACACTTTTTCAGGCACAAAGTACGACATATTTGAGTGAAAAAAATTGTTGTTTACGCTTCAAATGAATGACATAAACTGAAATGACGTACAATGACTGTAGCTTTCCAACGCATGTTCCAATGGAATAAAAGCAACGGAATAATACAAGTTACGCCATCTCTTAGCAAATCGCATAAAGTTATAGACCCAATATTTGTATTTCCCTTTATAAGAAAATTTAATAAATTCCAATTGAATTATTAAAAATATTGAATATCTACCTGCGTCTATTATTCCAACAAGTTAAAAAATTCTTTTAAGCCGTCAATTTCATAGAAAAAAAAAATGGAGCCTAAACCTTTTCCAAAGTTTTCCAAACTAGCTAGATCTCCAAAAATTTCGAAAATGGCAAGGTCCAGCTGTCAATTGTGCACTGGCCCAGATAATAGGAATAAGGTTATGTGCGACACATGTTACAAATGGTACCACTTCGATTGACTTTGGAAGAGAAGCGCCTCGAAGAAAAACGACGTGAAGAGGAACAAGTTAAACTGCGAAGGCGTAAGCAGCGCGACAGGGAGTACCTAGAGAAAAAATATTCGCTCCTGCATCAAGCTGAAAATAATTGTTTATCACATGCTGGCGATGAAGTTGTACATCCCGTCCAAGGAAATGCGGCAGTAAAACTGTGGTTAGAGGAGATGCGTAATTCAACACAAAATCAACCCACCATATCCGCACGAAATCCTACCAACAATGGAACAAATGCCGCCCTGCTGCCTAACTTACAAGCTGCTAATTCATTCGATTACCGACAGTACCAGTGGAATGTTAGCAAATCGTGGTCTGGCGCCAATTTGGCCAATCAGCTGCCACAGCAACTGCAGCGTATGAATTTACAGCAGACATCTCAGCAGCAAGAGCAACAGGCCCTGTCATGCGCACTACGATCACGACCAAATCTGCGACCATCCTCGCAACTTCAACCTGAAAAACGACTCCAGCGACTACTGCCACCGCCTCTGGGTGAACGTCCGTTAACACCCCCGGATTTCACAGCTTTTTTGAACGGCCAATGGAGCACAATACTAGCACCTTTATGCAACACCATCGAGAAGTTCCGCCTACCGTACAGCAAACCCCAAATCTAACATTGCCACGCAATCCGATCGGTGAGCTAAATAAAACCCAACTAGCAGTCCGTCATTCCATATCAAGAGACATGCAGCCTTTCAATGGAAGCCCCGACGATTGGACAAATTTTATATCCGGTTATGAACGCACCACTCATTTATGTGGATTCTCCGACCAAGAAAACATCTCGCGCCTACAAAGAGCATTGAAAGGCGATGCATACGAAGCAGTGCACAGTATGCTGCTCCGTCTTGTGTTCCGCGCATAATATCAACGTTGAGAATGTTGTATGGGCGACCAGAGCTCATCGTTCACAGTATGCTACAGAGGATTCACTCAACGCCGGTGCCAAAAGAAGGGAAGTTGGAGAGTATCGTGAAGTTTGCTTTGGCAGTGCAGAACCTTATCGCTACAATAGAAGCGTCGAGGCTGCTTTCCCACCTATGCAATCCTGCCCTCTTACAAGAGCTCGTGGAGAAGCTTCCGACATCGATCCGCCTGAATTGGGGAATTTTTCGACAAACTCTCGAAAGCTGCTCCCTTTCCGAACGCGAATTGTGTAACAATCCCAGCGTTATCAACTCCAAGTATCAACGTAAGCCAGCAAAAAGAGAGAGGTTTACCGCACATGCATTCCGAGAAAACACAATTAGCACCTGTGCTCTCTACTCACCAGCGATGCGGTCAAACAAACAACACAGCCGCTACGAAAACATGTTGCGTATGGTCCTCAAACTGCTCTCCGTTAGCAAGCTGTAAGGCATTTCTCGAACTGAGTATGAGCTCCAAATGAGCAACAGTCAAGGACAATCGTTTATGCCGTAAGTGTTTAAAACCACATTACTATCGGAACTGCCGCTCAAATGTTCGTTGCGGTATAAACGGTTGCGACCTGCTACACCACAGACTGCTGCACAATTTATCAACACCAAAGGGAGAACATCAGGCTTCTTCTATGCTTCTTCTCTATGGCAAAAACAGGACCGTGTACACGTACGCCTTTCTTGATGACGGATCCTCGATAACCTTAATGGATCAAGACATGGCAAACAAACTAGATCTTAATGGCTTGGTTCACCCCCACTGCCTCAAGTTGACGGCCAACACTCACCGTTACGAAGACAACTCCCAGCATATCGACGTCGATATCTCAGGCATCTGTAAGTCAGCAAAAAAGAAATACCGCCTGACAAATGTTCGGATCGTGAAATCACTTTACCTGCCAGAGCAATCCGTGAACATGTCCGATTTGTCAAAATTGTTTCAAAATCTCAAGGGCGTCCCTGCTACTTCTTATGGCGCCATACGTCCACGTATCCTCATAGGGTTAGACAACATGAAGCTTGAATTCGCCACGAACTCTATCGAAGGATTAGGAGATAATCAACCGTTCGCCTCCAAAACGCGACTCGGATGGGTAGTGTACGGCCTGAGAGGCGAAAATCCCAACGTTTCAAGAGTTAGCAAAAAATCTCACCGTAGTGTCAGCTGGTAAAAAACTTGTTCATTCTAGAAGGTCTCGGAGTGACCAAACAGGAATCACCTTGAACATCCCGAGATGATCAGCGGGCACACGACCTACTTCGTGCTACCCCTCGACGAAAAGGAAAGAGCTTCGAAACAGTTCACCTATGGAGGTTCGACGACGTCCAACTGCCCGATAACCTAGAAATGGCGATAAGAGAAACGAATGCGGCGTGATCCTGAACTCAGGGAGAGTCTGAATGAGAAAATCGGTTATTACCTCCCGAGAAATTACATCCGCAAGCTTTCTGAAGTGGAAGCTAATAGGCGAGATCCGCGCACATGGTATTTGCTTGTATTCACAGTGACAAATCCGAACAAACCAGGAAAGCTGAGGCTGGTATGGGATGCCGCAGCGAAGTTTCAAGGGGTGTCGCTGAATTCAGTCCTACTTAAAGGGCCCGACCAACTAAAGTCCCTCAATTCAGTAATGTTCCGGTTTCGTCAAAGGAAAATTGCTATATGCGGGGATATCCGCGAAATGTTCCATCAAGTTGGAATCCAGAAAGCAGATCAAGACTCACAACGTTTTTTGTGGCGGGACGACGAGACGACAAAGACGCCGGAGGAGTACGATATGAGCGTGATGACGTTTGGGGCTACCTGTTCGCCGAGTAGTGCCCAATACATCAAAAATTTTAACGCAGAACGGTTTAAAGCTAGATTTCCTAGAGCAGTGGAGTCGATCATCCAAAGTCATTACGTGGATGACCTTTTGGACAGCGTGGATACCATCGACGAAGCGATTCAGTTGGTCCGAGATATCAAACACATACATGAGTCGGCTTGATTTGAAATCAGGAACTGGATGTCCAACTCATCAGCAATAGTCAACGCAATGCATGATCAAGTCGAGAGCGAAGTCAACCTCAACATCGGCGCGGAGTCTGAGTCCGTAAAGGTTCTGGGCATGTGGGCATGTGGTGGCGTATCACCGACGACGTGTTCACCTTCAAGATAAAGATATCTTTAATGTTGTTAGTGTTACATACCTCAGTCTTGTGTGGACCAGCACAGATACCACAATATGTTATAATGTGTCAGTTGCACTCGACGTGGCCAAACATTTGGCAGTTACGTCATTGTGTCACCCGATTATTGTTTTTGCGGTAATAGCTCCAGTTCACTTGCGTGCGAAAAATAGTTCTGTATTTTTTCTTTAGATCATTGAGATTTACATTGCCATTTTAAAAATAAATTATATAAAATGTGTCTTTTTAATGATCTTATCACTTAAAACCTCTAACTTTCATGGGTATAAACATCGTAATTTTAGTCTGAAAGCTGGTTAGCCACATGCTTACACGGAATATCTTTATGTTCTAGTATCCTACAACCGCTAATAGCGGTTAGGCAAAATAAAAACACGATTCTAGGAATTTTATTGTTGCTTCACCAGTTCTCCACTCACGCATTGTGGCAAAGCATTTGTAATTGAGGCAGTCAATGCCAACCGACCAGATATGCGAGAAGCTGAAAAATATGGTCGTGAGATGGAATCTTAACAACACGACATTGAATTCCAGATTGGAACAGTACTTTAATCCAAAAGCGATTGCACCGATTGCTACGACCGAGGGTACAAATTCTATCGACTCTATGTTTTTTCAGTTATATTAAGTTTAACAATCAGTTTAACATTTAGTTCAACAACGAACGAATGACTAATATTTTAATTAGACCATCACAAGGTAGTCCTGAATTGGATGAGAAGAATCAGATGAAAAGTCTTAAGGTGCAAATTTGATATCATTCAGTTTGCTGATAAACACACTTGCAGATCTTTACTCTCACATATTAATTGAAGTAGAGCCCTTTTAAAAGGCAACTATTAAATGACCACACCATAAAGACTCGTCCTGATAACAAACACAGGTTGCATACGCCAATTTCTACCTTTAACCATTTGACAAGAACAGAAAACTTCAATTATTTATCAGGTTATGAGGTTGATGCTTTTTCCAATCCTCGAAGCACTTCTCATAAACTTCTCTCAATCGTTGCAAATCTCCGCCCTTTTATAGATCTCTTCAGGATTGGGAACAAAATTTGGCTTGGGGTCAAATCCCGTGAATATGGTGGCTGAGGCATTAATGTCGTGTTGTTTTTGGCCAAAAAATCTCTAACAAGCAACGATGAATGAGCAGGTACATTATCGTGATGCAAAAGCCATGAATTATTTTCCCACAATTCCGGATGTTTTTCTCATATTGCTTCAACGGCGCATAACTTCAACGTAATACCGTTTATTGACCGTACGACCTTGAGGCAAAAACTCCTGATGCAATAGTTCACGGTAATCGAAAGAAACAGTGATCAAAACTTTGACATTTGATCGAACTTGGCGTGTTTTTTTCGGTCTTGGCTCTCCTGGTGCTTCCATTGAGACAATTGGGTTTTGGTTTCGACGTCATAACCATATACCTATGATTCGTCACCAGTTATGACCCTAACGTGTTTCGACCATCCACTCCTACGCCCTCTCGAAATAACCTTCCTCTTACCTTCTACTATCAAAACGTTAGAGGACTGCGATCTAAGACCCGTGCCGTCTTGTGACAATCTTACGCTCTCCCATTTGAGGTCTACGCTCTGACCGAAACTAATCTAATTCCCGATATAAAGAATCAGGAATTATTTTCCCCTAGTTTCAATATTTTTCGAGATGACGATCTGACTCGTCCAAATGATGACTCTCCCTGTCGAGGTGTCCTATTTGCCGTCCGCAATGACCTAAACTCTTCACCAATAGCTGTTTCTTCTTCTCCTAAGATAGACTACGTTTCAATAAAGATAACTCTCCCCTGTAGGTCCCTGTACGTTATGTGTTTTTACATCCCACCCGCACAACCAATCGAATGCTACCAACTCGCCATCGATGCAATTGATCAAATAATTAACTTATCTGATCCTCTCGATGATATCATTGTATTCGGAGATTTCAATCTACCCCAGCTGCACTGGACTCAATCTTTTGACGAATCTTTTTTTATCGCTAAGCCTACCTCGAGTAGAGAATGTCTCTTCTTAGACGAGCTCACAGACGCTAGCTTATGCCAAGTTAGTAGCGTCCGCAACTATATGGGTAGGCAATTAGACCTCATTTTCACCACTGATCCCATAAACTCCTCTGTTTCGCTGTGTCCCCTTTCACTATCAACCATTGATAACTTTCATCCACCACTTCTTCTTTCTCTTTTCCACCACTCTCCTATTCGCCCCCCCTCCCCCCATCAGTAACCACCTCCTCTTACGACTTTCATAAAGCGAATTTCCGCAAAATTAACGCATATCTTAGTGAGTGTTCTTTTGATTTCGCCAATATGCCCCTAAAGAGTGCTCTCTCTATTTTCTATAGAGAATTATTCAATTCTATTTCTCCCTATGTCCCCTTTTCGCGCAATAAGACTCCTTCTACGAGCTCCCCGTGGTATAATCGTAAACTTCGCTCTTTACGTAACAAAAGAAACAAATTATGGGCAGTTTTCCTCCAATCCAACTCTTTTGTTGTCTATTCAAACTATCTCGGTGCATACCTTAAATTCGCCCAGCTTTATAACGTTCTCTATTAGCGATACCTTGATTGTGCGTAATAAAGGCTCATAAACGATCCTAAGTCTTTCTACCAATTCGTTAACTACAAAAAAAAAATCTGACGGTTTTCCCCCATCCCTCTCATACGAAAACACATCATCAACTGATCCGCATACCATAGCCAACTTTGTTGCTACTTTCTTTAAGCAATCTTTTGCCGATAATTCCTTCGTACCGGATCCCTCTTATTTCAAATATTTGCTTAACTTCCCCACCGGCCCCTCTATTTCTCAAAGATTTGATCATACAGTAATAGAAAATAAATTACAGCAACTTAATGATGAATACTTACCCAGCCTAGATGGCCTTCCATCCATATTTCTTAAAAGGTGTTCCTCGACACTTTCCCACCCCCTTGCAAATCTCTTCCGATTATCGCTCTCTCAAGGTGAATTTCCACAAATATGGAAGTCTTCTTTAATAACATCGATACACAAAAAGGGATTAAAGAGCGAAGTCACTAATTACCGCCCTATAGCTAAACTTTCTCATATATCCAAACTTCTCGAGGGCATTTTGTATGAAGTCTTAAGCTTCCAGTGCAAATCTTTTATTTCCCCTAGTCAACACGGCTTTCTGAAGGGTGAATCAACTACCACTAACCTCGTAGAATTCGTGTCCTCTGTTCTCTCAGCCTTAGAAAGTGGTAAAGAAGTTGACGTTGTAACAACTGATTTCAGTAAGGCTTTTGACAAGATATCTCATAAGCTAATCCTGTTCAAATTGTCCGTCCTGGACTTTGCACCCATTTTGCTTAAATGGATATCTTCTTACCTGGATAATCGTTTTTATAGTGTTCGTTTCAGGTCTGTCCTATTGGCCCCTTTCTTAGCCACTTCAGGTGTTCCTCAGGGTAATCACCTAGGTCCACTTCTCTTCATCTTAACTATTAACGATCTTAAAAGGGTGATTCAACACTCAGCACTTTCTCTCTATGCTGACGATACCAAATTTTTTAAACCCATTTCCTCACAACATGACTCTAGCCTCATTCAAATAGATCTAAATAGTTTTTCCACCTGGTGCATCAAGAACTGCTTGGAACTCAATGTCACCAAATGTCAATCGATTACCTTTTCACGTAAGTGCAACATGTCTACTCCCAGAATTTACGTTCTCCACGGTCAACCTATATCCCTAGTTCAGACTATCCGCGACCTTGGCATATTATGCGACAGGGAGCTACATTTCCGCTCGCATATTGATGAGATAATTACTAAAGCAAACTCATCACTTGGCTTTGTTAAAAGATGGTCCAAAGAATTCTGCAACCCGTACGTGACCAGATCCCTTTATATCACTTACGTTCGCCCTCTTCTCGAGTACGCTAGCCAAGCGTGGTGTCCCTTTCAACGAGTTCATATATCCCGTATTAAGAGCATCCAGCGTCGTTTTCTTCGATTTGCTCTTCGAGGTCTACCTTGGAACGATCGTCTTATCTTACCTCCCTACCGAGACCGTCTCAAACTCAAACTCAAACTCATTAACCTGAATACCCTTGAGGAACGAAGGGACGCAGCGGACATTCTTTTCATTCACCGAATCCTCTCAGGCTCCGTCGATTGCATGTCTCTTTGCAACTCCATTTTCTTTAACATTAACCCTCGAAATCTACGTTGTCCCGTCTCTTTTATCTACCTATCCACCGCCCTACATATGGCTTTAACGAACCAATATCCCGTATGCTGCGTAAGGTAAACTCCAACCTCTCCGTTTTCGATTTTAATCGCAGCACACATTCCCTCAAATTCGATCTCCTTTACCATCCCTAGCTTGAGCCCTGGTGATAAGTTCCACATATCGCTAATCCGTATTTTATTACTTGTTTTCAGTCATAATTTTTAAGCTTGTATTAGGCAAAATAAATGGGGGCATTAGCCCCCTCCAAAATTAAAAATTTGTAGCTAGTCTAAATCATCACTGATGTCATTCAAGAGCTCCTGAGCCATGGTCATGCGACGGTTTTTCTGGTCAAAATTAAGAAATTTCAGAACAAACTTCGCTGACAAACGTCTCATGCCCAAATCATCCGAAAAAAATTGCATGACACGAGCCGACCGATATGCCGACATCCTCAGAAACTTCTCTTGTGCTAATTCGACGATTTTTCAAAACGTTGTTCTTTACAGCTTCGATATTATCATCTTTTGTTGATGTGCTGAGGCGTCCAGAGCGAGGTTCGTCATTGGCTTTTTCTCGGCCATTTTGGAAGAGTGTACCACTTGTAAATATTTTTTTTTTACTTAGAAAAGACTCACACGTCTAACCTTTATATCGTTTAAAAACAAACTAAGTATGCTATAAACTAAAACTGTGAACATATGGTATGTTTTGGACATGTTTACCAATACAGAAGAAAAAATTGATAATCGAATGTACGTTGCCCGCGAAATTCTTAAAGTCATTTTACTTTTTGAACACACCTCGTATTTGGTCAAAAAGCAGTCTTCGAAATGGACTTTAAGCCAGTAAATATAGTTCAGCCCAGACAAATTAAAATTCCAAAGACTGCATTATGTTTGAAGGCCAGTAATGTTGACTCTCTTCGTGGCAGGTAGCAAATAAATTGGGCTTAGAAGATTGCACCATACAGACAAAATCAACATAAACACAATTCTTTGAAATCTCTATGTCGCAGTTTTCTGTGAAATAAATTTCCTTGACCTCCTTGAAACAAGATGCAAAATTCATTTCTACGAGTATGTAATCAAAGTCAAACAAAACCGCTTTTCCATTTTTCCATTTATCCTGTAGAATTTGAAAATTTGCAATTCTAATTGCGCAATGCCAACTACAAGGGAAAGGAAAAATACAAAACGCCCATCCCATGCTGGTCAGATGTTTCCATGTCCAATGCAGGAAAAAACTGTTCCCTGTTGCAAACTACTATACGGTGTCTCTTCTTTGCTGCTGCAAAAAAATAAAAAAAATAAAAAAAAAAAATTGTAGTCACTGTAGATATACACACATTCTACACCGTATCGTTAGCTACATATTCTAAAGTCCGTATATGCATTTTTGAAATAAGATTTTGAGAAAAAAATTCTCCGTTGGTGGTTGTTTATAGAATGGCTTTAGGTTAAGTGTGTGTGAAACTTTTTTGAAAAGAAAAAAAAAAAACAAATTTACATTTGATTTCTGTGACAGGCTTCAGCTGCCTAGACCCAATCCACGTTCATTTTCTTCCTTCCTTCCTTCCTCTTGCGACTGCTATTAGAAACGAAGTCTAAATTTTTCCGTTCAAGGCAACCCTAAGACTTAAGGCCGTGCCCTCAATTCAATTCAATTTTTGAGTAAATTCTTATAAAGTTCTAGTGCAAATCCGACAAAGACTGTCCCGAAGAACGAGGCTACAGGTCGAGTCTCCACAAATACTGGTTTCAAGAACCTTCTTGTACGATATCGTTATCCTTGGGAATAACAACGTCTAGGTAAGGTTAGGTTAGAGTGGCGGTTGGATATATGATCCCTCACTCATGGAACCAATTTCAGCTTACGATGAAGCGCAGGAGACTTAACGTCTTTATTTTTTAGATCGTTTAAGTCGTTGTAGATGAACGTGCCTAGGTGGAGTTTTCTTCTCTGGGAGAGAACTGGACATCTACAGAAAAGGTGTAGGATTGCCTATAAGGCATTGTCCAGTGATGACACCTATAATGGCGCTAAGATGTTTCCTGTTTAAAAGAGTCAGACTCTTAGAGCGATTCAGATTTAGCTTTGACCAGATTTATGTAGTCGCATAACATGTTGGTGCACCTGTCCATCTAAGGTCTGTTCTTTTATTAGCATCCAGCTTAAATAATAATTTGCACGTAGCGATTGGTATACCTATACTGCCCTTTTCCGGTAGAATAGGTAGAGTGGTTCCAATTTCGGTGAGTTCGTCAGCCCTACAATTCCCTGGAATGTCTCTGTGGACCGGCATCCAACAAAGGTGAAGGTTGAAACGCTCTGCCATCTCCGTAAGAGATGATCGGCATTCAAGAGCGATCTTAGAATTTAGTAAGACCGAGTCTAGGGACTTGATAGCGGCCCGACTATCCAAAAATATGCGGATATCCTTTGCAGATATTACGTTTTTCTTCAGCCAGGACAGAGTTTCTTTAATCTCAAAAATTTCCACCTTAAAAATGCTACAGTGATTTAAAAAACAGTAGGAGAGGCTTAAATTTAGCTTATCTAAGAAAACACTTTCACCGCCACACGGCCATTAATTTTGCCCCACACGGGCAAACTCGCCTGAATTTAAGACTCTCCGGTGTTCATTAAAAAAGAGATGACAGAGCATGCACACGTTAAAATATTGCAAGAAATAAGGCAAAATACCAAGCTTTGGCATGACAAAAGAACCTGCTTTAAAAGATGTTCAGTTAAGGTGGAGGTGAAATTTTTGTGGAGTATATGCAGCAAATCATCAGCCAATAATGACTAGGCACATCCGCATACTTTGATTCGCTAAACACTAGTTTCAAAGGAACTGTCAAGAGATACTAGGTGGAGTGAAAAATAACATCCTTGACCGCCAAAATGCACTGCTACTGCAAAAAAGGTTATGGTGCCTTGAAGTTCGTTCATGTCAAATTTCAGTGCGATACTATCTTTAGTTTTGTTTTGACTGCTGATTGTTGTTGACGTGTTTGGCATCATGTTGATTATGGGCAAAAACGATTTTCGTTCTCTCATAAAACATTATTTTTTGAGAGGCCAAACGGCGAAGGAAACCAAAAAAAAGTTGAATAAATGTTATAGGGCCAATGCTCCGTCAGATTACACCGTCAAATATTGGTTTTGAGAGTTTCGTTGTAACCGCAACTCCACTACCGATCAAATTCGCAGCGGCAGGCTCTCCGATCTGGTTACAGAACACAATGTCAAAAAAAAATACATGAAGTGAAGTTGTCTGACCGGAAAGTGAAGGTGCGCGAGCTAGCAGATACCACAAAGATAAGTACTGAGCGCACACGCCATATTTTGGACAATCTTCTGCATATGAAAAAGTTATGCCACCGCTGGGTGCCCCGCATACTCACTCCTGACCAAAAACAAGAACGCGAGAGCACTTCGAAAGTGTTTGGAATTGCTGATGCAAAATCGGGTGGACTTTTGGCGTCGATTGGTAACTGTTGAACACCAGAGAACAGAATAAGTGCCCAGCAATGGACTGAAGCCGGCATGAGTGCTACAAAACGGCCGAGGGAGGCTCGATGTTTCGGAAAGGTTATGGCGTCGGTTTTCTATGATTGTCATGGCATACTCTCTGTGGACTACCTCAAAAAAGGAAAAACTATCAACAGCGAGTATTACTGTGGATTACTGAAGCGCTTGAATGCCGAAATCGCTGCAAAACGGCCTCACATGAAGCGAAAAAAAATTTTGTTTTTGCAAGACAATGCACCGGCGCACAAGAACATCGCAACCACGGCTAAAATCAATGACTTACGGCTCCAATTGCTGTCGCATCTACCGTATTCGCCCGGTTTGACTCCCGCGGACTATTATCTCTTCCCAAACCTCAAAAGATGGCTCATCAATAAAAAATCGACGCCACGGAGGAGTATTTTGCAGACCTTCCGGAAAATTACTTTTCGGACGGGATCAAGAAGTTGGAAAATCGCTGGAATAAGTGTATCAAACAAATAGGGGACTATATTGAATAAAATAAAAAAATTTAAAATTTTTTTTTTTCATTCCCAAGGAGGTTACTTTTCACCCCATCTAGTATTTACACTGCATAACTTGTGCAGAACACAATGTATGAAAGTCTTAAGTTTAAGCAACACACAATTATATAGGGTAATTCATCATGAGGTTTGATTTTCAATAAGCTTTTGACAGATCACGCATGACTCCTATCAAACTATTTTGTCATTTTTGTTCAGTGTCATTTGGCAAATTATCATGGAAAGACTCACATCACAACAGCGTCTCCAAATTGTTCAGCTGTACATATTACGAAAATCAGCGTTCTGTGAGAAAGTTTTTTCATGCGATTCGAGGAACTTACGGTGCGCAAAATCGACGTACTGAAACCACTATTGCCAATACCATTCCCAAATTTAAGTCCCGGTTTACACTAGTTGATGATACTCGGCCGGTTAGACCACATCCAGCAAGTAGTGAAGAGACTATAGCAGCTGTAGCTGAGAGTGTACGCGAAGACCGTGACGAATCGATTCATCTTCGTTCTCAGCAGCTAGGCTTGGCGTATTCGACAACTTGGCGTGTTTTACGTGTGCAAGAATTGAAGCCAGGCGACTTGAATTTCCGTTATATTTTCAGTGAATGGACTCTGGAAAAACTCAATGAAAATCCGGTGTTTTGGTCAGTGATGAAGCCCATTTCTGGCTCAATGGATACGTTAATAAACAAAATTGCCGTATTTAGGCTAATGAGCAACCCGAAGAGTACCAAGACCTACCAATATATCCATTAAAAATAACGGTATGGTATGGTTTATGGGCTGGTGAAATCATTGGTCCATATTTCTTCAAAAATGAGGCAAATCAGAATGTCAACGTCAATGGTAACCGTTATTGCGCCATGTTAACGGACTGTGTGCTTCCTGAAATTCAAGCACATGGTCTCGGTGAGCTCTGATTTCAACAGCACGTGAAACAATGGACTTGTTGAGAAATCATTCTGGTGAGCACTTAATTTCACGTTTTGCAACAGTAAATTGGCCGTCTAGATCATGCGATATGACACCTTTGGACTATTTTCTCTGGGGATACGAAAAGCCTCAGGTCTTCAGGAATAAGCCAACTACGATTGACACTTTGGAAGCTAACATTACTCGTGTTATCCGCGAGATACCAGTCGCTATGTTCGAGCGAGTCGCCCAAATTAAGACCATTTTCAAAAAGTAAATGCCATGTATTGTTCTTTTAACCGATAGTAATATTTTAAGCTCACTATCAAATTTATGTGTTTTATTTTACATTATAAATCAAACCTCACCTTGAAAAGGCCAAAGAATTTCGAAACGTGCCTTCCCTTTTCTTCATCAATTGTAATTATGGTAATGAATGAAGCTTGCCCTTTACAAGGCGAAGGCAAGATTCGGGATCCCAGGAAATCTAATCCAACGTACTAGGCCGGGCATCGCCCAAGCCACAAAAGATACCAAATCTACGCTTTAAAGATCGAGACATTACCGATACCAGAATGCTTGGTCTGGGTAACTGGAAGAAGTGTACTGGGAATCGAAGAGCTGGAAAGGATACTATTTGTCAAGTTAATTAAAGTGTATCGGTTTGTTCAGGCAAAGGAATAATTTACTGCGTTGCAAACAGAGATTCTTCCCGAATCAAGAACATAAACGTATACTTCCTCTAGCTCGATTAAGGTTGAGACTTCTTATAAGTTCCAAAAAAGTCGCTGAAAAAAACGTGCCTTCACCCAGCCTAAAAAGCTTAAGGCTCTAGAAATGTGCAGCAAAAGAGGGATAGTGATTCATTAAGACAGGTATTGGGAGCACGTCAAAAGAATCATAAGGATGAGAAGAGCAGCATAGTCATCAGGTGCTACTTACTTACTAGCAGTACATCGCTGGTCGTTTGCACTTAAAACACGTACAGTAGGCAGAGTACTCAAAGGACATTCAGTCGATAAAAGTTCATGTAGTTGCTCATATTCCATTAAATCTTTTAAACTTGCATTCCCTAAAAGTCGATAATAGCTCAAGTCGATTTCGTATTTATTAAAAAATTAAATTTGAAATAACTCAGAGGAACATTCAAAGTTAAATTCAACCTGCAAATAGGCATGTATCTAGCCCATCCTGGGAGTAAAGCACTCCCTGGGGGACAGATAATTTATGACTTACGAAACGACGCAAAATGTTTAATTAAAATTTTACATGAATCCCACTTTACTCACACAATTACCAAATTTCCTTTCAAAACCACCAAGCCGACGGCAATGACAATAACAACGAAAACAACAGCACAGACAACATCAAATACGTCAGTAGGTTCTATCATTTAAGATAACAACCAAATTACATCGAACCAAAGGTGATGTTTAAAAATAAATATTAGATTATTTCATATTTAAAAAAAAAAAAGATAATAAACAAATAAAAGATGCTCCTTATGGGATTCCGCACAAGTATCTCTCACCCGTTCTATATTCACCCACTACTATGTCGAAGAGTGGAAATTGTCTAGTAGAAACCTCAAAACAGAAGACTGCCTTGTAAAACAAGCTGTAGTTAATCAGAAAGGAAGCAGCATATGACTTTCGCATTTTATTCTTTCATCAAGGGTAACAATCGCTTACGCACAAATATACCATATGAGCACACCCCGTAAGGAGCTGAACTTGTGCATCTTTTCAGGCAAAAGGCTGAAGGGAAGCTTCTTTTTATTCTGTGTCTTTCGCTGGATTCATCTTGTCCTATTAGATACATTCATGTTCCCACCTTGAAGCACGGAAATTTATGTGGAAATGGTATCTTCTACCCTCCATTACAGTCGAAGTCACTTTAAGTTAATTGCTACTTGTTCTTCAAATACGCAGATACTTAAAAAATAATTTAATGATATTCAAACGACATAAAACGAGGTAGATGGTCGGTGAGTTGATGGCTTATTGAGGCTTGAAAGTTTGAGGAAGGCAAATTTATAAAGGAATCGATAAATTTTTGTTAAGATGAGAATCTAAACATCTAAACACATATACAAACACATTCGCATACGGTAGCGCGATCCTTAAAGGACTCATAAAGCGTTCGTGAAATTTAATTAAAACTTTTCGTTGGTACAAAAATAGATAGAAGCAGTTCAATAGTACATACGACCTTGGGGTATGAAGTGTTTTAGAAGATTTCATGGAATAGAATAGGAAAAGCAACAAAGTTAATTTAATTTGAACTTTAATTTCTTTTATTTTATTCTTAATTTTAGGAGTAATATCTTACATGCACCAGGACTAAGGTTTGTGTCTTGAAAATACTGACTTCAAAACTCTTTGAAGACGGTCTATTTCATTAACAGGAGTATAGAATAAGTTGGGATTTTAAGATTCAATTGTCTTCTTATCTTATCCATCATAAAGTTATACGTTCAAGATATGTACAATTTAATCAAAGCACTCGTAATGCAGTCCTAACAAAAAAATTGACAGAAGTTTGGAGCTTACTTGTTAAATTTACAGTCCCATTCGAGGTGGCACAAAATTAAATAGGACCAATTTTACGTTGAAGTATAGTAGTCCAAGCTTATTTGTCTATAATCTAAGAAAGACAATGTCATTTTAACCGCAACAGACAGCTTAGCTTTGCCTTCTCCACCTGATTCAGATAATACTTTGCCACCAAAGATCATATGAACCTCAAAGTTCATGAGTCTTCACGAGGGATAAATCGTCTACATAGGTGACTGCGTCTCTCTAAAACATGAGCAATCATCGCATCTAAATATTAGTGGTAATAGTATCCAACCCTGACGAATGTCTTTATGAACGCCAAACTCTTCTGAAAACCGATTGCTGTGCAGTGTTAGATACAATCAATGATAATCATAATTTTCCTTTATTCTTTG
This sequence comes from Volucella inanis, assembly GCA_907269105.1. Lineage (NCBI taxonomy): Eukaryota > Metazoa > Arthropoda > Insecta > Diptera > Syrphidae > Volucella > Volucella inanis. The sequence goes on along the minus strand of OU026156.1, from coordinate 36,264,967 downwards.
GGAAGGATTTCTATGTTCTAAAACTTTTCCATTTATGATAGACAAGGTTGGAGTGGTCCTCGTGAAGGCGTTCTAAGGCGAGTCCTTGCTGTATTATCCTACCATTGGGAGAGTAGCGCGATGGCTCAGCTACTTCTAAAACCATGAAAATTTCGAGTCTAGATTCTTTAAGTAATCTATTTAAGTTTATCTATCATTGGCACTTCAAAGTGTGTTTTTTCTTAAGGATTTTGGTGGCTTAATGTTGTCAAGCTACTTTATATTGGTTTCTAGGAGTCCGAGCTTGACCAGTTTATTAGCTTCGCAGTTCCATAGAACGTCCGAGAGCCCCAAAACCCAATAGAGTGTAATCTTGTGCATCTTATTTATTTCGTTGGTTTATTCGCAGCAGCCTTTAATAATTCACGATTTGAAGGCATTCGAAAGTAGGGATCTGATTATTGCTGACTGTCTATGTATAAAGCAATATCCGGAGAGCCAAATACAGATTTTCTTAGCGCCACAACAAAGAACAACTACTGAGAGAAGAATCAACTGAAATGCGGCCTGCATCAACTACCGAAGACCAGTGACACCGATGCCAACGTGCTATAAGAAACGCCTCAACTGATGAGCTGGGTTTTACCCGACCACCATCAAGAAATTCCTGATTTGATGAAGAATACCGGCAAACTCAACAAGGTGGCCTGCTTTCATGTCACTTCTTTAACATCATACCTGAAAGAATTCTGTGAAACTCACATGCGAATACCAAAGAGACAATCCTTCAAAAGTCTGTGCAACTACTAGCTTAGTTGGACAGACACACGAATGCGTTATGAAACAGAAGCTGCCAAAATGAATTTAGTGGGCAATGGGGGCAAAACCAAGGGTGTACAATATATCCTGTCAACAAGAAGGTGCAGAACGCCACAGCTGTAATTTTGAGACAGTAAGGTACTTCGTCTATCTGTAATTCTTACCAACAACCTCACAGCAGAAGAAGGCAATTAAGTAGCAACGTACTATTCCGAAAAACTCAGGGGACACTACATGGTATAAGAAGTTGATCTTTTCAGTCTGAAAACAGGATACATATCTGTTGCGTAAGAATGTTAATATTTTATAAAGCAGACCTCAGTAGTACATTCTAGAATTATAGCCCTAGACCATCCACACTTAGCCTACATGTACGAGTATAAGTGATTATACAAACACGTATTTAGCGGAACTACCATATGACGAAAGCATAATACCAACCTTATGCATGCTTTGGCGGTTAGTATTCTCTGCATCAGATGCCCCAGTGAAGAAACTAGTCTGTGGTACAAAAAATCGGAGTTTGAAGAGCCAAGGAACTAAACTGGTTCCCCAATGTATAAAACTGATGGATGAATAGACGAATTTGTCGCTTTTCAGATTGTCACATGAGTACTTAATGTAAGTACTAGTGTTTCACCTGGAGTGCAACTCATGGATTTTCCCCAAAATGGTTCACAACTCTGAACTTAAAGAGGACTCGCTGCATGAGCCTGAAAATCTATAGAAAAATTATTATAAAAAAATTCCGATATGTGTTGTCCTGTAGACCTACATAACTGTCTAAAAGACTTACTACAGTCATACCACCGAATAAGCATTCGACTATGACTAATTCCAACTAAGCCAACAACGATTGATAAAAGCTCAATATTCTAATGGAGCTTAAGCAAAGAAGCCCTTAATTGGGCAACGTCACAGTTCTCGTGTGAAATCGGTAGCAATTCACCTTAGAGCCAAATTCCTTAACATAAATTTGATATGGTCATCCTCTGACAGATGATGGACCAACTTTTCTACTCTCTGGTACTTTTCAGTACGAACGAGTTAAAAAATTGTACTCATGGTAAGTGGCACAGAGTTTACACACAAAAGCATCAAATACAAGCAATCAAACCAACAATATTGCTGGTTGATATTTTGCATGGATCCAAATCTAGATGTTCTCGCTCACAATAGATGTTTGATAATTTTTTGTTATCCTAGGCACATACAGCTTATATACATATACATGTCGCCATCGTTGTGGCACCCCAAAGAGAGAGATGGTCACTTTTGGTTTAAAGCCATACTAGATCTCAACACAGCTTAGTACCACAGTGTACTAGTGATGCAAAGGGTATTCTCCTACTCTAAAAGTAGTTAGAGGATCAACAAAACTGATTAATGGTACTACTACTAATCAATACAATATCTCTTGATCTACTCAGCCAGAATGACTTCTGGATTTTATATGGGCTGATAAGTGGATGTCCTCAGGACAGATCAAGAATATTGAAGTAAAGACTTTACTTATTAGTTAAATATAAGCAGCCTTAATTTAAAAATTACTTAATACATTCTGCCGTTGGGGGTCGCCCAGGGCTTTGATGCATTTAAGCATCTTAGTTGATATCAAATAAAGATTGATGCTGAACTTTAAACTCCTAATTCGGAGAACTAATATGAAGATCTAATGATGATCACTTCCATAACGAATATTGGATGAAAAGCGGAAAGTAAAATCTGACAGAAAGGCCGTTCGATGTTGAATGAGGTAGAAGCCATAAAGATTTTATCAAAATAAGGATGAGAGTCCAAAATTTCAAAAAGTAAGGATACCCGACAACATTGTACGTTAACAGGTCTTTGTATAGGGTTTCCTAATAACGACTTGACAACTTTTTTTTTTTAAATAAAAGGCAAACCATTTGAGATATTTCAAAAACTTTATTATTGGCTTGAAGTACAATCAAAACATATATAAATGGAACTCGACTTCGTTCATATGGCCACCGCGGGCACGTTTGCAGCGGTCGATTCGTTGGACCCAATTTTCAACGATTCGGCCACACATTTCGGCCGAAACGGCCGCTATTTCGCGTTCAATGTTGGCTCTGAGCTCTTCCAACGTCGTCGGTGTGTTGGCATAAACCAATGACTTAACGTAGCCCCACAGAAAATAGTCAAGCGGCTATAAATCGCACGACTAGCCCGTGTCTTGAGATAACACGCTCACCATACTTACTCTTCAATAAATCGATTGTAGCGTGTGCTGTGTGGTTTGTGGCACCATCCTGTTGAAACCACTTGTCGTTCAAGTCCAAGTCGTTATCGGTGATCATGGCGCGATAACACTGACCATTCACAGTAACGTGTCGATCGTTATCGTCAACGAAAAAATATGGCCCAATAACGCCGCCGGCATGCAAACCGCACCAAACAGTTATTTTTTGTAGATGAAGTGGTGGTTCATGAAGCACATGTGGATTTTCACCCGACCAATAACGCATATTTTGCTTATTGACGAACCCATTGTGCCAAAAATGAGCTACATCGCTGAAGATGATTTTGCGACTCCGAATATTTGTAGAAAATTTTTATAATTTGCAGACGTTGAATGTTGAGTTTACTAAATAAATTGAAAGTGACAGTTTGATGATTAGTGAAAGAGTGCGTTCACAAATTAAATTCAAAGTTAAATTGGAAAACTGATTTGGTTCTAGAAGCGGTGATTCCGGTATTGTAAAGAGTGTAAGGTCCCTCTGTCCTAAACAGATCGGCGGCTTGTTAAGTAAGAAAATCATGCAAGTAATGAGAAAATTTTAAATATTCGTGTTAGATGAACTCGTCCACTGTTACAAAAATTTACAAAGAAGTATTAGCTCACCAAAAATTTTTACATGGTGGAGAAAGCTTAAAAGATATTTTCTTCTACATATATGACCAATTTTTGACTTTATGCTTCATATTCTTATGATTTACACTAATAGTTACAAGGAGCACCCCAATATCAAAAAAGGACAAAAATGGGGGCCTGGTTATACCTCTGATAAGGACTTCAAATAAATCGTTTTGCTGGCAGCTTAAGCAATGCAATACTCGTTGAACTCATGTAGTTTAAAGCTTTAGAATTTTGTATAATTTCTCCAAAAATTTTCGCAAAGACTAAGTGCTTCTGAACGACAACACAATAATGAATCGAAAAAAAAATTGAAGAGCCCCATAACATTCTACCCACGAATCCCGGTCCCTAATTTGAGAAACCTGTGAGTAGCTACAAGAACTGATGTCCTTAAAATCCGCCAACGTCAAGTGCTACTTAAAATACACTTATCGATGAACAAATACTGTCATGACGAGATGAGTTCCTGACGCAAAATAAATAATATACAACATATTTTAGCCAGCAGTCCATCAACTACAATAAAATTCTTTGTCACAGTCCTAGTTTCTTTCCTAGAACCCTAATACTTATCAAAACAATAACAATAAAACCGCTATTTTTCCACCAACGGAAAGAAAAAAAAAATAATAATAATAATAAGAAACACAAAATCCATCTCAGCTAATTGAAATATTCCAACTCAACCTTCTCCACATAGAAATCTTAGTCCGTAGGCGTTTTCAAGGAACTCACTAGAATACCATTGAATGGAAATTCCTAATGTCCTATTAAGTTTGACGAAATTGCAGATTTAAAGGTTGACATGACGGCACAGCCTGCTCCTGCTCGTACCTTCAAGCTCACAATGATAACTTATTCTGTCAAAATGTATACGTAACCAAATTCCGTCAAGTCAACCATGAACTTTGACTGGCCACAAATCTGGGATTTTGTTCAAAAATCACTCCACTTATATGGCATCTCTTAACTCATCTCTCAAAAATACCAACAACAACGACGACAAAACAAAAGAAAAAATCTCAGCATTTGGAAAGGAACCCGTGCGTTCAGGCGTGTCTCACAAGCTATCCTAAGAATCTAGACCCGAAAACGTTTTTCACTTTTTGAAAACAAATTTCAAAATCCATAGTAGCTTTAGTATACAATATATCAACGTAGTCCCTTCCATCCTCTAATCATTTGTCATTCCACTGACATCTCAACCACCCCATGGATATACGAATACCGTCTTTTGACCCATCGTATCCTTCCTACCAAGTCTGGCATGGCTGGCTTTACTCGTACTTGGTATTCTTGTTAGTGTGTTTCGTGCGGTATGACGTCAATTGGAAAGCAATAGGGGAAGTTCCTCCTTTCCCATTGCCAAATTGAAAAAAAAGAAATTGAAAACTTCTTTGCACACATTATTAATTTTTCATAGCCGCAAACAAGTACTCTTACAACCCTCACGCACCAACAAACCGCCGATAACAACCAACGGATGCCGCCTTAGACGCCTATGCCGCATTTATCATCATTTAATATTGTATGTACGTTCAGGGGCAGGCTGAAGGCACTCGCTCGCGTACTGTATCTTGAGATCTTAACGAGCCATGTTGTCCCAATTAAATGCAAAAAATCGATATCTCAGGGGGCAAGTGAAATAATATTCACACCGGGATGGCATTCCTCCCTTAAAATCTATACCTGCACACGTTCCTCAGAAGGAAGAGGGTCGTTTTTTCCTTATTCTTCTTCTTATTTTTTCCTGTTTCACGGATAAATAAACTCTGGACGACTTTTATGTTTCTTTGAGGAACAAGGCCTGGCCGACGAAGTGATGAAGTGTATCATGCCAGCGGGTAGGTGGTGGGTTTTTAATACGAAAATTCAAATATTGGATATATCACATGGGGTTGACGGCAGGATGAGGACTTTTCATAAAATGTCTTTTGCTACGGAAAAGGATTCGCCCGCGGAAAAGATTTTGAAATTCGTTTTTTTTTTTTTTTTTTTTTTTAATAGAAATGCCTCAAAATTCGATCCATAAATTTTCGGCGGTGTTTCCATTATACGGCATAACTTGACAGGGAGGCTGCAACCTGTCAAAACGAGAGTTGGAAATGGTTGAGGGAGAAGGGTTAGTAGTACTGGAGGTAAGTTGACGACCTATGAGATGCATGCAACATATTTTTTTATTTTATTTTTTTTTTTTTTTTTGTTGTTGGTTCCTTAGAAAATTGTTTTTGACATTAACTTTCCGTTGAGTAGCAGTTTCTTTTTTCCGGTCTACTTAACGAGGGCTGATGTTTGAAATAATTGTTGATATTAGAGCCTCACGCGTGCCTGAATTGGTAATCTTTTCCGGTTTGGATTTAAAAGATGAAAGTATAGGTAGACAGTGGAAGAAGTTTAACCTTAAGCTGTGAGTAGGAAGTAGTTTTTGACATTTCTTCAAATGCTTCTGCATCGGGGGGCTGATTTAATTAATAACGGTAATGTCATTTTGTTGACAAAATTTGGAGTTTTTTTTTTTTTTAATTTAAAGAGATTCGGTACAAAAGTAATTCGCCGTGGCCTCTTGGTAAAGGGTGAATACTTCGAAGGGAGGACTGACAGCTTCCCACATATTTGAAAGATTGTTTTTAAATTTAATCATATTTCTGGGATACATAACAGTGTATGTTGAAAGAAAGGACGGCAAGTAGGACGGTGTGGTTCATCTTAAAACTGATTCAGCAACTTTGCGAAGCGCAAAATGTATCTTAAGAACATTAATTCGGGTCGGCAGTTGAATTATTCGAAGAGAAGGTGTTTTGGTGGTGCAGAGCGATTCCTGTGTAAAAGTTCCTGTATTTCGGTAAATGGGCAGATCCTTTTCTGGACAATAATGTGATTGGGCAAACACAGCGAGCTGTCAATGAAGTATTGAGTATTGAAGTGCCAAAAATGGGTTTGACTGTACACGAGAGCCCAACAACAGTTATATCTTCGAGGTAGTTAAGGACTAAATCAACCTCGCTCAGCAGTTACAATCAATAAGGACATCAACGCAGAAATCAGACGTAGAATTACTCTTTTCAATGCTCAATTCTTTGGCAATTATATAACAGAGCCCTCTCTCGTAAGACTAAATTGGCTTTATCACCCCGGTCCTGCTTTATGACGCAAAGGCTTAGACATTGAAAAAACGGATGAAGAAGTAGTACTTGGCCATTCCGAGAATAATATACTCCGTGTGATTTTGGATTCCATTTGTTATAATGCGGAATGAAGGAGAAAGTTCAACCACGAACTAAACAGTTCTTGTCGATATGCAGGTAGCTTCAGCACGCAAGTATGATAGAAGGAAACCTCAATTAACCTTCGTAAATAAAAAGGCTACCTATGTAGTTGACTAAATTAGACGGAGCAGATCTTATATTGACGGAAGGTGGTAGCCCTGGGATGAAAACTAGAAATACTTCTAGCAAATGTGGATATACTTGTGCTTCTCCTTTCCCGCTCACATTATCTCTTGAAACCTGACTTGCCATTGTCGAGGTAACGAGTATGACAGCACGAATAGGTTTTGGTGCTACCAAGGGTTTCAGTTGTTAATAGGGATCCTCAACAGAATAAGTTGTTGAGGTGATAAGTGTAACCATGAAGGTCATATTTTCGCTCGTTTTTCCACTATTAAGTACTGTCTAGTTTATGATAATATAGAGGTTTTACGAAGGGACTGCCCACACAATCCTCTAGAAATGGTTTGCTGACTTTAGTGACAGCTTAGCATAAGCACCGGTATAATTACATAGATACTTGGCCACTGGTTCAAATAATGAAAAATGAAGTTCATTTAAGTGCTAGAGGTTACGGCATTAAGGAAATGGGAAAAGTTGTAAAAGATTTAGGAATTACTAAGATCTTCAGGGTTTCGCCGATTGATAGAGCTAAATAAGAGGTAATAGGGATTCCGTGCTTGTTTTTTGTCGTGCAGGAGAAATCAGTGGTGGTGGAGTGTCTTGTGAACCTTGGAGATTCCGAACGCTTCTATATTGCCTTAGATTTAATATTAGGAAAGTAGAGGTTTCCGAGTCAAAAAGAGGTGGCTTCGATCGCAGCTATAAATGAGAGCGACTAATTAAATGACGAAAAAGCCCAATAACTGTCTAGAGTATCAAAAATTGTTTTCCAATGTATAACGAAGATTATTGGATTCAAACATTTGGCAAAACATACCATAACGTTTAAATTTAAAAATCAGCTAGTAGCTGAGTTTCGTTTCTGTAGACGATTGGTTTCTTACGAGCCCGAACTCACTTATAAAGTAAATAATCAGAAATTTAATCTATATCTATCGTATAGAGAAAATACTCAGCTATTAATTCCTGCCATAACGAATCCAAACAATCCCTAAATTTCTAAACACATACATAGACTAAAAGGTTTTTCAAAAGAACATTGACATTTTTGAATCATTTATAAAAAAAAACGCTTACGACACGATACGTGTTCATGGTTCATATGGAGACAGTTCTTAAAACATAATCATAAAACATTATCAACAATTCCGGGCCGCGGATCTAGATATCTGCTATTTATTTTCTTCTCAAGTATTTTTACAAGCGCGCCTACTCACTCTTCTTCCAATTACAGCGATCATAAAAAATTACAATTGGATGGGATAGCAATCCGAGCAAGTCGCATTCAGATAAAGTTATCCACGCCACAAAAGACGACACCTTCCTCTGATGCGGATTGGAAACGAATACTCTTCAGGTAGGAGTTTAGGGTGTCCATTCACACCATATTTTCTAACCATCTAAGGCGACCCATGTAAACAATTCCAACAAACTTAATGCCACTGTACAGCTCGCAGAGTTCGCTTTTAGACTTCCTCCTTTTCAATGTACACAGAATCAAAAATCTTTCCAAGAACAAAATAATTTCATTCGACTTCAATGAAGTCCAACAACCAACAACGATGGAAGTCTAAAATTCTAAAACTCAACTTGAGTGGGAATAGGAAATGCAACGTGGGAAGTAATAACTTCTAGAAATCGTAAAATGTTGGATCCCAAACGACTTCTAAATTATTTAATTCTGCGTAACACGTATACTTTCAGAAGAGTCCATATTAGACCATAGGCACACTGAAGTCTGGTATACCAGTTTTGCAGTTTTAACCCTCAGGAGAAAGAGCTAACTGGTTGGATTCAACTACTGTTGAAAAAAAATTCTATCAGCTTTTCCAAAAAAGTTTTTCATTTTGATGTTGCCTACGATATCAAACTACTCTGCACTTAGCACCACGTCCGGAAGCCTCACAACGCGTTTTCGATTTCGTGGCATTATAAGGTCATTTTGGCAAACAATGTGCCAAATTGGAAATAAACGGCTATGATAAGATCCGTTTTGTTCTATACATCAGTTTTTTTTTTTTGGTGAAAACAAGTTTTCCATAAGCCCCTTACCATTGCTTTCACTAAAGTAAGTGTTTTACTTGTTCAGATTTCACGCTCTAGCCCGTCTGCTAGAGTTGATCTTTTCAGGACTGCCTTCGACGTAACCAACAATGTTTCTCTTCTAAGCAGAGACATGCGCAGTCTAAACCATTTTATGAGGAAAAACTGAAACGAGAGATAGGGTTACAACAAAAGGTTAGCTAAAGTATTTAGTGTGCACAGGCGAGGCACAGTTGAGAAAGTTATAGATCATATCAACTCGAAAACTCTGGTGTAAACAGAAAAAGCGATCCACAAATAAATCATAACTTACTTTTAAGCAACTATTTTGATTGCTAACTTGAAATGCATGCAATGCTACTATTGGAAAAAACATCACTGAATCAATAAAATCTCTACATCAAATCAATTTTTGTATTCTGGAATAGATTTCCGCAAGACAATATATGCTACAAACTTTTACACACTCTGAAAAGCCACCAGCATTCCAATTGGCATCATTTTACTACTACGGATAAGTATAACCTGCAGCTGCCAATCACCTTGCACGTAATCTTGAAAGTCAACACAATACTTCAAATCATCACCTTCTCTAAATTCCCTCTCCATTCCTATTAAGAACATACCATACCCCCACAATTATGTCATAAATATCCCACTTACACGGGTAAACATCATAACGAACAAATCACAAAAAAGGGGAAAAAAAGACAACGGAGTAACATTCACCCGAAAATATTTATTTAACTCAAATGATACTCGTTGAGCAGGTATTTTGAACCCCTCAACTGTCTTGCCATTAAAAAGCAGAAAACTTTGCGTCCCGAAATAAAATCCACATGAAACTTTTGCCCCCTCTAAAATATGTGGAAAAATTCCGAAATAAAATATATTTTTAGGCTCACCCAGACCAGACACTGAACGTTGTTTGCAAAAAGAAAAAAATAAATAAATTGGCGCCCAACATGGGGCCAGATCCATCAAATTCGTCAAAAAACTGAAAATTAATGACATTTTAATCAGATAACAAGCTTTGCTCTGTCTTTTTCGATATCAAGGACATCCAAATTGGTTAACAGAAGTAAAATATGGAAGAAGGTAGAGAGCAAAATAAAGAATAAAAAATAAACGAAACAATGAAGAGAATTTGACAAGAAGTTAACTTGTCATTTTTCAGAAACATGACGTGACTTCTTCTGTTAATTTCGAGGATAAATGGCGTTGGAATATTCGTACAGATACCTTACTCTATACTCTACATCCCATGGTAACCACCAGAAGGGGTTTTCGTATACATTCTGAGAATTTCAAAATGAGAAACGCAAAAATAGTTTATGTTAGTTGATAATGGTGGAGAAAAAAACAGGCATAGGACTAAGGACATAGAACTATCATGACTCCTTTATAGGAAGGAGTAATGTTCCATTCTTCACATTGAAGGAACATCTCTGAAGGCTTCATTAGAACATCGAGTCCTGTTCTAGCTGTAATTATAGACATAGCCGTTGTGGTACTCATGCTCATACTGAGAAGTTATTTAGTCTTTGTCAATGTTTGCTGCAAGAGAAAATTTTTTGCCGTACGTTTAAGTTTAGAAAACAAGTTTCCCGCCCTGGCCCTCTACTTCATCCTTTCCGTAATCTTATACTCCCTTTCCGTCTTCTTTGTCTGGGAAGCAATTACTGTTGTTCCATTCGGATGTTCAGTTTGATAGTATCCATCCTAGCTTGGATTGGTCTTGTCGATGTGGAGGTACTAATTGAGTTTTCAACATCACTTCACTTCTGATAGTCAGTCCTTTTATAAGGATGGTTAGGGTGGTCGGAATGGAAGAGTGCAATAATATGTTTTAATTGGACTTGTTAAGTAAAAATGATAAAAAAAACGGAAGAAACAGTTATCTATGTGTTAAACTACAATAGTACTCGTACCGCTTCTTAGAACGAGTAGCTCTCCCTGAAGGTTGACGCGTCAGATCTGTGAAGATGTTTTGTAAGGAGTGCCCTCATCAAAGTTTTTCCCTACTCATGAGGGCATGAATGAGAACTTGGTGGTGTTCTGAGTCCTTATTAATCTGAGCTCATTCGAGAGATGAAAAGAAGAAACTTTCTTCAATTGGGAATATCTTGAGCGATATTGAAAAGTATGAGGAAAATGGAAGAAGGTCACATTGTAGACTTTCTGGAGTACTAATAAATGTACCAAGTGATTTAAAGTGATAAATTAGTTTTGTTTAAATTTTCCAATAGAAAGAAAATGAAATTGAATGTGAAATTGATTTATTTTATTAGAGAGTGGATCATATTATTATTTTTTTGTTGGCTCGTGAAGGCAGACGATACAGTAAACGATAGCGCAATTTCGCCGCCAAAAGATACGTCTATACGATTTTAAAACATTACTTTTCGTAGACAGGATTATTTGGAGTTATGCCTATGAACATGCGACTGTCCAGTTCCTTACTAATATATAAGCAACAATTTATGTTTCATCCAAGATGCCTGATTTAAGACGAGTAAGCTAAAAACTGTCCATTGACATCCCAACATCGAATGTTTGACAACACCTTATTTCAATATAACTATTGGCAATGCGCATGCAAGACGATGTTTGGTACATCCAACAGTAAAGTGAAGAAGTAAAGGACGCCAGTATTGTCAAAAATACGTACGTCCCCACAGAGCTGCAAAGTCAAGAGCTAATTTTAGGCCAGACCAAGTCATTAATCACGAAAGAAAGACAACATGTAATTAGTTAAACTCTATCCAATAGATACTACAAGATAGAAAGAGCTATCGAAGACTTCCCTGTCAGGCCATAAGAACATCAAATTCCAAATCGAAAGAAGAAAAATCAACTGGATAAGTTGATCAAAATTCCGTATAAGATCAGAAGGAGATAGAAAGTATTGTATTGGCACACAATCAGTTTTTATCGTTTGAACTGGGAGTGAGCTTTATGATATATTATAGCCCAACTAAGCTGGTATCTGGCATCGATTTTGTTGGTGAATGAGGCTAATAAATACGGTTCTGCGGTCTTTGAACTCTTTAAGTGGGCTGGCACTGACGGTACACCATATTTCATCCGATAGCACTGGCCCAAACTCTAAATCGCAGGTGCACAGTGGCAGCTTTCATACCATAATTTGTCAAAGATGTCTACTTATTCTCTAAGAAATTCAAACCTACTCATATCAATTGGACTTTCTAAAAAGCCGTGTATTGGGCTTCATATGGTCGAAAATATTATATTTTGCGAACACATCCTCTGTCTAAGATGCAGCATACGATTATGTTACATACCAGCGTGGAAGTTCTTGTTTTTTTTTTTTTATAATTAGCGCACGCTCAAGGGGTTTGAGTACCCTTTAAATGTTTTTACACAGCGCGGGCAAAGTAATATCAGGGAGAAATAAAAAAAAAAAATACCGATGTACGTTGATCTTAAATGTTTGCAAGTTATGATGAATAGGAAATAAAAAGCTCGGCAGGGCATTACATAACCGATTTGTACGGCTTAAGAACGGAGCACAATATTTCAGAGTACGTCCGAAAGTGGGCTTGAGGGCATACTAATAAGCATTCATAGCAAGACGGGTGTTACGGTTGAAGGTTTGAAGGGGCGATATGCTACTGGCGATTTCTATGGAGTGGTGGAAATAAGAATAGACCAAGGTGAGACAGGAGACATTACGTCGGTGTTCGAAGGTGTCAACTGAGGGATTTGAATACTATCTAGCAGGTGCAGAGATGTTTTAGGAACACCTGACCAGATGTGGGCATTATACACCAATTTTGAATAGATGAATGCCTTATACAGGGTGAGTTTTTTAACTTGAGACATCCGAATTATTCGAAAAATACGCGATATCGCGAAAAATGTTTCAGACAAAAGTCACAAAGTTCTGAAGGAAACATAAGACGGTGACCACGACTTTGACCTTGAGACCCACTTTCAAGGTCAAACGATGGTCACTTTTAATTTTTCAAATGATAATTCCTGATTTTAATTGCTCAGTCGTATTGCGCGTACGCTTATTATTTGTTTTTACATACTGCGTTGAGCATAACCCAGAAACAACGACGTGGACGTAGCAGTATTTTGTTTCCTTCGTGGTGATTAATTAGAGTGGATCCCCTTGTCTACCATTGTTGAATCATTGAATTCTTCCCATTTCGACGTTTATTTCCCGTTTATTAAAACAAATGCTCGAAAATGTGACCATTCACTTCAATACACTTGTCTATCCGCGCTCTAAATGAACCAACAGAACTGAGAAGTATTTCTGGCGTAATCTTCCGGCAAGCTTCAGTTATTCGTCTTTTCATGTCCTCACGTATTGTTGGCTTTTTTCTGTAAACCTCACTTTTTAAGTAGCCCCAAAAGAAGAAATCAAGTGACGTAAGATCAGGTAATCTATTGTAGCAGGCCAATGCCTCGGACCCCCTCGTCCGATCATTGTTGATGGTAAACATTGTTTAATACGACCCGGGCTACTTGGAAATATTGGGCTGGACAACCATCATGTTGAAATCACATTGTTTGTCGCAACTCCAATGGCAGTTCTTCTAGTAATACTGGAGAAGATGGTCCCGCAAGAAGTTTGCATACTTTTCGCCATTCAAGTTGCCTTCAATAAAATATGGACCTATTAATTTATCCCCAATAATTCCCGCCCAAACATTAACATTCCAAGAGTGCTGGCGTTCAACTTGTCGCAAAGAAAAAGGGTTTTCGGTAGCCCAGTAATGCATATTATGTCAATTGACCGTACCGTGATTGGTGAAAGTCGACTCATCAGAGAATAACACCTTGGCGAAGAATAAGGGGTCTCGTTCAATTTGCTGAAGTGCCCATTGACAAAAGGAAACCCTGTTGCGAAAATCCTCACTAGAAAGTTCTTGATGAACTGAAACATGATAAGGATGGTATTTATGCCGATGTAATATCTTACAGACAGTCGTTTGAGAAATTTCTGCTTCACGACTTATTTGGCGAGTGCTAATGTGAGGATCGTGTGCAACGGCAGCTAACACTGTAATTTCATTGTCCTCAACAGCCACGCTATCTGACCGATTCCTTTTCTTTGGTTGCACACTTCCTTCACCAGTGAGTTGTTGGATGACCCGATAAAAGGAAGCGCGCGATCGTATCTGGTCTGGAAAACATTGGATGTTCCTTCCACTTTCTCCATAAATCAATATCATTTCAAATTTCTCTTGAATTGAAATAGCCTGCATTATTAATCTGGAAAACGTTACTAATAATAATCAGTTCCTCAAAACAAATATCGAACTTCTAAATGAAGTACAGTTCCGTTCAAGTAGATCAAAAAAGGGCAGAGTGCACATCATACACTCTCAGATAAGTTTAGGACAATTTGTCTGTCTGAAATTTCTTTGAGTTTTAACTTCACTCGAGGCAATAATGACTTCCTCAAAACAAATCTAGACCTTCTAACACCCTAACAATGTTGGAAACCGATTAATGATTAAGGCGTGCCAGTGCAGTGTTATCTATCACTGAATGAATAAGACCTTTAAGAAAAAGTTGTGTGCCCCATTGAGGAATACGACTGAGCAATGAAAATCAGGAATTATCATTTGAAAAATTAAAAGTGGCCTTCGTTTGACCTTGAAAATGGGTCTCAAGGTCAAACTCGTGGTTTTCGAGTAATTCGAATGTCTTAAGTTTTATGGCGCAATCTGACGGGAAAAGAACGCATTTTTGAAAAAAGTGTTTCATGTAAAAGAATTGTAATTTTTCACGCAGATTACGAATCTTTCAAAAAAAAATAGGGGTTCCCATTAAAAAATCAAACGTGACCTTCGTTTGACCTTGAAAATGGGCATCAAGGCCAAAATCGTGAAACATTTTTCGAGTAATTTGGATGTCTCAAGTTAAAAAACTCACCCGGTATATTGAGGCCAGTTCAGAAGGGGTATAATATTTTTTACTTAGCTTGAAGAAACCTAGACATTTCGCAGCATTTTTGGCGACATCGAATATGAAGTCATTCCAACGTAGATTGTCCCTTACGCATATACCGAGAGGCATTGTTCTGAGAGGAGTATATGGTTTCAAAAGATATGGTAGTATCTTCTAAAATAATGTAACTTTATAGGACATTATGTCCGAAGATACACTCATGAATGATAATTCATTGTTGATTGTGTTACTTAAACCGTTTTGTTGAGGTTTTACCACAGCAAAGCCGACAATGATGTCGATCAATCATTTCTTACCGTCCAACTCATAGCGCTAAAAAGTGACTTCCACGATAGTACGACCATATACAGCAAAATGGTGGAGGATGGCAGATTCAGCAAATATGTTTGAGTCTGTGGGAACACCGATGGACGTTCTAACTTGACCCTCAATATTCACTGACACCAATCAGCTGATTTTATCCGATTCATCATCCTGAAAGAACGGCACTGTCGACAGGTGTTAATACAAAAAATCTATCAGAGGGACGATAGATAGTTCCAGAGTCAGAGTATAGATTTACACATTATTACTTACCTAATCAAATGATATGCTTCACCTTCTAGGTGTTCAGAGTTCAGTCATTCTGACAAGGTATTCAAGGGTCAAAATAACAGACAAATTAAGCGAATTGCAAAGAAGTACCATTTAGCGGATCAAAAGATGGTAACGTAGGATGAATCCCCAGCTTAAATACATTTAAGGAGGACAACACCATAGTAGAAATCACATAAAGGTTGAACATAACGAACCGTTACTACTTAGGTCTGGCAAAACAAATCAGTTTAAGAGTCCTAACTCAAAAGAACAAGATGATATTCTATAGATCCCTGGTATGTTTCAGAATTATGATCGAAAATAATAGAGAAAGGCTGTTTGAATGGTGAATGGAACAGAACGTAGAACGGCAATCTCTATAAGCTACAGCTGAATATGAATATTTTTCAATGTTCGATAACAAGCCATCAGCCAAGTGGATCTTCTGATCATAGCTCATTGGATCGAGACACCAGAGACTAGTTCACAAATTGAACAATTATGAACTCTAAGAGAGTCGAGAAGGCCAAGAAACGTAAATAGGCTAAAAATGTACTAAATCTCAGATAAGAGAGAAACATGCCGATGAACACTTGTAATAGCTAACTCCACTTCAAATAGATGCTGAAAATAGGATCGATATTTGCATTACTACAAATAGAAATATCAGAGAATTGATTAGGTGTTTCGTGTTTATACAACAGAACTTTGAATTTGAATTTTTTTTTCCGCAAAAAAGCTCTTAAAAATCAGCTGGAATAAGTCTAACTTTTTTGAAGAATATATGTACGTATCAGCCTAGGAAAAATCAATTAATTAAAATTGCCTTCCTAATGTAGTATGGTATTTTATTGCAAATATCCACTCAATTCTTAAGAACTTTTATTCTATTTACAAAAACTACCTTCTGCATACACAGATACCAAAAAAAAAAAAAAAAAAAAAAAAAAAAAAAAAAACTCAGCATCGAAATCACTAAAATAATTTCGCATTAATAGAGACAAAATCCATCAGTAGGCTGAGTTTAATTAACTTAACCTTGCCACCTCTACTTCCTCAATATTCAACCTCACCACCCAGAGTCGTGCCATCAAATCAATAGCACAAGCTCCAGTCGTTTTCGTTTTTGTTTTCAATCCAATTCTCATTCGAACGTCGTTGTTATTGAATCCAGACAATTAATTTTCTCAAATCCCTGATATTTGTCCCGCAGAACCCCAACACCACCATTCCTCCTGGCTGCACATTGATTCATACAATTAGACCGAACTCGAAGTTGCTTTCTATTAATGTATCATTACACGAATACTAATTGGAGACTCAGGTAGATCTTCAATCTAATACTGAAAGTTAGCTCCGGCTTAAACACCTTGTCCCCATTGTGGCCGATGTTCGCCACATCACCAAATCACCCAATCGTCCCGCCTAATTAGACATGCCGTAATAAAATCAAAAGAAAACAAATCCCTTTAATTAATGTCACGAACTAACTTCAACTTGACTGCGTTGTTGGCCATATCCGGAATGTATTGCGGCAGGTCCTGGAATATACATACATTGCTCACCGCAAGGCTTGTTTACGTACCGCAGAATTTAAAGGATACCACATGAATTCGTACTCCTCCACAGTTAACATCAAAGCGAAAAGCTAAAAAGATAAAATTTCAAAGGACACATACACGCGTATTTAAATGGCTGTTTTGGAAATCCACACCTGAATCTGATTCTTCAATTAATTTCAAAGAGGACGTTTTGCCTCACTTAATTCCCCATAACCCTTAAAAATCGAGAATCGAAGTCCTAAAAACCATTGCGCCATAAGAGTACAAATTTCGGCGAAATATTAACAAGGATATAGACTGTCATAAACGATGACACCAGCCCTAATTCGGGGTTTGATTTCTAGGTGGTTAGGCAACAAAAAAAAAAAAAAAAAAAAACGACAGTGAAAAGAGAAAACACGATAATAAGAAATTTTTCTAAGGATAATTGATTTGGATTCATCATTTGACAAGGGCCGATAACGTAGTCTTAGTCACATTACCATACTTCTACTCTACTCACGATTTGGTACAGATTTTTTGAAGTAGAGCTCATGAGTCTTTCCGTGTCTATGATCCTGATGGAAATTTAAAATTACCAAGAATATACGAATACCATATATTTCATTCTACATATATATATATATATTTTTTTTTTTTTTTAAGTTGAGGAGATAGAAAGGATTGAGACGTTCATAAGACAGGTTAATTTATATCTAACATAAATGTGGACTGGAACGAATTTACGAGTACGGTTTCTAAAATGATGGCCAGGGATTTCTTTTTCTTGAAAATGTCCTTGGCTAAAGATTGATGAAGTCAGATAAGAGAGGAAACATTTTTGAGAATGTACATGAGACAATATTAAAGTTCGAAGGTTATTGTATTGTAATATGACCACATACGACAGATACAGATATACAATTGAAAACGGAGGGGAAGCTGAAATGTTATGACGTTATCTGGTGGTTTAACAAGCAGTGAATGCGACTTAAAATTCGAAACGAAATAGATTTTTATTGTATTGAAGGGTTTTTTTTTGTAAAAAAATATCTCAGATAATACCGAGCATTTCAAGAGCATGTGGATTTGGCAACTTAAAAATTGATTTAATAGGAACTCTTTGTTCGAACTTTGTGGTTTGGGAACTTAAGGAACAATATTCTTCCGCAAGAATAGTGGAATATCCACTAGCATAACTCCGATGAAGATTTAATGTCGCTTTCAAGCGAAATTAATTTCAGGCCATAAAGGATGACCTAATAAGGCATGAACGAGCCACAAGATTTTGATGGAAATCCTGCAACAAATACTAAAATTTTTCCTTACATTGATTTAAACACATCGTCTTTCATTTATCGAAAAGACTTCGCTTCATAGGTTTACTATACAGGGTCATGTATCATATTTATGCGAAATAACGAATGCTCAGACCAGCTACGAGTTTCTCAACCAATGTTGAGATTATAGGTGAAGAGATGTTGGAGTGTACTCGAATGAAGACCATAAAAGTACGAGTTTTATCGCAAAAAGATAAGGAAGATTGTCTTCACAGATTATCTGATGAGTGCAGAGGGATGTTATGGCAGAAGACAATCGTTATATAAAGTTGGATAAAGGTTGGTTATAAACAGCTTTTCAATAAGCGTAATTAGATTTCTGGTTTTGTTGCTATCTAATCTATCAATTATCTATTATACTATGGTATGTACCTTCCTTAACTAAATTCTAGTACACTCGCTTAAGACGAACTGAGACTAACAGCACATCAATTACAAATATCTGCCGCTGGACACAAAAATATGTGGGATGATCGCAGGAACGATCTTCACATGCACCAAGATCCACTTCGCACGGGTATAAGATATTTATCTCGCTTTGAACATTAAGTCATTCGGCAAGGCATTATGGCTAGTACGGTGACCTATGATACATAAGTTTGTAATCAGTACTCAAGAAAGTTAGGATGACAGTGGCGGAAGAATCACAGCATAGCATAGTCACATAACTAGTTACTGAAATATCTTGAATCCAAAATGACTTTCACTGCTTATTACTCACATTATAGAGCTTGACCATTTAGAGCCCATAAGCCCTTGTTTCATAGAGTAAGATTCATCTTTACTGAATGAGAAATATACTAATAGTCTTTGATTATCCTCTGTTCCTTTAATTGATTCTGTGACTATCTGTAAAAATTCGATAACCCAGTTCATGTTCACTGGTGTTTGCCAATAACTAATGAGAAAAGTGATCTGATCTGAAAGAACCTTCGTCCAGTTAGAGTGACTTGCAGTTCTGGATTAACATCAGATAAGGGTTAAAGGTCTAAGTTGAAACCTAGATATATAATAATAGCGTAGGATGGAAAACTTAGGCATATACTAACGTTGATTGTTACCAAAATAATAAGAAGCGGCCTCGTGATAATCAAGGCTCAATAAGTCAACATCAATCTTATATTGAATAAGCACACACTCAAAGACTGTCTGTTTAAGCTCATTGAAAGGACATATGCTCACTTTCCAAAGCATGATAATAAAATCGTCCTAGGTAATTTTATTGGAAAGCTAGAAAAGAGGGGACATCGTTAGTAGCACAGTTGTGATATAGCTATCCTGCATAACACCATTCCAAACAACAACAACAGATTTAGTGTTATGAACTTCGCTGGAGAGAAATGTCATCATAGTAAGTACGCGGTTCCTGCACCTTGATATAGATATACTATACTATACTATACTATATTTAGTATACTAAATGTCAGAACTTTTGGAGGTTCAGCATTGACTTTGACCACTACCTTGTGACCAAGGTACGAATGTGGATATACCTTACGTCGCTATAAATACTGAAGAACATTTGAAGATCAAGTGTCCCAGCCACCACTGTGAAATATCTGGTTTGACGATGAATGTCGGCTCGCGCACGCAGAGAAACAGAACGTATATAGATTGAAAATACAAAAGAGGACTAGAACCGCTTGCGAGTTCTATGATCTTGACTTTGAGGAAACTGAAAGAATTGATTAGAACGAAAAAAAAGAGAAAAAGAAGAGACGAACAAGTGGAAGATTCCCAGTTAATGCGGATGAAATGGAAAAACCACTTTTGCAGACTGCTAAAGGTGGATGACGATTACCACTTTGCTGTCAAACGGAACTAACCATTCAATCTGGGTGACGATGGGCAACGGTTCTGTCCAACCGACCGTAACTAAGTGAGGATTGCCATATGCAAACTTAATCCCAACAAAGATGCCAAGACATTCCATCGGCCGACTAATACAGACAGCGGGAGAAGACTTTATAAAGAGCATATCTAAAACATGTCCAGTCGAAAGCAGACAGACGATTGGAACTTCTGCATTATATGCCTGAAACTGAAGAGAAGAGAACCTCTAGTACGTGCTAACCATAGCAGCAACAATCTCCTCAAAATTGCCTATAAGATCTTCTGTGTCATCCTACCATATGTTAGCACTCAACCAACTAATTTGTTCCTTATCAGCGTGGCTTCAGGCCTAGAAAGCCCACCATATACCACATTTTACAGATTACAGCAGATCTTGGAAAAGACCAGCGAAATGTATGTCGACACACACTACATATCTGTCGATTTAAAGGCTGCCTAAAACAGGAACCCGGACTATACGGTCACCTAAGTGAGTGATTAACTGAGAATCCATTCTGCTTCGACCCTCATGTCTTTGTTAATGGGTATTACTCCACCAGACCAATAGTACATCCACCATACACAACAGGACTACCATACAGGTTGCGGCTTTAAAGAGCAAATCTTACCTCTCACAACGTTTAAATTGCTAACCATGCTCAAGTCGAAAGTCAATGAAATAACTGGAGGTTGAAGCTGACATTAGCCAAAGATCCATAAGACTAACATCCCTCAATTGGTTTTCAATATCCAAATGGATATTGAAAAACTCTACATGGAACTCAGTGATGCACTCGGATGATTGATCAATTTTGAGAACAGATTTCAGGCAGAAAGCAGGAACAAATTTGGAATCAAGAAAATTATTAGTTAAATTCTATGTGAAGAACATTGCAATTGTTCTTTTCGCTAGAACAATCATCGTCATAGTAACTGAGTGATTTAAGATTACGGTTGGCACTGACCGGTGTTAACGTGACGATGCCTAGTTCTTTAGCTATGACTACCATATGCACCAATTGTGCCTATCTTGCCTCTCTCATGAAAACAACCGGTTACTAGTCTCTTCCAACTAGGCTCGACTTGCTAAACTTATAGGCGCGAATGCAGAGCAAAAAGAAATTAAGAATAAAGAAATACTATGTAGTGGTGTACTGTCTTTTTCGGCACTTTTCATGAAAGAAGTTATAGAAAAAGCATGGCCGTCCAAATTGGAGGTTGCATGTGAGCTTAACTTAACTACCTGAACATGAGCGATCAAAATATCGCAATCACAACGAACTGACAGAAGCTTTACCAATCGCGTATCTTTCAACCTCTGTGTTAGTCCCCTATAACCAAGAAGATGTGCTGAGTTTTATTACCTCACCATTTATTTAATTAAAAGTCCAGACAGGCACAACAACAACGCCGACACTGCATAGAATGACGAGAACGCCCCTGAGCCACTTCTACGAGCTACTACAATGCTGGACACAAACCATTAAAATTTTTCCTATCATTCTTCTCGGTAACATGAAGTACGCATAGAATTACTCATTTCTGAACTTAAATATATCTAGGCAGCTTGACCAAATTTCGCTAGAGATGACTTGATAGAGAGCACACTGGAACTCATTTCCCAGGTTTAAGAAAAGAATACCGGTCAAGTGGAACCTCAGCATCTACTTAGGTTGAAGGAGATGTTCACAATGTTCACAATTAACCAAATATTCACATTATGGTAGATAAAAGATACCGTCCACACCAACCATTTAACGATTTTAATGATTTTTATGAGAGCATCTTTAGAGACAAACTTCACAAAGCCATGTCTAGTTCCCTATCAAATTCGTCAGTTTGTTTAGAAGGATGCAATACAATTCAATTCATTTACAATTCCCTTTATTACAATTATTATGGTACATTAAGCTATAGATCTTTTATAGTGCTTGAATTTAACAGAATTTAGCACTAAGAAATAAATAAACAAACAAATAAAATAGTTTAGAGCTAATAATATGTTATAATTAAAGAAAGAAGGAGAGCGGCTGTTTTAGAACTGTGTAAGGGATCTAATGAATGGAAGAAAATGGTGAAGGACTGCACATTTAAAGCGTGTGACGTTAAAAAAAGTTCTTATAGTTATTGTATGAATTAAGGTAATGATGTTGAAGTGGATCTAGATGAACGAGATCTTTTATAATTTTATGTAGAAAAATGCTATTCCTCGCGTCGATGTAGTGTTTGAGGTACATCCCTAGCAAGCACATTGAGTACTGCGAAACATTGTCATATCTTCGTAAACCATGAATGTATAGGGTTTTCCAATTGGGACTTTACAACTTTGAATTTAATTTGTGAACGCACTCTTTTACTAATCATCAAACTGTCACTGTCAATTTATTCAGTAAACTCAACATTTTCTTCATGGTAAAGTACACTAACGAGCGACGTCTGCAAACGTTCTCCGATTGGGTTCTGGAGAAGATGCGCCAAGATGATGAATTTCATCGCAAAATCATCTTCAGTGACGAAGTTCGTTTTTGGCTCAATGGGTTCGTTAATAAGCAAAATATGCGTTATTGATCGGGTGAAAACCCACATGTGCTTCATAAATCACCACTTCATCCACAAAAAATAACTGTTTGGTACGGTTTGCATGCCGGCGGCGTTATTGGGCCATATTTTTTCATCGACGATAACGATCGTCACGGTACTGTGAATGGTCAGCGTTATCGCGCCATGATCACCGATTATTTTTGGCCCGAATTGGAAGATATGGACTTGAACGACATGTGGTTTCAACAGGATGTTGCCACGAGCCACACAGAACACGCTACAATCGATTTATTGAAGAGTAAGTATGGTGAGCGTGTTATCTCAATACATGGGCCAGTCGATTTGCCGCCTCGTTCGTGCGACTTAACGCCGCTTGACTATTTTCTGTGGGGCTTCGTTAAGTAATTGGTTTATGCCAACACGCCGACGACGTTGGAAGAGCTCAGAGACAACATTGAAAGCGAAATAGCGGCCGAAATGTGTGGCCGAGTCGTTGAAAATTGGGTCTAACGAATCGACCGCTGCAAACGTGCCCGCGGTGGCCATATGAACGAAGTCGAGTTGCACTCATAAATGTTTTGATTGTACTTCAAGCCAATAAAAAAGTTTTTAAAATATTTCAAATTGTTATTAGAAAACCCTATATTAAATGCTACTTATAGCTTACGCTGGGACAGAGAGTCATTACAACTGTACTAAATGGGGTGAAAAGTAACCTTCCAGAAAACCGACGCCATAACCTTTCCGACCCATCGAGCCTCCCTCGGCCGAGCACTCGTGCCGGCTTCAGTACATTGCCGGGTACTCATTTTGTTGTCTGGTATTTAACAGTTACCAATCAACGCCAAAAGTCAGCCCGACTCCACATCAGCATCAGCGTTCGTGTTTTTGGTCAGGAGTGAGTATGCGCGGCACCCAGCGGCAGGATAACTTTTTCATATGCAGAATATTGCCCAAAATATGGCGTGTGCGCTCAGTACTAATCTTTGTGGTATCTTTTAGCTCGTGCACCTTCACTTTTCGATCAGCCAACACCATTTCATGTATTTTTTTGACATTGTCCTCTGTAACCGGATCGGAGGGCCTGCCGCTGCGGACTTGATCGGTAGTAGAGTTGCGGCCACCACGAAACGCTCGAAACCAATATTTGACGGTGTAATCTGACGGAGCATTAACCCCATAATATTTATCTAAGTTTTCTTTTATTTCCTTCGCCGTTTTGCCTCTCAAAAAATAATGTTTTATGAGAGAACGAAAATCAGCTTTCAAAACAAAACTAAAGACAGTATCGCACTAAAATTTGGCATGTCTGCCTAAATATGAACGGACTTCAAGGCACCATAACTTTTTTGCAGCAGCAGCGCATTCTGGCGGTCAGGGAGGTTATTTTTCACTCCACTTAGTATACTACCTCAGCATATGTGATAAGAGGCAATATTAGAGTTTTGACTGTTTTTTTGTCGGTAATAGTTGGAGTAAAACAGATATCCAGAGTATGCGAAGACATATATATTTTCATCCTATAATTAATATAGTCGTATCCTGACAATTTTCAAATAATTAAGAAACCCATACTAGTAACAGTGTTTACAATTTTAAGTTTATTTGCAGAGAGTAGGACATCTGGTAAGGTGCTAAGTTTTATTAGAAATTGGAATAACCTGGCACTTATTTGGATTCAAAAGCAATCCGTATATTTAATACGAGTGGAGTAGATATTTAATAAAAATATATTAATAAGAAAAAAAAAATGTATCCTTACAAACATTAGGAAGATCATTGAAGAACATACAGAAGAGAATCGGACCAAGTATTAATACTTGCGGCACACTTAAATTTTTTTGCAAAAATGCTGAGGATAAGTCACGTGTAACAACTCTTTTGAATCTGTCAAATAGAAAGCTGCTAATTAGCCTCACTTCACTGTCACCAAGCTTAAACAGATTTTTCAGCCTCCAGCATGGAATTTTATGGGTTACTTGTACCAAAAGCCTTTTAAAAATAAGCATGCAACGAAGCGGGACATAACCTTTATCGTAGTCCTGTTTTATTTCCTCAAAAATGTTTACCATTGCAGTGGAACAGCTGTGGTTAGATCTGAAACCAGCATTACTGGAAGCATTACTCTATGAAGATTGTTGCCAAACACAAGAAGAGCTCGCTCTTTGGGTGTCACTCAAACAGCCATTTCAAAACGTTTAAAGGCAGCTGGATGTATCCAAAAGCAGGAAATTGGGTTCCACATGAACTCAAGCCGGGAGATGTCGAAAGGCGGTTTCGCATGTCCGAAATGCTGCTGGAATGCCACAAAAGGAAGACATTTTTGCATCGGATTGTTACTGGTGATGAAAAATGGATCATATGTGAAACCCGGCCAACCAGCCAAATCAACGGCAAAGCCGAATATCCATGGCACGAAGGTAATGCTCTGTATTTGGTGGGATCAGATGGGTGTGCTGTATTATGAGCTGCTAAGACTGGGTGAAACCATGAATGGACAACGCTACCGAACACAATTAATAAGTTTGAAGAGAGCAGTAGCCGAAAAACGCCCGGAATATGCGACCAAACACGAGGCAATAATTTTCCATCATGACAACGCTCGGCCCCACGTTGCTATTCCGGTTAAGAACTATTTGGAAAACAGTGGATGGGAAGTCTTACCCCACCCACCTTATAGCCCAGACCTTTCCTCTTCTGACTACCATTTGTTCCGGTCGATGCAGAGCGCCCTCACTGAAATACGGTTCACATCAGAGCAGAATATCAAAAATTGGCTTGATTCATTCTTGGCTGCCAAGCCGGCGCAGTTCTTTTGGGATGGCATCCACAAATTGCCAGAAATATGGGAAAAAATCATAGCTTCAGATAGGCAATACTTTGAATAATACTATTGTACATGTTTTTCTTAAATAAACGTTCAAATTTTGAAAAAAAAAATCCCACGAATTAAATTACATACCAATATTAAAATAGAAAACTATTTTTTCACATTGGTGACCCCGACTTGGAGGCGCCGAGGTGGCCAGCATCGAAAGCGACATCCTGAACCAAGTCAGCGATATTCTCCTCGATCCTCCACGCGAAAATATGTATTCAACGTTGAAGGCAAAGATAGTCGAACACTTCACAGATTCCGATCATCAGCGACTTTGCTAACTTATTCAGGAGATCGAAATCGGAGATAAAAAGCCGTCCCAACTACTCCGAGAGTTGCGAGACTTGGCGGGTTCTAAAATGGGCGACAAGTTATTAAAGTCACTTTGGCTACAGAGGCTTCCCTCACACATGCGTTCCATAATCTCAGTAAATACCGAAACTTTAACAAAACTGATATCAATCGCTGACAAGATTGCTGAGATGAACAAGATATCTCAAGTATCGGTAATCAGCCATTTTCATTCCCATCCAAATAATATTTCACCCGATGGTAGCAGCAAATCCGAACGTCAAATGGAAGAGCTTTTGCTCGCGGTTGCGGAGTTACAGGCCGATTTTTTTCTCGCTCACGCTATCGCAGCGACAGTAAGGGTAAGCACGCCGCAAAGGCGTGCAAAAAAGTGTCGATTGCAATGCAAACATAGTAAGTCATCAAACTAGATGGCCAGTTGTTAGTGGCGACGACTTCTGGCCAACATAACTGTCGCCTATTTGTTCGAGATCATATTGTACAAACAACAATTCAATCTTCCTTCCGATTTAGGTTATATGAGTTTGTCTACATGACTTTCGGGCTGAGGAATGTTTATGGATGACATCTTGCGGGACCTCGACTGCGCTTTCCATATATATGGTAGATGACATCCTCATAGCCTCAGAGGACGAACAGCAGCACAAAGAATATTAAAGAGCAGTCTTCGAGCGCCTGCAGCAGCACTGAATGATGCTATGAAAAGCAGGTTAATTGAAAAGATTTTGAAACTCGCTGAAGGTTTACAGACGTTTCCTCAAGAACGCTGTCGAGGAAGAAGCGGTTCTCCAACAAATAATGCCAAAAGGGAACAAGAAAAAAGGCAAAATTGAGATTCTCTGGACGCAGGAAGCAGAATCAAGTTTCGAGAAGTGCAAATCCGAGCTGGCTAAAGCAGCTTTTTTATCGCATCCGAAACCCAACGATTAACTGGCGTTGATGGTCGATGCTTCGGATATTGCTGTGGGGGGACCCTACACCAGCAAGTCGATGACGCATGGGAGCTACTAGGGTTTTTCTCCAAAAATAAAAAAAAAAGAAAATCTAAAGGTTGCAGAAACGAAATACAGCACGTACGACCGGGAACTTCTCAGTGCTTACTTGCCTGTGAAGCACTTTCGTTTCATGCTGGAGGGTCAAGAATTTTGCATTCTGCCGAATCACAAGCTTCTGGCTTTTGCCTTCAAGCAAAACCCGGAGACGGCGTCTCCAGGGCAGCTACGCTAGCTTGACTTCATCGGACAGTTCACTTCAGATATCCGCCGCATTACAGGAGACCAGAACACGATTGCCGACACACTCTCGCGAATAGCTTAAAATAACATCGCCTAACAGCAACGAATATGAACATATCGCTGACGATCTTTCTCGAATATTAAACGACACCTCATAAACATTAAAATTAAAGAAATTTCCTGTCTCCACAGATGCACAACTTTTCATCACCTGCGGCATGTCGACGCACAATTTCCGGCCGTTCATCCCCAAACCATTCTGGCGTGATGCTTTCGAAAGCGTCCACAATCTGGCACACCCAGGGATTCGATCAACAACCAAGCAGTTCACGGATCGATTTATCTGGCCCTCGATAAGAAAACACTTTCGAACTTACATATAGATACGAATAGTTGAGAATATTTAACGAAACTCGCGAATTTACCAAAAACCTCTGCAACTACATGTTTACACTGATTACATTCATATCATTGGCTGAACGCAGCAAGCTCCCACTGGTGCGCTTACCATTACTAAGGAGGCATATGTCAAGAAGAGCGGACAGACAATATCGGCGAATCGGTAAGGACGTAACAAGAGATAGATTTTACTTTGAGCTATTAACTCTGATAGTCACTTCTCGTCAAAAGTTGGTTCTAAGTCCTTAGAAGCCAAATGAGTAGGTAGTAGGAACTTATCAATAAATATTTACATAAGGAATAATTACCTGTCCCGTAATCGATATTTCTAGTGATTTTAAGTCTCATCTTTGTTGATGGGCCTTGCAAGAGAACACATAAAAACGAATTATACAGCGACATTAATCTGGTGAAAACAACGCCGATCAAGGCAACTGATAGATAGAAGTAAAATAATCTTAATCGAATGAACTGTTAAGGGTGATCTAAGTATGAACAAACAGAGTATGTTCAATCGCATTTTGTGAAAAATTTGAGACAACTATTAGTTTCAAACTAGTCTCACACCCACTTGTACCAGAACATGAAAGACTTACTGAATATACAATATATTTAAATTTTAATCAGAGATTAGAGAATAGAACAGGACTTCCAAATTTGAGCAACTCGTGCCTGCTCATAAATTAAAAATTGAAAGATGACAATTTTTACTCTTTCAGAGAGAACCTCCTCATCAGTGGGCGAGAAAAGTCATCTATCGACTTTTGGAAATGTGTACGACACACAGGCAATCATGCGAACATGTTAGGCAAATTGTAAGACAGTTAAGTAGAAACTTCAGATAATTTGGTTTAGTGAGAGCCGGTCAATTCTAGAACGTGCATTATGCTCATTAGTATGAACCACGTTATGAAGTTTCTAAGACATACAACGTGAATGTTCACGGGGTAGAATGCCCAATTGTTTGCTGGATGTGAAAATAGGCTAAATAGGTTACACACGTGCGCTTCCTTAAATTTTCACTCAATTAGTTTTCAATGAATGTTAATCCTCCACCTTATCATAAGAGTTCTATGAAACCCATCTTACTCAAAGCTATCAATTACAGATAAACCACCTACACTCATACGGAAGGTTTTCTGGATATCCTTTTCTTGATTTATTTTTGCCACAGCAGATTCTCCGAAAAATGTTCCATCTTAAACCGTTTGCTTAATTTAGCTCTTTTACAAACCCACCTACCTACATTTTCTATAATACATACAATGGCTGTCCCTTTATTTTCTGGTAACATTACTTTTAGCACTTATTTCGATTTAAACTCCTTCTATAACTATATTCTGTACCGAATATCCTTCAGAAAAATACTAGGATTTGTCTCCAACTGACATTCAGCTCTAGCGAAAATAAAGTGCAAACATTTTTTACATTACGTTTGAAGTACTACCATTTCAGTTCTACCATAAATGCATCTTAACCTTAAGTGCGTTGCAAAAATTCCTACAACACGACTCTTCTCGAATTCAAATATAAAGAGAAAATGAAAAAAAAAAACATAACAAAACACTTGGCTTTCTGAATGCTGGGCTGAAAATTCATTAAGTCCTTCGCCTAGAGCTAGAAGTCCTCCTAACATAGAACATCTTGGACTGTGAAGTTCTTGTTTATGCTCAGCAAATCTCAACCCTTACGTTGGTATGTCTAAGAAATATTTAAAAATATTTGTCCTCATTCAATTTCTTTCCTTGAATGTTGTCGACTCCTTTGCCACCACTAACTCACCCTACCCATGACACTAGTTATTTCATGACACAAGTTATTCGCAATTAACATTCGCACATTCCTGCAGTTCTTATTTGAAATTCACTTATCCGAAATATCACATACTAGTACAGTATCGGGGGTAAACAGGTAGGCATTGCGTTGTAATGGAATAGACCGATTATTATCGATCCATCAGACTACATCAGGAAAGAGGTCATCGAAGAGGAAAATTCCGAAATACGAATATGGTATTTAGTGCCGCGGATATTTGCATTATTGGGCAGTCAAGTGCTCAATTTTCCAAATAGCAATTTCGCCATCAAAACCCATCGGGGACTATTGGATTTTTGAAGTTCGAAATTGTTGCTTTGTGTAAATATTTACTTTGGCTCAGAAAGCGCTGATATGGCGGATTTCATGACTGGAAATTAAGTTCGTTTTTTTCGGTGCAATTCTACCGATGTACGAGTAGTGTGCTTAGTATCCATAATTCTGTATTTTCTACTTGCGGTGTATTATGCCACAAGTCGACAAGGCAAAATTAATTTTTCGAAAGAAGTAAAATTCATTCTATCATAGAGAAGAAATAGCCAACCTGTTGTATAAATGACCACTTGGAGCCTGTTGTGATACCACAAGAATTTCAGAGTCCCCTCTGTTTAGGGTTGCCATTTATCTGAAAAAGCGGAAGGTTAAAGAATCGGCAATTGCCACCAACAGTAGCGAGGACAAACATATTATGCTCTCTTTGAAGCATATATATACAAACTTTCCTACGTGGAGTCCCCTGTGACTGAACATCCCAAAACTCCAAGACCGATGTCAACTAGTTAATTGTGAGTTTTGAGAAGGATCTCGGTGAATGAAAGTACCATGGGATATATCCATCCTGTTGCACAGAATGTCAGACGTTTTGTTTCGACATAATCCGCCGAGACTTTAAACATATCTTTCAAATGTGTATTCAGCTAACCGAATAAAATGAAAGACCCTCTTCAGTAGAACACCTTGTAAATCTGCTGGAAACTTTACCCTGATGTCATCTAGAAATATCTTCAGAGATTTCAAAATGAAGAAGATTAATGCAGACTTCTGGTCCGTAAGGTTTATTTGATTAAGCAACAACAGCGTAAAGTTTCAAGTTCGCGTCAAGTGTTTGCTGTAGCTTCCGTGGTAGGCCACTGGAGACTCCATTATGTGAATCCTTATATGGTATATTCAGGCTACAATCTGAATCCACAACAACAAAGAAACATCTGATGGAATCAACGGTGTTACCTACATGCAAATGTAGAACTCGTTTGTCATATTCAAAGCTTAGGTCTGAAAGAGGCTTTAGAACCAGCTGTCAGAGCTTTCCAAGTACATATAGCGATGGAAGAACTTAAATTGAGACAACGGCGGCACACATAGCAGCAGGTGTAAGCAGAATGAAAAACTTCGACAAATACTGGTACTCCGACGACTCATACTGAGAAGAAAAGCAGCGTCTATGTACATATATGGATGCACATTTTTCATTAGAGGCATTTTTCATTTAGGCTAAGGCTAAATGCGTCAACATCAGTCTAATATGAGCGCACGCCCCAACGGAGGAGAAAGTCGTTCAGAGACTGATTTTATTAGCTACTCGGCGAGACATACACATGTACAGTCTTAAGCACGATGTTGAGCCATCTCCTCACTTTCAATCTAATTATAGAATGTTAGCCTTTTTTGAATATATTCGGTTAGTTTTGTTTGGGTTTCAGAAATTTAGATGAGCTAGGCAAAACATACATATGTTTCTATGAAATACTGGGACAATTCCCACAAAAGTAAAATACAAGAAGTACTATGGACCAGTTCTTTAGCTCACTGCTCTGTTCTGACAGAAACAAAAACATGCGAATTCTACTAGAATTAGATTAATCATATTGCGATTGTCACAGTTTTCTGAATATCCGAACATTCCAAGGGGTCAGCATTTTTTCGGGCCACTTACATACCTACGAATCGTTCGTCAGAGCTGTCGTCGATCAAGTACCCCTTAAATTCTTATTCCAGAGCCCAGTGCCATGCCTGCCAATAAGCCATCAGACATGCCTTGAGAAACTCGTGATTTAATTATGCATGCCCGCTGGATGGCAGGCTCCAAGGTGTATTCATTGTCAAATCATGAGTTTCGCAAGACATATTTTATGGCTTGTTGGCAGGTACAACACAAAAAAAAAAAAACTCGTAAAGCGGCTTCGAAAAGAAGGTTTAAATGCCTAGTGGGCTCTACAAGGAAAAGAGAAAGGCCGAGCACATTGTTCTCAGAAGCAAAAATAAAACACGAGAAACACAAAATCGACAAATTTGAGAGATGTTATAACAGGAAAGAAGTTCGCAAATTTGGTTATAAAGTAAGAACATGACTGATCAACAAAGTACGAACGCAAACTTGCAAGGACGAACAATGGAACCTAGTAGTAGGTTACAGTCAGTGCTGAGGAAATGCGTGAACTATTTCTATAGATTGGTAAATGTCCTAATGGACATTTCTAGCTGCCGAGCCGTTTAATGCGGCGGATATGACTGTGGGAATATCATGCATCAAATCAGGTATAAGGAACTCTCTGACAAAAGTCTGTCGTCACAGCGAACCGTTTCTGAAAGTGTAGCGGTTAACAAGGAAAACCCGAAGAATATATTGTCATCGGCAAAGGGCACACAACATGGACGATTCTGATCAAATGTGGCAATAAGCAGATATAGGTATGTACCTTCGAAGCAGTCAATGGCTTTGTCCACCTAGACTCCGCAGTTAATCTAAGAAAGCATTGGTAGAGTAACTCTTGCAAATCGGATTTTTCTTATCTCCAAAAAGCAATTGACTAGCAAACATGTCTCTTGTACAACTAATAAATGCTCTGTCAAATATCGATCCCATCCCAGGCCTACTTCAGAGGTATGGGCTTTGTCAAAAAACGATGAGCAGGCGCTCGGTTGTTAAGAGAGAAATATAATTCTCGAGTGATTTGCGGTCCTGTCTGCATCAATGAAGAATGGAAAAGAAGATTTAACCAAAAACCAAGTCGCTATACAGCACGACTTAGCTCAAAGAGTTAGAATAAATCGGCTTAGACGGGACATATAGAGTGGATGGATACCAGTACGTTAGCATGAATTGCGTTCTATAGAGTACTTGAAGTCAAATATAAAACGTCTCTCAAAGTTGGTTCACCATTGCTAAAAAGGTAGATCGATTGATAGCTTAAAAGCGACTACCGGCGGAGGAGGTATATCCAGACTAGTCATAACAGTTAAAACTAAGTTAATCAATTACATAGTAATTAATAACTCACATTAAAAAAAACGTAAAAATAGCGAGCTGTCGAATAGTCATTTAATCACTCGTAGCTAAAAAAGTTCCCAAATAACCTATTATTCACTATTTGATCCATCGATCTAAAGAAAATTGATACGTAATTGTCATTTATTACTTTCAAAAAAGTTCCTTATCCCAATCCACTCTTTTAGTTACTTCTTCTTCAAACGTCATGATTTGAAGTATTTTTTAACCTGATTCATAACACACCTGAACCCTCCACATTCAACTCTTACCTAGCAAATCAAAGTCTACTCTGTCATCCATAGACAGGAAAAAGTTTAACAGCCACATATCTCAAGTAAAGTACATAACTTAATTGAACAATGACACCATTGTTGGATCGAGTTTTTTCTTCATCCGTATC
Organism: Volucella inanis; assembly: GCA_907269105.1. Lineage (NCBI taxonomy): Eukaryota > Metazoa > Arthropoda > Insecta > Diptera > Syrphidae > Volucella > Volucella inanis. Next base: position 36,231,763 of record OU026156.1, on the reverse strand, counting down.
TTTCACCGCCAATGGAACTTCAGTACCAAAGATACGATATATGCTATGTTACACACAAAAAAGGCAGTAAAAATGGAAAAAATAAAAAATAAAAACATCCACAAAGTGTTGAGACACCAAACACAAAACAAGAAAGGCATCTTTGCACATTCTTTTCAATACAAAACAACAACAAAACCAATAACACCTCAACATTCTGCTTTACATTCCAAAACGTCATCAAACAAAGAGCTCATCCCTTTATGTATAAAAAAAGGAGAACAACTTCTTTTTTTTCTTTCTCTAATACACAAAAAAAAAAAATTACTATGAACACTTTGTAAGCCAGCTTATAGCCACCATCATGAGATAGCTTCAGCAGAAACTCATTCTCTATTATCAACACGCTGCCAGAACCAGAGCCAGTGTCTACATCGGTCTTCAATGCTTTTCTATCCAATATCCTTTTCTTTCACAAATAATTCTGTACGTTCATTGTAGCCAGAACCAGTCTACAATCACCGCCACCACTTCGAAGTATCAACCTCTTCTATTCATCAGCATCGTTCTTGCAGCACAAAATCCTTCTAACTCACACCGTTTCATCTTCAACGCCAATATCAGCCAACGGTAACTCGATAAAGAAGCCAGGAAGTGCCATCGAAACACCACCGAAACGAGAAAATCTTAGCCCAGAACATCACAAGAAAAAAAAAAAAAATAAATAAAAAAAACACACACACACAGGGACAAGTTTAACAACTTTATAAGAAAAAATTCCTATCGAACATCAAGCACTGAAATTTTAACATTGAGCGTTGAACGTTGAACATTGAACCTCCATTTCGGATCACACATGGGACCTACCTTTGTTGTGCATAAGAGAGATTGGGATTCAACACGACAAATAGGACAAGTGAAAAACTGTTTCAATAAAATTGTGGTGCAATACTTACTTTAAAAAATCTTCCAAATGACCTTTAAAACCACTAAATCGTTTTAAGAATGAACTCAATAATGTTACGTTCCACAAATGCAATCCACAAACAATATCTCTTAACGTAGGACCAATCTCAACTCACTGACTAAGAGGAATGATGCACAAAAGTTTCATGAACACAAGGTTCTTGTATTTTAGATTACTTAATATTCGTACCACTTTCGTGAAGAAAATGGCATGCCTTCATATGTTATTCCGATGGCACCACCCCCTATATAATGAGATCATACTATAAAGGCCACCCAGCAAATATTCGTATGTATTGTGAGCGGGAAGTGTGTATGGTGTTACCGGGTGCTTACGGCCACTAAAGGTGAATGGTAGAAGTATGAATATCTTAGAAAATGTTGAGTCTTATGAATTCAAAATTAATAACGTGTGGAAGGCAAAAAGGGAGCGATGACAGTGGATGTCGCACAGCCCCCTAATTATTTTCATATTACACGCGCTGTTGTATTCTACCTATGTGATGACCTCATTTTAAAGCCACGTACTAAAATTTAGGGACGAGTAAGAACTCATTGAAATACGTTCGTGTTGTTGAGATTAGCACATACAAGTATGTACTCGAACATGTGTCTTTGAGGGTACAAAAATGGTTTTCGCTAAATTTTAGGTTTCGAAAAGGCGTTTCACAAAGAAGTGTGCTTTTAAATTGTATGTAAGCAGATATCAGAATTTTCATATCAGAGATTCACCCACGTTGGGTGACGAGAGCAGATGCAGTAACAAAAGGTCTTTCCTGGAGCGAACTACATTCAGAGAAGCAAACGGAGCATTTATACAATGAGATTTACAAGAAGAAGAGCTTCGAAGATATTCCCCTCAGATATAATTCATTTGTGCCAACGCTTTTTCCAATCCTCGCAGCACTTTTCATAAGCAATTTTTGGTATAGCCTACAGCTCTTCCATAGATGCCGTTTTTATTTCCTCAATCATTGCAAATCTCCATCCTTTCATAGGTCTATTTAGTTTTGAAAACAGGAAAAAGTCGCATGGACCCAAATCCAGTGAATATGGTGGTTGAGGCATGATTGTCGTGTTGTTTTTCCAAAATATCTCTCGGAAGCAAAATACATTATCATAATGCAAAAGCCATTATTTGTTTTCCACAATTCCGGACATGTTTGTCGTATAACTACTTACAAACGGGGCAAGGTAATATTCCTTATTGACCGTACGACATTGAGGTAAAAACTCCTGATGCACTAGGCTAGGCCACGGTAATCGAAAAAAACAGTGATCAAGACTTTGACATTTGATCGAACTTGGCGTGCTTCTGTCGGTCTTGGGTCTCCTGGATGCTTCCATTCGGACGATTGGGCTTTGGTTTAGACATCATAACCCATGATTAGTCACACTTTTGAGCAAGTCAGGGTCCTCATTCACGTCATTCAAGAGCTCTGATCACGATTAAGAAATTTCGGAACAAACTTCGCTGAAACACATCCCATGCCCATCACTGTTAACATTTTAAGTGTATTAGAGCACTTGATTCCATTTTTTGATGCAAATTCTTTGCTCCATTTTTTATAAAAAAGCAAACTAAGGATGCTATACGAGTATATAGGGTGATTCATCGTGAGGTTTGATTTTCAATATCCTTTTTTGACAGATCAAGCGTGACTCCTATCAAACTGCTTGGTCATTTTTGTTCAGTATCGTTTGGCAAGTCATCATAGAAAGACTCACACCATAATAGCATCTCAAAATTGTTCAGCTGTATTACGAAAATCAGCGTTCTGTAAGAAATGATTTTCATGCGATTCGAGGAACTTACGGTGCGCATAATCGACCTACTGAAACCACTATTCCCAATACCATTCGCAAATTTGAGTCCCAGTTTACATTAGTGGATGATACTCGACCGGTTAAACTTCATCCAGTACGTAGTGAAAGGATTATAGTAGCTGAGAGTGTACGCGAAGACCGTTATGAATCGATTCGCCGTCGTTTTCAGCAGCTGGCCTTGGCGTATTCGACAACTTGGCATATTTTACGTGAGAATCTCGCCCTAAAAGCATACAAAACTCAACTTGTGCAAGAATTGAGGCAAGGCGACTTAAATTTGCGTCATATTTTCGGTGAATGGGCTCTGGAAAAACTCAATAAAAAACCGGTGTTTTATCCTAAAATTTTGTTCAGTAATGAAGCCCATTTCTGGCTCAATGTATACGTTAATAAACAAAATTGCCGTATTTGGGCTGATGAGCAACCCGAGGAGTACCAATAGCTACCACTACATCCATTAAAAACAATGGTATGGTGTGGTTTATGGGCTGGTGGAATCATTGGTCCATATTTCTTCAAAAATAAGGCAAATCAGAATGTTACCGTCAATGGTTACCGTTATCACGCCATGTTAACGGATTATGTGCTTCCTAAAATTCAAGCACATGGTCTTGGTGAGCTCTGGTTTCAACAAGAAGGCGCTACGAGCCATACAGCACATGAAACAATGGACTTGTTGAGAAATCATTTTGGTGAGCACTTAATTTTACGTTTTGCTATGGTAAATTGGCCGCCTAGATCATCCGATATCACACCTTTGGACTATTTTCTCTGGGGATATGTAAAGTCTCAAGTTTTCAGAAATAAGCCAGCTATGATTGACGTTTTGAAAGCCAACATTACTCGTGTTACCTGCGAGATACCAGTCGTTATGCTCGAACGAATCACCCAAAGTTGGACCTTCCGACCTAGTCGTGGCCAGCATTTAGATGATATCATTTTCAAAAGTAAATGACATGAATTGTTCTTTTAGCCGATAACAAAAATTCTAAGTTCACGTTCAAATTTATGTATTTTATTTTACATTATAAATCAAACCTCACAATGAATCACCCTTTACAATACTTGAAACTATGAACATATGGTATATTCGGGACATGTTTACCAATAAAAAAAAAAAAGATAATCGAATGCATGTTGCCGACGCGAAGTTGTAAAAGTCACCTTTCTTTTAAAACACGCACATCGTACATATAAAATCATGCGAAGTTGGTTTCAAAGAACATCTGCAAATCAGGCAGCGCTAAGCGTTTGGGTTGACATATAATTAGGCTAACAATAGCGAACAGAGAATTTTTAAATCATGCCTTAGTCTTTTCAAATGAAGCACTAGCAACCTATAGCCTCAGATTCTCTTTCCCTTCTGTAAGACATTTAGTCACAGTATTGTAAAACCCTTCACTAAGAGGAAGTGATTTTTCTACTGACAATAATAAACAATATAAGGGCGTAAATATCTCCTAGAATATAGTTTTCTGAACTGAAGATCTGAATTGGAAACATAGACTATTATGTCCAACATAAATGAATAGCGTCCTCGCTACATTCATGAGAGTATATCCGACAACTTTAGCATCTATGGTCGTAAATTAGGGTGAGAGTTGGTTAAAATTTGGTCCAGAAAAACACAATTAGGGGACTATTTTGCTCATGCGAATACTATAACTATACCTCCAAGAACGATGGATCTCATATGAACTAATGAATTTCTTTCGAATGATCAGCTTCTAGAATATGAAGTCTTAATACTGGGCAGATGAACGTGGATGAATTCAAGTCGCCCACAAGGCAAGCTAACCTCCTCTGATCCAGAAAGCCAAATAGAATCGTTATAAGAACAGGACAAGGCTCTTGATTATCACGAAAACGAGAGGAAGACCCTTGTACTTTAACCGGCTTGATAATATGAATCTAGTGGTGAAGTTAATAAAATCACAATCAAATAATGTTAGCCTTTTACAGATGTTATGAATGAATATATAAGGAACAATTTCTGGAGAATGTGTTACATATAAAAAAAAATGGCTATTAGGTCAAATATCATTGACCTTTTCTACACAAGCGCTTTATGAGTTGTCACCCGAAAAAAATATGGAAAATCGCCACTACGCGTGAGCACTAACTCCCTCAAAAAAAATGGGCCAACAAATTATATAAGCCCACGTATAGCAGCGACAACCTTCGAATAACTTGAAGGCGTCTAGTTTAGAGAATATCTTGCCGAATCACATCCGAAGTGAGATTTATCAAGCCTGTCACGGAATGTTGTCAAGGCGATATTTAAAACTGGAGCAGACAGATTAGGTAATACACGAACAAAAAAATTACAGGACAAGCGTGTCTACTTAGGGCCAGTTTACAGTGCGAGATCATCCGAGCCTCAAGGTTAAACAGATTTAAGTGCATAAACATGTTTTTCAGTCAATTTTAATCCTGAGCTAACACCGATTTAATAAGTTTGCTGAGTTAACTCTGGATTAACTGAACAAATTTTTTTGACAGATACTGAAAATAACAAGGGAAAAAGTTGATTTCGGTTATACTACCTTGATCAAAAAAATTTCGGAATTTATGCAGTAAATTTAAAATACAAGTTTATTCATCTAAATTTATATTGTCTCCTTCAAAGTAATCACCATCGACTGCAACACACTTATGCCAGCGCTTGATCTAATCCTCGAAACATTTTTTATATTCGGTTTTCGGTATGTCCATTAGTGCTTTCTGCGATTTTTCCATTACTTCCTCTCGGCTGCTGAAACGCGTTCCCCGTAGTGGCAGAAGTCACAGGAAGCCAAATCAGGTGAATTCGATAGCTGTTGGATGGTATTTGTTGCATTTTTCGACAAAAAATTACGAATAAAACGATGGCACTGTGCGACGGTGCTATATCGTGGTGCTATATCATGGTGCAAAATCTACTAATTTTCTGCCCACAATTCTGGTCTCTTTCGGCGAATTGCTTCACGCAAACGTCTTATAACGCCCAAATAATACTCTTTGTTTACTGTCTGGCCTTCTGATAAAAATTCATGATGCACTACACCGTTATAATCTATGAAAACCGTGAGCATTGCCTTCTTTTTTGACTGAAAACGACATGATTTTTTTTTGTCTCGGCTCATTTGGTGAACCCCATTCACTTGACTGATGTCTGGACTGCGTGTCGTATTCATAAACAGACATCTCGTCTCCAGTAATGATCCTTTTGATGAATGTGGGATTGGATTCAGCCTCGCAAATCATCTCTTTTGCGACGTCAACACGGTCTCTTTTTTGCATGAAATTTAGTCTTATGTCACCAACTTTGCTGCTACACGACGGAAACCCAAATCATTAACTAAAATGTCTTGGACGGATCCATACTCAATGGTTCAAGTCCTCCGCTCTCTCTCTCTTTCTCTCTCTGGCGGTTAATTTGCGGTTGTTGACCAAAGTTTCTTTTACTTCATCAATGTTTTCATCGGTTTTCGATGTCAATGGTCTGCCACTGCGTTCATCATCTTTGATTCACTCACTACCACTTTTGAACCGCTCGTGCCACTGGTAAACGACCGTTTTCTTTAGAGAATCATTGCCGAAAGACTTTTACAACATTTCTAACGTTCGCGCACCATTAAATCCGTTTTTTACGCAAAATTTAATACAAGTTCCTTGTTGCAAATTTAAATTTATTTCTAAAATTGTAAAAAATCGCCAACACACACAGAGATAGATAAAAAACAGAATTCATATCGGAACGATGAGAGCGCCACCCGGTGGTTATTCCGTTTTTTTTTTTTTTTTTTTTGCTCATTGTTATTGTTATACACCAAACAAAGAAAAAAAAGAGAAAAGTTTTGACAACTGAACGATACAATGCCAGTGATGCCAAATTGAACCACCATTCATGGAGTTAAAATTAATCATTCACTGAAAAACTGATTCATGAGTTAAATCTGGATTAATTTTAGCCCCGAGTTGGTAAACTCTAGCTTGAGTTAACTCAGCACAAAACTGGGCCTTAGGGTCTAGACCGCCCCAGTAATTAATATAGATGAGGTTGAATCTAAGTTACTTCCAAAGAAGAAAGTAATTGAGCATGCTCTACGAGTAAAATATGGGAAAAGGAAATTTCCCTACGCATTCTTCTTGCAATCTAGAAATGCTACAAGTAACCCCTAACACTACTGCTGTTGGTTAATCCACTTATATAAAAGAATTAGGCAATCGATTGCTTTCCATCGTAAGGTGTGTAAGATCAGAGATAGATTTAATATTCAGTGCAAGCTTCTACAGTGAAACCAGTGGATTGCCGAATCCACTTTTAAAAAAATTCATCGATTTTGTGAGTTGAGAGTTCATTTGGATAGCGTGTCATAGGAGAGGCGTTCCAGAAGAAGCCATATCTATTGTTTGGAAACGAACTCTCATGACTTACACAAAAAGTTGTCAGAGTAATTTGAAGTATAAAACAACCTGATTGTCAGCCGCGGCATACTTGACATGACAATGCTACTTAATGCCGAGATACTCGGGCCAATAAAAGGACCCACTTGGTTTTTATAGTTATTTTTCGTTTTTGTTTTTATATAAAGCAATCTTCATGGTTGAAAAGTTAAATAAAATTTTCTTCTTTAGGATAGAGTGAAACATGTACAAAGACGGTGAAAATTAGTCACCTTCAGACCTTGCACTCCAAGCCTGTTGTGCCTATTTTCAAGTTTTAAGTTTATTTCAACGGAATTGTACAATTAGGAACTAGGCTCTTTTACAAGGACATATTTTACAAATGCAGACAAGTTCTAGTTTTCGAAAAGATAGCGAATCAAAAGAATAGTAGCTTATTTGCTACAAAGTCCGTTCCAAAGTAAACAGGACTTTTAAAAAATGGTTATTTCTAGTAAGGCTATCTATTAGCACTTACATGCGTCCGAAATGTAGATCCTTCACTGATGTACTTTCATGACATTTGAACGAATAGAAGCCGAGTTATTGAGTCCGAAGTGACAGTATGTTTTTGCCATCGGTACAACCAACCTAAACTTGCTCAGAATTCAATATTCGAAGGACATTATTAAGGAGGCCAAAGAAAACACGTTAGTGATGAAACGTGGTGTTTTCAATATGACCCAGTAAACGAGCGTCAAAGTAGAAGAAGACAAAAGTGGAAACAATGTTGATTTGCTTTTACGATTTTAAGAGCATTGTTCACAAAGAGTTCGTGGCCAAACAGTTAATACACAATTTTAGCTTGATGTCTTAAAGCGTCGTGTTTGGCCGGTATACCGCGCAGAAGGAAATTGACGTTTGTTAAACGAAAATGCACCATCTCATTATGGACAATAAATCGGTTTTGACAAAAAAAAAAACAACTGGTTGTTGTTCTTATTTTTAAAAAGTCTTGTTCACTTTGGACCGTACCTTGAACTAGAGCTTTTACTAGTTTTAGCTGAATGTTTATTGGAGTACAGCAAGGAGAAGTCTACAACAAATGCAACGCTATATAAATATTTCTTGCAAGTTGTCACAGACTACAAGACAGCTGTTTAAAACAATTCCAATACTTTTCATTGTTTCAGAGAAAGAAATCTTCCCTCTAGATAAGTTAACATCAGGTTATTCGTTAATACTCCCGATTCTCTTGTCTTGAGGCATTTTAGGGTAGAAGACCATTCGAGTCTGTTTTGTTCCAACAGTTATATCACATTTTGTTTAAATTAAGATAAGAAGTCTTCTATCGCCCGAAACCAACCTGTAACAAGTAATCAGAGAGATAAAAAAGAGGCTATCATTAAGCCTGCCTGAGAAAATACCTCCACCTATTCCATCATTAGTCTTTTATCCATCGACGTAAAAATGGGTCAATTTATCCAATCTTCCATTCAGAATGACCTGACCTCAGTTGAACTGTATCGGCGGAATGCTTAAGTCTATGATTCCACAAACAATTCTCTATGTATTCAGCAGAGTAGCGTGACCAATTACTCATCGCTCTGTGGGAATGCGAACAGCTGCACTGGCACCTAAAAATGTCGAGAGGTTTTAGATGACACAGAATATTGAATGTATGGTGGAATATGATGAGCTGGACTGAACATGCGGAGCTAAGACTACCAAAACCGATTAATTTTTCTGGTCCCTCAAAAAGGGCGCTTTTCATTACATGCGCCCCATTTTTCCAATCGAAATTCCCTGAAGTCACGCATACCATGTTATGCTATACTGGTGTCCCAAATGGTCTACTATTTAATCACGGAAAGGTATGCGCCCTAACAACGTATATTAACTATCGAAGCTATTTACGAAATTCATGTCATTCAATATGACTGTAGGCTTCAGTAAATGGAAACGGTTTGGCTTTCTTAACCATATTTTTGAACAGAATGGTGCCAGAGCTCCATATTGCTAGACATAGCCATACAAATCAACCCCCCTGATCGTTTTGGGGTTAAACAAACACTTCGATCTACAGCAACAAGCCAAAAGCTCTAGAAGACTTGTAGCCGAACATACGGCTAGAAATTGCTGGTGTATCGGCTGAATTATGTAAAAAAGTTATCGAAAATTGGGTGCAAACAGTTCTGTAGAGGACATGTCATATATGTCACTATTGTTAACAATTACCTGTATTTTAATACAAAATCAAAATTTCATTTTACTTTTATTTAAAAAAAAATCGCATTTAGTGAGAAACCAAAAAACCTTGACAAAATCAGAGGCCCACAGCCTTATTGTTAAACAACTAAAATCGGCAAAACAAGCCAAACAATAGAATACACTTCCTCAAACTTATTCCTTACAGATTGATGTAAGTCCGATGAAACACTTGCTCAAGTTTGTATGTTTGTAGAAAATTGGGCATCCAACAACATTAGAGTCAAGCATCTAGGTTACCCTTTTCTTAATCCACTCAGCTATTTTCCTCAATTTTATGATATTTCTTCTCTAAGAAATCATAGAATTACACTTGAGTCTAAAAGTCTTGGCCTTCTGCAAACATATCGCCTGAAGACGTATCATCTTTACATTCTTAAGTTTGAGCATCATACATTTGTATATTAAATAGACGTGCGCTCTAATGCCTTACGCGGATGAGTTCTAGCCTTAGCATTTCACTTATTCTAAAACTACATCTAAATACTTCAAAAATCCATGTCCGAGGCGCATCTTGGTTTCAACGTTTCTTGGCATCAACAATACAGTTCACTAGAAAGAACAAACATGATTAGATCATGACTTTAAACTGCCTTATTTTCAAACATGTTCATCCATTCATCACTTTAAATGTGATTAAGGACGTTCTTTATACAGTAGGTCGACCTTAAAATAAATGTCGATTGACGGTAGGAGTTTGCTAGAACTCTCTTATGGTACGAAAACTATTTAGCTTATCCGCAAATCTGTTTAACACCAACAAACAGGGTAAGCTTTCCTTTCCATGTTGCTTAACACGACAACTTTTAAGCAGTTTACCAAACAAAAGGACTAGGTAATAGGTGGAGTTTACAGGTACTCGAGCAACTTGAAACGTTTTCCATCTCAAATGCATTCATCATTCTACACCTCTATCTATTTTTCTATGGTACGCTGGAACACACCTTTTTAATATATGTACATCAAGATACAGGACTCGTAAATTACCAAGTCCAAAGTTAGAAATAAGTGTTTCCATTACCACACCTCTTTTACAAAACACCTTTTTGTACATTTTGTATTATACAAAAAAAATTACTCCAATTATCCATGTCCCAAGTCCCATCTCATATCCCGTTGAGTCGAACCCTGTCTATGTCCAACGGGCAAATAATTTTCTTTACAAACAAAAAACAGCAAAGAATAGCACAAAATGTAAATCACACTTAGCGTACTCATACTCGTACTTAATTAAAAATGAAGGATACTCGCCAAAATGACCACAGGACACGAATCTTGCTTCCCATTTAGTGGTCCCGCTGCACCTTGTTCTGACCCTGCCAGTTATCACTATCTACCCCTAACTCATATTTCCGTTTACTTACCTTTCATCCAGAGATTTAATGATTTAATTTAAGAAGTAAATAATGAAATCCACTATAACAGCAAGGGGGCAAACAATAATGTACAGAAAAAAGAGAACCATTTTGCATAAACCAGTCAGACACAAAACTAAATGATGAAAGGGTAACGGAAGAGGATAACTTTCAGAAAGTTTAATAACAACGTTCAGAGCAACAAGTTTAAAAAGGATTCAGATAACGTTTTATTCATTTCCTTTTCTTTTTTTTTTTTTTCTTTTTTTTTGTTTGTTTTATTATACTCGGCTCAATCTCTTTATTGTGGATAATTTATGAAGTATTTACCCTACTCAAGGAGTACAAGTTTCTTTCTGCTTCCATTTGTTCCCTTTTACCCTTCATCGCTTTCCTTTATTTGCACCCAACAAACTCTCTATTCCTTCCTGTTTCAATAGTCGTTTGAGAAACTAAACTCCCGTGGATTCACTTTAAGTTTTCCAACGGACGAAGGAAAGCTTTACAATTTAAAGTTGCAAAGTTTTGCCAATAAATTGTGTAAAATGGGTGAGAGGGTATGAAATCGTGTAGAGCACTTTAAATCCCCAAGCAGTCTATCATCATGGACGGTATGGGAAATGCCATAACAAGTTATCGTAAAGTGCAGCATTGTGGTTAACAAAAACAAAGCATCATAGTAAAACAAAAAAACAAAAAAAAAAAAAAAACATGTATATCTAAGCTCTAACGTTTTCTTTCATACTTATTGGTACAAGTGGTTCTATAAGTGCCTGAAATTCATGATTTCGTACGGAATAACGATGCTACACACGAATTGTTCAAAAATTGCATGTGTAGACCGAGTTTACTTCATAATTCTAAGTCACACTATGGCAGTGTTACCAGCTATGAAAGTATCTTAAAACAATGGCAACGTTTAACGTTTATAATTGACTAAGATCAAGTTCTTCGACTTGAAGTCAAGACAATCAACAGCAATATGACGCCGTCACCGTAACCTGCTCGGAAGTGGACAAACCAGTCATACCCATGTCTAACTGTCAGCCGTTGCAATTGGCGAGATTATTAACTCCTGGGTTAAGTCAAGATTTAAGAATTTTCGCTGCAGCGAAGTAGTAGCAGTAGTAAGCCCTGGTGACAAAAACTCCATCAACAACCAAATTAAGAAAATATCCATATATTTGACGGTGAACTACAGGGATCTGTTCTAGGGCCACTACTTTAAAATTGTATATATGTTGTTTATGAGATTTACGTAAGATTGAGAACGTTTTGAAATGGTTTTTGTTAAGCTTTAAGGAGTATAGAGTAATATTACAACAGCGAGAAACCTTTGCAATACCGGACTACACTAAAAATTATTTAACTACTTCGACGGAACGAGGCATTAATCGTTGAATTTACATCTTTAGCTATACTAGCTTACTTCCTTCTCATGAAATTAATAACATCGTTGAAAAGGGGATTTCTAGCGCACCTAATGTCACCTGCATTTAGGGTTATCTATGTCCTTCAGCTGACGTATTATAGGGTGATTCATCGTGAGGTTTGATTTTCAATATCCTTTTTTGACAGTTAAAGCGTCACTCCTATCAAACTACTTGGTCATTTTTGTTCAATATCGTTTGGAAAATCATTATGGAAAGACCCAGACCATAACAGCATCTCCAAATTGTTCAGCTGTAGTACGAAAATCAGCGTTCTGTGAGAAATGTTTTTCGTGCGATGCAGCTGTACTATCGTAGCAGTGAGTGAACGCAAAGACCGTGACGAATCGATTCGCCGTCGTTTTCAGCAGCTTGGCTTGGCGTATTTTACGTGAGGATCTCGGCCTAAAAGCGTACAAAATTCAACTCGTGCAAGAATTGAAGCCCGGCGTCTTGAATTTCCGCCATATTTCCAGTGAATGGGCTCTGAAAAAATTTACTGAAAATCCAGTGTTTTATCGTTAAATTTTGTTTAGTGATGAAACCCATTTTTGACTCAATAGATACGTTAATAAACAAAAACAACGGTATGGTGTGGTTTATGGGCTGGTAGAATCATTGGTCCATATTTCTTCAAAAATGAGGCAAATCAGAATGTTACCGTCAATGGTAACCGTTATCGCGCCATGTTAACGGACTTTGTCCTTCCAGAAATTCAAGCACACGGTCTCGGTGAGCTGTTTCAACAAGACGGCGCTGCGAGCACTACAGTGCGTGAAACATGAGAAATCATTTTGGTGAGCACTTAATTTCACATTTTGCTACGGTTAATTGCCCGCCTAGATGGTGCGATATAACACCTTTGGATGATTTTCTCTGGGGATATGTAAAGTCTCAGGTCTTCAAGAATAAGCCAGCCACGATTGATACTTTGGAAGCCAACATTACTCGTGTTATCCGCGAGATACCAATCGCGAACGAACGAGTCGCCCAAATTAGACCTTCCGAATGGACCACCTCAGACGTAGTCGTGGCCAACATTTACATGATATCATTTTCAAAAAGTAAATACCATGAATTGTTCTCTTAACCAATAATGACAATTTTAAGTTCACTTTCAAATTTATGTGTTTTATTTTACATTATAAATCAAACCTAACGATGAATCACCCTATATAACAAACACAACATTAAGATTATTTGCATATAAGAGTATGAGTAATAAATAAATTAGAGCAATTCAAACAAAGTGTCTTGCAGAGAACATTTAATTAGCCGCGACCAGTTTATTACGTAAGATATTCCATCTGACAAATGTCGCATGTTTGATATCTAGGCCAGCTTTCTTAAGAGTTAGTACTACTATAGACCATCGATACTAAGTGATTTGGGATCATTCAAGGACTCATTTAATGACTAAATTTATCACTATAACTAGTAATAGATATCAGCTACTGCAAGTTTCATTGCACGGGCCTCAGAGCGGAACAATTCATACGCAAAAGATAGAGGGTCGGTTCAACTTGAATCATTTTCTTGTCTGGATATTGTTTTTGCTAACATCCGATCTACAAACACGTTGAGCATGCGAATATCTGGGTCTATCAGTGACATTACGTTTGCGAGCAGAGAGAGCTGAAAGGTAATAACTGGCGTGGAAGTGATCATTAACACATAGTCATACAATTAACCGTCGGCACCGATTCATAAACCGCGTTAACAGGAAAGCATTGAAACGGTCTAAGTAGGATATCGATTGCCTGGATGAAGATCTTCTAAATTTTGTCATTAGTGAGGCGATAATAGAAGCCGGAACCGCAGGGGATCGGTATCCAGATATCGCGGTTAATAATCTTTAATGTCTAAGCTGGAACAAAGAAAACATCTACCTAGCAAGATCGGTATGCCACCAAGCAAGAAGAACTTACCAAAGTTCTCGGACTCAGGATGTCGATGATCAGTAAGTGCAATCTATATTGAGAAGCAAGAACTCAAATACAGAAGGCAATTAAGTCTAGCAAACGCTTTGTACATCAAAAATCTTAATGAACAACTTGATCAATATGTATGTGGTAGAGCCTATAAAATTGTATCAATGAGACTGAAAGGCATACAGTCACCAGGAAAAACGTGTTTGACAAAAAATTAACATTTAAAACATGTCGCTATTAAAACACTGCAGAGTTATTAACCGAAATATTTAACGCATGTCTTCAAGGGAGCGTTTTAATATACGCCAATGGGTAATACTATTGATAAAGAGAAAAGGAAACCCAAAACCGCCTTCGTCCCAAAAACCTATTCGATTGCTTGACACGGTCGGAAAAATTCATGAGCGGATCATTAATAGATGACTCTTGCCAGTAATTGAAACAGCAGGGGATCTATTGCAACACCAATAGGGTTTCTTTATAAGACACAATCAACATTGGACGCAGTTAACGCGGTAATAACTAAATAGAACTCGACACGCTAAGAAATACTACACCACGAACGGATGATTGAAATACCGTACTACTCGTTTCTCTGTAAAACGATAACGAGCCTTTTCTCGAATAGAATTCTCCTCTATGACTCATACACAATTACTGGGGGTGTGCCATAAGGTTCGATATTAGGCCCCACACTATAATCGCTTTTATGAATTGGCTTTTTTATATGCATTATCGTGATGATTGTTGTAAAAACACTAGAAGTGAAGAAGGACTACATTTGTACGTCGCTGGTTAACTAACACTAGTTTGCATCTCCCCAATCATTAAACTGAAATCTTGCTTTGAATAGAAACATTCGCGAAACAATAGCGGATAGAGTTAAAGTGCATGAAATTGTTTCTCAACCGTTTCTTAAGTATCTCGGAGTTATAATATCACCAAGAGCATTCACATACATGTAAACGCTCTTACAAGACTTTCAAGATGATTAAATTTAAATTTTTTATCTTTTGTCTTCTTCTGAGATAAGATAATTGGGAGTTTTGAAATTCAATGTAGAGTACCTTTGGTCTGACAAGAACATTTTCGCTATAACAGTCTTTTACATACTTGTAAGATTTAAATTATTTTATTTATTTGATGTATTTATTTCATAGTTGAGAGCCAAGACTAATCTGACTAAATGTCTTAGATACCCTTAAGTACTAGGTGTATCGACTCTTAATCAAACTGACTTGAAATTGAAGCTGAAACAAGATTGTTTACTTAGTTCTGATAAGATCCTGGTTCTTGATTTGAAGACGCAACAGCATATCAACAAATATTTTGAGTTTCCTTTGAATATCGCAGATGACATCGGTTTAGCTGAGCGGTCTGAGAATCGCACATTCATATCTTATGAGATGTGAATCATAATTTTCAGTGCAAATGTGCTTAGCTATTAAGAATTTTCTGTGTAGACCACCTTGTCCCAAAGGTTATTACACTGAAATTCATATTGATTTGACATTGAATTACGTTCAAAGAGTCAACTGTCACATGTCAAAAGGAATATTAAGTCATCTTTATATTTATGAAAATAAAAATTACTTCCTCGTCAGCCCAATATATGGAAGCATGGCATCTTCAAAACACAAAATCGACGCAAAAACGAAACTGTGCAACTTAAGGAATACAAGATATTGATTTCTAGTGGTCCTCCACAAGATTCCATCTTTGAACCCATTTTGTTTTCTCTCGAGAATAAAACACCTCTGTGTTGCTATGATTTAAATCCAAGTGAGTGTCCTCATTTCATAGTGCAACACCCAATAACTATCGCAAATTCAGATAAATTCCTTTGGTAATCGACTGGTTTACAATTTTAATCGAAAAAATATCGCAAAACCCCAAATGGTAACAGTGCATACAAATCTAACTTCTTTTGAAAAAACTTTTCAAAAATTGTTCCTTCCTCTTGAGGAGACTAAATGAACTAAGAATACGTCTGTCTACTTAAGCAATGAGCGAATAAGAAAACTAAATTATTCACCAACGTATCCTTATTCGATCTTTCAATAGAATTTTGCCTTAAGGTAATTTCAAGATAAACACCCAGTAATACGTAATAACAGATAATTTGAAGGAAGTAAAAGATACAAACTGCTTGCAAGGATAGAGAAACAAATTTAATGATACGTATCTGCTGATGTAGGCAGAATGATGATATGAAATGAGGTTAAATCCCTTTTAGCTAGATGATGTTATGAACTGGTGAACTATGAACATGACCGTATTATTAATTGGGAGACCAATTTTGTTAATTTTTTTTTCTTTATTTCATCATTTGAGAGGGAAATTATTTGAGGATTCCTTTTCTAATTGCATGTATCTGTATGTGGATTTGTACATCTATGAAGAAGAAAAATTTTAGCAACGTTCATCAACAAGATAAGATCTAAAAAGAGATACAATTTCGAATCAATTTAAAAATAATTTCCATCGTGAATTTGAGTAAAAATTGCTTAAGGTGTGCATATTTAAAGTTCGGGATACGTTCTTGAATTTGAGATTGATGATAACCTTCGACAGTAATTAAAAATGGCTGAATTTATCTAAATTTGTTTGAAAACAACAGCAGCTGAGTTCGGAAAGTGAGTTAACTTTTTAAAATATTCAATTATATATATTAACTGTCTTTTTGAATCGAATTGTGTGTTTACTTATGCAGTGTGGGCTTGTGAGTTTAAATTTAAAAATATCATAGTAAATCGAATTCGCCTATTCAAAAAAGGAAAGATCATTTACAAGGCAACTCAAAGAGGGCAGATTTAAACAGATGTCATGGATTCAGAACAGCGAACGGAGCATTATTCCATTAAAGTACTATAAAACAGGAGCGACTACCAAGAGAATAAAATCGTGCTTCGTTCGTGAAGGCGATGGCAACCAGCTCTCATAATATTCCGAACAGAGCGCGCTAAAAAATAAAAGAAATCAATTGGAACATCTGGCTGGGTCAAGATAGGCTCAGAATGCCCCAATCTTTACGACCTGTCCAAGCTTATGTCTCCCATAGTGATCAGTTAATTCATGATCGCGCCTTATAGGCTTATTCTCTAATTTGTAGCAATCTCGGTAAGATGGAATGAAAATGGCTTGAATAAACGACAGTGGCCTTTCACGATACGGAACCAACGATCTGTTAAACATTCGGTACTTCCTTATTTCTTGTTTAATGTTCCTCTACCGATAATCCGATGCATACTGCATCTGCAAAGGGAATTGGATGATTGGGTGGTTTTAAGTACATAGGCTCAGTCTGAACAAGGCATAATACGGTCGATTCAGTGGAGAAATTCAACTGATCGAGTGAATATAGACAACAGATCTACACATGCAACCAAAGCGAAGTTTCTAAGCAGCTACAAAGCGGTAATCATTGCAATCCGAAAAGTCTGATGGAATAGACTAGACAAGACACGGACAATAAATCCTGCAACCTACTATTACGATATAAAGAAAAAAAAAAGTGTTTATTGGGATGTCGCTTTATCGTAATACTTAGGAAATATCCTCAGACTTTACATCAAGGTGAAACACACCAATATAAGACTGGAATGCGCTTTTGCTTCCACAGAAATCTAAGACAACTTGTCAAAAATCACTTCTTTTGACTCCACGACCACATACACGAACAGTGTCCTAAACAAGTATAGTATCTGGCAATTATCTGATCCCAAAATCTGCGAGATTTTGACTGTTCATATTGCGATGAACAGAAAGTATATCTCCAATATTTTGAGATCTCGAATCACTACCACAACATCAAAGAAATAAGGAAATTTTGACGTCGAATGGCACCAATCGCTAGAGACAGCTATAAGATTATCTGAACGAGTATGTTACTACCATCAAACTCGGACGGCGATCAGAAAGACATCAGTGGCACCACAACTGATGTGCTGGGTTTCGCCCGACCAATACAACACTAACCTGGGTTTGATGAAAAGAAAGAAAGAAAAGGAGTAAAGTTGCTTGAGCACTCACTTAACATGAGGAGAAAGTGTGTCCTATAAATGAACTCTCAACATTGGTGATCGACCTAAATTGCGAAGACTATAGAACGTTGGTTTTAAGTCTTAAAAGTCAAATTATATAGTGCGAAACACTATAGAATTTACCTTCTATCCTGATGCACTATAGTGCGAAACACTTTAGAATTTACCTTCTATCCTGATGCATTCGCGGATATTGAAACAGCAGTGGTAAATATGGGTGGCATGATAATGATGAATTGGACTTTCTTTCAAAAATAAGGTTACTCTTTTCACAAAAAGAGGTTACTGACCTGACTTCTAGTTTCTGAAAGTTTTCTCCGACAAAGCTCAGTATCTGAGTGTCACCCGACATACAAAATATTTTAAGCCGAAAATCTCAAAGATGCTGTCGGATTCCAGTAGTGAAAGGAAGTTTTTGGCAAGACATAACGTATCACTGAGGAGTATCTTCTAGATATATATGACTCTATTCATCAGTTGTTTGGGGAAAAAATCTTACAAGAAAATACGTCACTGGTGCTTTCAACAATCTCCACAGAACAGCCTATCTCGGCTTGGCTCTGCTAAGACCCACTGAAGAATGTACCTCTTCTTGATATTCAAATCATAGGTTGCACTCTTAAGCCATCTTCCGCTCAGGGAGAAAATGTCAATTGTGCAACACACATTGGATTTTTAATAATCTTACGCGACAAGGCGTAAGGCGTGCAATAACACCATTTCGTCACTGTGGTTTTTTCCTGCTCAGAAATAGTTTTAGCCAGTTACTAAGCCAGAAATTAAGTCAAAACTTCGCGGATGGCTTCAAAACCAATCTATAGACAGATCTTGACCTTGTCTTTTGAAGGGCGAAAACGTAAAATTGTATCTTTCGTTAGGAAAACTTATAATTTTAAGGTCTTACTGAACCCTCTGACTACTTCGGAGTTAAATTACAATAAGATTCCAAGAATTCTCTGAACTTAGTTGAAAGGTTGAATTTAATGAGTCTTGGTTGGATTGTAGGTCATAATTATATCACCGCTAATAAGACCACCGAAGAACTTGCTGGGAAAACCCCTGAGGAGTGTTTCTCAAGAGCTGAACTTGTATTGGAACTGCCTTTGAAGACCGACCATTAACAGTTGAGTCAAACCCATTCGCATGTCTCAGGGCAGATAGCGTCTTTCCTGCTATTCCTTAATAGGAAAGATTGCAGATTGCTTACTGGCATCTATTGTAGGGCACTACGCTTTTGCTAAGCACCTAAATGCGAGAGACATAAGTAAAGCAACAACCTATGGCAATCGTTCTGAAAGTGATGACGACACCGCCGAACACTGTCTGTGAGTGTCCTTCTTATGTTCTCATCAGACTGCTACTGAATAAATTTTTTCCACTTAAACGTGAAACTTTCTACGAAAGACTGAGAAATTTCAGTAAACGGCACATACAAGGCAAAAATTGGACTAGAGCTTTGTTTAAGTGCTACGTTCCGACAGAAAAAAAGAATAATAGCACGTGTCTGTACTGCAGTATCCATTATTCAAATCCATTGTGGATTTGTTTGTACTTATTCAAGCGCTCTTGGACAAGCAACAATGTGACATCAAAAGAATTGTTTTTAGTACATTATATCACAACTTGAATTATTATTGTCATCGGCTGCCTGTTCTCTAGACTACCTTGACTTGTTTCGAGAAGTAGAATTGAGCAAATTCAGGTAACACTCTCCACTCATGGACACTAGTCTCCCAATATCAACTGCCACATCACCACCATAAATATGGTCGGTAAGAGGACACACATATGAACACATAACTGATAGATAGATACCTCCTTATAGTGAGGTAGGTGAAGCTTATCATCAAATTAAAACCAAACTCAAGCCACACATCATCAAAGTCTCATCTACTATGTTATATCAGAAATGTATCAACGACTGATGGCACTTTTCCGTATCTATTTCAAAAGCATTTGCCCCACAGAAAATTCCTCACTTCAGTATATGTATCTATTTAGGGTAGGTTAGGTAAGAGTAGCTGTTGGGAAAACCAACCCACTTAGGATTATGTATTATCTATTTACTTTAATCTAATTTTACACAGAAAAAATTTCACGTATATTCACGAGTATATTTTCCTCTTTCAAATAAACCAACACCAACGGACCTGAATGTATCCGACTCTTTAAACTCAAATAGGCCGACCGACGGATTTATTCGTACGAATTTCCATTTTCTCACAGTCCAATGTACTTCGCTTCACTTCAAAAGCTATTTCATTTCTTTAATTCTTTTCTTTTCTTTTTACATCTTTCGAAGATGAAAGTATATCAACAAGACCTTGACTTTTGTTCGTCACACTTATTGCTCTTTTAAAGTCTACTCACAGTATGACCTCTAACTTGTGGCCGAATTTGTTTACACTAATTTACAATCAATAATACACATCAAACTGCCTGTGAAGCAAATGCAATTAAGAACATTTTAAAATCCCAGCGAATGATGCCCGAAATGGACACGAGATCGCCTAGACAGTCATCACTTTCCAAACATGTGTAACGAATAGCGATTTCATATGTCAATAGATACTTAAGTAGTAAATCAGGGTAATTCCCTCAGATGCATTATCCTCAACTGAGAAAAAAAAAACTGATAATAATAAGGAAAATTACACTGATGTCAATTGGTGCACCCTATTCCTTCTAGGATGCCGTAAAAGTTGTATTTCATAAACATTTAGAGGAACAATCATCCATCTGTTCAAGTTTGAAGGTATCCTCCTCCCTGATTCAATATTCCATAATCCACGAAAATAGATTGCAAATAATTCAATAAATACCCACTTCAAGGAGGCGTAGGACCGTACCCAAATAGATACAGAAAAACATAGTGTGGCAGCATGTATAAGTGAGTAATTTTTTTTAATCGAGTACAAGGAATCTTAACGTCTAAAAGCACGACGCCTAACAACAGAGCTGTCGAATTGTACGCTCACAGATTTTTTTTTTTTTTTTTTTTTTGCAAAATTTTTACAAAATTGTGTCCAACGATGTCTTCTTGTGATTGTTACACACAATTTCTGAATCCTGATATCCGGCGAAATCCTACAAAACAATAACATTTACCTTCAAGCTAGTAGGACTGGTGGTATATAGTCGTGTTTAATATATACCATAGGGTGCCAGGGTGTCAGGGTGTCATCGTTTCAAGTGCAGTGCGCCAGTATCTGTTCTTGTGTTTTTAAATTTTGAAATTGTTAAATGGATCGGAAATGCGCTGCTTGCTTTCAAGTTCAACCAATTATAAGAGCCAAGAAGCTTGACAAGTGGATGGATTAGAAACGTGATTTCAATTGGAACATACGGAAAATCTTCAGACACTGAAAAAGATACTTTTCATTCAACTTGTTAGAGATACGAGAACATAAAATGCGCTTCCTTACAAACATCTATATATACTCGTCTCATAGATACGAGTTTCTTCTTTTCTATCAACTCTGTGTATAGAAACGCAACTATTATAGAAAGACAGTTTTGTTTGTTTATTTTTTTCTAAAAACAGCACGATTCTTGGATAATTTTACTTTATCGATTGAAAAGTATCTGAAAATAGAAAAAACAGAAAACAAACTACAAGACGGACCAGGAATGCCAGAGTGCAGCACGTATTAGCTGCAGTGATTCATTGATTGAAGTAGAAAGTGGCAGCATAAAGGGGTCGTCTATAATGCCACTTACGGGTAACAGATGTTTCCTTTTCAACGAAAAAACAAAAAAAAAATCAAACTTGCATTGATTTGGACTTGAATATTGATCCAATGGATCGATTGCAAATAAATTCAATAAAACTGTCAGTTATAGAAATTAGATGTTTTTTTTTAGGTTACTGGGTAAAGGATGATACGGTTATTTTTGGAATACCGGGTAACGCAATGAAGCAGGAAATGTTATCAGATTTTAAGTTTAAGTTATTATTATAGTTATCGTTAGGTTTAAATACTTCAATTGCATGCACTGTTCACCTGTCTGTTCTATTAGGCGATGCCGTTCTTTATTTGAAGTAAGATTTACATAATAGGTTTTACGTCGCATGAACGATGAAAGTTCTATCCAAAATTTTAATTCACGAAATGGAAACCCATCATACGAATCGCAAAACTGTCAACTCTAAGTTGGAGTGAAACAAACCAGATTCTTATATTTAGTCGTATAGCTGGAACGATATTTCCTGTGAGAAAAAGAGTGCAGAGTCCTTACCGAGTCCCTATCGTAGCAGGAAGACATATCATTCAAAGATTTACCACCTGAGATGTCGAAATAAGCGATAGAGACGTACAGACTAGTTTTTTTTTTTTTTTTTTTTCTATCCCGGTAGTACCCGCAAAAGCGATAATTCACCATTCGAATTCTGGAGACCCAAACCAAATAATTAAGGAATTCTCGCCGTATTACAAGCTGATTAAGGAGTTACCAGATCATTTGACACCGATGACTCATATTATAATTTGTTCGGTAAATTGGATTACGGCTGTTACGGCTAAACTCCATCATAATAGACACGTTTTTGATGGCTTGTCACAGGAAACAGATAAGGGTGAACGGGCTCCAAAAAGGATACATTGTGAAGGACTACCGTCTTCTAAGAGAGAAGAGGAAGTTAGGTACGGCACAAAGACACGTCAAGGACTATTACAGATGCGAGTAATAACAGCCTATCTCCTCTATTCACGACCAAAAAAAAAGATCATTGGGAGTGAGACTCACTGAAACCCCTCACACTCTCAGAACTGGAACAGCAATCGATGGCTTGAACTGTGTAACAAAGTCCGGATGAAACCAATTCTACAAATAGCCAAGGCTGCAATTCCCGTTGATGTAATTTAGAAAAGGAGGACGGCACACGATTTCCGGATAAAACTGACGCTACAACAAGCAAAAATCTAAATTCTCGTGGACAGAAGTCAATTAATGTAGTCAAATCTCGCTGAGGTGTGATTGAAACCGATGCTGTTTAACCAGCAAAGGTTAAACTTCAGGTGAACAGAATTTGGAGGGAAAATCCTGAAAAACCAAAGGAGGCGAGACCGGCTTACCTAAAAAGTTATCTATACATTTTGAACGATGCTGAAAACTGTGTTGTTCAACTTTGAAAGCTGGCTAGCACCAATAGAGAAATTCTTGAAATTCTAACCTGAAAAATTTAACCTGGAATTCGAAAGTTTTCAGATCATCCAGGCTCTATTCGCACAGGGAGAGAAAGAATCGGGAAAACAATCAGAGCCCTTCTCTGATTATGGGCTTAAACCAAGGTGCTGTTGTGACGATTAAATTTAGATATAGCAGAAGTCAATATCTGCATTTCCAAAATGACTTCAGACAAAATAAGACTTCCGTATAACTCATTTGTTACAGCTATTCAAATAAAACTTAATTAATCCGAGTCTGTTACTGAATCTCTTTCCGTGTTGAATACAAAACCTCACTGAGTTTTCCAAGGGAAAACCAAGGGAACCAAGGGTCTTGAAACAACTCATCTGTGGTTTCAGATATATAAAGGGTTCCACACTAAGCTTAGCTAAACGAACAGAGAATGGCAGAAATTCGTCGTTTTATCAACTTTTTTTCCTATGATTCGGTACTTCTGCCGCCACCAATGACAGCCTTACAAGAGGTTTTGGAGGATCCACCAAAAAAATATTTAACGACTTTCACAAGGAGCTGCTAGGCGATCCATTTAAACAAAATAATGACAACGAACTTCGGATTTGTATTGGCTAGCTGCTTTTTTCCTTTTCCTAAATTTCCTACGTCTGCATAAGTACCGCATGACAAACCGACGGTAGCAAACCGACTGACAGACTTTGTCGTTGGCCTAATATGTGCATAGCATATACTATGAGAGTTGGAACACATCTCATAAATCAACGATCAACCATGTCCACATAGCGCAATATAATCAAAATCAATTAAAGATTCAAACAGAAACATTGGTGAAGAAGGAGCAACAATACTTTACCTTATCAAGTATCACTCCACTCCTGAATTTGAATCAATTGTTAAGGATCTACTAAGCTAAATTCTATTTCTGTAAGCTTCTGAGAATCTCACATAACACCCCTAAAACTTGTCTAGTCTTGTGTGATATTTATCCGGAAAAGAAAATTCTTCTTGGAATGGTGTAGTGGACAAAGAGCCATATCTCTCATTCCCTCCAAATGTCTTTCAACATCTACTTTAGTAGGAAAGTACAAATTCATTGCGCATCAGATAACAATAAAACAAATTTGCTTCTGTACAACTTGACCACAGCTGCTTCAATCGTAATCTCAACTACTTTGAGTTCTTTAGGTCTTAATCTGCTTACAAAAACGAAAACTTCATGAGTACAACCA
This sequence comes from Volucella inanis, assembly GCA_907269105.1. Classification (NCBI taxonomy): domain Eukaryota; kingdom Metazoa; phylum Arthropoda; class Insecta; order Diptera; family Syrphidae; genus Volucella; species Volucella inanis. The sequence goes on along the minus strand of OU026156.1, from coordinate 36,207,222 downwards.
ACCGGACTATGCCCTGTGAATGCAAATACCAAGAAAATATCTTGACAGCCATGCTGTACCTTGGATTAATCGTTCCGCATTATTACTCTCGCCACCCTCCACTTTACCAATTCACCATCATGTCAAACTAAGATGATGAATCCTGGCTCCATTCAAACTTCAATGAGAAAAAAAAAAAAAAATAAAACCGAAAATGTCCCGCTCTCTAATTTAACTTTTAAATGTTTCCACTTCACCGATAAAGTCAATACGTCCTACATCTGAATACTAATATACTTTTTCCTTCGAAAAGTTGTTAAACTGTCAGAGGCACTCTACTAAAAAAAGAAAAATCATCAGGGCCGCGCACAAACCTAAGCACCACCATAAGTACTAGTACAAGGGTTGAGATAAAAAAAATAATAAAAAGTAAAACATCTCCCGAATGATGGAATCAATAAAATAACTTATGTCATCCTAAACTCCACCACCAATAAACTTAACTCAACTCAACTGAACTTGGTTGCCAGTTTACCCGTCATTCTGCATTTGTCAGAGACAAGGAAACACGCTTCTCATTTTACATTTACAATATGTCCATTCCCATGAGACATCATTTACTGAAAGAAAAATTCGATTCGAATCCGTTCCAGTGCATCTTGTGTATACAAATTGACAATTCAAGTATTCGTACTAAGTGTGCACCGTCATCAATACTACCATTACGTCAAGCTTCTAAATACTAGAATCTCTAAAGCTATACAAACGAACGAAAACAATAATTCATTTCGACGTTTCACCATTTCAACCAGCCAACATCGTAGCATCACTTAGGCGATATTTACGGGAAGAAGTCTCCATTCGAATTCGAAGTTAAAGTCGAAAGCCATTAAATGTCTATGTACGTTGACATTTTCTTCAATACAACGGACATAAACAGTGGAGCTCGTATAATGTGCCGCAAATTCTTCAGAGGAAATAGAAATTCACCGTACTCTCAAGTTCGAAGGATACCATATACGGCCTTGATGCGAGGACGAGTACATTTTTATTACAAAAATTAATGACCATTTTGTCGTAAAAATAGCAATGGACACTGAACGCTGTGATGTCTCACCCGGCTTCTAATTAAAGTGCAGGCAATCTCTTAAGGACTCGTCTAACTATGGAAATGGAACTGCATTTTTGACAATAAAACGATGAAATGTCGTAATCATAGTTTCACATTGGCGGTTGCTGTTATAGTCTAAAATCTCCAATTGTACGTTAGCACAGCAACTTAATGATGCTGATGACTACTTCTAATTATAAAGATAATCAAAAGTTGATATTGGTGGGAGTGGATTCATATTACCATGGCGCGGTAGTCATAGGAATTTTACGAGACTCACAGGATGAGGACTAGTACGAAGCAGCCACATGAATTGGAATTCCAATTGCAATGAGAGCGGAATCTTTATAGTCTTTGGAGACTCAGTACTGCGGACTGTTTTTGACGTTTGACGTACTGGAAGACACTTAGTATTATAGGTTAGTGTGCTAAAGATTGTTATGTTCGGATCCCTTGTCAATGAATGCATGCAAGGACAGTCATAAAATTTCGAAATTGGAAAATGTCCTATTGCTTCATACTTGAAAAGCACATAAATTTACTTTATTTCAATCAGCTGTGTGGAATTGTGTGGAAAATTTGTTAAAAATCTTCCTAAAGAAGTTCTTCTTATGATGAGTGGAATTAGTCGTACATTATAAATCATATGTCCAAAGTTTGTGGAATAGAAGAAAGGTTTTCGGTTTTGCAGAAGCTTATAAGTCGAATAAAATGACCGAAGAGAAGATCATGGCATGAACGCGGATGTAGAAAGAAAGTACATTGTCCGAAAAATGCATGCTTGGGGAAAATCATGCTACACTAGTAAACAATGAACAATCCGCCATTGACTTAGAAGAAGACCCAGTCTATCAATCAACGCTCCAACAGAGGCAGTCAGAGGGACTCTTGGGAGTCTTATGAAACAAGAACTGTTTCAATAACTGCTAATGGGAAATGTGTCCGTTCTTTATGGTATATGATACTAAATATTTGGGCGTTGGACTTCCTGACAAGAAACCCCGACACTTTAAGGATGCAAATATGTAGGTTAATGGTGATCTTAGAATATCAGCAAACGAGTAGGAGCTAGCAAGTATACGCGTTGGCATTGTTTTCGTCAAGAGTAATATACCAAATTTGCTTATCAGCATAAGATACAGCGCCCAGGTCCAACATCCTGAGAAAACAATGTCAAACCCCGACAACAACATATTCCTTCCTAGGCGTATGCAGAGGCAAAAAGTTTCCAAACACGAATCAGACCTCTAAGTTTACCATGAATAGGAACCGTTTTCAAAGACTTAGTAATATCTATGGTTTTAGGGAAGCCAATGGGTAATTTTTTTGACAGCTCACGCTTCATCATGAAAAGACTTAGACCCGAACAACACTTAGAAATTATTGAATTTTATTATCAAATTTTGTGCTCTGTAAAAAATATTTTTCGCGCACTTCGACCATTTTGAGGTTGTCATAATCGACCTACTGAGCAAGCAATTCAAGCCATAGTTACCAAATTTCGCACCAATTGCATTGGACATCAAGCCACCTTCCCATATGCGTAGAGTGCGTACAGAGAAAAATATTGCTTGTGTATCTGGCAGTGTTAATTAAGTCCGTGATTTGTCCATTTGTCACCGTTCTCAGCAATTGGGACTGTGTTACTCGACTACGTGAGGAATTTTACGCAAGGATTTTGGTCTAAGATCTTACAAAATACAGCTCGTACACGAACTGAAGCCGAAAGACATATCACAGCGTCGAAAAAGACGAGAACATCGGCATTCATTAACATTCCTTAATGTTGAGGAAACTTTCAACAACGTTGAACTTTTCTCTAAGAGCTAGACTTAAATAATTAAAAATATAATTGCAACCTTTGGTGCTGTTTCGCAAGGGTATCTATTGTGCAGCACATTGACGCTAATAGCACTATCATATCATATAACATAAGACCTTACATCTTCATTGGCATTTTTACGAACCCGCAAACCCAGTCCCTGACATCTGTTTAGAAGTGGTTATCCTGATAAAATGGGAAAAGCCTTAATGCTATGCCTTACACCATCATCAATTGGAATGACGATGTAAACGTTGGTTGGCTTAAAATGACACGAAAACTCCGCAGTATTCGTCCAGCTTTAGTATACGTATTACTGTGTTGGAAGATGAACGAGAACTGCAAAGAAAAAATTGTAGCGACAGAGAAGAAAATGCTACGAATGCTAGCGAATGTGTCAAAGCGTAATTTAGTACGAAAAACGCACATTCCCATAAGTCTCAGGTGGTTTTGCAATTTTCAATGACGGCCATCGGAAAATCCAAATAGCAATAGATAGCAATATCTAGTCGAGATTGGGCGAAAAAAATAGTAGGATAACTCGCTTCGTTGACATCGGTAACCCTGAATATAGCGGACTGTAGAATGGATTCAAGGATTAAATTATACACGTTACGTATTTCCACGCACGAAGAAGCCTCTATTTCACACAGAAAAAGACAATAAGGAACTATAAGAAAGAAGAGCTCTCTGGTAATCAGAGACTGCTACAGACTGCTTACCAGATTATTTTCCAATTCTCAAAGAACATCATTTCCCAAGGTATAATCCTGGATACTAAACTAAGGTGGGAGGAAAATCTAACAGAATGAAATAAAAACGCTGTGATTGCGCTCTATTCGTATGTAATGTTGTCTGTAAGGTAGAGGCAGGTTCCAAAACTCAAAATTATTTACGATCGTCGAACCAATTCATCTGCACTGATAAGGAGAATCAGCATCAAATCGCTAATGAAATGAACTGATAGGTTAGGAACCGATTCCTTCATATGAGTCTTATATGACGAACACTGCATATCAATTCTTCAGACTACGCACATACTGTACCATCTTCCAAGGCGAAGTCTCAGCTATTTACTACGCCGCTAGTTGACTTAGGCTGAGTTCAGTACCTTAGTAGCATACTGTTATATCTGTAAACAGGAAAGATCTGATCGAATTTCGAACACCATAAAATCTAGGGTGAATAAGATCGGTAAGAAACACACAAATACATTCTGTTAGATTCTCTGACACTCAGACGTCTCAGAACATTGCGCCACTAATAAACTCGTCAGGCTTGGATCTCTAGAAATTAATGAAATAAATAGTAGGCAGCTTGAAAACTACCAATGTACTAGGCCCCATTAAAACGTTGGTAGGCGTTTAATTTTATGCAGTCGTTTCATTAATAGCACGATCGTGGATCGTACTGCAAGTCAAATCGGAAACATTACATATCGAAATGATCTCGTAGTTTCCCTAATCGCAAAAGCAAAAGTATAGTATAATAGCAATGAATAGAAGAATTCTTACTTCGGTAGCTTACGAGTATTTTCATAATCTCGACATGTCATTGCCCATATCTCAGGACCAGAGCATTCGATTAATCTTCGAATTTTACCCTCATTCTAGATTTTTCACAGAACAGCCTGTGAAAAGGCTTAGAATACAACCAGGTCTTCTCTCATATCGACTTTCACCTTAACGAAAACTTTAGCAGAGAGATTTTAAAAAAAATATCTTTGCACCTTTAGTTGGTGCAATTCCTTTTATCCCACTTGGGCGTCAATCGGACTGGTTTCATCAATTGACAGGTGTTTCACCAAATATTTGTTTCCATCCACACAGCAGAATGTGGATCTGTTATAATAGCTCCCTATGCGCAAGATAAGATAAGCCAAGAGGGAAGACGACGCATTGTCTGCCAAATTGTCTCTGAAATGAAACTAAACATTGAAGGTTTCTCTATTTTCAACTGATTCATGGTTCAGTCGCCACAAACCCTGCCTCTTAACGAATCCTATTAAGGGAATATCTCCCATTGGATCGAACCTTTGGACCATGGGCTTCAATAAACTCACTTTCTGTGAAAGTATTGCATCTTAATTCTCCAATTTGTAACAGCAATAGATAGAAATTGTTAAAATTCCTGCAAAAGATAATAAAAACAATAAACAATGACCCATAGCTTGCTGCAAAAAATATATTAGACAAAATGATATACCGAGCTGGTGTTCACTGTCGGATCCATTTCGGTCAACACACCCAAAGAAGCCCGCACAGATGTCACTAACAAAATGCCCTACATAGTCGCAAAGATCCATCATAACTTTAAAACTTGTAAATTAATTTCAATCCGTTCCCCGTACATTTCTCTAAGGGTATTCAGATAGTGGATGCTTTCTTGGATTCATAAAAGTTCTGTCCCTTATTATCAATTCAAAAGTCTTTACGATTTCTATTCGTCCAGTCAAAACGAAAATCCAGATATGAATACATACTCCATGCCAGATTCAGCAGAGATCCAGAAGTAATCTTCTTGTCTAGACGCTTTTAATATTCTCATTCTATGATAGTTCAAAGGAAAATCCTTCGATAGAAAATGAACAATTTCCTTTACTTTCAGTTCTTATTCGTATTCTTGTTTTCGTTCCTCGTTGCCAAGTGAACTTCATTCATGAGTACGACGAGTACAACTCTTTTAAATAATCCGACGTTATCCTCTGCTAAAATCCATCAGACCAACATTTATACAACAGACCGCGTTACCAACCCCTCAATAGACGCTACTGACACCCCATCATCTTGGGCTCTGTTGGTGGCTCAGTTGGTTTTATCCACCACGCTAAAAACATCCAATGACTGCGCGTCGTGAATTATGGTTTTACGATTATATCCATCGATTTGTTATTTTTTTTTGCGCAACATTCGTTTGATTGCCGTTTCCTACGTCATTGAGCCGGCTGCTTCTCTGCGGCCCTGGCCATGTCATCTGTATTGATTGGAAGCTGCAACCTTTGGTGCCGTTCAGAGTTATCTCGATAGATACATAGATAGATAGATAGACGGATGGACGAATGAATAGATGGATGGATGGATGGGTGGTTGATGGAGCGCGACGTTAGACATTATAAATACAACTGAACAGCGGCAAATGTATATTCTCCAGCGCTTTGTAACTCCGACGGGTTCTGAAGCTTTCGACGATATTAACACTTCAGATGGTGGACTCCTTGGGCCTCAGCTTTTTTATGTTTATTTATCTGAGTAATTCTGGAGAATAGCTGTTGATGTTATGGATGTTGTTGATGCTAATGTCGATGTTGATGAGGACGGCAGCCTTTGTTACTTTTATCGTCATCATAACGATCATCATTACCATCATCATTACCACCATCATGAGGCATCATCAAAATGAAAAATACGGTGAAATGATTTACAATTGGCGGCTTTGATTGGAAGGAAGGAAGTTTAACAATTAGGAGTATACTGACGTATGTACGCATACGAGAACGAGGGTGAAACTGTTCAAACACAATGCTGTTTCCTGTTGGGGAAGAAATTTCCCTTTTACATAGTCTTTAGATGGTGATAATGAAGACATTTTTTCAGATTTGATATAATTATTGATACCTTACTTAATGATGACACTTATTGTTGGCATTTATCCTAAGAGAACTTCATAAGTCGTGGGAAGTTGTGTGTTTCTTCTTGTGAAAGTTGAAAGACTGATGGTTGTGAGACTAATCCCGTCCTTACTAACGGCTCACCCTTCTGGTGAAAGGTCACACATAACTTCAAAGAACAGTCGGAGTGGCAGGCAATCAGTATTATAGCCCTGGATATATGTACATATATATACAGCAACAGTTCAGTGACTAAGCCAGAAGGAGGAACATCTATGATCACGTTGAACTTAGAGCCATGCCTCTAAACTCTCTCTTTCAGAGGCTGAAGCAAATTCGTCAAAAACGTATACATGGTTCCCAAATCGTCAACGTGGAGCTAACTTTCTACATCGATGGTTCTTAAATGAGCAACAGCACAGAGGGTAAGATCCACTGCGAAACCCCAGTAGTTAAGTAGTTTTCAAGCCCAAAGTAACTGCCTTTATGCTAGGGCCAACAATTTTCATTAACAATGATATCGCCGAGATTTTCATTGTTGTCTAGCCTACCAGCCAGGTAACTTTTGTGCACTAATCAGAAATCTCTGGAGTGAAATACTGCAGCGTGCCAATACGACAACTCTATGCTGTGTACCAGGGTACATGGATATCCCAAGTAGAGAGAAGGCTGATGAGTTGACGAGGAAATGGTCGACACTAGATAGTTCGCCGACTCGATATCAAAAGAGGAGGAAACAATTGCAATCTGTTTCCAACTTGATACCTGCGCAATAGCTGGAAAATTTTTGAAGATATACTCATACGACAAGGAGAGATCGCGTTAGGATCAAGCTTTCTATTACGAAGGATCTAATATGCCGACCGGCACGGAAATAGTGTAAGTCAATCGTTTCTTCATAATTATTAACAACTTTAGCATTTTCCATTGAAGCGAATTTTATCGCGATTTACCTATTTACCTTCTTAATTAGGTGGCGTTACAATCCGGAGTGAATCTGGCACAAATCTAGCAAAATCTTATGTCAGCTACATTCAGCGTCGAGCTCTAAGTTCGTTGAGGCATCCTTTCACTTTAGTGCGCCACTTTAGATGCGGTCATCCTCTGCTGTGCTGTTCCACTCAAAGACTCTTTGAGTAGATATATATATAATGAACCGCGGATTACTCATATAACATCACATGTTGCTCTGCAGTACTCTGAGTCTTACAACGCACAGACACAGTTGGGTGCACTTCAGAATATTTACTCTACCCACAAACTCAGAATATAAACATATCGGTGGAGGAATGTCTACGAATGGACTCAAAATTGAAGTCGGAGGCCGTAAAGTAAATTGCACTATCTGATGGCGTAGGAAAAGAAGGATACAAAACTGGCGATTACTAAAGAGTGAAGAATCAAAACCTATCCGGATTTGTATTTGTTGAACGAGGAAAATTAAAGAAAGCAGAAACAGTAAGCAGAACAATTTCAGCACCAAGAAGATTGATTTAGAGGTCATTCCTTCTACATATAGTATGTGCATATGCTAAGTAGTTAACATTGACAATAAAAGCCTTACAGAAACCTGTAGAAATGAAAAGGGAAATCTGTGCTAAGAATATGGAAAAACTGCTTCTGCAGACTGTATAAGTGCTACGAAGCTAACGTCCCGCCATCAAGCAGAGCAGACCGTTCAACTTATACGACAATAGTCAAAACTTCCATTCACCTGACCAAAACAAAGTAAGAAAGCAATATTTAAGCCTAAAACCAAAAATGCTGCTGGTCTTGACGGTTTATTGGCCGATAGATATTAAAAGCAGGTGGAAGTAACTTTGTGAAGAGCATAAGATTTGGTCTGAAAAATGTATCTCTGATAAATGGAATCTCAGCATCATTTGTCCGAATCACAATAAGTATTCTCAACATTGCGCTCAAGATCTTATTTGCCACTTTGCGCGAATGACTGAAACCCTTCGTCAATAGACAGATTTGCCCCTATAAGTATGATTTTAGGCCAGGAAATCCCACAATCGAACAAATTTTCGCACTCCGACGGATCCTGCAAAAAAGAATCAAATCGATATCCGCCATCTATTCATTGACGAATAGCATATAGAGACAAGTTATATGGAGCCATGTTTAATTCTTGTATCCCTTTCAAGCTCATCCGTCTGTGCAGAATGACGATTGAGAACGCGCGCTTCTCTGTCTAAGTTGGTAACGACTTAAGAAAGACGCTTAATGTTATTAGAGGTTTAAGACAAGATGAGGCGCTGTCATGTGACTTGTTTAACATCAAGAATTGTGATGAACTCACAAGCGAACACCGGAGATAATATTTTCAAGGACTGTGCAACTACTAGCATACGCGGTAACATAGGAGGTACACACAACATCGACAAATTGGACAGAACGTCGCAGTCGAAATATATATATTTTTGGGTCTGCTATCTCAGTGGAAATAAAATCGCTGTTTCTTTGGGCTAAAAGACTGAGTAGTAGAATACCTCACCTTAAGTGACGCGCACAAGTAGAATCTGACCTGAAATGACTTGAAGTGCGGCACTAAAGGGAATTAGCTAAGAATTGAACTAACTCGAGAGGCTTGTAAGTTAAGGCCCAGGTTTACATCGCATGGTAAAGCCACCTAAGTCAGTAAGTAAGTAAACAATCAACAGAGCTAAGGCGACAGAAAAAAAAATTTGCTAGAACTATGATACTTAAGTTTTGTTCGCCACCCATAGACCTTATCCAACAATCAGATAAGTTCCTCAATGCTTCAGACGAAGATACGCTTTGTTACCTCGAATGAAAAGCATCTAGAGGTGGAGATCTAGCAATATAGTCTGTGCAACGACGTCGGGTTATTCTAGAAATTGCTATGATGTAGTTAGATGTATTTAGACATCTATGTTGGCCGGAACATAAAGAGGGTTAATGCAGAAAAGTAAAATAAGACAGAAAATAGAACCTCGATAAACTTGAAATGAATGTTAAATGGAAAAGCTTATTGGTATAAGCTCAGGTGCACCCCATACGATAGTTCCATTTTCTAAGGAAGTCTGTTAGGTCACTAAAGCATTCAAAAATATTCCTGGCTTAGTTCAAGAACTCTAAAGTGGGATATTTGTTGTTTGTGGCACATCAGTCCGAAACATATGATGTATCTTTGCATCCTTCACACGTTATCCCGTGCTCGAGGTTATACAAATCAACAGATTGAATTTGAATAGGGGGATGCAACACCAAGTATTACTTGCAGCAGTGTGAACAACTTATTTGGACAGAAAATGACTTCTTCAAAGCTACTAAACGCATGTATCAATGCTCATTTTAAAATATATCCTTAAAGTAGGTAAAATTTAACCAAACCATTGCCTTGCTCAATCTCTCCGAACACCTGCTTCAATCAGATGCGTCCTCTATCCATATTCCCCCTTTCACACTGTTCATCATCAAATCAAGGAAAATAAACACACAGCAAAGAAAATTTCCGATGCCTATGTTTTAGTAGAGATGGTTCTGAAATCTTTTCGCAACGGCCCAAAGCATAGAAAAACAGAATAACAGATGAAATCTCCCATCTGCAAGTGATTACAGGAAAATAAATTCAAAAGGGACGATAAAGCAGAAAGGACGAAAAACAACAATCATAAGGTGGAACCGAAATAGAATCCAACGCCCATTAGAGAAAAAGTTTGCAGACAGGTCTGTTTCATCGTCTAGATTGGGAACAGATTTCTCTCTTCTTTTCATTTCATTACTTCAGCTCGATTTGCTTTTTTTTTTCATAAAAGGTAGGTAAAGGATGTGAAAAAGTTAACACTGAAAACAATTCACTTCGGCATGGAAATTTATTTTTGTTTCTTGTAGACATAACAACAACTACTCGTCGAGGAACTAATTAGCTTCCAACATTAATTTTGTTTTTGAACAAACTCCTCCAGTGTGGCAGTTTGTCAGTCAGGCAGGCGGTAATTTATTACGGAAAAACCGAAAAAAGCTAAAATACAGACAACGAAGAGCTAGTTACGGATACTCCTATTGCACGTGTCTTGCAAAAAACAAGACAAATCGGCCTTCATAACTCACTTTATTTCGGCAGTAGCGTGGGTTGTTTGCGTTTGAAGCTTGATTTTCTGAATTCCGAGTACCGAAGATCTCCAAATTGACTTAGCAGAGTGTTTCAAGCTTCAGAAAGAAATCGAATGTTTTCCTTCTAAGTAAAGGCGGTATGGATACACACCGATACATAAACATGTGTCTGCAGTTGAAGTGAAGTTGTTAAGGAGATTTATGGGGTATAATGCCCCCTATCACGTGTGGGAGTACATACGAGTATACGTACGGAGACGGTATCTTAATGCAATTTTGTATCTTTTCGTGTTGTACGAGTATCTGATGGATTTATCTGAAATGCATATGGAGTAGACATTCTTATTCAAAATCGATTTTACGATAATCACGACTACGACTCCATCTACGTACAAACGGGTAGCACACCTTGTAAATCTGTATACGACTAGGGCAGATAGAAATTTGCATTTTTAGGTTCACTGAGCTCCTGGTTCATATGGTATACAAACGAAGCAAACAGTCACTTTTGGTGTGCTTAAGTCAGTTCATGTGGAAAATTCACTGGAGCAGAGTTGTAACATTTTTGTTATTGTTTCCTATTTTGACGAGTACCAGATGAAAAGATAAAGGCAAAGGTTGAAATTTTATGCGGTAAACTTTATTTTGCCAGAGTAGGCCCAGCTATTTTGTAGGAATTTCAACTGATGGTGAAGGAAGGGATATAAACTCTAACCATGTTCAGAGAGGGATATTGAAAATGCAATGCCGTAGCAGGAAGACGAGTTGATGAAAATGTTCAAATCGATTTGCTATTGAAACTGCAAAAGACTGTGGAATGTGTATAGTAACCCAGAGAAAACATCAATATTGTCTTTGTGCAGCATCTAAACTGTCAGGTACATTAATTTTGAAGTTCCTTATTATTTTTGGTAATGAAATTATTTTGATCCTTTAAATTAATTTTGGATTTTCAATTAGTTCATGAATTAGATTAATTGAATATTTACATAGATACGTCGAGGTACTTGCAGTTCATAGCTGCATAGGGACTTTTCAATATTTGCTGTAGATTCTCTGTTAAACAAAATAGAAGTCATTCAATTTATTTTTAGTAAAATCTACCTACATGGTGCGTTGTGTAGAAACACTTCTAAGGAAACAGCCGACAATTTGCCAAAATTATATATATATAAGCATATTGGTATAACAGCCTAATTATATAGATACATACAATTTCTAAGCCAATAATAATGTTAAATCTCCTTAGATCCGGTAAATAAATTAAAATAAAACAAAACCACTTCAAAAAATATAAATTTCGTACGATATAAACGATTTAAAAGATACATTGAATGATCACTACAGTTAAAGAAAGACAAGACTCACCAAGAAGTAGTCCTGAATGAACTGACCAAAAAGGAATACCGTCTGAACAGAATTTTGAGTAAAACGACCGACATCGACACATCCGGGAGAGACGAATCTGATGACCATAAGGAAACACTTAACATTCTTATGATAAGTCAATAAACTGGTTGAATTCTCATTTCCTAAGACAGCTCATCTAACATGGAGAACACCTCTGACATGGATACAAACGTCGTAGATAAGATAATTAAAATAATCAACAAGATAACGTCGACTATAAGATCATTTGCTTCTTTCAAGGCATCAGAAATGAGCAACATTCAACTAGTGATATTGCAAGAAATTACGGGTACTGTTGCGTACTATTACGGGTACTATGCTATGGCGTCAGCAGGTACAAACTGCGTCCAAATGTGAATGTGCCATTCCTTCTAGAAAAAAATTATGACATTCGGTAGCTACTGCTTCATAGCGTTGGAAAGCTACGTAATATTGAGCTAATAAAGGTCCTGCGTTTCATATTGTCATATGGGTAAAAAAAATTTCTGCTAGTCTAAGCGTTCAGAAGATAGCTTGACAAGTTCTATCTCGATTTGTGAGGAATTTACCTTTTTAATACTTTATTTTCGTTTTTTCCGAGTACGAGTATATTCTTTTCACGCAAATAATAATCGTATGAAACAAATAACAAAGATCCGTGGTTCTGATCGTTAGAATATTATACTGACTGAACTACTTTCTGTTCAGATATCGTATATTGGATAGTCTCGAATTATACAAACGGAAAGCATTTACACAAAGCTGAGAAATGTCTAGAAACCGTTGCTCTGCTGAAACGGCACCCATCACGATTCTTATCTTTGCTTTGCACAAAATACTATTTTATACATACGAGTATCCATGGTTAAGATCGATGAATTTCCAGTTGACACAACACATCTTTTTATGACTTTAAAGCCATCGTCTTTCGATGAATCAAAAACAGATCTAGTTATGTAGTACTCGTATAATGTTGGCAAGAACTCCACTTTTGTTCAAAATGACTAAAGATTTTGTTCAAACAAGTGATGAGGGGCAATCAGACGACTTAGAAGTGTAGAAAGATGTATGAACGAGTATATTGTTCATCTGTACAAACACAAAATAACAATCAACAAGTTGTATACAGTTTACAGCGCCTAAGTGCGAACAATTTAAATACCTTGGACTACTCCTAAACCAGCAGAAAATTTGAAAAGCTGATTTTGCACGAAAAGTAAACCTAGGGTGAGTAAAATGGCGCGAAAACTACGCAGTCCCTTGTGACAGAAAAATAACTCTTAAATATTGGGTCTAGATGGCGTAATTTGTATTATTCCATTGGAACATGCGTTGGAAAGCTACTGTCATTGTACGTCATTTCAGTATATGTCATTCATTTGAAGCGTAAACAACAATAAATTTTTTTTTCACTCAAATATGTCGAACTTTGTGCCTGAAAAAGTGTTTTTGCGGGGAGTTCTTCTTCATTACTGAAAACTGCTCCCGAAAGTCATCGTAATTTGGTGGAAGTTTATGGTGAACATGCGCTAGCTAAGCGAATGTGCCAAAAGTAGTTAGCACGATTTAAAAGTGGTGATTTTGGCTTGGAAGACGATGAACGTCCTGGGCAGCCAAAAAAGTTTGAAAATGAAGAACTGGAAGCATTACTCTATGAAGATTGTTGCCAAACACACGAAGAGCACGCAGAATCTTTGCGTGTCACTCAAGCAGCCATTTCAAGCAGCTTGATATATTCAAAAACAAGGAAATTGGGTTCCAGATGAACTCAAGCCGAGAGACGTCGAAAGGCGGTTTTGCTTGTCCGAAATGCTGCTGGAACGCCACAAAAGGAAGTCATTTTTACATCGGATTGTTACTGGTGATGAAAAATGGATCCATTACGACAACCGCAAGCGCAAAAAATCATATGTGAAACCCGGCCAACCAGCCAAATCAACGGCAAAGCCGAATATCCATGGCGCGAAGGTAATGCTCTGTATTTGATGGGATTAGATGGGTGTGCTGTATTATGAGCTGCTAAAACCATGTGAAACCATCAATGGACAACGTTACCGAATACAATTACTCCGTTTGAAGAGAGCAATAGCCGAAAAACGCCCGGAATATGCGACCAGACACGAGGTTATAATTTTCTATAATGACAACGCTCGGCCCCACGTTGCTATTCCAGTTAAGAACTATTTGTAAAACAGTGGATGGGAAGTCTTACCCCACCCGCTTTATAGACCAGACATTGCCCCCTCTGACTACCATTTGTTCCAGTCGGTGCAGAACACCCTCACTGAAATACGGTTCACATCAGAGCAGACTATCAAAAATTGGCTTTATTCACTCTTGGCTGCCAAGCTGGCGCATTTCTTTTGGGATGGGATCCAAAAATTGCCAGAAAGATAGGAAAAAGTCATAGGTTTAGATGGGCAATACTTTGAATAATACTATTGTACATGTTTTACTTAAATAAACGTTCAAATTTTGAAAAAAAAACCGCACTAATTAAATTACATACCCAATATATACAATAGTTAAGCGTTCGGCTTAAATATAACGTACATAAATTAAGACAGCGCTGGACGATAAATGAAAAATAACAACCACAGGCAATAGAAGTTGCAGTTGAGCTTCAAAGAGGAGTCAAAAAGAAAAAAAATTAAGTCAGTCAAGACCAAAGACATCAGTCATGATGTCATTCAGAACATAGCAACTTGTAGACATATTGAAGTGATGCTGGAACAATTACCGAAGTGCTGCTCAGCTAATGCGTGTCTCATCGATGAAAACAAATGGAAGTCGGAAGAAGACAAGTCTGGTGAATACGGCGCCCAGCCAAGTTCTTTGGTTGTATACTCAGCCAGTTTTGCTTTGTGTGCAGGTGCATTGTCATGGAGCAATGCAGGGGCCGTGCCTTCTGGCCCATTCTGGTCGGTTTTCGATCAATGCATGGTTCAAATTGATCAATTGTTGTCGGTAGCGATCTATATTAACGGTTTCATTAGAATTTAGGAGCTCGTGGTACACCACACCTTTCTGGTCTTACCAGACACTTAGCATTGTCTTCTTGCCGAATCCATATGGCTTTGCAGTCGAAATTGATGGTTGTCCCGGATTAACCCATGATTTTTTCCGTTTAGGATTCTGAAAATAAATCCATTTTTCATCGCCAGTAACAATTCGATGCAAAACTGATTTTTTATCGTGCTTTCGAAGTAAAATTTCACAAGTGGTTTTTTTGTTTTCCATCTGTCTTTCATTCAATTCATGTGGCACACATTTTCCAGACTTTTGGATCCTTCCCATAGCTTTTCAACGGTCAGAAATCATTTGTTGTGCAACGTTTAACATTTCTGCTATTTGTTTCTGACTCAAAGAGTCATCTTCATCCAATATTGTTTGAAATTCGGCGTCTTGAAACTTTTTAGGTGGTCTTCCACGCTCTTCATTTCTCACATCAAAATCGTTACCCCTGAACCATTGAAACCATCTTTTGCATGTTGCTTCTGATAGAGCATGATCACCAAGCATTTGATGCGACTCTGCAGCACTTTTCTTCAAATAAAAACAAAAAATTAATTATTTGCGCAAGTCATCATTTTATGGTACAAAATTCGACATTTTTAACACGATGAAAAAATATGATGTTGTTTGCTCAATGACTTGATGTATACTAAATTATTTTATAATTTATAATTTTATGCCACATATGTTCGTAGTCGTAGTGAAAGTGTGGTCGCTGTAGTCGCTGTGAGAGAGAGTATGGCTGAAGATCCGGAATTATCAATTAGGCGTCGATCAGGATCACAGTTTGACTTTCCATTATGTGGAAATTTATGCCAAAAGATTTCGTCATATGTATAACCATATAAGACCCATCTGGTTCAGTAACTAAAACGACGAAGACATGGCTTGTGACAGCAGTTTGCAGATTGCGCCCTTGACCACCTTTAAAAAAAAAAGAAAAAAAAAAAAGTGATTAGCGCCGGGACTCACTTTTACCTCATTGGGTCTATAAACAAACAAAATTGCCATTTCTGAAGTCAGGAAACTATAAAACGGAATCATGAGACTCGGTTCATGAGACTTCGTTCTTGGTTCTCTTCACGCTGTTGGCATCATCTGTCCTTATTTTTTCTAAACTAGAGCCGGAGCAGGCGTTCAAATAAATGGCTGACATTACCGAGCAATGGTAAGTGATCAATATATCCCGAAATGGACTATTGAATTGGCCTCTGAGATCGTGTGATCGACGCCACTCGATTAATTCCTGTACGCGTATCTAAGGTTGTTGATTCTTGCTGGTAAACCACAAACCGCACTGGCTTTAAAAGCAATATTCAGCGATTTATTGATAAGATCGGTCCTCAGATGTTCGTAAGAGTGGCAGGATGCCCTTCGTGAGAAACAGCCATTTGCTTTAATGAATAAAAATTCAAGCTCAATTCCTTTCGTTATTGTTTAGGTATAATGATGTATGATGACGGTCTGCAGACCCTTCATCGTACCAGGTTTAATTTTACCGCTCTTGGGTAATAAGTCGGAGCTAACATTTAAATTTTTCGAAAGAAAAGTAAGTTTTCGTATATATTCTCTGTTATATGGATCAACTGAGCCGTTATAAGATGTACATGTAGCCTAAAAATTCAAGATGTACATAATAGATGAATCAAATCAGCAACAATGCTCCAGTTAAGGGGATTTATGAATCTAAGCATGAACGTAAAAAGAAACTGAATCGGTTCATACTTGGTATGCCAGACCTTAAGCTCTGGTCTGTCTTTCCGGTCTTGGGCTGCACTTGCTCAAATAATAGATGGTTACCCTGATTAAGCCAAATCTGATTTTCCGGTAAAATGTTAAATGAATTCTCTTAATGTATAAAAGAGTATCTAAAGGGTATTTCAGCAAAAGGTGTAAGATTTGTTTTTTTTTTTTTAATAAAACCAACAATTGTTGAGATATCTCTGATACCCTTATTGCTTTATAAAATAAGATCACGGGTATTTTTATTGAAATATATTGTAATATCTTCCAAATGACATAATCATCACAATTTGCAGACCCTCTCAATTGAGACTCTTTCCCGGCGATGGCGGGATCAATGTCTGCTTTCGAGGTTTGAACTGTTTACGTTTAGCATAGCCCTAAAAAAAAGATGTTTAACGGCGCTAAGTCGCACAATCTTGGCAGTCAATGGGTATCTCCGAAACGCGGCCAGGATATTCGTGCGCAATAACTCGCTTGTTTCGCGACTTGTATGCAACGTACCACCATCCTTTTGGATGTAAGGGTCGCCGCCACCAAACGTTCTGGGTGCATTGGCATCTTCTGACTCACTTGTGAATTATCGGTACCCTAAATGTGGCAATTTTGTTTATTACCGCAGCCGCTCAAAAATGCGCTTCATTGGAAACCAGTTGTCTTTCAAAAATCAATGTCATCATGCATGTTTTCCAGGACCAAATCCGATAACTTACGACGCTCTTGACCATTAAGCCGGCTACAGTTCTAGTGGTACTTGGACCTTGCACGCACGTAGAGCCAAATCTTTTGTCAAAATTCCGTGCAGTGTGGCTGTGAAAAAGTCAAGTTCCTGTGAACTGTGACGAATGGAGGTCTTGTATCGTTTTCGAAACTTTCCTTTACTGCGACGATGTTTTTTATTGAGCGTCTTCAAATTGTTTACTGAGCACGTCTCTGAGAATTTTTTGATTATGTTGTACTATTATGTTTCGGAAGGCACACGGTTGCATGAACATTATTGGCAACGATCTAGACTTTTTTTCTTTCACTATGTAGCGTTCCCTGGAAAATTTCCCAAGTTTTAATCTGTCACCATATGCCAACCCTACCTGCAGCAGCTGTAAAATTACAAGCCTTTCAAGTCGTACACTGTTATTGAAACACCCGTTCACGAACGTCAGAATGATGTCAACGAGGAAATTCCTATATATCTTGTTTCCTAGTAACAGTTGTCCTGTTATGGTTCATAAAACACTAAAACCCCACGTTATTGTTTTATTTTTAATTTATATATTTACATGGCCAATCAGTTTATAGTCGTATTCCCTTGAAGCTGCGTTTAGCCAGAGCGCGTGGCTTAAATTTCTCAATTCCCCAAACAGTGGTAACGACCTTCACTCAATCCAAAAAAATTTCTTGGATTTACGACCTTGAAATCTTTCATTACAATTGTGCCGCTTCCTTATAAAAGTTTGTTCTAAGTCCCTTTTCAGTCTCTCCTTTACTGTTCCATTTAATTCCCCAGATTGTGACAATGACATCCATAAAGCCTACCAAATGCACCCAAAAACATCGAAACGAAAGCCCGAAAATGTAACTCATAAAACATTTGCGGATACGTGCGTATGCGAAACATTTTTCTCCAAATTTTTATTACTGAAGCCAAGTCGTTTAAGAACTTCTCTCGACATATTTTCCAGCCATTAGCAGAAGTGACATTTTTGTCTTTTGTCTTTTGTCTCTTTTACGATTCCATCGGAACGTAGGGGCAGAGAATGAGTTCAGAGACTCGTAAGAGGGAAAATATGATTTTGCCATAAAATTGGAAGGCATCCTTATTAAGTCATCTCTAGCTCTGACGTGTCTATCGAATTTTATGGGATTTACTACCGACATGGAGAAATAAAGAAAACACGCAAAAGATTTATAACTTTTAAATGAAATTATGTAAATTTCTTAAAGAATCTGCGATGTTAGGGTTTCTATCCTTTCTGTGTTTTCTCTCCTATTTAGTTTCAACCTCTAGTCAATTTCCATTCACAGCTGTTTTTGAGAAAGATTTTGTCAATCGTACCATCAAATTGACAGGTCGCCGAACTCCTATTATTGCAAACAAAAACAAGAGGTCAGAGGAATAACCTTCTTAATTGTGATCCTCCTTCGAGATACTTTTTGTTTTTACGACCAGTGTATCTAGGATAAAAGGAAGAAAAGGAAGAAAACACATTTGAAAACGTATGGGGGCAACTAAATAAATTGTCCGTTCAAAATGTGGCAATTGTTTCAGTATTTCATAGTGAGTAAGACGTGAGAAGTTGTTGAAGGATGAAGATAAAAGTTTATCTAACGCGAAGCAAAAGGATTCGTTGTATGGTGTTGATGTTTTTCGTACAAAGTTGTTATACGGGCGCTTACAAGCACAACACAAAGATGATTAATCACTTTGCTAGTTGGCGCGGGCAAAGGCACTCTCTTCCTTATGGAATATGAAAAGCTACCTTGTTCACCAGAAGGATGTGCGCACTGTGAACTGGTTTTATAGTGACAGCAATAGTAAAATCAAAGTGATATACAAACGCAATACTCTAGACAAAGGGAATCAAAAGATTGCTCTATTTTTTTAAAAAAGAATGAAAAATAGTTTCATGTGGGGAAGTTTAAGGATTTTTATTTAGAAGGCGTCGTTAGAGAGTAAATCAGTTGGGTGGTTTTAGGTAAATGTGGCAGAAGGTGTGGTGGGAATTTATGAGCTCACTGATTTCACTTTTAAAAGCCTGGCAAAACATACGTTACCTTTGAATTACTAACACGTTATGAAAGCAATAGAAGCTAAAAATTAATATAGCTTAAACTCACAACAAATGGTGGATATAGACAAAATATTCTATTTCTTAAACTTAAAAGTTGTTAAGAAGGAGATATAATTGTCAAAGATCTGAAATTCGTCAAGACAAATTCAGATGTCCCACAGCCACGCAATGAGGAACCGAAGATGCTTTAGAAAACGTAGAAGATGTATTTTTAGATATTTATTATCGTGACCGCTTACTTCCTTGCGGCAAGTAGATGCACTATCTAATCCCTTTGTCAAAATTGTGTCAGTAGGCGCAATAGAGCTGTAATGAACACGTTAGAAAGGGAAACCGAAAAAAATTCAAACGACTGCAACGTCCTTCTTAAGCGTGTGAAATTCCAATACGACCAAAAACTGATGCAAAAAATACCATGTCATAAAGGTAGTAAACATTGTTGGTCTGCTTGCTTCAATGTTACGAATCCACTTTTGCACTCGTGTAGTAGCAAGAGTATTTAAAGATCTTAATATACACAAATCCGCTGATCCAGGTGGTATATCTCCGCTTTTTCTGAAGAGTTGTTCTTCTACGCTGGCAAAACCACCGCGTACTCTTTTTCATCAATCCATAAAAAAGGCCAGTCTTCATTTCTTTCCTCCTACAGACCTATTCAGACCTATTACGTCCCATCTTTCCAAGTCATGGAAACGCTGATAAGCCGTCAGCTCAGGACATATCTCGAAACAGGGACACTTCTCAATGACTGGCAGTACGTTTTTTGTAGCAACAGGTTGAAATTACCTTTCGGAACCTTCAATCTAAGTTTTCTTGGATGTTTTCAAGTCCGATATCTCCCAAATAAATGCTGGTGTGCCCCAGAGCTTCATTCTATCTCCGACACTCTTTAATTTTTATCAATGATCTCTTATCTGCTACTTCTAATTAAATACGCTCATCAGTATAACCTCAATCCCACTTTGGCACATACTCTTAAATACCGTATAACTCGCTTATAGAATGCCGTGAATTCTTTATTTCCTAGTCAGCATAACTTGCAAACATTCAAAATCAACCAAACCAACCCAAACTATTTGGTATCTTTCTTTTTTCCCTCGCTTACTTGTTCTCGCCCAAGCTATGTACAAACATCATAAGGGTACGTACAATCCGTTGTGCACGCGTCTATTATAAAAAAAAAAACTTACCAGTCTACGATTGTGCTACAAAAATTTCAGAAGACCTAAAACATCTGAAGTTTTGGTTTGCTGTGAGCAAACTTATCGTCAAGAAGAAAACAAAAATCGTGTCGTTTAAAACGTCGATGAAAATGAATAAGGAAGTTAAAAACGCTCGAGATAGCTATTCTTGTTCTAAAATACAAGTGGCAAGTGGGAGTCGTTAACAGTATTGTTGGTCGAAAAATTTTGTACACACTCCCACAGATCCCATTGTAGTTGAAAATGGTAGTATTATAGTAAATCCTTTGGAAATAGCCGAAGAATTTAGCACTTACTTTGCTTCCATTGGGCGAACTTCTTTTCCAGGTAGTTAACAGATTTCTTGCAACTGCTGCGCTAAAGCTGGAACGGTTATCGAAACAGCTTTGTGTTTGGGTGTATTACGAGATTTGAATTGCTAAAAACTATTTACTCTCTTGCTAATTCCAATTCACATGGAAATGATAGAACCTTAAATTTGGTACTAAAGAACATTGGACCCAATTTAGTAGATTTTTATTATGTCTGGAACCTTTCCCTCTGAACTAATGCGTTGGCCCAGAGGATTGGTACACAAATAGTTTAAGACTTATCATAAAGATAGAATGCATTATGTAACAACTGGGAGCAATATAAGCAGCTCAAAAATTAATAACCTTGGAGTACCCCAAGGTTCTGTACTTGGCCCAATTTTATTTCTTATATACCATATATAAATTCCTTATATTCTCCCCCATTTTTGGGTAAAACTACAGCTTTTGCTGATGACCTCAAAGTTGCATATTGTTCAGTCAGTCCGATAGATCTAATCGCTGGCATAAGCCATGACGATTCCCAACTAAGATGTTGGTTTGCGATCACAGACTTACGAGTATTGATAGGAAAATTAAGTTAACGTTTATTAGTATTACTAAGCAGGAGTACTTTGACTCAGATATAATATTTCATTCACCTGACTGCGCCAGTCTCGACTTGCTAAACAACAATTTCAACAGAAATTTTCACGGCAGTATTAATTGCGTCAAGATGGACGGTATAGATAGTTTCAAGTATCTTGGTGTTACCACAGATCAAAATTTCAACTGGTCCAAGCACATTTCAGATTTGAAAAAATATCTTCTTTCCTTTACTCATTGCCTTTTTCGCCTTAGAAAGTATTGCTCTTTTAGGACCTTGAAAAAGGTTTATTATGGTCTATTCCAATCTAGATTGCAATTTGGGCTTTGTAGTTGGAGTGGTGCTTACCTTAGTAAACTGAAGCATCTAACTGTCTCTCAAAAATATCCAATACGAAATATTTGTGGTTCTCACCGTTCTTCGCACACAATAGACCTTTTCAGGACCTTCGAATCTCTTCCTTTGCGTCATTTATTTTATTTTAAAGTTTCGAAAGTCTTTTTCATGAAACGCGGGTATCTGGAGAGTCCAATTTCTGACTGCCGCAGCTAACTCAGCTATTCAAATTTTATTGCAAATGTCCCTGCTTTTCTCACTGCAAGTTACAGAAACCTTTACTCCATTGTTTCATACAAACTATTTAAGTATCTGCCCTTGGAAATTCGATCCTTAAGAAATTCGTCCGAGTTTACAAAAGTAGTTAAATCATTTCATTATGAAATCATCCCGAAAATAAATAATCGTTGATAAAAATGATTAGCTCATTTGCATAACTAAGTATTGAGTTGTTTTATAAGTACTGCGGTTTTTAAAACGTACACAGTTAAACACACATTTTTGGTATCCCTCAGATATTGTCCACCATGATACATTTCTTTCCTCCAACCTTCTGGAAGAGACATAATACCTCTTTTGTAAAAGTCAGCAGACCTAAGCGTAAAAAAGTTTTCCAAATACGTTTTAATCTCATCTTCGGAATTGAATTGCCTTCCGTCTAAATTTTTTTAAAGAGAGCGGAACAGATGGCAATTAGAAGGCGCAAGGTTTGGAGAGTACGGTGGGTGCTGCAAATGAATTCAGCTTTTTGTTTTGTCACTAAAGCTTTGTGTGGTCTGGCGTTGTCATGATGAAAAACAACGCCCAACTCTAGCCGTTTTTCTTCAACTGCCTGCTTCAAAGTATCGAGATGAGAGCAATATTTAAGGACATCTCGCCAGTCCCACCAAATACACAACATGACCTTTCTGGAATGTAAATCTTGTTTACCGAATGATTGCGGTGTTTCACCAGGAGCGCACCATGATCGTTTACGCCGGATGTTGTTGTCAACCACTCATTTTTCGTCTCCCGTAACCTCTTTTCCAGAAAGCCGCAAGTAAGTTCCATATCAACAAAAACTCACAGACCATTACACGATTCATAATGTTTCTTTCACTGAGTTCGTGAGGAACCCAAACATCTACCTTTTTCGACATTCCAAGCCTTTTTAGTCTCTGCGAAACGGTTGCTGCTGCTGAGCAATCTCCCGTGTCGTCAAATGCCTGCAAACCTAACTGCAGCGAATATTTGATTGTTGTCTATGGTAGGTGGACGTCCAGAGCAAACAGCATCAGCAAGGTCTGGGTTTTGAGCACTCAAAACCCATCTGATCAAAAGAAATTCTCGTAACAAACTAAAGAATAACCCTCTCTATTGAAATAAACAACAAAATTTTCATAACGGCATATATACACTAAGATTTTCTGTGTTCGCAGAACTTATTGAACAACCCAATATTTCTACTCTCCCTCTGACAAAGGCAATAACTTCATCTAATTGGTTAACTATTTATCTAATCACTGATTCGTTGGCCTGGTTAACATGTTTCCTGTCCTCATTTTATGATTTCCCATTCTGTGAAAGCTAAAACCATTGACCCGGCACAACGTTTCCATAGAACGGTTACCATACGTAGGTGTAGACATGTGGCGTAATTAGAAAATATCGCCACGAAATTACCAAAGTATTCACCACACTACCGCTCTGGCAAACACCAACCCAGTGAACCAAACAACCAAACTCCTAGTACCACGTGGTACTACCACTACGTGGTTGTGCTTTCCTCTGCCTGGTCTGTTCAATGTATTTCCTCTTGTCCTTTTAATTATTTAATCCACATCTGTTCACGTTGCCTATTCTGATCAGGACGACAAAACACATATCTGTAGCTAACTGGTGAATAGAAATAGATGAATGGTAAATGCTAGCTAATTCCTGGTATGTAACAAAAATTCGACAAACCAAACAAAGAAAAAAAACGCGGAGGGAGTAACTTGCGTGCCCGGTAGCTAGAATTTATATCTCTCCGATTGAATGTCATAATTGTCTCTGGTTTCAGTATGCCACAGATATAATTTATTTATTTCGATTTTTCTCATTCTCTCTGTTGTTGTTAAGTTTTGTAACAGAAGAAAAAATTGATTGTGGTGTGTCAATTGCAGCACTCAATAGATACACTAGATTTGAATAATTTATGACACCAGACACCATCCGTAATGGACTGCGAATAGTTTTCGAAAGCAAGAAAAGTAAACTCGCGCACGTGTATGTGTATTTCGCCTTTATGGTTCACATCTATGTTGAACTCTTGGGAGAAGGATATTTTGCACTAGAATTCACTGCAAAAATAAGGACAACGCATAGATATGTATCATTTGAAAAATACAGGGTGGTGCAAAGGTCCCTCACTGGTTTTAGAAACTCATAACTATGTTGGTTTTATATTTTTTGGGTTTTTTTTTTTTTTATGATAAAAACTTGTGAGACTTATGATGATGACCTACATTACTTTAAAATTTTATTTCTCACATAATGACTCCATTTTTGACACAAAAAGGTTATGTGCGTCATTTTCATAGGTAAATTCCACCAAAGTCTATGAACATATTTCGAGTATTGGCTATAACTTACTATCCCCGAACTAGAAGACCTCACACTTCCCAAACGAAGTGCGACTTTTGTAGAGAGTTAAGAAACATCAACGAAGGCGATCTGGACATCTTCGGGGGTATCACGGATGTCTCGAACCCAAGATTTATTTACCAGCGGCAACTGCACTCATTTAGTTGAATTGTCTGGAGTACGTAGTGTTGCAAAAAACAAAAAAAAAAAAATTCTTCTTATAAAAGTAGCCATCGGTACTGTTACCGAAAATGATAAAAGACGAGACAAATGATTGCTGAAAGTCCTGAGATATGGTTTCATCAAGATGGAGCTACTGCGCACGTCGATCATCCCACAATGGTCCTATTAAAAGGCAGTTAAAGGCAATATTCAATAAATATTCAAATTATATGTTCATAAATGACATTTCCACTGTTCCGCATGACATACTATAAAATCACCAGTCATTGGGAATTTTTCGGATATCGAGATATTTCACAAGCTCATGGTTAATCGGAATTTCAATGACCTTAGAAGAAAGAGACGTAAATTCAATAAGTCTTCGCCTTGTTAGAGACGGCCTAGGCAAATGCTATTTCACATCGCCTAGGAAAGAGATGTAAGGAGTAGAATTGACGAAAATACTTAGGGAAAAGGGAATTATCAGCATACAAAAACATATTTTCGGAAAAATTTGATATACCATTTACCATCTTGTGGAGTGGATTTGGGTATCGTGCCAATGCAGATGTGGAAACGTTAAGCTTGCTGTAAATTGTAAGAAATGTGTCCTGCTTGATCGTCAACATACCACCTTTATTAAAAAGTTCCCGGTGCCGCTCCAATTGTTCTGATTTGAGTTCTGTTATTTATTTATTTTTTATTTTATTTTTTTTTTTTTTTGTTAAGTTGGAACATCTGTTGTTGACATTCCCTCTAAATCTTAGCGTCATAGTTTGACATTTGCAAAAGTTACGTAGCCAAGAGTACATCTATCTCTGCGTGTGTTGGCGATTTTTTGCAATTTTAGAAATGGACTTAAATTTTCAACAACGAATCTGTATTAAATTTTGCGTAAAAAACGAATTTAATGGTGCGCCAACGTTGGTAGTTGGATTTTCTAAAGAAAACGGTGGCATGAGCATTTCAAAAGTGGTCGTGAGTCAATCGAAGATGATGAATGCAGAGGCAGACCATTGACATCGGAAACCGACGAAAACATTGATAAAGTAAAAGAAATGTTGGTCAATAACCGAAAATTAACCATCAGAGAGATAGCAGATGACTTGAACATTGCCTATGGATCCATCCAAGACATTTTGGTTAATGATTTGGGTTTTCGTCGTGTAGCAGCAAAGTTGGCGCCAAAAGACTTCAATTTCATGCAAAAAATAGACCGTGTTGACGTCGCAAAAGGGATGATTTGCGAGGCTGAATCCGATCAATCAAATCAAAAGGATCATTACTGGAGACGAGACGTCTGTTTATGAGTACGACACGCAGTCCAGACATCAGGCAAGTCAATGGAGTTCACCAAATGAGCCGAGACCAAAAAAATCACGTCGTTTTCAGTTAAAAAAGAAGGCAGTGCTCACGGTTTTCATGGAAGGAAGAAGGCCAGACAGTAAACAAAGGGTATTATTTGGGCGTTATGAGACGTTTGCGTGAAGCAATTCACCAAAAGAGACCAGAATTGTAGGCAGAAACTCGTGGATTTTGCACCATGATAACGCACCGTTGCACAGTGCCATCATTATTCGTAATTTTTTGACGAAAAATGCAACAAATACCATCCAACAGCCACCGAATTCACCTAATTGGGCTCCCTGTGACTTCTTTCTGTTCGATCGAGTTAAAAAAACCACTATGGGGAACGCGTTTCAGCAGCTGAGAGGAAGTAATAGAAAAATCGCAGGAAGCACTGATGGGCATACAGAAAACCGAATATAAAAAATGTTTCGAGGATTAGATCAAGAGCTGGCATAAGTGTGTTGCAGTCGATGGGGATTACTTTAAAGGAGACAATATAGATAAAGATGAATAAATCTGTATTTTTAATTGATCAAAGTAGTAATCAGAAAGTCAAAACCAGGCGTCTATTTGGATTTACTCTTTTTTAAATTTATGCTTTTGTTTTTTTTTTTTTTTTTTTTTTTTTTTTTTTTTTTTTTTTAATTAAAGTCACTGTACCTACAGTGTTTTGCAATTATTTATAAAATAAACATTAGACCATAAGTCATGCTCGTAACTTTTATTATGCCATCTATAAATTTGTTTATTAACAATCCTTTTAAAGTACATAAAATATGTATCAACTTCAGTGTAAGGGTTTTTCTATATAAAATTGCCAATCGATTAAACGACGGAAGCGATGACCCCGTAACTATTGCCAGATATCTATAAACGCTGTCATTAATCACTCGAAAGATAGTTTCCAAGAAGTTGGAAAGTGTCAAAACTCTGGTGGGTCATAAATAATCAAATTGAGAGTGACTTCCTTTGCGTGGTGATGAAAAGAAATTTTTTATGGTTAATTATTGGGTTTTAACCGCACGACTTCGATGTTTTGTATTCCCTTCAGAGGAGGGTGTTCCAGTTTAGAAAAGAGTCTCATAATTTATATTCGCACTTTGGGGAAATAAATTCATGAAATTAGATTGGATTGGAAAAAGTTAATTAATCTAACCAAAGGAACTGGTTGTGGTCGCCGTTGTTGTGCTGGTGGAAATTACCTAGTGGCATTGGTGGTCGGATTAGTTTGGGTCAGGAGGCTACACGTTGTACAAATCAGTAGGTAACATGAGTCACAATTTGTACATTAAATTAGCGCTGCGGTTATTGTTTGCATTTATGTTGGGAAAGCTGTTAATCGAAGTGTGTAGAGGTTGGTAATGTTAGGAGCGAAATGTGGTTGGGTGAGAGGTTTTAAGGTCAACATTATAAATGATGGAGAGCAATAAATTTAGTGGAAGATGAGTTTTGTGTTTGGCTGTGGTTTACAACATTTGTTGTAGTACCAGCTTTATACACACTTTTCCATAAAAAAACAATGGAAGGGGTATCAAATCGCGGTGCAGCTTTCTTGACTCCATTTTGATTGGTAGAGAGTGATTTTTTCGCATATATGCACATGTATACTTGTGAACACTCATGGTGAAGCTATTGCATTTATTATTTATTTTTATCTGATAAATTTAGATAGCGCGCTTGAGCTTAAACCAAAGGGATAGTTGGGTCATTGTAGTGAACTAATATACGATTCTGAACTTTGCATGATGATTTTTACGCTGCCGGCAAGCTTTGTCATTACTGCCATATCATTTAATAATGATAGTGTGGGGACCACCACCATTGACCAGCTTTTAAAAGGGATAGAAATGTTGTAATTGTAACTATGTTGGTTGTAGCGAATTTATTTGCTAGCATTTTTCAAACCTTGATAAGGAGCTTGAGTTTATAACATATGTTCTGGCAAAATGGACGGCATCTAACAGTAACATGATATTATTATAAATTGTAGGTAATAATCAACAACACTTAGTGTTGGTCCTTGTAGGTTCAAATTCAAGTTACTGAATTATAGGAAAAGGGTTCAACTTTTTTTTTTAAAAAGCCTCAATACGAGAGCATATAGCCTTGCTTTATGTGGGTGCCTACTACTTGAAAGACAACTTTCTTGAGTTCAATATGTTGAGTTTTATTAACTTGATAGGTCAAGGATATTTACAGAGAATCAGATACTGAAACTGTTCTATGCGATATCCATTCGTTGACCGAACCGAACATTTTGTTTTGAAACAGAAATCAACTCCTTGCATACGGACTAGTTTGTTCATAACTTTTTTTTACGTAGAACGATCCAATTCTGTAAAGGCATTCAGTAAGATACTATCAACTTGAGAAAAGGTTCATGAGGTTCGAGGTGGACAATATGAACCTTAAAAAAATTAGATGGTGCGACACTTAGCACAGAAAATATCGAGGACCACCTCACTTATGTAGGCTTAACTGCAGATACACCAATACAACACATTTGATCACACCGTATTAAATGGCTGTACTTCTGATGCCAGGGAGGAGTGATTACCTGTTCTGTGTAGTCCAGTTGTTCACGAAGTTTTTCTGGAACTGAGACCAGATGAAAAAAGGGGACGTATATGTGTATAATGTGGTTGTAAAGCATAGCGATAAGTTGTTTTCCCATAATCAGAAAAATCGTGAATTTCGCTCTTGAATCTGCGCCGAATTTTACTAGGGGTGACCGTTGTGTAGTGGTATATGCATAGACTTCTCAAGCAGAGGGTCGCGGGTTCGAATCCCGTAACAGGCAATTCTGTGAAAAAGTCTTTTCGTAGAATTTGTATGTAGTTATATGAAAATCCCGTCGGCGTCAATTCTGACATGAAGGCATAACACTGATGTTGGAGTGGTTGCTGGCTGGGCTAAATGTAACGAACTAACAACTAGCACGTACTTAAGACCCACTGGTTGAGGAGGATGTACTAGCTCGTCCCGTCCAGTTTGACAACCACCTCTGGGAAAAATATCGAAACCTTATACACCTGAGTTTCAAACTACTACACCACCCGCCCGCACCCTGGAGAAATAGCCAGTAAAAGGGTATTCATATCCCCTTGGTACGCGCGCGGTATTAAAAAAAAAAAAAACTCTGTAGACTGGAGATACAAAAAAAACGCTTCTTTGGCCAACTTTCCGTAGAAGACGCAACAAGCGCTGAAATTTTCCAACAATCCAAAAGGCAGTAAACATAAAATATCGATCGCTTTCTACTCTTACGTATACTACATTAACTAATTTTGATATGCGTATGTTACTTCAACACTAAAGTGTGTCTTTCGAACCAAAATACTTGCCGTGGTAAATACGCCCAAACTAACGACAGTTAGAGCAATATTCCAAGAGGATATTGCCATAGTTATCAAAGTCAGACTGATATATGAATTGTTGTTGCTTTAAAAATAAAATAAAAAATCTGCTCTGTCAGACTTTACTTTCTAAGTCATTGACCCAGCCTGATCACCATGATCTACTTTTACGAAGCTGTTTTTCCAATAATCGCAATAATAAAGAAGCATTACAACATTATAACTATTCACAGGTACACCGTCAGACCGCGGTATTCCGTTGCGCGCCAACTCAAGTTGTGAATAATTCATTCGCAACCAGAGAAAAGCTACATTTAAGCAGATATTGCACTCAAAGTTCATTAAAAAGTCCAGAGGGTGGTCGCCGTGACGCAATGACTACTACGTCGGTTCCTTTTTCAAAAGTCGCGGTTCAATTCTATCAACAATCAATAGCAATGGCAAGCTTCCTAAATTCATAATTTCTTCCAATGTCATTCTTTCTCCGGTCGAAATCGGAAAAGACGAACATCATGGTATATGGATATACAACGGCATGGTTTACACCAGAATGTCAGCGTGATCTATCCATCCATTCCTCCAGAAATACATATGTAGAAAGATTTCACTTTGACGACTTATCCCATGTTAAAACAAAAAGAAAGTATAGCTTAGTATTCGAGTATGGCAAGACAATTTTTTTTTATAATTAGCGCACACTCAAGGGATTTGTGTACCCTTAAAATGTTTGTACACAGCGCTGGCGAAGGAAACTAAGGGAGGAAGAAAAAAGAGGTACCGATGTACATTGGTTTTAAATGTTTGCAAGCTATAACGACTAGGATATAGAAAGCTCGGGAACGCATCCCATAAGCAAGTTGTACGGCTTAAGAATGAATCACGATATTTTAGAATTCGTCCGAAAGTAGCCTAGAAGGTATGTCAGCACAACACATCATAAAGATACAACAACTCGGTACGACAGTATGACATATATTGTAACCGTGGGCCTTACAATGAAACGGAGGTCTTATTCCATGATAATTCTAAGCTGATTACGAATGAGGTCAGCTCAGAAGATAGAGGTAGCAGTTAATGATGATGTTAAACTATTTAAGTAGTAGCAAAAACGATTGCGAACTTAAATAATCAACAAATTTCCAAATATTCACCCGCTCTTTTTGCATTAAATTGCAACCATGATTAAAAAGAACCAGGTATTGGTATTGATGGATTCTGTACCAAGTTACGTCTGAACCAATAGCAGACAATTGGGGTTTTTCCAGAAATAATGAAGAAATGAAAGAGGATTATCAAAAATAGCCCTAAACGCTGGCAATCGTTATTTCTACAAGAAAAAGCTATCATCCTCATAATTTTACTCTTCCAGTCAACATTTTGAACGATTGGCAAATATTTAGAATATAATAAATGGAAAGCACACACTAAGAACTACTCTGTTGTGTAATATTTAGTAAGCCACGTCAATACAAAATAAGAATAAAATTCAAGAGTTCGAAAAATACTATCAAAATATAAAGCGATCTAAACAGTCGACAATCCAAATTTATTAAGCTCCAGAGAACTCATTGTGATTTTGTGTGAGGCAGGTCGTCTTGATAGAAAAACACTGCAGAGCTTTAAAAAGGTTTCCTATTATGTTCATCGATTTGAAAAAAGCATTTGATAAAGTTTCCAGAGATCTTATATGTAATGCTCTAAGATCTCAAATGTACTATAAGAATTAGGTTGACATTTGGTCTTCTGTCAAAGTAGATATAGAAAACCAGGGCTTCCGGAAAAAATGGAAAGAAGTGTGTAAATATTTATATACTCGCAAGTCAAGCTTAAAGTGCTTCAGATAAACATTGCCATCCCTTATAAATTGTAATCTACGTGAGTTCTAACTTGTATGTCTCCTACTAGCTATGGATAATATCTTCCACCAAATTAACCTGAAAAAATTCACAAGGGAGCTCTGTTATAAAAAAAACGTAGCTTTAAGTCCGGCGTTAGCTCAATAGAAGGAAAAATGGACGGTGACATTAGCATCAAAACACTTACAGAAATAATGGGTGCACCAAAATGTGTTCTGATTTGGCCCACCTAAAATCAAGCCATGAGCAAGTTTCTGAGAAAATTATCCAGTTGGAAAGGAAAAATGCAATTCTTGAATCGTGGCTAGATATACTCAAGCAAAAGAATTCCTAATCAAACATTGTTGTACACTTACCTTCAGGAAGCAATATCGTCAAGCAAAAGACGTGTGCGCTGGACTGCAGAGTCAAAAAATGGCATCGAATTCGCCAACAGCATCTCTATGCATAATCAACATACGGCCATAATTATGGTCAAGATAAAAACGTGAGATGCTGCCTGAAAAGTGCTGTGCAACGCAAGAGCCTGAAAGTGACAGGAATCCACATCTGCAAGGATATTCCACATAGCATGCGGCAGAGAAAATCTAAATTGCTCTCAATCATGAAAACCCTACGTGGAAAGTACAATCAGGTAAAAGTTTTGTTGGTGTACGACAGAAGGTATGTAGTATTAACCTTGTGGTAAACTAAGCGGCTCGAATTATCTCAGAGGTATTTTTGGAGATAGTTCAACCAAAATAATGCAAAAGATACATCAACATACACACATCAACAGTTAAAAACAATTCCACGGTGTTGGCGGTATGACAGTATGAGGATACAGGGATACATATCTTTGTATGGAAACAGACAGCTCATCAAATTCATTAAAGGCAGAATTGCTGTCCAGTTTGGGGCTCTGTTAATAAAGCAATAGTCGATAACTTGATTTCGGAGATGGAATTCTAACCATATGAAGTTGAATTCCGGATTGGAACAGGCATTACATTGGGGTGGAGTTTGGTAAGCTACATCACTACGCACATAAACGGCGAGACCGCGGTGAGAAAAGAATATTTGCACTAGTTCGTAGCCAGGCAGCTTTAGATCAGCGTGATCTGAGAGGTGTGGGTGTGAATCTAACTGTGTTTCACTTAGTGAAGTACGTAGAAAAGTAATTAATTTTTAGCCCGCGTATGTTTGCTATATCTACCCTAGATTCCCGAGTCATTATAAAAAAATGCAAACACCGACGATGCTAAGCAAGGCTACAATGTGAAAATTTTGATTTTGATTAATCATAGCCAATAAATTTTTATTTCTTATTTTATCTTTATCAACCTAATAATATTGTACTCTATAACCTGTTTACCAAAGATAATCTTTTCGCCTATTCTTGCAGTGGTCAAATTGAAATAAATAAATGAGAATGAAATGAAATTAACAACGGTTGATCAGAGTACAGTTTTAAGGAGAGATACAAAAAATATAGGTACCACTCGCAACTTCATCATCATCAACAAGATGAAACATACTTTTTAAACAGCAACTCAACCGACAAAATGAACTGATCGCGGTTAATTTTATTCCGCATCATTTAGAGCTGCCAATGCTGTGCAATGCACGTAACAACAGTGCGAAAAGGATCTTTTCCACTTTGTACCGATATGCTCTAGATACTTTGGGGGTGAGTGTGTTTGATGGAAAATGAACGCGGAACATTTTAAATCGAAACTATAGGTGGAACGTGTTGTATGACTACACTACGAATAATTAAGTTTCCGTTACGCAATTGTTAAATTCTTTTTCTGTCTAAGTAAAGTCATATTTAATTTAGGGGGCCTAAATGTCAATTATGTCAATAATGACCAAAGCTAAATAGACCTGAAAACCATGCATGATAATGTTTCAATCTAATCACCGTCTTAAATAATTCAAAAGAGGTCAGAAACTTTCGAGAAAGACACGACTTTTTTTTCAGTTGAAATACAAACTAAACTGCCTGTTCAAGAATAAATATATTAGATTCTACTAAACGTGTATTTTGAATGTAAGAGGATTACACAAAGAGGGGAAGCTGGATTGCTTATAAACTTTTTCAATATTTCATTTCATTTTAAAAACCAACCAAATAAATCCTATATATGTTCTTCTATACAAAATTATAACAAAAACTTTCATTTTACCGGTACAAAGATTCTATTTCATTCACTCGACCTTTTGTTTTACGTTGGCGGTAGAAAGAATTTGTTCTCCAAATCTAATACCCTTATTTTAAGTTTTAGTAAAGAAGAACTCTAACAATTATTTTTCTTTTTTTTCCCACAATCTGCTAAAAGCTTCACATAGAGATGGATACTACCGATTTAGTTATTTTTTTTTTTAAAGCACATTCGTCAAAGGGATACTTTAACTTGTACAATTTTGTATTTTTCCAAACAAAAAGGATAAAGACAGGAAAAACAAAAATAAAATTGGAGGAAAAAGGGACTAAATGCAATACATACCTTCAGCAAGATTTTTCCAATGAGCATCCTAGGAAAAGCATCTAAAATTACTCTTCCGTCACGCCTTACTTGTCCAATATAACGAAAGTCTCTGCTGTTTCTGTATCACGGAAAACATCTACCGGATTGAAATTTGTTGAAGTAGATCCGCGTGCTACTTTACTATCTCACAAAAAATAAATGAATTGCCGCAAGTTTTAGAATTTTGCAAGGAGAAGAGCAGTCGCAGTATCCTTCGACAGTAAAGAATACGGAAATAATTATTTAAAAAAAAATAAAATAAAAATAAAAACTAAGGCCAGGACTTAGTGTAGAAGAATAACTTTTTTGTTTATTCCACTTTTCTCCTAATGTTTAACTTGCTTTAAGATACTTTCTGAATTTTTTTTAAATGTTTGCAATGATGGTAAGGGTATTTTACTTCATTCCGTTGTTTATTTAAGAATCTAGAAAAAAGAATATATTTAAATTCACTTGATATAGGAACAGGAGAATAAATCAAGAATTGAACTCGGAGTGTAATTGTCGAAGGGGATGTATGTGTTTCTTTTTTTTTTTTAAGAAGAATTTTTCGTGTTTTTTTTTTTTTACTGAAAAAAACGTGATCATGTTTAAATTTGCATTCAAATTTCAATGGTTTCATAAAAAAAAAAAAAAACAATATTTGATGAATTCCATGACATGCAGATATTCGGAGGAAATTGGATTGTTGTCCTTTTTTCCCAGCCGCTGCTGGGTCGATATAATGTAAAGAACAAAAACGAATACACCATTCATCGAAAAAAGTGGAAAATTTGCCTTCAAAAAACGTGGGAAAAATTTATCCAGGAAAGATGAATTCCCTAGGGTGTTCGCAATAAGGACATCAGAGCATATTTATTTTTAATTATCATATAAACATTTTCCTATAAAAACTATTTAAGAGAATAATATTTCAAAACGTATATTATAATATATACAAATGCTCAGAAAAAACACACCAGCAGCCTTTAGGTAAATTCAAATAATGTTCTAGCAACCGTCATGTTTACGTACTGATACTAATGTACACCCTGTCTAATTCGAACTGCAACTTTTTAAAATGCTATAATTTTTTTTATTTTGCGATAAATTTTATTGTGCCAAAGCAAAAAATGTTGGAAAATACATCAATTTTCAATATGTAAACCTTTGGCGCGAATAATGGCCTCGCACACGCTGCACGCAAGTGGCTCTGCGGTATTTTGGCCCATTTTTGTTTGTTGGAGGTGGTCCAAACTTTGGTATTTTTTAGTCCCAAACTTCGCTTTCAAAATACCCCGGACAGAAAAATCCAACGGATTTGCATCCGGAGAATTTGCAATCCATTGTGTTGAAGAAATGAAGTGTGAAACTTTGTTTTTTAACCAATCTTAGTTGACGCGCGCTTTGTGAGACGGTGCCGACTCTTGTTGAAATGTCCACGGTGTCCGATCGAAATGATTGTTTTTCCAAGGCTTCAATACTTCCTCTAAGACAGTTTTACGGTATACGATCGCATTAATTTTGACGCCACGGTCCAAAAATACGAGCGGAGAGCGACCATCGGCGGTTATGGCGGGCCAAACCATCAACATCGGTGCTGCCTGCTTTCTGGTGGCCGTCCGAAGGTGTACCTTTTCGATGGACCTCTCTGTTAATTAAACTTGGTCATTTTGTTTGTTGACAAATTGCTCTATAACAAATCGGAAAAAACCAAATTCGGCAACTCACCACTTTCGTGCAAGCGTAGGAACTCCTTCGCTCTTTCGACTCTAACTTTTCTCTGTTGCGGCGTAAGATCGTGTGCTTTTTGGACCTGCAATGGCTTGAGCCCAAGCTCATTTTTCAGTATGTGTTGCATCCGTTCCAAAGATATGTTGAGCTCTCGAGCCATTTTGCTTCCACTTCGACGCGGATTTCGCTCAATTCGAGCCTTCACTTTCCGAACCATTTCTGCCGATGTTGCTGTTTTTTTTATGATCACCTCCATGGCGTTTTGCAACGCTGCCAGTATCACGGTAACGAGCTATAGTTCGAGACATAAATGATTTATTCACGTTGAAGTGCTGGAGGGCTGTAACGATAGCTACTTGTGGTTTTCCAGCCAAATATACTAGGTGGAGTGAAAAGTAACCTTAAAAAAGGTTATGGTGCCTTGAAGTCCGTTCATATTTAGGCAGATATGCCAAATTTCAGTGCGATACAGTCTTTAATTTTGTTTTGACAGCTGATTGTTGTTCACATGTTTGGCATCATGTTGAGTATGGATAAAAACGATTTCCGTTCTCTGATAAAACATTATTTTTTGAGAGGCAAAACGGCGAAGGAAACAAAAGAAAAATTGGATAAATATTATGGGGCTAATACTCCTTCAGATTACAACGTCAAATATTGGTTTCAAGAGTTTCGTGGTGGCCGCAACTCCACTACGCCGCCCTCCGATGCGGTTATAGAATAATATAAAAAAAAAAAATAAAAAATACATGAAATGGTGTTGGCTGACCGGAAAGTGAAGGTACGTGAGCTAGCAGATACCACAAAGATTAGTACTGAAAGCATACGCCATATTTTGGCCAATATTCTGCATATGAAAAAGTTATCCTGCCGCGCATACTCACTCCTGATCAAAAACACGAACCCGAGAGCACTACGAAAGAGTGTTTGGACTTGCTGATGCGGAATCGGGCGGACTTTTGGCGTCTTTTGGTAACTGCTGAACACCAGAGAAAAGAATGAGTGTCGGGCAATGGATTGAAGCCGGCACAAGTGCTCCGAAGCGGCCGAGGAAGGCTCGGAAAGGTTATGGCGTCGGTTTTCTGGGATTGTTATGTCATACTCTTCGTGGACTACCTCGAAAATGGAAAAACCATCAACAGCAGTATTACTGTGCAATATTGGAGCGATTGAAGGCCGAAACAACTGGAAAACGGCCTCACATGATGCGAAAAAAATATTGTTTTTGCAGAACAATGCACCGCATCACAAGAGCATCGCAACCATGGCTAAAGTCAATGACTTACGGCTCCAATTGCTGTCGTATCCACCGTATTCACCCGATTTGGCTCCCTCGGACTATTATCTCCTCCCAAACCTCAAAAGATGGCTCATTAATAAAAAATTCAGCTCACTCAAGGAAATCATCGACGCCACGGAGGAGTATTTTGCAGACCTTCCGGAAAATTACTTTTCGGACGGGATAAAGAAGTTGGAAAATCGCTAGAATAAGTGTATCAAACTAAAAGTTTTTTTTTTTTTTTTTTTTTTCATTCCCAAGGAATGAAAGCAATTACACTACAACGTTTGAGTTCCATCGCGGATAAAAATTTTTTAACGCAACTAAAAAGGCTTGTAAATAATAAAATTATCTGTCACGTGTCAAAATTTGAGCTCATTGTCATGAACGGTTTGGAAATTATAGCAGTCTGAAGTTGGTTGCAGTTCAAGTCAGGCAGGGTGTAAATAGGATAGTATCTATTTTAAGTGTAGCATGCAATAAGATTCCCTTGTTCCATTCCGCTTAGAAAACAGTTTATCAGCAAGATGGTTTCAGGATGCGACAAGATCTTCTTCGACACTAAAGGAATATACTATACAATAACTCAACAACAGAATGCGAAGCTTTATATACCAATTCACAAAGCGGACTCAGAACCAAAGGTTTCCGTGGGTATAGGCTGGCATGGAAGCTGACACACTTACGGGTAGACCAACTTAAGGATGAGACCTAGTTAACATCTTGTGTTTTTTATGGTCAAATCATTAAGACCGACATAGTGGAACTCCCCCAGATGGAATTTTGTTTGAAGTGGAAGAGTCAGGAATATAGAGAGAGGAGAAAGATTAGAATAAACTTTTTTCTAGTGATTTGTCAAATGATAAAACATTTCAACATTTTAAGACTCTAACTATCGCCGATCATCGGGAATTCGCAAAAAAGAGAAAATCACTTGAGTCCCTATCGGTCTCACTCGGACATTCGAAACCAATCGTCGTTTTACAATACAGCAACAACAACAACTTAGATCCAGAAAAAACAATGCATTATTCCAAATGTGCGATTCCTTCTCGATTTCGGGCCCATCATCTGCATACTCAAGGTCTCCAAGTCTATACCCATTAATTAATTTTTATATTCCATCTTTCCTCTATTTTGCTCCATGTGTCCTTGGGCATCCATTCCTTTATATTAAGTTTTCGTAGATTAATTCGAGCTATAGCTCAGATTCAGTTGGAATCAGATCCTTTTGTTCCTGGCGAATACTCGTATTACTTTTTCAATTTTCTATCTATTACAAACTTTCCTGTCTTTTGAATTTGTTTTTCTTTATCATAACCGGCCAGGCCCGATTGATACTTTTATAGACGCTGGATTTTACCGATTCCAAACTCTCTTTCTGGTATAATATTAAATCCGCTTCCGAGCGAGCTACTAAAGTGACTACATCACTTAGCAGGCTCATGGCAAACATTGGAGGACCAAGAGAGAGCAAAAGAATGCTGCTCATGACAATCACACACGCCATCCTTCTGCATGGATGCGAAATATGGACCGATGCATTCAAACAGAAGAAGCACAGGAAACAGATGGCAGCAGTACAGAGACGCGGAGCCCTGCGTATCACAAATTCTTACCGCACTGTATAAGAACCGCCCGCTCTTGTCGTTATAAGAGTGACACACATTGACCTTTTAGCAAAAGAGCTCACCAAACATCTACGGCAACTAAGATGTAACTCTGAAACAAGAGTTAGATAGGCCGCCAGGCTAATCAGAGACATTGATAGAATGGACACCACGCAGTCCCTAATATGGATACTTTAATGCATATCTACACAAAATGCGGAAAGTAGACAACGCGTAGACTCGTAGACTCGTAGAAGACGCTTTTCACACCTTTTTAACGTGCAGCAGATAGACAGTGGAAAGACAGCACCTGGAAACGGATATAGGTTATATCGGTTATATAGGTCAAAAGATATATCGCCAAAAGATATATCTTAAAGGATTATAAATAGGATAAAAACATGTATCGGAACCCCTAAGCTCAAACAAGAAAGGGGAATGTACGACAGACGGCGGAGTATAGAACAAGAAAAGCTATCACCCTGAACGGGTGATACATACAGAGCTAACAGATTTGCTGAGCTTGGTTAGATTTAATTTTCCGTTTAGATTCTCATTTTGCAGTAGTGCACCTTAGGAGGATTTTGAGATATCAACTCCTATGGAATAAAGAAGTTCAAGAAAGCATGTCCATTGAACTTCCATCCTAATGAGTTACATCTCGTTGAATTAAATTCTATAGCTTGAGTGATGGTTAAAAACAAACAAAAATAGTATTTTTTGCGCTACCTGTTTTGATGCATATGCAGAAGTTGTCTAGCTTATCATATCAGTGTCACACAAAAAAAAAAAACTTAAACTTACAGCTCCGACCTTTTTTCATTTTCTCCCCATTCAGAGACGCCAAAAGAAATTTTAGTCCCTACTGCAGAAAACATAGGAACAAAATAGTTAATGGGATGTCTACGCAATGGATAGTCATCTCAAATTATTTATTTTTTTTAACCGAAGCATACAGAGAATAAAATGATCCTTATCACGAGGTTAACACATAAATGTAAACAAAGGTTCATTTGAAAAACCGATAGTGATGCCGTTTAGAACTAGCTGCCAGCTTACTCTCCACATAAAGTGGACAACTAATACGTCGACTACGTCCAGTAATATCTGTATTTCAGAGCAGGCAATCGACAAAGTACAGATACATCGTCTGCATATATCTGAAGGACTGTTGAATAGCAGTGCCTGGAAGCCCTAATGAGCCCCTGTACGTACTCACCATCACACATCAATCGCAGCCAAGTTTCTCTACTAAAGACTGTTTCACTTTCATTCACTTTAAGATACGATCTACGCCGTGTTGTCTGGCCAGGCTACATATGACTTCAAAATATTGCAATTTTCTAGGAAATTCTTCTTTTGGTTGGGTAACATTAAAATATCTGAATGCTTTCTGTCCGTCTGATTTGCTCCACTTTCAGACTTTGGCCGATCTTCTGGTTCCACGGTTAGGGGATGCGAGACCAACAAATTACTCGAGCAGTACTCAATAAAGTCAACAACCACCACAACCACGTATTGAGGATACCAAATATAAGGAGATAAGATTAAGATAAAATCTCAACCTTCATAGCACTCTATAGAAGCGTTGCGCCTTGCACGGGTTCTGTTTACACCTACGGTCATATGAATATTATTTAGCCACTTAATGTTTTTTCTCCATAGAGTACCATGCTCTAAGGGTTCCACTGAAATGCAACTCTGTACTAGGATGCAAACTATGGTTTGCCTAGCCCCCGTTACTGATATCCGCAATTTTTCCACTCTACCTAAGTCGTAAAAACCGTTGCCTTTGCGAATTTGAGTGTCAAAAACGAGGCAGGATCTCCTTTGTTGCTACGCTGGCTTATTCTTTTTTCCTGTTTCGCAGTTTTATAGAGATACCATATCTAATTTCCGTCTACGGTTTCACTCGGATCTTGTAGTTAAGGAAATCCGAACCACAGTGGTTTCTGCCGTTTTCACTAAAATATATACACAAAAAAGTTGACCAGAGTTCCAACTTTTGCTTGTGATACTCGTAGTACTAGTTTCTTCTGGGCACTGGAAAATCATCATAAGTCCCTTCAGAAACAGCATATGTTCGTTTTGCATCCCTTTCAAACAAGTAAAAATGAAAGGTCATGAACAAACCACGTCAACAAAAGATAAATCGTTTTTAATCAGAGTGAGTTCTATAGACGTTAGTATCTATAAGAGATCCCGCGGTACTTACCGCGTTAATTACATAGATGTAATTAACTATAATCTGTAAAAATTTCTGAAAAAAAATATGAAGACCTGCCAAAATAAGTAAGCTTCCTACACAAAATCAAATAACACTTCAAAATAACCACTCACTCAAAGTCCCAAAGTCATTCGAGAACATTTGTTTACAATGAACGCAACTGCGCGTCCGAAAAACATAATTTCCGACATGCAACATTCAAGGCGTATTTAACAAGCTTTTCACGCAAATAGTCCTAACGAGTTGGACCATTGCCAGTGAGCTTATTGATCGAATTCAAATCTCTCACTAAGCAATTCCTCAAACATCATCAAAAATCATTGCACACATCAAATACAGCGAATACAGCGAATACACAATGAGTTAAATTTTTCAAATAAAATTTTCTCTCTCCGATAATAAAACTGACGAACGATGCAATGTCTCGAATCTGCGATATTTTCAGTCGGAGAAAAATTCCAGCGCGCAAATATGAAAGCAAATAGTAAAGTCTAGGAGGGCCATTGGGAGCAACCCCAAGGTAATTATGTAGATATTTAAATGTTCATCGCAATTTAAGTCTATCCAGTTAAATTCAGCTCAATTCAGCACAATTCAGCGTAATTCAGCACATAAAAATTTGTTGAAAATACTTTGTAATCACAGTGAAATTGTTTACATCCCGCTTCACTTGATAGAAAGTTGAATTTTATTTACTCAAACAAGGATATGAGGATAATCGAGATAAATTTAATCGACCAGGGAGGGCAAAGCGCACGATAAGAGTTATGCATCTTTCGATTAAGGATAACATGAACTGAAGTAGAATAGTTTCGCCGGGATTATGGGAAAAGTAAATTTTTCTTCTCGAAAACAAATTCATCTTGATGTGTTGCTCTGGTTAATGGAGGACACCAATGAAGAATCTTCAAACTAATTGCACACTTTCCAATGAAAGTGTTTTTCTCCAAGAAGATGGGGTTTATCCTTCAATGTCGAATGGTTTAGAGTTGAGCGTGATGGATGTTAAGATGGAACAACTGGAAGTTGTTGAAGAATATTACAAGACAACTCCTTTGAGCTACTCGTAAGTTCTGTGATTAAACTTTCATTGCTCTGCAATGCGACTTGAATTATAGAAAAGGGATTTTCAAGAGACGAATTACAAGTACAAAGCGCTTTTTCTAGGATTAAACATTTCCACGAGCACGGAAAATATATCATGCTCACATTCACTTAAACAAATATATAATAATAGTCTAATGTAAAGGAACACTCACAATGCGGTTTAAAGTCGTAATAACTTTCGCTTTGTTGGATTTTGTATACGAATAATACATCCCCGGATATTTATAGATTGATCCCTTCCCTGATGTGGTGAGTCAATTCCAGAGCGACCATAAATTGTTTTTGCTCATTTGTGACGGTTTATGTATAACCCGTTTAAAGTTTAAAGGCTTTAAGAGAGCATAAAACCATTATAGAGTAGTATCTCTATAATGAACTTGGGGGTGATTGTTGGGAATCCAAATTATATTTGACTGAAAGCATCTACATGTCATCAACAGGAATTTGGTACCGACCTGTAGGGTATTAATCGTATTTGTGACAGAATCAAAAGCAAACTGGACTGTCGAAATTTTCAGGGACTAGATAGGGGGCTCGTAACAACCACTATGCCTTAAGCAGAGTATCTTTGGGTTTACCTTGGAAGTGAAATTTTTATTTAGGACAATAAGTTCGACTGTGTATAGCCTGAACAAGTGCACAAAGAATTGTCAGACTTCATTATGACGTATGTTGTAGATAGTATCTGCAGTGTCATGGCAGTTATCGAGAAAATTCGGAATCTATTTCATCCAACAAAAGGAGAGTCGTTCAACATCATATAGCCGAAAGTACCACTAACGAATTCCACTTTCAGAAACCAGCAATTCCCAGGAAAAAATCTGCTTTGGGATGGCAAGGGTAAAGATTTAATGGGCAGCTGACATGACACACAAGAAGGTGCCCTGACACAGAACAGATATCGCATAGACCACAAAAATAAATAAATGAGAAAAAAGAAATGAGAGGCAGCGATTTACATTGTTTTTAAATGTTTGCAAGTTTTAACGACCAGGAAATAGAGAGCTCGGTAGGTCGTTCCAAAAGCGAGTTGTATGCCTTAGAAACGAGTCACGATATTTCAGTGTACTGATGAGCATTCATAGCGAGACGGATGTTACGGTTGAAGGTTTGAAGGGGCGGCATGCTACTGGCGATTTCACTGGATTTGATAAAACAAAGTTAGACAGGAGAAATTACGTCGGTGTTCAATGGTGTCAATTGACTGGCTGATATTAATATCAGTTGCAAGTTTTATCGCACGATTTTGAATTCTATCTAGCAGGTGTATAGATGTTTTAGGACCTTAAATGTCAAACGACACAACGTATTGGTTCATTCCAGCATGGCGTCAGAAAGGATCATCAAGAAGTCAAGGTGCTAAATCTGGAGAATAAGGCGGATGCACCATTTTTCTCCAACCGACCTCTTGTAAATGTGTGCGGGTGGACCTACGTATCTGCACCTGATAAATGTGAACACTCCCTCGATTAACCAGACCTGGCAATTTGTGCTCTAATGCTGAATTCAATCTGCAGAGCTGTTGACAGTGGGCTTCTGATTTAATAATCAAGTAACGAGTCAACAGCTTCAAATAGATTATCAGCTCAGCATTCCACCATACAGTAATTACCTTAATCAGGTGAAGTCCATCTCTGGGATGTTGTGGGGGTCTGTCTTCAAAACTTAGCCATTGGTAGCGACGTTTAATGTTGTTGTAATTTTCATCTCCAGTAACGGCTCTTGATTGTGACGCGACTGAGTCGCAGTGCAAGCTTCGTTTCTTTGCTGAAGATTATTTTGCGATAGGTGGTGGGGTTCCCATTTCCCCAAATTTATGACTTTTCTCATATTCATAAGCTCATCCGGCCTATCCAAAAAAAAAATTTTTTCACTTCTAAATTTAGAGAACCAATGGCGACACTTGGATTCCCTGAGAACATCCTCCACATACAAATTTTGGATTTCTCTAGTGGCTCCACTTCCATTCTGGTTTTTGCGGAACAGAAACCATAAAATATGCCAAATGTGCTCTTCCGAAAGACCCATTTCAAAATTCAGTTGAAAATGATGTTAACACAAGGAAATTAGCAGAAATTTGAGCAATTTATCTTGAATACTAATTTCAACAACGGTTTAAGCATTAAATTGATTTTTCGCATTTTATGGCAGTTGGAAAATAGTCCCCGAAAAAAACGCGCAATACTTATGTTACAATCTGATACCGCTTACATGTTCTTTTACTTTCCTAGAAAGATGAGTAAACCCTTCAGTTGTGACATGCATAGGCCGGACACTTACATTCGTAGAGTTCCGTGGATTCGTCATCACTCCTACACCAAGCATCACATGGTATTGTGTCACTTATGATTAGCAAACTTGGGTATTTAGCAGAAGCGTGGTTCCCCGTTAAAACGTCAGAAGGGTGTATGCAGTCTTTCTTACGAGACTTGCC
This sequence comes from Volucella inanis, assembly GCA_907269105.1. NCBI lineage: Eukaryota > Metazoa > Arthropoda > Insecta > Diptera > Syrphidae > Volucella > Volucella inanis. Next base: position 36,163,041 of record OU026156.1, on the reverse strand, counting down.
ATCAGAACTGCGTACATTTCTGCTTAGGATTTTCCTATATAAATACATAAATGTCGCATTTAGACATATTTTGAAACCATCTGGGAAGTTTCAATTATATTCCTTTCGCAGCTCAGATTCTGGCGGAAATCATTTCCGAGCATAGTGAAAGCCAGTTTCGTAGTTCCGATGTCATTAAATCAAATAGAATGTCAGGGTCACAATACCTTTAATATGTATTGCACCAAAGACCACTTCTTAAATGGAAAATGCTTTTGAGAATGCATCCCATGATACATAAATATCAAACAAGGGTAGTGTATCAAGGGCAGATCGGAGATTGCTAGGAAAAGATCCCATACAGCTCAGAAAGAAGATTCTTTTCAGTCTGTAAACGCATCAGTGATGTGTGTACTCATATTTCGTGAAAGCTGGCCTCCAAGCCAGAAAGCTGACAGTGCCTTGATAATTTTCAACATAACATGTTTAATTCAAGGAAGTTTGTCTTCGTATGGCACATAAATACTCGTCTTAGCTTCGTTAGAGAAACGGATAGCAATGCATTTAAGCTCTAAATAATCAGTTTTATTATTTGAGTAAAAATTACAACCTTACTTTTGAGAAGATTAACTGAAAGCCTATTTCTAGAGCACCAATCGTCATGCTCTTCTAGCGACATTATGCAATAGACAGTACAGCAACGTCATAATATAGAAATAAGTACCCACATATGCCTGACGTAGACGTTCGAACTATTGAGATCGTTAAGCAGTAAGCTGACCAACATATACTATAGCAGTGAAATCAGGATGACTTGGGTCATCATTAGTTTAGCCGGCCGTCACATATTGACAACATTATCACGTTTAAAAGAAGTCAACTACATCGTTCCTAAATTTAGCCATATTTTTTTGTATTATTATTCGGAAAAAGACACAACAATGATCCTAACTGATGGACAAAGTAGTGTGTGGAAAGTGAAAACTTTTCGAACCTTACTCGCATGCATTAAAGTAGATTAAATCCTCCATGTTTCCAACGGAGAGACTCCAACAGCAAAAGAGTCTATAAAGACCAATTCGTGGTCCGGATTTGGCATCCCTGTTTCTATTTGTAGATCCAATCCCAAAAGAACTGCGCCGGCTTGGCAGCCAAGAATGAATCAAGCAAATTTTTGATATTTTGCTCTGATGTGAACCGTATTTCAGTGAGGGCGTTTTGCATCGACCGGAACAAATGGTAGTCAGAAGGGGCAAGGTCTAGGCTATAAGGCGGCTGGGGTAAGACTTCCCATCCACTGTTTTCCAAAGAGTTCTTAACCGGAATGGAAATGCCCGTGTCTGGTCGCACATTCCGGGCGTTTTTCGGCTACTGCTCTCTTCAAACGGATTAATTGTGTTCGGTAGCGTTGTCCATTGATAGTTTCACCCGGTTTTAGCAGCTCGTAATACAGCACACCCATCTGATCCCACCAAATACAGAGCATTACCTTCGCGCCATGGATATTCGGCTTTGCCGTTGATTTGGCTGGTTGGCCGGGTTTCACATATGATTTTTTGCGCTTGGGGTTGTCGTAATGGATCCATTTTTCATCACCAATAACAACCCGATGCAAAAATGACTTCCTTTTGTGGCGTTCCAGCAGCATTTCGGACATGCAAAACCGCCTTTCGAAGTCTCTCGGCTTGAGTTCATGTGGAACCCAATTTTCTTGTTTTTGAATATATCCAGCTGCTTTTAAACGTTTTGAAATGGCTGCTTGAGTGACACTCAAAAATTCTGCGAGCTCTTCTTATGTTTGGCAATCAATCTTCATAGAGTAATGCTTCCAGTTCTTCATCTTCAAACTTTTATGGGTGCCCAGGACGTTCATCGTCTTCCAAGCCAAAATCACCACTTTTAAATCGTGCAAACCACTTTTGCCACGTTCGCTCAGCTAGCGCATGTTCACCATAAACTTCCACCAAAATACGATGACTTTCGGCAGCAGTTTTCTTCATATTAAAGTAATGAAGAAGAACTCCCCGCAAAAACACTTTTTCAGGCACAAAGTTCGACATATTTGAGTGAAAAAAAAATTATTGTTGTTTACGCTTCAAATGAATGACATATACTGATATGATGTACGATGACAGTAGCTTTCCAATGGAATAATACAAGTTACGCCATCTCTTAGCAAACCGCATGAATAGTTGCCCATTTGAGCGTACTATAGGAAAAATTGTAAAAAAAAAAAGATCGAAACGACTGGCTATGCTACAGATGTGTTAAGGTCGATCCATCATCGGAATGCACGCCCTACAGAAAATATGGGTGCTGTTGGTAAACATGTTGAAAAAGATCCGAATCTATCGATTTCACAGCGAGTACAGCATTTGGGTTTGTCTATCGGTACATTTGGCCTACCTTGCATTTGGATTTACATCTACACCCTTATAAAGTTCAATTCCCTCTGAAGCCAGCTGACCACGGAATGCGTAGAACATACGCCAATTGGGTGTTTGAACATCAGTGTCTGAATGACCAATTTTCTTCAGCGATGAGGCTCATTTTCCACTCGGTGGATACGTTAACAAACAAAATTTTCACATATGGGAGAGTGAAAATCCATATGTTACTGTCGAAAGACGATTACATGCCAAAAAGTCACTGTATGGAGTGCAATTTGGTCTGGTGGTGTCATTGGTCCATACTTTTTGAAAAATAATCAAGATGTTACCGTCACCGTTAATTCTCGTTGCTATAGTCAAATATTAACCGAAGATATGCAATGAGCAAGACTCGTTTTGGCTTTGTTACAAGAAAAATTTTCCTAAACGAGTTATTTCGCATTTTGGCGATGTGAATTGACCATCAAGATTGTGTGGTTGATTTCATTTTGTGGGGCTATGCAACAGATCGTGTTTATGGATATAATCCACAAACACTTGACGCCGAATTATGGCACAATATGTATCGAAAAATCATTGAAAATTGCCTTGTAAAAATCAGGTCCTGCAAGAGCTCCCGTGGAAGATATTTAAATGATGTTATATTCCAATTTATTGAAATAAAAATTTTATCGAAATCTAAATGATAAATGTATTTTATTTAAATTTAATTCGGAACCACAAAATGGATGACCCTGTATATGCAGCAGGCTTCTTAGACCGTAGAATAGAAAAAAAGTTCTAACAAATAATATTTCGCACGAAAGCCACATGTAATAGTAAAGACGAAGATAAGTTTGACCTATTTTCACTAAGTGCGAGATACATCTATTCAGAAAAAAATCGCTTATGCTCAAGTTAACCTTCGAAGTGTCATCTATAAAATAAATTCGCCATTTCATTTGTTAAATCACTCTCGCGATCAGAAGTACTATGTTTACTTCGCATTTATCCCCTCAAGTCGTAGGCCATTTACCAGGCTAGTTTTAGTTTAGTTTTAAATGCATTTTATTTTCTTAAACTCTAACTCTTACATACTAACAAAAAATGCTTAAATGCTAGCTTACAATTACTTAACAATCTTATACTAACCTACTGGCCCCACACAGGCACTCTAAGCTAATCTAAATTCTTATATCTATGTCTTTCGACTTCATTAACATTTTATTTAAAAATTTTTATTTTGTATACTTAGGGCTAAGAAAAAATATTTAACAAAAAACTTAGCCTATGGGCCATTTACCAGGCAAACGAATTATGGTTCACATTACTCGAAAGTCAAAATACGTTTCAACCGTTGAACCTACCTACATATCTTCAAAGGTCAACACAGTAAAAACTCTGCACATTGAACCGGAAATAATTGCCATCTACAGACGTTAACATTCAAGTACCATGAGAATATATTATACTAACCACTCCAACCCCTAGAAGAATTTACCATTAAAGTTCACGTGTTTTTTACGACTCTAAACACCTCACTCCATAAAGACTATCATTTCGAAAAGACATAATCAAAGCTACTTACTCCACACTAATCAGGTGATAAAAGCCAGCCAAGTGAAATGTTTAACTGATTACAACCTGTAATTAGCTTTAGAGGTTTTCCACCTCTAACGACCTTCTGCCCTAAGCACTCGGTGTACTCGTAAGTCGTAAGTCATTACTTGTTAGTTGATTGTACTCGTATCTTATGATGCAGAGCATCACACTGTATGACAAGATTTAATTTCACTTGTGTTGCTGCGTTAAATTTCTCACTATTAAGCGTAAACTTCCCTTTATCTTGTGGCCATAAAAACTAACTAAATCCAAACAAGAAAACACGAGAACTCAATACAACAAAAACAAAACGAAAAGATCTAAACGAACTGAACAGAACGAACCAATGAACTCTGTTCACCGTTGAGGGTTTTATGGTTATGTAAGTTTAGTACGGACAGAGTACTCTCAATCGTATCTGTAAAATGATGTCAGTGTCAATGGACAGTCAGTCGGGCAGAAGCAAACATTAGTTTATCGCCACCACCCAAAAAATTATGTACTCCGTCTTGGAGTTGGGTTTGGAATTTGAATTGGGATTGGAATTCCTACGGTTTTGGCCTCGTCTTTTCATTTGATTTGGTGTGGAATCTGATATGCAGTTGTATTCGGTTTCCATACTTACTCCCACGGGTGCTGCTACCCCAATTGTCTGATTACAAATCCGACTCAGATGCAAGTTCATGGTCCGGTTGATTGGTCTTTGAAAAGTTTTTCGGAACATTTTTCCAAATAGTTTTTTCTTATACGAGTATGCAGCGAACTGTAAAAGGAAGACGGTTTTATGCAATGATGCTGGTGGTAGTTATCTGTTGGAAATGAGATTATTTTCTTGACTATTTCAGGGGAGCAAAGAACTACAAATTGCTGAATTGCCAATGGAATTGATGGCAAACTTAATAAGGGAATCAATAAATCTGTAACATCGAACATAAGATTGCGAGGGAATATGTAATTTAGAGAAAGTTTTTGTCCCATAGATACTCAGGCACATTGTGTATCTGATGCAGGGATTACTGAAAACTTTTTCTGCATGGTAATTGGCAAGAGTACGTGTTTGGAAATAATCAACTTGAATACAAGTTGCGACAAAAGGGCTAATTTTTTTTATGTTGTCGAAATACAGTCTATTGATGACGGCATTACTTACCTGTATGCCTACAGTTGATGAGCAGTACGTTCCTATTGGGATGTATATAACAAAAAAACTACTCAGGAAGAACAACAATACTTTTGTTGTTTTTTGTAAAAGATTATCAAATGGACAAGTATATACTTCTTAACAGAGATCTATGCTAATTGACTTTAAAATTGACTGGAGCAGAACTCTTCACTGTCTGAAAATACAGGCACGCCATTGAAAAGAATTATCCATTTCATGTACACGGGCGACCTTAAAGCACAAGGATAAAAATAAAGTATCAGTTGTCGCACTGTCAGGAAGTATAGCTCTGACATCACTTTCGATGACTAATAGGCTTTGAGCGGGTCAAAGCACTGTCGTGTCTTTAACGCGTTTCCCGCATTGCAATATTCACAAGGGCAGACAGTCAACCGTCAATAGATTTACTTATAGTCATCAACTATTTCTTCCAGAAAGTAAAAATAGGTTTCGATCACTAACTTGTAACCAAGTTACGGTGAAGGATGTCAAACATCCTAAAGACTAAAAATATGGTATACAATTGTTCCTACTCCGCCTGTTGAAGAGCGGTGGCAGTGACGCAAGCAACTACCAGAAATACTTACTCTAATGCCATAGGCTTGCCGGACCACGAAAATGAAACCACTGCTACAACCAAGAAAGCCTACAAGCCTAGAATGCCCTAACTGAAGTCTGCATAGACGCATATAGTATTAGAATTGCTGAGGATATGGAAGGATCATTAGTAAAAAATTTGAAATTACGGCGAATACATCTGGACAGTGAAAGCATTTCAGGAGCAAAGCCGCACACTTTCGTACCTATGACCACGACTAAAAACCAACAAAGCTGTTGAAGACGACAGCCTACATGCCAAGCTGTCTGTCGTTGGGGAGCATACCATATTTCTTCAAATGCAGATGGTAGTGTGCTTTTTTAATCGAAACTCAAAATCCGCAAGAAGGGAGAATCACAGACTCATAGAGGCCAAAGTCTTCTTAACATCGCCTACAAGATGTTGGTAACCTAATTAATCCATATCAGTGTAGCTTTGGGCAAGGGGAGACCACACCTTTCAACTATCCACACTATCGCAGATCCTGGCGGGAACCCGCGAATTTCAGATCGATACATACCAGTTTTAGGGCAGTATTCATATGTATATATATATATGTGTGTGTGATAGCCACATATATAATATTGCTACAGGTATAATGCAATGTCTGACTTTTGCATCAACGGTAGGCTTGTTTGAATGGCGATGAAGAACGATTCTTCATTAAGGCCAGTTAAGTTCTCACAAAGACTTTTGATGCCAAAAGAGAGTTAAGCCGATATACCGCGGCACTTTCATGAGATTTCTTCAAAACGGAGGCACAATTTAATTTCAGAAAGAGGCGACAGAGTGTTTTTAGTAAGGCTTTTATGAGTATCACTTCAGAAGGGGCAAGAATGGCAAAAAAGAACATTCAACACCTCTCAGGCAAACATAACTTTGCTGTAGCTCAGGGCTTTCTCTTTCTCTCTAATATCCTAATCATACCATTCCTGATCTGAATGACGCAGAGGCATGCACTTTATCAAAAATGAATTAAGATGTCTTAGATTGTTTAATGAGAAGAATTCTTCATTTGCATAGACGCTGAATGAAGTAGGACATATAACGATTACGATAGCAGGGACATGTAAAGCGGATAAATATCATCATCACTGCCGAAAGAATCTTCGAATCCATCGGAGCAAAAGAGAAAAACCGTGATTCACGTAGATCAGGTAAGTTTAAAGAAACGTTTACCAACTCGGCATGCGTATTTGGTTTAACTATCAATCAGGTCTGTTTCAAACAGCAATGCAATCAAAATTAAACAGGATAAAGTTACTAGAAAAAATCAAAGTACTATCCTTTACCTACGAGATCTAGGCTCAGTTTCATGACATTTAAGAAATAAATTTAAAGAAAATGAAACTAGAACCTTAAGTTTGCAACTCGTACGTAGCCAGGAAATCCAGACCAATATGAAAAGTAATTCAAAAACCCGAATACCAACATATACAAACAAATTTTATTGGCAAAATTCGACTTTATTCATCCATATTCTCCTTCTAGAGTGATACCTAGAGTCATGCCTTTCTTATAGAACAATTTGTCCAAACCTTCAAAATAAGGTTCATTTTCGGCGGTCACCTCCTCATTGGAGCCATGTTTTATCCATTGTCACATACCGCATGAAAAAATTAATTTTATTTTGCTTAAACAGCGCTCCGAATTATCACATCCAAATTAGTTTTGGTCAAAACGCAGTACCCGCTACCCCAAATACTCGTGCAAAATATGATGTACACGGTCTATTGAAATCTTTATGTTTAACAGCTATCTCACTCACTTTCGCTTAACGGTTTTTTAAAACGATGTTGTGGATTGTTTCGACATTTTGATGTTCAGATCGTTCAGCATCGTTTTTATCTGTACGATAGCAAACCAGCGACATATGTATAATTGGTTTCAGCTGAGCAGATTCCTTATAAGACTTTTCAAGCCATTCTTAAATTTTAGCGGTATTTTTTTCCATCAAATAACAGTGTTTTATCAATGTACGTTGGTAGTAACAAAAAATGGATATGTTATTAGAGTCGCCATCTATGTGTCAGTCTCGGGACTTTTAGAACCACCTTTTTCCACCTTTATTTTGCGGAATTGTAAAATCATTCGACTTAGATCAATATGAAACCGATTGCGAAAAGCTAATCAATCACTCTATTCTAAACTCGATGCATGGCCTCTGCTGATATTTGCAATCAAGTAAACAATTGGTTCAAATCGATGAAGACGTTTCCCATAAAGCAGTTAGGTTCACATTACGGGCACCTAATGAATTTGCTACAATATACAGTTTGCTTCTCAAAAGTCATTTTTGTATAGAAGGATATAAGCACACGATATCGGGTCTTCATGCTTGAAAAGGCAGCGGAAAGGAAATCTTTGAGCGGGAAATAATCATATAATTGACCTCAGGATACGCATAGTGCCAATGAATCATTGCAGTCTCAGTAGGTCAACAATAATTAAGTGCAAATGTTCTAACAATTTTATGATCAAGATGAGGGAACAAAGAGGTACCAAATAGGCGGTAGTGCGTTACAAGGTTCGATTATTAGGCCCTAGATTTGGCGATCTTTTACTTCTTCATTCTTATGAAGCGGCAACTAAACGATTATTTTCGGAACTACTTAAATGTTGCTCGCGAGAAAGAAGAAAGCATCGAGGTTTATCATCAATATCGTAGACCAAGATACAATACCTCTGTCAGTTTTTAGTACAACCAGAGCCGACGGTGCGTTTTGGACAGTTTCCGTCGATGCCACTTACGCTTCACTTCATTTATGGAATTTTTTTAAACTATCACGAAAATAAATGTGAACTGGAGACTACTTTGTCCAAGCCTTGAAGGCCCTCCCCAATTACACAGGAGCCTCCATTAATGAATTTGTCTAATAAAAAGCGAGGGTAGAGCAAATACTGGTTTTATCGTAATGATTTTCAGATTTTAACGTCACTGACGGTTACTACGATTTGATCAGTTACAAGCTGCCGTTCATAGGACCACCGGTAGTCCGAAATAGGACGAAATAGGGCACCCTATACTTTGGCTCGGACCTGATGTAGTAGTAGTAGATGTAGGCCGCCTAGTGGGAGCGTCAACGTGGCCTTAGTTTAAGCCTAAAATGAGGGAAGGGCCTTCCAGTTGGTTTTGACCCGATCATGATGTAAAGTTGCAAAACAAGTGACGTTCTATACAACCCTCTTGGTGAAAGGGGTCCCAAAAAATTAACTAATTTAGTTTTTTAAGTAAGAAATATCGAGCTACGATTACGAGAATTGTATTGTTGTAACAGCTGATAAGCGAAACACTTGAACAACCGACTCTCCTTACATATCCAGGTTACTCTACAGGCAACCTAAATATTCGATCGGAGATTACTTTAGGAATGAATTTGATCTAAGCACTTAGTTCAGGACTCAAAAATTGGTTAAGCAAGAAACACCGATGAAATTTGTGTGCACAAACTCAGAATATGGCTAAAAATAAATTCTCAACAAATGAAGCAAATGAGGAGGAAACCAACAAAAAAGCATCTGTTCATCGCCTGCAACCAAACGTCACTTTTGACAATAGTTACTTAGAATCCTTTAAGGAGTTTATTCGCTTCGGTGTAAACATCAACTCCGCTCTCATAGTGAGACTCAGAGAAGACTTACTCAAGGAAGCCGAAGGCAAATCAGGAAGTAATTACAACTGCGAACTCTATAAGCACTATGAAGATTTGGATGTAGTCCAGAGAACCAAAACACTTCGAATACACTGGTAACGATAAGAAAAAACGGGCTAAGCACCTGAAGACAGTGTATCCTGGATCGAAGACAGTGGAATGCCACCGTGTTCCAGGTAGATACTCTACACAGACGCGGAACCCTTTAAGTGAGTAGTTTTTCGCAAAAACTTCTTGGCGTCCTCAGTAATTGGGTCTCGATTAGACACTCTTAGTTCGTACAACTAATTCGTTGGTTTTAATTTAATAAGCACAGTTTTGATTAGATACTTATAAGATAATGTTTATGCTACTCTAAGTTTCCAGGTACAACGCGATGACTTAACATCAAGCAAAATCTGATTACAAATAGCTAAGCCCTGGATACATTTGTTCTGGTGTGAGATATGTGATATATAATAGAGGTTACAGTTGTTGAGAAACAGGCAGTTGTTCAAGTCTGCTACTGACTTCTATCTGTTTTTTAATTCATCCGCGTATCGTCAAACATTTAATGTCGTGCCCCTGTTATGTGCACTATAACCTGTCCTGTATCATGTGATTAAGGTATAAGTTCAAATCTCTCAGCCTACGATATGTAAATTTAGGAAAATGATGACATGACTAGTGCCTTGCTCTGTGATATGTGTGGAGGAAGACCTATAACGAAGAATTACCATATTTCGGCCGTACGACATGAATCTGGGCAGAAGGCTTCGCTTACAGCGACTTAAATGGCTACATCTTATAGACAATGGGACAGTGCAATATAGAAACGCAGTTGGACCAGACGCAGCAAGGTCCCTAGCTAGTCATCGAGCTGGCTCGAGAGGCATGTTGAACCAACTCGATCTGTAAGATGCCATAAAAAAAGTAAAGTACCATAAGTAAACGTTTCGTCCTAAAAAAAGTGGGCTGGCCGTAGTGTAGTGGTATATACACAGTCTCCTCAAGCAGAGGGTCGCGGGTTCGAATCCCGTGGGAGGCAATTCTTTGAAAAATTCTTTTCATAGAATTTGTATGTAATTATATGTAATGAAGGCATAACACTGATGTTGGAGTGATTGCTGGCTGGGCTAAATGTAACGAACTAACAACTAGAACGTACTAAGACCCACTGGTTGAGGATGCACTGGTTCGTCCCGTCTAGTTTGACAACCACCTCTGGAAAAAATATCGAAACCAAACACACCTGAGTTTCAAACTACTACAAAACCCGCCCGCGCCCTGTAGAAAAGCCAGTAAAAGGGTATCTTTTGGATATCTTGGTTGAGCATAATATATGTACTCATAGTCAGTCGCCAGTTGCCTAGTTCTTCTTTATAAAATTTCGGGAAATGATCTCAGGTACGCTTTGCCTATGACTACATGGTAATGTTTTAGTGGAAGGTGTACTCTTACTCTGAAATAATTACAACAACTTTACCCAAGTACCTATCCATGCATACATACATACATCAGCAAAGAACACTGAGGATCTCTACAGCGACACAGACTGAGTGGATCACCTTATAAAGTAATTGACGTGAGTAACCATTCCGTTGGTCCCCATTTACATAGTAAAACAAGACCCACAGATTCTTGGAAAATTGCCACAATAAGACCAATTTAAGAAAGTTCTCTGAAAATTCTCTTCTCTTCATTTTAGGTCAACACCAACTTTCGCATTCGTTGAGCTCAATTACACTTATGCCCAGAGCAACAAAACTCTGCATTACGAGTGTGTCTGCGGACCACGCTCTATGCCAATCCTTACGCAATCTTCGAATAGAATTTGCCATTAATATTAATGATTCAATCGCTAATCTTCGATTAAACCCTCTCATCTACTTCAGTTTCCTCAACAATCACAGTGGTAGACAGTGGACATTGCACATCACACATCACACGCACGATTTGTAACGTGTGGTGTCTCATGGCACTCGGTACCTTAGACTGTAATTCGAAACCTTCCCCCAACTAACCGCTGGCTTAACTCCTTAAGCAGTGTTTGCCACCCTACATAAATTTCTTCAATTCCATATCCTGCACCTGTATGATGATGCATTCAGAACACTTACGTAACAACCGAATGGACGACTATGACAATAAACATCGAAGACAATGACTACGACGACCACTGGCCTCTTTGGTCCGTCTCAGACAAAAAAGAAAAGAAAAACAAAGTCCGCATCCTGCCTTAATTAGTTGAAGGATACTCATGGGGTTCTCAACACACATAGAACACGGGTAGGTAGGTACACTTACTTATGTGCTTCAACCAGTACTTGAAGGAAATCCTCAATTGTCGACGTTCTAGTCTCGTACTCGTGCCCTCGTTGCGGTGGGGTAGTTTAAAAATAAATTCCCATTCAGTTCTTGAGTTGCCTATTTGATTTAGGTAAGGGAGAGAACGGTAGGTGGACACTGAACTGGGCTCTAGATACATAGTTCAATCTAAAAATAGCCACTTTCATGACATCCTTAGCCGATCTAAAAACATCCTCATTTCCTTAGCTCTTTCCTATTCACACTTATTTTTTCTCCTTTCTTCTTCGCCTCTGTCTCTATTGGTTTTCTCTTTTTTTTATGCTTTTTATCCAACGACTGCACTTAACATCGCAATTTTTCACATACTCAGCAGAGTAACACTTTGATTCCTTAAGGGGATGAAGAAGGAGGTCTTGAAGTAGAAGAGGGAAAAGCGCACCCAGCTCCAGCTTTAGCTGCAATGCAATCAATTGCCTTAGCAATGTAAGTCCTCTGATTGTCTGACCTCTTCTTGTCACTTTCCTTAGGTTGGTGAGAAGCGAGTTGATTCTCAAGTTAAAGAGGGTGCGAAAGAGCTTTATAAAATAGTGTTAGAGGAGTACTAGAATTTTTTTTTTTTTTTTTTTTTTTTCAAATATTATCAGTAGCCGATGAGTGGGTAGTTTTAAAAAGTCCACATTCTTACTCTGCAGATTGCATTAAGTACATTTCATAGTATGGGTTAAGCACACGATGTTATCTGAAGCCAAAAAAGGGGGTTCGACGTTTAAATACACCCGAGTACCAGGAACTCAATAACTTAGTTCCGGATTGCAAGTATTTGAAAGGTTAAAGCGTTGACCTAGATCAAAAACCCCTCTATGGTGTGAATTAACATGGATCATTCGTCCTGTGCGGCTCAACTAAATACTTAATCGAGAATCAAAGCCGTAGTAGAGGACATGTTTGCAAGTGAAGGATCGAAAAATTTAGATTGGAAAACTTCCTTCCGAACAAACCAACAGAGCTTTGTGACATAATATTAGTAAGGACCAAATAATTTCTGGGCCGACTTAGTTCTAGGTCAATACAAAATTGGAAAGGACTCCTTCAAACAGGGTCACTTTCTACCCTACGAAGAGGAAAAATCGTGCTCATTCCCCAAATTAAAAGAGTTAACCCTTCATTCCCTGGTGGGTATCAAAGGGGAAAGTTCCTTGCTATGTATGGATCAGTCCTAATATGTAGAAGAAGTACTCAGGCAAGAATATTTTCGCGACTAACCTAAGTGATGCAAACAAAGAAATACCCATGATCCAAAGACATAGCAACGGATATGCTAGGAAGAAATCTTACAGCTGCCTGAAGACCCTCCCGTACTTAATCCCTGTTGAAACATTCGAATAATTTCCAAAAATGTAGGAAAATCGTCATGTCGATCTGAATGGAACTAAGACAAGGATTACAGCTTTCGTAAGGAAAATTTTGTTTACAAACTTTCTACGGAATAGCTTTACTGGGACTCACTTCAGATAAGGCACTATGCCAACAATTTGGCATGAAAACTCTTTAGGTGAATTTAATGACGAAATCTTAGGTCGAGTCAGACCGAGGCACAATTACCTTTGATTTGCATATGCGAGATAATTGGTCGTCTTATAAAGTAATTGTTGTGCAATTGACAGAGGCTTTCGATCACTACGATGTGATGTCATTAGAAAGGCAAAAGACGGCACTTTCAAAATGTGACAATTACCATGGTGAATGCTACACAGAGCAGTAGCAACGCCTATCTGAGTTGGCTAGAGAAATTTTTGTATCATTAACAGGTTTTCAGCTTCAAATATACGAGAATGAGCCTGATTTTAATCCACTTTAAGGCTGCTTTTATCAATATAAGCCTGATAGGCGGTAACACTTTCAGAGAGGAGTAGAACAACTTTGTCAAAGACCGCATCTAAAACTCCTTTGACAGGCACTGTACGGGTATATGAAGGACTTGGCATAGATCATCAAACAGGCAAAAAGCACGGAATTTTACACTTCAACATTCACCATGGTATCTGACAGTTGTCTAATCAAGAAGACATCAAAAACATCGATTGAGGCAAAACACCGCTCTAGTATTTTTCGTTCTAAGAAGTCAAGGTTGATTTCGATCACAACGTTGTTACACCTCATCTACGGGTCCAAATATCCTATTTGTCAAAATACAGAGGAATACTACAAGAAAATTCTAATATCGGCTGCAATTGCAAGAAATTTCCAGAAAAATCTTAAGCCGCCTCTTTTAAATCTAGAAGACCATTCACGACAGTGGCAACGAGACATCAAAGGCGACCGCTCAATGGAGAACATTAGGTTTTTCAAAAATAAGAAAGAATTGCGAAATGCGTTCGGTTGGGTCCATGGAGAAGTGCTCGGAAATATCACAGAAAGCTCGAACAGAAACCTTCGAGAATGCGTATGGTTACGTAGCAAACGTCAGTACCGTTGTCAGTTGCTATTGGATTTTGTTGATGAGCTAAAAGGCAGAGGGAGATGATAAATGATCCAAATGATTAATCAAGGAAACCTAAGATCAGTGATATTGATTTACTTTGTTCTTTCTCCGAGAGTTTTTGAAGAATAAAAGAAGAAGTGTGTCAAGGTCACTAATACCACAGAGATGGAGGCAAAGCGATACTTAGGAATAAATTGGATCTGTTGTAAAAGTGACGTCTCATCCAGTTTGAAACTATATTAACTTGACACAGACTTAAGCCTGTTAGGTGATTTAGGAAAATACATTCCTTTTTAAATTGAGATTTGGAGCAGTGAAAAAGGATTGGTCATCCGATAGAATGGAGCGGCAAAAGAAAGGAAAAAAATTTTCCTTTCTTCATTGACATTGAAGCCTTATGGATCAAAACAATTATAGCATCGTAATTCCATTGCCACGGAGCGTGTTAATTAACTTTCCGCCTTATAGTCCTCGCTTTTAACGATTATGTTACGGTCAAGCTGTACAGATGATATAGCGCATTGTTAATTGTATCATTCCTGACGACTATTTACTCTAAAATACACGTGTAGCCCTTAACGTAATCAATAATTAGTGAACTGAGATTTCTTAAAGAAAATAAGAAAGCTGGCTGATCTACTCCATTAAATCGCTTTGCAATTCATTTCTTCTATGAGGCCGTGACAGCGAGTTTCCTGAACTATACATGTCGCGTCAGAAACATCCAAAGCAATATCCATTTTTTAGTAAAACACGTCGTCTGCCAACTAGGCGGGTCCCTTACATCCACACGGCTATGGTGAGACCAATTTTATCCGCTACGTCGGTTGTTTGGTGAAACAAGCTTTCAGACTCCAAAGAGCAGTCTGTTTTGGGGTGCGTAGAGATTTTATCGCCTTTCAAAGGATGTAATCTTTGGGAGAGTACACCTGTTGGTCTTACAGATGCAATGACACCAGAAATTCTATTAATCCAAAAGTACAAAGTCAATTTTCCTGTGCTCAGTAATGGTTGCGCCCTGGATATGAGCCAGAAAAGGTATGTAATCGGATCTTCATGGTTTGGTCCAAGACCGATATATACGCTGCTGGCTTTTTAGAGGACGACAACTTTAAATTTCATCCCTCATTATAAAAATGAGCTTTATTGTGAAGGATCGGTGCCGGGGGCTAAGTTTTTTCATCTAAAGCAACAGTCAAACTGCACCAATCCTTGCTAAGCCCTCACATGACTTCCAAGCTAGTTCGGGAATGCAAGGCTTCTCCGAAGACAGTCAAAAGGTTGAATCAACTGAGCCTTGTTGTCCTAATGGGATTACGTAAAATGAAATTCCCCACAAACTTGGTAAAGAAGGCTCAGATGACAATTTCTCATAAGCCAAAGCTGCGTTGTGACTGCGTTAGATTACTTATGAGTATCACTGAAGATAGCATAACTCTTTAGGATGACGAATGCTTCCTGATACCTATACAAGATCTGCGACTTTTAAGCGGGTTGGTAAAAAGCGCCGACTACTATAAAGTTCAATACATCACATCGGGCTCAGCTGGCACTGTATTTGGCGCCAACTGTTTCAAGGTTGCGCTCTAAAATGAGTTAAAATCCCTTTTCAGAAAGTTGAATAGGCAACACCTCAACCACCCCCTGTTGAGCAAAATTCACTCATTTTGGTATTTGAAGTCATGTAGGAGTTAAAGTGTTTAATTTGCCTCAAGCAACGTGCACTATTCAAATTCTAAAAGCCTTCCAAGAATCACTCATGTTGATGTATATCGTACAAAACCACAAATACTATGTTGATTCTACGAAACAAGCCATTTTAGGCTTTGAGGCTAACCAAATCCTGTTTACACATTTCAGAGGCAAATATTAGGACTAATTGATAATTTAGCTAGAAACTCATTAAACTAATAAATGCTTTGAACTATCTGAATGAAAATCGAAAACAAAGAGAGAAGTGCCTCTCTAGGCCTTGCCAAGACAACCAAATTCCCAAATTTCGACAGCAATGGTGCCTCTCTGAATATCTATTCCAACAAACTGTCTGGTTCAACATATCTGGTTATACTAAGTACATTTAAATATGTTCTTAACCCAGGATTCCCACTCATAGATGCAACTAAAACAAAGGCTGCTTAAGAGATCAGATCATCACCTCAAACCTGTAGTTTGACGCTTTTAATAACCTCATAATCTGCACCTTTTGTTTCAGCTTTAACGGTTATAATCAAACTTCCTTCCTCTATGTATCCTCATTAGCACCAGTGGCAGCAGTAGCAGTACCATTATATGGGAACCGAATGAGAGTGATGATTATGTACGAGTACGAATGGGTTTAATTTCATTACACGCCGCTCTTCCATTTATTTACGCATTAGGACTACGAACGTCAATCTACACAAATCTCCAGCGTTGAAAGAGTCATGATGTTTTGCCAGCATCAATCACACTTCCCTACTACATATCAATGTGGCATTTGTACTCGTACTCATTGATATGTTTACATGCTTTAATGTGAACACATGGAATACCCATTTTAGGCACTCCTTGTACAGGTGAGAGAAGAAAATTATATCCCGTGTAAAGGAGTCACCTTTCACATCTGGGAGACGTCGTTTTCCGGGATAAATCCGGCCTTAAAGCATAAGGATGCCTTTTTTGTCTCTACTAAAGGTTGCTAAGCTAAGGTAATCAATATTTAGTAGCGTCCATTCATCCCCTTTATCCGACATGATGCCGCCTTCACCGCCACCGCCACCACCGCTCGCAGAACCTCGTCCTTATTATTTGCGATCTTTTTATAGGTTTTAGCTGTAATTAAATATTTAACACCATGGGGGTGTTTCTAATATAGCGCCCTCTGACTGTTCGCGCGCCATGAGATGAGGTGGCTCGTGGTAAACTTCTGACTCTCGGCCACATACGGTTTACGGATACGAATACTGCGTCACTGTACATTTTGATGGGCAAGGTGAGGGAGAACAGCTAAAATTTTATTTTCTACAATTACTCGTAGCTTTATGGGTAGCACGAGGCAGGGTACCAATAGTCTTAGTATTTGAGTATTTTCAAATATATTTTTGTTTTGCCTTTTTTTTCCATTCGAAATCGGTTTATGCTCGTAGTGGTTCACGAGATGTTTTTCAACTGTTGTGTTGAGAATCGAATGTTGAAAGAGGAGTAGAAGAATCTTTTAATGACGGACAATGAAAAATTTCTTCAAAAATATGAATCCTCTGCGGTTCAGTTTAATATTTAGGGAGAGAGCACTATACCAGGTGTACCCGTATAAAGTGAGCGTCAAGATACATCGTGTTAAAAATGTCGAATTTTGTACCAGAAAATGATGACTTGCGAAAAGCATTAATTTTTTGTTTTCATTTGAAGAAAAGTGCTGCACAGTTGCATCGAATGTTTGCCGATGCATATGGTGATCATGCTCTATCGGAAGCAACATGCAAAAGATGGTTCAGAGGGTTCAGAGATAACGATTTTGATGTGACAAATGAAGAACGTGAAAGACCACCAAAATTGGATGAAGATGACATTTTGAGTCAGAAACAAGTGGCGAAACTGCTAAATGATGCACAACAAACAATTTCTGACTGTTTAAAAGCCATGGGAAAGATCCAAAAGTCTGGAAAATGGGTGCCACATGAATTGAATGAAAGACAGATGGAGAACCGAAATCCAACGACACTATAAAAAATTTAGTTTTGCATCGAATTGTTACTGGCGATGAAGAATGGATTTATTTTCAGAATCCTTAACGGAAAAAATCATGGATTAATCCAGGACAACCATCAACTTCGATTGCAAAACAAGATCGATTCGGCAAGAAGACTTGGCTCCTTCCGACTACCATTTGTTTTCATCGATGAGACACGCATTAGCTGAGCAGCACTTCAAATACTATGAGGAAATCGAAAATTGGGTGACTTTTTGGTTTGCCTCAAAAGACGAACAGTTTTATTGGCGTGGAATCCATAAATTGCCTGAAAGTTGGGAAAAATGTGTATGTCAGCTAGCAATGGACAATACTTTGAATAAAATGTTTTTTACTTTCCCATTAAAAATTAGTATTGTATTTAAAAAAAAAAAAAAAAAAAAAAAAACTGAAAACAAAAGTTTTCGTAAATGTAAAATATGTGTTTGTGTACTTTCCTGATGGTTTTGAAGGCGATTTTACCATACTCAGTAAACCTTCCATTTGGAATGCCCACAAATGATGATGAATATCGAAGGGGTTATTGCAGCTTTTAAGGAATAACCCCTACGGGTCAACTTGAGTAAACGGTTAAAAACGAAGCAATAGATGAAGAATTAGTCGAAGTCGAAGTATTAAAGAATAAACAAGTTATTAAACTTCTTACTTACGCACACATCATAACTTCGATAAGATAAACACCGGGGTTTTATAGACACCCAACTTGAAAAATTTGTTACATTTGACTAACAAGCAGGATTACAGTAGCAAACAACTTGCGATCTTCAAATTGATTTACTTTACAAAACAATTTTTTAGTTGACTAAGCTTTCAACTATATGTATTGTGTCTATAACTGAATTCGTGCTAAGAGTTTGCTAAGAGATGGCGTAACTTGTATTATTCCATTGTTATTATTCCATTGGAACATGCGTTGGAAAGCTACTGTCGTTGTACGTCATTTCAGTATATGTCATTCATTTGAAGCGTGAACAACAATAATTTTTTTTTCACTCAAATATGTCGAACTTTGTGCCTGAAAAAGTGTTTTTGCGGGGAGTTCTTCTTCAATACTGAAAACTGCTCCCAAACGTGCCAAAAGTGGTTTGCACGATTTTAAAGTGGTGATTTTGGCTTGGAAGACGATGAACGTCCTGGGCAGCCAAAAAAGTTTGAAGATAAAGAACTGGAAGCATTACTCTATGAAGATTGTTGCCAAATACAAGAAGAGCTCGCAGAATCTTTGGGTGTCACTCAAGCAGCTATTTCAAAACGTTTCAAAGCAGCTGGATATATTCAAAAGCAAGGAAATTGGGTTCCACATGAACTCAAGCCGAGAGACGTCGAAAAGCGGTTTTGCTTGTCCGAAATGCTGCTGGAACGCCATAAAAGGAAGTCATTTTTGCATCAGATTATTACTGGTGATGAGAAATGGATCCATTACGATAACCCCAAGCGCAAAAAATCATATGTGAAACCCGGCCAACCAGCCAAATCAACGACAAAGCCGAATATCCATGGTGAGAAGGTAATGCTCTGTATTTGGTGGGATCAAATGGGTGTGCTGTATTATGAGCTGCTAAGACCGGGTGAAACCATCAATGGACAACGCTACCGAACACAATTAATCCGTTTGAAGAGAGCAGTAGCCGAAAAACGCGCGGATTATGCGACCAGACACGAGGCAATAATTTTCCATCATGACAACGCTCGGTCCCACGTTGCTATTCCGGTTAAGAACTATTTGGAAAACAGTGGATGGGAAGTCTTACCCCACCCGCCTTATAGCCCCTACCTTGCTCCTTCTGACTACCATTTGTTCCGTTCGATGCAGAACGCCCTCACTGAAATACGGTTCACATCAGAGCAGAATATCAAAAATTGACTTGATTCATTCTTGGCTGCCAAGCCGGCGCAGTTCTTTTGGGATGGGATCCAAAAATTGCCAGAAAGATAGGAAAAAGTCATAGCTTCAGATGGGCAATACTTTGAATAATACTATTGGACATGTTTTTCTTAAATAAACGTTAAAATTTTGAAAAAAAAAACCGCACGAATTAAATTACATACCCAATATGATTCAATCATGATTCACTTATTAAAAGTTTTATGAAGTAATTGACAATTGAAAATACTAAGAAATGTATCAAACTAGCAATTAGCAACTAATTAATTTATTCAACGTGCCGATGCCTAGTGCTGTAACGATGATTTGATACCAATTGTGCTTATTTCATCTTTTCTGTGAATCAAGGTTGACTTGCCAAACTTGTCAGTATTGACAAGTTGACAGATTTGACTGAACCTTCAAACGAGGACATACGGCATGATGAATTCGCGTAGTTTAATGAACAGTGGCGTCAACAGTAAGCATGGTAGATTCCCTATATGAAATACCTTAACATATTTCGATTTAAAGACTCTTTAGGATGTTTAAAAATATTGTACCGAATGAGCCTTTAATGTCAAATATTATTAAAAGGTCTTGGCTCTCCATGTTGCAGATTTTGCGTTGGGCTAACTACCCGGCCAATATAAAACTCTACTATTGCGAAGCAACAAATAGGTACCCCCTAATAAAAATCGCGTTAATGCTGACTCCACACATAAATACACCGATATCCGGAAGGAAGACTGATTGCGTCAAACAAAATGAGGATAAACGACTGTAACAAATACTCGGATGACTGCTATAGAGTACAGAAGCAGTTACTTACATTAAATTAAAATAGGAAGTCTTGAGCTTTCGCCATGAGAGCGATTGCATTGTAACCACCAAAAAAATGCTAAATTTGCCAGCGTTAACTAGATATGCTGTCACCCCCCAATAGAAACAATTTATAATGCTCACAAAGAATGTTTCCACGACTTTCTCAACAAAACCTACGAGCAATGCCTAGGGAATCCTTAGGGAAAAAGGATATCATTGGTAATAGATACCACGTCGGACTAATTGGATTTGATTCAGGGCGAACACCACTTAAGCTCCAAATCCGGGCACCGGCCCGAGTAGTTCGTACAACGCAGTAATGAAAGATCTCGTCTTGGGTGGCGTACCCTAACGGAAGGATAACTTAATTATTGTGGAATGAGCAACGCAGTTATCGTCTAAATGGAAAAGATTATTGGTTGAGCCCCAGATACAACCTGGAATGGCACCACCTAAATAAGTAAGTTTCGTAGACCGTAAAAAGGATAAATGGATAAAACGATAAAAGGATAAATTCGGTGGTGGCGATGGCGTGATGGTTGACTCAGGCCACCTACCTGGGTTCGAATCCCGGTAGGAGCATAAGAGCAAATTTTTCAAAATCGTCTTCACCGTTCGGAACTGGCAATAAACAGTAGGTCCTGCTCAGAAGTGTAAAAAATTCACAATGTGAGAAACACAAATGAGTGCGAGAAGCTAGACACCGGGCTGTCGTACCTCTTATTTTTTTATTAATTAAATAATGATTTTAGAACCTCTTCTTAGTTCGTTCCCTTGATTGCAAATAGAGCCTCTGCAGCCGAACACCTTATAGCTCTGGTAGCTCCCATGGAATCTTCTGAAACTTCTTAAAATTTCTACGGAGTTCGGGAAATGAAGAGGACGAATAGTAGACGTTCTCCCTAAAAAAAAACTATGAAAGCTGTGGGTTGGCTATGGACCGGGGAGTTAGAAAGATTTTAAATGGCACTTTTATGATAAACAAGTTTTGGCTATCAACATTGGACAACGACCTCTTAACAAAACAAAAAGACTATCCTCAGAACGCTACATTCCATTTAAGTGTTAGACTATAAGTTTCGTATACTAAATTCGTAGGATAATGGGGTAGTCTTTAACCAACCGCGAACGCTTTCTTACTCGAGTCTAGCAGCACGAAATAGGCTTTAATCGTGAGAAAGGTGCAGTACCAGGATATTGACCGCAAGTTTCCTAAGTAAGGTAGGCAATATCATCATTAGACCGTGGTATGCACCGGCGGACAGCACGACTGTATATCAGAAGGATAACTTCCCTGATCAGCTAGGCCTTTTACAACGTAATGCCTAACAATAATTATGGTTGAATAGCAACAGCACTGCGCAGAATATACATACGAGTAGCTCCGCCAACTCCTTTGTCCCCATTAACACCTTCTGAGCACCAAAAATTTCAATTAACTGATAATATAGGAGTTGTCCTTTTGTCATCCTTTAAGTTCTAACCGTAGGACTTGATCGTAATATAACATCTCGACATAGAAATGGAGACAACCAACAGATCATTGTACACAACTAAAAAATTTGTAAAAAATATTGGAGGTCCATAACAGCAGGTACGAGTTAACTGCAGAACATTGCTATAAGCAAATACCAGAAGGCGGATTGTTCATCAATTTTTCGCGAGTAAAACGATGAAATAATCACTAAATTGCCAAGAAGGACAATATGATAATGTGGAACTATTACATCTCCCCCTACGGCTGTTGGCAAAAGGTACTACCATACTCGATAGTAAATTTTTAGACTTTTTTGAAATTTAAAACGATGTACGACGACTCGTGGTACGTAGCGAAGATATCCACGATACATTTTCAGTAGAAAACAAAGGAACCCAATTTATTTAAAATTAAGTTTAAAAGCCGAAACCAAAACCTCTAACTTTTCAGTCCGTTAGGGGCCTAAAACTGCTTGAAAGAAGGTCGAAAAGAAAAATTGTCTCTATATCTAGAAAGCGTCGTCTCGGCAGCCAACGGTACCGGGCTAAAGTTTTTTTTTTTTTTGGTATTCAACATCATTCAGTAACTACATCCAACAAGAGGTGTCATTTTAAATCCATAAAAAATATATATTTATATTTTAATCTGAAGTACAAACTCTTATATTAGTAATGGAAGACAATATCTGCCAAATATCTGTAACGGCTCTGCCTACATATAGTCATTCTTTTGATGAAGTTTTTCATCACGTTTTCACAAAATTGCGGCTGTATTTCGCGAATAACAGCTCCGAATTAATTATTGGTGGAACATTGGCATAGGCTTTATTACTAACATAGCCAGAACGGAAAAAGTCCTGCTGAAAATAAACTGCGTTCAGGTCCATAGTGTCAATTTCAGACAAAAGTAAGTCAATCAACATCGTTCGGTAACGCAATCCATAAACTCAAACAGTCGCACCACATCATTTTCGAAAAAATATGACCCAATTACACCACCATCCCAAAAACCGCACCAAAGGATCACGAGCTGTGGATGGAGAGGTTGTTCCACTATTTCTCTTGGATTTTCGAAGATGCGAAAGTTTTGTTTGTTAACTTACCCAGACAAATTTTGTGTAAGAAATCATGATTTTGTTCAATCCTTTCCAGCACTCAATCGGCGAAAGTGTAGCGTCATGCGTGATCTGTTAATTCAATTCTTGTGTCAATTGGACTTTATGACCATGTAGGACAAGAGCAAAATGTAAAATGCGGTGCAAAGTGGTTGCGAATAGGCCCAATTATCTCGAAAGTGGACACAACCTGGTTTTCAGTCACAGTCTCAGCTATGGCGGCAATATTTCCAGCTGACCTTGCTGATCACATCACATCACTAACTTGTCCGAAACGTTCAAATTTATTGATTCAAGTCACTATAGCAAAGACGGATGATGATTAACAAAAGCAGTACGAACTCTACGAAGAGCTTTCGAAATATTTTCACAGTTTTGTAGTCAATTTTCACTATTTCAACACGTTGTACGAGTGTATGTCGACCCATAGTTAATAACCTCCTAGTTTTTACCTAGCAAAAGTGGTAGTAATGAAACTATAATGTTGACAGATCAATAATGGGGTAAAATTTAAAAGGACACCTTTTGTTGGATGTCCCTCTATATGAAAACCCTGTGCCAACAGGAAAGAAAAACACTGAAAGTCCTGAAAATATTGCTGGTTTAACTGAGAGCGTTCCAAGTTTATCGATGTTAGAAAGTTTGTTTTGTACAATAATGGGGCCCATTTCTATCTCAACGACACTGTTAATTAGCGAAATTATCATATTTGGGCATGCGAACAATATGAAGGCTTTATTATACACAATATTCCATTATATGTCTGTACGATGTAGTTTTAATGCAGAGGGGTCATAACTTCTCTCCACAATTCGTCTTCAATGCTGTTGGAAACACAACCACAGTCAATGCGGATCCGATCACGTTGACTGACTATTTTTGCGATAAAGATAGTAGTGGGGTGGCCGTGGTGTAGTGGTATATGCATAGACTCCTCAAGCAGAGGGTCGCGGGTTCGAATCCCGTGACAGGCAATTCTGTGAAAAAGTCTTTTCATAGAATTTGTATTTAGTTATATGAAAATCCCGTCGGCGTCAACTCTAACATAAAGGCATAACACTGATGTTGGAGTAGTTGCTGGCTGGGCTAAATGTAACGAACTAACAACTAGCACGTACTTAAGACCCACTGGTTGAGGATGTTATTTAAGTCAAGGGTCGACGATACTACATATTATCTCGAAAAATGGATCAGTTTATCTCCATGGTCGGGCGCCTATGTACTTTCTTCTTTAGGATAAATCCAGATCATATGTCAACAAAGTCAATAAATTCGAAACTAACTGTGCCAAAAAATTCATTGAAAATCGGGATCAGCATGGAGGATATTTCAATGTGTTGTGTTCCCAAACACAAATTGTTTAAAAAAAAACACACGCACAAAATGGGGGGTTTCAAATGGAAAATTTGATACCAACGTTAAGCCCGTTGGTTTTGCTCTTGCTACACTTGCTTCACTGGAAATTTTGCTTGTTCACAAATCAATTAAACCTAGCACGATTCTTAAATAAAAATAATGGACGACTACAAGCTATTAAAGGGCACAAACCGCTAGCTCCCGTCGCAGGCTATGCTCTGGTGTCTTTAGCTTCTGCGCCATGTTATACGTGTGTGGACTGAGATCAATCGACGCCGACTTTCTATTTTTGTATGCAAATTATTTAGTATAAATATCATTCACAACATTTCGGAATCTTCAAAACCAAATAGACATAGCCTAAATCATTCGCCAGACACCCTGTGGTTCTGTTCAAGTTATCTTGAAGGGAAAATCGAAAGAAACTGGCTTCTTTCCTAATATGGAAATCAAAATTAACATAATGATCTTAGGAAAATCGCGTGCGTGTGACACTGCGATATGTGTGTCAAATGTGTCAAATGCGACATTTGTTCCATGCGTAGTTTGACGAAGATTGGAACTAAAATTCACCAGCCTCATTGAAATTCAAGCTTCTCCAGACCAGAGAAAATGAGCCGCTGACGTCAAAACATCAAATAACCACATTACAGGAATTCCCAGAAATAGTTTTTGAAATGAGTTTTCTTGTGTTAAGTGAAATAAAAAGATTAATTGGCAAAAAAGTTTTATCAAAGTGGGCCCATAACATCTGTGACACAACTCTGAAGTACACATATATTACTCCAGAGACACACATGGTGTCCACAGGCCAAGCTGGAAAAAAACATGTTCCCTCTTTACTATGGTGTTCTCTAATAAAATCGAAAGCAAAATGTCATAAAGCTTTGCCTCAACTAAATGGCCAATCTCATGGTAATAAACAACTCTTAACAACAACAACAACAACAACTACCCAAAGAAAAACAAGGTACACACAATTCTCGTAAATCTTTGAACACATAGAGAAAAAGGAAGAGCCCAATACTCTATTTTGATTACCATAGTCCCTCAAGAGTCCCAGAGAATACCAGAATTCCCATCACATTTCTATAAACAAATATTCGACATACCAGTGATCAACTGTCGGAGGTTCAACTGTTAGAGGAGTTTCGACTACCTTCTAGTAACTCCCTTTTCCGACTAACAACTCACGAACAAAGTTTAAGTGAATTAACAAACTTTTCTTTCTTCTCTATTCTTCTTCTTCTTCTTCTCTTCCTATTTCTTTTCATTTGCTTTTCGTTTTCCGCTGGCCGGGAAAATAACACGACAAGGACGTGTCAATAAATTTGTCTCTCAGAAAGTCGCATCCCCTAAAGCCTTACAAAATAAAAGCAAATAAAAATCCAACAACAACAAAAAAAAAAAAAAACAATTGAAAATCCATACAAATTTGTTTATGAATTTTCCACCAACTTTTAAAAAAACAAAAATGAGAAGAAGACGAGAAATAAAGTTTCTTGTTTGTTCGCTATTCGATGGAATTCGGTTGGGTATGGATGAAAATGAGAAATCGGAGAAATCCATGACAAGGTCCCCTGCGAACAACTACAAAAATTAAGTACATGTGGGCGCACACATGTCAAATCCACATCTTCCATCCAGAGTTTGAAGAGTTTAATGTAACCGATGACAAGATGACAATGCAGTTTTATCTGGAGTACCCTGTAGTCCTTACTTATTCTATAGCAAATCCAGAGAATTTCCCGCCTTGTTTGTCTGGCTTGCTTGCATGGAATAAATAAAACAAGTGAACGGAGATGCTATATAACTGAAAATCTTGTAATCCTAAAAATAAAAAAATAAAACACCCAGCTTCACCAGACTACAACAAAAGGGATTTACTCTCATTGAACCAGGAGATACATTCCTGTTGCCGGTGAAGTATAAAATTATCGAATTACGAGTATTGCAGAGGTTAAAGGAGAAATAATTTTCAAAACAAATCTCGACAGTGGTTTAAGTCAGGACAATGGATGCAACGATATGGTGTACTGCAGTTTAGTTCGGTCTATACAGAGGGAAAGGGTATCTATATAGACGAAATGATTGGGAGAAATAGAATTATTTTTTCATCGGAGATGCATGGGGATTTAGACAACAATGGTGCCAGAGTAATGATTGTCTGGATTACGAATGTATTTTTTGTTAACATAGAAGCTCTTCTGTGAATTAGTTCACTATGGGATGGTAAATGAGGTGAGGCTGCATTCACTGCATTCAGTATCTATATAGATGGTCTTATAAAGATTTATGTTTGGATAAACGAACACAAGGAGGCTACAGTAGAAAAATTGGAGCAAAAGAGGAGACCCATTTACTTCTGTCGACTACTTTTAATTGAAGACAACATTAAGAGCAAGGTTTATCTTTAAGATGTGGTGGGATTTTGTATCAAAGGTCGTTTATCAGATCTACTGCAAAATGTGCCAGATTTCTTTATTTTCATACGGGTGGTAGGACTTCAAATCTGTCGAGTAACAATGATACCATCAGTTAGTGCAAGCATAACGTAAAAGGAACTTCCACGGCAATCAGCTATCTTCACTTCGTCCAGGCCGGGTAGACTTCATATAGTTGAACTTCATCGTCCAGGTTGAATGGTTCATTCTGCCTGAAAGCGGGATTTAATTCGTCATCGCCGTTAAACAGTCTGCAGAAATAGTTCTTTCATATCCTCAGCGTCGACACCGCTTCTACTATGAGGTTCCCTTGTTCGTCCTTGCAGGCTTTGATTCGGGCTCTGTAGCCTTAGCAGGTTCTTTTTACCTTTCATTATTTTAGAGCAATCTAAAAGAACATCAGTCTACTGTTAAGGATAAAAAGCGTTGACAAAAGCAACTTCTATGTAGCTCAAAACTTTAAGTACCTGGAAGTAAACATCAACACCACGACTGACATAGTTCTGATAATACACTAACTCGATTTTTACGATGCCACAGCCAAGCGGATTTTCGAATTCCAAGGAGATAGAGACTGGGACCAAACTACAACTAATGCAAAGTGCTGGGTCTGAAAACCAGCAAACAGAATTTTCGGAATCGAAAAGACTGTAAGAAAACTATTTTATGACAGCTTTTTCATCAGGAAAACACTTGATTTTCAATATGATTTAAAATTTCCAGGTACCCGAGTGCTAATGAATTTACGTTACAAGTAGTAACAATATAATACTGTATCTCGAAAACCTTTTCAAAAGAAATCGTTCTTCTCCACCAAATCGTACGACAGCTTCGACAGTATTTTGGCGGATGGTACCTCTCGGCAGTTTTCGAAACAAACTAAAAAACTGTGATAGTACACTGTTATGGTCCATCAAAGGACAACTTTCGTATGTTGTAGAGTGCCGCCAGACAGTGCCGGGAGACATCATTATCTTGAGAGACTTGAAAGCATTGGTAAAACAATTACGAAAGATTTGTCGACTTGAAAAAAAAACAAAGTCGATAATCCGCTCCTTTATTACAATAGCTGTTCAATAATTGGGGCATGACAACAAATTGTTGTCAAAAGATTGCAGGGATGACAGAGTACAAGTATATGGGTTTCGAAAGACTGGGAAGTACAAAACGGGTGAAGGCCTTTAAATTATAAATAATTTTAAACCGCGACAGTTTGATGTGAACCTAGTCCTTCCACTTTGGAGTTTGTTTTGTAACTTTGTAAACAGAGACGGTTTTTTTAGTTTTCAACTCCAAACTGCGAGAAAATGAGGTCCTGTTTTGTAAGTAAGTCTGTTTTGTTTTTATGTTTTGACGGCCTGTATTCTGTTTTTCAATGTTTGTAGACGGGTGCATCCTTGATTTATTGATTTGCATAAGTTTAAATATTTTTAAATTTAAAATGAAGTTTTTAAAATCAAAAAAAAAAAAAAATTGCCACAGTCTGTTAAAAAAAATGATGTAGGACTTGACTTGATGAGATTAGTGCGTGACGCTTCCTTTCTCTACTGATGCAGATGCAGATAGCTTGTAAGTCTGAGACTGAATCTCTGGTAACTTATTTATTTAATTTTGACACGCGCACAAACTCTTTGGCCAGTTTACAGTCTCTTATAAAGCTTAGTTGTTGGGATTGTCTCCTCTAAGAGAAGAATGAGAACTCTGGAAAGTAACTTCTTCACAGAGATGTAAAAATAAATTACTAAAAGTGTAAGTCGACCTTACTTACTTACGACTTACCACTATAACTTAATAAAACAGGCCATATGACAGGCTAAATATGAACACTGTTAGGGGCAAGCATCTTGAAACTACCCCATCGTTTCGTTTGCAGGACAACTGGTAATCTTTTCATAGCTTCCTATAGTCAACAGCTTACAGGTATTTCGATCGTTCGATGAGTTGAATAAGATATAGCGATAAGATATAAAGATGAGATAGAGATAATATAATATATTGTGTATTTGGATGTCGCATATCTATAGCGGAGCTCAGATATCAGATATGAAAGATCAGTTTTTACTCAAATAGAAATCGTAAAACGCTTCAAAACACGAAACCTTCATGGCCTGTCATGATCTACAAATGAACCAGCTTAGCTAGAGTCAAAAAAGCGTGTGCCAATGCAGTCATATTGTATATTGCGCGAAATAGAAGGAAAGGGAAAGTAAGTGATAGTTGGAGCACATTGGCATAGCATTCAAAACCGTAGGACAAAAACGTGCCTGACGATGGAAACTAAAGTCTTTTTCGACAATCGACATTATATGTAATGCATCAGATGCTGAGGAAGAATTTCTATACTGACTTGATCCAAACCCTTATGGCTTTTAACCCGACAGATCGACTTTGTGCATATCAACTTTTCACACTACAGCGACTAGTAGTAAAAGAATCAGTAATTTCCAGGATAATACTCGAAACTTCTGGGTTGTTCAAAAAGTCTTACAATTGTGGTTTGAACATGGAGAAATAAGAAAAGTATATTGGCTCGCCATATTTTGCTTTACTACTTCAAAAAAGCTAAGAAAGCAACTTGAGCAACGGAAAGGTTGCATAAATTTTACGGCAAAAATGTCATAGAAAATCGCCGTTGTCAGAACTGGTTCCATCGATTCCACGATGATGCTTTTTCAGTTTGAGGTGATCATTGCTCCGGTAGTCCACATGATTTGAAAGTAATTCATCTGACGAAGCGCATAAACATGATCCATTCTTGACACGTATGATCGCGAGCGACGAAAAATGAATTGCCTACAACCTGGTGTTTCACCAGGTCAATGCGAGCCCATACACAAGTTTGATCACTCGGCAAAAATATTTGCCAGCTTGGTTGGGATATATTAGCACATCCACCGCATAGCTCAGATCTTCTCTTCTTGTAAAATTCCTTGAAAGGTAAAACGTCTGCTTCTGACGACCTCATCAAACAACATCTTGACAAGTTTCTTGCAGAGAAAGAAGTTTTATGAACGCGGTATTATAATGTTGCTCGAGATACGGCAGAAGGTCATCGAACAAAACGGCCAATACATCATTGATAAATGTTCATTACGTATAGTATATAAACGCAATGCCAATATTTCCAACGACAAATCCAACGAGCTAAAATCAACTTGCCACAATATCATATTATATGGAGCTCTATGCAGGTATTCGAGCTTCAAAGTTAAATTTCTTAGTATGTAGATCAAGTCCAATGGGCACAGATTAACTAAGGCTTACACAGGAAATGCCTTACCCAGGATTTATAGGAGATTAATTGACAAACTTTTCACGGTTATAAGCTTTGAAAGAATTTATACCAACACAACCAGTATAAAAAGGAATCTTAAAGTTCCTAAAAAATTTGTTTTACGAAGAAGTCACTAGAGCTAGTAACCATTGCGCTAAGTTCATAAAGCCGGCGTCTCGACATACAGATATTAGAAAACAAAAATGACTAACAAATATATCGAAACTCATTAGTCACTGATATTGGAAGTCCCCGAAGTTGGCAAAAACATTCTCGTTGCATAAATCGCACTACTTGATGGACGTTCGAACCGAATGACTCACTATAAAAATATAAACCAGCAATTCTAAGACCAATATCTACAAAGTATTCAGTTCTTGTACGATATACCCAACCAAATACAAGCATTTCGAATTGAATTCCTCAAATTGCTACAAAACCCATCTGATATTTTTCTACTCTGCTGTTGGAGACTGGTTTATTCTTAGACCGCCCTACCACCCTCTAACTTTGACAACATGAGACAATGTGTCTGATTTCGAAACTTAGGATCATCAAATTCAACTGAAGGAAATTATTTAATTAATTTTCAAATTAGTCATTGCACTCAATCCAAACACCATCCGAAAGGAAAACATCGAATAAAGCACAACAAAAGGATCTAAAAATAGACACATTTCTAGGCGCTGACAAATGGCAAAGACATACGTACTACTACTACCACCACTCAATCCGACAGATTGATTTAGCTTTGCATTATATTTGTTCGTACTCGCAGATAAATTTGCAATTAATCTCCAAGTGACATTTAATTGACGTCACTTAAAGGACAAGTATTTTCACTCAAACTAACGAAAAGTATAAAAATGAATATTATCAATGCAAAATAACTCTTCATGTCAATGTGATAACACTATCAAACAGGAAAATCCGCAAATGCACAGCTTTTTCTTTGAAAATTTTACACCACTTGAAATACATAACATTATATGGTCGCTTAAAACTTCTAATTCATCTTCATTTGATAGCATTTCTAGTAAAATTCTAAAATATATATCATTATTAATTTCTGATGCTTTATGTTTTATATACAATCGTAGTGTTGAGAAAGGAATTTTTTCAGACTCACTTAAAACATCAGTGGTAATTCTACTACATAAAAAGGGAGATACTACTATTTTGAATAATTATTTTCCTATTTCTATTTTATCTGTTTTTTCTAAGATTTTTGAAAAAGGTATTAAACCCAGAATGCTTTCTTTTCTAGATAAAATCCGTTTGTTTAGTGATTTTCAGTTTGGTTTTAGAATCGGAAGATCTACCGTAGATGCTTTGTTGAAACTGTGCAGCGAAATCTATAATAGCTAAAATGAATCTCAAATTTCAGCTGTTCTATTTATAGATATTACAAAGGCCTTTGACACGGTAGATTATTATTATGCTGCTTACTAAACTGTATAATTTAGGCTTCAGAAGATCGATACATGTGTGGTTCCGTAACAAAGGGTAAAAATTGATAGTAACTTGAGCTCACAGAATCTAATCAATATAGGTGTTCCTCAAGGTTCCGTTCTGGGTCCAATTTTATTCTTAATTTTCATAAATTCCTTTTTCTTTCAACCTTTCAAAGGCAAAATTACAGGTTTCGCCGACGATACTGATCTATCTTACTCGAATAATAACCGTCTCAATGTCTTAGCTGATATGAACTTTGATCTAGAAATAATTCATAGATGGTTTAAATACCATAAGCTAGTAATTAGTGATAAAACGAAGTTCATGCTATTTTACTAAATAGGGTCAGAATCAGATGAAATGGTTTTGCAGTATCACTCGCCTGGTTGTTTAAGCTTTCGTCAAGCTTTCGTCAGCACATGTCAACTTATAACGTTTATTTAAGGCAATATTTCAATACAGTTGTGAGACAACTTTATCATCTTGGCCTCTACTGTAATCATTTTGTCTTAACTCTACTTTATAATGGTCTATTTAAATCTAAACTACAATATGGAATATCATGCTGGGTTGGCACAAATTTCAATAAAATTGAACCGGTGCTAATCAAACAAAAGCATGCTATTCGGATTATTTGCCGGGCTAATCGCAGAACCCCAAGTATGGAGTTGTTCAGAAATCTCAAAATTCTTTCTTTAAGACACTTATACTTTTTTAAAATCCTGAAAATATTTTTTCTGAAATTCGGGTATACTGCTATCAGACTGTATGGTAGTTACAACCTACGCATTAATGCCAGTAATTTTGTTGTGGTACCAAAAATCAATAGAGCAATTTTTTCTCGGTTTTATAAAGGGTTTTCCAATAGGGACTTGACAACTTTGAATTTAATTTGTGAACGCACTCTTTCACTAATCATCAAACTGTCACTGTCAATTTATTCAGTAAACTCATTTATTTAAACTTATTTTCATCATGGCAAAGTACACTAACGAGCAACGTCTGCAAATTATAAAAATTTTCTACAGATATTCGGAGTCGGTGACTGCAACTTAAAGAGCGTTAACTCCAATTTTCGGTCGTAATTTTCGCCCTAATAGACAGGCAATAAAAAGTTTAGTGCAAAAATTTGAGTCTACATATTCGTTGTGTGATGTTGCCGTGTCAGTGAAACAACGAGTTGGTCGAAGTGTCGAAAATATCGTTGCCGTTCAGACCTCCGTAGCAAACGATCCAAATCAGTGAATTTCACGGCGTTCTCAAGAATTGGGCATCGCTCAGACCACATTATGGCGTATTTTGTTTAAGGATCTTGGTTTACACCCATACAAGATCAAGCTGACTCAAGAATTAAAGCCGATGAATCATTTGAAGCGACGTACTTTCTCCGATTGGGTTCTGGAGAAGATGCGCTAAGATGATGAATTTCATCGCAAAATCGTCTTCAGTGACGAAGCTCATTTTTGGCTCAATGGGTTCGTCAATAAGCAAAATATGCGTTATTGAACGGGTGAAAACCCTCATGTGCTTCATGAATCACCACTTCATCCACAAAAAAGAACTGTTTGGTGCGGTTTACATGCCAGCGGCGTTATTGGGCCATATTTTTTCGTCGACGATAACGATCGTCAAGTTACTGTGAATGGTCAGCGTTATCGCGCCATGATCACCGATTATTTTTGGCCCGAATTGGAAGATATGGACTTGGACGACATGTGGTTTCAACAGAATGGTGACACAAGCCACACAGCACACGCTACAATCGATTTATTGAAGAGTAAGTATGGTGAGCGTGTTATCTTAAGACATAGGCCAGTCGATTGGCCGCCTCATTCGTACGATTTAACGCCGCTTGACTAATTTCTGTTGGGCTACGTTAAAAAATTGGTTCATGCCAACTCGCCGACGACGTTGGAAGAGCTCAGAGCCAACATTGAACGCGAAATAGTGGACGTTTCGGTTGAAATGTGTGGCCAAGTCGTTGAAAATTGGGTCCAAAGATTCAACCGCTGCAAACGTGCCCGCGGTGACGATATGAACGAAGTCGAGTTCCATTCATACATGTTTTGATTGTTCTTCAAGCCAATAATAAAGTTTTTGAAATATCTCAAATGGTTTGCCTTTTATTTAAAGAAATAAAAAGTTGTCAAGTCGTTATTGGAAAACCCTATACTTGTAATGTAACTGCATGTAGCCTTTTTAATTGTTTGTCAGCTAGTCTAAGAAGCGAAAGAAAGAAATCAATCTTTTTAAAAAATATTCGAACATGGCTCTTTTCTTTCAATCATTGTATAATAGAAAATCTGCTGAATCCAATGATTTGATTAATTGTTTTTTTTGTTGTTGTTCTTTTCTGCTTTATTTTATTTTTTTCCATTTATACCTTCCTATACGTATAATCGTACATTAATCTTCAATTGTTAATCCCTATCTACACATTTATTCTTTTAATTATTAAAATTATTTAAAGTTAGGCTCTTGTACTTCTGACAAAAGAATGCTCCTAACTATTTTATGTAAAAACTCTTGTAATTATTGTATATTATCTTGAATTTAATGTATTGTAATATTTGGGCCTGTATTTACATCAAATAAAGTTGTATTACTATTATTATATGTATATGATATTAAACGAAGAAATGTAGTCACTTGTAGCATATTTATGACCGCTCAACACCATTTAAAACGT
This sequence comes from Volucella inanis, assembly GCA_907269105.1. Taxonomy (NCBI): domain Eukaryota; kingdom Metazoa; phylum Arthropoda; class Insecta; order Diptera; family Syrphidae; genus Volucella; species Volucella inanis. Next base: position 36,128,682 of record OU026156.1, on the reverse strand, counting down.
ATCCAATAGCTTCATCCACATCTTCCTGAACGAGAACTCAGAACTCCCCTTCCCCTTCTCATGAATCCTCACATCCTAATCCCCCAGAGGATAATAGGCTCTGGTCTTTTCCACATAAACGACCACAGCTACAACTTTTTAATGCGCAAAAAAAGGTCGGTTATGGGAGTTTTTGGAATTGAAATTTCAAATTTAGTTGACCGAACGAAGGCACCTTCATCTGCCAGTCTCGTTTGAATGGAGATGAAAGTTGTCACTCGAAGTGGATATTCATGCTCGTATATTAGGTCGTAAACTCGGTTACAACATTTCAAAACACTGACCCTTTTCAAAGTAAAAAACAAAGCTGCCGATACTTTTGCCATTTTTTTAAGGTACGAATTTTCATAGATGGATGACGGACATTTGCAATATAGTAGAGTATTCGTATCTCGAGTATATAAAATCCATTTATCACGTAATGCCACAGCAATCATCAACCACATCAGTCCGATTCGAAGTTGGAATCCGAATAGCAATCTAAATCCGGGTCCAGATCCGTATCCAAATCGGTTTTAGTTAACGAAAAAATAAATTGCCTCGCATTTATGTTATGCTGCAGTGATAGCAGCATTGAGTATTCAGAATGCTGATTAATTTAATTTCTTTTTTTTTTTCTTTTTTTATAAAGTTTTGAGGAATTTTTTTCTGAACTTTTCGGTAGCTTTGATGGATGGTATTGTGGTGAAATGATTTCTCATTCACCTAATGATTGTGTTGGTGGTTCTTTTCCACTTTGCATTCCAATAACGAGAAAGATTCAGAGAATATTATCGTTTATGTTTGTGATTAGTCGTTTATAAATTTATGCAGAATTTGAAATTATGAATAATGATTAACGAACAACCAATCAAAAACAATTAATTAAGCATAAAGCGGAAGTGATTTAGTGCAGATGTGCTTTGAGAATACTCTTGAAATTTTCAATATACGAGTAAAGTGGCAAATTTAAATTAATAAAAGAAAAACTTCACTTCACTTCTTCAGTTAAGGACTACTCATTCAGTCTGCCTGTGGCAGATATAGCAAAGGTTCCTTGTATGACATCGAGAAATGAATCAACGGTCACATTGGTTGCCAATACCTAAATTAATTCAATCAAATAGTAATAGAACCAGAAACGCAAGAAATGAATGGAAGATTTTAAAAGCTTTGCAATCATCTACCAGAAAATGTTTACTGGTGACTTAAACGGAAGAAATGGAAACGCAGAGATTTAATCTGTGACTTTAACTACAATCAACAAATAAACCCAGATGCTCCAAAAATAATGTGATCTCTTGTAACCACAACAAAAAGGCTTAAAAATTTTTAAATGTAATCCACGGGGTTCTTATTCATCTGCTACGCGTTCAAGATCTGTCAAAAAGAAAAAGGAATCCATATGACGTGCCAACATAAAGATTCAAAAAAATAGTACGAGAGAAGCAACGCATATTTACTCGTAGATGGAGATTTGACATTTGATGATCAAGAAGTCTTAACCTTCAAGCATCAAGACTATGTAAAATCGGCATCTAACTCACGCCCCGACAGAGAAAAAAGAAGACTTTTCCAAAAATAGCTTCTTCAAGCTCCTTGTCCTCGCATATCGCATTTTTATGTGGTAGTGTGGGACTTAAACGCTAACAAAAATACTTAAGAGCTAGGAAACAATGTAATGAGACGTGGAGTGCTCAGGTTAAAATCAAAAAAGGAGATGCTTGACCTTTCGAAGCATACGGGAGATTGGTACGTTTGAACTATAAGAGGTGCGGTGGACAGGCAGATAGAACAGAAAGGAAATAGAGTTGTAAAGCAATGCGCAGTTGTCAGCTGTCAGAATGTCAGCAGTATTCATCTTCTAATGAATTCATATTGATATGTAAGTTTGAGGCGATCGTGATAGGGAGGTAAGATTAAATGGTCGCTCCAGGGCGAGCAAATCAGAGGAAGCGACATTGAATACCCTCGATTCAGGACACACTAAGGCGGTGAAGGGGGACCAAGCTTGACTCAAATACTCAAGCAGGAGACAAATAAAGTTAACATAGAGAGATCTGGTTACGTACGGGTGGGAAAATTCCTTCGATCGCAGTTTAATAAAACCTAGTGATGACTTAGCTTTAAAGATCATCTTATCGCTATGCGAACGGAAATCAAGTTCCCTATCGAATAATATGACAAGGTTTAACCAAGGGATTTAGTTTACCACAGAAAAAATAAAGTCGGTGTGGAGATGAGTTGAATTTAAGCAGTTTATGAGGCACAAGATCGAAAACTAATCGAGGTCTTCTTTTAGAAGGTCAGATTCATGGCGAGAAAAAAATAGTTTTTAAAAATCTTATACAGTCAGCGTAAAAGAAGAAGAAGTGTTTAATGACCCTCTCAAGATCGTTAATATCATATTAATTATGAAGAGAAGGGGACCAATACGGCTACCTTGTGGAATTCCTGAGGAGTCTAGGAAAAGAACTAAAAGTGCGGATCTTAACCGAATACTATAATATCTCGTTTACCAGGTAAGAAGGTATCCATTTTAATAAAAGAGGTTCAACGCCGAAAGCACACAATTTGAAGAGGAGCTATAGTAATATGGTATGTCTTGACGAAAGTTCTAGTGACATAGGTTGCGATAACATCCATTTCTTTGCAATTTTCTAAGGCTGATTGTGTGAGTTGATCTGACTTTTAGCAAACCATTTTGTCTAAACCAAATGAAAGACTTGCATTTAAAGCTTAAGACTTCGTATGAAATTCTTTCAAAGAGTTTGGGTATATGAGAGATTTTAGCAATGTGACGATAATAAGTAACTTCGTTGTTTGACCCTTTTTTTGTGTATCAGGATAGGTAGACCATCTGGGACAGGTAGAAATTCATTTTTAATTTTTTTTTAACTTTTCTTCACTAACAGTAGGATCGAAATGTTGAGTGAGAATGGGATATATTTGTTAGGTTTATGAATACGAAGGAGCTGTTGGCAAATGATTGTTTGAAATATGTAGCAAACAAGTTGCCACTAGTAGGTGCATCACTTGAAAATTTGTTTTCGAAAGCAAGAGAGTTATATGTATATTTATTTATATTTTATAAATTTAAGTAGCATTGATAGAAAGAGTTGAAAAGTTAGATTCAAACAAATTTATCGTATACATAATAGCGAAGAGCGGCAAGGTCTTCTGCAACTTTTTGAGGAGGCGTATTGAGAATCTCGTGATACTTTACATAAAGTTCCCTGATTCTGGTAACATCAGTAGGGAGGCCTACCTGCTCGATGGAAACCATGACACTTGTTTTTGTTTTAGCCTCGTAACACACCGAGTCCGATTTTTTGTAAAGAAGGCAGATATAGAGGTTTATTTTCGTATATCTTTTTGTCCCTAAGCCTTTATCGCTAGTTTGCTGCGTTAATTTTACACTAGATGGCTAAAGGGGGAGATTGTAGAAGAGAGGTTTGATGGCGCAACAGACAGGATGTCAAAAGTGGAGTTTAAAATGTGGTAAATGATAAAGTTGGGATACTTAGCTCCAGTTCTGAGGTCGAAATTAGGGAAAGACGTTAAATCGAAAGAGACAAGTTAAATTTGGGCCTTGGTTTAGGCTAGAGGAAGTTGGATTAGGAAGACTTTAAATTTGGAAAAAATGTTAGCTTTGAAACTTCAATTGGAACTGAATTTGTCATGAGAAAGGAGGGTGTGTGATTTACTCGCTAACTTGTTAGCTGGTTTTGGTATGATGGACTGCTTAACTTTGTCCTGCTTTTTGGTGAAATTTTCCAACTCTTTGTAGATACGCATCTTTCTAATATTTAAATTGCTTCTGGCTGGATTATGAAATTTGAATTTGAAGCTGAGTCTGCTCCTGCGGAGAGATGTTGTAAGCAACTTGCAGTGGCTGATGGTGATGTTCATATCTCTTTTCGAAGAAATTCGAAATTTAATCAACATCAGCGTTTGGGGGTCGCGCCTTTGATAAGAAGCGTTATGACTAATCGGTTCTTTAGAGCAAATTTGTTTAGCCTACGTTGAATTCGGAAGGTGTCAACCTTAAATTACAGTAATTGATGACCTTCCGTGGGGCAGAGACTGGAGGAGTTAACATAAATGCCTTTTCGATTGTCAAGTTGGAAGAATTTTCGCAGGAATTAGTAGATTGGACCGTCTACTTAAGACTTAGATGGGAGTGATGATGATGTCAATGAATTTAGTCATAAGTGATGGCTTATAGTGGACATTAAGATAATGCTGCGGTTGGTTTGATGTGTTACCGATTTTGCTGTTTACTGTTGCAATGTGAAGTTCAATATCACAAGCGAGTGATCGAGTCACATTGCTCACTTTATCGAATATATCTTCGATCATAGGGTCAGACTGTTTGGGAGAGAGTTATTTGTTTGACAAGGACTGGAAATGGAGGTAGATGTCATCACTCTTATCAACTCACACGTTTTTGGAATTTTAATAACCTACGTAGAACAGAGAGCTCAAACCTTTATTCAGGTGCCGTTAGGGTATTTATTCATTCCTGGATCTTACGGAATAGATCTCAAATAGATCTGCAATTTGCTTATCCATGTACAATATTTTGGATTTAATAAGGTGAGTTAAGTACTTCCTCAATATTTTTGGCACTGTTTTAAATAATCGTGATTTTGTCGGTAATCTTTATGGCGAGTGAATGTTGATAGGAATCATGGGAATCGCTCTTGCACTCATCGCAAAAGAAAATGAGGTTATCGAAGAATTCTTTGATAAGCACCACATTTCTTTTGTTCAACCCGACACAAACGGCATGAAAAGCTTTGCCAGAGATGTACTTGCAAGCTACCCAGTCACTATTGCTTTCATGGATAACTTATCACTCAAGTGGTTATGACTACACTTATAATCCTCAGCTTATGTTAAGTGTTTTTGGAACAATGGGATAGAGAGGGAAAAAAAGATGAAAGATGTTTGGGCTCATGGGTTGCGTCACACATTTAATGGAGACACTAAATTCTTAATGGAAATTCGTTTGTTGTTGATTTGTAGTCAAGTACTCATCTTACTTGATTTTTGTTACTTGAAAAAATGAATGCGTTTTGGACGCGGTTGGGATTCGAACACCGAACCTTTTGATTTGGGAACCAGTCCACTACCACTTAAATCACGGCCACCCATCCACAGGTACAACTTTACTTGCTATATTAGGAAATTGTCTGCAAATACATGAGTTTCGAACATAAAAACATCATTCTACACAGTCAAAACCAAAAAATCAATAAACTTCAGTAGTAAACTTAAAATTTTTAAATTATTTATTACAACTTTGGATTTCTTTCCTAAATGGTTTTCGTTATTGGTGTGAGTTTGGCCCTCCTTCGGCGCACATTGTACGGTAAGTCTTTATTATTGAGGATATTGGTCTTTCTGAGTTTCCTAGTATTGCGGAGAACATTCAGGGCGGAATTATCACATTATTCAATTCAGGATTGGGAACACTGGACGCTCTTTGTATGTCATTAGAGTCTTTAAGTAGATCAACACATGTGGACTTTACCCTATGTCTTTATGTTGGTATTTCTTCCTGATGGCAGGTGTACAATGAGATTAGTTTCCGAGTTTTTTGTAAGATTATGTCTAACATGTTTCCTAGATATCTATTTCGATCCTTTAATTGCAAAACCGTAGACGATAGTACATCGTGCTTTTCTTAAAGACATCCAATTTTGGAGAAGAGCAATTGGATGTCAGTTTTCGGCGCTAAGTCTCTAGCAAGGTTTTTGTTTTTCTTATTCAGTATTTCTTTTAACTGTTCAATGCTTTTGTACTTGTCGGGTTTTGGTTGTCGTTTCTCTGAGTTGTTCAGTTCTGGTGAAGTTTCGAGTAGGCCTCTTTTACTCATTTTTTGTGGTTATCTTTGATTCTAATTTTTCAGTTGGTGATTTTTTTAATTTGTTTCCGACAACTTACCCAGATTTTAATTTCTATATATGTTAAAACAACTAAGACTCCAAATGAAAACCATCTTTCGAATATTTATTCATTCTCTTTTCTAATTTTACACTCTTTTTTCGCAAATGTTTTGACTGATCAACAATGTCAGCCATCCACGTTTACCAGGTATTTACATACGTTTTTCTGGTTTAACGAAAAGTTGATGTGAAAGACAGTGAGCGCTCTGGTAGGCCACAAAAATGCGAAGACGAGCAATTGCAAGAGTTATTGATTGATGACCCAACTCAAACAGCAATTAGTAGAAGCATTATATGTGTCGCCGCAAGAAACAATCAGCAGACGTTTACGAGCAATGTGGAAGGTCAATAATCTCGGAAAATGGGTCCCCATGAACGTCAAATGGAAAATCGCAGTCAATTGTGAAATGCTGCTTCAACGCCACGAAAGGAAATCATTTTTGCATCGAATTGTGACGGGTGACGGAAAATAGATTTATTTTGAAAACCCAAAGTGGAAAAAATCGAAGCCGGTCTTTCAACACCAACGCCAAATCGCTTCGGCAAAACTATGCTCTGTGTCTGATGGGACCAGAGCAGTATTGTGTATTATAAACTCTTGGAGCTTTGCGAAACCGTTAATACACAATGCTATCGGCAACAAATGATGACCGGAATGGGCCAGAAGACATGGCAAAGTGATTTTGTTACTAAACTAGTGAAAGACACTTTGAAATCGCTTGGATGGGACATTCTTCTGCATCCGCCGTACTCCCTCCAGACTTGGTTCCATCTGACTATCACCTCTTCGCATCAATGGGGCACGCGCTCGCAGAGGAGCACTTCAGCGATTTCGAGGAACTTGAAAAATGGCTCGATGAATGGTTTGCCCCAAAAGACAAGCAGTTTTTCTAGCATGCTATTCATAAATTACCTGAAAGATGGACGAATAGTGTAGAAGCCGATGACGAATATTTTAAATATAAAAAATGAATTTCCCTAGAAAATTAAGGATTTTTTTTTTCAAACAAAACCAGAACAAACTTATCCATATACCTAGTACATTTCAATTATTAGGCATACTTTTGTCTGTCCACATTTTATGGTTTGGTTGGTGAAGACTCCTTACAAATTCAATTATAGCTGTTTTAATAGATCACCTGTTCCAGAAGCTTTCATTTGGACAAAGTCATATGACACTCTTTTTGGTCAGGTGGTTGAAATTTCTGTCGATGGTCGTCTTTGTTGATTGAATTATTCCATCTGACAACGAAAAGCTGGTCATTATTGCCGTAAATGGTTTACGGACGTAATTCTTCCAGATTTGTACTACCGACTGTGACTCTACTTCACTGTAAATTTTATGTTAATGACATAACCTTATCATACCATACATACACACGAGAGCTATCGCAAATCGAGCGGATTTAGAACTTCTCTGCAACGGCGCCTTATTTCCCTATTCTTTTATTGCAAGAGCTTATCGATACATGAGCCAGTACATCAAATCAGGCCTTTCTAAAGGCTTATTGGCATTCTTGAGACTAAATTTCTATGCTAGATATATGTAACCTCATGATTTTCGAAAGGTTTTGAGGTACTCGATCATAAAACCTACTGGCAATCCTTTACAGTCACACCCATCTGATATCGAGATCCCTTATAGTTAGTCGTAGTCTGATATTAAAGCATCCGAAACATTTGCAATTGACCCTTTACTGCTCTTTAGAACACTCGGGCATCGAGATTAATAAACGGATCTGGATACGTTGATCGCAATGGGATCAATGTGGCTTATAATTTTTTGATCAGGAAAGCATAATCTCTCTTCACAGATGATATTTCACCTCACTGTAAATTCGATTAACCTGAGTCCGTTTTCAGTGATACGCCGCAGATGAATGTGGCTTCCACATTATGCTGTCAAATACGAATATGTCCAACTTTCCTTAATTAAGGTAGTGGCTATATTATCCAAATCCACATTTGGTGCCCTATAGCTGCGCTTTCCACGCTCTTATGGAGAAGGAACCGATTGGTCCTATTCAACTAAGACTAAGTGCTACTTTGCACTATGCATCAAACCAATGAACCAGGAAAAGACGATTTGTTTGATAAGACAATCGGAAGAAGCAGCCTTACCGTGCCAAATTTCATCAGATATTCATCAAGTAACAAGACATAACCTTATACATATATGGAATACAAATCAATCTGATCATCCTTTTTAAGAGATGAAAGAAACTTTCCCGGGTTGAATGTAGTTCTTCCCTTGACTCAGAAAGAGTCATTTTATACCACCAAATTAATCACAAACGGAAACAAATTCGACACTCTTGATATACAAGTACACGAAGATATCACAAAGCGTGGACAATTAGTTCCAATAGTTTTCGATTTCATTTCAAAGCGACGCACACTGCCAACAATGCCGGAGTTAAATCCAAAAATTAAATGAAAGAGATGAGTGTACCACCCTACTTTTTCGTTATTAAACATTCCAAAGTATGATTTACAAGAACAGTAAAATACTTTACTTTTTTTTGGTTGCTACGACACCTTTCAAACATATTTAGCATACATCAAGTCATTGAGCAAACAACATTATATTTTCCATCTGAAGAAAAGTGCTGTAGAGTCGCATCGAATGCTTGTCCAGGCATATGGTGATCATGTTCTATCAGAAGCAACATGCAAGAGATGGTTTCAACGGTTCAGGGATAAAGATTTTGATGCGAGAAATGAAGAGCGTGGAAGACCACCTAACAAGTTTGAAAACGCCGAATTGCAAACAATATTGGATGAAGATGACACTTTGAGTCAGAAACAAATGGCAGAAATATTAAATGTTGCACAACAAATGATTTCTGACCATTTAAAAGCTATGGGAAAGATCCAAAAGTCTGGAAAATGGGCGCCACTTGAATTGAATGAAAGACAGATGGGAAACCGAAAAACAACTTGTGAAATTTTGCTTCAACGACACGATAAAAAATTAGTTTTGCATCGAATTGTTACTGGCGATAAAGAATGGATTTATTTTCAGAATCCTTAACGGAAAAAATCATGGATTAATCCGGGACAACCATCAACTTCAACTGCAAAACCAGATTAATTCGGCAAGAAGACTTGTCTCCTTCCGACTACCATTTGTTTTCATCTATGGGACACGCATTAGCTGAGCAGCACCTCGAATCCTACGAGGAAGTCGAAAATTGGGTAACTTTTTGGTTTGCTATAAAAGACGAACAGTTTTATTGACGTGGAATCCATAAATTGCCTGAAAGATGGGAAAAATGTGTAGCTAGCAATGGCCAATACTTTGAATAAAATGATTTTTACCTTCCCATTAAAAATGAGTGTTTTATTTTCACAAAAAACGCTCATACCGGTACACCTGGTATGATTTTGCACTCCATACTGCCTAATTGAGAGTAACATTTTAATTTTAATTCCTGCAAAGTGGTTAGGAACAAGTGGTTTAATTAGCGAATATTTTTTTAGCTGTAATTCCTGTTATAATTACGTGAGAAGTTTATTTTATTATGGAATCTATAGCTTCATGTATGTTCTTTCTTACGATTTTCTGAAAAAAGTTAAAAAATTTCAAAGAACCATAAATCACTTTATAATGTAAATAATGGGTCTATAACTTGCTGTTTGCGGTTTGCTAAGAGATGGCGTAACTTGTATTATTCCATTGTTATTATTCCATTGGAACATGCGTTGGAAAGCTACTGTCGTTGTACGTCATTTCAGTATATGTCATTCATTTGAAGTGTAAACAACAATAATTTTTTTTTCACTCAAATATGTCGAACTTTGTGCCTGAAAAAGTGTTTTTGCGGGGAGTTCTTCTTCATTACTTTAATATGAAGAAAACTGCTGCCGAAAGTCATCGTATTTTGGTGGAAGTTTATGGTGAACATGCGCTAGCTGAGCGAACGTGCCAAAAGTGGTTTGCACGAATTAAAAGTGGTGATTTTGGCTTGGAAGACGATGAACGTCCTGGGCCGCCAAAAAAGTTTGAAGATGAAGAACTGGAAGCACTACTCTATGAAGATTGTTGCCAGACAAAAGAAGAGCTCGCAGAATTTTTGGGTGTCACTCAAGCAGCCATTTCAAAACGTTTAAGAGCAGCTTGATATATTCAAAAGCAAGGAAATTGGGATCCACATGAACTCAAGCCGAGAGACGTCGAAAGGCGGTTTTGCATGTCCGAAATGCTGGAACGCATTTTGCGGAACGCCACAAAGGGAAGTCATTTTTGCATCGGATTGTTACTGGTGATGAAAAATGGATCCATTACGATAACCCCAAGCGCAAAAAATCATATATGAAAACCGGCCAACCAGCCAAATCAACGGCAAAGCCGAATATCCATGGCGCGAAGGTAATACTCTGTATTTGGTGGGATCAGATGGGTGTGCTGTATTATGAGCTGCTTAAATCGGGTGAAACCATCAATGGACAACGCTGCCGAACACAATAAATCCGTTTGAAGAGAGCAGTAGCCGAAAAACGCGCGGATTATGCGACCAGACACGAGGCAATAATTTTCCATCATGACAACGCTCGGCCCCACGTTGCTATTCCGGTTAAGAACTCTTTGGAAAACAGTGGATGGGAAGTCTTACCCCACCCGCCTTATAGCCCAGACCTTGCTCCTTCTGACTAACATTTGTTCCAGTCGATGCAGAACGCCCTCACTGAAATATGGTTCACATCAGAGCAGAATATCAAAAATTAACTTGATTCATTCTTGGCTGGCAAGCCAGCGCAGTTCTTTTGGGATGGGATGGGAAATATGGTAAAAAGTCATAGCTTCAGATAGGCAATACTTTGAATAATACTATTGGACATGTTTTTCTTAAATAAACGTTCAAATTTTGAAAAAAAAAAACCACACGAATTAAAATATATACCCAATATAAAATGTCTCACACTTTCACATTGAGATTTTTATGTGGTTAAACAGATTGGCTTCTTGAGTGTAGAATTTTGAAGAAAGCCGGTGCGCATACGTGCGTCTTTTTTTATTTAATTTTTCCGAATCAACTATTTCAGAAAATTTGGTTCGCATTCAAGAGCTTTTTTTTAACAAAGATGGAGTTGTTCGACCCCATAAAGGAATCCGGACTTCAAAAATTTCAAACAAAATTTATATATTTCGAAGCACACCTTAAAGGTCACTGCAATCTACATGATGAGGAGCTTCATCACACCTTTCTACAATTTTCCGTCAGGTTTCGAGAAAAATGGATGAAGGCCGGTAGGAACGTAATCCGATTTATAAAACGAGACTTGGCTTCAGTCATTAATTGGTCATTAATGATGTCCAAAGACATCATTTTAAGGAAGCTGCGATAGAAGCAAACGCCTAAAGATACAAACTATTTAAATTGATTTATCCACATCGCAGTTAGGATTTGCGAGAAAATGTAATCTGAGACCTGAGGGTCATCTGAGTGCATCCAAATGAGTAGAAGACATTGTACGTTCACCAAACCGCGCCGCTGCAAGCAAAACCGCATTCTGCAGCTATCAGGCGACGAAACATTACATCAGTTATAACACCTTGATAAAAAAAAACGTTATAACCACCGTGTGGCGCTCCCATTATTTCGATTTGAGTTCTATTTTTTTTTTTTTTAAGTTGGTACATCTGTTGTTGATAGCTTGACATTTCCAAAAGTTACGTAACAAAGAGTACATCTATGTGTGTGTTGGCGATTTTTTACAATTTTAGAAATTTATTTAAATTTGCAACAACGAACCTGTATTAAATTTTGCGTAAAAAACGGATTTAATGGTGCGCGAACATTAGAAATGTTGGAAAAGTGTTTCGGCAACGATTCCCTAAAAAAAACAGTCGTTTACCAGTAGCACGAGCGGTTTGAAAGTGGTCGTAAGTCAATCGAAGATGATGAACGCAGTGGCAGACCATCGACATCGAAAACCGACGAAAACATTGATGAAGTAAAGGAAATGTTGGTCATTAACCGCGAATTAACCATCAGAGAGATAGCGGAGGACTTGAACATTGCCTATGGATCCGTCAAAGACATTTTGGTTAATGATTTGGGTCTGTCGTTTGTTAGTCGTCGTGTAGCAGCAAAGTTGGTGCCAAAAGACCTCAATTTCATACAAAAAAGAGACCGTGTTGACGTTGCAAAAGAGATGATTTGCGAGGCTGAATCCGATCCCACATTCATCAAAAGGATCATTATTGCAGACGAGACGTGGATTTATGAGTACGACACGCAATCCAGACATCAGGCAAGTGAATGGCGTTCACCAAATGAGCCGAGACCAAAAAAACCATCTCGTTTTCAGTCAAAAAAGAAGGCTATGCTCACGGTTTTCATGGATTACAACGTTGTACGATAATGCATCATGAATTTTTGCCAGAAGGCCAGACAGTAAACAAAGAGTATTATTTGGGCGTTATGAGACGTTTGCAGAAAACGTGGGCTGAAAACTCGTGGATTTTGCACCATGATAACGCACCGTCGCACAGTGCCATCATTATTCGTAATTTTTTGACGAAAAATGCAACAAATACTATCCAACAGCCACCGAATTCACCTGATTTGTCTCCTTGTGACTTCTTTCTGTTCAATCGTGTTAAAAAACCACTACGGGGAACGCGTTTCAGCAGCCGAGAGGAAGTAATGGAAAAATCGCAGGAAGCACTAATGGACATACCGAAAGCCGAATATAAAAAATGTTTCGAGGATTGGATCAAGCGCTGGCATAAGTGTGTTGCAGTCTATATGGATTACTTTGAAGGGCACAATATAGATTTAGATGAATTAACTTGTACTTTTAATTTTCTGAATAACTTTTTGATCAAGGTGATAAGAGATTTGCACTGGAAGCTTAAGGTTTCGTACAAAATGCTTTCGATTAATTTCGTAATATGTGAAACTTTAGCTATGGGGCGGTAATGACTTCGCTTTTTAATCCCTTTTTGTGTATTGGCGTTATGAAAGAAGACTTCCATATCAGTGGAAATTCAGCTTGAGAGAACGATAATAGGAAGAGATTTGGAAGGGGGTGAGAAAGTGTTAAGGAACCCTTTTTAAGAAATATGGAAGGGAGGCCACCTGGGCCAGTTAAGTATTCATCATAAAGTTGCTGTAGCTTATTTTCTAATTATGTATGGTCAAATCTTTGAGAAATAGAGAAAGGAGAGATAGAAAGTTAAGTAGGTATTTAAAATAAGAATCAAGGGAGAGATACAACAGACGCTTTAGGTCCCACAGCAAAATATAGGTGTTCTCTAATGTTTAAAGGATTCGCAAATCAGACTTGCAATAGCAAGTGAATTCAGATCCGAAAATAATTGTAAGCTTATACTCCAATTCTCTTTTTGTTAGGTCATTTTATAATTTAATATAATCTCGTCGATATTGCGGTGGATCAAAATATTTCGATGCCAAACCATAAGATTCTTAGGTCTCTTGCCATTCGCCAAAAAACACTGAACAAAACCAATGCTACACTATTTTCAAAATTCAACTATGGATGTTTCGCACAATCCCAAGAGTGAATGAAAATACTTCATGTGAAAATCGAATTTCTCTTAGCTGAACCATGCCAAAAGAAGCTGGAAGTACCTATGGTTTATAAAGCAGATGATGTTGACCAGAAAAAAACCAGTGGTTTGACGAAGAACTGGTGCAGAACTTTTTATCTACAAAAGTCATAAAAGCTGTCCAAATATCAGTGGTAACCACTTTGTGGACAAAATGGAATCAAGAATATCAAAGCTCAATTGAGTTCACAGGTCTCAGATCTTGCTGCCGTGTACTTAAGGATGATGTATTTAAGAGAAAATTACGGAAAAAAAAAGAAAAATTAATCTCCTTAGACTTCCACCCTTTTAACATGTTATACCTCCCATTAACCGGTAGCACTCATTAGTAAAACATTTTCGAGGTAAACTGCTGAAAAGCGGATTTATGGCAAACCATTAAACTAAATATATAGTTCCCATCCTCCCTGTTACCATAATCCTTTCAAACTTTTTACTTTAATGAAACCACTGCTTAATTCTAATGGCGAAACATTTTCCAAAAATTAAAGAAAACACCAACAACAACATCCACCCAAACAAAAGGTGTGTATGTTGCATTATGTAAGCAGATTTTTCAAATCGAATTTGAAACAAAAGTAGGCTCACCCCCAAATACACTTATTGTTGTTATCGTTGTTGAGGTACCAATTTTATTAATTAAAGCGAATATCCTTCTGTTCAAATACAAGCACGCAGACAACCTGTACACACTTGTGTAGCTCAACTATGATTAATGATATAAAATTTAATCCGCTGACAAATAGGTTAAGAGCCAGAACCACCAATATCAGATCCAAGCCCTAAGACCGAGACCGAAAAAATAAAATAAGGTGGAGAGCAAAAAATTGCTGAAATTTTAACGTAATTTTATGGCCTTAAGGGAGGTCGGAAACCCGCCTAAATGATGAGTCTCCGGTGGGGAGAAGCGTCGAAGTTGTGTATATATGTATGGACAAGTATATGAATACGTTTGACTACATGGCAGCAACATGTGTCCCATAGAATCAACATCATCTGGCAAAGTACCGCCGCCGTACCAACCACCGCCCACTCACAAGGGATTTTTGTTTTTTTTTTTTTTTAACTTTCTGTCCTTTTTGTGTTTTTTTCCCAGAAGGAAACGTTGATAGTCATACATTGTGAGCGGTTGTGGCAGGGGTGAGACTAACAGACTTTGGTTGACTGTTGGAAATTTTAACACCCAACCTGTTCTCGGTTCTCAGTGCGCTCAAACTCATGAAGAAATAAATGTTAAGAGAATACACAAAGGACGACAATGAGGTCGGTGACGACGGCGACGACAATGAAATGGCAAAAAGGACTTCCTGATGTTTGCTACAAAAGTCACAATAGGCGATAGATAGTTGAAAGAAAAAGAAAGAACCGAACCATAATAGAAAATTTTTCCTTCTTTGGTTAGAGTCATTCTAATCTAACTATGACAGAAGGTGTGGGGGTTGGGATAATTGTTGCTTCCATTGAAGTTGTGGGATTTGCCAATTTTACACACTAATTCCTTTATGACCGTAAATAGATGGTTACCCGATGGATAAGTTAGAGAAATCAATAGGGACTACCACATCGACGATTCTGAGGGCGATTCTAGATTAAGGAAGTTCGTTTCACTTCGACAAAATTTGGAAGAGTATCTTTTAGCATAGAGCTTAAAAATATGCTGCATCTGCATACTGTGCACTCGGAACTCGCTTCTCTGGTAACTTACTTAACTCGTTCACAGTTAAATCAACTACTCTAGCATTTTCTTTGATTGCCGGTTGTCGTCTGCGTATCCCTATAGATATTCCCAAGGACAGACTTGTGCACTCAAAAGGACAAGTTTTACCCAAATCCACCCCTGTTTGTCACCTCCCACTCCCACCTTCACATGGTAAAGCCGGGGTGCCTAGTACCTCAACCGTACAAAGGATATGAAGCCTTGCGGATGGTTGTTGGGGGGTAGAATCTTCCCACTAAGGTACTACACCTGTACTAAGACTACAGCGGAAAAATTCTCCGAACTGCATTAACAGTGGTCCAGAGTTCCATTGAGTTTGAACGATTATAAGGTGTACTCGGTTATGTTCGGAGAATTAGCCTATAAGGACAGGAAAACCAGGCTGCTTCACCAAACCCTTGGTGAACAGTAACAGTAGCCTGTATTGTGAAAATTTGTAAAGAAGACTTTTTAGTCGCCAAGCGTTTTAGATCTCATAGTCTGATTTCCTTCTTGCTGAAGAGCAGGAAAAAATGGATAAGTTTCATCAGAGCAAAACTGCTCCTCAGCATCCTCCTTCTCAGATGCAACACGCATGCCGAGGTAGAAAGCCTTGAGTCGGCGCTTAAGTGGTCAGAATTTAATGCGCACTCAATATGAAAAAGTATGCGTTGGACATTTTCTTTAACTTAAAAGACATCTTCGACAAAGTAAGTTTGGCGATATATATATGTAACTCAACCAGACAAGATTTAAAGCAAATCTTGTGAAAAGAACCTTGGTTGGTGATGCTGTATGTGTATTGGGGATAATTGCCTGTTGAGCGACGCGGTTGTCCTGTCCCCACTGATATGGAACATAATTCTTGATTGTCTGCTTAAAGATTTCAAAAGCAGGATATGCAGATGATGTAGTTCAACAATAAAGGTACCATTTATCGGCTGTCGAATAATGATTAGCGAGTGTTTATTCTCAAGAGTACTCAGCCCTAAACATACCATAATCTAAAAGGACTTTATAGCTTTCACCTGGATACCAAACTTTAATAAACTACACCGAAAAGGGCCTTGTCAACCTGCATCTCTATGATAAGTTCGATTCCATGTCATGTGTAAGTTATTTAGCGGAATAAGTTTTCACGCACCTGCTTATGGGACCTGCTGAATACCTCAGTATTCACGTGATCAGTTGCGCTCTTCCATTAAAAAAAAAAAAAAAACTCTTTGGTACAATTCGCTGTCTGTCATTTTACTCCGATCTGATGAACATGATGTCTGGCGCAATGACACCGAGACTTCGGTTTCGACTTTAACTGTGCTCAGATCTTCATCAGTTAGATATGGCACTGTCGTTGTTATGAGAAAAGATAAACTTAGATTGGGTACACCTGGGTTATTCTTTCAAAAGGAGACATACTTTAATTCTCTTTGCAGTGAAGATCATCAAACTACTGGGTTATAAGTGGAAATCGGTACAACTTTGAACCTACCCCATTACATGGTTGAGTGGTTAGGATACCAAAAGGTGATACCTGTGACAATTAAATGGCATTTGGAACAGCTGGTGCGGTGAATAGCCAGAGCAACTACATGAATTAAAAAAAAGCTCAGCTTCCAGGAGGTAAAAAATTACATTAAACCGCTTTATTGCAAGTGTAGAAGAACGTACATATGAATATGTACATATAAAAATATTTCGTTTCCGGGGATAAGAAACTTAATCCTTTCAAGAAATAAAAAAATTACGTATCGCAAGCTGAAACGACGGCGAAACCATCGCAAACCAGACCTTCTTCCTAAACTTACAAATGAAAGCGTATAAAATGAATTATCACGGAACGGAGATGCCGAAATTTTCACACCGAAACTCCTAGATAGGATGGAAAGTGGTGGAAAAATAAAAAAAAAATCGGTGTCAGTCGAGGAAATAAACTGACACTGACACGGATAAACAAAGAACGATGACACGAAAATTAAGGCCAGAAACAAAGAGTAAAAATTTCAAGCTCCCGTGTAGTAGCACTCGAAGAGGATCGGACAATTTTACGGAAGCTGAAGTAAAATCTTCCCTTAGCAGTAACAGAATTAATCCGGGCCATTATGTTAGACTGAAGTTGACAAAAATCTTGAACGCAATTCACCCATAACTTTGTTCAATAAAATGATAAGAAGCTATCAAATACTAAGCCAGTGATGAATATCCTGTTCCAATGTATAAAGGCAAAGATGACACGAAAAAGTGTAACAATTTCTGATCTGTGGGCCTAATTTCGCTATGGTATCAAAATATACGACAGAAATCAGACAAGTAACAACTCTATAATACTAAACTTCATGATAATAAGTGTGATTTTGTGAAAGACAGGCCGCTATATGCCGGGATAATCCTAGAGAAACATTGCGAAAGAAAGAACATGCGACGTAGACGTAGCTCTTTAACTCTTATTAATAATACTGAATAACTGCATTACCACGAAACCAACTCCTGACATCTATTTAGAAGGAGTGATCGTGCCAAAGTGCTAAATTATTTACGTCCTGTCGTTAACCATTAAGGAAATTGCGGTAACCATGTCGTACATAGAGGGTGGGATGGTTTTAAGGACGCGGGATTTTCACATACCCATTTATCCTAAAGGCCTAGCTCTAACATACGCATAGCGATGTAGGATGATGTAGGATGATGAAAAAAAATTAAAATATTGCGAATGTTAGTAGGTATGACAAAACGAAGTCTAATACGAAAAAAAAAAATGAGAATGAGCCTGAATCAGGTGGTTTTGTCACGCTTCAGGTAGGTCATAAGAAAATCGTATCCAAAATGAGGTAGAGACCCAAATTCTAGCCGAAATTCCTAAGGAAGTTTGATGTTGAATTGACTTTTTTTTTTAACTTCTAAATAATCTCAGTAATAAATGTGTAGAGAAGTCGTGGAACTAATATCGCAGAAGACTTGAGTATGAAACGTGGTCTGCAGTCCTTTTGAATTAAAAAAAGCTGCTGAAACTAATACACGGATCCAATTGATTTTGAAAACGGAATTTGTTTCCCTAATTTGCCTACTTTTCTTTTTTGCCACAATTTGATTAGCATTCTTATTGACTTTAAGAGACCACAAAATAAAATCGTAGCCCTGTTAAAGACTTTAATTCGGCTTTAACTTAAAGATATTCAGACTACGGTCCCTGTTTAATGAATTCATTAAAAAAGAAGAATATGATTAACATTTCTATTTAATATTTCCCACAGCAACCCATACTCCTTGCTGTATTCATTTTAAAGGACCCCCCTCCACACCAAAATTCAAAAACAATTAAAGCAAATAAAGACATAATTCTTGAAATTTTCTTACCTCTAGAATTTCACAAGTCCGAATATATAAGGTCAGGCACAAGAGTGTGTTTTGCATAATTTAAAAATTGCTTTCGCTTTATTGCTTTTGTTGAATAAGTACCAACGAGAAAAACAGGAAAATTTAAAAAAAAAAAAAAGAATATATACAATATATGAACGTTTTAGAAAAAATATGTCAAAAAATATTCTAAGCGTAAGTAGAAAATCGAATTCGAGTCAAGGACAGAAAAAATTCAAAGACATTCATATACACTCAGGTGCTTGGCTGAAAAATTAGGAATTACGAGTAAGCTCTCCATTTAATAAAACGCAGCCCTTACTTCTCAACGGAATTTCAAGGTAAGGCTGTCTCATTCATGGATTCCATAATTTTTATTGCAAAAAAAAAAAAAAAAAAAAAACAGAGGGTTTGTCTCTATACTCGTTTTGGTTAGGAGCACGGAGGGTGCATATTAAAAAGAAAAATATTTTCTCGCACAAAATTTTACATGCAAAATGGTCCTAACCTTTCTTCTATTCAAAGATACAGATACCCAAAATATAGGTGAGTTTGAGTGAAACCAAATAAGTCAATGAATAGAGGTGTGATGTAATTTTTGTGGTTTATGCTGTTCACACAATTCTAAAAGGTGGAATACCCGTTTAAGTTTAATGGAAGTTCTGGGATTGCTAAAGGAAGAAATTTAAGAAGTTTGCCATCATAATTCCTTTCAACAATAAGGATATATTTTTCAAATCGTAATGAGGTTGACTTTTTGTTATGGCAGAGAGGTAGAATTTCTGTTCGACCTTTTCTTCGACGAAGCCAAATCTTGCCTGAGATATCCCTTTTTTTCTTACGACGAAAATATTAGAAATTAAACCCTAGTTCCGGGTATGACATTGAATAACCATGGCTTGAATGACATTATCTTGGCATGTTCTAGAGACATTTGGGTACATACGGTTGTATACAAGGCCTTTCACAGATGGTCTTGCGTTTCCTAAAATTTTTGACCAAACAAGCAGAAAATAAAGACATTTCGCGGACTTCGCCAGATATATTCGAATCCATTCGGTAGGAAGAACCTCCAAAAACTCTCCATTTTAGTTTGGACATTTGTGAAGCAAACACTGGAAAGCTATACTCCTGAAGAACTCGATAAAATTGTCAAGATGTTTTTGATAAGCAATTCGTCAACAATTCGCCTTTCTCTCACTGGTTGTTCCATGCAACGTTTAGCCAAACGACTCTTCGAAACTGCAACAACACGGGACCGAGCAATCCCAGGAAGGCCTCGTATCTCTTGATTGGCCGAGGTGGCAAAGGTGTCGTAGAGACTCCGTTTACATCAAACAGACGATGTGTCATACAATTTGCAATATCACGCATGTCTTTGAAGATGTCACCCTGAGCTTGTTGACCGGCAGACCACTCTTCGCCTTCTCATTAAGTGACTCATTAAGAAAAAGTGATTACATAATTCAATTTAATAGATCGAGAAGGAACTTCGAAAAGAACAGAGAATACTTGGAAAATTGTCTGCATTCCCATACAGAAAGAACAAAAGTAACGTGTGATTTACTTAGCACATTAAACTCATCAAGAAGAAGGCCACAGAAATCAATAATTGAGTGCTTGTCGTTCACCAAACAGCAAAAACTAATAAATGCCACCGAAAACTTAACCAAGGCAGTCTCTGCTGCAAGTACACTGATAGTCAAAAGAGTAAAAGAAAGCATTTCTATTCCACAAAATGATCCTTCCAAGTATAAAAATGATTTGAAAATGCATTGCCTGTGCTTATGAATTAAGATCTGTCAAAAGGAAAATATAAGATTATAAGAAGTTCTTTGTGATAACACAACGCAGAGGTTGTTCCAACCTACAGAACTATAACAGTTGCCAAAACAAGAGGTAGCTCCAGAAAACTACAAAACCACGCAAATATTAGTTAGGGGAGGAGATTGACAGATATCTAAAAGTAATGGACGAGACAATCAAACAAACAATGGACAAAACGATACCTCGGTATCAACATACTGACAACGAAGACTTGTTCCGCAATTCAACTATTGACGCACTGCACCGACATAAAAGTAGACTACTGTCAAGACTAAAAACCTTGTACAGACAGTTTACTGACAGACATAACCCGGAGATTATGACATTAAAGTCGTCGATCAAAAACCTCCAAACATTAATAAAAGAAAATTACAGGGCTTCTGTAAGTTTGCATTGGAACAATAAAATTCAGGCTGTAAATACCAGCAACCCGAATATGTTCCCGCAAATAAACAAAATATTTCGGAGGAAAGATCAAAACGACCTTTCATGTCTCAAAATCGCCCGAACGACAAACAACGAAAACATACTTTTGGCAGCAGGCATAGATCCAAATGAGGCTGTGGAGGATGACAACTTCTTTGTGATCGAGGATCCGCAGGAGAAAGTTGAGGCTATAGGAGCGACTTTTCAGGAAGTATATAGGGCGAATGATATCATTGGCCCTAACCACGATTTGGAAAGTCGAGTCCTTGCGCACAATTTCTACCTTCGAAACGAAATAGTGAACTGGCGAATCGAGAACTCGGGTTTCACCCAGTTCAGTGATGAGAATATGGCAAATAATGTCATCGCCAATGAAAGGGAACTTCCCCCGTTCATTTCGAAAGAAGAGCTCCAAATGATCTTCGACACAATCAGAAGAAAGAAATCTGTGGGAATCGATGATATACCAAACATTGTGCTTCGACATCTCCCTCTAGAAGCGGTGGACATTTATACCACCCTGTTTAACAATGCAATGAATAATGCACATTATCCGACGCATTGGAAAACTGCGGTGGTACATCCGATCCCCAAAAGGGATAAAGACACCTCCAATCCGGCGAATCTCCGGTCGATCAGTCTCCTTCCAAACATCAGCAAGGTTTTCGAAAAGGTTATCAATAGGGTTCTGACTAAGTGGGTTGAGGACAAAAATATAGTTCCGGATAATCAATTCGGTTTCAAGGCGGGGCATGATATTATTCACGCCGCGTCTAAACTAGTTTCCGATATCCAATGGAACAAAGCCAAGAAACAGTGCACTGGTGCCTGCCTGATTAACTTGGAGAAAGCCTTCGATACCGTATGGTTAGAGGGGCTCTTCTACAAATTGAACAGACTGGACATTAGCAGACCATTGCTGTATATTCTTTTCAATATGCTCACAGATAGACAGTTCATCGTGAAGAATGGCGATGTGACTTCTACTGGAACTTTTCATGTTAAAAACGGTCTCCAACAAGGTGCGGTTAATTCGCCGATTCTTTTCAACATTTACACAAGTGATTTGATAGGTTCACTTCACCATGCCATAGCGTACGCAGACGACATAATCGCGTACAGATCAGGTCCAAAGATTGAGGTCATAAACATACTCTTGCAACGTGATTTCGATAAAATTAAACAATATTGCGACGACTGGAAGTTGAAGATCAACTTTCAGAAGTCAGAAACCATTCTTTTTAGGACGCCTTTGTCTGGGGCCTCTGCAGATACCAGAAAGAATTGGCGAAAGTTTCAGATCGTCGGACAGTACGGTCAACCACTTGCTTGTCGAAATGTAGTCAGATACCTTGGGATCTGGCTAGATCAATATCTGTATTTTAATAAACATATAGATGTTGCTCTGGCCAAAGCCAGAGGAGCTTTTGCCCTTACAAAGAGACTGTTTTATAGCAGACAACTCGATGCGAGGGTAAAGGTGATCTGCTACATGGCCCTTATTCGGCCTATGCTAACATTTGGTTGTCCCGTGTGGTTCAACGTGAGAGCAAGTCTTTTGGAAAAGATTCGGGTGTTTGAGAGGGCTTGCCTTAGGGCTTGTCTTCGCCTTTACAGAACACCAGAGTCTGAGTACATAAAATTCTATCCTAATGAGGTTTTGTACAATAGGGCGAACCTAATAAGAGTGGACAATTTTGTCATTAAGTTGATTCGAAGACACATTGCAAGAGCAATGACCTCGTCGAACAACCTGATCTCTGGGGCTTATTACCCCAATTATATGTATCACGAGAGAGTTCGCCTTGACGGCTTCATTCCACCAGAAGCGTTCCTCTATCTTGATAAGAAAGGCTTGATCCAGGACAGATTAGCGGTGCCGTTAATCTTTCACGTCGCTCGAACAGCTGCGGACAGGCGACTCAACTACGACAGAGATGTCGCACACGGCAGTGCGGAGCGTCTCCGGTTCAGTAGAGCGGTAGGGAGTCGCGACATGAGAGATGTTGCTCGGCAGCACCAACAATTTTGGTGGCTTATTGAAGAAGAGGATGCTTCGTCGTCGAATTCCTCAATTACTAGGTAGCTTCCTCGAGTGAAGCAAAGTTGGCCAGCCTATTAGATTTTAGTAATGGCCGACTTACA
Organism: Volucella inanis; assembly: GCA_907269105.1. Classification (NCBI taxonomy): domain Eukaryota; kingdom Metazoa; phylum Arthropoda; class Insecta; order Diptera; family Syrphidae; genus Volucella; species Volucella inanis. The sequence continues at coordinate 36,105,686 of OU026156.1, read as the reverse complement.
TAGTTTTAGATAGGATTAAGTTAGATTTAAGAAAAAAAAAAATAAAAAAAAAATAAAAAAATACATATATATATACATATATTTATATATTAAGTATATATATATTATGTATATATATATATATATATAATATTTAACTTAATTGTTTATTAGATGTAAGTAGGTTAAGTATATTAAGATTTATTTTAGGTAGTTGGTAAGCTTTAGTTTTAAGTTTTATATTTCAACAAAAAAAAGTCCATTTACTAAGTTTTTTTTAAAATCTGTTTTCTTAGTTTTAGGCTTAATTAATGCAAATATTAAAATAAGAATAGACTGTAAGATACGTCGAAAGACATAGATTAAGTGTTAGGTTTATCTTAGAGTGCCCGTATGGGGCCAGTAAGTTAGATTAAGGTAATTTTAAGTTAATTAAGCTAATTTTTAAGCATTTTTTTTTTTTTTTGTTTAGCCTATAAGAATTAATATATAAGAAAATAAAAAATGCATTTAAACTCTTAAACTCTCTAGGGTGAAACTTTAAGACATGTTGGATCATAATGCAGGGTGGCTTTTAGAAAGCAAAAGTGAGGGAAAATTAATTGCACTTACAAGTATTCCTACATTATAAATTAAGTGGGGCTTTGCCGTATAACCTGGCCAAGATGTCTACAAGCAAGAAAATGCACCGGATGGTGAAACAGATGTAAACATGTTTATGGCCTCAGTTGTTCTACTGAGCCTTAATAGTTCAAATGTTGAACATTAGAGCAACCTTCGTCCATAATGAGTTCATTTTTGCTGACCCATAACATTCTAATATGCTAGGGAAACTGGAGAACTCATAAAAACTACATCCAAGGATATTAAAAAACAAATTGCTAATTTTCAACCTACTGAATATAAAGTTAATAACTTTATAACTTTTTAACTATGCGGTCATGTACCATATGCAAAAGAACAGTAAAAAACTTCAACAATCAAAATCAATCAACTCATGAAGAACATAACTGCGAATATGGAATCTGTCCATTGCACGCAAGAATCAGGTGTTCTCCAAGGCCAACCCGACAGTGGAAAATCGAAAAAAGTTTAAACGAGTCACGAATGACTGGAAAGTCTTTCTCAGGCATGTGAAATTTTTATGCAACCAATAGGTAGTAGCAAGAGTTCTTAAAGATTTTATCATTTACGAATCCGATGGTCCAGATGTTATATCTCTCCTACTTCTGAAGAGTTGTTCTTTCACGCTGGCAAAATCACTGCGTAAGCTCATCAATCCTACACTTGAGGACTCTTACTGAGCAGATAAAAAACAGCATTTTTCCAGCTCGTCCTTAAAAAAGGCGAATCTTCTTCTCTCTCGTCCTACAGTACCATTGCACTTACGTCCCTTCTTTCCAAGGTCATGAAAACGCTGATAAGCTGCCAACTCATGAAATATCTCGATTTTCTCTCGGTTTTCGTAGTAACAGATCCACTGGTGATTTGATCGAATGCCTCACCGAAATGTGGAAACGGCAGGGCATGTTAAGCTCATCAAATTTCGATATTAACAGCATAACCAATTGGGGAACTATCAACAGAATTGAATGCTTCCAAAACTCAATGCTGTCTGCTATGACTAAAGCGAAATTTAAATAGCCATTGTCCATGAATAACACTCACATCGTCGAAACTTTCGAAAAAAATTCCATCCTCGGTATGTTTGTCAATGACAACTTACGTTGGAATGCCCACATATTCAGTGTCGTTAAAAATGCTACGAAATGTCTATGTTTCCTCAAGCGATGTAAAAAATACTTCGCCTTCTCTGATCTGGTCTCAATATACACATATGGCAATACCATAGACGAACAAATTATCCCATTTTCTGGTAGATGTGAGTACCCCCGATATGATCCAGCCAAACCGAGACAGGCTAGTAGTGGATGTAATGAAAAATCTTGGACTTGGGGCGAGAATTGTTAAAAAATTTGCCGAACTATTGAATCCAGCTGTGTTTTGTATACAAATAGATTCTTTACGAGTCTGAAACTAGCAGAACACTTGCCAGAAAAAAAAAAGATATTTTTCTGATAGGGACCGTAATGACAAATAGGACTGGAACACTGGAATAAAGAAATTGAAGATAGATAAGGCAGTGGGATGAAAAAGTAAGGAGCGATGAGAATGTATGTGTTGTAAAGTGGATGGATACAAAGGCTGTAACAATGCTTTCCACTTCCTTAGGAAGTGGTCCTGCAGAAACCTGCAAACGTTAGTGTACAAAACATAACTGTAAAATTGACTTAGATCGTCCAGCGGTAGTTAGATATTACAACACCTACATGGGTGGTATTGATTTATGCGATAGATTGTTGATAGATTGCTTACTACCGAACTTCAATGCGGACAAGAAAGTGGACAGTGAGAACCTTTTGCCGTTTTCTCAACCTGGTTATCGTCAACTGGTGGATGATATGCACGCGCTGTTTCACTGAAAAAGACGTACAACACACTCCTAAAAAAATATTTAATTCACCACTGTTTTGCTCGGATTAGGTTTTAAACACCCTTTTGTTACGCCAATCATAGACTCTGTGGTGAAAGTCATTTTTCAGCAAAAGATTCAGAAACACCCTGTCAAGTATTTTTCTGAAAATTCACTAATTTCATAGCCCTGTCACGATATCTTCATTCGTTTAAGAGTTATGATTTTTGCAAGAAAAAGGTCAAATATAGTCACTGTACTCCGATTCACGAAAAAAAAAACTCACTGTTTCGACTGCTACTCCGTATTGTGATCGGTCCATGTTTCCTCTGTGGTTGAACAACGCCAAACATTAATGCTTGATGAGCAAGGACATTTGCTTTTTCCCATATTTGAACGAATCCAAGCGATTATCTGCTCCTAACTAGTTACTGCCACACATAAATATAATGACGTAGTCTTATTGACGGAAGCAGTGCTTTTCAAGTTACAATGCGGGAAATTCAAAAGGACGTAGACTTCATGATCCACTTTAGTAGGTAAACCTATTTTTATTGCATAATTTTTAAGTCTGTTTCTTTTACATTCTTCTGTTCTCTCCTTGGATTGACTTGTAAGCGGTATACTGATGCAGTGTACCGAAATTGTTCGTTCACCCTTGTTTGGCTATATTATTTCGTGAATCTAGTATTTCAATAGGGACTTTACAACTTTGAATTTAATTTGTGAACGCACTCTTTCAGTAATCATCAAACTGTCACTGTCAATTTATTCAGTAATCTCAACATTTTCATCATGGTAAAGTACACTAACGAGCTATGTTCTCCGATTGGGTTCTGGAGAAAATGCGCCAAGATGATGAATTTCATCGCAAAATCATCTTAAGTGACAAAGCTCATTTTTGGCTCAACGGGTTCGTCAATAAGCAAAATATGAGTTATTGGTCGGATAAAAACCCACATGTGCTTTATGAATCACCGATTCATCCACAAAAAATAACTTTTTTGTGCGGTTTGCATGCCGGTGGCGTTACTGGGCCATATTTTTTTGTCGACGATAACGATCGTCACGTTACTGTGAATGATCAGCATTATCGCGCCATGATCACCGATTATTTTTGGCCCAAATTGGAAGATATGGACTTGGACGACATGTGGTTTCAACAGAATGGTGCCACAAGCCACACAGCACACGCTACAATCGATTTATTGAAGATTAAGTATGGTGAGCTTGTTATCTCAAGACATGAGCCAGTCGATTGGCCGCCTCGTTCGTGCGATTTAACGCCGCTTGAGCATTTTCTGCTGGAGCTACGTTAAGTCATTGGTACACGCCGACGACGTTGTAAGAGCTCAGAGCCAACACGAAATAGTGAACGTTTCAGCCGAAATGTGTGGCCAAGTCGTTGAAAATTGTTTTGATTGTACTTCAAGCCAATAATAAAGTTTTTGAAATATCTCAAATGGTTTGCCTTTTATTTAAAAAGAAAGTTGTCAAGTCGTTATTAGAAAACTCTATAATTCTCTTAATCTGCCACAATATGGTCAAAAAGTATTGGTCTGGTAGACCCTCGAAGAGTTTTGGAATGCAACAGCATCATGTTTAAGCCGTTGGACTACATTTTTATATTTTCAATAAATAAGTTGTTCAGCTCAAGTTGTTCCTCAAGAAGTTTTCAAAGAAAATTCTTTTAATTTACAAAATGACGCAGTTCGTAAGAACGTTTAGTATAACGCCTTCGCATCACATGTATTAATCCCGAGAATGCTTTAAAAAACCTCCTCATTCTCAAAATTAGTTGATAAATAATTTGTTTGAGAAGAAAAATAAATAGACAATAATAATGCTGTCTCAAGAAAAAGGATTGATGTCGTAAATTAGGTTCGTAGAACTATAAGCAAAAATGTTCTCTCAAGAAAGTCAAATACGACTACGAGCTACATTGTGGAAAGCATAAAAACAGGGACTGAATGAGTGCATGGCTTTAAAACATGAAAATCCACTTTTTACGAGAAACTTTGTAAAGTTAGGAAACAAAAATATGTACATGCAGTTATGTCAACTAATATTTTCCATATACGAGTATGCTCATCATATTGTAGCTTCCTAGAGATGTTTTTTAGAAATGCTTTTGGCTCGGATGTTCTTTGCAAAATGTTGTCTCGGCGAAAATGTACTTGTACGAGTATGTATGAGTACCCCCCTATTCGGGATGTGATGCAATAAGCACTTTCACGAATGGAAAACACCGAGTTTTTTTCCTCAATGTTTTAGTTCTATATTTTAACCCTCAGAGCTTTTTTTTTTTTTTTTGAGCACACTTCCTTCCAAACTAATATATTCACTAGATCTAAGCGCTCTTCCATACAATGATCAACTCTTTATCCTTGAAGGGAAGACTTTTAACCTCACGTTACCTGTCTGCATCCAGATTTGGTTTGTGATGCTCCTTTTCAGGATTCCTTGCACGTTCATTTGAGTTTAAATCCAAAACACGAGCGATTTCCTTCTTTGTGCATCGCTGTCATATTAAATATTTCAGGCAAAGAATTTTAATAAAAGGAAAACAAGGATAATGGGAATTTGTTGAAGAATTTTCCCAAGTGGAAATGGAATGCACCACTTCAGATGGACAATACACAAAACGAAATGTCATCCTTGTCGATATTTTTATCCAAGACAATGATGGCCGTAGTAACGAACGCAGCATGTCTAAAGGAGAAGCACATTTGAAATTTGAATACCTTGTTAACATATATTTGCACAGCATAAGGGGGAAGGAAGATGTTTCTTGATCTTCTTCTATTTCTTTCGTGTCTAGTTTTGAAGTGAATATCTCAACCTAAGTTGGACCAGAAGAAGTTTGGGTAATGGGGAACTGCTTTCTAGAATACTAGCCAATAATGTTCAGTTTAGCTCTGCATACCAATTGAGGTTACAATCGAGTTACATGTAGCCTTCCTCTGCTTCCTCATACATCCCGAGAGGATTCGAAGATTCTTCGGACCACGACTATTTATTCGTTCTTTGTATGTACCGGTACATGTGCCAAGGATTTTAGTCATTGGATTCGATTTTTTTTTTACTAACTTGATGTCGTTTTACAACCAGTTGAATACTCATTTCCATAGAGCACAATTGGACTCTATGTATTTTTATTTAAATCGTTTGAGATATAACTTACTACTCAATAGCCATTGAAAGCAGTTATTAAGATCAATTAAGACATTTTAGTGTCCGATGTTTTCTTTACTCGCTTATATGTCTAATCTAGCAAAGGCTATATTGATATTCAGCTGTAAGAGTATTCTCCAAATAATTTCTATGCCCCCGCGTGATCCAATAGTGGGACACAATTTGAAAGATTTTGCCTCTAAAATTCGTTTAAAAATTTGACTAAGTCAAGGTAAGTGCATACTTGACTTCATCGTCAAGCAAAATACATAGAGATATACCTCTGTTGTGGAGGGACAGATTTTTAAGGAAGATATTGCGTATGTTTAACATGCCTTCCTGGAATGGGATGCCAACTTTTCTTGGTAGGTCGTAACAGACAGAAAATTAAATATAACTATTATGCCTTTCTGTCTAGACATTTATATTTATAGAGCACATCCTATGTCGACATACTTAATGGAACAACGATGTACGATTTCTTGCCAACTCCAAAACTGCAAAAGGGTGGAAACTTTTTTTCAAAGGAAAACAATTTCGTTTTTAGTGATTTGCCTGATGGATGATGGCGTCTGAAAAATAGCATTTTCTTACTTTTCGATGTTGGACTAAATTTGAACACAAGTCTTCTTAAGAGCTTAACCGTTACATCACGCCATTAGTAGATATGATTACATATGCGACGTCAGGATTTATAACTTCAGCTTTTCAGTGTGCCTACTGAATTTGAAACCAAAAATCTCCTACAGTCTAAAATGAATTGAACACTGCGCACATTTCTCGCCCTAGAGTTATGTTAAATGGAATTTATTTTCATGACTTGTCATGACTTGTCAATACTACAGTCCTACAAACTAAAGAGTTTCCTCATATCGGGAAAAAAAAAAATCTCACATTATTAGATTTCCTTAGAAAACGAATTTATGCCTTAAAATGAGATTTCGGATTTCTTCTAGTTTACATGGCTCTTACCGTTTGAATATGACATCTGTTACAAGGTAAGAGGTTCCTCATATCTCGTTGACTTCTGAATAATTAAAAAAGCGCTTCGAAATAGAATAAAGCCGAGTAGTCGGCATGGGTTTGAGTTTAACATCCGTCGTTCACTGTCATCTGTCAGTATTTTCTTCACATTCAAATAACGAATATATATACTAGGAAAAGCTTAATTAATGAACCTTCTGTCCGGAGAGGTTGGAACAATAAATAATATATCACAATTATAAATACATCACAAGAACATTTATATACAAGGCGCTGTGAAGACTGAGGCACAAAACAGCTGTAGCGTTAGACTTTTGACCAATAAAAATTTATGTATTTGAAGGGTTAATTTTTGTTCCTCCCTAACTGTATCAATTTTAATAAATTGACCCCGTTTCTCAATCCGACGGTTCAATTCAACCCACTAGTAGTTACGATCTGTTGTCCCTCTGTTTTCAAATTCCTTCATTCCACTTTCTTATGTAGACTCCCTCTCTTCCCTATACATGTTAACTGAACCCACTCGAGGCCCTAAGTAGTAGGCTTACTAGGAAACCCTAGGTTTTTTTTGGCGGTTCAGCTGAACTAAGTCACTAATCGAGTGACTAGATAGCAATAATAGTAAAAATCCAGCTGTAAAAATATGCAGTAAGGTTGGCCATTTCTTCATGCATGGTTTTACGCTTGCCGAATGCGCGTAACATATTAAAAAATATCGAAATTCCGACTCAGTGAGGTCGGTCGTCATCATGACTTCAGTGTGCAGTCAATTCGTCGCACCGTGGAAAAGTTTGAGCGTAAGTTCACTCTTGGATCTTAAGCCTCTTAAGAGATTGATGCAAAATGAAAAAAACAAAGCCGCCGTAGCGGTCAGTATCGAAGAAGACCCAGAAATGTCGATTCGGCGCCGAGTAGCGGAATTGGACCCCGCCAGAGAGTAAAATGGGTTCATTTTGCGGTTGGATTTGGGCCTACATCCGTAAGCGATGTGCGATCGTAGACGTCCTCTTTGGGCGTTGGAAATGTTGGCCAGAGATCCGGATCTTGGTCAAAAATACATCTCTCAGACGAGACGCTTTTTTTTGGCTCAGCGGCTATGTCAACAAACAAAATTTCCATTATTGGAGCGAAAACAATCCACAAGTGTTCCGCCAAACATCAATGCATCCACAAAGATTGACTATTTGGTGCGGATTATGACATTTCGGCATCATTAGACTTTATTTATTTCGATCGATGTTTACCGACTTTCTGTGGTCAAAGCTCGACAACATAGTTATATCCGAGCTGTTGTTCCAACAAGATGGCGCTACATGACATACTATACAAGCGACCCAACGCTCGAATAATCTCACTCGATTCTTTTCTCTGGAGCTATGTCATGTCAGTAGTCTACGTTTACAACCCAACCACTTTGTGCGAGCTCGAGGCCAACATTCGACACACCACTGCCGGAATAAAGCCGCACATACTGGACCGAGTCATCAAAAATTTTTTTATGAATTTCTTAAGAATAGATAATAATGGTGATTACGAGAGACTTTTTTTAAATTTTAGTTTAATAATTTTAAGTGCGCAAGAAAGAAAAGAAATATAATTTTGAATTTGCAAGTGCTGGCGCCAGAACGAGGGATCTGTTTAAATTCGGTAAATCATAGGTAATAGCGAACTCTTGCGGTTTTGATAAAATAGAACTCAAAAATCTCCTTATTAGTTTGTAAGTGCTTATTTGTAAAATTTGTATTTCTTTTAACACATTTATTGTGAATTGTGTGGGGTTTTTTACTATGACGGTATACAATATTAAAACCGTTGCTGCGAATGGTGTGTGGGTAGACAGACCGACCGTCTATCTACGAGTGGCGACTGGAAGGATTTTCATTTTGGGGCTACAATTCAAAGATCTGGCCAGAATGATAGCAAGTGGTCGCACCTATGTGCGAAAGGGGTGGGTTGGCCATCCTCAGCCAAAAACATTCGGCCTATTTCAACTCATGAAGAGCCTTAATCGCTGTGTGCTACTGGGAAAATTCTATTCGGTGTAGAGTTTGGTTAGCTTTAGGTTTAACTATACTTCGTTAAATTAAATATCGCTATGTAAACCACGGTCTTGGATAGTGGTGATAGCACAGATGTAATATTCCTTTTTTTCTTTCCTCTTTTTTGATCTACTAAAACATGTTTGAAATGTATCTATTTTTCAGCCCCGCCACCCATACCTAAAGGTAATTGTCCGATTTCAACAACCTGTTCAAAAAAGTGTCATATATTGTTGTATCATAGGCTTAACAAATTCACAAAATTATATTCGGTTAAGAAGCACACAAAGTAAGGAGGCCATCACATGTTTAAACATTTTCTTTCAGAACTATTTCAGATAGAATAGTTCAGATAGAATATTATCCGATCGTGGTTATTGCTTCATTTCTAGAGAATTCGCAGTTACTGGAAGTAAAAAATATCGTGCATGTCAAGGTCGCCATCCACTCACCCCAATCTAATGTGCAAGTGGAGCGACTGAATTGATTTTTAATACCCATGTTTCCCAAGGGATGCGATCCAGATAGGATCAGAAAGACAGATTTTGTAACAAAGTTTCAGAATATCTCAGTAATAGTAAAAGAGATCAATGCATTGATTTAGGAAAAATAAGTAAAGAGGCTGAAGGAAACATTAATAAGGAACAAATAATAAATAAGGCTTTTTATGATAGTCAGCTCAAAAGCCCTTAGCACTACAATATAGTTGAGTTTATGATGATTAGAAACGTCAGCACAACTGCAGGTGTTAATAAAAAGCTGTTAACTAAATACAGGGGCCCATATTAAATAAAACAAATTTTGTTTTCTAGTGTATTGACGAATTTCTTTCATATAAAAATGGAATAAATTATCGAATTACGCTATAATATGTATAGGGCTTTCTAATAACGACTTGACAACTTTTTTTAAATAAAAGGCAAACCATTTGAGATATTTTAAAAACTTCATTATTGCCTTGAAGTACAATCAAAACATTTATGAATGGAACTCGACTTCTTTCATATGGCCACTGTGGGCACGTTTGCAGCGGTCGAGTCGTTAAACCCAATTTTCAACGACTCGGCCACACATTTCGACTGAAAAGTCCACTATTTCGCGTTCAATGTTGGCTCTGAGCTCTTCCAACGTCGTCGGCGTGTTGGCATAAACCAATGACTTAACGTAGCTCCACAGAAAATAGTCAAGCGGCGTTAAATCGCATGAACGAGGCGCCCAATCGACTGGCCCATGTCTTGAGATAACACGCTCACCATTCTTACTCTTCAATAAATCGATTGTAGCGTGTGCTGTGTGGCTTGTGGCACCATCCTGTTGAAACCACATATCGTCCAAGTCCATATCTTCCAATTAGGACCAAAAATAATCGGTGATCATGGCGCGATAACGCTGACCATTCACAGTAACGTGACGATCGTTATCGTCGGCCAAAAAAATATGGCCCAATAACGCCGCCGGCATGCAAATCGCACCAAACAGTTATTTTTTGTGGATGAAGTGGTGATTCATGAAGCACATGTGGGTTTTCACCTGACCAATAACGCATATTTTGCTTATTGACGAACCCATTGAGCCAAAAATGAGCTTCGTCACTGAAGATGATTTTGCGATGAAATTCATCATCTTGGCGCATCTTCTCCAGAACCCAATCGGAGAACGTACGTCGCTTCAAATGGTCCATCGGCTTCAATTCTTGAGTCAGCTTGATCTTGTATGGGTGTAAACCAAGATCCTTACACAAAATACGTCATAATGTGGTCCGAGCGATGCCCAATTCTTGAGAACGCCGTGGAATTGACTGATTTGGATCGTTTGCTACGGACGTCTGAACGGCAGCGATATTTTCGACACTTCGACCAACCCGTTGTCTCACTGACACGGCAAAATCACACAACGAATATGTAGACTCAAATTTTTGCACTAAACTTGTTATTGCCTGTCTACTAGGGCGAGAATTATGACCGAAAATTGGAGTTAACGCTCTTAAAGTTGCGGTCACTGACTCCGAATATCTGTAGAAAATTTTTATAATTTGCAGACGTTGCTCGTTAGTGTACTTTACCATGATGAAAATATTGAGTTTACTGAATATATTGACAGTGACAGTTTGATGATTAATGAAAGAGTGCGTTCACAAATTAAATTCAAAGTTGTCAAGTCCCTATTGGAAAACCCTACATTTGAAAAAAAAAAACAAGTTACTTTTAATTTTGAGATATTATATTGTAATCGTAAAGTATACTTTCGTACAGTACTTTTGTACTAGTAATATTATATTCGCAATGTAATAGGGTCAATTACAAGATCAGGATGGCCAAATTGTATATTTTGCTTAATATACTGTAGCTAACTGACCAGTTGTTTATTGAGATTCAATTGCAGTATTTATTTACTTTAATTTGCCAATCCGATTATCTGATCTTCCCGCACTTTTGACAAACAGTACATGATATGTTTTCGTTAAATTTCTGATACAAAAGTGTGGGTAAATCTCTGCACGAGGCTTTTTTTTGAAATAAATTGTCATATGACAGATGCGGTGTTCTTTTTCCAGTTTCGTCATTTCCCTATAAATTTTCTACCACTTTTTCGAGCAATTGGGGGTGTATATCACGTATTACATACTTGAAAAATATTTTGCTTTGAAGCGTAAATCACTGCTGGTTCATCGACATAAACTAGTGACTTGACGTAGCACACAAATATAATAATAATCCAATTGCACCAATCACACGATCTTGATGGCCAATTAATGGGACCCTTCCTTGAAATGACTCTATTGCCAAGTCGTGTTTTTAATAAAGCGATGTTTCGTTGTACAAAGTCCGTTTCAAAGTAAACATTGCTTTTTAAAAATAGATATTTCTGGTGAGAACATTTATTGGCAATTACATGCATCGGAAAGTTAGATCCTTCACTGATGTACAGTCAAAATTTCATGATATTTGGACGAATAGAAGCGGTGTTACTGCGTTTATATCTATGTCATCGGTACAAAAATGAATGACGACTAAAAATTGTTCAGAATGCAACATTCAAAAGATACATCAAGGATCCCAGAAAGAAAAAAATATCCTTTACTACATTGTGACTGGTAATGAAACGTAGTGTTTTCAATATTGTCAAGAAACGAGCCAAAACCCAAAAAATCTGGTTTGGAGAAGTGATGACAGCGTTGATTTGTTTTTACGTTTCCAAAAGCATTGCCCACAAAGAGTTCGTTCCACGGGACCAAGCAGTTAATGCACAACTCTATCTTGGCGTTTTAAAGTGTTTGATGCATCTTATTCGGTTATCATCGATCAACATTTGTGACCGATTTTTTAGGAAAGCCTTTTGTGGACGTTGAAGCCACCCAAAAGGCTTATACCGACATCCTGAAAAACAAGGCGGCCGACAATCTAAAACACTTATTCGACATGCTTTTAGACCGTGCAAATCGCTGTGTTGTGTCGGAAGGGGACTATCTTGAATAGTCTTGTTCTTATTTTAAAAAGTCCACACTTTGTATGTTTTTGGTGGAGTACCATCCTATTGGAACCACAATTCTTTCCCATTGAAGTTACACAAATTTGAGAACAAATTATCATTGATCATCGCATTGAACCAGTGCCCATTGACAGTAGCTTGTGCTCCGGTCTCATTTTCGAATAAATAAAAACCCCTAATGCTACCGGCGTACAATCCGCACTATACTGTGTATTTTTTCTGGATGCAATAGCATCTGGTGAAATTCTTGGGGATTGTCCTCGCTCCAAATACAGAAATTCTGCTTGCGTACGTAGCCGTTGAACCAGATATGAACTTCATCACTGCACAAAATTATACGATGAAAAAATGGGTCAACATCCAGTTGATTTAAAGGCTGACTGAATAGCCGACGCAATAAGTGGTCACGAGGATATATGTAGCTCTTGCACCAATTGGATCTTATAAGCTTGAGACCAAGATTTTTACGAAAAATTTTCCAGATAGTGGCTGGACAGAGGCCAGGTTGCTGCGAACGACTACGAATCGATTAATTTGTCCTCTTCAACACATGCTTTCACAGCCATGATATTTACTTCCGAATGCGCTGTTCTCGTTTTTATTGGTGCGTGAATAGTGAGTAGTAGCGTAAAGTGGGTGCAAATTTTCCAAAAATTCGATAAATAGCACGTTCAGATGGCCGATGATAAATAAATTTCACAAAGTGCTATGTAAGATTTGGGAACAGAAATTCGATTTTGAAAATAAATTTCAACGACTTGAAATCGTTGTTGTGACGCCAGTCTTTCCATGATGAAATGGCAAAGTAAATTAAGCTTAGCAGCTCATTGTGACAGCAGATTAAACATCTAATTCCTACTAAAAAGTTTGGAACTGCAAAAACAAGCCATTTATATATGATGACGTAAAATGTGAATTTATTGAACAGGTTAAAAATGTGGCAGAATATGAGACGCAGTCACTGAGGATTCGTCATGAAAACACGCACAGCAACATCATAATAGTCCGCGGATCCATGCTCTACATGCAACTTTGTAGCATATACCCTAAAATTATATGAAGACGTTGATCCAAAGAATTGGAAGACTATGAATACAAACAGTTTGAGGTAAACATTTTAAGCCGCACTCTTTAGGTAATAAATTTTTACGAAACATAGTGAAGGTAAATTAAAGGTTGAGAACTTCAAAACACATAGAATGGGGGAGAAAAGTGCGACTAATAGAAACTCATTGGTCTTAGATGCAACAGCAAAGATGCTTCTACTCCTCTAAGGACTACACAGAACGAAGCAGACAACATCAGAAACTGTGGGTAGGAAAATAATATGAAATAAATGAGTGCACAATTAAAGCGCCGGATAAAAATAGTGCCAGATCAGACTGGTCACTGTCTGACTGATCTGTCAATAAAGAATTTTTTTGACACAATTCGATGTTAAAACTGCTTTATCACAGTGATCTCGCTCAAAATATTTACACTCATCAACCAAAAGGTTTCGCTGTACAAATAACGTTTGCAGAGGAGTGTGTAAGGAGTAAGATGAATCCGTGCATATTTCTATTGGGCGCCAATAAATGTAAATGATATCTACAGAGCGAAAAGTTGATGCTTTTAAGCTGATGACCTTACTACAGAAGAAGTTTGTGATCACATTGTTACTTTTTTGGGATTGCAATCTCGATCAAGCTGCAGTTAAAATCCATCTGTGCACATCACTTCATATTGAAGGCTTAGTAAAGTGATTCAACTTGGCCATGATCAAAACCTATGTCATCGAAAGCGGTAAGTTCTATAACTTACCAGATGCATAGGTATACTTTTATACTTTCAAAGAATATTTTTCAATCAGTCTGTTTCAGTCATGCCGACTATGCAGGGTACAGGATTCCCTGCAAACGCTCTAACATTTTGTTTATTTTTTACAAGTGGGCAGTTGCCAACCACCGAATCGGACTATATAGGCACTACCTAAACGGTGAAACAAAATGTTTTGTCTTGGGAACTACTGTCTGAAATGATTCTGACTAAATTTGGCGATTCGATGGTAAACATGGAAAACCAAGGGCATTCTGGCTTCTCTATAAGGAGTTCCAATTCTTAAATCGAGTTAAGCATATCGTTCATTACCGCTTTATCTGTATCGAAAGAGAGATTATGTTTAGTAAATATTATTCCAACAGAAACTATAGACACATATAAAAAACTTGGATGTAGTGGCCCAAAATGCTTTCACTGCTGTGGAGTAGAATGCCGATATCCTAAAATCGCAGAGATACGCATATAACATACATACATTTTTCAGCAACCACACGTCTAACAGTTGGACACACAATTCGCTGCTGGAACTCAAGAAAATCAGAATACAATACATCTATTCAAATTCCTGTAGCATAAGCGGTATTTCATTTATCTAAGCATATTTCTATCTAGATGGATGCATCAAGATTAACTGTTTAGTGTTTTATTTATTTCGAAATGTGGAAGGAGACGCCGTTAAAGTCAATGGTCTCAGGTATAGAGTGATGTTAACCGACATTCTGTGGTCAGAGCTATATAACATCGATATATCCGAGCTGTGGTTCCAACAAGACCGCGCTACATGCCATACAATCGACGCAACGCTCGAAGTTGTGAAGGAAAAATTTTGGGACTACGTTAACAAGCCAACCACTTTGGAAGAGTCGAGGCCAACATTTGACATGCTTTTTTCAGAATATTCATTTGAATTATGTTTAATTCCACACACAATCGCATGAACGTAGCTTCAAAATAAAGCCAGAATCAAGTTTAGATCTCACACGGTTGTTGTTTCATTTAAATTTGTTCCCCCTATCATTCTTATCCGGTCTACCTATACTATATTTATTTCTATCTATGTCTATTTTAGTATTAAAAATAAGCCACTGTCTAGTCGTCTAATCGATAATGGTATGGAGCTAGGCATTGACCACAAAACTATCTCGAACCATAAACAGAAAGCTGGACACAAAAATAAGCTAAATGTATGAGTTCCTCATAAATTGAGCGCGAAAATTATGACTGACAGAGTCAACAGCTGCGATACGTTGCTGAAAAACAATGATTTCGAGCCATTTTTGAAACGAGTCATAACCAGTGATAAAAAATGGTCATCGAAATGGCAATCGGAAGCGTCAAAGATAATGGACAAAGAATAGTGACCCGTCACAAGCCAGGATTGACAGCGCAGGTGATTCTGTGTGTGTTGTGGGACTGTAAGATAATAGTCTACGTTCTTCTTTCAAATAGTAAAATTTTTAATTCTGATTGAAATTCTACTGGCAACAACTCTAGGGATAATGCCAGGTAATTGATAAAAAGCGCCCCGAACTGATCAATAAGTTGATCTATGAAGTCACCGCCTAACAACAGACTTTTTTGACGGCAAGTCAGTCCAGATATAGCACCCTCAGGGTATCACTTATTTCAGTATCTGCTGAACTCTATCAATGAGAACCAGCTGACTTCAAGGCAAGCCTGTAAAAACAACTTTATTCATTTTTTTAACCAAAAATCACAGATTTCTTGAACAGATGACATCATGATTTTACCCGAAAAATGGAAGAGACCATAACCAGAATAACCAAAAAGGTGCCGAAAGTATTCTTCTCTACCTGATACCACTCTTTAACGATCGTTTTTTTAGGCAGCTATCCAGCAATTTTGCGCGGACTTGAAATAAGTAATATAAAGAAGTCGATAGCTTTTTTTTTTTTTTTTTGCTAATTTAAATTTAAGGACTTGGTCTCAAGGGATGAAGATAATTTCCACACAGGTAATATGGCCAACCCTAGTAGATCCCTTGTACATTTTTATTAACCGCAGATCTAAGTGATTGTGCTGATGTTATGCCACCAAGTTTGAAGATTTTTTCGGCTAAAGACTCTCAGATGTGATGTATGGATGCGATAGCAGTATCTAACAAATCTTTGTAAAAATTCATACAATACACTACGGAAAACACTACAGTCAAAGACCCTTATAGCAGACTTTAGCATACAATACGCCTATTAATTTGATTGGGGAACCACGACTTCAATACTTAAGCAGAATACATGTTGACAGATCTTTGAACCTTTTTTGGGCTGTTTTCTTTTCCAAAACCATTTCATTTAAGTAAAAAAAAAAATAAAAAAGAACTTCTAAGACATTTTCTTCAATTTTGGAAACATAATATCCGCCCAATTGGAGTTCAAGATAACTCAATCTCTTGAAATAAGACCTTTACGCAAAATCATATTCCGAAAGATGTTTCAACAAAAACCCTTTCGTTCGAAAACGTTCTCCTACTTCCAAAGGTATGCATACGTTTAAGGATTCTCCCCTACTCACGAATTGTTCCTTTCTTCACAATGCCACTGGCTTGTAACTTTCCAATAGTAGGCACCTTTCTTATACTACAAGTAGGTAACCACCAGAAAGGAAACATCCCTAAGGTGAAGTAAATGCAAATATGCGAACACACACGGTATACCCAGTTAGGCCACTTTCAACCCTTGGATCTTTAAACTCAAGAGAATAACAGTGGAATCTGAATTTCCAAAATAAAAAACTCTACAACAAGGCACATTCTTTTTAAGAAAAAAATAAATAAATAAATAAAACTGAACTAAGTTGATTACCCAATTTCAAGAGATTCCAATTCTTTTATCAAAATTTCTAATCGAAAGCATTCAGAAAATATATTTCCGTCAGAAAAGTTTAACTTCTCAATAATGATTGATAGCCTCATATCATACCATCTGACGCTTCATTAAGGCCCCATCCAATCCAATGACAATTTGTTCGGAATCTCCAAATAATTTCATGGGCATTTAAATAAAAGCAACAACAACAAAACAAAAAAAAAAAATCAGTATTCACTTTGAGTATTTTTTGTCGTTAGAAAATTTGACAAACTTTCCGTTCACATCTGTTATGGCTGTCAAATACCAAATGGCCGAATCGCAAAACGGCTTTGTATCTTCCCCTATAAACAGAACCCATTCGTCTGGAAGTTCTCCTTCTTCCGATAACTTGAGTCCTTTTATTCGTGTTCTTTCTTTTTTGAATAATTCTTCAAAAACACTTCATCCCCAAGGCAAACAACCCTCCGAGAGGAAATAAATAAAATAAAAAAGAAAAACATGATACGAGTACCACCCACCTTAAGAAAGTCTTCCTCCTTGTTTCTGGAACGTGGACATGTTTATGTGTCTCTGCACTAAGCCAGGATTATCATTCATCATGTTTTCATTGATACACGAAGCACAAAGCACACTTGAACAGGTTGTACCGAACGAACTGACAATGAATTTTCTTTTAATTTATTTTAATTTATTTTATTTTACTTTATTAACCGCTGCTCTTATAACCGAGCAGAAAGATAAATAGAAATGGAGATAACGAAAAGAAAACACGACGAAGTGAAGGTGAAAACCCACTTATGTTAGGGCGAACAAACAGGTGTTCATTTATCATCGAAATGGGGCAGCTAGAAAGGAAGAACGTGCACAGGACTCTGTTCAAATACAGCACTTCACTTTTTTTTTTTTTTTTTTTTTTTTTTTTTTTTTTTTTTTTAGGTCGTTCGGCGGGTGTATATATTAACAGAAACCGCTATGACGACAACGGTAATATAGGAGCGACAAGGAGACAACGACAGCAACTAGGACGTTAACAACAACAAAACAACCAACCGAGCGACAAAAATCACACACGCAGCGAAAGAAAAACTAAATGAACAGTGAACGACAAACAAGGACGAGAACGATGAAGTTTGCTTTTGTAATTTTTCGGATTTATCCGTATATTTTATTCGAATAGAAAGCCTATTTAGATTTACGGACAGGAAAAGATTGAACAAAAAATTAGGAAGCCAACTCAGAAACGAGGAATTAAACGAAGATGCTTTTGCTTTTAATTTAGAGATTTTCTTAAGTTAGGTTTTTTTTTTTTTTTTTGTTTTTGTTTTTCTTCCTTTGTTTTGTTTTCAATTTCTGCGTTAAGTTATTTCGCAGGCCATCGTTTGTATTGAACACACGAACACTGAATTTTCTTCACGAACCTAAAAGACGAACAAAACTCGCCGAGAGAAAACCGTAAACTGAATTTGAAAATTCAGGAAAATATCGTCTACAATGAAAACGCTTACTTGGGTTTTCCCTCATTCATCACATCACAGTAGCCGAGAACAGTGGCTAAATAGGAAAAAAACTCAATTCAGAGCGCAGGGCATTCGTCAAAGTGTGAGTACGTTGTCTATCACTGTGTGATTGAGAGAGGAACGAAAGCTTTTTGAGAGATTTAAATCCTTTTGACTACACACTATCCACCTGTTGTAGGTAAGTATCCTGGTTTTTTTCTCTGGGATTATTCACAGCCTATATACCTACTGTCAGCTTCTGGAGAATTATGACGGTTTGTTTTATATGTTAAAACAGGGACTTAATTCTCCAATTTCAACACATTTTAAAGCCACCTAAGCCCTCTGCTGAGCCTTGTGTGAGTTTTTTATTTGTCCACCTGTTGTTAAGCTTTTATTTCCATCTACATTTATCAATTTCCCTTCACCAGAACTTTTTCTAAAGAGCATTTCCTGATCCACCTGTTGTGAAAATCTCTTTGAGTGAAATTTTGAGTGTAAACCAATTTTTTGAGTGAAATTGAAGAATTAACCATCAACTCGGGGATATTTACTCCTGTGACACTCTAAAATATAATAATGAACCATTTTACCAACCACTAAAGTCAAACTTTCCACCAACTTCGTAGGAGGGAAACGGAAATCAACAGATGTGCTTTATATAGGCTTACCGTTGAATGCTTAATTTAGTTGCACACTTCTTTCGATCTACGAGTATTCGTGTGTATATTCATTCCCTCTGCCATGATATCTATACAAAAGGGAAGGTATTTTTCTATCTTTTTTACTATGTACACTTTTTTAAAGCCAACAGAAACGGATGGAGTTCGGAAAGTTTTGTTGTCTTCGAGGTTATAAATAAACTGAGACTGCTGCTGATTGCATTCATGTTGTGAATGGCATGCAAGTTGTAAGCTCATCATATTTTATTTTAAAATCGTTGCATGCACTTATGTATGTTAAGAGTTTTCCCCTGGATAAGGGAGAAAAGGTTTCTCATAACAAATTACTTGCTTTTTTAAACCGGACCGGAGAGCATAGATTACATATGAACGTGTGCTTGCTGAAGAAGCACTACGATTAAGTAGATTTCAATAGAAATTTCGCATGATTTTGAGTTTGTTTTTATTGTGACTCACAGGGAAAAGAATCTGCGATCGTAAATCAAAGGAGTAATTAAAAACAGACAAAGCGTTGAGAGAGGTAATTCCACTTGAAACGAATTTAGAAAATTTTCTTCTAATAATAAGTTCTTCAATATTGTTTTATGTTTATTTTTTTATTTAACTATTCTTTGGAAAAGCTATGCATGAAAGAAACGTGCGAGCAAGTAATTTGTTTTGAGAGCGAAGATTTCCCTTACTAGACCATTGTGAAGCCAAAATTTAAAAGAATTTCAATAGCAAGCACTTCAGACCCCATAAAATGGAACGTTTAGAGCGTTTTCTAAAATACATAGGCAAGAGATTACTATTTGGGTGAGAAGCATAAATCACCATATTTTGTTTGCCAATGATATGATGTGTAAGTTCGATTTACCCCAGACTTCACTGAAGTGCCCTTAAAGCCGTTTTTTAGGCGTAAGCTGACAGGTTCCAAAACAGCGTAGTGACTTCAGGATCCAATGTCAAAATTGATAAGGCCTATATCAATGTATCTTAGATGTGGGGGAACAAAATCTTCTTGATCATATGCTCACAAAACATCAACACCGTAAAGGATCAACGTCAAGATTGCAAAAGAGCGATGTCTCAGAACCTATAACGTCTAAGATAAATGGACTTTTTACAAGACCGCCCATTACAGCAACAATCATTTCATAACGGGTCATGAAAACAAGAGCAAATATATTTTCGTCAAAAATATTTGATGACTGCGGGAGCACGTTTGTATTAACTTAATCCACATACGAATATATGGCAAAAGATGAGATATTTCTTCCCGACCTGACATTTAGCAAGAAGGAGGACGAAAAATTCTTACAATGTAATCAATATTGTGTCCATGCCAATACCTCATAGTGAAAAAATTTCTGTGCCCACGCCAAGAACACACGAACCATGTGTAAAGTCAAGTGATGAGGATGACCGTGAAGGAAATTTATCGATTGAGAAAGAAATATCCGAATATGAATCTCCTAGAAGTTCATTTGAGGAACCACACATGATTCAGCAGCAAGAGTTGAATGATTTTTTCCGTGACTCAAACTTATCCATTTTTGAATTTTTTCGGTTCTAGACTACAAGAATGGAATCTTTTATCACCAGAAACTAAGACATATTTGCCAAGGAAAAGGAACAAACATTTAGGTACCTTCTTCACACAGAACGAATCCATATGCTACTGCAACGACATTAACGGATTAATCACTGAATTACGGATTACTTACAGATCAAATAAGTGACTCCTCTTTATTTATGGATCTTAAACAAGTTTAATTGCAATCTTCTAAATAATGGTAGCGAATATTCCTCCTTCCTGTAGCAAATTCAATCACTTTAAAAGAAACATACGATACTATGCATATTTCAATTGAAATTAATAAAGTACAGAGACTCAAGTCGGAAAGTGTGTGCTGACTTAAAAGTGATAGCTTTGGTACTAGGATTACAGGGTGGCTTTGCAAAGTTTTGCTGCTTTTTGTATATGTGGGACAGTCGAGCTGCAGAGAAACACTAATTGGTTAAAGATTAGCCTATAAGATCGGAATTTGTTGCTGGACAATCAAATGTCAAATATTCATTTCTAATTGAGCCACAAAATGTTCTTCTTCCACCTTTACACATGAAATCTGTATTTCGTAAATTAATTGATGCCAAACTTAAAGAAGGTATATTTGTTGGACCGCAAATACGAAAACTTATCAACGATATCAATGTTGACCTTCAACTTAATACGAAGGAACTAGTAGCCCTTTCGGGTTCATCGAGTCGACAGTTCTGAAATGTAAGTCGCAAAGTTGTTAAAAACTTATAAGGATTTAAGTTGCAAAATGTCATTGAAAATACATTTTTTGTATTCCACATTTTGATTTTTTTCCAAAAAAAAGAAAACAAAAACAACGCTTTCACCAGGACATAAATAAGATGGGATGAAGCCATATTAGGGGATGACTGTTGGTCTTTAATGCTCAAAGACTCAACAAGTCACAAACGTAAAAGCTGAATCATAGAATACATGTTTTATAATAAATAAAAGTTGCCATACTACGGAAGGCAAAAATAAGTCGACGTCATTTACTGGGCCATACCAGCGGATGGACAATTATGCTCCAGCTAAGAGGGTCTTCGAATCCAAGCCACCAGGTCGGAAAAAAAAATACCGAACCTCTGATTTAAAGATAGGCAATCGCGTATATAAGGAAGCTTAGTCTTTCCAACTGGAAGCAACACGCCCGGGATCTTAATGGATGAAAGGTTACAGTTGTTCAGGCTTAGGGTCTCTAAGGGTTTCCAACTTGATAAGTAAGTAAAACTTAAAAACTTAAAAGTTTTCTCGACTGATTCCTACACCACACATTTTACAATGTCTGAACAAGATAACAAAATCAGACAAAAACTTCAAAGAGTCAATATGAGCAACGAAGGAATTGAAATTTTTTTCTCACACTACGGAAATTTTGATCTAAAAATACTTGTAAGGTAGGATTAGGATTTTGGTGATTTTTTACGTTATTAGAAGAGTTAAAATAAATTTTAAAAATAATAAAGAAGGATTGCTTATAAATTACAAAAAATTGCAATCTTCCCTTCTTTTTATTCAAAAATATTGCATTTTACTTGATCCATACAAATTTGTCACTTTTATCTTATTAGCTGCATTGAAGAGTTCGACATATATGCCTATTGCGGAGTCAACTTGTCATTAATGTAAATGTTCGGGTTATCAAAATGATCACTAAAGAAATCCGCAGTGAGTTTAACCTTTCTCTTCATTTCCACAATTGTTTTCTTTATTTGTCGACGAGTCAGGATGAGTGGAGAAAGAATATAAAACAGCGAAAAGGGTCTCACGTACTTCACTATTGGAACAGCATCCGTGTGTTTTTCAGGAAGACAACTGACATTAAACCGCGAGCGTAAGTACTTTGTAGTAATAAAAATTAAAGCGCTTACTGAGCAATATATGGGATAGGACAAGAAAACACCCGAGTCAGGTCAATAAAAAATCACTTTTGCCTACGAATTTCGTAGAGCCTTCCCATCTTCAGTGAATATTTAAACAATAATGTTTGATGTCCGTATTTCAGGCTGAAATCCATGCAATAGAACTTTGCATTTGAGAGAATCTAAACGGATACATAACAAACAGAACGGCTTACATTCTCTCCGACATCAAAGCAGCCCTATATGCAATTAACGCCTTTGAAATAAGATCAAAACTGATCTGAGGTTGATCTCAGCTCCTACAACTTCTGGCCACCAATAACAATAACCCAAGTCCATCTGATTTGGTTGATGGTGATGCCAATGAGAAAAGGAAGCTTCATTTCTGGAGGAAATCCGAAGGAAACAGACAAGCCAAAGACTTTGTGCCGAGCAGTTGCCACAAAAAAAAAAACCAAACAACTATGTACTACAAATAAGTAAAATAGAAATCAGATTCGACTGATCACAGGTTTTCTCCCAGGGCACTGACGTGCGTAAAAACACTTGATAACCATAAGGATACATGCACATTGTGTAACGAGGACGTGAAAATAGCAGAACACCTAGGTAAATTCTACCTCGAAACCACGGACATAGCTGCCAGCTCACACAAAGACTTAGCCGCCTTCCTCACAAATGGCGGCATCATAGATGTGCTCTAAATGGAGGACATCTCAATAGGCCCATCTGTGGCCGCAGTGAGCAGGGATTCATTTTACCACCTCCCACAACAACTTTATCTAATCAAATGATGTTTCGTAAGTTTTGAGTTTGCAAACCTCATCCTGAAAATAAAAATATATTTATAGCTACCGCCGTAAGCATCGAATGGTTCATTTCAAAGAGTCTGGACACGCGCTGTCATTTCTATCGTCCAGTCACATCTTTCTCACCTAACATCTGTTAGGTTAGCCGGTAGGGGATCAAATTTGATGAAGCTGTCTAACAAAGGGAACGATTTATCAAATGTAATCGCAGCACAGTGGAGTATCTGAATCGAAAACCCGGCCAAAAGTCAATTCCCAGAAAAACAAGAAAAGTTTAAGATAACGGATCTTTAATTTTTATAGAACAATGTATCACAATTAGTTTGTTGATCGAAGACCGTGTGTTGTAATAATATGGTATTAGTTGAAAATTAGCAGTTGCACACACTGAATTTTTCTGTTAGCGCGTAACATAGTGGAAACTAAAGTTTGCCACTCAGATGAAACCGAGAAAATCTTGCAAGGCCGTAGATTCAAAAGTTTTGAATAAAATCCTTCAATCTCCGGAAAGAGCTCAGAAGTATAGAAAAACTTATAGTAATAAGGCTAAAAAAAAAGAAAAAGTCAACGTTTAGGGCTCTTTCCATATTTGTTGCAGCAGTTTTATCGCGAAAGTAATATGAAATTATAGCAGCAAGTATATAAAGGTTATTTCCCTGTTATAGTACGATATTTTTTTTATAATACACATGTCCCAAACATATGTTCACAGTTTCAAGTATATAACATACTTAGTTTGTTTTTGATAAAAAGAAAGGTTAGACGTATTTTAGTACAAAGAATTTGCATCAAATTTAGTGTAAAAAATGGAATCAAGTGCTCTAAAACAGTTGAAATGTTGACAATGACATACAGCAAGCTTGCTTTAAGTAAAAAAAAAATGTTTACAAGTGGTACAAGCTCTTCCAAGATAGTCGAGAAGATGCCAATGACAAACTGCGCTCTGGAGGCCCCAGCACATCAACATAAGATGATATGATAAAGTCGAAGAGGTGAAGAAAATTGTTTTGAAAAATCGTCGGATTACCAGAATTTGCTGAGGATGTTGGCTCGTATCATGCAATTTTTTCGGATGTTTTGGGCATGATACGTATTTGTTCAGAAACTTCCTCGCTTGTGCATCACTCAGGAGCTCTTGTAGCTCTTGCTCAAAAGGGTCATAACTGGTGATGAATAACTAGTCCTGTTTCCAAAACTGAAGAGACCTAAGAAAGGACGGAGATTTGCAAAGATGGAGTAAACAAAAACGGCATCGCTGGAAGAGCTCAAGTCTATACAAAAAAGTGCTTATGAGAAGTGCTTTGAAAATTGGAAAAGGCGTTTGTACAAGTGTATTATATCTAAGGGGTATTACTTTGAAGGGGACAACATTAATATTGATGAATAAATAAATATTTTTTTTATAAAAATATAAAGTCACCTTACTTTTTGAGAGCACATCTCGTACATCGGCGATGAACATAAATCCGCATGATGATGAGTGCGTGCTAAAGAGAGATCACACGCTCGGTGGTAAAAAACGGTTGACAGACTGAAAAACTGACGATCTATAATGGTTTGGCCATTAGAATAAACGAAGATTCTGTCCAAAAGATGAAAGAAGCTATAATAGCAACGCTGGATCAATACTATTCAACGGATGAATCTCCTCGGCATGATAATTGCCCAGTTGGCATTGACAGTTGATGTGAATGGCGCAAAGCTGAATCAATAAATCAATTAAAATCGTTCGTGCATCCCGATCGATTGATTGATAAAGAAGTTGAGAAACACATTCGCCCAATTAATGAAGATCTCTCAAACAATAACCTTTTAACGCGCTACTTAGGCGGTTGTACTCAAAATTCCAATAATTCGTTCAACTCAGCTATTTGGTACATCACTCCAAAACCCCTCAATTCGGGCAAAAAATCTTTAAAATTACTGCCTACATGGCTGTGGGTATACTCAACGAAGGATATTCAGCGATTCTGAATGTCATGCAGTTGCTTAATTAAAGTATAGGCCAGCAGTACAAAATGTTTGCTGATTTCGCTGACACGTAACGAATCGAGAAAGAGAACAAGCGCCAGGCATGTAGCAGTAAGGAAGCTCGTAAAGCTCCTAGACTCAATCAAATGCATTAAAATGAGACTTTTGAAATAACAAAATGACTTTTATATGGAGCAGGAATAGCTGATTAGCAGATTATCAGCGGAAGTATCTAAAAATTGATATTTGTTCCTATTGAAAACTTTGAAACGCGTTGTCTCTAGTTTTATTTACATGAATTTTTTAAACTGGCGGGCGTAATAGCTAAAAAACTAAACGACTTATTGAATTGAATTTCAGTATTATATTCTCTTCTAAGTGCACTTGTCAAAAAGTTTATTAAAATAATTGTTATAGTACTTTAAAGCTTATTTTAAAAAAAAAACATATTTTCTGCTTTTTTTAAGTTCATCCAGGGAAATATATATAATAATTTAATTATTTTTTGTTTAAGTCAAGAATTACGAGTTGGATCTTTCCCGTCCATAAAATAGGCTTAAAATTCTAATAAAAATTTTTTTTTTTACCTTAAAAAAAATTTGGTGTGCTTTATGGGCTAGTGGAATCAATGGTCCATATTTCTTCAGTAATGATGCCTCCCAGTCAATGAAGAGCAATATAGATTCATGATTACTGAGTAGTGGACTTGTGCATTGGTCTTCAAGATCATACAAATTTACAAGTTTTGATAGATTTCTGTGGGGATACGTGAAGTTGCAAGTCTAAACCAAAAATCCAAAGGCAGCGGGTGACTTGGAAGACAAAATTTTCTGCCATAACGATCCCAGCTTCTCTAGATAGTGATAATTGGATTTCCAAATTACGCTTTAGTTGAGTAAGGCCGTAGCACTCACGTGCCCAAAATTATATTAATTTTCGGCGTTTTTTATAAAAAAATTAGGAATTTATTGTGAAAAACGATACAATGTATTTTTATTCAAATTATTCTACACCAGCAACCACCACTTTTTCTCATCTTTCTGACAAGAGATGGATATCATGGCGGAAGAACACTTCATCTTTACCTATTCACTCAGCTTTTGGATTCTCCATAAGACGTGAAACACTGCTCCGACATGCCATGCGCCATCGATCGAAACAAGTGATAATTCGAAGGAGCAATGTTTGGTGAATACAGCGGTTGACGAGGCACTTCACTAGTAAAAAAAAAAAAACACTTTCGTTTATGCCTGGAAAGCGGCGTTTCACATGTCAAAAATCGGTGACCAATGTTTCTCGACTTCAATTCAGATGGAACCTGTGGAAATACAAATAATATCTGACAATCTCTTCATCTAATCTTCACCAATTCCCCACAGTAATTCTAAAAGTTCAGTGTTCTATTCCGAAAAGCTCACGCGTGATTCGTGACATGTATCAAAGTCAAATATGCTCAGTTATTGTAGCATTGTCATTTCATCATGGAAATACTGACACCCAAACAACGCCTGCAAATTATTGAATTTTATTATCAAAATTCGTACTCTGTGAAAAATATTTTTGGCGCACTTTGACCATTTTGCGGTTGTCATAATCCACCTAAGCCATAGTGACTAAATTTCGCACCAATTGTATCAGGCAGTGTTAATAAAGACCGTGATTTGTTCATTCTTCGCTGTTCCCAGCAATTGAAATTGTGTTACTCGACTACGTGGAACAAACCTTACAAAATACAACTCGTGCAAAACCTGAAGCCTCGAATTTTCGGTGAGTGAGCTTTAGAAAAGCTGGAGGAGGATCCGCTTTTTTACCGAAAAATTATCTTCAGCGACAAAGCTCATTTGGGCATGTTAATAAACAAAACTGCCACATTTGGTCCGATGAGCACTCTTCGGTGAGGTTTACGGTCCGGTGGAATCATTGAACCATATTTTTTCAAAGATAATTCAATGATTTCGAACTGTTTTTTGCCCAAAATGCACAAGCTGAACCTGGACGACATGTGGTTCCAGCATGACGGCGCAACATGCACACAGCACGCGAATCAATTTACAAATTGAGAAATGAGTTCGGTGAGCAATTTATCTTTTGTGCGATTTAACGCATTTAAACTATTTTTGTGGAGATACGTCATATGTCATCACTCACCTGTGTCTTTAAAACAGCGTCAATTGCAGCCTTGGAAGACAACATTATACATGTTATTAGCGAGATACCAGACAATATGCTCGAAAAAGTGATTAAAAATTTAACTCTGCGTATGGACCACTTAAAACGTAGTCGTGGTCAAAATTTACATGAAATAATCTTTAAAAAGTAAATGGTAATCATTCATTTATCAACTTAAGTAAAAACTTTACACACTTTTGCAAATTTCCTGAAATTGAAATGCTCTAGCTACAAAGATCTTGTAGCGTTTGGGATAAATTTTCATCGAACAGTTTCGGAATTCGGTTACACTCTTTGTCTTCGAAGCCAAAATCACCAAGCTTCTGAAAGAACTCAGGAAAACTTCTTTCACGCAAGACAGCCTCACCATATGCGTATTCAAGGAATCGATGTGCCTCAGCAGCTGTTTTCTTCAAAATAAAGTAGTAAATCAAAAGTTCCCGCAAATTACGCTTATTTGGCTCAAAATTCTACACTTACGCCTGAAAAGAAATGTATGATGTTGACACATTTTTATATTTTTATATGGTGTTTTTGACAGACGGTTAAGCAAATCGTATGACGTTTTACATAAGAAGTTTTTAACCAAAACCATCTGTTGTAAAACGGCGAAAAATTATTTGTAGACCTGATATTAAAGTATTAATGACAAGTTTTTCAAAAAGAACCAATACCATGGCCATAACTATAAGTTTGAAGTCCTATACCTCTTAAAAAAAAAAAAAAAAACCTCAAGCTGCCAAGACAGCAATTATGACAGCATGACAAAAGTAGCGAGAACGTCAAAAATTTTGGAGAAATTCAGCTTGACATTTTTTGTAGTTGCAGGGCAACCAGATATAAGTAGTTCAACTTCGATAACGGGAATACTTAATGCCTACATGCTTAACGTTGCCGAACAGTGAGAGTAGCTTTTATACCGAAATTCGGTTAAGATGTCTTCTCACTTGTCAAGAGTTTCAGACCTGTCAGTCAGACTAAAAACTGCTCTACGAATACATCCTCTGTTTTAGATGCAGCATGCATACCAGAGTAGAAATTCTTGTGAACAGGCACTCAACAGGAAGGACCACACGTTAGAAGTTTTTTATCGACATTCAGGAGCCTTCAACAACGCTCATTTTTAAGTCATGTACCTATGTTATATTGCAGATCAAAGCATTGATACAGAACACTGATGGCGGGTTTTAGTCGATAATACGTACATAGTTGGTAAAGTATCTAAACAATGGCACATAATAAATAACTCTAAAGGTTTGCATATCATTGTGATAAAAAAAAGTTTTGCTTTTTTTGTATGAGTATATACTTGGCCTACCTTCAATTTAAGACATCTATTAGTCAGCCAATGAGATCAATTAAATACTAGTTATTTAGCCTTACAAAAATATCTAATACAAAAATAAATTTTTACCCATTCGAGTTTTTGTTGCTCCCCAATGAACATAAATCACTTCCAAACACAGTCAGATAGTCTATCAAATCTTCAAAATGCCACTAAAGGTTAAGCCGTCGTTATCTCTGTTCAACAACCAAATACTTCACGTAAACCCATTTATCAAATCCCACTTTATCATTTTGAAGATATTCTCGCAAACTTCAACCAAAACCATGACTTATCGAAATGCAACCTCTCAAATACCGATTACTGATAGTTCGTCTCATGGGATGGAACCCACTTATCCTCTCAGAGCTGTCATATCCCCTATTGAAAAGCACTCCATCAAACTGTATTCACCCGTCCATTGTAATTAGGACCTAAACGATTCCGAAAAAACTTACACTTTGCAATTTGCGCGGCATCCATTATTGATTGCAATCACATGCAGCGCATACGGAACATCGGACTAGACAACATCATTCGCCACTCATCCGTCATTTAAATCAGCCATCATAATCACCCACATATACCCACGTTCACTCAGTGGCGCCGTTGAATTTTCAAAAAACAAAAAAATCGCCCAATCCAACGAACAAACGAAAAGCGAATCCGAGAAACAAGAAACAAATCTACTTCTTCAGAATTGGAATGCTCAATTCATGCTCAGGTGAGAGTTCGCTGACACATACCACCTGGGAGTGCAAAATTCTCCCACATGGTAAAGGTGCTGGTGTCAGCTCGTTGACTAGATACAAATATTCGTATCTGCCTTTATATCCGCAGTTCAACTCGGAAAGAATGAGTAGAAGAACTTCGGCCCGGAAGCGTTTTTATCGATTTGTGCAGTCCTCGATCAGATTATGTTATCCTCGACTGACAATCTAAAATATTGAACAATATAGTACATGAGTATACGGCAGTGGCGGTGGCAGTGGCGGAGGTAGCTACAGACATTAGACGAATGAGTACCACCCCACATAGGAAGCAGGTGAGCAGCGCGAATTGTTTACAATTACATTGAGTGCCATTGGATTGATGTAATTTGGCACATTTGGCCGCGAACGGTTGTAAAGAATGGAAAATTGGCAGGAGGAGTCGGAGCGCTTCAGGCGTACGGAAGAGCCGCTATTTGACGGCTTTGTATAGATACAAATCAAAATGAATCTTCGCTTCGTCTTTCTTTTGTTTTTTTTTTATTACTTGTTTCTTTGAGGGATTTATTTTTGGATAAGTGTGTTCTATTCTCGGCGTGTATGTTACGAGTAGATAGCGACTCTTTGATAATTGAACGGGTGGGATGGGGGCTGAAGACATTTTATGATGGGAAAGTGGGAAATGATATATTTTTCTTTGCTCGTTTACGATGGGAAATGAGGTATAGACGTGGGCGAAACATCATTCCTAATAGGATATTTTGATTTAGATTGAGATTGTTTGCATTGAGACAGGCTAGTTGATTTGGCTTTTCTACGAAGGCGCAGTTTCGGCTTCTATCTAAAGGGTTGTAGTTTTGGAAAGAAATACTGACCTATTCTTTGCACTCTTGCTGTATATATGTAGGTATGTACATCTTGTAGCTATAAACTAAGTAAATTATGTTAGGAAACTAAGTGAAAAATATTTTTGTCGTCGAAGATGTGCGACGTAATGTCACGGGTTAACTTTGACATTTACATATTGTACTACAGTTCGTTCACATCTGACCATCTTGGACACTGTGGTACAGAATAAACCATTTGCGGTTATGCCCACCTACATATGTAAACGTGTAAGAATTTTTAAAAGCTTCCGGACAATTCAAAGAAATATATTCGTACAATTTTTGGACATACTCGTACATAATGATTTGAAAAAATATTACCATAGCAAGTATATGATTTTCCCAACTTAATATTTTTAAGGTCGACTTTAACGCAAACAGACCCCGGACACGCAATTACTAGACACTACATCTTATATACCTACTGCAATTCCCTGAATATAGAGTATAAGATGCTCTAGTAGACCTTAACCTACTACACTTACGATATGAGTATACCAAGGTGCACTTAATCTCCTTGATGGTAAGAAATTCTCCAGACTGTGTACAAAATATTCCAACCAAGATTTGGACGTTCCCAATCAGCGTAGAATTCGTCAATTCGTCAACTTACAATTCATTTGGATTTAACATGTACTCCGATGCTAACGCTAAAAGGAGGAATTATATTATAATAACCAAAAATAACAAAGAAGAGCTTGACGAAGCTTGGAAGCTGTATAAAACCAGAAACGTACCTTCACAAAATGTTTGGAAATAAAAATGAACTGATGCAAATCGATCGTTCTATGGTAGAACTCAGATCAAAATCAACTTCATGAGAAAGCCAAAAAAACTTCTCAAACCCAATTGAAGGAAGACTGCAAAAGCCTCCTAAAAAAAACATTTGAGTTTGACCCGTATTTTTCAAGGCCCTGAAAAGAGGCAGAATCGAAAGCAGAGACTCTCATGACCAAAACTCACTTCCCAGGAGACCACATAATAACCGACCCGCAACCCACTCTTATCTTTGAAACTGTAAGTAAGCTTAGCAATGTGTGGTGATACTGATCCGTCCTTTAATGGCTTCGATTTACCAAGTACTCGTATTCGTATATTAAACTACGTTGTATGGACCAGCTGCTGCCAATACTTAAGAGAAACTGCTCTGCTAGCCAGATACTGGCCTACATACGGAGTCGTAACGAACATAGAAGCCAAAAATCGGTAGGAATGACTTCCAACTTGTCAAGAATTTCAGACCTATCAGTCTGACTGACTTTCTGCTGAAAAGTATGAAGCGGTGATTGAGCTTCATAACATAAAACTCGTTAACAAATACACCATCTGTCTTATATACTAATATACATGCATACCAATGCAAAACATCCTGCGAGACTGTGATTCGAAATTTTGTAAGCAAAATTGAAGGCCAGACAGCACGGTGTAGACGTATCAATAGTCGTGTGGTTTGAAGCTAGATCACTAAAACAGAGCTTTGTAGATGCTAACTGATGTAAATATGTGAAGGCTGCTTTGGTGTTGCTGAACATGTATTGGGTGTCAGATCATCACCAGCTAGTGTTTTCTCTAAAGCTCACTGGACGTAGGCGTTGATTGGTGCACTAGACTTTTATTGAATATAATCAAAATTGAGGTTGTTCTCTTAACAAGAAGGAGGAAGCTGACTGGATATTTTGATTTAACTAAATATTTGGCTATAACCCTTGCTAGAAAGCTTCTTTACACTACACATGTCAGGTTAATGACTACCAATTGTGACGGAGCTTTTGAGAAGATATGTCGTCTTTAACGAGGAGGATCCTCTGGGTATACAAAAATAAAATATTCTCTTGTTTGTCAGTTGTTTGGTGAAATAAGCATTCACACTGCTGCTTGCACCAGATTCTAAAAGGCTTGTCTCTACTGAATTAAAGCCTTCCCTAGTACGCCTATCTCTGCTTTAAACAAAGTGGCGAATCTCCCCTCTTGACATTCATATCATGCGCTGCACTCTCAAGGCCAGTTTTCATTTAAAAAGAACTGGTTTTTAGAAGATTCTGTCCAACGTAACGAAAACGAAACTGCTGTAGGAATACAAATTTAACTTTCTCTGTTAACTGACTTCAATTAGAACTGAATCGAACACTAGCATCTTTGAGACATACGCAATCTAGATGACATAAACTACATATACTGTAAAGATCACGCCCCTTCACCTAAAGTTTATGCGCTTGAACCCTCTACCTTGAACTTCAATCGCAAGATTTAATTCACTGGTTCTTGTCCGTGCCTAACCATTAATGAAATAACTAAGCAAGGCTTAGATGAGTAATTTTAGGAGATGAACCAATATTGGGACTGTCTGATTCCTCGGTTAGGGATTCCATTAGAAGTTGATGTCTATGTGAGCACAAAGGTAACTGGTTTGACGTCCTAAGATTCTGAAGACCGTAGAAAGTCAGTGGTATGACTGTTTACTGACGTCTTAAAGATGCACTATGCTTTTCCCCAGCATCGAGGAGTTCTAAGTATAACTGCGTCGGGCTAACACTCGCATTAGGGCTGGTTTCTGGCGCTTATGTGATGGGTGATGGGACTGCAGGAACCTTATCACTGAAATATCTGCTTATCTTCATACGATAGACAGAAAAATTCTAAGCAATCGGATCTGACTAAGCTCAGTTGGGTGAGCTTTAGACAATAAATAACACGGTATTTGGATGCATCCATCACTTTAAAGTAATATAAGAAGTCCTCACTCAAAACAGCTTTTATAAAAGCCTTGAATTCATACTCATACGATTCGCTCTATTTTTGCTATTCAAAGAAGGACATATTTGGAACTGTGCTATAGAAACATGATGTTCCCCAAGGATCTATACATAGACCCGTTCTATTTTATGTTCATTGCCTCATTGGAATCAGTATGATTATTTCTGTAAATCTGTTTTCCTAACGTGGTAAATGGTATGTGTATGAAATTGATTTATTAAAACATCTTAAACCGACAGGGACATAGTAAAACTGTGTATATATGTCGCTTTAGGCTTACCATAAATCCAGATAAAAGATAACAAAATGACATTGCCATTAAATAATCGTGTGATTGGCAACTTAAGTCGTTGTCTTCATATTTATTGTACGTTTGCCATTACCAACATTGTATTTCATTTTATTCTATTTTATGTTTCCATTATAAAGAAAAAAGCGCATCAAATCCTGACGCTCTGCGATGGCGTGTAATATCCTTTTTCCTATAAAAAATTCCAAACTCAATTACAGACCTGGAACTCCACCCACCGCTGTTCTATAGTCATATTTTCTACACCTGTACGCTCGCATAACAGCTCTCCCACGTGAAACAAGCGAAAAGCGGAATTTTCCACAAATTAATGGGGTAAAATGCACACATACAAACAGTTAAACATACATACATTTGTATATGTCCGTATTTGTGTATAAGAGGAAAGATAAACGAAGGATCTTAAACGAAGCAGAAAGGAAAGGAAAAATCCGTCTTTCACTCTGCTGTCGGTGTCTGGCGATGGTGATAATAATTTTCCGTTGTGTTCCGGAATGCCATACAAACACAAGAGCCAACAGCAAA
This sequence comes from Volucella inanis, assembly GCA_907269105.1. Taxonomy (NCBI): domain Eukaryota; kingdom Metazoa; phylum Arthropoda; class Insecta; order Diptera; family Syrphidae; genus Volucella; species Volucella inanis. The sequence continues at coordinate 36,071,838 of OU026156.1, read as the reverse complement.
GGCAAATGGAACGACACAGTTGGGAATCAGGTATCGCGCCATGCTCGCCATCCCTAATGTTGTTTAAAGGATCCAATGTTGGCTTAGTTTGATAGAAAAGTATTCTTACATATACGTGGTACCGCATTCACCTACTTTTCAAGCAAACCCTCCCGCGCGTATATCCATCGAACTAGCATGTTCTTCCGGTGTGCTTTGGTTCCGTACCCATGTGTACCCCATTTGTAGCATCTGTATGATGGTGGGTTGAGTTTTCAACGCAAGAGAAAATTTTGTGTCAAATGAAATTTTTTGAATGTTATTATTAAATTGTTAGTAAGGATAGCTCCTGAGTATTGTGTTCTACACTCTACCGGTTCGGTGTACACAGTTGTCGATTACTGTAGACAAACCAGATATACCAACTTAGAATAGTTTCGGTCATACGTATGTACCTATACCTATAACTTAATATTTACAACAACTATCCAGTTTATCCAGATTTGTGGGCATTAAGCTTTGATTTTTATGAGATAAACAATGAAAATTGTTTTATCTGTACAAATTTTTATGGATAGAATAAGTTGACCAACAGAAGTCCTTAAGGGAATTTAAAGGAGTTTTTTCCCTAACTAAAAAATCACATCTCCAACTCACAAGCATAATCACGGAGCATCGTGTCTTTAGAAGACACACAGTGGTCGTGTATTCCTTTTTTCTAAGGAAAAAGGTTTATGATGCTATAAAGCTAATGGTATCGGTCGATTCGCGATCAAAACGCAGATTGGCAACGGCCAAAGGTCGTGGAATCACTTTGGTTAAGCCGAAGACAGTAGCTCATCTAACAGCCTACTGCAATTTAACAAGACCAACTATTTTGATACCGCTTCCTGGAGGTTTAAATTGAATACGGAACTAATGTTGAAATGACATACAATTTCACTGTACATTTTAACGCCGCATCAAAAATCGCTCACATTTAGTAAAACATTGGGTAAAACACAGTTAGGCTTTGTGACCTCTAGGAAGCCAAAACAGAAGTTTGTGAATGTGATTTTTACGCTGGTATCATAGAGTCTCAATTCTTTAAAAATAAGCCAGGAATTCCCATCAGTTACATACGAGTAGAGTGGTAAGCTATACAGAAAGATGAGCAAGGAATGTTTGTTTTAAAGTTTACTTGATATCTGAGTGGAGAATATCATTAAGATCTGTTTTCTGTGGGCGTATAAAAAATCACTTGTTTACCTGGATAAACAAGTAACAATTGAAGCTTTGGAAGAGAATATACAGCCATGGCCAAATTTGTTAGGCATCCTCTGATCTACTTTCCCTACTGCTTCAATGTTTCCTGTTGTCAATGTAAAATGTCATCATGGTAGGTTTTTACAATATTTCTTTTCAAAAACAACATGCATCATTTCGTGTGATACGTTCAACTGGTAAGGACAGCTTTTGCGACGTTTTTTTTTTATAAATTTGTGTATTTTGATTGGAATGGACTGCAGGCAATACAAGTACGTAAGAAATAGCCAGAAAAGAGGGAATTAGTTGAAGCCGAAGGCACGGAAATACTTACTTCGCAGTGTTTGGAAGTAGACTTGCAGTCAAGTCATCATTTCGCATTGTGCTGTAAAAATCACAACCAAAGAAGTTCTGAGACTAAGTCAGGAAGAGAAAGAAAATGTAAAATCAAAATCAGAAAAGTCCGCCTTATCGAAATGGAAGCGTTGGTGAATCGTCGCTTCTGGCTTAGCGACTAGCCTAAGAAGTCATCACTGGGTCGATATTTCCTCTTAAACTGTTGACAGACGACTTAGGGAAATTAGTCTTAAAGTTAGGAAGGCCAAGCATAGGTTGGCCTTTGCTTTCAGAGGCTAACAAAAAGAAATGACTTGCTTGGGCGAAAAGGTAAACGTTAGCTTCAGACTGGGAGAATGCACGATAGTAGTTAATAATAATTCAAAAGAAACGTGATACCCTCAACTTTAACTGTCTTTGTTTGGTTCTTTTCACCTTTTCGACTCTCCTGATGTAGTGCACGTAGCAGATGGGTAGTAGATGGGTTTTTTTTTTTTTCAATTGCATAAAACCAATTTAATGCTGAAACCGTTATTGAAATTAGTATTTGGAATATATTGCTCATTCATTTTGCAAATTTCGTTGCACTAACATCATTGTAACCAATTTTAACTGAGTTTTGAAATGGATGTATCGGAAAAGCATATTTGGCATATTTTATTGTTTTTGTTCCGCAAAAAATCACAATGGAACCGAAGTCACTAGAAAAATTCAAAATGTGTATGCAGAGGATGTTCTCAGCGAGTCCAAGTGTCGGTGTTGATTTCCAAAACTTAGAAACTCAAGCCATATAACCACCCATCGACAAATATGGGAAAAATTTTAAAGTTGGGAAAATGAGTACCACAGCGAATATCGCAAAATAATCTTCAGCTTGCACTGCGTCACAATCAAGAGCCGTTTTTGAACCGGGTTGTTACCGGAAATAAAAACTGAGTTCTTTACAATAACATTAAATGTCACCACCAATGGCTTAGTCCAGAAAGCAGACCCAGCACAACATCAAAGGGATTGACATCACCCACTCAAGATGTTACTATCTGTATGATAGAATGCTGAGAAAATAATCCATTTTGAGCCGTTGCCTTATGGCTAGGATCACCTACATACAGTTACAGGAGTGCGGTTGGAAAAAAAGTGGTGTATTTGTCTTCTTCTCCAGATATAGCCCTTTTACTTGTTCCGAAGTCTGCGAAACTTCCTTGATGGAACAAATTATTGACCTCGGAATGATGTCCAAGGGGTTCTTGGAATATTTTTTCCAAACAATTTTTTTAGTGACGGCTTTAAGAAGTTGCCCGAGAGGTGGGCAGAAGTGTTGTCTATTGAAGGAAATTACATTGACGACTAATGCGTCGCGGAGTTAGGGAAGCTTACAATCCCGAATGTATGGTTCCTACAGTAAAAACACGCTGAGGGCAGTGTGATAATTTGTAGTTGTATAACTTGTAGCGGTGTAGGAACTCCGTTTATTTATCTAGGACGGATGACCTATATTCAGACGCTGTAGTAAACTCTAAAGCCCTTTGTTTTTAAAATTATTTTGGAGGCGAAAAAATCAAATAATTTTTTAACAGAGCAATGCTTACTGTCACTCTGCTAGCAAAAGTAAGGCTTGGTTACAGAAAAATGGAGTTAAAGTTTTGCAGTGCGCCCGCTCAGAGACCTGATCTTAACCCAATTGAAAACACCTGAGCCCACAAGTGCAAATACATACCGAAGTTAGAACTGACCATCCATAGAGTATGGGACAGTATAAATCCTGCTGTATGCAAACGATTGGTGAATAGGTTACCCCGATTGTAATATTAGTTTAAATGTAATATAATACTACATAATAACAATAAAAATGAGTAAAAACTCTACGCTGTTTAACAAAAAATTGCAGTACAAATCGGACGAATACGGTGGATGCGACAGCAATTGAAGCCGTAAGTCATTGATTTTAGCCATGTGAGGCTTCATGTGATGCCGTTTTGCAGCGATTTCGGCCTTCAATCGCTCCAATAATACACAGTAATACTCGCTGTTGATGGTTTTTCCTTTTTCGAGGTAGTCCACGAAGAGTATGCCATGACAATCCCAGAAAACCGACGCTATAAACTTTCCGACTCATCGAGCCTCCCTCGGCCACTTCGGAGCACTCGTGTCGGCTTCAGTGCATTGCCGGGCACTTATTCTGTTGTCTGGTGTTCAACAGTTACCAATCGACGCCAAAAGTCCGCCCGATTCCGCATCAGCAAGTCCAAACACTTTTCGAAGTGCTCTCGCGTTCGTGTTTTTGGTCAGGAGTGAGTATGCGCGGCACCCAGCGGCAGGATAACTTTTTCATATGCAAAATATTGCCCAAAACATTGCGTGTGCGCTCAGTACTAATCTTTGTGGTATCTGCTAGCTCGCGCACCTTCACTTTCCGGTCAGCCAACACCATTCCATGTACTTTTTTGACATTGTTCTCTATAACCGCATTTGAGGGCCTGCCGCTGCAGACTTGATCGATAGTGGAGTTGCGGCCACCACGAAACTCTCGAAACCAATATTTGACGTTGTAATTCGGCGGAGCATTAGCTCCATAATATTTATCCAATTTTTCTTTTGTTTCCTTCGCCGTTTTGCCTCTCAAAAAATAATGTTTGTCCATACTCAACATGATGCCAAACACGTCAACAACAAAAACAAAACTAAAGAGAGTATCGCACTGAAATTTGGCATGTCTACCTAAATATGAACGGACTTCAAGGCACCATAACCTTTTTTGTAGTAGCAGCGCATTCTGGCGGTCAAAGATATTACTTTTCACTCCACCTAGTATATAACGTTGGAAGACCATTTTATGTAGATGAGTATTTGTTTAATATTTTTAGAACATATAAATATGATTGGCTTATGATGCAATTATGATGCAAGATACAAGAGGAAGTAGAGACAATACAGTAAGTACTACAATTACCACTACGGGCTTAATCCCATAGAGTCGACATGGGCTCAAGTAAAAGATACGTAGCGAACCAAAACAAAACTTTCAAAATGAAAGACGTTAAATAACTATTAACAGAAGTGGGCAGTGAAAAAATGCCCTAAATGCATCAAACATGTTGAACTACATATTGTAAAATTTTAGCCTAAGATGTGGGATGTAGATGCTTTCGCCGAAACAGCAACAGAGATTGTTATAACTTTAAATGGTAAGAACGGCAGCAGAATTAAATGCATTCCATGACTAATCCTATTTATTTATTTAAACATACTCGTATCATCAAAAGAAATAAATGGCAGCCCTATGATAATTATCTTCAGAAATTTCTGTTGACAAATATTCGTATTCTCATGAGAGCTTTAAAGAACGAAGCGCCTATGCATTTCATTGTAACCATTGCATGGTGTTCACATGCAAAATCTTTAAATGTTAAATGATAGAGAATTATCCTTAAAATAAAAGCATTTTTTGTTTCCATTCAAAAACCAAAATCAGTTATTTTTATTTTAATTTATTTCGCAGACCCTATTAAATGTAAAGAGAAGTTTTTATTCCCAGTCAGACTATTGAGTCACTCCAAGCTAACTTATCGCACAGTGGAAGATGAATTCAGAGGATAAGAGATGTCCTAGATGATTGCCGAAGATATCTTTTAAACGATAGCCATTTTTGGACCCCTACGCTCCTTCAGACGTGATAAGATTTAATCTCACATGTAATCCATAAATTAAAAGAAAACACGTAAACCTATTCTTGAAGCAAGACATGCTGCGTAATGAGATTGAGATTGAGATTACACAGATTATGGAATAATGTCTCTCATAAAAAAAATCGCTGTGTTTTTATAAGGTACATACGTACGAGTATGATGTAATTAGTGGTTAGTGGCTTCCGTTCTATAATTTACTCTTTCTTAAAGATATTACATTTTAATTTTCATCAACTTATCTGTCTATTAATTATGCCGGCTGTAAGAGCAAATTGGTTTATTTCTTCATCAAAAGAATGAAAATTATAGCACATCCACAAATATGTATCTAATTAGTATTTTAATTCTACGAGTAATTGCGTTCTAAGGAAAAAAAAGAAAGTAGTCGGATTAAAAAAACAAAAGCCAGAACAGTGAGGGGCTTCGTAACCATATCTAATGTTAAGACAAAAATTAATAAAACAGTTCTCAGTCTCAAAATGGGAGTTATAACTTTTCCATCAATGGAAAAAGATATGCTATAGCTTCAGGGCTACAAACAGATTATTCATGAGACCACTTTTCCTCTCAATGCAGAACTACAGTCTCCTGCTGTGCATTATGAACCCCCTTTGTTGGTTGAATAATTTCTCGATGAACCTATTTCAGAAGCAGAACTGAACTGAACAACTAGTGACAAAAAACGAGTTTGGCTGAGTTTAATGACGAAAATATAGCGTCATCTCCGAAGAGAGGGCGCTACTCTCATTAATTTCGAAGGAGGAACTTATGTAGTTCGATATTTTTGAATCACTGAGAAGTAAAAAATCGGTGGCACCGACGGCATATCGGACACGTGTTGGGACATTTTTATGACCCGAATATCTACAAGGTATTCGAAAAGGTGGTCAATAGATTCCCAACTAAGCGGGCTGCTCCGTAATGCATTTGATCATGTATCGGTTTACGCTTGCCGAACGTTCGAAGATTATCAAAAAAATATTATAGAAATTCCGGCTCAGTTGTAAAAACGCAACATGAATTTCGTCCTGAAATTCTTCAGTGGCAGTGGTTTTAGTGTGCAGGCAATTCGTTTTTTCTTATGGATCTTAAGCAGACAAAGATTGGTGCAAAAATAAGAAAGAATAGCCGCCGTCGCGCCCAATATCAAAGAAGGTCCAGAAATGTGGATTCAGCACCAATCAACTGAATCCGGCATTGCCAGAATCAACCTGGCGTTTTTTGCTTTTGGATTTGGGCCTACATTCGTATAAAATTGTGCTGACGCAAGATTTAAAGCGGACGACCATAAATAAAGCGGTCAGTTCGCCAATTGTGTGCTAGAAATGTTGACCGGAGATCCGAATTTTAGCAGAAAATCATCTTTTCGGACAAGCCCCTTTTTTGTCTCAGCGGCTATGTTAATAAGCAAAATTGCCGTTATTGGAGAGAACACAATCCACAGGTTTTCGGCCAAGCATCAATGCATTCACAAAGGTTAACTGCTTGGCTCAGTTTATGGCATTTCGTGATCATCGGACGGAGACGCCGTCAATGGTCTCAGGCATAGAGAGATGTTAACCGACATTCTGTGTTCAGAGCTCGATAACATCGATATATCCGAGCTGTGGTTCAAAGAATATGGCACTACATGCCATGCATGTGAAGGAGCATGGCATGGAACGCTCATAGTGAGCGTTCATCAATTTCGATTATTTTCTCTACTTCAAGTTCTTAGTTTACGCAAACAAGCCTACCTCTTTAGATTAGCTCGAAGCTAACAATCGACACCCTATTGCCGAAATAACGCCGCACATATTGGACCTAGTCATCAAAAATTAGATCGACCGCTTGCAGCACTACCAGCGAAGCAGAGACGGCTGTTTGAATGATGTGCTATTCCACACATAATGGCATAAACGTAGCTTCAAAATTAAGCCAGAATCAATTTTATATCGAACACCAATTTTGCAATATTTAAATTATTTTTCCTATCGTTCTTACCTGGTCACCCTTTATAAGTAAACCACTTTTGTATATTCGTTGTAGTATGCCCATCACAAAACGGTTCATCGTGAGGAATGGCAAAGTTACTTCTGCTAGAGTATTTGACAATAAAGACGGTCTTGTATAAGGTGCGGTTAATTCGACGATCAACATGGCACAAGTGATCTTATTAGTTGACTTAATCAAGAAGACGACTTGATCGCTTGCAGATCAGGTTCAAAGATCGAAGTCATTAATATGCTCTTGCGACGTGACTTCGATAAGATATTGACGATATTGCGACAAATGGAAATTGAAGATCAACTTTCGGAAACCGAAAACCATTCTGTAATGTTATTTAGGAAGCTGTTTCTGGAGTATCTAGGGGTACTAAAAAGAATAAGCGAACGTTTTCGATCGTAGTAAAACATGGACATTCACTTACTTGTCGAAGGATCTGGCTAGATCAATACCTATATTTTAAAAAAACATTATGGACAGAGCAAAAGAAGTTTCTTACTTACTTACAAAAAAAAAAAAAAAAAAAACTGTTTTACAGCAACTAACAACTCGATGCAGGGTGAAAATAATCTGCTACATGGCCCTTTTCGGGCCTCTACTTGCATTTAGTTGTCCATTGTTGTTCAAGATTCAGATTTTTAAGAGCATTTGCCGTAGCTTGTGCAGTATACCAGAATCAGAGTACATAAAGTTCTATCCTAGCGAGGTACTGAACAATATGGCTAACCTAATAAGAGTGGTAAATTTCGTTATTAAGTTGTTTCGAAATCACTTCGCTAGAGCAATAACCTCGACGAACAACTAGATATCCTGGGCACTTATATTACGAGAGAATATCCATAAACAGCTTTATACCCCCAAGGTCTACATTTATTTTGATAGTAAAGGGTTGATTTAGTTCTCATATTTTTAGCAGTACCACTTATATTCCACGTTGCTCGAACAACTTCGGAGAGGCAACTCAACTGCGACACAGACACCACACATAGTAGTGCGATGTCTTCGGTTCAGTAGAACTGTGGATGTTACCCGGCAGCACCAGGAATTTTTTTTGCAGGAGAGTAAACTCCTTAGTTGGTTTCTATATACTCGTATACTCGGGGTAGGTCCATAATGCAAAATAAAAAGGAAGATTAGTTTAAGGGTTAACTTAGAATGCAAGCATAGGGCCATTATTTAAGTTAACGTTTAAGCATTTTTCTGTTTAGCACTAATGTATTTTCGAATTAAATTTAATAAAAGTGTGTTTCATCCTTTGTTTTCATCATTTAAAAAAAAAACATAATACCTTTTCCCGATATTGAAAAAAGGAGACCTAATCAAGCCAACCAACTACAGAAGAGAAGAGGTATCTTTCCTTAATGCCACCGCCAAAATATTTACAGGAATGATCTTGGAGCGCCTTAAAAATTGGATAAGAGAAAATGACCCACTCACCGAGTTTCAAGCTGGTTTCCGCAAAGATTATTCTACAGTCGACAAGATTTTCTCGCTCACAAGCATCGCCTGAATGTTTTTGGATAAGGGTAAAAAACAGTATGCCTTTTTCGTTGATTTTAAGGCGGCTTTCGATTGTATCGACAGAAAACTCTATTTTTTAAATCGAGCAATCTGGAAGCTTCGACAAATGTACTAAGAGTGATACAGCAATATACCAAGATAACACCACAGCGGTCTGGGATAGAAATGTTTTATCAAATTGGTTTACGTCGAATTCTAGGGTGAAACAAGGATGTCTACTAGGCCCCCTTCTGTTCTCAATCTTTCTGAACGATTTTGAGGCATATCTCGCAGAAGGAATATCACTCGATGGATTACGTATAAACCTCCTGCTCTATGCTGACGATATTGTTATACTCGCGGAGACTCCAAACTTTTGTTTGGAACTTGCAACTTAACACCAAAAGTTATTATTTTTCGTTACGAATGGGGGCGCTACGCAATAGACGAAAAATGAACGTGGCAAAATGAAGAACTTGAAAAAGTCAAAGAATACAAATACCTTGGAGTACTGATTACCCCTCAGCTATCTTTTAGAAAACACCTTCAAGAGAAGTTAAAGGAATCAAAATGGACAATCAATTTTTAATTTTAAAGGATTCTTGGGAAAAACTAAAATCGCACCAAGTGTAAAATTCAAAGTCTTTGAAGCAGTTATAAGATCAATCATGTGCTATGCGGAACAAGTGTGGTACTTCCTAAAAAAAATGTTACGCCAAACTAAATTACATGCTTTACCTGGAAACGGGATTACCACCGCTGTATGTATTTACGCTTAGACTACACTTTCTATATGTTTTAAAAAATTCTTTCACAACAAAGCCTACGTCTTTGCACCTTAAAAATAGAAACCTCCATTTCTTTGCCGAGTGGACTAGGCTTGGAAGCGAGCATATTGTATCCCTACACGAAGTGCACGTAAACATATTGTAACAGATCTAAGAAAAGCACTGCAGGAACTTTTAATTAAGATCGAAGGATCCAAGCGAGAGCTATTTAAAAGGCAAAGTGAACAAAGCCAAGTAAGAAACATCTATGGAGTCGTAAATCATGACCTTGTCCTGTCTAATGCTGAGCTCAATCAGGAGTACCTTTTATGGAAAAAAAACACTCTTCGGAAGAAGAAGTCTTTTGCGCTCTTAATGGAGAAAACTGGACTATACTATTTAAATTTATAAAATCCATTCTAAAATAATGGCTGCAAATTATTAACCAAGCTCTCTTTTCTCACCTGACGGCATTGTAATTATTGTGACAACTAAATCTTTTTTTGTTTGCATTTATAAAACTTACTACTTCTAAAAATGTGTTTAAAGTTTAAAGAAAATAATATAAACGTCATGGCTGCTGAACATCTTTGGGCGTCAAAAAAGCGAAGTTTCAAAATATAGAATAAGGAATCGTGACCATTTATTGGGTATGTAATTTAATTCGTGCGGTTTTTTTCAAAATTTTAACGTTTATTTAAGAAAAACATGTACAATAGTATTATTCAAAGTATTGCTCATCTGAAGCTATGACTTTTTCCTATCTTTCTGGCAATTTTTGGATCCCATCCCAAAAGAACTGCGCCGGCTTGGCAGCCAAGAATAAATCAAGCCAATTTTTGATATTCTGCTCTGATGTGAACCGTATTTCAGTGAGGGCGCTCTGCATTGACCGGAACAAATGGTAGTCAGAAGGGGCAAGGTCTGGGCTATAAAGCGGGTGGGGTAAGACTTCCCATCCACTGTTTTCCAAATAGTTCTTAACAGGAATAGCAACGTGGGGCCGAGCGTTGTCATAATGAAAAATTATTCCCTCGTGTCTGGTCGCATATTCCGGGCGTTTTTCGGCTGCTGACCTCTTCAATTCAATTCAAACGGATTAATTGTGTTGGGTAGCGTTGTCTATTGATGGTTTCACCCGGTTTTAGTAGCTCATAATACAGCACATCCATCTGATCCCACCAAATACAGAGCATTACCTTCGCGGTATGGATATTCGGCTTTGCCGTTGATTTGGCTGGTTGGCCGGGTTTCACATATGGTTTTTTGCGCTTGGGATTATCGTAATGAATCCATTTCTCATCACCAGTAATAATCCGATGCAAAAATGGCTTCCTTTTATGGCGTTCCAGCAGCATTTCGGACATGCAAAACCGCCTTCCGACGTCTCTCGGCTTGAGTTCATGTGGAACCCAATTTCCTTGCTTTTGAATATATCCAGCTGCTTTGAAACGTTTTGAAATGGCTGCTTGAGTGACACCCAAAGATTCTGCGAGCTTTTCTTGTATTTGGCAACAATCTTCATAGAGTAATGCTTCCAGTTCTTTATCTTCAAACTTTTTTGGCTGCCCAGGACGTTCATCGTCTTTTAAGCCAAAATCACCACTCTTAAATCGTGCAAACTACTTTTGGCACGTTCGCTCAGCTAGCGCATATTCATCATAAACTTCCAACAAAATACGATGACTTTCGGGAGCAGTTTTCATTAATGAAGAAGAACTCCCCGCAAAAACACTTTTTCAGGCAGAAAGTTCGACATATTTGAGTGAAAAAAAAAATTATTGTTGTTTACGCTTCAAATGAATGACATATACTGAAATGACGTACAATGACAGTAGCTTTCCAACGCATGTTCCAATGGAATAATAGCAATGGAATAATACAAGTTACGCCATCTCTTAGCAAACCGCACAAATTATAGACCCAATATTACAGGTGGTTCAGAAATTTTAAATCTTATTACAACTGAGACATGTAGAGCAATATTCGAAGAGTAGTAAATTACGAATATTTTCGCTGTCCCTATGATTTTCCCCATCTTTAGCATGCGGCTGACACTTTATATCATCTATTTCTGTTAAAATGAATACCACATTCACGACAGGTGAAGTGATGGAAAAAAAAAAAAACTATTCAAGTAAAAAATATAGAATTGAATTTTAAATCGTAAATGTATATTTTGTTTATGCATTAAATAGTGTACTCAAACTTTTTTAACTATCAACAATAAATTTAACTATGACTAGCAATTCATACTCGTATCTTTAATATTTCATCGCGACTATGAAAATTTTCATTGATTTTCCTTAAAAAGTAAGACTAGGACTTTTATAACTGCAACGGAATTCAATAAAACTGGGTTACAGCATAATATAAATTGTATCTGCAACTAGGCGATAATTTTAGTTATAATAAAAGATATCCCATAAATACAGAACACGTCGTAATTTGTAAAAAATAAATAAAACAATTTTTAAAATTTCTTTAAAATAAAATATTTATGTTTTGTGACAATATATACGTAGGTATGATATCCAGAAGTATCGCAGACATCGCGGCGAACATTCCACTGAGAAGTGCCATAAAATTGTTGCCTTGGATGAGTTAACGTCGCGAATTTTCACTGTCGCGTTATTTCAAATTGAATTTGATTTTTACATCGGATATATCATAAAAGAGAATTATTATTATTTGGACTTACCCTTCTTCACTGTAAGAATAAAAACAAATAAGAAAAAAATTAAACAAATATTTAGGTTGTTACATGTATTTAAAAATATATACAAATATAAGTTAATTAATAATCAAATTGAATGTAATTTAAAAAACTCAGAAGCAAGTATGCATACGATATATTATTTAAAAGATACAAATACCACCTCATTCAAAAAAAAAAAAAAAAAACGGAATAAACACCGTGTGGCGCTGCTATTGTTTTGATTTGAGTTCTGTTTTTGTTAAGTTGGTACATCTGTTGTTGACATTCCCATTCTTAATCTTAGCGTCATAGCTTGACATTTGCAAAAGTTACGTAGCCAAGACTACATCTATCTCTGTGTGTGTTGGCGATTTTTTACAATTTTAGAAATGGATTTAAATTTGCAACAACAAACTTGTATTCAATTTTGCGTAAAAAACGAATTCAATGGTGCGCGAACGTTGGAAATGTTCTCTAAAGAAAACGCTCGTAAACCAGTGGCACGAGCGGTTCAAAAGTGGTCGTGAGTCAATCGAAGATGATGAACGCAGTGGCAGACCATCGACATCAAAACCCGACGAAAACACTGATGAAGTAAAAGAAATGTTGGTCAATAACCGCAAATTAACCATCAGAGGACATCAGAAGGACTTGAATATTGCCAAGACATTTTGGTTAATGATTTGGGTTTCCGTCGTGTACCAGCAAAGTTGGTGTCAAAAGACTTCAATTTCATGCAAAAAAGAGACCGTGTTGACGTCGCAAAAGAGATGATTTGCGAGGCTGAATCCGATCCCAATGAATGGCGTTTACCAAATGAGCCGAGACCAAAAAAACCACGTCGTTTTCAGTCAAAAAAGAAGGCAATACTCACGGTTTTCATGGATTACAACGGTGTAGTGCATCATGAATTTTTGCCAGAAGGCCAGACAGCAAACAAAGAGTATTATTTGGGCGTTATGAGACATTTACGTGAAGCAATTCGCCGAAAGAGACCAGAATTGTGGGCAGAAAACTCGTGGATTTTGCACCATGATAACGCACCGTCGCACAGTGCCATCATTATTCGTAATTTTTTGACGAAAAATGCAACAATAACCATCCAGCAGCCACCGAATTCACCAGATTTGGCTCCCTATGACTTCTTACTGTTCAATCGAGTTAAAATACCACTAAGGGGAACGCGTTTCAGCAGCCGAGAGGAAGTAATGGAAAAATCGCAGGAAGCACTGATAGACATACCGAAAACCGAATATAAAATTGTTTCAAGGATTGTATCAAGCTCTGGCATAGGTGTGTTGCAGTCGATGGGGATTACTTTGAAGGCGACAATATAGATTTAGATGAATAAACTTGTATTTTTAATTTTCTGAATAAATTCCGATTTTTTTTTGATCAAGGTGGTATGTCAACAGGTTTGGTTTTTTTTTTTTGGTATGATTTAGGATGATTTGAGGCCCGGGTCAACCCGGGATAGATTTATTAAAGCTTGTTGCAAGGATATTTTTAAAACTAAAGAAAGTTAGGTCGTGACCCGCAGACAGAAAGGAGAATATTCTTGAGGAACATGAGCCGGAGAGGTGGGATTGGTGTTAAAAGGGATAGAGGCAAAGAAGGACAATCAATATTACCAACTAAGATCTGATGAACAAAGAGAATATCGCCAACGGCGTATAGAAAAGGATTGTAAATTTATAAGTTTCAGCCGATCAGTGTACTCGTATGGTGGTAAGTTTCGGCTGTCATCTCAGGAAAGTTCACATAAGGCAAATCGCAAAAACTTGGGTTGAACAGCTTCGATCCGAAGAATGTGAGTTCTGTAGTAGGGTAACCAAACTTGGCTTGCGTATTCATAAAGAGGCTTAATAAAGGTTATGTAAAGAGATTTGGTAACATAAGGATTGGAAAACTCCTTAGATCATCACTTGATGAAGCCAAGGGCAGAGTTGATTTTTTTTTTATTACCATAGATAGTAATACATTTTTGTACAGCTGAACTTGCAATTTGGGACTGTGGTATCAATTATTGGGAAAAGATTGGTGGTTGACTTGTTTAACCACTGTAAAATTAAGTGTCGTCATTAAGTTTCCAGTGTCTCCTAAATCAGGTGTATTTTCGGAGAAAGTGTTACTCTGCGCAACAGCAAAAATTTTGAAGTCGTCAATGAATTCGGAAACTCTACTTAGAACTTTGTCCTTGTAACCGTACTTGTAAGTACGGAAGTTAATGGATATCATTGGCTTACCAACGCAAGAAGCTCTATTTTTGGAATAAGAATAAGAATCCGTTTCAAATCGGTGTTGTCACTGTAGCGTTACCTTTTTTCCCACCTTGTTTCCCACCTGCTGCGTATCATCGTGCTCCAATTATGTCGCCAAGATGGCAGTTGAACATAAAACATGCGGATCACCATGTCAACGAACTGATCCATTTCGCTTCTTATTATGTTTTCTAGTTTAGGTACGTTACATTGAAGACCTCTAAAAGGGTTATAAGCAGTTAGAATTTTCAAAAAATCGTTTTTTTTTTTTGTATTTTCGTAATGTATGTACCATATATCTGACTATTACCTGAAAATTTTAAATCGATCTGGTAAATACTTTTTGAAATATATGCATATTTGTAAGGACGTCTCGGACTATGTGTAAACTTCTTCCGAAACTTGATGGTAAATGCGTTTTTCTTAAAACAATGTGTTCGAAGTCTGTGAACAAGATTTCTAAAAAAAACGGCTCAACCGATCGGTCTAATATTTAAACACAACCTTCTTAGATACATTCCTCAAGTTTTGATCAAAGAAATAAGATTTCGGATAATTATGTCTGTTTTTTTTTAAACAATTTTACGTGGCAATTTTGGTCGAAAATTCTATTTTTTTTTACGAAGCCGCCATATTGTCAAAATTTTTTCGATTATTCCTTCGACCAATACCTATCCTATCTATCTATCTATCCACTACAAGAATCTTTCATCTTTTTTGATTTCAGATGAACTAAACCGGAGATATCGTGATCACAGCCGAACAGCTTTTTTTGAGGGCTTTCAGGAGATCGTATGCAGGGGCACACCAGATTGATATTTTTACAAAACATTAGTGTCACAATAAACTTAGATGTTCCCACTAAATGTGCCTAAAAAACGTATTTTTTCGTCCTTGCAACTGCGTATAACCCCTTAAGTTTGATTGATCGACGACAAATTGAATAAACTCCTCCGTAAAAAGGACGAAAAATAATCCCCTGCGTTTTCAGCTCATCCGTGAAAATTTAATCTTGTTTTTTTTTATTTATAATATTTTTTACAATGTATTTTTACTCAAAATGATTTTTTTATTAACTATACTTACCGAATATTTGGTTGTACCACATGAAATCTCGCTCAGCCGGAAATAAGAAATTCTCGAGTGAACGTTAAGTTTTCTTTTTTATAAAATAAAGTGGTATGTGTGCTTGACGTATAAGAATTTTAGGATTCGTTACAAGTACCGTTCTCTTTTTCTATTAATTATTTACCATGCTGTCGGTAGTTAAAATTCAAGTCCCCTTCCTTTACTAGTTTAAAATTGGACATAATGAGTCATTGGAAATGAAAAACATTAATGACGCAATTGAGGATGTAGCGGTAAACGAACGTAGGTTTAGAAAGTTCCTTCCGGGAAATTTCAGCCTCGAAAATGAAACACGTGGGTAGCCAGAAACGTTAGTTGACGACGATATTTTAAGAGCAACGATGGATGCGGACCCAACGAAATCGGTGCCGGAGATTGCACAAATTGGATTGGGAGTATCCCCAATGACAATTAGTCGGCACCTTTCTCTTATAAGAAAGATAAAGAATCTCGATAAGTGTGTACGTCATGAACTGTATGAATCCCAAAAACTACAGCGTCTGGAAATCTGCACCTCGCTTACATTAAGAAACCAAACTGAACCGTTTTTGAAAAGATCTGGGCAGTGGTTGGATGCAGATGAAAAACCTAAACACACCCTCAAGCCAGATCTTCACCCAAAAAAGGTTTATAGTGACAATTTAGTGAACATCGAAAAGACCAATCCACTTTTCAACCCTTCAACCAGAAGAAATGATAAACGCTATCAAATATTGTGAGGAAATCGACATATTGCATGCCAAATTGGGTGAAAAGCAATCTGCGTTGGTCAGTAGGCACGGTCCGATCCTTTTGCATGACAATGCTAGACCCCATACCACACAAGTAACGGTGCAAAAACTGTTGCAGTTGGAATTTGAAATTCTTCCGCATCCACCGTACTCTCCTGATATTTCCTCAACGGATTACCATCTTTTTGGCAGAAGGTCTTCCGGAACCGAGCAGAGGTCATAAAAGAATTTGAAGGCGTCATTGCCTCAAAAAGTCAACACTTCTACGAAAAAGAAATATTTGACCTTGTATTACGCTGGAAGAATGTCATAGATGCCAACGGATTCTATTTTGGTGGAATAAAAATTTACGGAAAAATAATATTGGCTTTTAAATTTTTCCTATAAAATCAGACATTTCTTGTGGTACAACCCAATAGTTATACTAATTAGCACTTAAAATCGCAAATTAGTAAATCAGCATAAAGTATTCCTTTTTTTAAATTTTTCTGAAAAGTTTGATTTTGGAATGTGTCCTTTGACCTGATCATACTTATATTTTCTCCTATACCTTCTCTTGTTTTATTACTGTTAATCGTTTTTCAATTATCTTTTATGATTATTGATTGGTTTGGGTGGTGGTTTTTGGCGCAAGTCTTTATTTGAAATATGACTAATAGTCTGAAGGAGCAAAAGCATGATTATACACGTTAGGTTCCTCTTACTCATGGAACCAATTTGAGATAACGATGAAGCGCAGTAGACTTTTAACGTCTGTATTCTTTAGATCATTTAAGTCGTTGTAGAAGACTGGGAGAGAGCTGGACATGTACAGCTTTTACAGAAGTCGTTCGTAAAAGCGCCAAGCCTTCTTGCATGCTTGCCTATAAAGCAGTGTCCAATGATGACACCTATAATGTTTCCTATTTAGAAGAATCAGACACTTAGAGCGATTCAGATCCAGTTTGCTAGACATGTTGGCCCATCGGTCCATCTAAGGTCTGTTCTTTTACTAGCATCCAGCTTAAATAATAACTTGCACGTAGCGATTGTTATACCTATGCTGCACTTTTCCGGTAGAATAGGTAGAGTGGTTCCAATTTTGGCGAATTCGTTGGCCCTACAATTTCCTGGAATGTTTCTGTGGCCCGGCACCCAACAAAGGTGAAGGTTGTTATGCACTGCCATCTCCGTAAGAAAAGATCGGCTTTCAAGGGCGGTTTTAGAATTCAGTGAGACCGAGTCGAGGGACTTGATAGCGGCCGGACTATCCGAAAAGACGCGAATATTCTTTGCAAATATTACATTTTTCTTCAGCCAGGACAGAGCTTCTTTAATCGCCAAAATCTCTGCCTGGAACACGTTACAGTGATTTGGAAGACGGAAATAGAGGCTTATATTTAACTTATCTGAGAAAACAAATCCATCAACCCCGCTACCGGTTTTAAATTCATCTGTACAGAAATGTATAGACTTGTCCTCCATGAGAGCGTTTTCCTCCCAGAAGGATCTAGAGGGAAAGCTCGCATAAAAGTCTTTGTCAAACCGAAGTTTAAGTATGGTGTAATCTATAGTCTCTTTGTGGATTCCTAATGTATTAAGAATATTAGCGTGGCCAAATAAATTATTTGTCCACTGTGTAGTTGCTTTAAGGTGAATAGCTGTAGTCCCACCTACAGTGGGTGGGTGTCACGTGAAACAGAATGTCTAGCGTCGCGGAAGAAGTAGAGTTTCTTTGGATTCGGCTTAGTTTTTTACACTGTACACGTTACTTATTTACAAATTCCGATATTAATGTCATAAGATAGCGTAAATGAAACCTGGTTTGATTCAAATGTCAATAATTAATTTTATAGAATTGATGGCTACAACCTTTATCGTAGTGATTGTGTGCAACTTTCATTGGAGGTGGAGTTGCTATTTACTACATCTTCTATGGATTTACCAGCACGCAAGTCATATTGACTAACATTAAAAAAATATTGTTTATTATAAAAGCTCAGAAATCGAGTTTTCATCATTTTTCCAAATATTTTAGAACAAGCTGGTGGAAGGGATATCAATCAATAGTTGCTTAGATCGCAAGGGTTAGAATTTTTGAAGAGCGGAATAACTTCTGCAATTTTAACCTTAATAGGATCTGATATACCCACATTTTCAAATTTGATTGTTATCTGCTTAATGGCAGGTGGATTACGATGCAAGATTTTGTCCCCCGGGACCATAAACCGAAATTGCTCATCGGACCAAATATGACAGTTTTTTTGATTAACATGCCCATTCAACCAGAAATGAGCTTCGTTGCTAAAGACAATTTTTCGATAAAAAGGCGGATCGTCCTATAGTTAAGGCCCACTCACCACAAATTCGACGCTGTCGCAAGTCGTTCGACTTCAGTTCTTGCATGAGCTATATTTTGTAAGGTTCTAAACCAAGAGCCTTGCGTAAAACCTTCCACGTAGTCAACGAACACAATTCCAATTGCTGCGAACGGCGACGAATGGACAAATCACGGTCTTCATTTCCAATCTACGCATATGGGTGAATGATGAAGAGTGAAATTGGTGCGAAATTTGGTCACAATGGCTTGAATGGCTTGCTCAGTAGGCCGATTATAGCACCCATAAAATGGTCAAAGTGCGCGAAAAATATTTTTCACAGAGCACGATTTCTGATAATGAAATTCAATAATTTGTAGGCATTTGTTGTTGTCTTTCCATGATGAAATTGTAAACTGAACATGCTTGACTTTGACACATGTCACGAATCACGCTGAGTTGTTAAAAATAGAACACTGAAAAACCAAATAGGAAAAAAATCACCCTTTATGTGTTAATTATTTCCGGAGACTTTAACACTGACTTACTCAGAAGCACCTCTTGGTCAGGCCAATTACGAGATTTCGTTGCCTCTTGTGGTCTAATCATAGTAAATAATACAAGTCCAACATGTTTTCGGCCGGAATAATAGCGAATGTAGTTTGGATTCAAATAAGCTCAATAACTACATTCTGAAGGACAGTACATCAATTATTGGTTTTGATTTTGAAACTATACCTGATGTTGCTTTCCAGCCAGAATGAATTATTCTCTATCATCACCTCAATAAAGTTAAATCCTATTTTAAGAAGATGGTATACCAATACGATTTATTAATTATAAACTTTTTTATTTTGACTTCGGTTTTTTCTCTGGCCTGGAAATCTGGACGTGTGATTCCTGTTGCGAAAAAAATTAATCCTGCTTACGCTAATGGCTTTCGACCTATCTTTCCAAGAACGGCCTATTATATCCTCTTCAATCAGGTTTCAGAGCGGAGAATAGCTGCTTGACGGCAATGGTCAATGTTATTAATGATATTTGAAAAGACTTTGATAAGGGATCTGTAACTTTGCTTTGTTTGCTTGATTTTTCAAAAAAAAAAAAAAAAAAAAAAAATGACAAAGCGCATCACGACATACTGTGCTGGAAACTGAACCACTCCTTTGATTTTAGTGATAGAGCTGTTAAAATTCTAAGGAATTTTCTAATGGGCAGGTCACAAACAGTTGTTGATAGAGATAGATTGTCGGAACTTAGGTCTCTAAGTCTCTACTAAATATGTAGTAGTTATAAGAAAATCAAGTTTATATAAACCCAACATCAAAGCAAACATTTTCACGGTCAAGGTCAATGACCATATGATTTACAGCTGAGGTGGTATACACATAATGCAACCGAGGTTTCTTTTTTTATTTTTAATCGACTTGTGACCTTTAAAATCGAATAATGAAGACTTTATAACGTTCAACAAACGTCGGTGAATTTTATTTTTCTTGTCTCACAGTAATCGATGGCTGAGTGATTCAACTATTCACTCTTGCTGAGACACCATCTCCAGTATTATTCCTCGACGTTCCTTATGTTGAGAACTCAGGGAGTACCTCAGGCATCAATTTTATGGCCTAATTTGGTTTGTGACTTTGTAAATGATTTAGCTTTAGTATGCAAAAATTATTTTATTTATTTTTACGCAGATATAAGGCGATCCCATTGATTGTAATAACTCCAAAGGCACATCCCTGTTAAATGTCGCGTATAAGTTTACACTAACTTATGTGTCTAAGTCTCAAGTTATTCTGTCTAATCGGAACCGATTCTAGACCAATTTTCCACTTTGAGACAATTCTGGAAAATACAAACGAGTTTCAATGCGAAAGTCATCAGCTTAAAGTCGCATATAATAGCATTCATAGTCGTGTGTTGTACAGGACGATGAGTGTCAAAATGAATCCATCTACGCTGCAATGCACTCAAAAACACGCGATGCAATGTGCTGTTTCCAATCAACTTCTCCAAATTAGCGGACTACGGCAAGTAGATTCGCTATCATGTGACTTCTTCAATGTACATCGACGGAAAATATAATGACCAGGACAAGTGTTAACACGGAAGGCATTATATTCAACAAATCTGCCAAGCTAGTGGGATACACAGCGTGCAATCAATGAGGCTTTTAATGAGTTGGTCTTAGAGTAAATGTTGGTCAAATCAATTATATGCATGATAAAAACAGAAAAATTTAATCGTACTCATATATCAACCGACTATATCGGAATATACGCTACTCCACGAATGATGAACCAAAATACATGCTCTATGAAACACTGAACCCTTGCTAGCCTTACTCTACGAGTGCCAGACAATTTACAGAAAAGCGGAGTACCTATTCAACATTTTTTGAGAGAAAAAATCTTAGAGTTATATTACGATGTGGATGTACATGGACCTGAATACCAAAACATATCGATGACAGTGATTCGGCCCCATGCGAATTTGACAGCAACACCAGAGCCAGAATGATATACGGATCTCAGCCTCCAACATCAAGACGACGGATGCTCAAACCTCCGTTCAAAAACCAAACAATAGCAGATATCAGAGTTTTTGGTATAGAGAACTGGATACTGTTTGTCCAAATCTCTAGCAACATATGTAGCAACAACTCCGACAACATACCTGGTAACATTTCTAACACATTGTTTACAGCAGAAAAGATTAAAACCTTATGTATGGAAATGATTTCAAAGTTAGCTGGTTACAAAACTAAATTAGACCAATTTAACGTTATCGCACATTTAGCTACTAAGTTTTTATACCGTAATGTTATATAATATGGTAGATAGAAACCTAAGAATAATAACTTGGAATGCGAGAGGTATTCGCGGCAAGATTATTGAGTTTATCTATTTCTTAAACAGTAGAAACATTGATATTGCTTTGGTTATTGAAACCATGTTACACAATGATTTTGATATTAATTTATCCACACCTAACTATAAATGCTATCGGAATGATAGAATGGATAGAGAAGGTGGGGAGGTTGTAATATTATTTAAAAGATCAATTGGACATTCGCCTTTACCTGTGTTAAGAACGCGTTATGTACAAAATATAGGCATTGAACTTAATTTAAACAATCAGGGAATTATAAAGGTGTTTTGTATATATTTTCCCGGGGGGAGCGCTTCTCAAGACAAAAGAATTGCCGTGAAAAACGACTTCCATAATTTATTTGCTTTGAATGGTCAAGTTCTGGTTGAAGGTGACTTCAATTACAGGCATCGTGATTGGGGTTGTGTAAAACCTAACTCATGGGGTAAAATATTGTCAAGTCTATGTGTTACCTTACCAGTGACTGTTGTGTTTCCCCCTTGATTTTTTCGTTACTAATACTCCTAACCTAATAACCCAACCAATTGTTGCAAACGTGTTTAGTTCCGATCATATGCCTGTTTTTTGTAAACTTCGTAGCCCAGGGGTAAAACGAGCGCACTACATAGAGGATTTTAAAAATGCAACCTAGTCAGGTTTTCGTTCAGAAATTAATTATATGCTCCGAAATGAACCGACAAACTTAGACAGCGTTTGTACTAAAGGAACTGTTGACACCGTTTTAAATCAGCTTTCGTCGATCATATTGAATGCTGCTGAAAACAGTGTTCCTAAAAAACCGATAAATGAAGTTTACATTAAGCTTCCTCCTTATCCTTTGCCATCTCTGCCCTAGAGAACGGCAACGAAGTCGATGTAATTGCAACCGATTTTAGCAAAGCTTTCGATAAAATCTCTCATCGATTAATACTCTTCAAATTGTCTGCCCTCGGCTTTGAGCCCATACTGTTAAAATGGATATCCTCTTACCTCGAAAACCGTTTTTACAGTGTTCGTTTTAGGTCAGCCCACTCCACTCCATTTTTGGCCACCTCTGGAGTTACTCAAGGTAGCCATCTCGGCCCCCTTCTCTTTATATTAACCATAAATGATCTCGATAGGATCATCAAATACTCGTCCGTCTCCCTTTACGCCGACGATACCAAATTTTTCAAAACCATTTCCTCTCCCCATGACTCCTTCCTTCTTCAACAAGACCTTGATAGTTTTTCGATCTGTTGCCTCAAAAATTGTTTGGAACTTAATATCACCAAATGCCAATCCATCACCTTTTCACATAAGCGGCTCAAATCTCCTCCCCGATTCTACCTTCTCCACAACCAACCGATCTCCTCCGTTGAATCGGATAAGGGATTATCCTTAAAGCCAACTCTGCACTAGGTTTTGTAAAACGATGGTCCAAAGAATTCGCCAACCCATACGTGACCAGGTCCCTCTATATTACCTTTGTTCGTCCCCTCCTAGAGTACGCTAGTCAAGTATGGTCCCCATATCATCGCGTTCATATCTCGAGAATCGAAAGCATCCAGCGCCGTTTTCTTCGATATGCTCTTCGAGGTTTGCCCTAAGATGATTCTTTTACTCTGCCCCCCTATCAAAACCGTCTCAACCTTATTAACCTAAACACCCTTGAGGAACGCAGAGATGCAGCCGACTTTCTCTTCATTCATCGACTTCTTTCAGGTTAGGTTGAATGCACGTCCCTTCACAATACTATTTTCCTCAACACTAACCCTCTTAATCTACGTACCCCTCGTCTCTTCTATCTCCCAACCCACCACACCACCTATGACGCGAACGAACCAATCTCCCGCATGCTACGAAAAATTAATTCAAACCCTAGCGTCTTTGACTTCCACCGCACCACTTCCTACCTCAAATCGGTTCTCCTTCACCACAACAATCAACCTTAGTTTTAAGTATTAGTTTAAGTTTAATTTTAAGTTATAGCTTGTATTAAGCCGAATAAATGGGGGCTTTCGCCCCCACCAAAATTAAATACATTTTGGAGCTTATAAAATTATATAAGTTTTTCCGATATCGGGACCCCTTTTACAAATATGAGGTATCGAATCTCAATAAACTTATATCCTCAAAAATACTGCACGTTCGCAAGAAACAATGGAATAATAAACTTAGGTCACTAAAAAAAATGCCAGACCTTTTTGGAACATAGTTAAGGTAATAAAAAATAAAAGAAAACAATTGCCTTTTCTAAAAGTCTCTAATAACACATATTTTTTGGATGTTAAAAAAGCAAATGCTCTTCGAGCTTTGTAAAAAACCATAACCTAGCAACAAATTTAGGTGATATAGAAACCGAAAATATTGTAAATACCACAATACAAAGATTTTTTTCTGATAGAGTCTCCCAAAGTACTTCAGTAAGTTTTGTTTCACATAAAGATGTTCAATGTTTAGTTAAAGATCTAAAAATAAGAAAAACAGGCGGAACTGACTGTATTAAAAACATATACATCAAAAATTTGCCCAAGTCCGGAATAAAATATCTAGCATTCCTTATTAATAATGCTTGTTTAAAAATGGAGTATTTTTCTGACGCTTGGAAGTTAGCCAAAATTGTACCGGTGTTCAAAGCCGGCAAGCCACCTGAAAATTCTGAGAGTTTCAGGCCAATAAGTTTGCTTAGTAGCCTCAGCAAAATACTGGAAAAAGTTCTGAAATATCAAATTCTCAAGTTCTGTGATAATAATATATTTATTAAATGAACAATTTGGTTTTAGGCAATATCATAACACCTCGCATCAAGTTCTTAGAATTTAAAAATATATGAAAGCAAATCGCTCCGCAGGTAAATCTACTGGAATGGTGCTATTAGACATTGAAAAGGCATTCGATACTTTGTGGCATAACGGCCTAATATTTAAAATGATAAATTATAACTTTCATATATTTGTGGAATGATTCAAAGTTTTTTATCTGGCCGTTGTTTTAAAGTTCATATTAACTGTGATGTCTCAAATTTAATATCGTTCGATTCTGGTGTTCCCCAAGGCTCAGTTCTAGGTCCTGTTCTATATAACCTCTACACTTCTGATTTCCCTTACTTGCTCAATTTTGAAGCAGCCATTTTTGGTGATGACACAGCAATATATTCTTCGCATGAGCTCGCTTCCAATATTAAGGAAATATTATTCAAAGTGGAAAATTAAATTGAATGAAGATAAATTGCAAGCTATCTTTTTTACCAGAAAAAGGAAGTGTTGCACTCAATTACAAGTTAATGGAGTAAACATTCCTTGGGTGACCTGTATTAGATATTTAGGTATTCATCTAGATACAAAACTAACATTTAACGAACACATAAACAGAACTGAAAAGAAAATAGGTATTGTCATCAAAATGTTGTATCCATTCATAAATAGAAAATCATCCCTTTTAACAAAAAACAAGCTTATAATCTATAAAGTAATTTTTCAAGCGATTCTGTTATATGGAAGCCAAGTCTGAGGTGATTGTACAAAATGCCACATAAAAAAAACTACAATTATGCCAAAACAAAGTTTTAAAAATGATGCTTAAATTACGCTGGCATCATTCTACCCTACATCTGCACATTAAAGCGAATGTTGAACTAATTTATGAAAGGATTAGAAAACTAAAATCTAAATTTGTAGAACAATGTAGTTTTGCTGATAACCCTCTCATAAATGAATTATGCGCTAATTAAATGCGACTAAGTTATATATTTATTGTTGAATTTACTTATTCATTTGTTTATTTATTTGCTAAATTAATTGGATTTATATAAAATATATATTTATTTATTTATTTATTTGCTTAATTTGATCTATTAATTTATTTATTTATTTATTTATACATCGTTTGCATATTAATGCGCTTTTTGTTTTTTTTTTCTCTATATGGAAGGTTTTACTCGTGTTTCCTTCTAAAATTCTTATTTTTGTTAAATTTTTTTTTTTCTTGTTAAAAATTATAATAATTTAGTGGAAAGGTAGTATATCGAAACCCTGTATTGTAAAATGTGCGATAACAAGCCAATTTATAAAATAAATCTATCTATCTATCAGGAGGTTGGAAGGCTGCGTATCTTTTAGGAAGAGAGTAAATTTACGTCGTCTTTCTTTGATTGTACAACGGAAACCTGATGCATCTGCCTTACAACATTCAAAATAAATCTTCATTCAAACAAATAATTGCTACAAACATAGAATTCAGCGCTACCGACGCTACTCTTCGTTATCGTCGCCTCAAAATGTTTATTTCACCGCTACAATCATTCAAAGAGCTACTCGTTTTGACAGGAATGCTTATTAATATAGCATATAGCATATATAATATGCAACCAATACCTCTAAACCACCATCTGCTAATTTTGTGAAAAGCCTTAAAGAAACTTAACCCCAGTCTGTCGAACTGTAAGTCTAATTAGCAAACCAGTAGGTATTGCTAACGTTTACTTCGTCTATAATACCAGATCCAATTAAAACCCCCTACTGTGTCCACCATTTCTGCTTCCCCAACTCAGACAGAAACGGAACTAGGAATTCGAATCAGCTTTAATAAGAATCCGTGTTGGACCTGCTGAAACATAACACATTAGGATTTCGAGTTGAGTATCCTGGCGATTGTCCCAGCACGGGTTTCCCCGTTCTAATTAAAATTAATGAACGTTCACTTCTATGGAAGCAGCGTGTGAGCGCAATTAAGCTCATTTACATTTGGAAGAGTACTTACAGAGATTCCGAGATTCCCAGACGTTTTACAGATGCCAGTCTCGATGATAAAGACGTGTGACAGGAACTGAGAAGAATCTTTCTCCAACTCCATCAAGATGTGAATTGTTAGAATATTTAAGGAGTTTTCAAGTAATTATAGTGTTGAGAATGTCAAGAGATGGGGTAGAAGAGAATAATTACGAGCAGTCAGTGAAAAGGATAACATAATGGAAATGAAGACGTAGAAGGTTTAAGTGGTTCTTGGTAAGTAAGGAAATGTCCTGGTTGAAATATTTGAATGCAAATTGAAAATTGAAAATTTAAAATAAATAAATGACAACCTTGACATTACTACGGGCTTAATGCAGTTTTCAGAAGAAGTGATGAATTACACAGTGAAAATTTGATTCTGAGATGAAAAATGAGCAAAGACTGCGTGGCGACAAAGTTTTCTTGCTAATAAACGAACAACGATAGATACGTTAAGTTTTAGTTACTCTGACAATAATGAACGTTAAATTGGCATGGAGTGCTACATCCCTGATTAATGTCAGGATTTAAGGAGGCGATACGTTTATTACAGTTGAGTTCTATTTCCACTTATGTTCGGCATATAAAATGTGTTACTATATTGTCGTTTCGAGCTGAATTTGAGAACTCTTTGGATTTGAATCTGTTATATTATTGGAAGAGTTTTCTCTCAATTAGGAGAAAAAATACCCAGATCTACTCAAGAATAAATTAGGCCCTTTATCGAGCCAAAAAAAAAGTTACCACATCATCATCAAAAAGTTGAAAAAAAAAAAAAAAAAAAAAAAATAATAACAACAAGGTCATTGCTTTTGCCATATTCCGTAAAATGCAAATGGTTCTCAAGTGGATGTGCACCACCTTTGCTCCTCATCAACTACTTATCTTGGCCTCCATTGAGGTCTGCAAGTATAGGGTGACCAGATAAGAACGATAGGAAAAAAATTTTTAAATAAAACAACAACGGTGTGCGATATAAAATTGTTTCTGGCTTTATTTTGAAGCTACTCATGCCATTATGTATGAAATAGCACATCATTCAAATGGCCGCCTCGACTACAATGGCAGTTCTTCAACCTGTCGGTCCAATTATTCGTATTGATGACTCGGTCCAATACGTGCGGCATTATTCAGGCAATAGCGTGTCGAATGATGGCCTCGAGCTCGTCCAAAGTAGTTGGCCTGTTAGTGTAGACTAAGGACTTGAAGTAGCAACAAAAAAAATTATCGAGTGGTGTAAAATCGCATGATCGCGGTGGCCATTTGGTAAACACTCGCCGTGAGATGACAGCTAAATTTCTCCTTTACTACTTCGAGCGTTGCGTCGCTTGTATGGCATGTAGCTCCGTCTTGTTTGAATCACAGCTCAGATATATCGATGTTGTTTAAGCTCTGACCACAGAAAGTCGATTAACATCGCTCTATACCAGTCCAGAACTGAGTAACGGTATCTCCTTCCTCATTTTGAAAGAAATAGGGTCCGATGATGTCGAAATACCATAAACCGCATCAAACAGTCAATCTTTGTGAATGCATTGATGCTTGGCCGAACACTTGTGGATTGTGTTCGCTCCAATAATGGAAATTTTGCTTGTTGACAGCCGCTGAGCCAAAAATTTGCCTCGTCCGAGAATATGATTTTTTGGCTTAAATCCGAATCTCCGCCCAATATTTCCAACGCCCAATCAAGGAACTCACGGCGTTGTTTATGGTTGTCCGGCTTCAAAGCCCAATCCCAATTCAGCTGGTCGGTGCCGAATCGACATTTCTGGGTCTTCCTTTGAATGGGCCGCTATGGCGTCTATATTTTCTTCATTCTTTGATCCATCGTACAACCAACAGGAAAATATTAATTCTATCGACGCGATAACATTTATAATCAGCGGTATAAAGTCTTATTTTATGGTTTGCATTTAACCAAGTCTCAGTGACGCGTGCAACATGAATGTTATTGCAATATAAGAAATTTATAAACTCTGCAATTTTACTTTGTATGCCTCTTGCATTCTTATTTACAATGTTTATACTATCTTTTATGTTACTTGACATTGTTATATACATAAGTACTTACAAGCTAAATGTGCGATAACTTTGAATTGTTGAATTTTATATTTGCAAATTGATAGTTGCAAAATCATCTCAAGCGTTATTAAGCTCGTTCACTGTAAAGAGCTCGCTGGACTTCGGAGGTTGTGATTTAGGGAAAATTGGAGTGACAATCTCCCATGTAACATACTTGCAGATGGAAAATTATTCTCACTTCTCCAACTCACTTTGAAGCAACTTAATTGGTGGTACATGTGTATGCTCTATTCGATAAGCCACTTTGTGAGCGAATTTCATCGTCTTCTAAGTCACTATCCGGCTAGCACTGCAAAGGACTCCACTCATGTTAACTTTTAGTTTTTACCTAACGACAACAGGTCGTTGGTATCTGGTGATCGTACTCCTTTCGCTATTTTTAAAGGTTCTTTCGTATAAGACAAGCGGAAATTTAGATGATACGTCATGCGCAATCAAAAGTTTAGATTAGACTGCTGAAGAGTAAGAATTCAGAAAATACGAATTGACTACGCTTTAGGGAAGAGATTGGAAAGTCTACTTTAGATCAAAGAGAAACAATAAACAACGGTGTTCAGAACAATAATAAACTGTGGAATATTTTGAATTGACCTGTCCTGCAAATCACCCGTTTTATTGAAGATTTGCAGCTACATACTTTGTAAGGACATTGTAAACATAACACTTGCGACTAATTTGGAAGAGAGCTGGTATTGTTAAAGATTAAAGCCATCAGAATATAAAAGACTTGTTCACATTTCGAAGACTATAAAAATATTATTGGAGACTGGAAACACGCAAAAAATCTGACGTCACCTAAACTGAGTCGAGGGCAGACTCTCAACCATGCGCGAGACTCACTTCACAGACAACCAGGCCATAGCCGATTCACAAGCAGCTTCTACCACTGAAACTGTTAGCGAAAAGATTAACTCACAGTAACCAGGATGAAACCATTAAATACGATATTGCATCCTTTGACGACTTTAGGCCTCGTGGCATCGATGGCATAAAATATATCCAGAAATACTACAAGAAGGTATATCTAAATCAGAATATAATTTTCCCTGCTAGTCTGAGATTGGGGAACATACCAAACTCCGAAAAAGTAGTTAACCAAGAGCTTCAAGGTCTGACTCCTTCTCTGCTGAAGCGCACAGCTAGAATATATGAGCTTCATTTGCAAAAACCTACTTTTTGAAAATAGGACACGCACTCAAAAGGAAGAACACAGGTTTTGACAGCATGTGTAACTCGCGTAGGCGACATAGCGTAGATGTATCTCTAGTCTTGTGGATTAAGGTGATGCTAGTGAATATAACCTTGGGTCTGGATGCTGACTAATGTCAATATGTAATGGTAAAGGTTAACAGAAATTGCCTGCACTGTCTCCCCTCTTATTGTGCGTGTTGATCGACTATCTGTTGTACTTAAGGCTCTTAAGAGTACCAATGCTCAGGCGTATGAGGTTGATGTAAATATACTTTCGGCCTATCAACTGTTTGCTCTAAACCATGAGCAGTCCTAGACGTGGACGACGATACAAATGGACTTTCAATCAATCTTCTTTAAACTTGAATTGTTGTTTTCTACGCGAAGAAAGAAGCTGACTGATATGACACGTTTAGTGATACAATCCGTCACTATTCTTTTCACTAACGAAGCTAATTATAAGATTTCGCATCGAGGATCTCTATGATGTTGTCGGCTTTTTAGGGGCAGTGTAAGAGAGTTTTCGACAAGTTATGACACTTGTCACCGAGAAAGATCCTCTGCGTGAGTTATTTAGCGAAATAAGCTTTTATGTAATAACAATTTATCTTACCTACATGTAGGCTTTTAACGGTACGACTGACTCTCTGCTCCCATTGAAATTTATATTGGGTCTATAACTTTCTATTCGTGCGGTTTGCTAAGAGATGGCGTAACTTGTATTATTCCATTGTTATTATTCCATTGGAACATGCGTTGGAAAACTACTGTCATTGTACGTCATTTCAGTATATGTCATTCATTTGAAGCGTAAACAACAATAATTTTATTTTCACTCAAATATGTCGAACTTTCTGCCTGAAAAAGTGTTTTTGCGGGGAGTTCTCCTTCATTACTTTAATATGAAGAAAACTTCTGCCGAAAGTCATCGTATTTTGGTGGAAGTTTATGGTGAACATGCGCTAGCTGAGCGAACGTGCCAAAAGTGGAACGATTTAAAAGTGCTGATTTTGCCTTGGAAGACGATGAACGTCCTGGGCACCCAAAAAGATGAAGATGAAGAACTGGAAGCATTATTCTATGAAGATTGTTGCCAAACATAAGAAGAGCTCGCAGAATCTTTCGGTGTCACTCAAGCAGCCATTTCAAAACGTTTAAAAGCAGCTGGATATATTCAAAAACAAAAAAATTGGGTTCCACATGAACTCAAGCCGAGAGACGTCGAAAGGCGGTTTTGTATGTCCGAAATGCTGCTGGAACGCCACAAAAGGAAGTCATTTTTGCATCGGATTGCTACTGGTGATGAAAAATGGATCCATTACAACAACCCCAAGCGCAAAAAATCATATGCGAAACCCGGCCAACCAGCCAAATCAACGGCAAAGCCGAATATCCAAGGCGCGACGGTAATGCTCTGTATTTGGTTTGATCAAATGGGTGTGCTGTATTATGAG
The DNA here is from genome assembly GCA_907269105.1 of Volucella inanis. Classification (NCBI taxonomy): domain Eukaryota; kingdom Metazoa; phylum Arthropoda; class Insecta; order Diptera; family Syrphidae; genus Volucella; species Volucella inanis. The sequence continues at coordinate 36,040,872 of OU026156.1, read as the reverse complement.
CTGCTAAAACCGGGTGAAACCATCAATGGACAACGATTTGGACAGAAAATGAAGTCAAATCTTTACCAGTTGCTCCGGAATCGATCTTGTTTGTCGTTTTTGGGAAGGAGAACAACGTCCGACTTAACTCCTCATTAAGGAAACTTGCGTCTGTCTTTCAAGCGAAGACATTCATTATCGTGACGGTAAAGAAATCAATATATTGTTAAGAACAGGTGGAGAGTTATTTTTCATCTGTAACGACAACCGAATTGCGCTTAAAATTTTAGGGAACCCTCTCGCCACTTCCATGCTAGCTCGAGGCTAGTGCAAGGCTTTCTGAGCGCAGCCGAACGAATAAATTCACTGAATTTTGTATGGGTCCCGGGTCACAATGTTATTGCGAGAAATAAAATCGCCAATGGGATTGCTAATCAAGGACTGGAAAACATTTTAAGAGTGCCAACGTCATCGATTAATGCTGGCAATGTCAATTGTTTTTCTTGTGAATATAGTTCTCCAGGTTTCAGGAAGACTAACCAATTTTTCCCACACATATTTTAAAATTGTGTTGTGCTATAGTGAGAACGTCTATAGACTGCTTACTGGCGTCTTAGGGGTACTACATTTTAACTCATCACCTAAGTGTGCTAAGCGCATTTGAAACGACTTGTTTTGAGAGTGATAAGGGCATGGAGGAGCACTTCCAATATAAATATGTTACGCTTTTATTACGCTACAGGTACTATTTGATGATGATTTGATGAATCTTAGCACTATTATCACCTCACCACTGAATCGATAGGAATATATAAAGAGTTCATAAGGGATAGTTCTTTGTCTATATTTGCTTTGTTCCGATAGATAAAATTCAGTTTGACTCGTGAGAGATATCTTATGAGAAGCTGATTTCACGCCAAGAAGGCTTACTTTAGTTGAAAGCACTCTCAAGTTGTGTACACCAAAAGGGTATACTAAAGAAAGTTTATATTTTCTAAAGAAGACGCTATGGTATATTAGGCTTTCGGTTTCTCGAACTACCTTGGTGAATTAGCATTGTGCTGTAAGGCGTCGAATAGTTTGCAAGCTAAACAAAAGGCTGGATTAAAAAATATCTTCTTTTGAAAAATATCGTCACAATTCTTTGATTCTCCTAGTAGGTGAATTCTTTCTATTCAGAAGTAAGAGCTGGGGATTGGAAAAGCCTACGTCTCTAGGCCCAGTACGGATGTAATTGTTACTTTTGGAATACAATACATTTGTCAAAATAATTCCTCTAATTACGAAAAGAACTCGTTTGAAGCAGTTTATCTTATATGATGTCGTATGGGGCACGTAGGCTAGTAAGATGTTCGATACATTTCATCAGGTAGAAAATATCCAAAAAGTTTTTAACTTACTCTTCCACCTCGAAATCAGCGTCGTCTTCTTTCTCATCCATACCACCGAAATCATCTTCATCACTATCGTAATCAACGATTTGGCTATTTCCCTCAGGCATGTTGCACTTTCTTTTTTTATTTTGTTTATGTCCTGGGCCTAAATCTCTTCTTTTTTTTTTGTAGCAAAGATCAGGAAACCCTTTAGATTTGAAATTTAACTCTCAACCAACCACCCTTCGCCCATTAAACATTCACCAATTTTACAATAGCAAGTACAACTGCACTGAAACTAGGAATCAATTATCCTGATAAATCCTTGATAAACCTTGTTTCCAACACCACCAAAGACAAAGAAATTATAATTACAATGTCACAAACGAAACACTGGACATTAACACCGACAAGCCACCGTAACAGAACTAGTTTCGAGTGAGTGGAAAATATTTTCCATCAGTCTTCGAAAGTCTGAGGTGATGCATTTCTAGGGATTCCCTAGATACTCTGCCTTTGGCTATTTTAAATTTGATTAGTGCGAGTAAATGCGCCACTGGGTTGCTAAAAAAAAAAAAATAAGCAACAACAACAACGAAACATAGCAATATGAGCTATAAGGTATGAGGTAATAGTTGGAAAGTGTGGACAACGTCCACAGTAAAAGTAAAACCACTACGATGGCGGCTTTCAATTTCAAATGTGTGCCAACTGGCGTAATATTTTTAATGTAACGGTGAGAACTAGGTAGGCCTTGGTGTTACTAAAATACTTAATTCTATGGTTAAACATACATACGTATGAAGATTCCTAATTCCTTGTCAATGCTAAAAAATTAACAGATTGCTATGTTCATTGGACTTTTTGTAAAGGTTTTATGATTCGTTACTCGCTACTTTCTTGTAACAATCCTGAAGGAGAGAACCAGCGCTTTCCGTTTTCTAATCTATACAGTTTCAGAATGAGTTTAAGTGACATTTTCCAATCGATGGAGATTAGACTGAAATAGAAGAATGGAAACGCGTGAGTGTACGCTTTGGTCGCGAGTGGTTTTCAATAATCGTTTTGCGGAAGCGACGGTGTCTGCTTATGTAAAAACGAATTTACTAACTCTTAGGACGTTTTGATACAATGCAGTTGAAGGTGAATAGAATTTCTGCTTCTACCCGTGGGTTCGTTATTGAGCAGAATTGTTTAAAGGCATTGTTTTCGAACCTATTCCTTCATTGTATATACAAGTAGATTTAAACTAGATATGTGCAGGTTCACAAGAGCCAAACTCTTACTTTCATGGTTTAATTACATAAACCTTCCTTTGGAGCGGCCTTCATCTTCATCGTATGGGCTCTCATTTATGTAACTTTCTAAATAGTTTTTAAGCTTACTACTTTTAGTCACGCACTTCATGCTGATCAGGGTTTCCTTTTACTTGAATAACTGAAAAAGAAAGGGGCTCCTTAGATGGAAGCTATGACTGTACTTTTAATATTTTCTCAAACATAGAACCAATTCACCTTTAGTATGCTTGTATTAAGAATGGACTAATACAAATTTAGGTGGAACTATTTTTTATTGCTTTATAACATAGGTAATTGTAGTGATCTAGGTTTACTATCTTACGCTGTGCGAGCTACAAATTAACTGCCACATCATCGCTCATACGGCATTGCCTGATGGTCACAAACCTCTGAAAAGAAAGGCCATACAGCAGGGTCATACTGGTTACGGTGACTTATAATTGAAACTTCCCAACTAACGGGTGACCAGTTAGCAATGATAGTTTTTTTTTTTTTAAATTTTTATTGTTCAGCAGCTGTCAAATTTACCAATGACATTAAGCTGTCAAATTATTCAGTAAGGTTTACCATTTCATCATGCATCATTATACGCTTGCCGAACGTGCGGAAATTATTAAAAAAAATCGAAATTCCAGCTCAGTTGCAAATACGCAACGTGAATTTCGTCGTGAGGTCTTCTAAGCTTCTTAAGCCACCAACCAGACACAGATTGGCGAAACGAAGAAAACAAATATAGTCGCCGTAGCGCCCATATATATAAATATATATTTCTTATACATCCGTATAAGATTGTCCTGACGTACCAATTGAAGCCGGACATAGATAACGAGAACGAGGCTCATTTTTGGCTCAGCGGCTCAAGCATCAATTCATCCACAAAAATTGACGATCTACGGCATTTCGGCATCATCGGTTTTTATTTCTTTCAAAATGACGAAGGAAACACCGTTCCAATCAATGGTCTCAGGTATAGAGCGATTTCAACCGACTTTCTGAGATTTCTGAACCGACTGGTCAGAGCTTGACAAGTCGATATATCCAAACTGTGGTTCCAAAAAGACGGCGCTACTTGCCATACAAACGACGCAACGCTCAAGGTTGTGAATTGGAAATTTGGCGAATGGGTCATTTTATGGCGAGCGTTCACCAATTGGCCACCGCAATCATGCGATTTGACACCACTCAATTATTTTCTCTGGCTCTACGTCAAGTCCTTAGTCTACACTAACAAGCCAACCTCTTTAGACGAGCTCGAGACCAACATTCCACACGCTATTGCTGGAATAATGCCGCACATATTGGACCGAGTCATCAATAATTGGACCGACAGGTTGAAGCACTGCCAGCGTAGTCAAGGCGGCCATTTGAATGATGTGCTATTCCACATATAAGGGCATGAACGTAACTTCAAAATAAGGCCACAATCAATTGTAATATATATCTCACACCATTGTTGTTTTGCCATATGCCATACAAACGACGCAACGCTCAAGGTTGTGAATTGGAAATTTGGCGAATAGGTCATTTTATGGCGAGCGTTCACCAATTGGCCACCGCAATCATGCGATTTGACACCACTCAATTATTTTCTCTGGCTCTACGTCAAATCCTTAGTCTACACTAACAAGCCAACCTCTTTAGACGAGCTCGAGACCAACATTCCACACGCTATTGCTGGAATAATGCCGCACATATTGGACCGAGTCATTAATAATTGGACTGACAGGTTGAAGCACTGCCAGCGTAGTCAAGGCGGCCATTTGAATGATGTGCTTTTCCACATATAAGGGCATGAACGTAACTTCAAAATAAGGCCAGAATCAATTGTAATATATATCTCACACCATTGTTGTTTTGCCATATGCCATACAAACGACGCAACGCTCAAGGTTGTGAATTGGAAATTTGGCGAATGGGTCATTTTATGGCGAGCGTTCACCAATTGGCCACCGCAATCATGCGATTTGACACCACTCAATTATTTTCTCTGGCTCTACGTCAAGTCCTTAGTCTACACTAACAAGCCAACCTCTTTAGACGAGCTCGAGACCAACATTCCACACGCTATTGCTGGAATAATGCCGCACATATTGGACCGAGTCATCAATCATTGGACCGACAGGTTGAAGCACTGCCAGCGTAGTCAAGGCGGCCATTTGAATGATGTGCTATTCCACATATAAGGGCATGAACGTAACTTCAAAATAAGGCCACAATCAATTGTAATATATATCTCACACCATTGTTGTTTTGCCATATGCCATACAAACGACGCAACGCTCAAGGTTGTGAATTGGAAATTTGGCGAATGGGTCATTTTATGGCGAGCGTTCACCAATTGGCCACCGCAATCATGCGATTTGACACCACTCAATTATTTTCTCTGGCTCTACGTCAAATCCTTAGTCTACACTAACAAGCCAACCTCTTTAGACGAGCTCGAGACCAACATTCCACACGCTATTGCTGGAATAATGCCGCACATATTGGACCGAGTCATTAATAATTGGACTGACAGGTTGAAGCACTGCCAGCGTAGTCAAGGCGGCCATTTGAATGATGTGCTTTTCCACATATAAGGGCATGAACGTAACTTCAAAATAAGGCCAGAATCAATTGTAATATATATCTCACACCATTGTTGTTTTGCCATATGCCATACAAACGACGCAACGCTCAAGGTTGTGAATTGGAAATTTGGCGAATGGGTCATTTTATGGCGAGCGTTCACCAATTGGCCACCGCAATCATGCGATTTGACACCACTCAATTATTTTCTCTGGCTCTACGTCAAGTCCTTAGTCTACACTAACAAGCCAACCTCTTTAGACGAGCTCGAGACCAACATTCCACACGCTATTGCTGGAATAATGCCGCACATATTGGACCGAGTCATCAATAATTGGACCGACAGGTTGAAGCACTGCCAGCGTAGTCAAGGCGGCCATTTGAATGATGTGCTATTCCACATATAAGGGCATGAACGTAACTTCAAAATAAGGCCACAATCAATTGCAATATATATCTCACACCATTGTTATTTTGCCATATGCCATACAAACGACGCAACGCTCAAGGTTGTGAATTGGAAATTTGGCGAATAGGTCATTTTATGGCGAGCGTTCACCAATTGGCCACCGCAATCATGCGATTTGACACCACTCAATTATTTTCTCTGGCTCTACGTCAAATCCTTAGTCTACACTAACAAGCCAACCTCTTTAGACGAGCTCGAGACCAACATTCCACACGCTATTGCTGGAATAATGCCGCACATATTGGACCGAGTCATTAATAATTGGACTGACAGGTTGAAGCACTGCCAGCGTAGTCAAGGCGGCCATTTGAATGATGTGCTTTTCCACATATAAGGGCATGAACGTAACTTCAAAATAAGGCCAGAATCAATTGTAATATATATCTCACACCATTGTTGTTTTGCCATATGCCATACAAACGACGCAACGCTCAAGGTTGTGAATTGGAAATTTGGCGAATGGGTCATTTTATGGCGAGCGTTCACCAATTGGCCACCGCAATCATGCGATTTGACACCACTCAATTATTTTCTCTGGCTCTACGTCAAGTCCTTAGTCTACACTAACAAGCCAACCTCTTTAGACGAGCTCGAGACCAACATTCCACACGCTATTGCTGGAATAATGCCGCACATATTGGACCGAGTCATCAATAATTGGACCGACAGGTTGAAGCACTGCCAGCGTAGTCAAGGCGGCCATTTGAATGATGTGCTATTCCACATATAAGGGCATGAACGTAACTTCAAAATAAGGCCACAATCAATTGCAATATATATCTCACACCATTGTTATTTTGCCATATGCCATACAAACGACGCAACGCTCAAGGTTGTGAATTGGAAATTTGGCGAATGGGTCATTTTATGGCGAGCGTTCACCAATTGGCCACCGCAATCATGCGATTTGACACCACTCAATTATTTTCTCTGGCTCTACGTCAAATCCTTAGTCTACACTAACAAGCCAACCTCTTTAGACGAGCTCGAGACCAACATTCCACACGCTATTGCTGGAATAATGCCGCACATATTGGACCGAGTCATTAATAATTGGACTGACAGGTTGAAGCACTGCCAGCGTAGTCAAGGCGGCCATTTGAATGATGTGCTTTTCCACATATAAGGGCATGAACGTAACTTCAAAATAAGGCCAGAATCAATTGTAATATATATCTCACACCATTGTTGTTTTATTCAACTCATTTTTCCTATCGTTTTCTCTTGAAATTGTACGTATATATATTATATCTATGATATAAAAACTGATTCAGGCTTTATTTATAGTTACCATAGTGCAGGTCTACAGTTTCTCTTAACAAGTCCTTATTACTTAATTACCCTTTCAGGCCAAAGAAACAGCGAAAAACTGCTTCCATCTGCGCACTCCAAGTTGGTTGAAGTCCTCTTCTACTTATGCGCGTCACCTAAGGTGCATTATCCTTGAGGTTAGATTCGAAGACTCTGCGGACCAGAGCATTGGTGTCCATTCGCCCTACATGTCCTATTCATTTTAGGCGACTGATACGCAATTTTTTGACTAGGTCGATGTAGCTATACAGCTCGTATAGTTCGTCGTTGAATCTTCTCCTCGAAAGCCCGTAAACGCAAAAGGTGCCGAATATTTACCGAAGGATTTTTCGATCAAAACTACTGAGTATATAACACATGGGCTGAAAATGCCGTTTCTAGGAGAGAGCATCACTTGAATTAAATCCATACCATTTTTAGTTAGTACCAACCTTCAAAAGATACGTGTATAAATTTGACAGCTGTCTCGAGATATAGCGTTGTGAGTGAAGCAACTTTTGTTATTGTGAAAAAAATGGATTCAAAGCAATTTCGTGTGTTGGTTTATCATTGCTTTTTGATGGGAAAAAATGCAGCCGATGCAAAGAAATGGTTTGATAAGTGTTACCCGGACTCTGCACCAGCCGAACGAACCATTCGCAAGTGAATTGAAAAGTTTAAAAGTGGTCATACAAGCACCGAAGATAATGCACGCAGTGGACGTCCAAAAGAGACTGTTTCAAATGAAAACATAAAAAAGTCCACAAAATGATTACGAATGACCGTAAAGTGAAGTTGATCGAGATAGCTGAGGCTCTGAAGATATCAAAAGAGCGTGTTGGATATATCATACACGAATATTTGAACATGCGAAAGCTCTGTTCAAAGTGGGTGTCGCATTTGCTCACAGTCGACCAAAAACAACAACGTGTTGATGATTCAGAGGAGTGTTTAAAGCGGTTCAACCGCAATAAAGCCGAATTTTCGAGTCGGTATGTGACAATGGATTAAACTTGGCTCCATCACTTCACACCAGAGTCAAGTCGGCAGTCAGCTGAGTGGCGAGCTGGCGACAAACCTGGTCCAAAACGACCAAAAACTCAACAGTAGGCTGGCAAGGTTATGGCATCCGTATTTTGGGAAACACATGGAATAATTTTCATCGACTATCTCCAAAAGGGGCAGACTACCAACAGTGACTATAACATTGCGTTGTTGGAGCGTTTGAAGGACGTAATCGCAGAAAAACGGCCGCATTTGAAGAAAAAGAAAGTGCTGTTTCATCAAGACAATGCACCGTGTCACAAGTCGATGAAAACGATGGCAAAATTGAATGAATTCGGCTACGAATTCGAAAACGGCCCCAGCGACAATTTCCTTTTCGCGCACCTCAAAAGAATGATCGCCGGAAAGAGATTTAAGGCCGATGAAGAAGTAATCGCCGAAACAGAGACCTTTTTTGAGGCTAAACCGAAATCGTACTACAAAACTGGTATCGAAAGATTGAAAAATCGTTTCAATCAGTGTAACGCCCTCGAAGGCAACTATATTGATAAATAAAGTTGAATTTTGCAAAAATTTTTTGTTTTACTATAAAACGGCACTGACTTTTCAACCCATGTGTTATTCATCTCTTTTCGATAGAATCTATACCTCTGCGCCATTAAATAGGACTGGGACGAACAAGGTCTTATAAAGAGTCTCCTTAGTTTTTCGGGATAGGGCTTTACTACATAATTGCCTTCTTAGCCCAAAGAAACAGCGATTGGTAAGAGTGATTCTTCGTTTTGTTCCTTCCGAGTTGGTGTTGGCAGAGTTCAAAGCAAAGCTAAGGTAGACAAAGTCCCTTACTAGCTCGATATTATTGTCAGAATATACTTGGTTTTGCCCTCATTTACCGCTAAACCCATTTTAGCAGCTTCCGTTTCAATAATAGCGACAGCTCTCTGTATTCTTCCTATTATGTCGATATGATCAGCGTACGCTAGTAGTTGCACAGACTTGAAAGATTGTGCCTCCAATGTTAGCTTGTAAGTTCCGCACAATTCTTTTAAGCATACGAGTAATATATTGTTAAGCAAATCACATGGCAGCGCATCTCCTTGAATAAAAACCTTTTTTGACATCGAAGGTCTCGGTAAAGTCGTTATCGACTTTGACGGAGCACCAGCATACGCTGGTCTAAAAAAATGAGTTATTATATGATTTAATCTGATATTACTATACTTCCTTCATTTTGGTCAAGTTGACCGAAGTTTTGGCTATCATGGTCTTAGTTGAATGGCTTATTCTGTCTGATGGCGGGATGTTGGCCTTCCTGGCCTTTATACAGTCTGCAAAAGAAGTTTTTCCATGTCCTCAACAATGGCTGTGACTCTGCTACAAGGCTACCTTCTTCATCTATATAGGCTTCTGTAAGGATCTTCTTACCTTGACACGGTCTTATCACCTGTTGGTAAAACTCCCGTACGTTACTCCTGGGGTACATATCTCAATATATTCGATAGCGTGCTTCTCGTGCTCTTTTTTCTTTAATAGACTTCTTGTTTAGCTGCATGTGCTTGCCGCCATTCTCCATCAAACCAGGGATGTCTTAGTGGTGGTCGAGTGAAACCTATGAGCATCTATCTTAAAAGTATTAGCCAAACAAACAAACATTCCATTATAATACTTATCCCCCGCTTATAGGTTGTAACGGTACCTCTCCTCTAGCTACCGCTTTGGTGGCCTATTTTTTTTTACAAAGTTCGTATTCTAATTCAAATCGCACTTTATCTGTGCTAATTCCAATGTACTTAGTCTAGACTTATCGCTCCACCACCACATTTATATATTTAAGTGGAGTCACATCTACGAAACATCGAGCAGAGTTTTTGCATTTTTGAACGAAGTTGTTCACCAAAACTTACGTAATCAGTTCAACCTATGGATTTGTGATTTTTTGAAAACTTTTCGAATGTTTACTGCCAGTCTGAGTCTCTTTCTGTATTTCGGTAGCACTAGGTTATTTTCTCGACTGATACCGGGTTTCCTTGGTTTTTCTTTGCTTCCTCTACGAAAATCTCTAATCTCTCTGGGTTTCATGTTCACCGCTGCAGTACATAACAGTGCCGCTCTTTATTAATAAGAAACCTATTTCCGTGTTGGCTTTTCATTCCGAAACCGTTTGTTTCATGACGATCTTCGTATTGTTAGTTCGATACCCCGACATGTCTATTTAAATAAGTATCCACCGATGATGTTTTATGTAAAAATTCCTGGAAGTATCGCCAACATATTTCTTTTTCCAATTGCTCATTGCCTAGCTGAGGCGCTGAAAATATTTCAAGTTTCATGTTCGATTAGTCGGTGGTTTATGGTATTTTATGCTTACAATTCAGAAGTTCAGCTGTCGTATTAAAACAGAACTAGAATAGAACAGCAATAAAAAGAATGGAATGGGTCGTGCAGTCTCCTTGGACAACATACCCTCTAAAGTATGGAGGTTAATCGACAATCTTGGCGTATTCGTTCAATAAAGTGATGAGATTCAATCGGATACCAGTACAGAACAGTGGAGAAGAATATTTCTTCTTCTACTGTATAAAGGCAGGAGAGAGTGTAACAATTACCGGTTGGTGAAGCTAATGTCGAATACAATACATAGAACATTTAACCGGCTCTATGAAAGGCAGGTTGATTAAAAGCTTACGGATGGAGAAATATTGTGAAGCTTCTAAGGATCTACAATACATATGACCTGCATGTATTTGAAAAAAGCGTTCGTCAGAATTCCCAGCGATCGTATTGCGCTAAGATCTCAAAAACTATCAGAAACATATGTATAAAGCTTATACAAACCGGGAAAAACACATAATATGAAGCTCAGATCGGTGTGTATACCAAAAAAGTGTATAAATTGAAAAGTAACACAAAACTTAAAAGTATTTTGTGACAAAAAAAAAAAACCTACTTCAAATCAAAGGCTTGCTATACCTAAAAGTAGTAGCTCTGCAACAAAAGGGAAAAGTGTATGCTACAGAAATAAGAATACAAGTATTACGAACGTACAAAATGCTGAAACAAAAATAAACCAATTGAGCTGTTTCTTCTTTTTGTTGTCTCTAAATAGAATTGATTTGGAATTTGCCTCGCAGATACGTGACCATGTACACGATCGCACATATTATTTACTAAATAGGCTTGGAAGTTTGTATTTGACCACGAACCGTTTTTTTTTTTTTTTATAGAATTTACTCCAAACCGGTTCTCTTTGAAAAGTTCTTTTATTCGACCAGGCGTTCATCAATATTTCCATCGAATGCGGTACGAGTATAAATTAATTTAAAATCCCCACACGTATCGATTTCCAATATTTCCATGGCAATTGATTGATTTGACCTATCTCAACTGATATGACCGCAATGCGCTAATTGCTTGATGATTCGATTTCAATACAAACTCATTCAATACAGACTCGTTTCGCAGCACATTCTCGCATCTGAAAAAAAAGCTGAATATTGAGTCGAAGTTTTAGTTTATGAATTGAAAAAAAGTAAACGCAATCACAGCCCGAAGCGGCTTAGATAATTAAACCATAAAACCCCACTGGCATGAGAATGTACGACTTCAAAGAGCTCATAAGCACACACTCTACACTGTCTGCAATCAACAATTTTCGCTTCTTGCTTTCGACATAGTCAAGTTCATGGCCAAACCGCAATGCAAATCGTATTTCATTTTTCTGTTTCTTTTTTTTCTGGTATCTCGGAATCAAATCCCCAGCTTGCAATTTCCCGATAAAAATCAATATGCGTGTATTTCTTGTGACACTACTTGTACTAGTGCCAGCAGCAAGTGCAACTTAAATTCATTTTACCGCCCTCCCGCACACCCAAAGGGAAACAATAGGAAATATGTAAGTAAATAAACAGAGAACCGACCTTGCTCCAATGCGTAAACACCACAAACAACTTGTGGCAGTCATCACTTGTCGATGCCTAAAAATAAACACCGACAAACTATCGCTGCTCGGTTACAGTCTCAATCTCAGTGTCAGTGTCAGGTTTAGGTTCCCCAACCAATATCCAATCGAAAAGCAATCGCCGGCATTCAACTGCTTCATAAATAATTAATCACGGCGACACCCAAACTAAACGAACGATTAAACCATTATTGTCGTTAATATAATAGAAGCTGGCCGTCAACCGTTACGCAATAGTAGATTATACCACCGACAACAACACCACCAGCAACACAACACCGAACGCTATCAGATGAAACTAATTAGCTCGGCATCCGAATAAAATTGATAGCTCGTCAATGGTGTGGGTGAACTGATGACATAGACAATCTGTCGCACTCACACTCCTGACTCATTCTCCTATCAGCAGAGTGGAATGCGCGCTATTTCCTATCAATTGGGTCGTAGTCAAGTGTAATAACTGATAAGCTAGAGGCACGCGTCAGGAATTCTTATCAGAATTCCCGAGTCTATGAGGGATTCCCTAAATGATAACTTACCCATGCGTCTCAGACGGCGATGACGCTCCATTCAACGATGATGAAATCGATGACTGTCCGATGGGACGATAGATCAAAGGTCGAACATTATGGCTGGCATCCTCGTCCAAGAACATCACATCTCTGACTGGAGCCACACGATCTGTGACTGACGACGACGATTGAATATCACGGAAGGAAGCGCCGAGTAAGTATCGCAAGGCAGTGACATGCTCATTGGGCATCTGGAACGAGAAAAAAAATCGGAAAAAAACTCAGAATTTTCATTAAAACACTTTAAGACTAAACAAAAGCTAATGCACCCTCTCTCTTTGGTTGGAGGGTGCGTGTTGCGTTCATCTCAAAACGAAGCACACACAATATGCTCCGTCCTAATTGCGGGTGGACTTATGTGTATGCTTAGGCGGTCGTGGCAGGAGAGGATTTACCTTAAATTTAGATGAGAACATAGGAAAAGCTCCTCATTATTATTAAACGTGCAGCAGGTGGGAGTTTTTGTTCCACCACCTCAAATTTTCGGCCCCTGAACTGTTTCACATGAAGGATTTGTTGTTTTCAATTTGTTTTGCAATTGCCGCAAACGGGAAATGTTGGTGTCAATGGATAAAATGGATTCGAGAGAATGGAAAGGATGGTGCTGTTATCAATTTTCTATTGATTTTCAGTGAAAAATTTGCTGTAAAATTGGGTAAAACTATTCACAACACAAATCAAAAAAAAATGTAAACAAAATCTCTGAGGGAGATTGCCTTGAAGTTTATCATCTCGCGGAAATGTCATTTAGTTCAGAGAGCGAGATGGCAGATTTGCGCAAGTCTAGTTTGCGGCATGGTTTCTATAGAAACAAAGGTGATGTTAAACAGCTGTTTGGGAAATAGGAATGACAATTTCCGTTTGTCGTTGGTAGCGGCATCTAGATATGAAGAAGAGAATATAGTGTATGCGGAATGTTTTATTTTATTTACACTTCTCAAAAAAAATATTTTTCTAAATTCGTTGTTAATTTACAGCTTTATATTGTGAGTCATCATAAACAAATTTTAGGCTTAAAACTTCTTAGCAATTTAACAGTCATATTACAGAGCAATCAAAATAAAGTCAAGGGCGGTATTTATACTTTCAGTTGTAAAAACTAATTTATATGATAGATTTCTAACTTGGACTGATAGTGCATATAAGCATGGCAAATCGGTATGAAGGAAGGCCGAGAAAAGAATATTCTTTCCCCTGCAACAGGGGAGACAGAAACTATGTGGTGAAGTGCTCCATGCACCAAACCCTTCAAAAGATACGCTGTTTTGAGTAGACGATTTTTCTCTGGCAATCTCCAGGTTTTCAGGCCACCACGACTGACGCATGCCGACTATTTTATCTCAGATCAATGCAGCATATTTAAGCACCTGACATAAGCAGAAAAGAATTGGAGTACTTAATGATAGTTGAAATTGATAATTGAAAATAGCAACTGTGAGCATCCACTCGGTATGGTCAGGAAACATAGGAAAACTTGGAGATTATGTGACGACAACCGTCCCTTAAATGGACAGACTGTACCCGTTTGCTATCCGATTCTATATATCCAGTATTTTACAGTGAACTTCCGAAGGAAAACAGTATTTTCAAAAATCGACTTGCAAAAGCATTTCATCAAGTACTGATACATCAGGCCGATATGCTATAGACAGCGATTACTACTATGTCCAGATTGTTTAAATTTACAGATATGACCTTGAGCATTTACAACACAGCGTAAACCTTCCAACGTTTGATGCATGAAGTGCTTAAAGGACTAGATTTTATCTTTGAGTACATAGATGACCTACGTGTAAAATTTGAAACGCACGAACAACACCAACAGCATCTTTGCAGCGTCTTTTAGCTATTGGAATAATATGATCTAGCAATCAATTTGATCAAATGCTACTTTGGGAAATCTGAGATCAATTTTCTTTGCCATCTTCTAACACTACGGGGGATCAAACCCCTTTCTGAAAAAATTAGAGCTATTACCAAATTTTAACGACCCACAACAGCAAAAGAACTTAACTAACTCTTACGATGAAGGCACAAGCACCTTTGCTAAAAAATAAACGACAAAATACTCATCTTGTGAAAAAAAACAACCACTGGTTTCGGACAATGCAAAACGGACCTGGTAACCTCAACTCTACTAGCGCATTCAGCAAAAGAGGCAGTATTATCGCTTTGTGTAGATGCCTTCACATCCGATGGTGTAGATGCTTTTCTACACCAAATCGTAAGGGACGAACTTCACCCCATCGGACTCTCTTTGAAAAAGCTTACCAACACTCAAAATAAATAAAGTGCATATGACAGAAAACTCTTAGCTATATTCTTGTGCGTTAAACGCTTTAAGTACATGCTATTTGCATTTAACCAGAAAATAAACAAGACATCACTGCGGCAAGTTCGTCAACAATACTTCGTTGAAAAGTTTACTACAGATATGCGACATATATACATATATCGGGCACTGACAGCTTCACAGCTGAATTTCTCTCACGCATTCAGATGGTTACCAAGGCGATCGACTACGAATTAATCACCTACGATCAACTTGTTGGTGAAGAATTAGAGAACTTACTAAAGAACTTAATAAAATGAAGCAATATAACTGTTCATCGATTCGAATTCGACCATACATCACAAAGAAATCTCGATAACTTGTTTTGGAAAAACCACATAGTCTTTCGTATTCTTTTGCACGAACAACACGAAAAGGGATGATTGACAGATTCGTTTAGCCATACGATCCAGAGGACTGTGCTACATGCATCCAAACCTGTTTTCAATGTCAACGACTCAAAGTTATAAGACATACGAGTACATGATCACCCTTAGTTAAATTCTTGCCGCCAAGTAAACGATTTACGCATATCAGCACTGACATCGTTGGACTACTCCCATAAAACAGAGACTATCGCTATTATTTAACAATAATAGACCATCCTATGAGTTGGACCAAGGCATGATATGTCAGTACCATCGGTTTCACGTGTCATTTTCGGCGAATAGATTTTGAGATTTGGTACGCCTACTCAAACTACCAGCGACCATGAACGGCAATTTGAATGAAATCTAATTCCCGAGCTGATGCGAATAATTGGGAGGACACCTTTTCGAACAACGTTATATCATCCTCAATCAAGTAGACTAATCGAACGAATTCATGGGACATGCCACGAGCTAATATGACCCCTTACTAATGCTTCTTCTCGTGCTGCAGCACTGCATACAAGGAAACTTGAATGCATCAATTCGAACAAAAGAAGCAATCAACCAATTGCGCGAGTTAATGAGCAAAATTCATCTAACTGATACAACATGACAAAAGTTATGCGAACATTCATTTTCAAAGCACTTTCCGAATAAACTCAAGTTTCCGTCTGAAATGATTCATTAAAACCATCGCTGTTGTTGTTGACCCACTAAAACCAGCACGCGTCGACAGTTCTAAGGACGACATCAAATCGACTCAAGTAACAACATATCTGACCCTTCCAGCAAGGACCATTGTTATCAGTGCTTGTTATGGTGGTAGATTTTTTGCTTAATGCTCCCTACACCAGGATATGTGAAGGACGACATCGCGTGTTAGGACTACGTGCTTTCTGGGAATCATATGATTCCCAGGTTGCAGACAGACTAAACGAATTTTTCCCGATGTCTCTAAGAAGTCAGTAACCCTCCTGCCCAGATGCGTCAAATGCCATGTCCATAAGACCAGAGTCAAAAGACAACCATCGCGCAAGGTCATCAATGTTTCAGTGCGTATTGTACCAAAGACACTTCTTTTTAGACTGAAGGTGGCTTTAAGAGTGCAGCCCATAATATGAATATCAATGGGAGGGAGATTCATCAATGCACCTAGAGCGGAGCCAGGCATGCTGGGAAAAGCCCCCATGCAGCCGAGACAGATCGTTCTTCGGAGTCTGGTACAAGTAGTAATGACGTTTCTTAGTGAGAGCTTATTTTACTAGAAAACCGAAGCCTAGGATATAATTTCCTTATCATAATATACATCCAGAGGATCATTCTCGGTGACAGGCCCTATGTCGTGCCAACAGCTCCTCTGCACTGCCAGAAGGCCGACATTCTTTGGGGAATTATATGGTGATGCCCTTAAACACTAGAAGAATTATACCAATCAGCTTCCTTTTAAACTTCAGTTTCGGAAGATTGACTGAAAACCCATTTTTAGTGTACCAATGGTCGATCACGTCTAGGGCTGCCTACGCTTTAGAGCTAGACACCATTCAATAACAGTTCGGCGACATCACCCACGTATGCTTGTGCTTACGGAACTGTTGAGGACTTTGAGCAGAGACGCGATCAACATGCACCAAAGCAGTGGAGGCAACACCTGTTGGCCACAGTCAGCATCCACAATCAATGTCTTATTCACCAGCATTGCTTTTATCCACAAAACTACCGATTCGTCTATGATGTGTTGTTTAAAACATGCTGTCAAAAGTTGCGTTGTAGAAAACAATCTTAAAGCCGATGAAAATATTTATTTTAAGCCAGGATTTATTATAAAATTATAAAATGCCTCAACATCTTAAATAAAAACATTTTTGAGATTATTATTACCAATTTGCTATTGTTTTTGTAGTCTTAACACAATTACAGTCGCTTTTGTATAATTTTTTTGTATTATTACTTTTTTTAATGCACGAGTATTACAAATTAATAATTACTCTACGGATAATAATAACAAAAAAATTAAAGTTAATATAAAGTTGTTTTGCTTTTTTCGCGCAGTGTATCAACGAATTTAATGGAAGTTGGCTGTGGTTGGTTTTTGCACTCACACACACCTATAAAATAAACCGAATAAACGCCATTGAAAAGAGAATGAGACAGTTATAATGCGCCAGATTTCGTATTCCATAGTTTTGTAGTGTTCGCCGATTAGTTGGTTTTTTTTCTCAAAAAGTTGAAATTTGATTTTTAAGTGCTTCCTCACCAAACACCGGCTTTCACATACTCCAAATAGGTAATTCGTCATATCTAAACTCTGAAAACATATTCGATAAATGAATTTTCCGAATTGCAGTTAACCTAAAACAAGTACGACTCGGGTGCCGCTGTCATTTCAAAGGAATTTCTCAATTGTTTTCTACACATCTTCAGCAGATCTCTTCAGATTTGTCATAGAATTTCGTAAAGATTCCGTGGATAAGATAAAATAAAACTTTGTTGAACACAAACAAACATGTCACACACCATTCTACTCGTTCAGCCGGGGATGCGGCCAGAAACTCGCACTTATAGCGACTACGAGAGTGTGAACGATTGCATGGAAGGTGTGTGTAAAATCTACGAGGAGCACTTGAAGCGCCGCAATCCAAACACTCCCACCATCACCTACGACATAAGTCAGTTATTTGATTTTGTTGACCAACTCGCCGACATCAGTTGCCTTGTGTACCAGAAATCGACAAACACCTATGCGCCTTACAACAAGGAATGGATCAAGGAAAAGATCTACGTGCTCCTGCGGCAAGCAGCCGGTAGTACAGATTAATGCCACAAAAGTGTTTATTTCATTTCCCAATTGATTTATGCCGAGTCGTAGCTAGTAGTAGGATATTATTTTGATCGATTTCCTTCTTAGCTTTCAAATTCGCTCATTGCTTTCCAACACGTTTTACTTTGTTTTTTTTTTATTATTATTATTATTTTCTTTTCCACTTTTCTCTTTATTTTCTCACATTCTTAAGTAGACTTGCATTGGTGTTTTGTGTCGCACTGAAAAGTTGGAATTTGCACAGAATAAACAATTTTTTTTTTTATTTTTCTCTTATTTGAGTTTGCCTTCTGTTCACAGAAAGAAATATTTAAAGAAAAAAAATATTAAAAAATAGAATAAGAACTGATGTAAAGATTGTTAAGTATTTGATTTGATCTGAGTTTTTTTGGTTGGAGTAGCTCTGGATTTGCATTCAAGGACGACCGACACAGATCAATTGATGAGGACATTGTTTACACACTAAATTGATGGCGAGAGTTTGTTTTTTGTTTTGTTTTTTTTTTTTTTTTTTTTAAATTTAGACATTCAAGCCTTTTGATTGCATTTTTTATTCTTTATTTTCCTTCCTGCAATTCACCTCTCACTAGTTTTCTTAACATTGAAACGTAAAATTTAAGCAATCGTATTCGTATCAAATGAGAGTAATACGATAGGAGTACCATGTGTGAACAAAAGGCACATTTGTATGAAATAACTAACAATAGAAATACAAAGAAATAAAAAGGAAAAAGAAAAACAAAAAAAAAAAAACAACTATTTGTAGATTATTAGCCAGTAAGTTTGGACGTAATATATTTAATTGAATAAATATAATGTACACATTTTTTCAAGAAACTTAGGTGGTGCGGGTTGTTTTATTTGATCGTTGGGTTGGGTGGTACCAGAAACGAGCTGTTGAAGCTCGGCTTCTGCTTTAGGGAATCGGCTTTATTTAATTGCCGAATATTCAATAAAGTATGGAGGTTTTGTTGCTCGAAACAAGGCATAAAGAGAGTCTGCTCTTTTACAACTCCAGTAGAACCAGTAAAGTAATCTGTACTGATTCTTGGGTCACTGTTCATGAATTTGAGTATTTTTTAAACAAGTAGGAGTTTGTTTCTATTTACTATCGATTCAGAGCACTTAGACATAGAACTATTCAATTTTCATTTTGATAAAATTTCACAATCTCGTAGCATTTGGTAGCAAATCATTTGGCCACGCTAATATTCTTAATATATTAGAAATCTTCCCAAAGAATATCAATTGCACTATACCCTAACATTGATTTGACAAAGACTTTCATGTAAGTATCCTCTCTAGATTCTTCTGTGGGGAAGGTGCTTTCGTAGAAGACAAATCAATCCACTTCTATACTGATAGATCTAAGACTGATAGCAAACATGGTGGCGGTGTTTTCTCAGATTAGCTTAACTCTTTCATGTCCGATGTTGCCTGTAAGCAGCATTGTTTGTTTTAGCTTCTAGGTCCCGAATTTTTTTTTTTTGCTTATGGCTTGTTGGCGAATATTTTATTATAAGTATTGCTAGTGATCACTTTGTAGCTGATCTTCGATGAGTGCACATGTAAAATATTTTTTTATTACATAAATAATTTTAAAAAAATATATATATAGAAGTTTAATACAGGTAAGAAAATTAAAAAAAAAAAAAACTTCGAAAAAAACTTTTAGTTTGTGGTCTGTGATTTTTCAAGCTTATAAATCATATTGTCCATAAAGTTTGTAAATCATATAATGCTCTTGTACTCATTAGAGATACGTCCGAAAGGTTTGACCTAGGAAGAAATTCAAAAAAAAAAAAATCGAATTCGATTGGAATGATTCTGCTGATGAAAACAATGGAACAAAAGGAAAAAAATTACCACAAATCTGGAAAATATTATTGAAGAAACCCTACAAAGTGTAATCGAAAGACGTGAAGGTACTGGTGTTTGTTTGATTGAAAGGATTGTTGACGAAGACAATAAAATTGAAAATGAAATTCAAGGTGAAGAAACGACACAAACACAAGTTTAAGATGGAGAAGTAGCAAAGTTAGTTTCGACCAATTCAAACAACCAATTAAATATTTTAACCAGCTCTTTGATGATGAGATAATACAAAAGATCTGCGATAAAACGAACTCATATGCATTACAAACAAGTGGCACAGAATTAAAATGTAAAAGCATCGAAATAAGAAAATTTATAGATGTATTACTATACATAATTTGGCGTAATAAATATTCCAAATATGCGAGTGGCATGAACGCAAAATTTCAAATTGTCAGCAGTAGCGGATGCATTTTTACGAAATCGATTCGAAAAAATAAAGAAACATTTTCTATAAATGATACCTTTAAACAACCCCAAAAAGGACAACCTGCCTTGTTTCTACTACAAGAAACTTAATGGAATAGCACAGGAGGAATTTCTAAAAAGGTAACCGTCTTGTGATATAATCGAATAATGTCTAGTTAATATTTACATTTCATTAGGTTGGCACAGTTTGAAGAAATATCTGCCAAAAAAAGCCTCACAAGTGGGGCTTAAAAATGTTCACTAGAGCTGGTGTATCTGGTATTGTATACAACTTTGGCTCTACATTGTAGAAGGATTGTGCCAATCAATTAAATTGGGCATATCGTCAGACATGTGTTTTAGATTTAACTTCCAATATTCCTGTTAACCAAAATTTCAAATTGTTTTTTGACAATTGTTTTGGTTTACATTCGACACAATCGATTAAAAAATAGAAAAGGATCTTCTTAGAAAAGGCCGAGATTCAGACGATTTTAAATTTGAAGAAACAAATAATTTAATTGCTTGTCGATGGTATGAAGCAACTGTGTGTGTGTGTGTGTGAAGTGTGCAACTGGTTTCGAATTAGATGGGTAAAAACACATTGAGTGAGTGCAAACGATGGTGTCGTCATGCTGTTGAAGTTATACAAAATCAATCACCGCTCAAAGAAGTGGTATATGCGTAGTCTCACTAAATTCTGGAACCGCTCTTGATAGCCGGTAGGAGGTTTCTTCTAAAATGGCTTAAGCAATCTAGAGAATATAGACGTTAACAGTCTCCTACGCTTCTTCATAAGCTGAAATTGGTTCCATGAGTAAGAGGGTCACAGATCCACGTGGCATCCCAGTGGGCCAATAAGCCTAAGTGGGTTAATCATTCCAACAACCACTCTTACCTAACCACGTAGCATCTTACTTCCAATAGTCGCTTCAGTGATAAAGTCTCTACAGAACCGGCATCCAACACGTCAACGCTAAGTACTTGCAGCCTTATGCGAGAATGACCCAGACATTCACAGAGGAAGTACTCAACGATGCCATCATCAAGCGTCACAGGAGATGGTGTCGCTTGTCCCTATCACACTTAAGTGCTTAGAAAAAGCGTAGTGCATCGTGACAAGTCGAGTAAGAAGTTTACAGACATTCCTAAAAATGAACTGATCCTGTTGCACAATCCAGCAGTAAAAGAAATTAACCGAAAGCGTACCATCATACCGGACCATGATTTAAATAGCTCGCTACTTCGTTCATTGGAGGCGATTCGAATATCTAAACAGTCGGGCAGCACTTTCTTGTTCCACTCTATAAAGGCAAAGGCAACACGTAAAAATGCAACAATTTTCGGTCTGTGAGCTCGGTCCATATCAATATGGTTTTAGGCCAGGAAAGTACACCATCGACCTGTGAATATTTGGTACGGCAGATATAAGAAAAATGATATAAAAAAATGAGCTCCAAATTGATACACCACTTATTCAGCAAGCTCTTGGCCTCAAAGGAATAGAATTATGCTAAGCTTTAGCCAATCCCAAAAGCGGCGTAGAAGTGTCCGGTGGCGGATTTTCAAACATGAATAAAACCAAAACTATGGGACATATTGTTTTTCTTACTTAGTTAAAAATGTAGAGGGAAAAAAATCAAATTTTTAAAAATTATATCGTCCATATGCTGTGCGATTAGTCGCACACACTGTAAGAAACATCGGAACAACATGTCTCGCTCCACGTGCAGCAGTGTGCTTTCGTGAATTTAACGTAAAAGTGAAAGGCCGTGGATTATTGGCGAAGGCTTTACTTTTGATATACTCCCATAGTTCTTAAGTCTGGAGACCTCGGCGGTTCCGGGACATATCAAAAGTGGATGATCAGTGGATGATAGTGGAAAAGGTTCAAACAGCAAATTAATGGAGGTTCTAGCAATATGCATAATCGTGTGTGACAACACAGATGGATGTGCTTTCAAACTTCCTGTGTCAATAAGACCACAGTCAAAAGATAGTCTGCACGTAAGGTAAGATATGCCCATCATTGTATCAGTGTATCTAGAACACAAGAAATACGTTCCATGCAGCTGAATCTAACCGTTCTTTGGAGTCTGGTAAAAGCAACAGTGAAATATTTGCGCGAAAACTTATTCTATTAATCTACTGACGAAAAGGTCTCATTATAGCTATGTAGATTTTAAAAAATCTGTGACAAGTTCTATATCTTGCCAAAGGCTTCCATACACTTCCAGAAAGCCGATAGCCTTTTCAAAACTTTCGTGGCGGAATTTTTAGTATGTCGACGTTTGCCATCCAGAATAACACTCAGTCCATTCTAGTGTATGGTACAACATCAGTATATCCTTGGGAGTTAAAAGCATTAAGAATCAATCAATAAATAAATCATCAATAGGATGATGCAATCAACAAGAGGTATTGATGCGTCTATGCTGTGATACATGGCCGAGTTGCTAATGCTAATACTTGCCATGTCGAAGGGATTCTCAACGTCGATAAAAATTCCTTCCTTATGCTCAAGCGTAAGATATACAATTTAAAGGTCATACTCAGAATGAATCATTCAAGATACCAAATGAGAGTCATGACATGACGAACTAAATGAAGTAAAGATGACATTATATAAACTTAAATATTACATCCAGCTATTTAAGGCAGAAGGAAATGACTTGGTCCACACACTTATTTCCACTTATGCCTTGAGAATGTAGGATCGTGAAAAGAGATTGTAAATTGGGCAAGTTGTACCCTTTAAAATATCGTATAAGATCTTGTCTGCCGTACTGTGTAAACGCATAAAATCATATTAAAATTTTTAGCCCAAAGAAACAGGGGTTGGCATGAGTGTCTCTTTGTTTTATTTCTGCTGAGCTGTTGTTGGCAGAATCTATAAAAGAGCCAAAGCCCCTTACTACATCGAAATTATAGCTGTTGATAGTGACATTCTTACATTTTAACACTAGCAAACGCGACGATCGCAACCCGTTTTGTCTCCCAATTATGTCGACGCCATCGGCATGCGCTAGTAGTTGCAGTGACTTTTGAAATGTTGTGCCTCCAATGTTGCACAATTCTTTCAAGTATGATGTTAAGGAAGTCAAATGGCAGCACGTCTCCTCGCCTATAATCTTTTTTGAAATCTAAAGTGCCGGTTAAGACGTTATCGACTTTGATGGAGCAACGAGCGTTTTCAATTGTCATTCTGTCAAGTCAATAATAGCAGATTTGAAAACCTCGACCAGTAAGCCGTCAGGCCATTATACAGTCTGCAAAAGAAGTTCTGCCGAGTCCTCAGCAACGACTGTGACTCTGCTACAAGGTTTGATTCTCCATCTATACAATCTTCTGAACGAGTCTTTTTGCCTTGACACGTCCTTTCTATCTGTTGGTAAAACTTCAGTAAGGTATTCTTGGTGTACAAACTCTCAATAACTTCGATCGCTTCTCGTGCTTTTTTTTCTTTTTCTGCAGCGTTGCAACGCCGATTTATACACTTCTTGTTTAGTTGCATGTGCTTGCCGGCATTCTTCATCAAACCAGGGATCAGTTGCGACGTCTCTAATGGCACGTTGTCAGCGTTGCCACTGGTCTTCTGTTCAGAGATTTTAAGATACACATTTCGTGAGTATCCTGGCGGTCTCTTACAATTGGAGCTTTTCAACTTTATATCTTCTCACAGTAATTCTTTTTTTGGGACTCAAATTTGCGAATGGTAATGGCATTATTGGTTTCAGTAGGTCGATTATGCGCATCGTAAGTTCCTCGAATCACACGATAAACATTTCTCACAGAACGCTGATTTTCGTTATACAGCTGAACAATTTGGGGACGCTATTGTGATATGAGTCTTTCCATGATGACTTGCCAAACGATACTGAACAAAAATGACAAAGCAGTTTGATAGAAGTCATTCGTAATCTGTCAAGAAAAGTCTATTGAAAATCAAACCTCACGATGAATCACCCCTTATATCACAGTTTTATCCTCCTTATGTTCGACCCATCCCATCGCACTTCCTGGATGGTGGTGATATCTGCGTGATAGCAGTCAAGGGCCTTTACTGATTGCTCGGCGGCACGTGGCCTGTTAACAGTCGTTGTTCTTTAAAAGTTTGCAAGAGTGGTCAACAGTGAGTCCATTTTCATCCGAGGGCATTAGTTAATTCGTCACATCTTTCTAATCTCTTCCGTGTAGGATTGTGAACACTATGACGCCTTAGGCATATGGCCGAGCATACTCTTGCCATTTTAGATTGCAAATAAGGGTTTACTCTTGCAGCTATCGGGGGCCACCACTGGAAAGTAAGGCAAGCACTTTGCTACGCACTATGCAACTTTATTGTTGCACTGCTGGCCCAATTCAAGTTATAGGACAGTCAGCAGTTTCCCCATCAATCGCCACGTAGGTCCCAGTTTACTCCGGATTGAAATGAGATCTAAGTAAGTAAGTAAGATACCAGTTGTAACCAGTCGGCTTTTTTTCGGATTATTTTAAGCGTTCACAGAAAGCACATGCATCTGTCATTGATGTAGTTTAGGCACACCTTTAGTTATGAATCAAAGATTCAACATCGACATTGAGATGCCTTGTATCGAACATACTTTGTTCTGATCAAATTTTGGAAAACAGTTATTGTTTGCTTCTTACCAAGTCATTTCCCGCTGTTTCAGTAGGGGAGCCATTCACATTAGTAGCATTTTTGGATTACTTTGCAAAGATGTGCTTATTTAAAAGTTATGGGAATGCAAATGCGGTTTTTACCAGACGCCGAGAAAAGCTGGCATTGAATAACATGCGGTTATCTGTTTTATATGTCAAAACTGAAAGGCCCATAGTTTGTATCTGCACGTTAGCTTTGCACATTTTTCTTCGATTTTGTACGCCAAATAGTCTCCAGTACGTAGCATACTCTTCTCCTTGAAACACCTTCCGGTATTTTCCCAACATGAATTGAAATGAACTAATGATCTCAACATTATGTAGATTCCTACAGATTAGCTTGTATAACTTTTTTTTCCAAAGTTTGTCAGCCATTCGATTTTTTTATTTTATCGAAGTATCATAATATCATAATGTATCTAGTATCAAGCTTTTTAATATTAAAATCAGTATCACATTACTCATTCCAAGACGCACGTGCCTACTTATTTCAAAATGTAGAAATCATGCAAAAATAACTTCAAACTGATGCTCATATATGTACATGTATTGTGCATAAGGATGTAAATCCATGGAGAGAGATGTACAAGTAAGTAAGCCATTAACAATTAAAATTGTTTATTTTTAATTCTTCATGGTTTTTGAGATCGTTTAGAAATTTGAACTTCAGCTTCAGAATCCAAAGGCCATTTTCAGGGCAACAAATTTGACCTTAATGCTTTTGAAGCGTAACACCGGTAGAAGCAAGCAATCGCTTGTTTTTTGATGGACCATAAAATGTTTATTATAACTTAATTATTTATTTATTATAATTGTCATCATAAATTTTCGGTTCAGTAATTCCTACGCCAACAATAATGGCGTATCTATCATACGAGTGTATCAAAGCCATACTGAGACAGTCAGCGCAATTGGTAGTATATTTTATGATTGTACGTTCAAAGTGACGTTTAAACCAGGGTTGGATCTTCTTCAGTTAGCAACCTGAAACCGGTTACCCTTTACAATACCCACTCATTCTAATAGGCCAATACTAAGCACTATTCTCCAGCTATGGACTATACGCATATTATTTACTCCCAGCCAAGTTATTCCGGTGCGAGTGGGAATGCTATATGAATACAATATGACCAAGTTTTATTTGAAAGCTTACTTTGGTACTACCATTCGTGAGTATTCCATAGAAGTAAGTACTCAAAAGTAATTTAACTATTGCGATGGAGACTGCGAATTAAATAATTTTGATGTGCTTTGGAGGCTATTCTCCTCATTGTCTCCTTGTGTGCCATCCCAAAAGATTGTAACTACAATAGATACTCTACTCGTATGTCTCCCAAGTTGATATGGATGGAGTCAAATGATCATAACTCTTACAAATGTATGTACATACGTAAGTGCTAAGCAATTTGGAAGCTGCTCACCGCCTGCATATATGTATGTATTCGTTACAAATTAATTGCAAGTTGCGCGTAAAAATCGTTTTATAACGCGCAGTTAATGTGCGACTATTATTCGGTTTTCATTTTTTGATGTTCGGTACTCATAGTTAATTATCTGGCAGCATGCGATATGAGATTGGGGTAGACCTTCCTAAATTGTTTTTGACACGGACATTCATTGAGACGATTTGAATGATGTTCATTACTCAAGTCTGGCAACTTTCGAAAAGATTTGGACTATTGAAAAACGGAGACTAATGCTAATTGGCCATGAATCTCAAGTCTTTAGATAAGTGTAAGTTTTGTCTCAGTATTCAATTAATGAGGCTATTTGCAAAATTTTAAGTTATGTCTGGTATTTAAGAATATCAAGTTTGTTGTTCCTGTTCTATAGCTTCTGACTGGTATTAACTTGGCGATGCTCACTATTTTAACTGCGGCTTTTTTAGGGTTAAAGTTAAACACACATTTTTGGTACTGGTCTATAATTTTCGTGTTATAGTCTATATTCGTGCGGTTTTCTAAGAGATTGCGTAACTTGTATTATTCCATTGTTATTATTCCATTGGAACATGCGTTGGAAAGCTACTGTCATTGTACGTCATTTCAGTATATGTCATTCATTTGAAGCGTAAACAACAATAATTTTTTTTTTTCACTCAAATATGTCGAACTTTGTGCCTGAAAAAGTGTTTTTGCGGGGAGTTCTTCTTCATTACTGAAAACTGCTCCCGAAAGTCATCGTATTTTGGTGTAAGTTTATAGTGAACATGCGCTAGCTGATCGAACGTGCCAAAAGTAGTTTGCACGATTTAAGAGTGGTGATTTTGGCTTGGAAGACGATGAACGTCCTGGGCAGCCAAAAAAGTTTGAAAATGAAGAACTGGAAGCATTACTCTATGAAGATTGTTGTCAAACACAAGAAGAGCTCGCAGAATCTTTGGGTGTCACTCTAGCAGCCATTTCAAAACGTTTAAAAGCAGCTGGATATATTCAAAAGTAAGGAAATTTGGTTCCACATGAACTCAAGCCGAGAGACGTTGAAAGACGGTTTTGCATGTCCGAAATGCTGCTGGAACGCCACAAAAGGAAGTCATTTTTGCATCGGATTGTTACTGGTGATGAAAAATGGATCCATAACGACAACCCCAAGCGCAAAAAATCATATGTAAAACCCGGTCAACCAGCCAAATCAACGGCAAAACCGAATATACATGGCGCGAAGGTAATGCTCTGTATTTGGTGGGATCAGATGGGTGTGCTGTGTTATGAGCTGCTAAAACCGGGTGAAACCATCAATGGACAACGCTACCGAACACAATTAATCCGTTTGAAGGGAGCAGTAGCCGAAAACCGCCCAGAATATGCGACCAGACACGAGGCAATAATTTTCCATCATGACAACTCTCGGCCCCACGTTGTTATTCCCGTTAAGAACTATTTGGAAAACAGTGGATGGGAAGTCTTACCCCACCCGCCTTATAGCCCAGACCTTGCCCCTTTTGACTCCCATTTGTTCCGGTCGATGCAGAACGCCCTCACTGAAATACGTTTCACATCAGAGCAGAATATCAAAAATTGGCTTGATTCATTCTTGGCTGCCAAGCCGGCGCAGTTCTTTTGGGATGGGATCCACAAATTGCCAGAAAGATAGGAAAAAGTCATAGCTTCAGATGGGCAATACTTTGAATAATACTATTGTACATGTTTTTCTTAAATAAACGTTCAAATTTTGGAAAAAAAAAACCGGAATTAAAACCAATTAAGTTATATACTATAACACATGAGCTGTCAGTTCCGTCTTATAGTAAAACACAAAATTTTTGCAAAATTCAACTTTTTTTATCAAGATAGTTGCCTTTGAGGTCGATACACTGTTTGAAACGATTTTTCAATCTTTCGATACCAGTTTTGTAGTACGATTTCTGCTTCGGCGATTACTTCTTCATCGGTCTTAAATCTCTTTCCGGCAAGCATTCTTTTGAGGTCTGCGAACAGAAAATAGTCGCTGGAGGGCAAATCTGGAGAATATGGTGGGTGCGGAAGCAATTCGTAACCGAATTCATTCAATTTTGCCATCGTTTTCATTGACTTGTGACACGGTGCATTGTCTTGATGAAACAGCACTTTCTTTTTCTTCAAATGCGGCCGTTTTTCTGCGATTTCGCCCTTCAAACGCTCCAACAACGCAACGTAATAGTCGCTGTTGATAGTCTGAATCTTTTGGAGATAGTCGATAAAAATTATTCCATGTGTATCCCTAAATACGGATGCCATAACCTTGCCAGCCGACTGTTGAGTTTTTGGTCGTTTTGGACGAGGTTCGTCGCCTGCTCGCCACTCAGCTGACTGCCGACTTGACTCTGGTGTGAAGTGATGGAGCCAAGTTTCATCCATTGTCACATACCGACACACAAATTCGGCTTTATTGCGGTTAAACAGCTTTAAACACTCCTCTGAATCATCAACACGTTGTTGTTTTTGGTCGACTGTGAGCAAACGCGGCACCCACTTTAAACAGAGCTTTCGCATGTCCAAATATTCGTGTATGTTATATCCAACACGCTCTTTTGATATCTTCAGAGCTTCAGCTATCTCGTTCAACTTCACTTTACGGTCATTCGTAATCATTTTGTAGGCTTTTTTGATGTTTTCATCTGAAACAGCCTCTTTTGGACGTCCACTGCGTGCATTATCTTCGGTGCTTGTATGACCACTTTTAAACTTTTTAATCCACTTGCGAATGGTTCGTTCGGCTGGTGCAGATTCGGGTAACACAATGATAAGTCAACACACGAAATTGCTTTGAATCCATTTTTTATCACAATAACAAAAGTTGCTTCACCTACAACGCTATATCTCGAGAACTAATCGTCCGACAGCTGTCAAATTTATACACGTATCTTTTGAAGGTTGGTACTAACTGAAAATGGTATGGATTTATTTCAAGTGGTGCCCTCTCCTAGAGACGGCACTGACTTTTCAGCCCATGTATAATATAAAAACTATCTTATGTTTAATCCATCAGATATTATCCACCATGGTCTTTTACTTACTTCTAATGTTCTGGAAAAGGCACAATGCCTCTTAGGTTTTGATCTCATCTTCGGAATTGAATTGCCTTCCGTCCAAACTGTTTTGGAAAGAACGGAACAGATGGTAGTCAGAAAATACAAGGTCTGGAAAGTACGGTGGGTGATGCATAACTAAAAAATTCAAATTAATTCAGTTTTAGTTTTGCCACTAAAGCTGTGTGTGGTCTGGCGGTGTCATGATGAAGAAGAACGCCCTTACTATTCGCCAACTCTGGCCGTTTTTCTTCCACTGCCTGCTTCAAAGCTGATAAATTATGTTTAACAGCGCTTGTTGTCTGATTTCTCGCCAGTCCCACCAATTGCTCAGCATGACCTTTTTGTGATGCAAATGTTGTTTACTGACCGATTGCGGTATTTAACCAGGAGCGCACCATTACCTCTTACGCCGAATGTTGTTATAAACCAGCCATTTTTCGTCTCCCGTAACCACACTTTTCAGAAATGCCTCAAGCGATCCAAGAGATCCATCTCAAGAGAGACTTAGAGACCATTATGCGATCCATAATGTTTCTTTCACTGAGTTCTTGAGGAACCTAAACATCCACTTTTTTCGACGTTCCAAGCCTTTTCAGTCTTTGCGAAAATGTTGTATGGGCGATGTTAAACCGCTGAGCGATCTCCCATCTCGTCAAATGCCTGTCAATGGTAACTGCAATCAAGTTTTAATTGTCATCTGTGGTGGTAGAGCTTTCATCTGACCAATTGCAGAGCTTATATCTCTGAAGAGGGTTAATGACGGTTTCAAACCGCCCTAGTTTTAAACGTTTTCTTCAGGGAAATTTGTTCTTTAGGTAGGTTATGATTTTTGGTAGGTGAAGGACACCAGTCTTGAATACAAATGAGTGCCTTTTACAAAACAATGAACCGGAACGTCCACGAACGGACACGGACTGTTTGACCTGGGTACAACTCAAAAACTTGAAACTGTACTCAAGTCGCATAGGGCAAATATTACACCGATCCAAGAGATATGTTGGATAGGATCACATAGAAAGAGTCTTTCAAAAGTCACGCCTAGATGTCACTAGTGGATGATATCTGAACGCCAGCTTTTTTTATGTCATCTTTGGCATTTCTGAAGTGGACACACCTACAATTTTAACCATGGATGGTTACTTGTTAGAAGAACGCAGTAAAATTATTCAAACTAATTTTGAAAATAGTTGATCTTTTTGTTGTAAATAGTCGTCCACATGAGTAAACAATTGAAAGGTTAGTGGAAAAATTTAACGAAACTGATTCTTTCAAGGATCGAAAAAGGTCTGGTAGACCAACAAGTGCACGCTCCGCTGAGAACATTGATGCGATTGCAAGGTGCCGCTAAAAAACTTTCAGCATCGATATCACGACGTTCTCAGTCAGTTGGCACTCACCCATCGATTGTTAAATAAGAATTTCCATTTGCAATTAAAACAAGAATTGAAGCCAACAGATCATTTTCAACGCAAAACTGTCGTCAATTAGTTTTTAGAACAGAATGGCGTTCTGGTGGAATCATTGGTACATTTTTCTTCAAAGATATAACTGAAAGAGCTGTTACCGTCAATGGAGAGCGTTATAGATATTTTTGAAGATTTTCGGTGGCCTTAAATTGATGAAATAAACACAGACACAGAGTCACGCAACAGGTCGACTAGTTTCACGTGATGGTGACATAAACTAGCCAGAAAATTAAAGTCTATGTGAATTAGCCAACAACAACTTAATGATGTTATGTGTGAACGAGTCCTTGAAAATGTTGATGTTCGCATGAGACCCTGTAGACGTGCTCGTGGTGGACATTTAAATGATTTTATGTTTCACACATAATTGTTAATAGCCATATTTTTATAAAATTAAAAACAACAGAAAAAATCGTAGTATTTACAAGTTTTGTTAAAAAAAAAAAAAAACATCCAGGCGAGACTTGGAAGAATTTTAACAAAAAGGGAAAAGTTGCGACATCTACTACAGCTCCCGCAAGAGCCTGCACATGTGCGGAACCACATTTGATGTGATGTCAGATATCATCGTCTGATGTCAAAACATATCCTCTTCGAGTAAATAAGTAATGCTCTAATAAATCGTAGTTCAAGTCAGAACTACATTCTTCAACATCAGACTAATATGTTTGCAGGCCGATGAGACAATATTCAATCTCCTGAATAGAAACTACCGAGAATGGTGCCTTAATCTTACTCGGGGACTTTATAGCCAATATCGGCAAGAATAACACATTCGGCTTCCGCCTAATTGACTTCCGAAGCTGTTCAATACGTTGATAAGTTGTGACACGGTGAAGAGTAGCGTAATCAACTTTAGGTAACTACCAAAAAAAGGAAACTACCGGTATGATAAATGTACCAGCAAGCACATGCAGTTTAAATCCAGGAATAACTTATGGAAGTTTTACCATCAGGTAATAAGAACGAGCTATAAAAAGACAAGGAGACCTGTATAGAAGCCTGTAAAGATGAAAAAGGAAACCTTGTAGAAGCGTCACATTCGGTTTTGAGAACATACTGCATAACGACGACGTCACCGTCGGGCAGACGGTATAAGTAAGAATACGATTAGAAGTATGGATAGCAATATCTAAGCTGAAAAGAGCAAAGCAGCTGAACCTAACCGCTTCCAAAACGAGGTATTTAAAGCTGCTGTAAATGACTTCGTGGAGAGCATACAGTAATTTTTTTTTACATCTGGTAGAACAGAGTATGCCTGATAAATAGAATCTCGGCATCGTTGTGTCGACTACAATATTTTATTTTCCATATTGTGTGAACGTTGTGTGAAATTTTTCGTCAGCAATCTGATTGGACCCTATCTGTCCGGTTTCAGACCAGGGAAGTCCACAATTTTCACACTCAAGAAATCCAAGTCGATACCTACCATCTTTTCAACGATTTTAAGTCCTCATATGATATCATTTATAGAGACGAGCCACATATACAGAGCCATGTTCGCTATCGCTGTTAAACTCGTCCGTCTGTGCGGAAATACCATTGAGAATGCCCGCTGCTCCACCAAAGTCGATAACGACATAACCGACACCTTTGATGTCAAAAAAAATTTTAGCAAGGAGACGCACTGTCAAGTGTCTTTCTTAACATGATACTTGAATGAGCTGTGCGGAATTCACAAGCGAAAATTAGAGTTTTCAAAAATGTATGCAACTACTAGTGTACGCCGATGATATGAACATAATTGGAAGAACAGAACCGGCGGGTTCGCTAGTATTGAAACGAAATGATATCGGGATAAATGAGGGCAAAAGTATATGCTGTCAAAAAGAAGTGACACACAACATTGACGAATTGGACAGAACGTCACAGTTGACAGCTAAAATTTCGAGGTAGTAAGAAATTTTGTCTACCTTGGCTCTGATATGAATTCAGCAGTTGAGTAGTAAAGCCTTACCCCGAAAAACTTAAGAAAGTCCATATAAAACTTTGATTATTCCAAGCTGTACTTTATGAGGCTGAAGCATGCACTGTATCAAAAGCATATAAAGATATCCTCAGTCGCTCCGAGAGGAAATTCCTTCGAAAAATATTCGGTCCTGTTTGACTTTCGAGGATCAGATTCAACGACGATCCTCGAGTTGCACAGCGACATCGACCTAGTTAAAAAACTGCTCATCAGTCAGCTTAGATGGATAGGACATATAGAGCGAATGGACAGCAATGCTCCGGCTCACAGAGTCTTTGAATCTTACCCAGAGCGATAACGCAGTAGAGGAAAACCTCACTTTCGATGGCGCGCACAAGTAGAAATGGACTTCAACCGACTTAAAGCGCGCAACTGAAGGCTGTTAGCTAAAGACCGGGCTAACTGGAAAGGCTTGTTAGTTGAGGTCCAGGTTCAACCCACCTAAGTAAGTAAGTAACTAAGTAGGCAGTAGTTCAACTCACTTAAATTTTTTATGGATTTTCGGATCGGTACCAAAACTTATTTAGTTTACCCTCCACTAAAGCATGTTCATATCTTCACTGTAAATAATAATTATAATTTACTGCTGTCAGTAAGTCTTGTACTTTAATATCAGAATAAAAGAAAAATAAAGAAATCACTTCCTTTCGAATCAAGTTTAGGAACGACGTTATATTTTTTTAAATATTGGTTTGTAAAAAAATTGTGTTTATCAAAATGACATGTCAACTGCCAGTACAAAGAAGCACTGCCGCTTCAAAATGCAATCCCGGTCCGATAATGAAAAATCCATATTTGAATTTCTGCCGCGAATTCAGAATAAAACATTGCGGTCTTAGATCTACGGAAATTATAAAAAAAGCAGCTGAAGCATGGAGAGCTCTGCCAAAACAAGAACGAGAAAAATATATTGTTGAGGTAAGCAAGCAACAGAATAAAAAATGTAAATTCGAAATTAATATTTTTTTGTTTTGAAAGGCGTACTATGCAAACAAGATTCGCCGTAGGCGTAGCAAACTTCGAGTTGGTAGAGCACGTCAAAAGGCTGTCAAAAGAAGCAGAATGAGTCGTACTCGACGCAATATTAAATTGCAGAAATGAAATTATCAATGCGAAGCAAAATTTCTTTGAATAAATGTGTATTTTAATTTTTTTGGTAAAACATTCTTTTATATTGCCCTTATACGTTTGATTCCGATTTTTACACAAAATTTGATGCAAATTTTTCGCTCCATTTTTTATAATAATTGAAAATCGTCGAGAAAAGCAAAACACGTACAACCTTTTTACCATATCTTTCAAAAACAAACACTATAAACTTGAAAATGTCAACATATATTAGGGAAATGTGTACCAACAGAGCAAACAAAAAAATCGATAATCAAAAGTATGCTGCCTGCGAAATTTCAAAAGTCGCCTTACTCTTTGAACATAACTCGTATGTCAGACTAACTTTTAAAAATTTATGACACTCCTTTGTAGTACGTTTTTGGAGAAGTAAAAGTTGGCGATCGATTTAAGGCGTTTACATATTGTAACAGAATGGATCTTGTATGCGATGTTTAGAATGCTGGTTTGCCGTGGTTGGCGCAGTTTGCGGTCTCTGCCGGGACTCTCAACGTGGAGATTCTATTCAACGTATATGGTATACACTCTTTTGACCAAATTTTATGTTAGAGCTGGTTCATGCTCCTTATCTGCCAGCTTTAAAAAGCTCATCCATTATTTTGCGGATTTGTTGGATTTAATTTTGAATATTACTATATACTTTTCTCTCTGGTTGGTTCGATGATATATTTCGCGGTCTTCTTTGAGATTACGTAAATAGTGAGCTCAGCTGGATAGCAGTGCATTATTGTGCAGTGCACTCTCAGCACCTATTGCTTCTACGATTTTCTCGTCCTCATCGTCAAATCGTATGCCACTGCTGATATGACCTCAGATACTATTCTCTTTGGAATGTGATCCTTTATTCCCTCATCGGATGAAGTGTATCAAACCAAAAGAATTGACGTAGTACGATTCGAGCTATAAAGTCAAGGTTAGAGAAATGTTTTTTTGGGTCCTACAAGACCAACCCGACAGAGAAAACCCGAAAAAAAATTCAAAAAGAAAAACAGCATTTGTCCAGCCCGTCCCCTAAAAAAGACGAATCTTCTACTCCCTCTTCCTGCAAACCCATTGCACTTACGACCCTTCTTTCCAAGGTCGTGGAAACGCTAATAAACCGTCAGCTCATGAAATGTCTTGAAACACAAAAACTTCTCAATGACCGGCAATACAGTTTTCGTAGCCACAGGTCCAGTGGTTTCACCGAAAAGTGGAAACAAAGCGTAGATCAATCTGGCGAAAGTAAAATTGTTGCATCTGATATTTCTAAGGAATTAGACAGAGTTTGGCATCAGGCTCTTGTGTCGATAATGTGTGCAATTGGGATTGATGGATCTCTTCTTAAAAGTGTTAGAATCTTCAAGTCTCAATAAATGTTTGTGTACCTCAGAGCTCCAGATATTCTTTCTAATTTTCATCAATGATCTCTTGTCTGCTACTTCTAATCCAATGTATTCCTCTGCTGACGTCAGTACTCTCTACTTTTTCATATTTATTCCTAGACTCAGGTCCCTGTTGTTCGGCTGTAGAACGGGACCAACAGCATATGTTAAGTACATTTAATTCTGATATTAGCGGCATACTCAAAAGGGGAACTATCAACAGAGTGAAATTTAATGCTTCCAAAACGCTGTCGTTAAAGTGAAATTTAAATACCTAGCCATTATCCATGAATTCTTGGTATGTGTGACAATTACAACTTACATTGGAATTACCATATACTCGATGTCGCCAAAAATGCTGCGCAATGTCTATGTATCCTCAAGGAATGTAAAAAATACTTTTTCCCCTCCAATCTGGAAACAATATATATATACAATAGTCTATAAGGAACTTATCTTCCCGAAATTGGAGTACAATGCCCATATCTGTTCAGGTGCCCCCAAGACCACTTTGCACTTGTTAGATAAGATTTAAAACCATGCGATATAACTCATAGGTAAAGCCAATATTACACCGACGTAACGTCTCTTGCCTCAATTTGTTCTGTCGCCACCAGTGTTTCAACGAAATTGCCAGTAGCATTCCGCACCATCAAACTTTTAACTGTAACACCCATCTGGCCATGAATGATCATCAGTATACCCTATATACACTTTCGGGAGTACTCTAAAATATCGTGATTCTTTCCTAAACCGTACAACTCGCTCATGGAATACCCTGCCGAGCTCTCTATTTCCTAGTCATTGTAACTTGCAAACATTTAAGATTAATTAAATTAAATTAAACAAATTAAATGTTCGTATGTCTAACATCCTGGATTCCTGTCTTGCGTCAGTTTCAACATTATCAATTAGTATTGGCGTGTTATGATCACAGTACTGTCATATTGCCTCATGCATCTTAAAACGTTAAGAAAAGGCGTACTTGCTAGAATCCTGTCCTGTCCATTTGTAAAGTCAATCAGCGTATGTTTGTTCCCGGATACCACATGTAGGCTTTGCCTGCCTACGACGATACCAAATGTGGATCCTACCCTTAAAGCCATTAAGATCACCTAATGCAATTTTACTTCGTTGCCCATAGGTTGTCTTATGGAATTCGTAGAAGCTTTTCTTACTAGCGACGTCTTTCTCAGACATCAGACATTGTTCAGAGCGTTTGACTTTATCCTTAATTTGGTCTATTTGGAGTCATATTCTATTCTAAGTATACACATATCCTAACGTGAAAACATCCATTGTCATCATATAGTCTTACCTATCGTCTATGTGATGTGAGACGATTAAACTGGCAATAGTGCGGCACGCACTTTTGTTGTTTCACAAAGGCTTCTTATTATGACTTCTGAGACACATATGCAGCCAATCAGGTCAACAAGATACTCGTATAGTAAATCCACTCATTACCGTAGCTTTTTGTTTACGGCTACAACTATAGTCTCTCTTGGGTACTCTGATGGGTTGGTATTGTACTTATACCCAACTTTATTGTTAAAGCTTACATGGATGAGTGAGAGCAGTATGCAGTATTCAACTGTGCGGGCCGAGCTAGATTTAATACAGAGTCATCAATGATGAGTTGACTAAAATCAAGATCGAGGAGGTGATGATGTAATTATGCCCCCTGCCGTTTCAACTTCCATGTAAATAAGTATTTCTTCACATAAATTTCGCATCTGAGCAGAGTGACTGTGAAGGCATGTATCATCGTTTACACCCACTTCGTTAACCTTTACCTGTATGTGCTTACCTACTTGAATCGCATGTAACTGACTAGGCAGCTCCATATTTCAAATCCGCGGGTCAAGGATTTGAATACCATAGATATTTACTCGATTATTCAGATGAATACTTTTGAAGTACGAGTTCAAATGGACCGCAACATTACATGTGTTTCACAAGCAAAACAATCACCAGCGGCGACGACGGCAATCCCCTTACAAGGAATAGTGTTCTCTTTCCCCTTCAACTTTAAAATTTTAATGCTGTAATTAAATTCAATGTTATGGTTAATTAGCATCGCAAAACAACCAATTAAAAAAAAATAAATAAAATGGAAAAGCAATGTGAAGGTCGCAAAACAATATTTCGCAAAGCGTGCACAGGCGAGAAACGAGTTTCGAACGATCATCAAGATCACGCGATGAACTACATTTTTGTAGGAGATTTTAAGTTTTTTCTCTCCAGGCCCTGATTTTTGGGCGTAATACGAATGAAGACTAAACGATTAAATGATGCTAAGTATGTAAAAACATAAGCAATGTTCATTCAGGTACCAGTACATAATCAAGGAAATTTTTTAATGTATCATTAGGGTTAATATGCTACTTAATTTGGCTGCCTTTTTAAGGTCATTAGCAACGAAAGCCTACAAGTGCTTCTGAATGTAAACTTTATACCAGAGCTCGACGTGGTCGGTACTCAACATAATAAAATCCGTAAATAGACCGGCTATTGTTGGGTGAGCAGGCAAATTATGGTTTACGTATTTACAGGCCTTATGAATCAGCGACCTTATGAATGAAATTACGAGTTTTCAAGGTGATCCAGGACTTGATGTTAATAAATATATTAATAGATAAATACTATTAGATAATTAAAATTTTAAGGTCTTATCAGTATATCACATGTGTATTGTGTTCTTCAGTATATTATGTAGTTTACTTACAATAATCGCAAATCTAACGTAAGACTTCCTGTATCTGAAAATGATGATGATAGTACGAGATGTCATTTGAAATTGGAAGCTCTTCTATTAAAGATTTTATTAGATGTTAGTATGGGTTTTCAGAATGATAATTAAGTAAATAAATTATTTTTTTATTTTACTGGATAATTCCAGTCCATATGACGTACAGCCCGTCGTCGCGGTCGATCCGAAATGTCTTACGCTCAAACCGTGAAAGGCTATCTTCAACCGATTCGTTTCGTTTATCGATGCTTCTGAGCAGTAGAACAAGAATTGTTCTGATGAATCTGAATCTGACCAGTTTGACGGAATGACTCTTTATAACTCGTGTCTATATGTGGCAATAAAATCATAGTTCTGTTCCCACGAGAATACCATAGTGTTTGAGAAGTACGGAGGAATTTCCACTTAAACCCAAAATCTCGCAGGTACACGTTTTTATTAAATGTGTTTGAAACGTCAAAAGTAATAAGTAAAAACAAAAAAGAGATTGCAAAGCAAAAGGAAGCTTTTCGGATTGGTTATTATTACTATTTTATTGATGTAATATGCGTTTAATAAGTTCTACCATATTAGATTAGGCGAACAATTCGCTTCAATAAGACGCTCTTTTTTCTCCTCTTTGTACATGTCCAAGTCTTCTTTTCATAAAATTGTCGCAATACACACAAATTTAAACTTTTAAAAATTTCACAGTTCTTTTACGAGGGCTTTAAAAATTTATTTTTTAATATAATACCCTTTGAACTTGATACTCTTTTCCCAGCGGTGCTGCAACTTTTTTAACCCCTCCGTATAGTACGACTTTTGTTGGCTGGCAAAATACTCTCTCGTTTGACCCGAACTTTTTTATGGCGAGCGATCTTTTAAGGTTTGGGAACAAAAACAAATCGCAGGGAGCCAAATCCGGAGAAAACGGAGGATGGGGAAGCAATTCGTAGTGCAATTCGACCAATTTGGATGTGGCGACTGCGGAGGTGTGAGCTGGTGCATTATCGTATTGGAAGAGCACATTTTTCTTCGCCAAATGGGGTCATTTTTTCTTCAAATCGGAGTTGCCTCGGCCCAATAAATCGACGAAGTATGCTCCTTTGATTGTTTTTCCCTTCTCCAAATAGTCAACGTGGATCACACCTCGCGCGTCACAAAAAAACGGTGGCCATCACCTTTCAGGCCGAAGGCACGGTCTTCGCCTTCCTTGGAGCACGTTCACCGGGTAAAACCCCTTGTTTCGATTGTTCTTTGATCTCTGGTGTATACCAACGAATCCATGTCTCATCGGCGGTCACGAAACGACGCAGAAACTTCTCCGGATTTCGATTAAACAGGGCCAAGCACGTCTTTGAAGTGCCCAAAATCTCTTTCAGGATATGGCTAACGCTTTCATTTAAGATGCTTGCTATCTCGGTCAACTCGTGAGATCAAGAATTTTGTCCACGGTTTCCTCTGTGGTAACGATTTTTAGGCCACCTAGGCGCGGTTCATCAAAAGCCGACGTGCGGCGACGGCGAAACTCTGTAAGCCAATGGTAAACGGCTGTACGGGAAGGTGAATGGGTCCCATATACACCATCGAGAATGGGCTTGATTTCCTCGCGATAGTGTTCTATTGCCATGGCCGCAGAAAACACTAACACGATGCTTTGAAACGGGTGTCAAAACAAAACTAAGCGTCGGATTATCACGAAATTTTGACAGGCGGGCTAAAAGAGGTTATACTAAATGATGATATACTCACTTTGGCTTAGTAGCGACACCTA
This sequence comes from Volucella inanis, assembly GCA_907269105.1. Lineage (NCBI taxonomy): Eukaryota > Metazoa > Arthropoda > Insecta > Diptera > Syrphidae > Volucella > Volucella inanis. The sequence goes on along the minus strand of OU026156.1, from coordinate 36,000,949 downwards.
TCTTCCAATCCGAGTACTAATCAAACAGCCCTCGTAAAATTTCATTGATTTGATTTTTTTTACAATTCCTGGCCAAAAAAAAATAAAATTTAAAGAATTGCCAGGACGGGGAAATGAATTACTCCCTTAATTTTGTTTTCTTTAATAATTTTTTTTCCTTTCCATTCCTACCAAATGGTGAAAACACTGTATGATATCTACCAAGTCATCTCTGACTTCCTGAAATAGTACGACATAAAGCTGAATGGTTCGTTTTACCTCACTAATTGGAGTCGTTCACGTCGCGCCGTTTAATAGTCATCAGAAGTAGTTTTTTTTTCATATTTCGGGCACCGACTGTAACTCTACCAAATTTCCTTCCTCATTTCTACAAGTATTCTTTCGAGTATTAATAGCTTAACACCTTCTTTTTACCTTTTACTAAAACTTCCAAACATTGTTCCTGGAGAAGCACCTTTCAACTTCCCCGATCGCTCGCTTATTACCTTTTTTTTTCTCTGGAGAAATCGATGTTCCTTCTTCCATCTTTCTCCTAAACTGCACGAATCGCTCTCGGTCTTTCAAGCAGCGCCGCTTCACAGGCGAGTTGTTTTGCTACATTCGCTTGCCAGAACTCTTCATCAAACAAGCGATTTGATGACAATGTTACCGACCTGCAGCGCTTAATGCAAGTTGTAAAGTCGCTTACAGTCAGTCGGTTTGTTGAGACTGCAACTATTAAACGTTAAACCTCCTGTATGCTATTCGTATTACGGCTTCTAAAATATCTGTATTGGTAATTTTGCCCCAACTAGTACTGGTCGGTCTACACTGTAATCTTATAAGAATTCCTAGCGCCGATCGCAACATTATCAGTTTATTTTTTTTTTTTTTTTATAACCAGTTGAATATGCTTAGGTGGGTCTTCGATCTGATTTCATGTAGGCTGTGCTTTCCGACTGTACTGCCTATAGTATCCATTATTATTTAGGGAATTGGTTGTAGATTGTGTCGAGACATTCGTAAAAATGTATACCCTATTCGGCTGCATGTGAGCTGTTCAGAGTCCGACGTTCCATGTGCAGACCCAAACGTTGTTGTTCGTTTTCATATTGCAGGGTGTTTAAGAGAAAATCGTTGGTTTCTTTGCAGCACTATGAATTGTACGTGATCGAATATTTAACCACACACACAACCCCGAATCAAAACGGTCAAGCCTGGAATTGACCTGGGATCTGTTGGATGAAAGGGTCCGGGATAGCTGCAGTTGACCCATTAAGAGTTCTCCGCCGCCAGCTCTAAAAACGTTGAATTCAAGAGTGTCCCAAATTCATGCAAAAGTGTTGCCAACGAAAAAGAAGACCGTATGAAAGCTGACAGTTCAGGGTTGTCAAAATTTGACCGCTACGCGAAAGAACAACGCAATAGTTTAACTCGGACCGACAACATAGCGTAGTCGAATCAATAGCGGGTTTAAACAGGGGTTGCCAGCCAGGCGGCGTTATGTGTTCATTGCTATGGTGCATGTTGGTCGATTCACTGCTCAACGCGCTCAACAGTTCTAATGTCTATACGCAAGCATACGCGGATGGTGTAGTTCTACTGTCTGTTGAATCGCTTCGAGCGACTGTCTGCTCTAAAGCACATGCAGCTCTATACGTGATCGATGACTAATTCACTAGTAATCGGCTTTCAGTCAATCTTCTCGAAACGGAGGTTGTTCTTTTTACGAGAAGGAGATAGCTGTCTGGTCTGACTCATCTATAGCTTAAAGACATAACCATCCAATTCTTCAAAAAAAACTAAGTATTTGGGTGTTATTCTGGATAACAAACTTCTCTGGACTAAACATGTTACGTTGAAAGCATCTAAGGCGCTGTCGGCCTTCTGATAAGGCGAATTATATCCTATGTGTCGGTTTTCAGGTGGAAAAAGCCGTTGCGAAAAAAGGATTGCTGTTTTTACCAGATTCCAAAGAACGGTTTGTCTCGGATGAATAGCGGCATTCCCCAACACTCCTGGCTCTGCTCTAGGCGTATAAATTAATCTCCCTGCCCTTGATATTCATATCATGGGCTGCACTCTCAAAGCCATCTTTCACTTCACGTTAGGAAAGCTTGCATCTGTCTTTCAAGCAGAAATTTACGCAATCCTGACGGCAGCGAAATATATTGCTGAGAATCGGTAGAGGGGGCGAACGATTTGTATCTGTAGCGAGAGCCAAGGTTACGACTTCCAAGCTAGTTCAAGAATGCAAGAGATAACTGAACGCAGTTGAAGGGATAAATTCAGTGGCCCATGTCTGGGTCCCAGGCCACAATGGGATCACGAGAAATGAAATCGCCGATGAACTTTCCAGGCACGGTTCAGAGAAGTGCTTTTTACAACCCGGTTCTACGTTGGATCTGCCTGCGTCTTCGTCCTTGTCCAGCTGGGCATAAGTGACACATCTTGCGATCCTTACTGCGGAAGTGATGGCGACACCGCGGAGCACTATCTCTGTGATAGCTCGCATTCAAACGTGAATGCTCACTTATTGGAGTGGTATCTCCGAAGTCATCAGTGCCCATCAAAAGTAATTAAAATATAACGAAGCATAGGTAGTTCTAGCTAACTTTCCTCTTAGGCAGTATCCGCGTGTCCGGTTAATTCCTGACCCGTCACAAATCTTGTAAGATAAAGTAGGGTTGGAAAACAAATATATCCTCCTATGACACAGATTAATCAGTGTAGTTAACCATATTAACTACGCATTCAGTCGCCATTTCCATTTCACAAAACTAATGCAAACAACACGATTCCGGGCAAACCCTGGAAGGCCTCGTACCTCTCGTTCAGTTGAGAATATCGCTGCCGTGGCTGAAGATGTCATAGAGGCTCCATCAACACCGAGCGGACGACATCCCATAAAATTGGCAGTTCCACGAACGCCTCTGGAGCTCTTTTTGGTGAAAGATTTGTAAATGTTTCCTTGCAAGGTGCAGACAATCCATCAGGTGATAGGTGTTAACCGTGAATCCCGTACAACGAAGTGTACGATTTTGCGTCACAAATAGTCATAAGTGCCGAGGCCCGATGTTGATATCTGAACAAACAAAATTTGAGATCAATTTCGCAAGTAATGCTCGAAGTGCCATTATATCCAATCAAAGACACTGCATGGTGTGCTGATTACGCTGGAGGAATCATCGGATCATTTTTTAAAAGGGCGCGGGCCAACAGTCACTGTGGGTTGTGAGCGCTACAGAACCATAGTCAATGAATTTTTCATCCCACAATTAGATGAATTGGGACTAGAGGAAATGTGGTTCCAGCAGGATGGAGCAATGGCGTATACTGCATAAGCCACAACCGACGTTCTAAAGCAGGGTTATACCTACTTGAGAAGAAGCAATAAAGTAGAGCCAAATAGCATGATCTCAGTGGCCAATTCAATGGTACTTTTCGCTTTATAATGCTGTCGGTGAATCCTAGTCAACAAAAGGCTTCATGCCCTGTATGGCGCGAGGTGCCATACGATATGTCATATCGTCAATCATCATCTATATTTTTCCAAGAAATGATCGTTGATCATTGTCTCGTAACGTTGGCCATTGACTGCAAAGCGAGCTCCGTCCTCATTTTTGAAAAAGTAAAGACTGCACTCACCAGCACAAAGATTACGCCAAACAACGCACTTCTGTAGTTGTAATTGAGTCTTAAGTACATTTTGGATTAACCTTATTCCATAGACGGCAATTTTTCTTGTTCATAAACTTATTGCGTTAAAAATGAACGCCAATAAGCCCGATTCTCAAAAAAAAAGTCCGCGCATTCCCGTCGAAAGCCATATTCTCGTTGCTTCAACTCCAGCACCTTCTGTATTTTGAACACGTGAATACTGCGATCTTTCTGCACATTTAGTGGATGGACAAAGGCGAAAATTCAACGATCGACGCCAAGTTAACAATTCCGTATCTTCCGTCACACTTTCACTCACAATGACTACAGTTTCTTCTGAACGCACAATATGTAGATTTGTGTAGAGTGTATATGGTATGTGGTACGAAAATTATCCACAAAAGGCATCACGTAATCTTCTAAACGTTTCGTGAATTGAATTCGATAGTTATCCACAAATCAGGGATCCATCAGCCACTAAAACCCCCTAAGCTTGTTAGTTAGGTTTAGCTACATCCACTGCAAAAAATAAGCAATAGTCTATAAATATTAATAAGTATGTATGTAAGGTGCTTAGTAGTACCTCTTCAAACGAGTAGAGACGGAAACTAATATTTTCCCATAACATCCCTCAACTTTAATGACCAACTCAATTGCTTCTAATTGAATTACAATGTTCATTTGAAAACAAAGCATACAATTTCAAATACATTTTTTTTCTGTCTCATTAACGGCCCGACAATAAATGAAGACCAGTATGAGTATTTGATAGCCTACATTAGAACATTACTGATTGATCGCAAAGACGATTAATAGTTGATTCTCGTATGCACGGGACTGACACGAGATACGACCGTAGAAAATTAAATAGCTTTCAGCACGCAGTACTCATCGGATGATAAAATACCAATCTCTTTCTAAACATGACGACGACAAAGCCATACTACGACTGAAACTAAAAACAGGAAATACATATTCCCAAAAGAACTGCTTCTGCCTTAAAAGAAAACGTTTTATGACAACGTTTTAGGACATGCATTCTAAACACAATTACTAGAAGTTGTATAACAAAATATTTTTAAAACTACGAAAAACCTTAATTAAGCTGTACGGATGTATAAAAAAAATTCAGTACACATGCAAAACGAACCTAAAAATCTTTCTTTCTCTCTTTGTCCCATTCTCCTAAAAAACCTAACACGTCCTCAGGCACTTTAAGTGTAATCATATGCACTTAAGTGATAAGTTATTTTTAAAAAAAAAATTGGCATCACGCCATCACCAGTCAGTAGCCGAACTCAGTGAATAGTGATTTCAGGAAGTTCTCAGAACACTTTTTGAGTAACAAATGCAACGGTTATCATCTCATGAACTTTCTACTATCATCTGGCCCGGTTCTCAATAATGTCAACTCAGAATGAAAGCTGTTCGGAACCTGTAAGATGCTCCCACCAAATGTTTTGTACTAAAGTATCCAGCCAAAGAAAACTCTTGCAGATTGCCCATACTAGGCTAGAATTTATGGTAGATTACCAGCGACTACATAATCAAACCAGAAAGCTTCTAAGCAGATCACTTACGGCTTTGAGGAAAACTAAAATCTTTACAGATCGAACTAAAATTAATAAAAGCGGGTGTTTCGGATTATGAAGATTTATGCAAAAAAAATCGAAGTTCTCGGTGAAACCAGCAACCAGGAAATACTCAAAAGATCAGATGGCACCAATATTGACCTGATCAGAATCACAACCAGCTGTTATCATTAAAGTAAAAGTGAACTTAACAACGAAACGCACCGTAGTTAATATCTTTCATCGGTTGTGGTGAAGGATGAGAACACCAAATACGTTGTTGTTTCTTTTGATGGATTCGAATCGCCTGCCAACTATGACATATACCCGGTTAAGCTACAAAACGGTTTATACCAGTTACTGGCAACTCTAAGGAGAATATTCACCACGAGCTTGACACTGGTTACAAGTCAAACTTCTGCCAAAAATTAAGATTTTCCTTTGTACCGTATAAGAAAGGTACAGCTCGCTTAGAGCTTCAATCCATTATTATCCTGTTATAGAGCGATGGTTGAGCCTCATATAAAAAAACAACTGCTTTATGAATGCATCCGCTGTCGAAGATGCAATATACCAATGCAAAGTATTCTGCAAGACCTCGATTTAAAATCTGGAACACAAAACATAAAACGCATATTACAGCAAGGAGTTCGCGCTGAGGATGCTTCCATAAGCTGCAAAAACGCCTGTGCGGCCTTCTTTACATGTACAAAAGGCTTCAAAGACCCGTGGCGCTTAAGACCAAATGTGGTACGTCGGCTGTGTACGGTTGTCAGGTGCTCATCAATGAGAAGAAACTAGATTTCTACTAGGTGGGGTGAAAAGTAACCTCCTCGGGAATGAAAAAAAAATTGTTTAAATGTTTTTTTATTTTATTCAATATAGTCCCCTTCTAGCGATTTTCCAACTACTTGATCCCGTCCGAAAAGTAATTTTCCAGAAGGTCTGCAAAATACTCCTCCGTGGCGTCGATGATTTCCCCGCGTGAGCTGAATTTTTTATTGATAAGCCATCTTTTAAGGCTTGGAAAGAGATAATAGTCTGCTGTAATACTCGCTGTTGATGGTTTTTCCTTTTTCGAGGGAGTCCACGAAGAGTATGCTATGACAAACAAAGAAAACCGACGCCATAACTTTTCCGACCCATCGAATCTCCCTCGGCCGCTTCGGAGCACTCGTGCCGGCTTCAGTCCATTGTAGGGCACTCATTCTGTTCTCTTTTGTTACCAATCAACGCCAAAAGTCCGCCCGATTCCGCATCAGCAAGTCCAAACACTCTTTCAAAGTGCTCTCGCGTTCGTGTTTTTGGTCAGGAATGAGTATGCGCGGCACCCAGCGCAGGATAACTTTTTTATATGCAGAATATTGCCCAAAATATTCTAATCTTTGTGGTATCTGCTAGCTCGCGCACCTTCTCTTTCCGGTCAGCCAATTGGTATTTCATGTATTTTTTTGACATTGTCTTCTGTAACCGCTTCGGTGGCCTGCCACTGCGGACTTGATCGGGAGTCGAGTTGCGGCCACCACGAAACTCTCGAAACCAAAACAAGGATTTCCTGATACCCTGCCCTCTGAATACCCTGTGAAAAATGTTTTTACTTCCAGAGAAGAAAAAATGTTGTTAGAAAATGACAAGGATAACAGAGCATGTGGTATTCTGAAGAAACTTGGAGACTGATCGAAGAACAGAAAGTTCTAAGTGCTCGTCTTGCAGAAACTTTACCGCCAGAAAAAATTAATAAATAGCAGCTGCTAGTAGGTACGGCGACAGAACCATCAACAAAATCACTAAACATACGAGCAGTATTTACACCTCTAGAAGTCACACTAAAAGACTTTGATGGTTCTTTGATTGTCTCAAATGAGGAGAGTTGGAGAGAATATTTCGCTTTGATTCTCAACAGGGTATTCGACCACAATACGCAACATTCGATTTTCTCAATAAGGATATGATCATTACGATAGCAAAAGCCCTGAAGAATAAAAAGGGGGACGAACTGGATGATATTCCAGGTTTCCAGAAGGCACTCCCACGGCATATTTAGAGCAATCTAGATAATATTATAGCTATGTTATAGTAAAACAACTTACCTCGGAACCAAATGTCATATTTAGCATAAGGGGAAGCAGTTGAACGAATTCGAAATTAAGGACGAGGATGTATCGTTTTCATTAAATCATTTTATGATCAATATCCTCTCCTTATGAAAATAGAAGAATTCGTTGGACTCAGTCATCAAAATTGCAATACCTTGGTTACAATGACTCCAACAAACGACAACTATAGAGAATGAAGCTGGTGTCTTTGTGCTAAAGATTAACCGCGACAATAGCGGTTGCAGGCAATCAATAGAGAGGATAAAGTGTCTCTGATGGAAATGGGACTGGGCTATATATGGCAAGTCCTTTCCAAAATATATACAAGGGATACTATCAGCTTTAAAAAAAAAAAAACCTCGGCTTTCCGGCCAAATATTAAATTCGCCCTGTTATGAGTGAATCATCGGAAAAATGTTCGCCACTATAACAAGAATCCTCCAAACGTTTTTCAGACCAAATTACATTTCCGATTCGAACCTCCGTAAGAGTATCGGTCAGAATACAATCACATTACAACACAAAGACGAATGTAGCAATGGATTGGGTATACTTTTCGCAAAAGCTACACCAATAATAAAAACGTCAACTGGAACTTAGCTAAGGATAGCTAAGACACATCTGCAGAAAACTTAAGCGATGACTCGTGGGCATCGTGGAGGTCTTGAACTCATATGATGATACAGGATAAAGTGAAGTTATCTGAATAAAGTTTTAAAGTTTTCCAACCTTAGATTATAGTCAGGTTGCAAATACCAATGCACAGATTAATGTCCAATTTTGTAATGTAAGTAAATTTAGGAGGCATTTAGGATATTTCCAAATATAATACATACAGTGACCCTAAGCTGGGTAACAGATCATGTGGAAGCCACAGTCATCTATTAGGTTAAATGCGAAAAGTTGTGCATTCCGTTACTGACGCTTTTATAGGACCCAGTGCAGTTGACTGGGAATCCTGCATAACAATTATTTAATCTCTGTAAAATTTAATGTGTGATAGATAGAACAATAACAACTATAAGTTGATGCTTCTTCAACGAGCTGGAGGAATAAAGCAATTTATTCATATATTTATCTAATTGCTTATAAAACAGCAGGGTTCTCTATAGGTTCCAGGGCAAAACCTAAAAGTGAGAACAAGGGATCCAAACATTTGGTTAAGTAGTAAATAATTATTCAAGGGGCACTGATCTACCTATCTTCTTATCTTATGAACTCATAATTAGTTTAAATGTCCCTTTACGACAAAGCTCTTGTAAGGCAACCAATATAATCTTAAATTATTTACCACATTTTTAAATGAAAAAATCAAAATAAGTCACCAAACAGAAGTTAAGTGACCATTTTGAAACCACTGCCTTTTGACTTTTTGAAGTATCGACAAATGCAACAACTCAAAATGGCATTTTATAACCATGAAGGTCACCTTATGTTTATAAAACTCTGTCATGTAGTTTTTGGGAACTACACTGCGCGCAATTTTATTTCAACATTCACTTTATGTTGTTGACATACTATTTAAGACAAAGTTGTACACCATACAGTTCCGTAATACGCTCTTTACTTGCAAAGCAGTTCCGCATTCAATTCGTAGAAAAAGATGAATTGCGATTTTTCTTTAGGTACTTCACGAAAAACAAAGAAAAAACTTCATTCTCAGGTTATGACGCTGATTGTATAAGTAAATGTTATAATTTCCAATTGCGAGAGAATTGCATTTTGTACTTTCAACTTAATTGGTGAACAGAGTATTCTAAAAGAAAAAAACACTTGACCTTTTAAGTAAACTTGAACTTGCCTCGCCTTACTTTCCAAATGACCTTAGCCCACAATTTATGCACAATAAAGCCACCATATCCAAAATCAAAATAGAATGCACCATCATGTCACGACGATCAAGTGTGATGAGGTTAAATCGTCTCTGACCAGAATTACCGGTCACTTCACTATTGACACAAGTTACACAAGCTACACGAGCTACACAAGTACTAAAAACAAACGTTGACTGCCAACCAAAGGTAAAAAAAAAAAAAAAAAAAAAAAAAAAAAAAAAAAACCAAAAAAAAATCATCGTTTGATGTTGTTTGGAAATTAAAATTAAATTTTCTATATTTATTTGCTTTAGGTTTTCGTTTTAATTGTTCATACAAAATCACATTTTGTACCTCACTTATATATCCTTTCCCGTGTCGGGGGCTCAGCTTCCACTTCATATTCGATTTCCACTTTTGGTTTTTGGAGTCGTCGCTTGACTTTGGCGATTTTTCTGTCACCGATGCTGCTTGCTGCTGCAGATTTTGTGGATTGTGTTGTTTTGGTTGATTGTTCATTGCTTTTACGTAGTTTCACAAATGCACCAGCACCATTTTCCTAAATTAAACAAATACCCATAAAACACACGTTATTTTTTGTGAATATATATGTATACATATATGTTTTTTTTTTAATTGAAATTAGGGCAGAGAAAGGGTAACTATGGGCAGCACTAACTAAAAAGAAAAAAATTTCAGACACCTTATCACTTTAAGCCGGTATTTATTTATTTATGTTCAAAATTCACTCTCGATGGGGGGTTTAACCTTGACCGTGCAACGATGACACCAAATCGTATGATAGGGGAACAAACAGAAATAGAAAACAAAAAAACAAAAAAAAAACTCAATTATAATGCGCGCGCGCACAATACCGGAAAAGAAACAGCATGTAACAACAGAAAATAATAAATACGAGTAATACTAAGAAAAAGACTACGAAACCGTTCAGAAACGTCTGTGCAGATATACAGATATGCGACAACAATCAACAATCTAGCTTTCGAGATACTACATTGGTCAACTGCTCTTCAGGTGGTTTAGACCCCTAGCGGCAAGGTTTGTCGTTGTGGTGTGCCATGTGGCGAAGGTATTGAGAACAACACGTTGATGTTTAGGTGAGAGAGCGGCATAACGTGGATTATTTAGCTGATGTTCAAGTGAATCATTTTCAGATGTGACCACATCTAGTGGAATGTAAAACTTTATACTGTCCAACATATACTCATATACGAGATACGGGTACTATCGCACTGCCACCGGCAATTATAATTAAAAAAAGAAAAAATGTTTAAAAAAAAATAGTAAACGTAAATTACGTCACATAAATGCACATTCCTATTTCACAAAAATTTAGAGCTTTGTTTCAAGTCATGCAACACCATTCACTCAGCCAATATACGAGTATGTACCCACGTTACGATACACAGACCTCGCTGAGATAATTGTATGTAAATTAAAGCAAATCGAGCGGCAAGAAGACCAATTAGAATTTTGTAAAAAGTCTCCCGCTCTCCAAGAGCGGCGGATCGCTTAAGGCAGTGTTACTTTTTCTTTCACTTGAAATTGATAACCACGTTAGTTATGAGAAAATTGAATAGATTCACGAAAGAAAAGGAACTTCATGCATGTAGCTGCCACACGTGCTGGAAGCTCATTTTTCGATGGATGAACCGGAAAGTCGCCAGTGTCTTGTGATGGGGAATTATAATTTTTATGAGACTATCGACCATGAATTTATTTGGTGTCTCTCTTACATAACTTTCTGCAAATGACTATAATTATAATGACATTGAAGATTTGATTAGATATTGGAGGAGATAACGTAGTTCTTATTAGATTTAAACGAATATTTGCACTATCACACAATCCAACAAATGTAGTGTGAAACTTTTCATTTTTTGAAGATACAGTATCCACTGAAAGTGAGAAAATTTTTAAAAGGCAAACATAAAACTCCGAACAGTGCGGTATTAGATATTAGATTTTATCGAACAAATGCCAGAATGATTGGTTAGTATTTATTAAACCATAAAGCGCTCCTCTGTTTGAAAGGTACTGGTCTCTTTTTAAACAAAATAACTAGTTGAACAAGTCTTGAATAAGATGCACATGTGCATAATTTTGACCGGTTCGACTACTACTTCGGCGCTTTGGCACATATTGGCGTATTTGAAATTTTTGATATTAGCGTGACATTTTTCATAATTACAAGTATGGATCGCCTACAGAAGGTACAATCTTACTTAGTAAACAAAATCATTTACAACTTGGTTTTCTAGTTTGTCTTTAAAAAGTGTGCATAGAAGTAAGTGAAACAGTGTACATATATACATATATTGATATGCTATTTAATTTCAACGAATTTACATGTGATAGTATGTTTTTAGTGCACATGTTAATGATATTCGTTTTTTCAGGATAATCGATCGTAAAACTTGTTTTCATTATTATGCATTTAATGACTCTAGTATTGTAGTCAGTATTTTCGGACAACAAAATTGTCAGCAGAACAAACGATAAAACGAATATGTAAGTCGTTTAGAGGCAAACCTAGTATCATAAAAAAGTTATATTAATTTAAAGTACTACTTGAAGGCACCCTTGTTTACACTTTCACATTTAAGCTCATAAACTACCTCTGGATTTAGCATGTTTACTGTCAGACAAATTTAGATGCTTACAAGGCTATTCATTCTTGCGATAAGTCGATAGGAGTTGTTTCATGATATTATTACAACTCCATAAATTTGATATAACGAGAATTTATCACGCAGAAAAGTTATCCCGAGGAAATGTGCTACACGATTTGTTGTGTCTCCCACAACAAAGTAAATATTATAGTTTTCCTTAACGCTCATCCATACGATTGTGAGATTTGGATGTCTTTTAATCCCTAATCTGTTTGTTTCAATTGCCAAGAAAGCAAAAATCTTGGGCGATAAGAATTTAAAACACAATGAAACGTAGGCGATGCTTTGAGAATCATAAACGTATATATCTTAACCCAAAAATATACCTTCCCAGACAACATTTCATAATAAATGGACATAGTGGAATAACTGAGTGTATCAGAAGATATAAAAGAGAATGTAATGGATGATTTCGGTTTGGGTACCATTTATGAAAGCGGTCACAAGCTAGTCGAATTCTACGAACTTTACAACCTAACTATTATGAATACTTGATTCAAACTCCCACCTAGAACTCTGTATCCCTGACTTATCAAGGCGTAGATGCAATATCGGGCCATGTTGCTATATAAATTAAAATTAAAATTTAAATAAAAAAGATTGAGTAAAGCACGAGCAATAAATAAATATATAAATAAAGCCGTGCGGTAACAAGCCGTTCTTACTTGTGATAAAACGTTTTAGCACTGTAACATGTAAGATAAGCCTAAGGAGTATTACCGAAGTCTGTATGAGTGATTGTATCATATTCCCACTTCTGGGAAATTTAAGACTACAATATCGTAAGCGTAACAAAAATTATCTATGGACTAATGGACTAATGGACTAATGGACTCATAATTTATCGCTAAACTATTGAGCAATCGGATGAACAATTTTGGCAAGACTTTCACTAGTTCGTAAATGAAACACCAATTGTAGAAATGCTTTCCGTTTGTGGGGATTATTAATTATACTAAACTCATGCAAATAACAAGGTCTAGCTATAATTAATATGCTATTTATTATGCAACAGTGACACTTAATTACACATCGTAGCAGTAATCACCAAACTCAAACAGACTAGCACTTTTTATATTTTGCTTACAATTAACGCGCGCTAATAGGAATTTGAATTTGTGTACCCTTAAAATGTTTGCACATGGCGCGGGCCAAGGAAAATTAGAGAGAAAAAAAAAATAGAAGTACCGAAGTATGTTGGTTTTGAATGTTTGCATGTTATAATGACAAGTAAATAAGAAGTTCTCCAGATTATGTCCGAAAGTGGCCTTGCATTTGAAGATGTCCCCTCACAAATTTAGAGGAAGTGACAAACAATATAAAAAATGCAACGTCGGAACACAACCAAACTAGCTTCCAGCAGATATTCAATTTGCGATATATATTGAGGATTCGCAATACAAAGTCCATTCCAAAGTAAACAGGACTTTTTAAAAAAAATAGATATTTCTAGCGAGGCCATCTATTGCCAATTAAATGCGTCAGAAAGGTAGATCCTTCAATGGTGAAGGATGTTGTCGAAATTTAATGACACTTGGAGGAATAGAAGCAAAGTTACTTCTGAAGTGACAGTATGTTTGTGTCATCGGTACAAAATTGACTGACGACCAAAAACTGCTCAGAATTCAAAATTCAAATGACATTATCAAGGAGGCCAAAAAGAACAAAACCTTCATTAACGTTGTGACTGATGACGAAATATGGTGTTTTCAATATGATCCAGAAACCAAGCGCCAAAATGCTGAGTAAAAAGCGCCAGGAAATGCAAAACCCAAAAATCTCGTTTGGAGAAGTCAAAAGTGACGAAATTGTTGATATGCTTTTACGATGCCAAGAGTATTGTCGATAAAGAGTTTGTTCCACCGGGGTCAAACAGTTCATGCATAATTTATGCTATGAAACGTTTGGTTATGGTATTCATCGTATTCGTCATATTCGGCCAGAATATCGAGCAGAAGTAATAAAATAAATCGATTTTTTAAAAAACTAGAGAAAAAATTTCCAAGTTTGTATCGGAGTGAAGTGTCAGCGTTGTTTGTCCAATCTACAACAGAGGACACTCTCCAGCTCCGTGAACTATAGCGGCATGGTTCTGCGAAACATTACGCACAAAACCATGCATTTTAAGTATTGGGTCTGGTAGGTTCACAATTGACCAAACATTCACACTACGGAGGATTATAAAGAAAATCCAGATCAATACTCACCACCTTTTTATGGATTTCAATGCAGAATTTGACAACCTCTTGAAGACGACCTATACAATGTCTAGTTTTGATATCCCTGCCAAACTGGTCAGATTGTGCAGAATGACGATTAAGATTGAAAGATTGAGATCAATTGAGATTGCTGCCAACCTTCTTTAACATAATACTTCGTTCCGGAACTAACTTGTTAGAGGTAGGCCCCCTTGTGAAACCGTCACGATGGCTGTGCGATGTACAGTTGCAAACGGTACTGGGCGCTCTGACCTTAAAATCGGGTAGAGGCTTTAGGTCGGCCTCGACTTGTAAAAAAAAAATGGAACTTATGGCCTCAACACAGTTCTGCTTTGGTATTGCTCTACTAATGTGGATAAACGCGGCCAGGTTGGTACCTACGGCCCTGGAATATGTAGGACTAAGACCTAGAAACTCTATAAACCCCAAGTTCTTAATATCAGAAATAACTTCCCGAAAATTTCTTTCATTGCTGAAATTGACTACGTAAAGCTATACTCTGATTTAGACAAAAAATATCATCACTCTGCAGAAAAGAAAGAACATCCCCGACCTGATTTCATGAACCGACAAAGTTGTATACTCACTTCAATGTCAGACTCATCCGACGACTCGAAATCACTGCCAAGTACAACCTCTTCTCGATTGCCTGAATCACTGGCAATAGCAATTTCACTATCTTCCATTTCGTCTTCATCGTCATCATCGTCATCCTCATCATCGTCGGAATCGGCCTCCACGAATTCCTCATCCATATTCAACTCCTTCTCCATATCGTCATCCAATTCCATTTCCTTTTCAATCTCCTGTTCCTCTTCAACTTCTTCTTCATCTTCCTCCACATCTTCGGCTTCCAAAGCTTTATTAAACGCCGTCTGCGGGAAGTTGTAAATATCCTGATAAGTTCCCTTTTTCAGTCGCTCCAGCAACTCCTTCTCAATGTGATTGTCTATCTTAGCCGCAATAAGTGCCTTCTGTTCTCTGCGAGTTTCTCTTCTTTCAATCTTTCTTGAGAGTGGAACAATAAGCTTCTGCCTACGTAGCTTTAATTTTCTCATTCGTATCAAATACTGTGTGATCTTTACAAAACGCTGCTTGTTTTTCGCAATCATATATTTTGGCCAGAATACTAGGTTCTCGTTGATTTGTTGTATGGCCTTTTCAAAGTTTCTTGATAGTTTCACACGTTCCCAGAGTTTGCTGGGCATGTGAGAACGTTCCGCAGTCTTCATGAACAGGTAGATGATACCATTCTCTTCCCGAACTGTGGCATATTGACTGTTGGCTAGAGGACATGTTCTCCTCGTGCACAGACCTGTTAAATTGTACTCATGACGACAGAATGTGCGGGTATCAGTTCTAAAACAGAAATAACAGATAAGTTCTTTTCCGGAGCAAATAAAAATAAAAACTTACTTGACTTTGTGTGAGCAAAAAGATTTGTTGATGATGCTCCAAACAACCTGCAAAACATTGAAAATGTCAGTTAATACAACAAAGTTAAGGAAGATTTTTTTTTCAGTATAAAGTCTGAGGGTATTCCTTACATCGTCGTGTTGCATTTTGATGGAATTATTTAATATAATTAAAGAAAAACACAAATGCAACACAATAAAAACTTATACGCCAGAACACGTGTAGAAGGCACTGTGTAAGGAATTGTCAAGAAGGAGGGGAAAATACAAGAGGTGAATTGAATGCTAAAGGTGATACCACAAGCAAATTCAAAACAATATTCTTTGATTCATATTGATTGTGACGTACCTTGGGTGCGTAAAATTGCTAGAAGCCTAAATTGAATTATATGTTTAATAAGCCCGTTCCTTGTACAAAAAAATAAAATATGCTGTCCCCTGGCTATTTACGTCAATATGTGCCGTTTCCTGCATGCCCCATTTTTTAGGGCTGGGCTATTAATCAGTGCTTTCTTCATTGTTCATGAGAGTCTTATTTCTCAGTTACCTTCTTAGTTCAAAGAAAAAGAGATTCACAAAAGTGTTTCTTCAACGTCCTTTCTTGTTGAGAGCAATCTTCACCACTTCTGCTTCTATGACCGCAAACCCTCCAGTGACGCTCATTGATTTCTGTCCATAGTGTTAGTGTCAGTGTGGGCCAAGGCCTAGCTATTCGCACTCATTTGTGTTTCTCATTTTTTTTTTTTTTTTTTGTGAATTTTTACACTCCTAAGCAGGGGCTACTGTATATTGCCCGTTCCGAACGGCTCTCCTGAGAAGCTTTGCCATTGGCCACCGAAAGGGCGATGAGATTCGAACACAGGTAGATGGCGTGACTGTCAGTGAGTCAACCATCACACCATCGACAGTTGTATAGACTTTTAAAATATTGGCATGTGAGTTTCGCACAATTCCTTCAAATATTATATTAAAGTCATCACATGACAGTATCGCTTTATCGAAATCCTTTTTTTGACATCAAATGCCTCGGCGGTATCATTACCTACCTATATATGGATGGACTTACTGTTGACGATTCCACTTAATTAAAAGAGCTTCAGGCATCTGAGCGAACGACTGATTTCTACCCGCATTAATCTCCTATCAGGCATAATGAGTTATTCAAAAATTAACAAAAATTTGTTCCCTCCGACAAAAAGAATATTTGAATAGAGATAGCTAAACAAAATAGCAATAGAGCTGCAGTTTAGCACATACTACCTGCCGCATTATTTAATCTGATATGGGGCATACAACGGCTCATCTTTAAAACATGGTCGGTAAATGGAGTCTTAGCATCTTCTAACAGCTGCGCCAACACTGAAAACTGTGCCACCTATTTTTAAGGTCCTCATCGATGTGGTTTTAGGCTTGGTAAGCCTACCATCGATTTACACATTACGGTACATTTTAGAATAAAATCTGAAATTCCAAATTGATTCTCACTATTAGTTTATTGATTCTAAAACCACATATGGCAGCATTAAAAGAGACCTGCCACATATTTATTAAATGTGTATAGTTGAAATAATGTTGATAATGATCTCCTGCTAAGAACAATAACTAGTACATCTGATATTCCTTCGTTTCTCTGTGATTTTCATACCTACAGATATTTGAGACCAGCGTCTCAGGCTTCCTATGTTTCCATTCGTTTTTGTACACTTTTAAACATTTAATTGAAAAAGAAGTCAAATATAACATACTAACAAGTTTTATAGTTATTTACTACAAAAACCCCGCAACCTCACCACGATGACATCTGTCAACATCAACCGCGCAAATGGTGAATTTGTGAAGTCATTCGCCTTCGCCTATTTTCTTGCGCTCTTGCGATTGGCAGAAAAGTCGGCAAAACTTATTCTTGATTTGTTTTTGCAAGAAAAGCATTCAGAAACCCGGGTTTCTGTGAAAAGTTAAATTAATTTCTTTTATAAAAATGCAATATGTACTGTCGTTTGCGGTGAGCCTCATACCGCTATTGTCCATAAGTTTCGTAACTCTTCTCATACTCTACAAGTTATACGTGAAAATTAGGTGAGTGCCGCAGGGTGCCGTTATGAAAATTTTCTTCCGCGTTTTCTTCCACGCACAAAATCTATTTTTAAATGCGCTTTTTGTTTTTGCTTTTGTACCTTAGATCAAACTTCAGAGTGACTGTTAATTGTTGGTTTTGTAATCAAAATTCAAAGACGCCCTATTTGGAGGCGAATAGCTTTACGTGTCCACATTGTGAGCAATATAATGGATTCACGAAGGATGGCGACTATAATCGAGAAATTTATCAACAGTTGGATTGTAGTAATTTGTTAACAGCCAGAAGAGATGATCTACAGCAACATGATTCGTCTGATTTTAGCGATCAATTTCCAGAGAATGGGTTTTGCCAGGTGTGCAATGAGGGACAGAGATTAAAGATTGAGAAACTGGCGCAATTTGAACCGAAGTGTGAGTCCAAATTTGATGAGGAATTTAAGGCGTACAAGTAAGTAAAACGAGTTTTACTTTTCAAATTATTTTTTATTTTCTTATTTTATTTTATTTATTTATTTTTTTTTTTTGGTTGTGAGAATCGCTGGAATGTGGTTTGGGTTTTATGGACATCCCAACTGCTGCGTGTAAATAGTGTCGCGTATACTTTGATTGTGTTGATTTTTTTCTTCAGAATGTACACGATTTCTTTTTTACCTGCGCGAACTTTGTTATTTGTGAAATGTTTCCTTTTGTTAAACATAGACAAGGTTTTGATTTTTTTTATGAAAAGAAGGATATGCCCTGAAATGTGCTGCCGGACTACAAACTAGCAAATTTTTCATCTATCATATGTCTAGTTGCTTGACATCAATTACTTCAATCGAAACCAGTACGTCTTGACTTTCTTTTTTTTTTTTTTATTTAATTTTATGGGCAACTTCATTATACCGCGTTCATAAACCTTCCTATCTTTGTTTGCAAGAAACTCGTCAATTTGCTTTTTGACGAGGTCTTCAGAAGCAAGAAGTTTTGCAACGGGCGAAATAAATGAGACTTAATTTTTTGCCGAGTGACCAAACTTGTGTGTGATCTCGCATTGTTGTATTAAAACATTACACTCTTACAATTGATCAGCTCTGGACGTTTCTGTGTGATGGCATCACTTGATGTCTGATCGCATCCCAAATGATCGTTTTGTTCTTTTGAAACAACTCATAGGCAACTGGTCCTTTTCAATCCCACTGGATTGACAAGATCACCTTCTTTTGGTAGATCTGCCTTTGCTAGCCCTTCCGATGTTTCATTTAGGCTATTACAAACCATTTTTCTTCACCCGTGACCTTGGGTGGAATAGATCGTTTTCTTCGTGTTTGGTTGATCGCAGACGTTTATGCGTTTCGTCAGATGAATTTCTTTCATATCATGCGGTACCCAAATATCGAGCTTCTTAACGAAGTCAAGCGATTTTAAATGGCCATGAAAGCCATTCCATCCATGCTTTGATTTAATCGTCGTCTATCTCGAAACTCCTACCAGAATGATGAACGCTTTCAACTGAAAAACTACCATCACGAAATCGGACGAACCAGTTCCGGCACTGGCGTTTTTTGATGACATTTTTCCCATAAACTTTATACAACTTTTCTCTTGCCTCAGGTATTTTTTTTTCCTTTTTTGAAGCATTAAAGCAAAATATGACGAACATGCTTTTGAAAATTCTCCATGCTCGAACCACAATATTGCAAGCACAAAACTTGACCAAATCGCGGCAGCGAATTTTTTTTTTTTTTTTTTTTTTTTTTTTTTTTTTTTTAATTTTTAGGTTAGGTGTCAAAAACACGCAAATATTTTACAATTATATCACGCTCTGATACTTTTTGAACAGCCCAGTAACAGCGGAGCCAAGTAGTTAAAGTCTGAGCCGGAGTAGAGCCAGTCCGAAATAACGAACTACTTTAGCCAGTTAAATCCAAAGGAAGTCTTCAATTTCTTCAAGTCTTCAACTGGGTACAAGGTAGTGCGACAACCTAGCCTAAGCACTTGGCGACATCAGACAAGCAATGTTACAATCATTATTCTGGCTTCAAAGATTATCGCATAATAAAACATTGCTGTCACCAAGGTTATAACTGTTTGCTAAGGCCAGTTAATTAGATTGCAATAATATTGTCAAGGTTACTAAGCAAATGTGAACAAACCTAAATAAGAAATCGAAATTCAATTCGGCGAGCCTATGGTTGGTTACCAGATCTTATGTATATCCCGGTTAATAAAAGAGTAAACGAACTCGATTAAAAGAGATCAAAACTGTTATCTCTCACGCAATCTCCATTGCTAAGCTCTGTTTAAAAATTTTTTTGGTGTAAAATATAGTCATAATACGTCGGTCACGGTCGGTCATGTGGTCACCCATATGTTGTTTTCAATTTAGCTATTGGTGTATGTAAGTAAGTAAGTAAGTAAGATGATGATAATAATTAGTACCCTCTGGCTGATCGCCGATAGGAAAAAAATCGCCTAAAGAAGCTACATCGGAAAGACATTATCACTGGACATTGTATGATTGGAATTTATTCATGGACCCAAATCAAAAATAAATAGGCAAAATGTGTGTGCAGTAGATAAAAAGATAAAATCCTGATTTTAATTTGGTTTTGAACATTTTTCGTGCGATGATTTTTAACGACGTGGATCAACAACAGCGTGTCAATCAACTCGCTTCGATGATGGGGAAACACCATCTCTGGCCACCGTGTTTCCCGTACATCGAAAATAAATTGCGAGGTCAACGTTTTTCGACGCCCGAAGAAGTGGTTGGCCTTGGCTTAAGTAGTATTGTATTAGCTTTCTAATCAGACGGTTTGGGAATCAATACCAGCTGTGCCTGAATATTATCCTTTTTTTCAGGCAACTTAAATTTACACTAATAATTTAGTCTCCCTATTAAATGTTGAATGCCACCCATGAAGCGAAACAACCAATGAGCCCAAACATCTTTCTCTCTGTCTACATATATCCAATTTTCCAAAACTCTTAACATTTGAGTACTTTGAGAGTGTACGCGAAGATCGTGACGAATCGATTCGTCGTCGCTCTCAGCAGCTTGGCTTGGCGTATTCGACAACTTGACGTATTTTATGTGAGGATCTCGTCCTGAAAGCGTACAAAATTCAACTTGTGCAAGAATTGAAGTCAGGCGACTTGAATGTGCGTCATATTTTCAGTGAATGGGCTCTGGAAAAACTCAATGAAAATCCGGTGTTTTATCGTGAAATTTTGTTCAGTGATGAATCCAATTTCTGGCTCAATGGATACGTTAATAAACAAAATTGCCGTATTTGGGCTTATAAGTAACCCGAAAAGTACCAAGAGTTACTATTACATCCATTAAAAACAACGGTATGGTGTAGTTTATGGGCTGGTGGAATTATTGGCCCATATGTTTTAAAAAATAAGGCAAATAAGAATGTTACCGTCAATGGTAACCGTTATCGCGCCATGTTTACGGACTATGTACTTCCTGAAATTCAAGCACATGGTCTCGGTGAGCTCTGGTTTCAACAAGATGGCGCTACGAGCCATACAGCACGTGAAACAATGGACTTGTTGAGAAATCATTTTGGTGAGCACTTAATTTCACGTTTTGCTACGATAAATTGGCCGCCTAGATCGTGCGATATCACACCTTTGGACTATGTTCTCTGGGGATATGTGAAGTCTCAGGTCTTCAGGAATAAGCCAGCTACGATTGATGCTTTAAAAGCCAACATTACTCGTGTTATCCGCGAGATACCAGTAGCTATGCTCGAACGAGTCGCCCACCTCAGACGTAGTCGTGGCCAACATTTACATGATATCATTTTCAAAAAGTAAATACCTTGAATTGTTCTTTTAACCGATAATAAAAATTTTAAGTTCACTTTCATATTTATGTGTTTTATTTTACATTATAAATCAAACCTCACGATGAATCACCCTATATAACAAAATGTTTTAAGCCAGTACTAACTCATTCAGTCTACTTTTCCGCCAAATGTTTCAAATACCCGACTGCATAAGGGACAAAATCTTAGCAATTGCTGATCGGTGAAGCTAATATCATCACATACAATGAAAGTATACGATCGAGATCTAACCAATCAATTCGGCTTTGAAAAAGACAGCTCGACATACGACACGATAAAATTGTCAAAGCACGTGGACAATCTGGATGGCGGAGCGACCATCTGAAGGTTACCAGTTTACTTTTTGTATAAATGTATATCAGCCGAGGATGCTTTTTGTTGCCGGTCTTCACATTTCACTCTATAAAGCACACATCATACCCCTGATTCTTTAAATAAAGGCAAATAGCCACTAGATGTATGATTCTCTTCTGGCGTTTTTATAGTACTGAATAGTACTGATGGAAATTATAAGTTCTTTTTTAACCTTAAATGACAAAAGCCCTTATGGATCTCCCTCTCCTTAATATTCAAATACATGCATGTATATACTATATAATGGACTCTAAATTCTCAAGTCCATCTTAAGTTTAACAAGATGTTGACTTTATCAAACTTCTCTGGTCTCTGGACTGGTGGCGGTTAGTATCTAAATCACGAAAGGAATGTAGTCATCTAAAGATGACAACGTAGATTTGTCTACACGTTAGGTATATTTGCATGTCTTCCAAGCGGAATCGTTGTGACAACGAATCATATTGTTAGGAACAACTGGAGGTGACGAATTATCTTTGTAAGTCTATATCCAATTTGCGTTTAAAGCTTTACTGTACTTAGTCAGATGAATCACACCTGGGAAGACTTCCTCTTTGATTTTACCGCTTACACTTGCAAAAGCCTGCAGGTATTTGCTACTGGTATGGTGGGTGCTGGTACCAATTCTAGGTTTCCCTGTATATATGTCTCCGTATTATGGAAACTGTTTGTTAGGTCTAAATCTTCCGCAAATTGCTCTTTCTTAATTTGTCTATCTCAATTTTTCAAGTAATGCATTGAATCATTATTTTCTTTCAGGAATCAAATAGAAGAACAATACCGCCTCTGCACAACATGCGATTACCATCTCAGGAGAGTTCTACGCGAAAAGAAAAAAATGGTTTTGGGTTCCAAATTTCTAGATTTTATCATTAAAGGGGCAGAAAGTTTTAAGCAGCCACATTTGGCCAGCATTAAGAATGCCCAAAAACTTCAAATGAAACGGAAAATATCTAACTACCTCGCCATCTTGGCAACATTGACTGCATTTTGTATTCTTAAGAGTTTGCCTGATCTGACAAAGGACAATGTAACTGGCATATTAGGTGACAAAATTGGCCACTATACGTTCATCATAATTTCACATATCTTGGCGCTGACTAAAGTATTTGCTTCTTATTCGGAGACAATAAGTAACCACCACATTGTCCAGAAGTTTGGGCTTTTCTTTAAAACCATCACGATGATGATCCTCTACTCAATGGGAATGAAAATACCTCAAGTAGCTGCCTTAAATATGACATCATTATTGGTGCTAGTTAGTCCATTTCTAATGCTGTGCCTCGCCTTCATCCACAATCTCGTCGATGGTTTTAAACTGAGTAGATTTACATTTATGTTAACATTATGGAGCGTATGCGCTGGAGGATTACTGGACTACGAAAAAGTGATCGCATCGAAGGACCTCATTTTGGTAGGAATATGTTTTAAAAATGTTGCAATATTGCGAAATGGTTTTGTATTTTCAGCTAGGAGCATCTGTGCTTACAGTTTATTTATCGCTGTCAACCAAACCAGATTCAAATGTGACATCGAATGATGGCAATACAAGCAGTTTCCACAAAATTTACTCTGAAGATTGCCTAAGTGATGATGATACTCGTGAGACTATTAGTCTTATAAGTCAAAAACTGAATAGCAGCGGAAATAGTGTCCTTAGTAGCTCCAGTAATAGATCGTTTTTGTCACGATCTCAAATGTCTGCCTTGAATGGTGCTCGTCTGGTAAGATCGCCCATCACTTCTTCAGTTCTGAGTTTGAATGGTGCTCCACGGTCACCAACTTTTAAAAGCTTCGCCAGGGATGATGACCAATTGATTGCGAAGAACCGTTCATATGCTGCCTCAATAAGTAACTTTCCCACTAATCGCTCTATGTTTAGTTCAAATTTGGAAATCAATTGCAATCGGCCGCAGTCTACATTTGGAGCGAATGCTTCTTTTAACTCTCACTTTGCAATGAATGCCACTGTCGCGCCAAATAATAAATTGCACAACGCGCACTATACCAATACTCCACCAGCTTCACCATTTTCTGTGTCCAGCAGTGCTGTATACCAGAGAACTAACCTACTAACACCCTCTCGCTTTAGTACTAACAGCTTAGCAACTAACAATCCCTCTGCTTCTTGGCTTTCTGGTGGTTATTTCAATAGTGCTCGAGTTGGTGCTGTCTCTCAAACCTCGGCAGACAAGCGTAACTTTTTTTTAGAGCATCGTAATGGCATTAACTCAATTCAAGAGAATATATCACGTGCTTCGTCACAATCTTCGGGCTTTGAATCGCAATCTAGTGCGACTTTGCGGGAAAATTCGACATTCCCCGAGCAGGAGCACTATCTTCAACCGACGACTTCTATATCTGATTCTCAAAAAGGTTTTTATCCAATTGATAATGGTGGTGTCTTTCAACGGCCATCATCTTTGTCATTTAGTAATCCTCATCTCCCACCGATGGCTAGTCCAGTTGGTTCCATTTGTAGTTTTCTCTCAACTGGTTCCCAAATAAATTTGAATTCTCACCTACCACCGTTGTCGGTCAATTGCAATCAGGATTACTGGAAACCGATGAGGGCACACCCTACTAACTCCACGTCGAATGCATTCAATCTTCGTAAAATCAACGAAGAACTGCCACCGATTCAAAGAGGCGACCTGCTGAAGAAGTGGAAAGAGGGTCAGACACTGTCATAGGTTTCTTACAATGTTTTAGTGGAGTAAGCTAATTTTTGTAAATAATAATAAGATTACACACAAATACATACTTAAATTATTCACAAATTTTATTAAAATTAAAAAAATATATTAAGCAAAAAAAGAAAACAAAATGTCACTGCCAAGGAGAAAGTCTACAGTAAACTGTTACAAGGACATACAATACATACATACTCTTCTCTTAGACATTTTTTTTATTATGAATTAATTATTTATATACATGGGAACTGTTCTGCGCTTTTAAGGATTAACGCGTTGCTTTTCTCTTATTTTTATTATTATTATTTTAATTTTTTTTTTTTTTTTTTTTTTTTTTTTTTTTTTTTTTTTTTTTTTTTGAAGTGTTAACTCTTATTCATATTGCATCGATAACAATTACCTCGTGTTCCACTCAAATGTAACTAATTGTAGTTTTGCAATAGATAGACAAGAATTTCACTGCCATACCTGTAATTTTTTCGTACTTTTGACAACGATGTTTGCTAAATAAATTTATTACAGGCTTAATCCTTCTGTAGAACAGTTTTCACTTCTTTTTTTTTTTTTTTTGACTGATACTCGTATATATTTTTACGGATAAAATAGTTCAATTTATTTGTTTAATAATTTAGTGAATTAAGAAATTTAATGTAAAACAAAAACAAGATATTTCTTATGATGCTTATCACAAAACAAAAGAAAAAAGACTAAAAGAATTAAAAATACAACTAACTCTAGTTTTAAGTAATAATTGATAACTGATGGCTATTTTCTAGGTTAAGTTTTCATTTAGACTGTAATTAAAAGCTCTATGTCCTGATTCCTTTTTGTTATGGAAAAAATATGTGCGTTTTAAAATAAAATTTAAACAAAATATGCTCTTTTAATGAAACAAAAAAGATAAACAATGAATGCAGAAACATATGACAAGTTCTTCAAGCTGTGTCATTTTTGGTAAATCGTCAAAAGTCACGTCATGTTTAGGTATCTTGTTACCTAGTTAGATGACATTAAGGACCGAGGTGGACCTATGCCTCCATCAACAAACATCTACAGTAAGCTCGTTGTATGCTTGTGCTGCCTCCAGTTGCGCTCTTGCAGATCAGTGAAGTCCTCTTTTCCTATGTCTGCCAGCAAAACCACGGTCTTTCTCTCTCCTTGGTGTTTTTTGACAAGGCAAGTGTAACTCTTCGTTTCAGCGTATCAAGAAGTTTCGCCGTTGGGCAAAGTTTTCTCAAGTGTCGGTCATTTCCCGCTACCTTTAATTCGGTCCGCCATCCTTATTTTGATATTGCCATCGTTATTTCATTTAAGTTAGGTGGGCGAAAATCTTTGCACGGAGTTTGGATCATTTTCAACAGTGGAGAATTAGCCTTTATATATTCGTGACCCTACTACAAAATTTCCTTGATCGGCCTACAGGTTTTGGGCCTCTAATTAAAAAGGGCGTAAGTGCAAAGTCATCATTAGAGTTAGACCCATATTTGTAAAAATGAATTAATGCCCCATTTTTCCGTTTACTAAAAAAGATCCACCTTGAAATTGTTCTCAACATTGTCTGACATTGACCTATCAAGGGTTCATCTGTCACTATTTCTGTTTAAATACTCCGACTGATCTTGCATAATCCTTATTGATCTCGGCTTCAAATACGTTGAAGTAGGTTATGCATATATATGTTATGCTGACTGTCGATTCAGTCAAGCAAACGTCCTTATGCGGGTTATTCAATCATTTCTGACAAAAGTGTTTAAGCACCATGGTTATTTCCTACTCAACAATTGCGTTTATAAATTCAAGTCCGTTTGAATAGGTGGCTACAATGTGAGTCGCAGTTACAGCACTGCGCAATACTAGGTTGACGTAGCTTAGTGGTTATCCTAATCGTACAACACCTAATGAGCGAATGATACTCTTAGCTATTGTACCTACATATGTGGCGCATCAAACTATTGTTTTTAGTGCATATATGTATATACATACATACTTTTGTTAATACGCCGTTCGTGAGCTTAGTATTCAATCACCCCATGGATGCGGGGGGGGGGGGTTCTTAAATGACAAAAAAAACCAATGCGCTCATTTTGGAGATTGTTTTTATAATGGGATTGACTTTGAATTTATGGTATGTCTAGGTATCGAGAGTCAGGCAAAAAAAAACATGGTACTAAAGTCAATGCTTTGCTTTTTACCAGAACTGATAGATATGATGACAGTTTTGTTGGTTTGTTTTGTTAGTCAGCGAAAGAGGGACTATTGCTTTTTTTTTCATTAGCATGATCATTTAAGAAAAAAGTATTTCATGGAAATCAAAAGGCTTTATACGCTGCCTTGACGTATTCTTCTTTTTCTGCAGCAAATAAACTAAAGTTAACCAGAGGATTAAAAAAAACATTTTTGGGATAAATTCCTAATGATCGCAGCTTTTTGGAATACCAGAAGATGTTGCAACTGGCTAAGGTAAGCACCGCCCCAACAACAAAAACCGTACTGTAGTTTCGATTGAAAAATACCATAATAAACTGTTTTCAACATATTTAAAGAACAGTATTTTTGCAGCCTGTAGAAACAGCGAGTCGTTGAGAGTAGATATTGTTTTAGATTTGAAAAGTGTTTGGATCACTTCAAGTTTTTATCAGTAGTAACTCCGAGGTATTTAAACTCGTCGACACATTCAATCCTAAAACAATTTACATTGCAGTCAGCGTTCCTGCACTTACTATTTATTAGAAAGTGATTCTCACAGTCAAATGAGTGAAACATGATTTAACTCAGCAATAGGATTTAATTTGCCACCAGAGCAGTAAGCCATCCCAAGGTCATCTGCGAAAGCTTTTATTTTCCCCAAGAATGGAAGCAAAAACAGCGAGTTTATGAAAATGAGAAATAAAATAGGACCAATGACTGAGCCTTGGGGAGCACCAATGTTACTAATTTTTGAAGTACTAACCGTATTACCAACTTTCACATACTGCGTCCTATTTTGAAGGTAACACTCAAACCATGTGTATATAAATCCTCTGAAATCCAATTTCTCCAAGGTTTCCAAAAGAATTTTGTGTCTAACCATTTGTAGAATGCAAAAAAATTTCAACAGTGCATTCTCATTTGAAAGACAAGTTCTAAATCCAAACTGCATAGGGTTAAAAAAATTAATTCTGTCTAGATATGCAAACATTCTCGTCTTGATTACTTTTTAGAAGACGTTGGAAAAGGAGGACAACAATGAAATCGGTCTGTAATTAGAACAATCTGACTTGATTCACTTTTTATACAGGGGGATAATCAAGTGTACTGGAAACGTACCAGTCAGAATACTGGAATTGAAAAGAAAGCTTCGGATATTAAATATTGTGGGACCAATACGCTTAAGAAACGAATTTGAAATTCCATCAACTCCCTTTGCGTTTGAATTTTAAGAGAGTTTGTGATGTTTAACAAATCAAAGCCTGTAATTGGCTCAAAAAAAGGTATTGCTATAATTTTCGTCAATACTTGTTACGCTGCGTCAGTAACAAGTATTATCCTGATTTGTAAAATTAGAATTCTCTCCAGTGGATGCAAAGTAGTTGCTAAATTTGTTGGATACTTCTTCGGGAACTGAAAAATTTGTGTTTCCACCTTTTAAGATGATTGGTTACTCCATATTGGTAGATTTTTTGCGATTAAGGATTTCGTTTTTAATATTCCACTCTTTTTTAGATTGCCCTTAGAAATAATTTGAGAATAGTAATAACTACCTCTAGCCTTTTCTCTAAAACCGAATAAAACGGTTTTTACTTAGCTTATGCTTTAGTTTGATTTTTGCCACTATGGTACGAGTTATCCAAAGTTTTAAGGTTCTTTCAGACTTTTTTAGTAAAACGGATATACTAGACCTAGTTAAGAAATTATTTAAAATATGCAGAAATCTGTCATAAGCGTCAGAAATTTGTGACTCCACATAAACACTGTCCCAGTTTCCTTGACATAGACTATTGATCAGAAGGTGGAAATCTTTTTTGATAAGATTGGTAAGGCAGGTGCCTGCGCTTGGCCTAGTAAGCTCAGTCACAAAAGTGTGCAAACCGTTTTCAATTAAAGGCGCTAAATATCTATCAGAAATAAAATTAGTAACTAAAACGTCAATATTGACTTATTGACTTTGATTACGCGCTTGAATTAAATACATGAAGTCTATAGACACATAAAAAAAAAAACAAATAATTCATTGTTTATCTGATTTGAAACCTTTAAAATATCAGCACTCAAGCAGTCAACAATTCATTCAAGTTTGTTTTCCTGTTTCACAAAAGCCAAATAACATTAAGAATTTTGTCTCCCCTTTAAATGTTGGGCACATTCCGGAGCGGTGTAACCACTTGACTCGTTCTTAGTCATATTAAGAATAGTCATACTCTATAGAAAGTGATGTTCTGTAAAAAAAAAAAAAAAAAATCTAGCCAGCGTCTTCCGAGATAAAGTGGTGCCTCCAGACCTAAATTCACGCTAAACAGTGATGTGTTTCTTTCTCATGAAGCACATGAGCACACATGCACTCCAAGTTCAGAAATTCTGTTTGTTTACGTAACCATCAAAATGAAAATAGGCCTCATTGGTGCAGATCATTTAAAAACTCATATTTAACCCTCTACCGCATGAATTAAATCTTGAGCAGGAAAAAATTTAAAGTTCCTTAAAATGGTTTTGTTTAAGGATTTCTAACAAGATTTTATTAAAACAAATGAAAATTGTTTTAAAAATTGAAAACCAAGCCATAAAAGCTTTAAGGGTTACGAGAACAGTGTAAGGTTTATTTTATACGATGCATTTATCAAGTCTGATGGCAGCTGACCTACTGCAAGGTCAACCACATTTTTTAAAAAGTGATTTGTTTGTTTTAAAATCATATAATGGCAGACAGAAGTTATTCTGACGGAGCCATATGTTTACTGAGCATAAATCGATCGTGCGAAAATATATTTTCTTTGTATAACCTAAGCCTCAAGCCTCAATAGCTTGAGAAACAAAAATATATCTGTATTGTTTCTATTTTCACTGTTTGGTGATTATTGACTTGCTTCTACCACACTGTGAAAGACTGTTTCCATACTTGTTTTCAAACTACAATAGAATATCAATTCTAATTTCACTCCATTAAGTTTAGTAATCTTTTCAATCATTCTTCCACAGCCTTGTTTTTCAGCCTTTTCTCTGTTGGAATTTTAGAATTGGAGACTCGGCTTAGTCTGACTGTGCTCAAAAACAGTGTTGTTACAATTTGGGACTGTGGTACGAATTGTGGTGGTTGACATGTTTAACCATTGTGGATGTAAGCCTAAGCCACTAAGTTTCCAGTGTATCCGAAATCAAGTTCTGCTCTCCAGCAAAAATTTTGAAGCCGTAACTGAATCTGGAAACTGCACATAGAACTTTGTTTTAGGAACCCCACTTGTGAGACTTGGCTGGGTTATACCGCTTCAGTTCGTGACGGCAGTTAATGGGTATTAATTTGTCACCCATGTGAAAATCACCATACCAATGAACTGCTCCATTTCGTTTGTTATTATATTGTCTGGCCTAGTTATGTTGTATTGAAGAGCTTTTAAATTTGACTGATTGACGAGAAATTAAATTAATTCCTCCGTAACAAGGACGAAAAATAATCCTCTGTGTTTGTTCTTTTCTCCGATACACAATATTTTCAGGCCTGTTTCTTTTTGTTTTGGAGTCGATGCAAATAGTTCGATTACAGGCTCAGATTCGGTTTCAGTTTCGGGCACTATAAGGCAGTCACTGTTATTTAGTGCGGTCTCAAGTTCCACATCAAAATCTTCTACTTCATTATCATCTTTTTAGATCCATCTCCAGGAATATACAATAGTTGAAATTTAAAATTGGTCCATAAATGTTTAAATTATCTATCTCTGAAGAAAATTTAAATAAAATAAATAAAAATATGCGAAATAAAAAAAAAAAAAACGAAAACGCAGAAGAAAATCACTCGTAACGATAAACTAATTTTATTTT
This sequence comes from Volucella inanis, assembly GCA_907269105.1. Taxonomy (NCBI): domain Eukaryota; kingdom Metazoa; phylum Arthropoda; class Insecta; order Diptera; family Syrphidae; genus Volucella; species Volucella inanis. The sequence continues at coordinate 35,970,528 of OU026156.1, read as the reverse complement.
TGAATTCAAAATTGATTAATAATTTTTTAAACAATGTATTTTTTGTCAAAATAATTTTTTTGTTAACTATACTTACCAAATACTTATAGTAACTAGCACTTAAAATCGCAACTTATATTCTATTTCCATTTTTATTCTCGTTGTTGGAATTATCCATATAAATTAATATCATTTACCTTAATTATTAGGCAAAAAGAAAAGGTACCGTTTTTTGTTTAAAAGGATACACACAAATGGAAAAAAATAATTTCGGGTCCTTCCGAAAAGGTTTTCTTGGCTAAATATGCATCATAAAATGCAAAGCCCTATTTGGCTTCGTATGCAGTAGAGGGTTAACTTGTTAAATGAACCAATTAACGAACTCTCTTCGCTGTGTATGGTCTGTAGGCTTGCATATTGCTTGTTGAAATGTTCAATTCTCGACTACGATGAGATGAGATATGTTACTCGATCCTCTATCACATTCTAGTGAACAGCCTTGATATTTTTGCTGAACGACCTAGACAAATACGTGTCCTAGAATTATTTGTACTACTTTCGTAGTTGATTTGCAAGTGCTTGGAATATTTTGATTTCCAAAAATTCAGCCATTCGTTAATAATGACCGACTGCGATTCATCAAATTAGTATAACACAGCAGCAAACATGACGCCAAATTGAAATGTTTGGCTCTTGTTGAGACGATTAAGTGGTAAGCATTTGGGAAGAGAAATACTTTAGAAACATCAAAACTTCATCTTCTTGCCTAATCGTTGTGGTCTGACAAAGTTAGGTCAGAAGCAAGACACAATATTGCAATGCGGAAAAATGAAACGAATCCAGTGGCAGAAAATCGGTTCAACCCAGAAATTAATGCAGAGCGCTAGAAATCGTCGCATCTGAAACAGAGTTAAAAAGAATTAAGATATTTCCATGAGTATTTTTTGAGAACATTGCTCTTTAGAACTAAATATTTTCATTTTATTTACAAAAAAAAAAAAAATAAATAAAAAATAAAACCAAAAAGTGTAGTTAATTTATTTTTATTATATGAAATTATACTATAAGATTATGAATGTACAAAATCCTTTATTCGTATTGTATAAGTGTTAGAAAATTTAAAAATATACTTTGTTTTATATATATATATATATATTTTTTTTTTTTACAAATTTAAATGATAAAAATGTATTTCTTTGTCGAATTGCATTCCATTTCTTTCAAACCACATCCTTAGTAATCTAATTCTATGCTTTTGGCTATCGCATGCGAAGGCCGGAGTCTTTCATAATTTCACAGTCGTTTATGTATCGTTCAAGATCTCTTTTATTAATATTTTTGTCTTTCTTAATATAAATAAATTTAAAAATTGTTTTAATTTTTATTTTAAAGTGTTAACATCGGCAGTTGTTTTATTGCTTATGTTTTTTTTTTTTTCATTTGGTTGACAGAAAAACTTGATAAATCTTTATTTCAAAATTAAAAATAAATATTAAATTTAAAGTGGAGGTTGAAATTAGTCACGCAATTTTTTTTTTTTTTTTTTTTTTTTTGTCTTTTTATAATGAAATGTTTTCGAGATCCTTTTAATGGATTTTTTTTTGTTCGGCTTCTTGCTTATATCCGTGAAAATCAGCTTAAGAAATTAGAAAGTGATGCTGAAATCAGAAAAAATGGACTGAGAATAAGGGCGAACTTGAAGCCCTTTCTTTGAAAACAAGGAAGTTCTCAACAAAATCAAATATATCAAGTTTTAGTTAACCGGATCATTGCGTTCAATGACATGACTTTTAAGCACTTAAGTATAGTAGATTTAAGACGAATAAAACAATATGCATTAAAAATGAAAAAAAAAAATATTAAAAAAATTACTATCAGCTGCGTTTGCTTACATCAGAGCTAGTGTCTTGCAAAAATTGTCGAAGCCAATATCTGCTTAATCTTGTGAAAAGGTTATTTTTTAAGGTAGTGTTGAAAGGTTTAAAGCCTTCCTGCTACACATTCATACATAGCTTAGAGCTCCTGTCGACCAGACCATTGATAGACCAATAATCTGTAAAGAAGTGCTGTGAGTCTGAAAATCTTTTCAGTTTCTCTAAAGCCACTGTTAAGTCATATCCTCAATATGGCACTGGTTTAACTGTTGGTAAGCCCGGAAGATATCGACATGACTCATTTCTAGGAATAACCAGAGCGGGTGAACTTTGAACTTATTATCTGTTTACAAAGACGGATTATTTACCAGCTTGAACAAAATGTCATTGTTTTAGAGGTAGTTAAGTATTAATTCAATATATAAATTATCGGAGTAAAAATCAATCCAACAAATGATTCTTGATTCGACGAAGACTTAGCATAAAAATCTTCTACTACTCTTACATCGAGTTGACGAAACAAATAGGGGGTTTAAAATTCCAAACTATTAAGACGAAGTGAAAACATAATTCCTCACTCACTCTATATCTTATATCAAGATAAAGCAGTTGTCCGAAAAGCTTAAAACCCATCGATTACAAAACTCTTGTCAGGAGAATTTCCAAATCTCACCTGGCAAGCTTAGCGTGATTAAGAATATGGAACCTTCATTTTAAATATCAGACTTGAGACAGGACTCATTTCTGTATATAGCTAAAAGCAAGATGCGAACAAAAATAGTGAAACACTCTTTCGGAAATCGCGGGTTCGTTAACTGGAACTATAGTCGGAGTTGCTAGGATAACTTTCTATAACGATGTTGCATATCTATGAGAGTTTTCTGATCGAATAATGCAACTTAAGCTCAACGCTTTATTTTACATAATGTTCACTGTAATGAATTAGTTGAATGGCCCAAGAGTTATTTAATTTCATGAAATGTAAGAGCAAGTACAAACCGGCACCCGTCTGTTTAGCATGTTTGATTAAATGGCGAATATGATTCTAGAATTTGGATCAACCCAATCGATGATATCAAAGATCACACATAATAAACGGAAAATGTACCAATTGAAATGTGCTGCATAATCTTTTAAGGCCAGAGAGAACTTTTACTAAATAAAATTTACAATGTTTTGAAGTGACAACGTAATATCTTTTCGCTTATGAGTACATAATATACGACCTAATATATTAAGTTAAAGATAAAATATTTTGATATCGTGTGTTTGGAAATAACTCTTAAAATTTAAGCGGGTTGAAACCTAATTAGAGAACTTACCCACTATGCCATGCCTTAAGGGTTTTGTCAGTTGAATAAATAAAAAGCGAAATATGAATAATGGAGTATGTGCATGCACATACATATGTAGCCTTGGGTTGGGACGTTGTTTTTGCGAACATATAGTCATAAACTAAACGTCTCAAAACTTTTTTTATCGGGTCTCAAGAATCAAACAATTTAATATTCATTTATATTAGTTCTTACTTAGAACAGGTAACTGAATAGTTTTTGTAAGAAAAACTATCATTTTGATAAAGACCAAGAATTGTGAGGCCCATAATGCGTGGATGGCAGCTTAAACTGCCACGGTAATTATGTTTACATGATCGAATCAAGTAGCCGTTTCATTGAAGACGAGACCATAATTCCTTGCTCATCTGATTCAGGTTTCAATAGCTATAAACGATGAATCGCTTCCTTGAGAGTTCTGAATGGGGACAACTTGTTAATATAAAAGATAGGGTGTTCTCAAAAGCGTCATACTAACTAAGAACTGCATTAGTTGCGTTCAATAATGCAGATTTTATGCAGAACTAACTTTAGTCAAACTGCATTACTTTTGTGTTCATAAAGTAAAGCATTATAATTGTGGTTGCAGGAAAAGTTAGAAGACTTTAGTGCGGAATAATTTTGTGTTTTTTGAAGAGAAGATTGAAATAATATGTAATAAAAATAGATAACTTTTTTCTTTTGAAAAAAAAGCAAATCTAAGATTTGACTTAATATTACTTTTTTCTCTCTGATATGACGTTTTTGAAAGAAAAACAAATGACGATCGTACTAAGATATGCCTGCGCAGTGAATGCGTTCAAAAACATACGAAGAATGATTTGCGATTGTGCTAGGTTAGAAATGCTGACGATTATGAGCTCATCCATATTTTTATGGTAAAGCGCGATGCTTAATTAAAATTTCAGATTTAACACGCCCATGGAGTGTTAGATGAAATAGAAATGAATTGAACGATGGAGGGCGTCCTAGGTTAAATATTTTTTTTTTTTTGTAATATCGAAAATGCTGTGCGATTTTAGCCAGTTATTGACTTATTTAAACCTCTTGAAACTCAAAAATAAGCCCAAGTAAACAGAAACCAAATTAAACCAAATCGAATGAAAAGTGAACCAATAATCAAATCAAATCTTGCTTAAACTAACAAATAAAAAGAAAACAACAAAGAAACTTGGCTTTTTACAAAATATGTTTTTTAATGTTTTTTTTTGTTTTTTGTTTTATTAATATTACATATTGGTCCTTCTGGTCGTAGGTATCTTGCCTTTTGTTGATTAAAAATTCCCATTCCATTTTAAACATGAACAAATCCTTCTTCCATCAATTTTGTAAAACATACAACTTAAGTTTTGTTTTTTTTTTCTTCCTTATGTTTTATTTTTGTTTTTTATTTATTTTTTATTATTATTATCTCTAATAAAATAATACAATAAAAATATAGTTTTTTTTTTCTTTTGTAATTTTTAAATATTAAAATTTAAAAAGAACAAAATTAAAAATTAAAAAATAAAATAAAATACTTGGGCGTTAAAATGCATTAAAGTTTCATGTAAAATAAAAAAGAAAATAATTAATATCCCTAACATTGATTATAGTCATTTATTTATTTAGTTTAGTTTTATTTATCATTAACAGAAGATAAATGATTTAAGCTGAATAAGAAAATTTATTTGTAACATGGCCAAACAAAAACGAATAATAAACAAGAATTCCTACAAACTATGAATGTATTTTTATTTTGTTTGTTTTTTGTTTTAATTATTATTAGTTAAGATTTCACAGAAAAATATTTGTTAGCTTTTGCTTTGTTTCTATTTAAAAAAAGGAATAAAAATGCATTCGGTAATATGTTTGATTTATGTATTTTGATTTTATATTCATCTTTTATACCACTAAATTGTTAGAATTCGTATGTTTTTTTTTTTTTTTTTTTTTTAATTACTTAATTGAAAATATTTTTATTATTCAATAAAGGGAAAATATTTAGAAAACTATACAGAATATATTCACTACCCTATCTTTAAAGAAATAAAAGATTATCAAAAAAAGAAAGCAAAAAGATAAAAGAAAAATCAAATTAGAAGGGAAACAAAATAAACATGGAGAATAGTTAAAAGTAATAATAATAATAATAATAATAATAAAGATAGTTTTATTAATTCCCCCACTGTAAATATAAACAAATAAAAACAAACATAACTCAGTAGAATGACATTCATTAAATATATAATTTATAACGCTCATTTTATTAACGATACTTTTTTTCGTTTTATTTTTAATTACTTTTATTTCATTTTCATTATTATTAATATTTTTTTTTTGTTTGCTTTTGTACAAAGTTTTTTTTTCAGTTTATTTTTATTTATTTTACACTGTTGGTGTTTTATTTAAATTCAAAGGCCTTTTTTTTATTATTTTTATTGTTTCATTTAGTAGTTTTATTCTTGTAAAGACAATATATAAAAAAAAAGATTTATATAAAAAAACCGTTGCGGGTTGTAAATGTTCAAAATGATCTATTGTTCTATATTCACATTTTATTTTGTAATTTTAGTCTTTTCTTTTTGTTGTTATGTACTTGAATCCTTATACGTTTGATAAAGAGGAAAAAAAAACCAAAACGAATATTTATCGATTCTTATTTTTCTTTCCCTTTTTTTAAATACAAAATTTAAATAAAAATGGAAAATAAAAAGAAACAAACAGATTTTTCTCTTTTAGCTAAGAAAAGTAAAAAAGTTTTATTTATTTTTATTTTAATGTTAATAATGTTTTTGCTTTTCATTTATTGTTTTGTTAGTTTGAACCGACTTTCTATATCTTTGCTTTAAATAAAAAACAAAAAAAAAACAAAAAAAAAAAAGAAATATATTTATTTGATATATTTTCGACTATCAGATTTTGTTGTTGAAACTTTTACAACTGGACGACTGCAATGGCGTTTAATTGGTGTTTTCTTACTTGAAGTTTTGTGTTGTTGAATTGATTTCTTTTTTTGTTTTTTTGTTTTTTTATTTTTTTTATTATTATTTGTGGATGTTTAAGCACTTTACATATTTTCAAACTGATCGACACGACGTTTCGTGTTGCCCTTCCTAATCTCTCGGAGTGTCTTGTACTTATCACGACCTTGACGCACATTTTCGCGATGAATCTTATCATTAAGCGTCTCTTTAGTCTCGTCACGAGAGTGTGCCAAATCTTGTTTGAGAACCTGATATAAAAAAACATAAATAAATAAATAAAATAGTAGAAAGACTATTACAAAAAAAGACACATAACAAGTTGTATGCAGGCTATGTAATGGTAAAATTTGTTTAAACGGTAGAGAGAATAATAGATTTTCGAGCACATTCGAGTTTTTTTGCTTTTCACTTTCTTTCTTTTTTTTTTGAACAGAGCTTTCAATCAAAGAACTAGTCTATATGTTCCTTTGAATGAGTTAACATTTCACTGATAAGATGCATGCATATAGTACTGTACCAACACCCACACATATCAGGCCCGAGTGGCCTCAGCCGTGGACAGACACTCATAGAAGAAACGATTTGCGGTGTCACTGCAGAAAGAAAGTTTACCTCTTAGAGACTTCGGAAAGCCTTCGTATGGTCTGCCGACATCGTGAAAAGTCACATGAGACACAGATGTGAATGGAAGCCCTAGCTAAAGGTACAGGTAACCCTAAAGAAGATTCGGGTCTTGAGAAACCTTCCTTCTCAAGATTCCTTTATGGCCTAGCACCTAAACAAAAATGATTTGGATATGGTGAGAGCCTTAGTAAAGTGTTAAATACAGCTTGGTAGTCTCTACAGGTGCAAATACTTTGACCTCTCCACCAAAGCTTCTTTTTTATTAATTGGGATGCTTGTCTTAAATTGTTTGAACACTGCGCGGGCTGTTAGTGATGACAGAAAAAGAGAGAAAAACGTTGACCTTTAATGTAGTGTATAAACGAGTTGTACGCCTTAGAAAAAAATCACGATGATTCCGAGTACGTCCGAAAGTGGGTTTGAGGGTGAACTGGTGAGCATTCAAAGCGGAGTGGGTGTTACGGTTGAATGTGCGGAATTCTGGTTGAACTGGCGAATTCGATGGAGTATATATAGTGTAATATTAGTATCAACTTTAAGTTTTACTCAACGGTTTTGAACTCTATCTAACAAGTGCAGAAAGGTCTTAAGAACAAATCAACAGATATTTACATTGTACTACAATTTTGGTCAGATGAATTCCTTATATAATAAGGCAAGTAAAGAACGAGGGTGGAGTATCTCTTACATCATTTGAAGATACCAGACAATTCGGCGCACTTTTGGTAACACCGAACAAGTGGTGACTCCAAGTAGGTTGGATACACATTCCAATCATATAAAGTAAAGTAAATACAATTGCCAATCATAAATAATGGCTAGATGTTTAGATTTAGCTTGAAGACGACATACGGCATTGTGTTTTGAAAGCAATTAATTCCACACGCTCTCCAATTAGTTATGCTGTTAATATCGGAATTCAATGAGCTTAACATACGCTGCGATCTCCATTCTACAGCCGAATAGCAGGGACGTGATTAAGGGAACGAATATGAAAAGCAGATAGCGCAATTGTCAGCAAATGAGTATAACGGATTATAAGTTGTAGACAAGAGATCATTTATGAAAATTAAAGAGTGCTGAATAGAGAGCAGAGCCCTGGGGCATACAAGTATTAATCTTAAAAAGATATTTATCTTATCTACATTGGTTTTGGAGCAATCCGTGAAGACGCGATGACTACATTCCTCTCCTGTGTTAGATTTTGGCCGAAACAGGAAAAGTGGATTTCGTTCTTACGCAGCAACAAGAGTTTTGGTGTCAATGAATCAGAGGGCATGTCCCTTTTACCAGAATCTAAAGACAGTCAGCACACAAGTTAATCAAAACTCCGATGCGTGTCGTACCAAAGGCCACTCCTTTTTAAAGAGAAGATGGCTTTGAGAGTGCAATCCATGATATGAACATTTGTGCGTTCAAACCGAAATAGACCGTTCTTTGGAGTGGGGTAAAAGTAGTAGTGAGTTTATACATGAACGCTTGTTCCACCAGACAATTGACACATATAATATAATTGTTCTTATTGAATCCGAGTAGGAGAAGACTTTCTTCCTTGATGATACTCGTGTATTTTGCATCATTATTATTACGACGCACCGTCGCACAGTGCCATCATTATTCGTAAGTTTTTGACGAAAAATGCAACAAATACCATTCAACAGCCACCGAATTCGCCTGATTTGGCTCCCTGTGACTTCTTTCTGTTTTAGATGAATAAACTTGTATTTTTAATTTTCTGAATAAATTCCGGGAACTTTTTACCTTCAATTGATCATGAAGTCTCTCATTCCGTTCGGCTAACGTGCGCCTATCCTCAACTGGATCGTTAATGTGTTCATCTGTATCCAAGTCCCGGGAAACATCACCGCCAGCATCACCATTGGCCAATTCTTCTTCATTATCATTCTCATCTTCAGCAACATGATGATGTTGTGGTGTGGTTGATGCTGCCAATAAAGCTGCTGCAGCTTCAGCCTAAAAAGAAAACAAGAGTTTAAACAAGAGTCTTATTATGTACATGATATTTAACAAACCTGTTTGAGTCTGGCTTCTTCAACCTCGGCTTGCAGCCGCCGCGTTTCATCATCCTTGGCATTAACCTCCTCTTGAATTCGGAACACCTCAGCCTGCTTGGCTTGGATTTCTTCTTCAAGTTTTAGTTTCTCGTTTTGTTCCATGTGTTTGGCCTCTTCGAGACGTTGCAACATGGATTGTAGCTCCTTCTGATGGATTTCGAGCTCATCCTTGGCAGCTTGCAACTGTCTGAGTTGCTCTTCTAGACGACGAATCATCTCTTGTGCCTCCATGAGGTCCTTTTGTGACCGTTCCATCTCTTCTTGCATTTGCTTGAGACGATCTTCATATTCTTGTTGTTTCTTCTCTGCACGTTCGCGTGCTGCCAACGCCAATTGAAGTTTCTCACTAAAAACAAAATAAAATCATGTGCTGAATTGAGTAAAAGAAAAATTTAGAAAATTTGACACAACTAACCGCTCTTGTTGCTTGGCATTCTTCTCCTCCCTGGCTTGTGCTTTCATTTGCTGAACATCAATTGTATCTGGCTTACGCCTGCGCATGTAAAGTTCATGATTACCCATGCATAAGGCCAAAATTCTCTTATTGATCCTGACGCGTGGTGCAAAGAAAACAAAGTCTGGTGCTTTCTTATCGATCGGTTTGATGATGAAACGTTTCTCTGAGAATGAAATGTTTCTGATTTCTGACCATGGGAAACCGATTTTCGGAGTTAATTTATCATCCTGTTCGTAAATATTAAGACCCAGCGCATCAACACCTAACCATAAATCAGTTCCTTTCTTGTTACGGATCTCAAAATAGTTTACTCCGTACATTTCCAAATCTTGGGCAATTTTCAAATATTCCATCATGGCATCTTCACGCAACATTCCATGATGCTCTTGCCACCAGGTCATTATTGACGCTTCCCATTCATCCTTGGACATCTTATGCTGATCAATGACACGTTGCGGAAGAAGTCGGTCGTTTGATAGGAAACCAGCAGTATGACTGCTCTTATTGTGATCACCATGGCGAGCCTGTACAGCATAAGAGGCCAACAGAACCGATGTCTCTGGCGGACAATAAATTTCATCGGACAATATGGCATTCTTCACTTGCAAATAGAATAAGCGCAGAGTTATGTCTTGAATGAGCTCTTCGGCAACATCCTCTGGATAGAATTTAGCTCTGAATCGGAATTGTAAGGGATCTTCTTTCTTTACATCTTGATTCATTACCTAAAAAAAAAAATATACAAAACAATTAGTTTAGTCAATCATATTTAGCTTAATTTAAAATTATAGATTATATAAAAAATGTTCATGTATATTAACACTTTACCCATGTGGAGAACGGCATTGATCCTGTCTATTAGAAGACAACGTAAGCATGGTAAGAAAATGAAAGAATGCATGTAATAGATAAACAATGGATAGTGATAAAGGTTTTCAAAAGCTCTAATAGCGCCTAGCATATGGTTTTCTACTTCTATTGGCGGGCATATGTGCTGTTGTGACCATTTTTATGTCATCTTACCATATCCTCGGTATCTGTGTCGTCATCGAGTTCGGGATTATCATCGTTAGTCTTTTTGTCCACGTACTTTTTTACACGTTTAAGATATTTCAGAGATTTTAAGACGACGTTATCTGGCTGCTTGTAAGTGTATGATAAACAACAAATTCTAAATGTCTGTTCAGGTTAAGTGTATAATTGAATGAGTTTTTTTTTTTTTTTTTTTTTTTTTTTTTTTTTTTTTTTTTTTTTTTTATGAGTGTTAAGACGTGTTTAGCTAGTCAAGTGTGGTAACCATGTCGAATTACTGTTTCAGCCTTTACCTACTATAACATATATTGAGACAAATTTCGATAGATTTGTAGATTTGAAGCAGTATACGGAAATCTACAGGAACATGAAGTGAAACTGTTGCCGTTTAGAGTATGTTGAGTTTTATCTATTTATTAGGTGAACTCTTCGATTAGTTGTACGACCATAGTTTGAGTGAGAGAACTCCAGTGCTTTATACGAATGACTACAAGATAACTTTAACGTCATGTCAAGCGACGACAGTGATTGCCTGGCATGTTTAAGTAATTGCAGTGATGAAAATGCAATTTATTGAACAGGTGTATCCACGAAGTGTGTTCTAGCACAAGACTTGTTACGATTAATTGACCACTTTCACACCAGCAAGCGTTTAATTTTACCTAGACTTACAGAACTAACCAGAAGTTAAATAAAGATTTTTTGTCATAAAGGACACAAAACGCATAGCATGCAAGCTTCCGAAATTAAGAGTATCAAAAGGAAAGCCAATTCAAATTTGTATATTGCTACTAAGTATGTGTTAAATTATTGGTTTGGTTAGATGAAGTGGCACAATTTTGCTGAATTTGAATTTAAGAAATAAATAATTGATACAGAAGAAAAAATAAAGCCTAACATAACGTTACCATCTCGGGATGGCACTACAGATTTATGGTAACTGACTTTTTCATTTCACTATTGAATAGCATTTTCGCGTAATGGACATACGAATAAGCCTCCAAGACTATATGATTTAATAACTTTGAACTATTTTCTGTGATATATGTCTACACCTATAAACGACGATGGATGACTTGGAAGGAAACATTGGACATGTTATTGCCGATATACTCGTATGGCACCCATCACCACGATTTTTATGTTTTGTTTCATTTTAAAGTTCTATATCTCTTAAAAAACACGCTTTAGAACACATACTTATATAGAAGAATTACTCGCATTCCCTTAGAATTTCTGGGGCTAAATTTGAAAATGTTTAAGAAACTAATTCAGTTAAAAGAAAAATAACTTATTTATCTCGAAAACTAGTAAACAACATCAAGGTATTGAGGTTAAGCCAAGCCGTGATATTATGTATTATCCTTAAACATTTCAATTAATGTAAAGCTTTTAAACATAAACAGTTTGTAAGTTGGCAGTCCAAAAAATAAAAAAGAACACGATGTGTGTTTTATATAGACAATATCGTCAACGTTTTGTTGAATAAGAAATATTATTGGTTTTTGATACACATACACGAGTTAACTGGCGAATAAAATCGCATATTTTGTTCTATTTTGGACGGATTATGCAAAAAGATATACGATTGCTTCTTCAATATATCATATTTCTCATCTAACAGATCAATACTTGACCTACGAGGGTTATTTCAAAATCAACCTCCGAAGTGAAAAATATTTAAAAAAACATTAATTTTTCGCACAAAATAGTTTTATTAACATCTAAATTATTTTTCTACATAGTCTCCGTTTAAATCTATACATTTTTGGCAACGTCGGAAGAGCTTTTGTATACCCTCCTTAAAAGATGGCACCGCCAGTACGTTGCAATGGATGATTTCAATTTTGGGAAAAGGTGGTAATCACTTGGTGCCAAATCAGGATTGTATGATAGGGGGGGTGATCAAAAATATCCCAATTTGTCGTGCGTTGTTATGGAGAAGCACCACACCTTTGGTAAGCATTCCTCGTCTTTTGTTCTGGATTGCTCTTCTCAACTTACGTTGAGTTTCACAGTAAACCGCTGCATTTATTGTGTTTCCAGGTTCCATAAACTCGGCCTTAACTGTCCCAAAAAACTGTAGCCATCATTTTTCGATAGGAAAAAGTTTGTCTAATTTTTTTTTGACTGTTCTTTGTTTTCTAAGTTTATGTACATACTGGACCCAAGTCTCATCTCTAGTCGTCACAATTTGCTGTAAAAATTCTTCACCTTCCATGAATTTGAGCTGCGCCATTTCCTTCTGCTTGCAAAAAACGAATTACACTTTGTACCTCATAGGCAGCGGGAGATAAAATTGTATTCTCCATGTTAAAACGGCAACTATTGGAAAGATACTAAACGAAAACGGTCGAAACTTGGCATATTCTTAGAGAATTATGTACTGGTTGCGACATGTAGAAACACGTCACCGAAGTGCACGTATGTAGTGAATTGTAACACATCGGAGGTTGATTTTGGAATAGCTCTCGTATATTTGCCATCTGATCTTTAAATTCAAATAGTAAACAAGAATAGCTCTTAGTTCTTGAATTATAATAATTTTCAAATATTCTCCTCATTGATATTTATAGACAAGAAAAATCATGCACACATAAGTTTTGAATAAAAAATTTTTTTTTTAATTTCTTTCTCTTGAGACAAGTGCAATCAATTTGAAGCGTTTAATTCCGTTCAATTTATTATGTTGTCAGGGATGAATATTCATTGATATAAAAATAGATAGTCGTTGCATTGTTGCAGTTCTAAAACAAACAAAAATAGGAACGATCTTCTTTTTTAAACGGGAACTGTCGTCATTGTAATGAACTTAACTAAAAAAATGTGTCAACGAAGGCATAATCAGAAGCACATGAAGCGATTTTTGTTGAATAGTCTTCTCTATTAATCTTAAGATTAATTAACTTGAAAAAATAACTGATGACTGGTAATTGAATTAAGAGATTTGATTTAAAAAAAAAAAAAAAAAAAAAAAAAACTCTTTGGTTTAAAAGGAGAAGAAAAAAATGTGCTATCAAATGTTATCTTAATTTTTTCTTACATCGTTTTATACACATATTTGTTGGTTTGTCTGTATGTATTATAGCTCCATATATTGGTGTCGTGTATTTTTTTTTTTTTTTACTGAATGCGTGCAGGCTGTAACATTCTTCGTTAATGATTGCAATTCCGATTTGACAAGCTCTCAACGACCGGATTAAGTTAGCATTGAAAACATTACGTTAACTATTAACGTCATACATACTAGTATGGTTGATGATGATTAGGAATAAACAACAAACATTTTCCAATCATTAGTGTGAACAGCAACAAAAACATTTGAACAAGTCTTGTTTTTTATAAACCATATTAGGTTAACTCGTGGAGTATGTAGGCAGCAATAACAAATATATGTATATACAGCTGAATTAGGAAAGGATTATTCAATTGAAGTTCGCGCCTTGGTGTTGAATCAGGTGCATTGCGGCAAAGAATTGTTATCAAATCCAATACCGACTTACGAGAAAAGAGGCTCTAGTTCAATCTAAGTGCAAGCATGTGGGTATTGGATAAAAAAGTTTGCCATGTCAACATAGAATTGAAGAGAAACATGGGGTAAGGGTTTTTTTTTACTTCATAGGCATAACAGTCTTGAGGAAACAGACCCACAACCTAAAACCTTTTTAAAACATATCAATCTTATGTGTCGTGGAACGAGCACAAGATCATCAAGATCTTATCAAGTTGTCACTTCACTGTTGGCAGCAACTATTGTCAGCTTTATTTATTGATAGTCAATACTTAAACTAGTACGAGATCAAGGTTGACAATAATTGATATTTTTTTGATTCACTGTAGGAAGCGTTCTGACTTATATCAAATTTTTTTGAAGTTGAGTTGAAAACTTGTATTATATACTCTCAATCATAATATTTGAGAATTTGCATCTGATCAAACAATGACAACTTTTGGCTATCGTACTGGGACTAAGATAAGTTTCTGGTATATGAACACACTTTTGATTCGGGTAGTGATAGATATGATAATTCCAGATACCGCCAACAGAAAGAAGAGTTCTACCTGTATGAATTAGGTATACTGAGAGTAATCGAGATCTAGTGCTTGGCATCAGACAACATAAGCTCTGTCAAAAAGTTAGTTGGGTGCTGTCATCTGGCGATAAGCTATCATTTTAGGAGTTATCTCATGAACATCCGACACGGAGACACGGAGGAGACGATATGGAGATGTAGATTGACCTTATTCTGGCTGCTCTTTTAAAATGAACTGCTTGAATAACAAGACTCCTGAGCAGTACAAAGATCTCTAGGTACAATAACGCAGCTTTCAGTGCGCCCACAATTAAGGGGTTTTACGATTTATATTGTATTCTCGTAATGTACATACCACCTTGATTTCGGAATTTATCCAGAAAATTAAAAATACAAGTTTATTCATCTAAATCTATATTGTCCCCTTCAAAGTAATCCCCATCGACTGCAACACACTAATGCCAGCGCTTGATCCAATCCTCGAAACATTTTTATATTCGGTTTTCGGTATGTCCATCAGTACTTCCTGCAAAATCCGCTTCTGCCCACAATTCTTGCCCAAATAATACTCTTTGTTTACTGTCTGACCTTCTGGCAAAAATTCTTGATTCACTACACAGTTGTAATCCATGAAAACCGTGAGCATTGCCTTCTTTTTTGAGTGAAAACGACGTTTTTTTTTTTTTTTTGTCTTGGCTCATTTGGTGAACGCCATTCACTTGCTTACTTGATGTCTGGATTGCGGGTCGTACTCATAAACCCACTTATAGTCTCCAGTAATGATAATGATCCTTTTGATGAATATGGAATCGGATTCAGCCTAACAAATCATCGCTTTTGCGACGTCAACACGGTCTCTTTTTTGCAGGAAATTGAGGTCTTTTGGCACCAACTTTGCTGCTACACGACGGAAACCTAAATCATTTACCAAAATGTCTTGGACGGATCCATAGGCAATGTTCAAGTCCTCCGCTATCTCTCTGTTGGTTAATTTGTGGTTATTGACCAATATTTCTTTTACTTCATCAATGTTTGCGTCGGTTTTCGATGTCGATTATCTGCCACTGCGTTCTTCATCTTCAATTGTCTCACGACCACTTTTGAACACCATTAAATCCGTTTTTTACGCAAAATTTAATACAAGTTCGTTGTTGCAAATTTAAATCCATTTCTAAAATTGTAAAAAAATCGCCAACACACACAGAGATAGAGGTACTCTTGGCTTGAACTCAAATCAGAACAATGGGAGCGCCACACGGTTTTGGGCCGGGAACTATATATACTCCCTGAAAATCTCAAATTGATCCGGTGGATCTATGGAGCTATACATAGATACAGATTGTAAAAGCTACAGCATGGAAGCAGGTAACAGCGAAGGTTAAGCTTTAAAACGTTTTTCAAAATTGTTTATGCCAATAACAAATCAGCATGAATTCAGAGGTGGTGTCGTGTATGATACGCGAGTATTTTATTTTATTTTTTTTTTCTTGAGTATGCACCTGCATTTTTGCATACACTCTTAAGTATAATAGTATTTTTTATTATTTTCAATCCGGAATTTTAAGACTTCTTGCTAAAGTTTAAAAAGTTCCATTGTCAAATGTAAGGAACTCGGTTTAGACTGAGGAACCTATCATTAATTTATTAGGTTTTCGGAGGTTTATCGCTCCGTTTTTATTCGATGTGATGTCCCGTGTGGAATCTTCATTCGAATTATTCTATATGTTTTAATAAGATTGTGTATTAAACTCCAAACGGCAATTAAACAATTAACCCCTATAGCACAGATGGACTTGAGACATACCATAGGTTTTGTGAATACGACATTTGACGTTTTTATAGATATTTTTCTATAAACTCTATTCTTTGAGTTGGGCTAGGATTGCAACCAGTTAAACCGAAAAGTCCTTATTAAAGTCTCTGAAAGATAAACATATTCTAAGAACACGTGAATGGATCAGCCGCATTGAAGAAATAGGAAACAATGCTCCAACTAAGAGAATAAACAATTTTCAACCTCCAGGTTGAAAAGACACAACTCATGACTGAATGTTGGTTGAAGTTTGTAGTTAATTTATGGCTAGTTGTGAGTGACCCGATATTCATAGGAAATTTTTACCCATTGAGTGGGCGAATACTCAATGTCAAACAAACTCAAATCTGGAGAAAAAAAGTTCCATCGACTCATTAGCGAGTTGTTAAGATTACTTATAACTTAGACCGCAAATCGTGGGAAGAGTGTTAATTCACTTAATAAGCACTGATCACAATCGGATACGTAAAACGACTATTTGCGAGTGAATTACAACTTAAACATAATCGAAAGATGCAAAATAATACTGGTTTTAGATTCAAACGTCGTTTTTAAGATCGAATGGGGATTTTACTTTTAAGAACCTTTCCAATTATTGCAAGTAACAAATTATTGCTAATCTGACAATTTAAAACCGCAAATTTAAATGAAAACGTAATAAATTAAGTAATTTCTTTATAATTTTACTATCCTTACCTTTTTGTAGAGTTTGATCCATGTCAAGTCACCCCTTGAGTCGGTGTATTGCAATCCAAAGAACCATACTTCACGTAGGCCAATTGTTTTAACAACTTGATCAAAGAGTTGCTTGCCGGTGGTAGTCGTCTGTATGGCGAACTCCAGTTCGGCATCCATTGTGGTAACTCTGACATTTAGCTAAAAAAAAAAAAAAAAAAACAATAATTAGATACCAAAGGTTCATATACTTAAGCAATATTGTCTTGGACCATGTGTGGGTCATATTTGTTGAAACAACTTTCTCAGTCTATCAAGCGTAGTATTTTGTCGTCAACGTCAACCATTACATAGTCATTATCGTCTCTGTAGAAAGTCAGTCACGGTTATTTGAGACGTTATTGAAAATTAGAATAGTCAAGTCAAAATTAGATAGTCAAGATGATTAAAGGTAAAAAAAAAAAAAAAAAAAAAAACATACGCACATTTATTGGGAATGAAGTGGATTGGTAATTACAACTGTTATGACAAAGAAAATCAAGTACTGTCGGCTGGGGTAGAAACAATTATAATTGCACTGATACATCTAGAGGCACTGTTGCTAAATCCAATTAGCGTTTGGGGTTAATGTTTTTTTTTTACTTTTACAAACAGCACGGGATTGAGAAGCCATAATAAAGTCTATGCGCCATATGAAACGAAACAAAAAAAAAAAACTGGCGTGGTAAATTAGTCGTTACTGCTGGAACTACTAACATGTAATAGATGAAGTTCTGCCAATCATATCGAATGTTACTGAAGTATGTGATTTTGTATTTGATGGCGGACTGCACATGTTTCATACTTTGGTTTATATTGTCAGTATTAGCCTCGACTCTTACCAACAAAACAGATTAGTAACACCAAAATCAATCAGACGGCGTTATAGTTCAATTTAAAACGATAATTGTTTGTTTTTTATTTTTTGACATCAACTATTGGACGTCGAATAAATAATGGAAAGAAGATCTAAACAAAGAAAACCATTTTACAAGAAGGTGGTGTCAAAAAGTGCGTTTATAGCTTAGGGAGATGATATGTTCTCGTCATTTATTTTTATTTATAGCTTGCAGTCAAATAGGGGGCGTTTCAAGGGAAGCGAAAAAGTTTCTTCCTGTTATGTTAATATTGAATTTGACAGGTGAAATATAAATTAAAGATCTACGGATGAATTCAGATAAGTAACTCTAATTTCCCGCTTAGATAAAATTCCAAAAATTCTATCAGCCTAGTTAAAAAAAAAAGAACCTGTTATAGCATTTAAGAACGAAAGTTTTATTTTTTACAAAATAATTGTTGTCAGGATATTTATTTTCTTATTTTCGAGTTACTGTGCAGATTTTAAACTGATTTATGATTAGCGATTGTTTTAAATAAATATCTCTAACATATTTAAAGCTCAGATTAAAAAAGAATTCCAAAAATAGGTCTCAAACGCAAAAGAAAACTTAACATATTAACTCCCTCAAAGAAAACTCTTGGTATGAAGATCTACACAGTCTAGAAGAACCAAAGACCACTTTGAGTGAGACTATTATAAACGGATAAAAATTCCGAAAGCTCTGCTTAGACAGTCTCTGATCTAAAGGATATTAAACAGTTTTATTGTTGAAGTCGCATAAGGAAAATTCATAAACTAGAAAGCTGGCTCTTCGAATCTTACATACATACCATACGCGGTCAACCTTTCCAAGAATTGGTAAATAGAAATATAATCGAATCCGATTAGATTAGTTAGAAATGGATTCTCTAATATTGGAATTAAATCAAGCAGTAATTTCTAAATCTTAGCAGCTATATAATTTATTGAGCCTTGCAAGATTTTTTTCTTATAATAAGCGCATGCTCAAGAGATTATCACTGTACCGGCAAGAAAGGGAAATACCTATGTACACCCTGCCTGACTCGAACTGCAACCAACTTCAGACTGCTATAATTTCCAAACCGTTCATGAGAGTGAGCTCAAATTTTGACAAATGACAGATAATTTTATTATTTACAAGCCTTTTAAACGATTTGCGTCTCAGAAAAAAGTTAGAGTCGAAAAAGCGAAGGAGTTGCTACGCTTGCACGAAAGTGGCGAGTTGCCGAATTTGGTTTTTTCCGATGAGTCTCCATTTGTTATCAAGCAATATGTCAATAAATAAAATGACCGAGTTTACTTGCCAGAGAAGTCCTTCGAAAATTTAAACATTCGGACGGTCACCAGAAAGCATGCAGCACCGATGGTGATGGTTTGGGCCGCAATAACCGCCGATGGTCGCTCTCCGCTCGTATTTTTGGACCGTGGCGTCAAAATTAATGCGATCGTATACCGTGAAACTGTCTTAGAAATAGTATTGAAGTCTTGGGCAAAAAATCATTTCGGTCGGAGACCGTAGAAATTTCAAGAAGACTCGGCACCTACTCACAAAGCGCGCGTCAACCAAGATTGGTTAAAAAACAATGTTCCATACTTCATTTCTTCAACACAATGGATTGCAAATTCTCCGGATGCAAATCCGTTGGATTTCTTTGTCTGGGGTTGGCCCAAAAAAATACCAAAGTTTGAACCACCTCAAACAAGCACTTCGCAGGGAATGGGCCAAAATACCGCAGAGCCACTTGCAAGCAGCGTGCGATGCTTTCTTCGGCCGTCTCAAGCCCATTATTCGCGCCAAAAGTGGACATATTGAAAACTACTGATACAATTTGAAAATTGATGTATTTTCCAACATTTTTTGCTTTGGCACAATAAAATTTATCAAAAAGTTGCAAATCGAGTCAGGGTGTACACATGTTGGTCTTAAATGTTTGCCAGTTATAATGTCTAGGAAATCAAGAACTTGGTAGAACGGTGCCAATAGGTATGACTACACATCTAAGAATATGACGCCACCGGGTTTGGGTCTCGTCTAACCGGAATAACCTTGACAAAGCTATAAGCGCTAACCCTCAGCAGCAGGACGTACGGAGGATGAGTTCGCGTGACTGCATCGATAGTGGCGCCAAAAATCATGAAATATGCCTTATATGAGAAAAAAGAAAAGTCAGTCGGGGTGCTGAAAAGTGATGATAGCGAATAATACCATAATAACCCCACGCTTTGGGTTAAGATGTTTCGGTTAAGTCCTTCAAGTTTGGGGGTTTTGGGTTTTATAACCAAAAGTTGTCGCATAAGGACGAACTCACTGTTGAAAACCTGAAAACTGAAAACATAATAACGACGTTCGGACCTTAAAATGGACGAAAATATAGCCTAGGAGGAGAACGTTCTTTGGAAAGAGCGTTGGTTTCTCCGGACGAATAACAATGAGAAGCGCGTGATCGATGAAATGGAGGAACAACATTCGGCATTCCGATTGCCTTTAACTAGTGTGGTTTTAGGTCAATTGACAAAATACTCACACCAGACGGGATCTATGTAGAGAAAAGCGAAGAATTCCAGATCAATACTCACCACCTGTTAACAACGAGCTACGCAGAGCCGTGTCTAATTTTGACATTCATGTCAAACTCAAAACATTGTACAGAAAAACGATGGAGAGCACTTGTTGCTTTCATGTCAAAAGGGGTTTATACAAGGTGATGCGCTCTAATGTGATTTATTTTACATTACACTTGAAAAAATGTTGCAAATATCGCAAGCCAACACCAGAGACACAATTTGCCAAAAGTCTGTGCAACCACTTACATACGTCAATGACATTGATATCTTTGGAAGAACGCAGTGCGTTATCACTCAAGCGGGTGAAAATATCTTTAATCAGTTTACACGTAAGACTCGTCGAGTGATTAAAAAAAAAAAAAAAAGGAGTAGATAATATAACAAGCTTCATGTAAACCGGTGTAAACCGACATTGACCTGGTCAGAAGAGGTAATGTCAAAGCAAAAGACTATTGAAAAACTGAGCAGATTTGTTAGCGATATCGACATCTTAGTGCATTAAAGTTTAGTATAGACAGAAGCTTTAATGGTAGCAAGATTGTGCACAAGTAATCGCCACTGATTTTCAACGATGCACTTCCTTTTTTGATAAACGATTTGCGATAGATTTTGACGCTGCTCGACAAGAGTTATGAAAGGCAACAAATTAAGGCAGATTGAATTTGCTTTGGGACGAAATATTATTATATAGGCTGATTCATCGTGAGGTTGTGATTCAACTTATGCAAAAATTGATGTCAGGCGACTGTGCGTTATATTTTCAGTGAATGGGCTCTGGGAAAACTCAATGAAAATCCGGTGTTTTATCGTGAAATTTTGTTCAGTGATAAAGCCCATTTCTGGCTCAATGGGTACGTTAATAAACAAAATTGCCGTATTTGGGCTGATGGGCAACCATTACATCCATTACATCCATTAAAAACAACAGTATGGTGTAGTTTATGGGCTAGTGGAATCATTGGTCTATATTTCTTCAAAAATTAAGCATGTTACCGTCAATGGTAACCGTTATCGCGTCATTTTAACGGACTATGTGCTTCCTGAAATTCAAGCATATGGTCTCAGTGAGCTCTGGTTTCAAAAAGACGGCGCTACGATCCATACCGCGCGTGAAAGAATGGACTTGCTGAGAAATCATTTTGGTGATCACTTAATTCCACGTTTTGCTATGGTAAATTGGCCGCCTAGGACATGCGATATCACAGCTTTGGACTATTTTCTCTGGGGATATGTAAAGTCTCAAGTCTTCAGGAATAAGCCAGCTACGATTGACGCTTTGGAAACCAACAATACTCGTGTTATCCGCGAGATACCGCTATGCTCGCCCAAAATTAGACCTTTCAAATGGACTACCTCAGACGTAGTCGTGGCCAACATTTACATGATATCATTTTCAAAAATTAAATGCCATGAATTGTTCTTTTAACCGATAATAAAAACTTAAAGTTCACTTTCAAATTTATGTGTTTTATTTTACATTATATATCAAACCTCACGATGTGGGTACGGGTGGGGATATCACACAAACCACAAAAGCGGTCAAATGCAATATGACAATTCTGTATCGTCAGAAGGCTACTCGTATAATCTAAGAAACGATGCTGATAAAATCAACACCACTTGCAATGATCCTTTTTAATAGCAGAAAAGAATCAAAACAAAACAAGGCGCGGCTTGATCATTTCACTTTTTTAAAGCAGTGCAATTAATAAATAATCAAAACGAGACATCCAGCTAATTAGCATCAAACGAAGCAGTAAACTGGTTTTGAGTCAGGGAACTGTAACACTGATATTGGATACCTCGCAGTTTCCTGATAAAGTCAGGTTCAAGGGGGTTTATTTCAGGCTCTAAACTATCCGCAGACAATCCTATATCCTGTAGAAGCTAAAGCTGCATTTCATAAAATAAGAATTATAAGCCAATTAAACCAAATTAGATACAAAGTTATAACTCGCACTCGACCATGTGTGGTGTTTGTATTCGAAAAAGGATTTCACATTACTAATAATGCAAATATTTTACCTTGTAACCCAAGCTGACTCATTGTAAGTTTTAGCGTGCAATAAAACCTATTCTAGACAACTTCATAATTTTATGCATTAAAAGAATTCGATAAGTTATCTAAGTTATAAATGTTGACTGCATTCTTGGACAGTTACGCAACCAAATAATCGGAGTCAGATATGATATATGATACTCGTAAATGCTATCTGCAATACCTATGATGTAATTTTACTGGAAATCAAAAGTTAAAGTGGTAAAACGACCAAGATAGGGTTTACGTCAGTAAAAGAAATTGTCAAGCACGAAATAATAATAAAAAATGCGATAACTTGTTACTATAAGCTTTTTCTTTTGTTTAAACAAAATAAGAATTTATATTTAGTTTTACTATATCTCATTAAACTGTTTTTATTAATAGTCGATGCATAGTATCTGACATGGTTTTTAATATTTTTGAGCGTTTTTATTCCTTCCCGGTTTTCTGGCAGCCACATTTTACAAGATTCAAACTTTAAAGGAAAGCTGTTATCCTCTTTATTTAAGTTCTTTCTCAAAACAGTTTTTGCAAGAAATTCTGGAAAACTATAGACACATCACCGTTATCACAAAACTGACCGTTTTTTGTTTTAAACTTCCATTATAACGAAGTCGAACCCGGCTCTCCGACACAACCATTTTGGAAATCCGATTTTGCAATAAAATTCCAAAAAATATTTTACCACCGAATTAGAAGGAAAAAAGGTATTTTAATCTTCTTGGCGCTCGTCGATTTTATGACCGTTCTCTAGGTAAAACTTTGACATACTAAAGTCTGGATGAGGGCGCTTTTACGGTTTTGTTTTGCCATGTTCCCTTTTGTGTGCGCTTTGCACATCCTATTTCTACCTCGTACCCATCACTTTAGGTGATTGGATTTTTTTTTTTTTTTTGCTTTATCTCATAAGCCTGCTTGCTTAGTAACTGCCCTACCCACCCTCTAGTCTTGATAATGACTCACTAAAACAACCAACCGACAGAGGCCATGTTAAATAAAAAAAAAATACCAAACCTAAAGAGGGTGAAAACTATTCGTAAGTAGGTCTTGTTTAGGTTCTTCGACTTTTTAATGAGCACACAAAGTTGGATGATGAGTGTACATAGTATTTGTGGAGCATTCTGTATTGCTGAAAACAATAGCTATTAATTGGTAAGAGCCATACCATAAGTCAACTCAGTAAAGTGGATGTTTCTTTTTGAGTGGCACTTTTGTAACTGTTTCTTGGGGCAGTGTTCTATTTCACATATTGGCCCAAATAGAAAAAAATTGTTTTTATTTATTTCTATTAATAGAAAATTGCATGCGTAGTTTGTCTAGTTTTTCAGGTCAAACAAATACTGGATGCATACCAAGGGAAGCGAAAAATATTATTTAAAAATAGTCGCAATTTAGAGAACAATTTGAAAACAAGGCTTATGGATTCACAGAAACAACAGACTCTGAAACCTACTGGAAAAGCACAAAAATAATAATATGAAAGGTGCTCATATTCAGTCGAATAAATTGGAAGAACAGGACTTTAAAAAGTCTGGCATATCGTCATTTTCATATGAAAGATTTGGCTGATTTCTATGCTTAAGGCAAATTCGTGAAAATATGATAGCACAATTTCACGGTACTTTCTGGGTCAAAAAAAGCATCTTCAATAAAATTTAATGTTAAGAAAGTCAATGAGGCCATAGGACTTCAAAACTTTTTTCTTTTATTTGTATTACGGGCATCTGAACTTGAAGATTGTGTTGCATATTGATATATCGTATACGTATATTTATTAGAGCAGTTTTAAATTTTTTCAATAGTTAAAATAAATTGGCCATTTCAAAGCGTTCCAGGGGAACCCGTTTGCTAATAGCTTCAGGAACGAATTCTTATCATTCAAATCCAATTTCTTTAGGCGATATCCCATTATATATATTTTCTTGCGCAATGAGTTGTCTGAGATCCTCGACATTTTCTGGCTTAAGTAAGTAAGTCTGCTTGATGATTTAACCTTGGTTTGGTCTTAAAAAATACCTTCCAATTAGCAAAATTTTGGCCTAACCCAAACTAACGGAAACATGAACACAATGTTAGTTGAACAACTAACTAGGCGTTAGTTTAATAAATTGGTGTAAGCTTTGAAAATGAACCTCGCGTTCTTTGTATTTTTTGCATAGAATTGTTAGGTGTGGTGAAATGTGGATCCTCTAAGATAATCGCTGACGATCTCTGCAGAAAATATAGGCTAGCCATAGGTGCAATGATTCATTCAATTTATGAAAATGAAAATTGTCATGATTATGTTGATTAGCAATCCAGCTCAGATCCTTATTCATGTATTTATATTATAATTTCCACATAACATTTTCGCACGAGACTTTTGATTCGTGTCGTGGTTTAAACAACGCACATAAACAGTATTTAATAGTTTACTAGTGCATACTTAGTGTGCGTTAGTTCTAATAAGCCAGAAGTGGACTGAGGAGGAAAGTTATTACCGAAGGAATACGATTTTATGCAACCACATTTATAACGTCAACTAGGTCAAATGCGGTCAGGGTCAGATGAACACCAACACGAATGTTGATGACAAATCCTAGTTTTATTTTTACACTTAAGAGAGTAGAATTAACATCATAAATCTCTTCAGACGAAATGAGTCATTTGGATGGAGTTGATCTGTGAAATATATTTATAATCGTCGGTTTTATTGGTTTAACCGACTTTTTTTTATAAATTTCGAAATAACTTACGAGTGATTGACTAAGTTGATTATATCATAAAAGTATGGTGTTTAGGTCGATTTATTCCGACTATCGAACAGAAATTTAAACTTTGGCTCCACAAAAATTATCCAAATTTTAAAAATTATTTTTAAATACAAGTAATTGTAAAGGAATGCCATTGAGAACTTGCCTTGAACATTTTCTTTATTCAGTTTTCAATTAATTATCGTAACGTATCGTGTGTATAAACGCACACATAATAGAGTTACAAAAAAAAAAAAAAAATAAATAAATAAATAAATAAAAAATGCAATTACAACTCTATTACCAAGCAGAGTTATCAAGGCATCAGCACAGAAATGAACTTTGTTCAAAGCAAAAATAATATAAAAAATAATTATGGAGAGCTAATTTAATTGCATTAGTTTCATACAACCACACAACATTTGTATATAAAACTCCGAAAGCTTTATCTGTTAATTGCAGACTGTAAAAATGGGTAACTTTTTTACTGAATTTCAATAACAATTTAACCTTATCTGGATTGAGTTATGTAGACGGGTTCCAAAGTGTCCTACTAAACATAGCCGCCATCTTAGAGAAAAAATTTTGAAAATAATAAAAACAGAAAACTAATTGTCCAGGTATTCGGTAAGTTAGACAACATTAACACATTTTAACCTCGGGTTTTTATTTATTGAAGGCTAAATTTGTTTTTCTACTTTTTTTTTTTTTTTTTTAATTAATCGATGGTTGATATGCCGAATCTAATGTATGACCATAAATAAAATACTGTGTCAAAAAGTGCGTAGCTTTAAATGTTTGTTGTAACAAATTTGATAAGATAAGCGCTAAAGTAGGAAATCTGTCAGATCATGGAGTTCTGCAGGAATCAATGCCAAATATTTTCTTTAAAAAAAAACGGGTACAAAAGATTATTCATTTTATCTCAAACTAGTATTATTACAGACACCTGCTGGAGTTCTTCACATTAGGCGCCATTAGGAATAAAAAAAAAAACACTGCTTTCCGATCCGAGGGCTGTTTGATGAGTACATGAATTTTAAGATAGATGGCTACCATCATTTAGTTTAGTTTAACCTCTTTTAGCCCTCCTGTCAAAATTTGGTCACAATCCGACGCTTAGTTTTGTTTTGACACTGATTTCAAAACATTAAGCTAGTGTTTTTTGCTACCACTGAAAAAGAGCAGTATCGCTCCGTGATCCGATTCTTGTTTTTGAGTGGCAAAACCTGCAAGGAAATCAAGCCCATTCTCGATGGTGTGTATGGGACTTATTCACCTTCCCGTACACCTTGATACCCAGGTGGTCCAAAAATGGTTAACACAGAGAAAACCGTGAACAAAATAAATGATCTAGAATTTGCTGAGCGCCGATTGAAAGTTCGCGAGTTGGCTGAGATAGCAGATATCTCAACTAAACGCGTAAGCCATATCCTGCACGAGATTTCGGGCATGAGAAAGCTGTCCGCGCGATGGGTACCGCGTTTGCTCACACCGGAGAACGAGCGCAATCGTGAGACCATTTTAAAGACGTGCTTGGACCTGTTCAAAATCTGGAAAAGTTTTTGCGTCGTTTCGTGGTCGTCGATGAGACATGGATTCACACCAAAGACCAAAGACAATCAAAACAATTTACCCAGTGAACGTGCTCCAAAGAAGGCGAAGACCGTGCCTTCGGCCGGAAAGGTGATGGTCACTTGGACTTGGACACTTGTTCCAAGCACAAACACCTCAGCAGATTAACTTACTATCTCTTACTAACTCTTACTATCTGCGGCTATCTCCAGATGGTCAAACTATAGATCAAGTCGACCATTTGCATGGTCGGCATGCTGAGTTCGCCGAATGTTTCGGCTCTATGCAAGTAAAAAAGCAGGCCCTCTTTAAAACTTGAATCACCTTCGTGTTACTTTGATCTGTAAAGATTCCAATCAGATGTAAAAATTATCTAAAGTGATTCGTTTAGAAGATATCGGTTTCTTTGCGTTTCACCATGGAACATAAATAATGACATCTCTTTCGAGTAACTCTTTCAATTTTAGGCTTAGAAGGCAACTGAAAATCAGATCCTTTTCTCGCACAACCGAATTAGCGCTCTATAAAACATTGATCGTCCCAGTCCTCCTTTGTGGAGCATGGATTTTATCAAAAAAAGGATGAGGAAGGTCTGCTCCGTTACGAGAGATAAGTGATCTATGGTTCTGTCTGCATCGATGGTGAGTGAAAGAAAAGATTTAATCAAAAACTTTACGGGATGCACAGCGACATGAACTTAGCTACAAGAATCAGAATTCATCATCTCAATATTGAAAATAACATTACAGTTTCTCTGGGTCATTGAAAACATTCCTTAAGAAATGTCGAAAAGTGGTCGACTGAGATTATAAAAATCCGAAAGCATTTTAAAGAAATGAAAAATGAAAATAGTTATTATATCATATAGAAACTGTTTCTGGGTGAGATATCAAAGCTAAGTATGAATGTATTATTTTTATTTTTACTTTTATTTTTAATGGTGAAAGTTCGAGCAAACAGAAAAACTGTTTCAAAATCAATAACCTTGTTTTTTTTTTTTTTTTTTTTTTTTTTTTTAATTAGTTTTCATATTAGTAGATATCTTGACCAATACCAAAGTATTGTCTTCTTATCGTATTCCACATACGTACGTATGTATATCAGTCCAATCAGCTCATCGTCTGGACACATAAATATGGGTCAAATATTATTGCGCCAGTTTGAATTCTATTTTTATCTAAAGTCACTATAAGATATCACAATGTGTTACTTAAAAATAATACTTACAGATGATGATTTGGGCTTCATTTTGATGCAGTTTCTTATTATATGTCCAAGTTAAGCGGGCAAAACAAAATCTATAAAAAAAATAATACAATTATTGATAGATCTGTAAAGTCTTTAAAAAAACAAAAAAATAAATTCGTACTTTTATCTCCGACTCAAAGCTCAAGAATCAAGTCACTAAAAAATTAAGCACATTTTTTAATAAGTTACCAGCCGAAACACAGAACTGTGAATGAATGGCGTTAAAAATATTTTCCGCATAGCTTTAGTATTAAAAAAAATTGTTTATGACGTCAAAAGTTGACAATTATTTCTTACTCGAATTTAGATAACAATTATTTCAACTATAATCCAAACTAAGGTAGTATTTTATTCTAGGTATAACTTTATAAAGATTCCATGTGGTATTATTGTAAAAACAGAATATCAGCAATAGATTATTCTAAAGTGTGAATTAATGATTGATATAACATTTATTTCGAAGAAGTTTCAAAGAAGCGATTCACTTAAAAATAATGCTGATATATTAATTTTTTATTTTTTTTTTAAATAAACAGAACAGATAACACTGCTTGAATTTAAAAACAAAGATAGACATTCATCAAGAGTTGTTACTCATTTGATATTTTATTTTAGCTAAGAAGAACTAGATTTCTATTAAATTTTTGTTATAGAATATGCTGGCTATAGACCTGATCACAAGACTTGGATCACACCCGGGATAACAAAAATTTCCCATAAGGTAAAAACGGTTATATACAAAGTTTCTAGAAAAAACTTCTTAAACTTTGATACAATTGGTCAAAATTGAGTGATCAAGATATCCAAGCATGCGTAGTGATGTCATAACGTAATCAAATATGACCGTAAAATAAGCGCGTAGCAGATAAAACGCAGATAAGAAAGTTAAATAGAAATCGAAACTGTTAGGAGGTGTAAATTATACTAATCGGAATAAGCTAAAGAATCATCAAAAATAATTTGGCGCTTACAAAACTACGTTATACCTGCAGGATTCTTAAAGACGTGATGAAAGATTAACGACTATCGATAATGGAAGAATGTCGGAAGTACACGGCAAGTTCTCGAATATTTTTACGGTGAGCATCAAACTAACGAATAACGTAATTTATTATTTATGTTATGTTATGTGAACAACTTCAAAATTATTTTGAGCCGAAGTCAATTAAAACCTTTTAAGAATAGCCAGGATGCTGCAATAGAGATGTTAACCGATAGACCCTTAATAGGTGCGGATTTGTTGCAAGCCGCAGATAAAAGTAAAATGTTCTGAGCTTTTGACACAGCTAAATTCGTGGAATTCACCAAGTATGACATAAGCTTCGTTTTAGATCATTTAAAAGCCAAATTAGAAAAAGAGGACATCTTTGATGGGATAATCGGAAGTCCAAGACTACACAAGCCCAGGCCTGCAAATGAACTTAGTTTGCTGCGAGGCGGACTATCACTGTAGGTAGCACACGAGTTCATTACATCAATATTCAAAAAGTTACTTGGTGTTCACCAGGTTTGAAAACAGCCAACGCAGCATCGTTTGCCCGATCCACAAAAAAGAGGCTCTCTGTAGAGACATCGATCTTCTTAACATCATTTACAAGGTCTTGTCTGACGAATTTTGTTAACGCCTGAAAACAGTTGTCAATACGACGTGATTGATTCCTCTCAGGTCGGGTAAGTCCACAATTGACCAAATATTTATAATATGACAAATCCTACAGAAAACCGAAGATTTTTTCTACCTTGGATCCTCTTTTAGCTTTGATAACGACGCCTTATGAGTTATCAAACGGAGACTTATACCTGTCAAGTGCTGTTTTTCTTAGACAATAAATACAAGAAGCAATTAAAACACTAGATAGATTCTACATAACTTTATCATCACAATTTTGCTATATAGCGCAGTCGCATAAACGTCAGCAAAGGTGGATATCCTTCGGTGATTTTGATTGCAAGATTCTTCGAAATATTTTTGTTGCCGTTTGTATTTGGCGTGCTTTTAAAAAGGAGATAAAACATCGAACTCTACAAGCTGTACCCCCATATCAATTATCGTCTGAGATGACTGGAACATGTAGAGTGAATGAATATAAAAACTCCGGTCTATAAAGCATTAGATTCCTACCCGGAGGGACAAAAGGGTTGCGGGAGACCTCACTTTACGTGACGCGCATAAGTTGAAAGAGACCTCAACCAACTGGGAGCGCGCAACTGGACGCAATTACCCAAAAACCAGCTAACTATTGTCCTCACATATCTGAACGATTGGCAAAAGAAAAAATAAATATATACAAAATGATAAGATGAACAACACTGCATAGATGATAGACAAGACCGAAATCCAACCTAAACTGTAACCTCCCACTTGAGTTATGATATTGAATTTAAGCCGTCACACCAGTTATATTAAGAAATTTTTAGTATAAGCTTTATCGGTTTCCATTGCAAATTCCCGTCGTCATTTTTTTCTTCTGCTAAATATAGACTTCCTGTTGAAATTCTCATTTCTGATAACATACCATCCATCTCTACCCTCTAAACTACAAAATAAACACATCAAAATCCCAAAAATTATCCTAATATATTAATGCGGTTTGCAATAACATTCATACTATGAATGCGTGGCATTCATTCAGATTTTGTTTTTCATCTTTTATATGTATACCAAAGCAGATGCTAATTATTGATAAGCAAATAAAAAAATCCATGTTTTCCCATAGAAAAAAAAAAAAATAATAATAATAATAATAAAACCGTAAAACTGTCATCCATATGAATATGAATTTAAAAATTTTCAAAGGAAACGCAAAGCCAGTCAGAAGTTTTTTATAGAAATGTTCTTATGTCCCAATCTCTCCGCTCTCTCACTAAATAAAACACATCCGATACGACAAATAATGACTCATTAGCTCTAAGCAAATTTACACATACCAGGTTTTCATTTAAAATTTGAAATTGTTAAAAAAGTAAAGAAAAAAAAAATGGTTCTACACGTAAGAGAGTTGAGTTTATCACAAGATGACTTCAATGTTTTGTCATGACTAAATTATAAACACTGTGTAGGACGAAGACCGATGGTACTTGCTGGTTGTCCATACAATTGAAATATGATTTTTAGTAGTTCTGTGGGTACTTGTACAATATATGAAGTGCAAGAAGAACAGAAGTAAAAACACTCTCATCCATTAAATTACAATAATCCGAAAAGCAAATCGTATGTGTCTTGACCACCTGAGTCGATCAGTCTGTGACTTCATCACATCTGCAAACACTATTATCGAATCATCATTCTTTAGTTTTTGGAAGTATGTTTTAAGTATTCCGCTTATATAAGAGAAGGTTCATTTACTAGACGAAAAACAGGTAAACAGGTGTAAACTCGCTCAATTAAGATACAATTAAATGAGATCGGTTGTCGTCAATCCAATCGAACCAAAGATAATTTCATCGTCGGTAAAACTGTCCGACCTTAACCTCCCAACAATTGAATTAGACCCACCTCCGCCCCTTGCGATTTGTTCTGATTCACGTCAATTATGAATTACTACCTGTAAGTCAATCTATCATTTGCTTGCTGCCACCAGGCATGACGTAATTCAATTGAGTAATTCATTTACTATACCGACAAAACCATGTTTCTTTTTCTTAAGTTTCCGTCATGTGACTAATTCGCTTGTTGTGTAAACGGACGTTGAAATATTTCAAGGGTCATTTCGTCCCATTGAGCAATGAGAAAATACAGCAATTCATATTTAGTTGTAAGTGAACTATTTCGAACAAAAAGCTATGCTAGAAACAAATCGAAGGAGATGAAAACAATGAAGAGCCTAAAAGACACAATTATAAATAAAGAGCTTCTTATTCATTCAATTAGTTGTGTACTTTTGCGCTTGTAAATGCGCAAATTTTGATATTACTTTTGAACATTCGTGAATTAATTCTTTCTCTGTGTTGGCATTAATATTTTATTTGACTCTTACGTGTATGATTGTTCAATTTTTTGTTTTTTGGGAATACACGTTACATCATTCAAAACGGATGTTTTCAAATGGGAAAATCGACTTATTGCACCGGTTCAACGATGATTTTCAATGTAATCGTAAAAGTGGTCCCTTCAATAGTACAAAGATTTGAAGCAACGTAATCGTGTTTGTTAGAGCGTCAAAAAGCAAAATGACGTCACTGTGTTTGCTAGCCCACCTCAGGCTTGAAATGCCAATTCGATTGAAAATATCTGGTGAAAAAACTATACTTGCTCACTTTTTTTACTGGTTACTGCTCCTAGATGTTTTAATAAACTAACTATTGTGATCAGGCAAACTAATAATTTTTATGCATTTCTAAAAAAATTAAAGGATTGGCTATAAGAACATAGAAGCTAACTTTTGATGTGTGCATTGAAATCTAATTACGCATAGTCAACATTTGCAGTTTAAATAGTCGCTTTGAAATTTTGCTATGTAATATGTTTATCCTCTTCACGCTCTTAATATGTAGTATTTACTCCACATTATATTATTTTGTATTGTATAATTATTAAATCATTCGACACTAACTTCCATAATTATAGAATGATTACCTTCTTTCTAAATAAACTTCCATTTTTGAATTGAATTAATTGTAAAATAGATTAACAAATAGACAACAAAGTAGCTTTTAAAAAGGATCTGGCAACAATTATGCAGACAAATTAACTGTCAGTTGTCGCCTCTGCTGATACTGAATACTACTAAACAGCTTCAAGGTATAAAATCAACGAAGTTAGCTTTTAAACCGTCCATTAAATTTCGACTTGAACGAAATGGAGCTACTAACTCAGATATACGGCTCAACCATTTGTTTTACAATTTCTCATCGTTGGGATTAAGATCTCAAACTTGTGCTGGTCATCCTTATTTTACTGATAGCGTCATACGGTAGGACCGTATTCTAGTGTATGCTAGATTTATTGGCTGGAAAAACATCCTTGGGTCACCGCACTTCTTTACTCATGTGAATCTTTTGTAACGTGGGTTCCCCATTTCGCCTTTTGGCATCCGTACATGAATCACCCAATCATGGATCTTTTACATTTGGCAATATAGTCCAGTTAACACCGGCCTTCGCAAAATAAAATGAAACTTACCGATTCTTCACATTTATGAAAGACGGGCCTCTCATTATCTACTGCTTACCATTCGACGTTGAATATTTTTTCGTGCCTTTTTAGCCTCCAGAAAAATAACTGATAATATAGTGTGCTTTAGTTTTGTCCAACACTGTATATTTCGACAACTATGGGCCGACTGAATTATGTTCATACACTGCCGTCCATTTCGTATAAACAATTTTTTTTCACAATCATAAGCAAATAACAAAAGTGGCACAAGTACGAGGTGGAGTCTTTGACAAAAAAGAGGTGTTACTTTATCTTATCATCAAAGCTATTCGATTAAACTGATTCGATTAATTTGATCATTTATCTGGTCAAATATTATTTTAATGAATTTATTTATAATAAAGAGTTGTATATCAATTTCTCTGAGAAAATATATTTTCCGGAAACTTATAGGCGATACGGGTATGTATACGCACTTGGGTTTTTTTTAAATAAATTTGGTCCGCAGTTAAGTCGACCAAAAGCACTTAGAGAAGTTAATTAACTTTGAACTAAAAAATCGATGAGAAAATCAATTTATTTGTAATAAAACCAGTTAACTTATAATTAAGCCTCATACAAAGAGAAATTACACTCACATTTTATTATAATTGTGATTACAAAAAGGCGTTTGCAAAATTTCCGTTTCTTCACATCCGTATCATTCATTCAGAGCACTTTCGATCGGGTTTGTATTTGAAAAAAAAAAAAGGAATAATAATGGTGGAAGGAAATAAGTCCCCGGGTACTAAGTCAACTGGGGGATTTAGTCGCTAGTGTTTAGTTTAAAGCCCTCGATACGATCAAGTATCGGTATATTGAACAGGAAAAAAAATATATATATTTATGTATCTGCTATGCATACACAAGTGTGATAAAAAAAACCAAAGTTGGGTAAATAATATTTTGAATTTTACGGTCAATTTTAAATATTTTAGATAATTGTTGAACATTAATTGGTCACTGTTAGTCGCAAATAAACAATCAAATATTTTAGAAATTAGATCGTCAGTCACCTTTCACTTATTTCGTTAATCAAGATAAATACAATTAAAGTCACGTGTATATAAACGAAAGTAAATTTTAAAATGTCAGGGCCTTATGTTTCTTATGATTAAATTGATGGTCTCCCACTGACTTTACATAGCAATTTGCTTGTACAATTTCGCAATCCAGTTAATAAAGAGAATTTGAAGATGTGTAGCATAATAGTTGATTTTGAACATTTTCTTTGTTTTTGTTAAGTGCTATTTTATTTAAACCTTTACTGTAAGCCTAAACACTTACATATTTTGGTTAAGACAAATTTGATCGATCTTGGATTGGAATGTTGTACTTTTGTATCGGTCTTCCGTCGTCCAAACGAAGAAGTGCAAATTTCAGTTATATCAAAACTATTTTATAGCAACATTTCTTGTAGTAAGATAGATACTTAAGTACAATCATTCGGTCTTACCCGTCTCGATTGCTATAACATGAGAAAACAAAATCGTTTTCAGGCCCATTGGTAAATTATTGTAAATGTTTTTTTTTTTTTCTTTTCTTTTTTTCAAAAATAACTGCCAAGGTTACCTATGTAGTGGAAGCCCTTGGTCATCAACATAAAGTATATATGTGCAGTCACAGCTAATAACTCAATTTAGATATTCTATAACACCTTCAACGTATTTCCATGTAGGCCAATAGGTGTGAAATCCCCACTTAACTTACGTACAGTTAATTGTAAATCGTTTTTCCCAGAAATTAACTTGTCATAAACGGTGATTTAATGGACGGAAATTACAATTACTTACACCTCTGATGTTGTTATTATTATTATTAAGGTAGCACATTAAAGCAACTTTACAAAAAGTATTACCAAAGAAAAAGAAACAAGAAACAAAGAACAATAAGGCTTGTGCAACATACTTGTATTCGTATTCATACTGATAACGCATCATACCCGTTTATTTGTAACCCGAAAAGAAGAAAAGGGAAACTTCTGAACAAGTTGTTAATTTATGCAAATTACAAGTGAAAACATTTTGTGAGTGATGAGAAGACGCGGAATACGTGAATGGGTTGGTACCCACAGCTATAACACAATTTTTGTCGGCTGGTTTTTGAAGCTAGAAGACTAAGCCATTGCATAACATTGTTTGGCTCTTACAAGATACTTATAGTGATTCTTTTTTTTTTCTTGTAAACGGTCTATGGGTCAAACTGAGGAGTAGTAAATCAGGCCTTTGTTATATTTGGTACACGTATGTACCCAAAATAATTTCAACAACAAGATTTTAACATCTACCCGCTACAGGCTTAGGCGCTAGTGGGTCAATGGTAGGTCTATTTTGATATCACGATAAGTGTAACCGGAATCCACTAGTATTAGCATCAATTTTGAACTACTGATGAACATAGAAATTTGGAAGGACAAGGACCGATTATTAACTCATAAAAAATATTTCATATATAGTACAGTGGTACTTCTCTAACCTCTAAGTCGAACTTTTATCGTGAACACAGATTGTTTTGTTGCATTTTTCATATATTTTTTGCTCCCTAACTCGAATTTCTATAACTCGAATATTTCTAAACTCGAACTAGGTACTCGAAGAAATATTTCAACCGTTACTCGAATTTCTCGGTTAATTTACTCAGTGAACTACGTTTTCTCAGAAGAGTAAAAGGGGAAGTCCCTATTGTTGTTTAAATTCCATATTCATACGTATCATGCAGTGGCAATTGGTTTTTCTCGTGTGCGGAAGATTTTAAGTATCGGTGGTAAATATGGTCATGCAAAATCCAAAAACAAATCTGTAATTTTTTTTTTTTTTTTAAATAAACGAATAATTTTTTTCCCGTACATTTTACGTATTTTCTATAACTCGAAGTTTTTATATTATTTTTTTTTTCTGGTCCCTTGAAATTCAACTTAGGGAAGTTCCACTGAAGTTTGAAATTTTCTGCTTTAATTTACTTAAAAAACAGCTAAATACTTTACTGCATGAATCTTTTGAACCAAAAAAAAAAAAAAAAAAATTTCTAGTTTTGACCTCCTGGAAAAACGAGTGTATAGACATGAATGAACTAACTTCACCGGGTAATCGGCTTCGCATTCAAGGGGTTGTATTTGAAGCTGGCCCTTCAGCTTTGGCAGTTATGCCATAAAGCCAACTTTCCTATTACTTGAACGAATTACCAAAACTGATCATCCGTGAGGAACACCACAGGGTGGAGTTGTCACTTTTCTTGTGGATTATCGATAATTTTTTTAAGTTCAGTAGAAAGCATATGTAATTGATGTTTCCATCACAATATAGGGAAAATAGTTAAACACTTTAAGTGAAGTTAGGGAGGTTTTCTTTTAATGAAATTAAGAACTGGGGAAACAGTGGTGAATCGAACATCAACTCATCAAAACGGTACAAGTCCTTTTCACCAAGAATCACAAGAAACCGTTCTCCAAACTTTTCAAGCTGAATTAAGTATAACTGACACTTTCGAAGAGTTGGAAATATTTAGGTGTGATTAGGTGTGTGAATTAAATTGGAACCTTAATGTAAGAGTCAATACAGAAAGTTGGGTTTTGAAACCCCCAC
Source organism: Volucella inanis (assembly GCA_907269105.1). NCBI lineage: Eukaryota > Metazoa > Arthropoda > Insecta > Diptera > Syrphidae > Volucella > Volucella inanis. Next base: position 35,933,888 of record OU026156.1, on the reverse strand, counting down.
TAGTGGTGTTCGGAAGCGACAAGAAAAAAACCAATACTCAGAAAATCAGTAGTATTGATAAGAATGGCAAGCATACCAATCACATGAGTGTTCCGTACCATTACTAGCGTGACATTGGCAACTTTTCTACATCTTCTAGCAACTAATTTGCAGACCAATCAACTAGCTGGCAACAATGCGATACGATTCACCAATTTGGGTTACTTTAACGACTACAGGATTAAACACTGAGAAACCTTAACAAAATATCTGAGAAGCGATCCAATAATCAAGATTCTGTACGGTGAATTATTTCCGAAAAAATATATAATAAATAAATAAATACTGCCAAAAAAATGCCACATACACCCATAAATCCAAAACAACGGGTTCAAGCATCTTCTTCCTAGACCCTGACTTGACAGTGTCCATGCAACTTCAGCACAACAAGTGTCCTCTAATCGAGAGTTATAGCTGTTTTTATTGTATAATGCCAGAGCAAATGTGAATAATATCGGTAACTTGTGGGGATCCGCCACCTACATCTATGTATAGACACGCTGAGCCCAAGGTACTCTCATTAAACACAAAAATTCTGATTAAATCAGGATTCGTCACGCATACTGAAAGTATTATACCGACAGGACCGAGTAAGACTTTATCCTGGATACCACTACCTTGTTGGAGAAAAGGAGCCAATGAGAAAGGGATTGCAACTGGAAGATTTCGACGACATGGACATCAAATCGCCCCTAGTCGTGGTTTCGAGTGGTACGATATTAAAGAAAAATGTATAAAGGAAGCCGACCGAAGAAGACAGATCCAGGTGGGCATTGCATATCTTAATGAAATTCTTAAATTTGGCACTAAGCAATTTAGGACTTTGTTGGAGATCCTATCAGGATATCGTCTCCTAAGGCAACGAGTTAGAAGGCTCATACTGACAGTGGAGAACACTTGCAATTTCTGGGATGGGATGCCAGCCGAAGAGAACATAGCACATTTACTATGCGAAATCGAATAAAATTTTTTAAGGTGGATAACGATGCCGAAATGATCTGACTTGCACGTCTTCACTCTATACATTTAAGGTGTTATCTTATACTTAAATCTACAGTCACTCACGATTCACATTAGAACTTCATTTAGCAACAACAGCTTTATGTGTAAACTTTAGTATTGGACGCTGCAGACTCTATAATATATGTAGAAGGTATGAACTCAAGACTGTAATGTCTTGAAATGCAAACATTTGGCAGTATATTCGCCAAACATATTTTTTACAGTCAAGGGTTTCCGAATAATTGATTCAAAAAGCAACTTGATTATCTTCAGATGGTCTAAACGTCAGTAAGCCCTTCATTTAGGATTACTCAATTCTCACATCTAGAGCTTGACTGTCTAACAAGAAGAAACTGCGAACCATTCGGAAAAGAAAATCTTAGTTGATAGCTCCGGCTTAAATTGAGTAGTTGAAGCCTATAGTGACAACAATCATTGGAGACAGTATCGTCATATCATCATTGACGAGGCAATCGTAGGATAAGCTTTTGATAAGCAATTGAAATGTATTTTCACAAATTGTACTATAAACATATGCGTGAAAATGCCGATTTTAAAGTTTTATCCAAATTCAAACTTTTATCGTAGTCGCTTTATGAAAATATATCAATGAATCAGTTATCGGCTGCTTTAAAATAAGAAGATACTTATGTAATTCTTCATTGTCAATCACGACTCTTAATTATTTAATAAATGACGTTGCTTGCTTCCTTTAGCAGTAATTCTAAGAATCATTTTCAACTTATTTGCTTACGCACTATGATCACGTAGTTATTTCTAGTTTAAAAAAAAAATCCGTCTAGACTTTTTATTTATTTATTACTTTTTTTATTTTTTACTTTTTTTTTATTTTTTTTTTTTATTATTATTATTATTATTATTATTATTATTTTTTTTTTTCGATAAGATAAGATAATCTTACAAACTAACAAGCATAAATATGGAAAAATTTGGAACACAAATTGTTGTTTAACAAACATAATTATCAATAACAGGCGTAGTGAAACGCACGTAGAACTCATATATAAAACAATAAAATTGTTCCAATGTCTAGTGGAAGGTATTTTAAGAGTCTTACCGCATTTTAGATGGAATTTATCATTACGATTTGATAAATTTTTGATAAACTTGCATAGAAATAAAAAGTTTTAGTGTATAAAGACGACACGAAAAAGTGTAACGATTATCGATCGATGTGTTAGTAAATTTAAACGTTGGCTTAAGTACGAACAAGGAAACTGCGATGTATTGTTGTAAATATATTAGCAATAACAATTGCTTAAAATTGATCAGTAAATACTCAGTTCTATATAGTACTAAGTCTAATATAGTACGAATGCGAATATTCCGTATGCTTAAACACCGAAAGACAACTTTGAAGAAATTTGACGTCAAGTGGTTACAATAATAAGAGCTGCGAGCACCAAGCGCGTCATCATTGGCAGCAAGTCGTTAGAGCACAACATCCTAGGTTTCACTAAAACCAAACCCTTGGTTTGGCGAATAGAACCAGCAATCGCATGCTGCGCAACAAGAGTGTACAACATGGCGCTGTTGTTTCATGAGGAATATTGGGTTATTAGAAAGAAAAAGAAAGAAGCAGAGAAGTGCTCAATCGATGACATGAAGAGGCGCTTCTGCAGAATTTAGATTCCGAAGTTCCACTAAAAAATGAAAAGAGCAAAAACCTATCAGAAGCATGAGTATCTCCCGATCAGAACGTAATGGTAAAATCGAAATCCAGTATAGGAAATATGGAAGTTTTACTTTTGCAGACCGTTGAACGTCTAATACGACCAATATTCCGCTATAAGGTAGTAGGATGAACCAATTAAGGTGTACGATCCGACCAAGAGGTCTGCATAGCTATAACTAAAACCCAATAAGACTGTAGGAGTCGGATTAAAGTATGATCGGTAAGTAAAATCTCAGAATCGCTTGATCGACAATCATGAAGGGAGACCAGCTAAACTTCGATGACTGTAGAGGAATCAGTCTTTTTGACATCGCCTCAAGATTTTATGTATTGTACTACTCGTATGTGGTGTTAGGCTTGTATTGTTCACTATCGCTCGGACACTCAATTTGCTGCGGATCTTGGAAATATACCTAGAATTTCAAATTTATACTGACAACGAGTGAGTAGGCCACATACATATGACAGTATTTATAGAGACAAGTTATATAGACCCATCAAGTTTCGTGATCCCTGTTAAACTCGTTCGTCTTTGTTGGATGCAATGAATAATGGATCAGTGACGATAAAAGTCCGTAATAACTCCACAGAAGTATTTAGTGTCAATAAAAACTTTTTGCAAGGTGACACGCTGTCATGCGATTTCAATACAATGCAACAGGAAGTACTAACTTTGACTTTGCCTTCTGCGGCTCCGCTGAAGATGTTAACAACGAATTCTTCGGGTCCGATGGGTAGGACATTTTGACGCGAATGAACACCCTCGGTGTGTCTTTGAATCCAGAGGGATGTAAAGAGTGACCTCATCTTAGGTTACGCGCTCAGATCGAAAGTAGTAAAATAAAAAAATAAAATGACAGCAAAATACATAGCAAGTTGAAATGACCCAAAGGTTAAGCAGGGAGTCTACTGTGCCAACGAATTAGGGCATCCAAATAAAATATTCTCTGCCAAAAGAAAATAGCAAATACCTCGTCAGTGATGATTCGTATTAAGTGACTTAAGACTATCACCAGAAAGAGCCGAGATAAAAAGCAGCTTCAAATATTTTAGCACGGCAAAACGATTAACTTTGTAATGGTGGTGTGGCATTTAGCAACCACTCAGTCCGGCGGGCAATTGGAAATCTCCGAAAGTGAAACGCCCTGTGTCTAGTCCGAAAAAAAGCGTAGGTTCCTTTCCTTTTTACAGAAAATGACAAAACTAACAACATAGTAAGAATTGGAAAAGAATGGGACTCCCTGGAGTCCTACGTCGACAATTTATTGCTTTTTTTTTTTTTTTTTTTTTTTTTGATGTAATGATTGATGTACTTATTGTCAACGTCATATACTAATTAAATGAACTGGCTTAAATATACCGCGTCCATCGTTTTGTAATGAGTTTATATGTTGAGAACAGGAAATGCGCTTAGTCAACCGATTTAGTGGCAAGACATGTTCTCAGGAGTTTATCACTGTGAAAGTCATTTCAAAAGAAAACTGAAAATGGCTTCTTACTCAATATTTAAAAAAAAAAAACTCGAAGACAAGTTTTGACAAAAGTTGAAACCCTCTCCAAGAAATTCTCATGCAACAAGTACGTGTATGGTACTTATTTGCTATTTCTTCAAATATTATAATAACTGATAAGTTATAAGTCTTAAATACCATCCCTGGGGTACCCCAAACGGAAATTCGCAATGATGGCGATTTGTAATCAAACTGTTCTCTCTTCCTAATGCATGTTCTATTGATTGTATGTATAAATTTCAAGTACTCGTATAGCTTTTAATTGTTGATAAATAGCATTAATTTTAATACTTTGAATTATTAATTAATTTTTTTTCTGTACTAAAGGTCAGAAGCATTTATCAACGGTCATTGTTCTCAATTCATGGCAATTATTAACACGAATGACTAAATCTAGGTACAAATCTCAACTCTGAACAATCTACCCGCCCTTCTTTGAATTAATTGAACAAAAGTTTGTAAGGCTAAAGCCCAAAAAAGTCATGACATCAATTTTATTGTTTTCATTTTTCCCGCAATTGACGTGCAACTTTATCGCCATCGTCCGTCATCGGCGTCATTAATCTTGAAGTCACAAAAAAAAAAAAATAAATAAATAAATAAATAAATAAAATCAAATTCATACTCAACGTCGTGTTTGCTTGTATATACTTGAACTCCGTATGTGGTCATTAAAAAAGCTCATAAAATTGTTTTTTTTTTTTTTTCGAAAAAAAGCAGAGGCAGAGTGCATTGCAGCAGTTTACATTGCTGGTTTCAGGCAGGAGCAGCAGCGACAATAGACCATTCTAACTCTGGGGTGAACCACTTGTCACAGTTCTGCCTAAAACGTATTCAAATTTATATTCGAACATTTTTGTGAATGACTGCAATCGTGGTTTGGAATAATGAACAAGTTCAGATTGGTAGCACCAGTAATACTCGTAAAATTTGTTTTATTGACAATTTTCCTTCTAAAATGAAAATGCCTGGTGACATAGTCTTGACATGGACGTGTATACGGCAAAATACTTGTATAATATGTAGTTCTCAAGGTCTTGTGCGGTGTGCACAATGATCATCCACTGGAAAAGGTACGAGTACACGAGCACTATTCGTACACTACAAATGCAAGAGTGATGGGCAAACGCTGAGTTGAAGGGTAGGAGAAGGAAACAGCTTTTTTGAACCAAAATCTAGAACAAAACCCAACTAAACCAACTGTGTACTATATACTGGGTAAATGTATACGAAAACTTGTAGATACTTAGCGAAGTGAGGGAGAGAACATCTCTGAAAACAGGCACCGAAAAATGATGTCATTCCCATCACTAGCGTCGCTACTAATGTTTTTGCGATGTTTTTTTAATTTTATTACTGTATGAGGTCATGTGAGTTTTGCTTTTTCACCTGTGAAATGTCTGTGCTGGAATCCGAATTCATATTCGAATGCGTATATTTCTGGTGTCAAGGAGAGAGACGGGCAATTAGTTTGTTTGGAATATTCACGTACTCGGTACGGATAGACTGTTCAATACAAACTGCATTGAAACCTCTTAAACTTGACACATATTCAAGCGAATCGCTTTGTGATTTATGCGAATACAAAGATGGGGAAAACCATTCAATAAAGTGAACAAAAGTGAGAATAATACAGACACGATTTAAATCTAAAAATAGTGAAAAAAAAACAGCATTTTTTTGAGCAAAATTTGGTTTAAAAAAAAAAAAAAAAAAAAAAAAAAAAAAAAAAAAAAAAAAAAAAAACACTAGACAGGCGCGAACAAAAATAAGTAAAAACAGTCCAAAAAGAAATGCTTAAGACTGACGCCACATTAAAACTCTCCATTGCGACGGCTGTCTACTACGAAAGATAGACACATAGCGCACTTGCAGGAATCTCTCGGTATTGGTTTATTTTTGATTCGCCTAAAAGCATTCTGGCGGATGTCAATCTCCAAATTGCATTCAAGTCGCGTGCTGTGAATTTTGAATAACAGAAATAGAAATAGAATTCACGCTGTTGGAGGCAGCAGAAGTAGAGGCACTAAATGAATGAAAAAAAAAAAAAAAAAAAACTAGATTTGGCTTCTATGCCAGTAAAACCCACAGATAAAATTCCAGGCAATCAGTTGCAGTTGAGTTTCGTGCTGGAAGGTAATTTAACTGCACAGTCCTTTTCGAAATGAGCAAAAGTAATGCAATGAAACGAGGTGTGGGGTTGCAGTTGCACCACTTGGTAACATGCACCTTACCTTACAAGTACATAGAAGCCATGGACGGAAAAAGAAGTCAAGAATAACTGCGACAATTTAGTAGTTTAATGGAAGTGTTAAAAGTGAACTCTTGGGTTAGAATCGTACTAAATTACGTCTCAATCTAGTAAAATGCAGATGTTACGAATCGTTAAACTTCGAAATAAGGAAGTATTACAATTTAAGAGAATTTTCGTTGCATGATTAGAGCTGAATTTAGAAAGTGTGGTATGTTAGGTGTCAAGAGTGACACGCGCTTTTAATAGATTTTAATTGCGTGGGTTTTGATTTAAAATCAAACAACACGTTGTTGATAGTTAGCAAAGGGATTTTCTTAGAGGTTTTAGGTGTTCATGACAACTTAAAAAATCTATACGCAAAAAAATACAGATCACAACAGTCACGTAGATAACACCTTACTGCAAGTTCGTTTGATTTAGTATAGATGACTCAAAGCTTGTTAATAAGCTTTAAATTTAAATTCAACATTGCACGTCGAACCGATTAACATTTAACCACTTCTGTGAGTCACTCTAAAAGTTATAAAATTTTCAGTTCTAAAATTTACAGTCATAAACTACAATACAAGTGATCGAACAAAAAATAGAAATAGAAAAACGTAACTCGCATAAAACTCGGATAAACAATTTGTTAAGATTAAGTAGAAAAAACATAGAATTCTTCAAATTCCGTATACATCTTTTTATTTTTGTTTAAAATTCAGTTTCACTTTTATCTTTTGGTTAAAGCTTAAAACCTTTGCCGATAAAATCGACGAATCTGCTGAAAATTTGATTGTCATGATGTCTATTTTCGGGCAATTCTAAATCAGTGTTTTGGTACGAATTTTTGAGTCATAACCAATCTGCTTCTTCGCTCAAATCAATGTTCTCGAATCAGAGAATAGCTGACAAAACAACATGCCACCAACAAATCTGTCACTACTTGACAATTTGTCAGTGTAGCAGTCATTTGAAAATACGGAAAATACACGGAGATTTATTAGATTGAGTTCGTAATTTATATTGGTTGGACCTAGAACAATGTTACGAGGTATATACTTCAGTTTTACGCAAAACGGATTAGTTGAATCTAATTGAATGTTTAATGTTTGAACCCTAGGGGCCAGTTTATTCTGAGAATAAAGCTTCTGAGGCTAGGATGCTTTCATAAAAATACTGATTAAATACTTATATGCAATACTTTTCTTACGAAAAGGCACTGAGCGGCAACCTGAAGGTGCTCAGAGATGCAAACATCAATAGTGGTTATTTGATCTGCTAGTAATAGCCACAGGATATCAGTCTGGTCCAACATAACATGTTTTTTCAAATAAACAATTGCCTCGGCTACTGTTAACGATTCCCTAAGATGAAAAACTGACAAGATCGTTCGGATCTGCAATATGGAATAATACACGGCCGTACCGGATTTCCTCTATTAAGGCAGAATGAACTTCTATTCGCCCGACCATAATAAAGAAAACAAAGCAAAGACCAAACCTATGGATGACAAAGATGACTCATCATGCCGAACAGTTTCAGTTGCAGAAGGCATACCCAACACATTTCCATAATTTTTGATCGGAAGAAAGTATTCCCAATTAATGAAACGTCAATATCGTGTGCCCGATCAAAAAGAAAGAGAGCCCTCTTAACGGCGCTAACTATCATATATACTCGCATGCATCAGTCCCCTTAACGTCACCTACAAGATCCTGTCTGCTGTATTGTGTGAACCCCTGATGTCATACCCATTGCGTTCCACGAAAAACTCTACAAATTGTGCAGAATGACGTTGAAAAACGTTCGCTGGCTGATAACCTTATCCATATTTAAGAGAAAAACTAAAGTTCACCAAAGTCGCAATAGGTTTGTTGGTTTAGGTACACTCCAGACAGTGGCGCCACCTATAAAAGTAAGTAATGACATTTTACACACTATATACTCCTAATAAATAAGGCAATAGTACTAAGGTTGCTCGCAGAGCCACGCTGTAAAGCTATGCGTGCGGTAAACATAAATAACCACAAGTAAAAAGAACAATTTTATCACAACCAAATTTCATCATATGATACATTTTACCTCACCGCTAAGCTTTGTAGCGTAACTTTACGCGAAACCTAACATATCAAAGGTAAAATGAATATCGTCCGTGTAAACAAAAGTGTTAAGTTTATCGATTCGTTTTTTGATATAATTATGTGTCCTTCAACAGGCTACATGAACAATTTTGCACAAAAAACTGTACTATAGCCGGTCTAAATCTAGTTGGTTCCTTTGCTGATTCTGCTCTAAAATAATTGTAAGTTGAGTCGTGATTTTGTCGAAACATTTAGTTATCGCTCGACGCAAGAACATTCACCAGATTTTATTTCCTTAAAAATAAACCCAAAACAATTAATTGAGATTGTGAAGGGACCTCGATCAATGAATACTTCTTCGAAGATGTTAATGGCGTTCACCCTGACACGAGATGTGCTATTAAATAATACTATAATACATGTCGTTTTCATGCGTCAACCGAAAACATCGATTTAATGAAATCACAATTTTGCGGTAACTTGGTTTCGAGAAATGGACGTCGAGAAATCGGCTTAAAAGATGATGCGGTTTCAAACGATTTTTGTATACATACATAGGTATTTTTTGCTTCCTTTACGGCCCACAAGGCCTCTGGGAAACTTGCCTGCAACATATCTTTACGAAAATCTATCTTTAAATCAAATCATGGAATTAATACATCTCAAAACTTACTCGTACAAAGCCATTGACAAAACAAAATCAATGCGTACAGGCGTACTTTTGAATCCGTAGCCAAATAGTTTTTACTTAGTTAAACCTTCGTAAAAAAAAACTTAAGGAATAAAGGTTCAAATATAGAAAGTCGCAAACCTTATATTTTATTCATACTTTAAATATTCCAACGGATAGGTGCTCTTAATATGTTAGACCCTCCAATGATGACTATCGATTTTGTTACGAAATTAGTAGAAATAATAAAAGTCAAATGATACTAACAAAATTGTTGCTATTGACAGAAAAATATGAACTACCTAACTGTGTCTTAGAATCATGCGGCAATCCACCGCAATCCAATCTGTAAGATTACATCACAGATTCAAACCCACAGCCATTTCCGTTCTGTCACGCAAACAACATCAGAATTGTTCATAAACAAAAATTTTTTGTTTGCAAAAAATAAACATCTTTCCCCCATCGTGCAGCGCATTCTAGTACTGCGTGCTATCTCCCGAAAGCGTAAACACCAAAACGAATCCAACAGTTTCGGTTATGGCTTGCCAAAAAAGATGCTTCCTTCCTCTCGCAGGCAAATATCGGACACGCTTTTATTATTTATTTTAGAATGACTGCCAACTAAAAGTCCACTCCTCCGCTTGCCGCCTTATCCCTTTAAAAATCAAACGTCTACAATTCATCAAAACGGCCAGTTGAATCAAATAAAGGGGGACCGATTTATTATATATAAATAAGAAAAAAGACAAAATTAAAAAAAAAAAAAAATTATGAATGAATCTATTTTTAGTCTTATGACTCTGACCTACGCCAGAATATGGACATACAAATAAACATTTACAGCCCAACGAAATCAAAGGCAGCATACATACGAGTAGAATACCGTAACGCCCCTTTCGCTTGAACTTCATTTAGTATCTATTTTTACACAAACAGCGCTGAGAAGTACTGATTTAGCAGCATGGCACATTGCTGTTATCACTAACTAACAGGTGTCAGCCCAGTTGACCTTCCTTAGCCGAATATTTACAAACAAAAGTGATTTTTTTTAAACAGCAGAGAATTTAAATACTAGCTGACTTATGATGGGGCGTTGAAAGAGGGATTTTCAGTTTTGTTTATAGAATTGAGAATTGTTTAGTGCTTTTTTTTACCTCCCCATCCAGGAAGTGGAGGGTTAAGTTTAAAAGGTCGAGCGCTGTAGATTTGTTAAGAGATATTTGATTTTTTTCTACCCCTAATTTCAAAATTCGAAAAAAATTTGTTTAATAAAAATCCCCACAGGAATATTCAATTTTGAGTTCCATTTTGACTAATCAAATCAAATAGAAACACATTTAATATGCAAATGTTACAACGAAGATGAGATATCCTGTAACCTCTAGGAAATATATAAATATAGTAGCATAATTACAAAGTTCTTTTTCTGAAACAAACGAAAAAAATGTAATACCACCAACAAAGTCCCACAAGGTTCTGGTTTGGATCCCGTAATATGAAACATTTTTGTAACAACATTTTATATGTCAATTTTCCGAATCCATCAATAAAGGGTTTGCTTCAAAAAGGAACCAAACGTTTAGCCGGTTGCAATTATTTAGAAAATTCGGAGTTTCTCGGTTGAGGATTTCATAAAAACGTATCTCAGCTAAAATAAATAAAATTTTTTATTCGAAAAATGAACCCGGAAAATCAGCAATTCGAAGAAATGCTGGAACGGGAAAGTTATAACAATCAAGCCTTTGCAAAATCAATTTTTACATCAGCTATTCTCTGTGCCGAACCATATTCTCAAGATCAATTACGTGACGCCAGAATAACTGTGTAAACTACTGCACTGGAGAAAAGTAAGAAAGGCCAAGCCGACGGTACAATATTGAAATTTATCAGTCTTTTGTAGGATATTTTATTTATTTATTGATTTATTAGAATATCAATATACAATTGAAAATTGTTACTAATATAAACAATGGACCAAGCTAGCAGCAACGGATTTCGGCTCTTCTAGAAGGATTAGTGCACGCTTCAGTGATAAAGTGACTGCATAGGCCTATTACATCAGCGACATTGGCAAAGGCCGTACACTCACATGGAAAGTGTTCGACGTCGTCATCACTCCCCAATAAGTGTTCCATTATGTTGTGTCAGTTATGCCAAGTAAAATTTGCTGCTTAAAAAAGCGTAGTCCTCAATTACGACAGTTAGCAGTGTGCTACTTTCTTTCTTTTCTAATAAGGAATAGTCAGTCAGTATCCTGGACGGTCATACCGCATCAATGGATGCGGTAACCAAGGATGTAGACAGGATCAGGTCTTGTAGGTCTCTCCTCTGAGCCTGACAGACAAGGTAATTTCAGCCTTGCATTCTCGAACTAACATAGCGAACAAATGGTAAGAGGATCTAGAAAGACTTTAAGGCCAGTTTGGATGCTGTTACAGACGTAGGTACTTCGCGCGTTCCACCGATTGTTCATCACATAGTTCACTGACATCAGCGTATATCTCCGCTTGGAAGACCGACACTAGTTTTCCTAACAAAGACTGAACTCTAACGTGAGTCTAGAACAAATTCAGGCCCTACGCTGGGATATCCTTAATTGGATACCGATTATTACAACATAACAAACTTATATAAACTATATATAACAGATGGTTTTGGAGATCTGTAAATGTCAGACTTGATTAAGGCCCTTTTAGAAGAGCCAATGATCTTTCGTTCGGTATGAAACTCTTTGTATTATATATTCCTGATCCATTTGACGCCAGACCTTTCTGTTCAAATAGCAAGTTGGGCCTTCTGATCACTTTTATATTTTTCATATTTGTATAATAGTTACAGCGTAAGCTAACATGAAGGGATTACATTACATTACAGAGTCGACAGTTTTTAAACACAATCAACTGATATTGAATGAAAATAAGAGGGAAATATATACTTTTTAAAATATATTAGGGCAAGGAACTGATACAACTAGCTTACTTTAAAGTTTGAAATTTTAGGCATATGCCAATCAAGAGCTTCTATACCGCAAATAACAAAAAGAGAATAGTATCATTAGGAACAAACCTCCTTCACGAATGACTCATGGAATAAAGCAACACAACAAGAACGCAACCAAATTCTGAACGCTTAAATGCGCTCTGGGTTAATCAGTTTCAAATTTCTTTTAGCTCATATGGCCAGGGCTCCAGAAGTCAATTTTAAAACAATTTTAAGGATTTAAGGCCTTTGTTGATAGGTTCATGTCTCGTGGTTTTCCTTTGAGTACAGTCTTGACCACGATGTATGTACTAAATCTCAACGTGTATAATTTTTTTTTTGTCATCAATTTTATTTTTGAAGGGAACCTGAACTTCTTACTATAGTCCCTACTTATGACTACCTTTTTAAATATCCAGAGCCCTCTTGGGTATATGTCTATCCATAAATAGTGCAATTAAAATGAAAATTAACAAAAAATTTAAGTCATAGCAACCATTGAAGCAATAAAACCGCCTAAGCATCTTCTTCAAGGTATTTGCCTGCTCCGCCTTTACTTTAATTGATACCTGTTTCGCTTCATTACTTTGGTTGCTGAATGTTCATTTTCTTTACAAAAGGCTGGTTATACGAATACATACAATTTCATGTTTCGACTCATAATTGTGTTCTAAATTGAGTTGCAACGCACATTTCTTACAAATGTATAAATGTTAACTTTATTCGACAGACCACTGACTACTCATAACGTATCGAGTCTACTTCTTTTTCAATTAAAAGGCCACAAGTTATGAGGTTCATTAATGATACGAGTATTTCCCCCTCTCGGGAGATATATGTGTATCATTGCAATGGATTGCATCCACAATTGCATCTACAAATAACTACAAAATAATCCACTATCTTTTTATAAACAATGTTATAGAAGACTTCTTCGTTGTGCTCAGGCAATCGTAATAAAACTCATATCGAAAGAATGAATTGAATTTATGACTTAATCACGAGTAGATTAAAGTAGATGTTGGCCCCAATTCTTACAACAACTTCTTGAGCTCAAAAACAGTTGCAAGTTTTGTATTGTCTTTTTCAAAACTGAACAGATATTGAGACGTGAAAATCAAACAGGAAATCATATCACGGAGTCTACATAGAGCTGCCACTGGATATGCGGATTCGGATTCGGTCAGTCACATAAAACGTAAAGCGAAAGCTGAATCTCTTTCCCTTGTATCTAAGCCGAGTATCGATTTACTTTTCTCTCCGATTAATATTGCGGACTCGATAGATAGAAAGATAGACAGATTTGTTAAATTGTTGTCGATAGACGCGCAAGTGTAACGTAACTAAATGTACAGTGTACGTTTGTAACGAGTCAATCGTCTGGCTGAATTCAATAAGTAAGGGGATGAGGGAGAAATAGACGTATATACTCATACTCGTATGCATGTACTTGTAAATGTACTCGTAATAACGACGTAAGGTGAGGAAGGAAAAAATTCATAAAGCGTGACTTTCTTTTTAGCTCGAGTGCAAGTAAAGAGGGAAACATCGAAAACTTTTTTTTTCTGGAAAAGTTGGTCAGTTCATTTGCTCCACAACAACAAGCGCTTACCATAATGCGTCTTCTGTTTTCTCTCTATTTATTTATTCTCATCACATACTCGTACTTGTAGATGAGGTTGCAAATGACTAGAGAAGACAAACAAACAAAAAAAGTGAATTACGAGTACTAAAGTGAAATACTTGTTGTCGACATGCTGTAGGTGCTCAAAATGCTGTAGTTGGATGATGTTGTGTAGCTGATCTACGCATTCTCCTTACCTTGTTGATCTATGTCAAGTTTGTTGACTGATTGGAAATGATTTAAACATCATTCTAGCGGTGTTTGAACATAAAAACGATGAGGAACTGGCCCACTTATTCTGTTGAATAGTTTAAAGAGCATGAATCTCTGGGTTCCAGGAAGTTGTGGGGAAATTAGAATTCAGGTGTGCCATGTGTAGTAGGAGGTGATCTTATGGAACTACACTTTTTTGTGATAAACTCGATAGATGTTTAATGCAGCCAGAGGTGGGAGCTTATTTAAGTTGTATGGCAGGTAAGTGACATTACATATTATTTTCATTTGTAAATCAAACCTAGTTGCATTGATAAAGATATTCTTAGGTAAGACGTTGAGGCTCTAGTTTGTTTTGAGAAAGTGAAGACCATTATTAGAAAGATCTACCATAGATGAGAAAGAAATTATCCAATATCAACGTTACTATCACATCGAAGTAACAATATTGTTATTTTTTGTGAAATGACTATTCAGACATGACAAACGAAGTAGCCTATCGCAAACTTCTTCATATTTTGCAAATATAAGATCCTGTTTTTTATGCGTTAAATTTTAGGGTTTTCCAGATTGAAACGTTGAAGAATATTCTCAATTTTTTGTATGCGATCTCTCTCCTGTCTGGTGAATACGGCGGGTGGGGTAGCAGCTTCCAGCCAAGTGCTTTGGTTGTATCCTGAATCAGTTTTGCTTTGTGTGCAGATGCATTGTCATGGAGCAAAATTAACTTGCCGTGTCTTCTGGCCCATTCTGGTCGTTTTTCGATCAATGCATGGTTCAAATTGATCATTTGTTGTCGGTAGTGATCTATATTAACGGTTTCACCAGGTTTTAGGAGCTCGCAGTACACCAAACCTTTCTGGTCCCATCAGACACACAGCATTGTCTTCTTGCCAAATCGATCTGATTTTGCAGTCGAAGTTGATGGTTGTCCCGGATTAACCCATGATTTTGTCCTTTTAGGGTTCTGAAAATAAATCCATTTTTTCATCGCCAGTAACAATTCGATGCAAAACTGATATTTTATCGTGTCTTTGAAGCAAAATTTCACAAGTGGTTTTTCGGTTTTTCATCTGTCTTTCATTCAATTCATGTGGCACCCATTTTCCAGACTTTTGGATATTTCCCATAGCTTTTAAACGTTCAGAAATTGTTGAATTTGTTTCTGGCTCAAAGTATCATCTTCATCCAATATTGTTTGCAATTCGGCGTCTTTAAACTTTTTTGGTGATCTTCCACGTTCTTCATTTCTCACATCAATATCGTTATCTCTGAACCGTTGAAACCATTTTTTGCGAGTCGTTTCTGATAGAGCATGATCACTATATGCCTCGACAAGCATTCGACGCGACTCTGCAGCACTTTTCTTTAAATGAAAACAAAAAATTAATGCTTTCCGCAAGTCATCATTTTCTGGTACAAAATTCGACATTTTTAACACGATGAAAAAATATGATGTTGTTTGCTTAATAACTTGATATATACTAAATATGTGACAGGTGTCATAGCAACCAAAAAAAAAAATAAATAAATAAATAAATAAAAAATAAGGCCCATTCACAATAAATGTTCCCTATCGAGACATTTGTATCTTGACACTCACTTCATACCGGTACACCTGGTATCATCAAACTTTGAACATAATAAGAAGCTACTTAAACTCGATTGACGAATATCGTCTGAGATTTCAAACCAGAATTTTTGAGCTTTGAATTTTCTGATTTCAGGATAAGGACAATTTTAATCAGCCATGACAAAACAAAAAAAGATTGGCACAGCGGAAATACCGGCTATTTCACTGACAATTCCAAACAAACAAGTTAAGATACTTTAAGAAGGGCGTGTACTAAGGTATTCACGCATTAAGAAAGAATAGTCGTAGGCTTTGAATTGGTTCACTGCATTTTCTGACTTGTGTATTTATATTATGCATGGTAATCCTTCATAGTTGCTAAAAAGAAAAAAAAACTTCTGTGAACCATATAAAAACATTCGGAAACTTTTACTTTCTCCAACCGCGTAACCACTATTCGTAGACTCTCTTTTCTTGTTTTTTTCTACTACCGACCGATGACTGTAATGCAGCTGGTAATTTTCTTCTTTTTTAAAATATGAGGTAAATTCCAATCTGTAGCCCCCTTCCACACCTTGAACTTTGCTCGAGAAACATTTAAACACGAAGAAATAAATACCAGGAGAGAGAATTTAATTATTTCACGTGTATTAACCACCATTATCACTTAATGACTTTGACTCGAGTACAATTTCGATATAATTTTTTTCATTATTTAATATGCGCCGACGGACGACGACCAGTTTAATTTAACTCTCCCGCTGAAAATACTTTTTTTTCCTGCGGTTTTTTTTTTTTTATTTTTTTTATTTTTTTTTATTTTTTAGATACGAGTAGCTTCAAGCAATATCCATCATGGATCGTCATGGATTGGTAAGTTTGATGCCTTTTTTAAGTTGAAAATCGCGTGATTTTCACATTTTATTTGGTTATATCTTTTCCTGAATTTTTATGAATCTATAATGGAGGAGTAGCCGTATGTTAACCGCTAGATTCACTTAAAATGTTACGTGTACGTCTCAGGTGACCGACAGTGAAATGGAAATTAATCATACATCGTCGCATAGCCGTCAATACTCGTACATACTGTGCTGATGCCAAAAACTTCTGATTGTGGTGATCTTTGGTTTTTTTTTTTTTGCTTTTTTAATTAGTTGTGTGTGTACTCTGATAATGCTTTAATGCTTAAAATTAAGAAAACACACAATCTTTAAAATGGCGCAAATAAATATTTGTACTTTTCGTTTTAGTTTTGTTTAGGCGACGTGGTTGTTTGCACAAATCATAAGCAAGAAAGGAACAACAAAGTTTTAGATAACGAAGTCATTTACTAGGTTTTTATAAATGATATTTTTTTATTTTCTTTATCTGATACCTAGATGAAATTTCGTATTTGACATTAAAAAATTGAAAGCCAACTTGCCCCAATTTTAGCATTGAACGACCGAAACTTATCAAAATAAAATCCCTGCTTTCAGACTTGAGGTTTAATGACATTTCAAACTCTGACATCTTGGATCTAGCGCTTACGAGAAATTTGTAATATTCGTATCGTTCAACAATAAAACATCAACCAGCCATCGGACACGTTTTCAAAGAGTTATGTTTCCCGTTGTTAAAACGACGTTTTGCAATTTATTTTAAGTGTTGAATTGGAATTTAACGTTAACAATGTTCCAACTGCCGAATCCCCAAACTCATAATAAACTTGTGGCAACTGTGGAAACAACTTAATATTTTTCTACAATTAATTTGAAACGTTTCTCGTATTTAAAATTGTATGCCAAGACGGGCACATAACAGGATAAACCAGATGTCAGCATGACAAATGCCTGTTACTACTTGAGATTTTGAGTTTGTATTTGGTGAAGCATTTGATAACCGTCAAAAGGTTCAAAGTGACAAAGGCTAATAATAATATTATATGAAATTACTAATAATATTGTAGTTTCTCCATTGAGTAAGGTCAAAGTCTCGGGAATTTGCCATCTATCTATTCAGTTTCATCCACAAATCCATCGTTCTACTCACTTCTACTATTTTATTCCCTGGACGTGCAACATTTTGGATTCGAAGGCGCAATTTAAAAATAGTTAAGTCATAAACGAAGTTCATCTATAAACAGCGGATCTTTATATAGGTAAGTGGAAATTCTCGAGGGATTCACTATGAACCAAAAAAAGAAAATAAATTGAGACCGGTCCTCGCTTAAGACCGCACAGTAATGCGCTGATTATACTGTTTACTGAGCAAGCTACTGCCACTACTAAGCAATGGAACGGCGGTGACTGCCCCTGTTTCATCCTTTGTCAACAACAGCAGCGAACCTAAGTGCTAAAGAAAGTGTGTGACTCTAATACTGATCTCTGGTGGACATCTGCTCTACACGTTCCAAACATTTAAGCCAAAGAATTTCGACTATTTGCTGCAAGCAGGCCTTTGATAACTCATAGCTCTTTTTTCCCAAAGTGACCTAACGGCGAGCTATTTTGGTTCTCCGAGGGAGGCATCTGTTACTCTTGTTTCGTCTAAAGTGGTGTGGTTTTTTTATAATAACGTTGAAGTCTATGTTGACAAAGTTATACACTTCTTTTGTGACGTTTTGTCGAAGTTGTATGTGTTGCGTGGACTTTCTTGCGTGGCCAATCTTTTCCGATTCTGCTTCAATACTTGCAATTGTTTAACCAAACTACTTGCAGTGTTCTGCCGATGGCTTTGTCATCCGTATAACCAAGTTGGAGGACTGAATTACTGTCCTCCATCGCTTAGGTTCATTCGTTCGTTCTGTTTTACAACAGAACAGCGCTGGAGATTGTTGTCGTTATATGATAGTTAAGTTCCAAATCCGTTCAAACCTCTGTAGCACTTGACATAAATGTAAATACAAAAAAATCTGTTATACATTTCAGTATATTTGAAGTGAAAAGTCAAATTATTTGACAAAAGCAAAAGTGATGTATCATATCAACTGATAAGTAGGAATGACGCCTATTACTTGACATTTAATTGCCTTCCGTTTCGATGTACATAAATTAAAATAGAAGCACTTTTGTCAAAATCGTACACTTGTTGATATTTTTCTGACTAAATCAGTATGTAAATAGGTAAAAAAAATTTAGTTATCAATAATATTAATTAAGCAGCTCTACAAATATTAATTCTTTTTGTGTACACTGAATAGTGAAAACTGTATAAGTACTTAGCAGAACTGTTAAAGGTATTAAACATGATATACCATGTGAGTAAACCTGGGTTTAACCCTAAGATGAGCGCTTACCAAAAATAATAATTGTAATGTATAACTTTTGATATAACAAACCAACTGGAAGCTACAGCAATTGAATTTTTTAAATAAAGTCCCATCGATCAACATCAAGAGGAATAGATTCAGTGATCGTGTCGGTATGAGATGTCGGTGATCATGCTTCTTACCCTCAAATCTCGTTAAAGTTGGCAACTGTTTTACATAAAGTAATGACAATAAAACAGGCCATTGAAAAG
The DNA here is from genome assembly GCA_907269105.1 of Volucella inanis. Classification (NCBI taxonomy): domain Eukaryota; kingdom Metazoa; phylum Arthropoda; class Insecta; order Diptera; family Syrphidae; genus Volucella; species Volucella inanis. The sequence goes on along the minus strand of OU026156.1, from coordinate 35,914,760 downwards.
GAAGATAGGTAAAACATTAAATTTTTGAAAAGAAACTGACATATGCGCAGTAACAAAATGAGAAACATTGATGATCAAATCGGTCTGAGATTTGATTTTAAAAGTTTGAAATATTTATAAGCGGAATAACACCATAATCATCCCAAGAATATCGTCGTCGAGCAAATAATTGTCCATTAAGTGTGACCCATGCTTTTGAAGCAGATCATCAATGAAGTTACATCAAGTCTAATATTGCGAAGTGTCAGTGTTTGCGCAGAAGAGTTAATGATATTGAATCATCAGAATTAAGAAATAACGTTGGATAGACTAAGCGAGAAAAAAGTATCGGAAAACATTGATCGACATAATGAATATTTTAAACCCTAACTCGTTCTACGAACACTTAGCAAAATGAAAATAAAAAGTTGCACTAATACTGAGATATTTCACAATGCCTTTGATCCATCAGTTTTTAAAATTTTCCGTAGAAGAATTTGGTGTCTTTTAATTTGTTTCTTAGCTTTATCTGGCCCTCAACCATATAAGCTCAACCATTAGCTCAGTCTTTGAGCAACGGTCTTTATTTGCGCACTCCAAGATAGTTCAGATCGCCTTTCACAGCTAAGACTATATTTGCACGTTCTGTGCCAAAATATATACTTATGCAAATGATATCAATGTAAACGGAATAATAGTTGCAAAGGTTTTTATAAAATTATGCCGCTGCTTGCAAGGCTTGCAAGTTTCATATAATTTTCTCAAGTATGGTGTGGAGAAGAAAACAGCACATCACCTTATCTAAACCTTTTGCTGAGATTATTTCGACATTTTTCATGCTCTTTTACTTTCGTTCTGGATATCCGATGTTTTTCTCTTCTTCTCTGATCGTAGAACCGCTTTTTTCCTTCTATGTTTTGCCTTACACTCTTCATGACACCAAGGACTTCAACGGCCTGGTCGGATGAAATCCAGTACATCACTTGCATTTGATACAAGTTGCATAACTTACATGATCGGCAAAGGTAATGTCAGTTTATTGCGATTGTGGCCGTTCAACTTCAAATTTCTCAAATTGCTTCGGAATATTCGAACATCTACGAATATAACACTAGAGTGCAACATGATCAATTCGCTTCTATGAGGATCACATTACAAAAACAAGCTATTGATAAATTTTTAGAAAAATCAGAAAAAAGTACGACAGATCTTATTAGAGTGAATAGACTTAGGTTAAATTTGTTGGTACGAAGACTTACGTAGATGGTGGATAGTCATATGATTTTTTCAGGGCAAAGTTTTATGTAGATTATATTTAGATCACAATAGATCACTATTATTGATAGACGGACCAATATGCTCGGAAACGCAGACAAAATCAATAATTCGATTCTAATTCAATAATTTAATCCAAACTTGAGCACCAAACGCTTGAAAAATCATTCTCATTGATAAATATCTCCATTCCAAAATAAACAACTTGTCAAAATGGAAATCAAAATGTATAGCATATGTTTCTCCTAACAAGTTAATAAAATAATGCGTGCTTTTCGATTTTTGTTTTTTTGTTACAGATAGATACAAATAAAAAAGTTTAAATAAATAAGTAATCAATAAAAAATAATAAAATACATATAAAATTCAAATGTGATGTGAATCCTTAATTATGTACATTCAAAATTAAAACTAAATCGCCGCTACATAAATCCAACTCAACTAACTTCCGCATGGTTAAGTTAAAACCTGATTTGAAGCACTCTGCGGTTAGATCTTAAAACGTTCATCGACAATTTCAGATATGGTGGTAACAAATTTTGAAAGTTTAAAAATATCAACACATGCTTCATGTTTAATTCTGCTTTTTATTAATTTAACAATATGGAAGCTTGGTGTGGATACATAATATGAACGTAATTTCCAGTGAAGCTACCTTTCGGTTTGATTGAGGCATCTAGCGCATGGTGACAATCTTAAAATATCAATTCTGATATACTCGTAATCAGGATTTCGTTAGACAATGTTGCACATTATGTGTAAATATTTTAAAGACGTTGATAGTAGCGAAGGTGGTACAATCAAGGTTAAACAGCTAATGTAAATCTTACAGATGAAATGAAAGTTGAGTTGCAATTCTGCTATTTTAAAACCAAATCGCTTGTTGGTAATAAATTGTAATTTTAGACGTAAAAATAAGCATTTGTAGGATAAGCCATTTTGGTTAATTTTTTTAGGCTTTTCCTATTCGGATCAACAACCGATTCCATGACTTGAGATCAATATTTGCCAAATTTTTAGGGCACAGATATTTAAAAAGATTGAAGTACTTTTAGAGTAGCTTTTATCTTACGTTTTTAAAAATTAAAGGTTTTTCTTGCCTAATACGAGTGACGGAGATTTAATACTAAAGCAGGCTAAGCGATAAATCCTATTTATACTATGCACAGTTTTAGTTAGGCAGATAGGTGTCTAGTGGCTAATTAACCTCCATCAGATAGTTGGTTGATTAAGAACTATCTATGCGATACGTTTCTCAGAAGGTTTTACATCTCAATTTTTTATACATCCTCCACCTTGTCGAAGAAGTAACAACTTAGAGCTCTTATTCTTCTGTCACAAGGGCGGGACAATTGTACAGGAAGTGACAAATGGATTCAATACCATCTTCGTCTCTACAGCTCTGTCGTAGTCGTTATATAGAATCCAGTCTTAGTCCGTATAAGTATATGCATCTCACTCACAAATGAGAGCGCCAAGAATAAGCAGATTAGACTCCATCGTTGGTAGCATAGAATCACTGCATCACATTACACCGCAACCAGTATTACATTGTCGCCGTTCAGCCATCACATTGAAGTCATTGTCCAAACAAGTAGTAAGAGAAGAATGTATTGGTATATATTTTAATTCGTGCGGTTTTTTTTTTTCAAAATTTTAACGTTTATTTAAGAAAAACATATACAATAGTATTATTCAAAGTATTGCCCTTTTGAAGCTATGACTTTCCCATATTTCTGGCAATTTGTGGATTCCATCCCAAAAGAACTGCGCCGGCTTGGCAGCCAAGAATTAATCAAGCCAATCTTTGATATTCTGCTCTGATGTGAACCGTATTTCAGTGAGTACGTTCTGCATCGACCGGAACAAATGGTAATCAGAAGGGGCAAGGTCTGGGCTATAAAGCGGGTGGGGTAAGACTTCACATCCACTGTTTTCCAAATAGTTCTTAAACGTGGGGCCGAGCGTTGTCATGATGGAAAATTATTGCCTCGTGTCTGGTCACATATTCAGGGCGTTTTTCGGCAACTACTCTCTTCAAACGGATTAACTGTGTTCGGTAGCGTTGTCTATTGATGGTTTCACCTGGTTTTAGCAGCTCATAATACAGCACACACATCTGATCCCAACAAATACAGAGCATTACGTTCGCGCCATGGATATTCGGCTTTGCCGTTGATTTGGCTGTTTGGCGGGGTTTCACATATGATTTTTTGCGCTTGCGGTTGTCGTAATGGATCCATTTTTCATCCGATGCAAAAATGACTTCCTTTTGTGGCGTTCCAGCAGCATTTCGGACATGCAAAACCGCCTTTCGACGTCTCTCGGCTTGAGTTCATGTGGAACCCAATTTCCTTGCTTTTGAATATATCCAGCTGCTTTTAAACTTTTTGAAATGGCTGCTTGAGTGACACCCATAGATTCTGCGATCTCTTCTTGTGTTTGGCAATAATCTTCATAGAGTAATGCTTCCAGTTCTTCATCTTCAAACTTTTTTGGCTGCCCAGGACGTTCATGGTCTCCAAGCCAAAATCACCAATTTTAAATCGTGCAAACCACTTTTGGCACGTTCACTCAGCTAGCGCATGTTCACCATAAACTTTCACCAAAATACGATGACTTTCTTGACTTGACAAATGAATGACATGTACTGAAATGACGTACAATGACAGTAGCTTTCGAACGCATGTTCCAATGGAATAATACAAGTTACGCCATCTCTTAGCAAACCGAATTAAGTTATAGATCCAATATTTAGTTGCCCTAGTTAAAAGTCTTTCTGCAATTTACGTCTCCAAGCCGATCCAATTACATAGAGAAGTACATATATAGTTGAGTTATATGATAGGATAGCAGAACTAAGTCGTCGAAGGCCATTCGATATTAACACACAGGTTTTGCATTTTGGAACCAGCTCTATGGATCGCTTTGCACTTACCTTCCTTTTATGCAGGCGGGTTTTAACCTGATTTTTAACCGTATATATATATTTAACATTCCTGAGTTAGAGTGAAAGAAAATAAAAATAGTGTCTAGAACCTCTTTTGTGTTTGCTGAGACAAAAGTGGAATCGCTGAGCAGATTTACATTTCCGGGTTCTTGGCCCCAGCCTATTACAGCAGATGTTATCATAAATCCTGCAGCTGTAAGACTGTCCATTAGAAGTCAAAGGTTTCTTGTTCCATAGTAGGACATCTATAGTGCCTAAAAGATATATTGTACATATGAAGATTAAATAGCATTCTTTAATATTTGTTTTTATTTCGTTTTCCAGTTAACTGGTTGGACTGGAAAGGATAGGCCTTATCCTTTAATAGCATGGCTATTTCATTTATATTAAACTGTCTGATAAGATATCCGTCATAAGACAATATAGCTAACATAGGTGATTGCACAATTAGCAGGAATAACACAGAGACTTGATATCTATATTGCATCCCGCTACTGTTCTATATCCCTGACTCGACATGACCATCTAGCGGAACTGACGGATAGTTATCTTAACTCTACACTCTGCTTGTAACCACTTTCGACAGGATCTCCTATACAAGAGCTCAATTTTATTTCCATTATTGATTCAAGTGTGCTTGAATAGTCCAATTGGACTATCAATTGGCACGTTACACATTTAAATTCTTCATCGTCAATTTATTCGTATAAATGAAAAAGTCACGTCCACATTTACCTATTTTAGCACTTAATAGATGCAAATTTCCTCACTTGTTTTCAGAATATTCTAAAAGAATAATCAAGTCGGGCAGCTGCCATCTGATTACATCACGGAGGTGTCAATAATGAGTCAAATAGCGACATCTCGTCGTACGTGCTTTTATAAAAATGGAAAAAATATCACGAATCCTCGTGCGCAAACGCAACTGGACAACTTATGACAGAGAATACGGGTATTTGAAAATAATTACTAAGAATCTTTAAATGAACTTGATTGCTTTGACTGGGTAGGTACACTTGAATTGTGTGCTATCTACTTAATCTCGTATCGGTCATGCTTTAAGGCCTAATACGTGAACCGATTAACATAATATGACTCTGAGGTTCAACCCAAAGGCTGATCGATTGCAACGAATGCGTGCTACTAATAACCTTTATGTACATTTCATGTCGTATTGTACAATTTTGAGGAAAAAAAAAAACCAACATTGACAATGATAAAACCACATCGAATATGGAACAACTCATGAACGATGAACCATCCGTTAATGATTGAATTTGAAAAAAAAAAACACGTGTCACACATGAGATGTGATGATTTAAAAATATAGCTTTTGGTTGTTGCTATCTATCATCATAGTAGGGTTCGATATATAACTTCTAGCCATACATGTACTCCTATAGTCCATACCGACAAGTATTTTTCAAGTCGTGATTCACGCATTTTGCGGTAGGTGCTATTTACTGCCATAATCTTGTTTGCTATTCCTTTTAACTGTGGAATGGAATTTTATCAAAAAAAAAAAAAAATAAAAAAAAAAAAAAAAAAAAAAAACAGAAAAACCGAACAGCAGAGGAAACTAATTAAGAGAAAAACGTTATGAAGCTGGCGCAAATTTGTCAGTTTAAACAGTTGGATGACATAATTCTCTATAATTTTAGGTTTATTATAACTTTTTGTTTGCTACTTCTACTTCGCTTTCTTCGGAGTCTTATGAGTGGTACTTATAATTGAATGGTGTGAGAATTGTGAGTAATGAATCGCTCTGGTGAGTTTTTACATGGTAACTGATAGTTGACTCAACAATAGTGAACACATTAACTTAACTAAAAATACAAATTTAGTGCCAAAAGCTTATCGGCCAAGAATTCAATTTGTCAGCGATGATAAATACCTTCTATTCATCGTTAGAGGTTTTATATCCAACACATGCCACCCGTTGTATCTTGAAATCTTCATTCCAGGAAATGGCGATGAGAATAGGTATGTAGGTAACACAGACTATACAAATTAATGGCATAGAGTTCAAGTTCTCTTGAAATTCGCTTTTGATTTTAGATAGAATCAACCTTAACAGTTAAATTAGATTCTAATTCTCGGTCGTTTTGCTACTTTATATTGTTGCGGTGGGCACGATAAATTCAACAGTTGACTATCAAAGAAAATAGGTTTATTTGAGTGAAAGCCGATTGTATGCGCTCCAGTTATCTAATGTTAAGTTACAAATTTTTCTGTAATATGCACTCTGTAATCGAACGGTTCTAAGACTAACGTTCGAAGTGTTTATTTATTTATAGCCCTATCGACCAAAAGTTTGAGAAATTTGAGTCTTAGAACCGTCAAATCAGACACTTATTACACATTGTCTCTTGGGCTTCGGGCGCTTAGTAGCATTTTTATTCTTGATGGTTGGTAACTCGAACAGAATACTGGGCTGGTGATCGAAATGTATGCCGTCATAGTCGCATCCAAGCAAAGGTTAAAAAGTGAAGAGGGAGCTCGCTGAGTATTATCACCACCAACATTGAACATTTGGACCTAATCAAAAGCAAGTGAATTTTGATGTCAGGGGCAGATCCAACGATCACATATTTCGAGCTACTTCGACATATTCTGAGCTCAGATTTTATGAGGATGTTGACGAAGAAGACAGTTACCTTGTATGTATTCCCGCAAACATACAAATTAATGACGACTTTGCCAGAGAATTAGAGCTCTCAGGCCAGACGTATGTACGAGTATGAGCAATACCCTATATGCGACGTTGACATCGTCTTTAAAAAAAACAACCTCCTACGGACACAGTTTTAATATTCATGATAGTCAAATGCCTTTTTACAATAGAAATCTAGAGGATGCATGGCTTAGTGGTTAAGTTTGCCGACAACTTCGTAAAAACGTTTGGGTTTAAATCTCGGCCTAAATAAATTTCTGAAAATCTCTGAAAAAATTTATCACACACTGTGCAAAAAATGGCAAGATAAAGAACACAGTGAGCGGCAGATGGCTATGTCTTCAATGTAACCGTCGACTTAAAGCCATAGTTCTTCAATATTACTAAAAGCTCGTCCACTCAAAGGCGTCTTACAAAGTTGTGTGGTAGAGGTGCGCTCTTGTGCACACTTCTTTTCTGCAGCATGCGTTCCTTCAAGTAGGAGGAGACGGGAATACAGCCAAGAAAATGAGTGTTTATAAGAATGTCTAGTGTCTCCTCCTGCAAATCATATGAAAAGCCGAAGAGCTATCGTGGATGTCGGTGATATCGTCATACCCAGAACTTTCTTTACACAAGACGCTTTAGGAATTGATTCAATCGACCTGGAGAGGTTCCTCTTAAATAACTTATCTCTCTTCAGCCGTTTTTTTAAAGCTGTACCCCTTTATAATTACCTCTTTAAAGAGGAATTTTCAAAAAATCAATTTTTTTTGTATTTTCGTAACGTACATATTTCTATATTCCCTGAAAATTCCAAATCGAACCGGTAAGTACTTTTCGAGATATACGCATATTTGTAAGGACGTCTCGAACTGTTAAAAAAGTAGGTGGAACGCAAATCGGAATAGCAGCTGCACTTTTCTTTGTGTTCCCAGTTATTAAGCTAAGCCTTACGGTGATATTAAAGTGACCAAAAAAGAATGTATTAAACATGTCCAAAAGAGAATGGGTTCACGACTCTGCGAGTATGTAAATAAAACTACTGAAACTGTACGTATATAAAGGTAATAAAAAATACAAAAAAAAGTAATTGTTTCCACCAAGTAAACTCGATAAGTTAACAGTTTATTATGGCTTGGTAATCAGCAGACACTGATTTCAACTGATGAAAATCCTGAACATGAAAGGTGCCCAGTCGGAGAAGATTCATGGTGTTGTTGGCAGCGAGCACGAGCTTCAGACACGTTATCTTCTTATAAACATGATTATCTGTCTTTACCACCTGATGCTGCTGAAGCTATCTTTTCAATTTATACAGATCTCAGCGATAAAAAATTATTGGAAAGATGTGTTGGTGGTTTTACGCAAAACAGCAATCAGTTGATATGGAAAATAACTCCGTTCCGTATGTCTAAAAATTTTTTGAAACAGCAGCTTACAACGCTGCCGGGATCTTCAATGAAGGTACAACTTCTATTTCATATTAGATGAATGCAATAGGAATATCAATTGAGTCCAATATTTATGCCTATGTCGAGAAAGAGGATGCAGAGCGCGTAATGATCTCTGACTTGAGAGCGCATGGGAGTACGCAAGAGGGAACAATAGCTCGTACACAACATTAACTTGAGGTACTAGAAGCTGCTGATGCTACGGAGGGTCCATCTTATGGCCCTAGAATAGATGACTCCATGTAAATAAAAAAATAAAAAAATTAATTAATTTATCTATGTGTTAACTTCTTCCGAAACTTTAAACGCGTTTTTCTCAAAACTACCATGTTTTCAAGTCGGTAATCAAGATTTCTAAAAAACGGCTCAACCGATCGGTCTGAAATTTTAACACATCCTTCTGCGATATACCATATTCTTCAGGTACAATATATTTTATATATTTATAATTTTTTAAACAATTTTACGTGGCAATTTTGGTTGAAAATTCAGTTTTTTTTTTAGCGGAGCCGCCATTTTGTCAAAAATCAAAATTTCGATTATTCCTTTAATCAATGTATGATTTTATCTATCCACTAAAAGAATTTTTCGGGTTTTTGATTTTAGATCGTGATCACCGCCGAGCACCTTTTTTTGGAGGACCTTCAGGAAATCGTCTGCAATGGCACACCAGATCGATATTTTTACAAATAATTAGTGCCATTATAAACTTAGATCTTGCCACTAAATGTACCTATACTTTTTATTTTTGAAAAATAAATTACCTATTCAGAAAAAGTTTATAAAAAACGTCCTTTTTCGTCCTTGTAATTGCGTATAACCCCTTAAAGGAAATATATTACACATTGTCAAAAAGATAAGAAAATTAGGACTAATTTGTAATTTATTTTGTTTTGACAAATAAATATAAGGACTTAAAGTATGAATGTTGAAAAACAAGGTAAATTTTTAATAAAAAGATGACCAATGCAAAATAAATCTAACTCCCAGAAGGGTAAAACAATACATGCTTCATAAATCATCTCCCAAAGAGTATGGGATTCGCATTATTATTTGTCCTACTTTTTATTAGTATCATAAATCCCACCGCCTTTTCAACAGATAACAATGAATGACACACAAGATACCATAGAGCTCTTATCTTTATAAGGGTTGAACCATTGTAACAGCAACAAATGACATCATTGTCCGATTCCATAGCAATGCCCTTGCAAATTCAGCTTATGTTTCCGAACAATTTTGTTAAGATCTTTTCATCTACATATAACACATACCCGTAGCTGTGTTGTTTCCCTTTTTTTTTTTTACACAATTTGAGTGCTTACTAGTATTTCAAGTTAAATGTTTTTTTCTCCAAGTGTTCACATATACTTTTTTTTTATTATTATTGTCAAATTAACTCATTATAATTGCTTTTGTATTTATTCGGGCTACCTTCGAAATTTTCAGATCTATACAAATGGCAAACAAGTTGAAAAAATTCAATCAACTTGTACACTGCCGATTGCGTATAAAAACCCCATTTTTGTGATGCATCAGTTGAGGGTGGGAATTTCCAGTAGTGGGTAGTGATTTTCTCAATATCAACACGAATAATTATGAGAACGGGTAATTTGTTATTCAATTTACCAGAAAATTATTTAAAAAAAAAAAGCTGCCGACCACGACAACGACAATCAACAAGTGTTTGAAGTATTTAAACTATAGCAAGTGATCAAGCGTCTTTGTAATTTTTGCACGACAAGTATTTCGGTAGAATAATTGTTAAGAAATATAATGAAATATTGATAGGAATGAGATATTCGGAACTGCACTTGGTACTGTTGAAGTTTACTATACAATACAAAATGATGACTGATCAGATTTATGGTTAAACGAATGATTATTGTTCTTGAATTTTAATCGAAAGATAGAGCGTGAAAGAATCTATAAAAAAAAAATATATATATATATCTCACTCGCAAGTTAAGTCAGATAACGAAAACAAGTCCTTCCTTAATCAGAAACAATCAATTTAACAATTGAATGGAAATAATGAATTCTTTTAACTTTATAGGGTCAATAAACCCATAAGCATCAGCTTGTGAAGGATTAAGTACAAATAGGTCAGTCAAGCCAATTCCTACGGGGTGAAAAGACGATCGATATTTTCTTGAATATCTTCCTTCACAGACAATAAAGATATAACAAAAAACAAGCTTTAAACTCTAAATTTTAGACTTGTCTCTTCGAAGGCATTCCACTGATGATTAAAGATTTTCTCTTGGAAGAAGTTATAGTGCGGGTGCGATAGTACATCGCAGTTCAGACTCATTAATTATTTGTGCATCTGCTGTGCTACGTGTGTTAGAGCAGCAATTTCGGACATAGACGTAGCAGATTCTGGTGCATTATGGCGATTTCTTGATAATACATCTCAACTGTGATTGTTTGTCTTGAATTCAGAAAACTTAATTCAGAAAACTTAAGCGGATTGTTCCGCCTTGTGGTAGTCACCATGTTCTCTTTTTCGCGAGGCTTCGACTTAAGATGACTTAGCCTACTCATCTCACGGTTAAGGCGGTCTTACATCATGCAAAACTTTTTGGCACTGATTTGTTGGGCTTTTAAATTTTTCCAAGTCGTTCAAAGTGCTCAGAAACAGCTGGTTTGCTTAAACTAAGATCTTATGCAAGCTCTTGAAGCTTTGTGGCTGGATCCCGTTGATTTAACACCTTCAGCGGTCGTCGTAAGTGACGGTAGGTCGACCATTGCAGTTTTTATCTTTGAAGCGAATATTTCAAAACAAACCATCGCAGCTAACGCTCATTAGCTTTTCTGCTATTCGCAGCTATCTCAAACCAGTCACTTTTGCTGTAAATCGGTTCTATAGAACTTCCTTTTGAGTAGTGTAACATACCTGGGTATTATATTACTGACCATCACCTACGATATTAACTTATTACTGACTTTCAGCTAAATTTAGGAAAAAAGTTAAACAACTAACTACCGTATATTTAAGAACACAAATCCACTCTTCGACACCGAAGTATTGAGTAACAAGGAAACATTTTCTAGTGTTTGGCGGTCAATGAATAGATAGAGCATTCAAATCATGCTATCAAAAAAAAAAAAAAAAAAGATAATAATAATAATAATAATAATAATTATTCGGTCTCATTTCTCCTTGTATCAGTTTTAACAATTTTTTTTATATTGTTAGTACCTTAAAAAGGCTCTGCTTAATATGTACCCAATACTTAAACAGGGTCGTCCAATAAACGGTTTCATTTTAATGCTCCGCTATTTTGCAGCTAGTTTTTAGATGACGACAAGTAAAAACTACGACATTAACAAACGCAAATTTTACAAGTGATGTAAAGAACCGAAATCGTTCCTAGGTAAATTACTTCTGTAGCCCGAAGTGTAGCCGAAAACCTAGGTTACCCATTTCCACGTCGATCTTAAGAATTGGGCATGTTACCAACAAAACTTCACCGTGTTTTGTACAAAGTTTTAGTCGTAATGCCTATAAGGTTCAATATACGCACAGACCTTCATATCATATAGACCTTCAGCAATGTCGTAGCTTTACCAATAGAAGGTTTGAAAATGGATGAAATTGATCAAGAATTTTACCGAAATATCATATTGAGGGATGAAGCACATTTCGATCAAGACTTTGTTAATAAGAATAACTGCTGCATTTGGCATTAAGAAATTTAAGAATGGTTGTCCAGAAGCTTCTCGATACACAATGATTCACTGTTGGCTGCGGATTTTAGCAGGAGCCATCGTTGGATATTATTTTTTCGAAAATCAAGCGGGTTTGGCTGTTCCGTATTGCTATTTACTTCCAACAAAACGGCGGAACGTGTCAAACAAGTGCGAGAAAAGTTACAAAGCTAAGTCTGCCTTTATCTTGACCTTGGATAATGAAATACTAATTAATTCAAACAGCCCGGTTTTAATTCATCAAATGGGCATATCATTTCGCTCGAGTAAATCAAAAATTTAGTCAAACGATTTCCAAAAAAAAAAAGACAAAATAAAGTTCTTTCATGCCTTCTAATTGAGTTCAATTGAAATAAAAATTATAACCACTCATAGCAATATGAATGTAACAATATTTTTTTTTTTTTTTACAAATTGCTTGGCGAGAGGAGATACATAATCCTTTTTGGAAAAGTATCACAAAAAGTAGCTCTGCCAACAACAAAAGCTCAAAACATTACAAACGCAATGCAACTGCACCAACTACAGACCAATCAAAAGAAAAACTAAGCAATTTATAGAAAGTATGTCACTTTGGAAGAAAGGAAAAAAAAAAAAAATGGAAGTGAGAAAAAAATATGAAAAAACCTGGACTGTACAGTTCATAGTCAAAGACTATTATTAACACAAGTCCAACATAACCGCAAACATTATTAGTAACTGGCTTTACAGACAAACACTGAATATGCCACAAGGTAAAATCTTAGACTTTGACTTTCTGTCTAAAGATTTTCAAATAAATAAAAAAAAAAAAAACTTACACAAAATCTTAATTTTGATGGAGTCTTGAAATATTGAAAATTTATCAAAAACCGCGCAACGACCGACTGCGTAAACTACGGAGGCAAGTTTTTTCGTCGACTAAGGAATTCTTAGAAAAAACTTTTTTTTTTCTTTTAGAGTTGAACAAAATTTGACGATAAATTGTTGCTGCTCTTGTTGTTGTTGTTTTTTTTTAAGTTATAGGTATTTTTTGATTAAGTTTTTTTATAAGTCGCTCTCGTTCTTGCTCCTTGAACTTACGGCCAATACAACAACACCCATAGACGCACGATAGAGAGAGATATTCGCAGATACCAACAGGTGAGGCGTTCTCTGGCGTTTTGGATTCTCCAAATCAATTAGTGTTGCGGAAAAATATCAGCAAATTACAGAAAAAAAAAAATAATAATAATAATAATAATAATAATGTCATGGATACTTAAAAACATATATTCATATAACATGTACGAATATATACCGATAAAGCAATCAAACAAATAAGGTTAGTTGAACTTGTCGTCCGTCGCGCCCACCACCTCATTTTGGAGCATTTATATATATATATTTTTTTTATCTTTTATTTTATATTACGTACGTGTGTTAAATAATTGCAGTCGCCAGTAATTTTATGTTCTTTCGATAAGATAAGGCTCTGCCGCGGTTAATTGTTTTTTTTTTTACTTCTCCTTTCCAGCAGCAGCAGTAGGTGAAATTCCAATTTCAATTCCAATTTCAATTCCAATTTCGATTCGAATACCGAATTCCGATTCCGGGTTTTGAAATTGCTGCAGAGATACTCGTATATATAAGTTGTGTTGTGAAGAAGGTTGTTAGGCAAGCAATATAAAAAATAAATTCTAATTGTGCATAGTGTTTGGTTTAGAAAAAATAAAAAACAGAAATTGACGACAATAAAAGATTTTTCTCTCACTCTCCAATTTTTAAGTACACGCCGCGGCGCAAATACTCTTGGAACCCGGACTGGAGCAGTGGAGAAGACGAGAATGTGGCGGAGAGATAGAGAGGAGCACACACAACGGAAACAAGTACAACGAGTTTGTAGTTTATATGTGTTTTTTCTTTTCTTTACACTTTTTTTTATTACTTTTCTTTGGGGATCACAATATTCCACTTCTTCGTCGACGACGAATGCAAAAGCTAAAGACTGACTGTGCGCGAGGCAGAAAGGAAACTGAAACTGCGACTGGTGTTATAGACCGCTGTCGCTTGCTGTTTTCTCATGATTTTTTTTTTTTTTTTTTCAGCGTCGTTGTTGCGCTAGCGATCTTCCAACTTCCAACCAACCTCCAATATCCAATCAGTACCCCTTTTTCATATATAAGCTAAAAAGACGCAAGGGGATTGTGAAATACAGAGAAATATTTTTTTTTTTCTCTCTAAATATACCGAGAGAGTGTTGAGAGCAGAACAGAGAGAAGAGATAATTGACGGCGCTAGATTGAAGATATGTTCGCCTGTGGTGGATCAGGATCAGTTGCGATTCCCTCTGAATAAGACAACTGCAAAAAAAGAATGACACATTTACACAGGGTCTATTGCCATTGATCATCAGCAGTTAAAAAGTTGGAAAACAAAAAATAATTACCAGGGATGAGCATTGGAACTTGGGTGCGGTTTAAGTTTTACTTTAACAGAACACAGTTTTTAACTATTTTTTTATTTTTTATTTTTTTTTTTTTTTTTTGCGCTTACGAACAATTTCGACAGTATATTTTCTGAGATAAGATACATTACAATTTTAAAACAGAAAGGAAAATCGCTTACCAATGTTGTATATGATATGCTTGTTTGCAATTGGCGTGATAAAAAAATTGAGGTTAGAGGTGACTGAACATTTATTTCCAATGCAAGGCTAAAGCAATAAAGTTAAGCGTATGTGAAAGATTCGCAGTTCAACATAATATTAAAAAAAAAAAAAAAAAAAACATTTCACTTTTTGAACTCAGCACGAAGTTATATAAATGTGCAAAAGGTCAAGTAAAATGTACTAAAACGTACTCTAAGTTGGTTGTCAAGTGAAATATAAATCTTTAAAATTTAAATTTAAACATTTGGAGTCAAGGACGTTCTAAATATGTTTTCATTCTAAACATTTTGAACAAAAATGATATCGGCTGTAAATGTGTCGCGAGTGTTTAGAGATTGTTGTTCAAGTTTGTAGTCATGAGACTTGGGTTCATTATCAAACCTTCTAGAGCTAGGTAGCAGTTACCATAGTAGAGTGGAAAAGATCTGGATCACTAGCTTCAAAGGAATTTAAAGTTAGGTTATAATCACATAAGCTAATCAAATGGGTTTTTTTTTCAGATATATTTTAATCAAAAAATCAATTCAATAGACACGATTTCGACGCAATGACTACGTAAATAAGCAAAATTACCTCATTTCGGGTAGTGAGAATTCATAATTGACGCTCGAATTGTAAATTTAGCCTACTGCCATGATTACTAGACACGAGCGAATGACTGATTTCTTGAAAAGGTCTTCTTGGAAAACAACTGTGTTCAACAGGACTGCGCATTATTTCACACAGCTCGAGACTCCAGACCCACTTTTTAGGTGCCCTGATTGGCATCTGCTAACAACCAGCATCCATAACTGAAACTGCAAGAAATCTGATTAGCACAACCCGCCCTATCCGGTATCGCTTGTGGTGGCGAATGAGGCCAATAAGTACTTAATATGGTATGTTGTTGCGTCTTTTTGAGTCTTTTAGCATTGATAGCACATATCCCGTAATGCTACGGAAAGATAAACTGGCTGCTGACAACTCTGAAGAGAATTTTTTGGGTGCAATTTTTCCAGAATTGAGATATACATACGTATGTCAAACCTCTGCCGAACAGTAAGAACAGTAAGGAAAAGATGACAAAACGCATGCCGAGCTTCAGACCAATTCGTCTAACTTCCTTAATATTAAAGCGCATGGAGACAATGCTCGAGCTTCATGTGCGGAAAACCACTTTACGAATGCAGCCTTTATTTGAAACGCAACCTGCCTACCAACACGTAAGATGCTGCGAGACTGCGCCTTAAAATCTAGTGGGAAACAATTAAAGGCGTACTCGACAAAAAGGAGAGGACGCATTTTCATCGAAGTTGAAAAGTGCTTTTGACAACGAAGTCTTTGACGGCATGTGAAACTTGGCCATTCAACATGGCGTATACAAATCAATAGCTTCGTGGATTAGACCAATGCATGGAAATAGAAAACTGCGAATTCTGACATCCTGAAGTGATGTGCTTTCGTTCGACTTCCAATAGTTTACTCGAACCCGTATGTGCTCTTAAGCGTGATCGTTTTTGATAATCAAGTGACTTTACGAAGACTAGACTTACTAAGAAAATATTCAATTAAATGTCATAAAAGTTTGACAGCTTTCGTTTAAAAGAATATATGTAGGTCACTACAAACAAAGAAAGTTGTTATTTATGAGATAGATTGCGCTTATTTAAAAGTTTATCAATTCGCTCTCGTAAAATTGGCGTAATTGTAAATTTGGTTAGCTTTTCACTTTTGGTATTTTAGCTGCCTAAGTATTGTTTAGATTGGATGTTTGAACGGATCGAATCAAACAGACCTTACTTTGAAAGTAGCAAGAATGAGCACCCCTAATTTTGCTTCTATTATTCGAATAACGTGTTGTATTGCAATATAATATGATTCGTTGAGCTTTATGTGGGCGTAGAATATAAGGGCGCATTTGACTAAACATATATGAAACCGATCAAACCATTTTGTTCTATAGAACATGCCAGTCCTCGTCATCTTAGAGAGAAATAAAAAGTTCCCAAACAACTTTGGCCAAATTGAAGGGCTTTTGGTAAAGTGAATTCTTGGATGACAGAGATTAAATATGGGAAACGGTGTTTATGGACGGTTTCACAAATTTAAAATTAAATATGTTGGATTATGGGTCACTTCGGGCTCTTCTTCCAGACCCCGAAACATCTGCTCCTACAAACCAATGCGGATATTATAATGTGCCGGAACTTTAAAGACTGAATTTTTTAAATTTTGTACGGGTGTTTGTAGGTGTAAATATTCTCCGAAAACCGTTAGATTTTCTATGGAGTTTTCCACTTGGTTAACGTACAGCACCCATATTAGTATTTTTTGCAATTTTTTCTTATTGTTAACTGACCTGTCGTTTCGAAGTTTTTACCTCAAAATACAACTGCTCTACCCAAAAATGTAGATAAAACGTAAAATTCTGTCTTTCACGGTCTCAGCTCTGCATGGTAACCACTAAATGTTTTTGAAACTCACTGTCTAGTCAACTTGTCATCTTTGCTCCAAACACTTTAATGGACTTCAGCGATTTGATTGCCCCACTCCGTATTGAGGTATTGTCGAAATATTATGGGGTTGAACTACATAGATTTATTCTGACGTTTAATTAGAAAAAAGCATTTTTAGAGTGAAAAATGGGCAATTTCAGATGTAATATGTGATTTTTTCTTCTTTTTGAAAAAGGATAGTTTTACTAAGTTGGGCATCCCACACGTGTACAGTTGAACTGATGCATATATTTGATCTTCTTCTTCCTAGGCACACTGTTTCCAGTCTTCTAAACAAGTCTTTGGTATCCACGATCGCTTGTTTGTTAAAACGAAAATTCAGTTTTTCGTCTTCGAGACGAGAAGGAAGACTGAATTGAATTCGAAAATCTTCGTGGCTAAAACATTGTTGTACAGTCGCCCATTTTTTAATAATATTTAATAAATTGAGCAACAGGCACCGTATAGTGAGACTAGCAGGATAATTGTTTCGAAATCCTTGTATTAAGTTAGGAATTTTGAATCACATCGTTATCAAACATATACATATACAATTTGTCTTCAAGGTCAATAAACCACTTAACTAATTCGAAGATATTGCTATCAACAGTGACATTTTGTCCTAGACAGTATGCAAATACTTTATCTGTTACAACTTCTCCTGTGCACTATTTTCGTCTCAACTAGATTGAAGAAGTCGAATGAACGCGAATTTCGTTGCCGAGCTTTTAGCCATGCTTAAAATATAATAGTTCAAAGGAGCAGTTTACGAAACTCCGAATTGCATCGCTTGCTATTTGGCTCCAAAGTCGAAGTAACGAGTTTCTACATGAAAATCGTTGTTATTTTCCAGGAATAGTATGAGTGTGAAAATTTGGTCTACAGTAAGAGCCCATTTTTGATAGTTATGTTACCACATTGAGTGCGTTCAAATAGCACAATCTTTTCATGTTGCACATGACCCTTTCTAAGGTAAATGCCGCCTAAATCGGTCATTTATACAATATTTTAAAAAATTAATTGATCGTGGTTCGATTATAATCTTTACTTGCCATAAGGCGCGCTCCTAGTTAATTTTTGAGTATTATTGATGAAGCACTAAATGTAAGTGTGTAGGGTCTCTTCTGAATCGTTCTCTTTTCTCATGTGTTCATAAGAACAAGCCCATTATGCCCAAAGCGAAGTTATTTGCATTAGAAAAAAACAGACAGCTTGAGATTGAAAGAGAAAACGATGCTCTTGCGACTTCAAATTCTACACAAACTGGCTGTTAGGCTAGCGTAAACCAGAGGAAATGAGCTCTAGTTACTGAGGCTGACGAAAATCAATAAATTTGAATGTTTTTCAATACCTTCGTACACAACGGTGATTTCTCTTTCAGTATTCACATTTTTTTATGCTTTCGTAAGATAATTGCGTTCCTATCTCTAACATATTCTCATACAAAAATCCTTACATCATTGATTTTAGGCCTCGTATAACAGCCCTGTTATATTTTGGATTGTCTGAATGCTGGTGTTTACTTACTTGTGTAGCAAAATATTTATTTCGCAAAAATATGATTGTGTGTACATTTGTCTGCAGATATGAACATATGTAAACGTCTCGCATATCCAATCAGTCATCCATGATGGTGATAATATTTCACTCGTTTCCCATACGTTTCTACCCATGGACTCCATTTAAAAAAAATTATAATAAGAACGCTCTCGCATTGGAACGACACATGACCACGAATCTGATCACACAGCCACAGTCGCAGTCAGAATCAGCGGCAAACAACATGCATAAGAAGTTCGAAAGCACGAAACGCTGGCTGGCATAGTAGACTTTCAGTTTGTATGCGGCCCTCTGCCAATGCGACTTGTTGACAACATGCAAAAGCAACAACAACCACTGCTACGACGGCAAGAGAATGATGACTTATTTTGTTTTGCGACCAACAACAGCCGAGCGATGGAATTGAGATGGCCGCCACTATGACTATGTGACTCTTCTCTTATTACTGCTGTTGCCCGTATCAATATATGTGGTGAGGCTGACGATACATGGATGGTTGATACCTCAACCCATTTCACCAACTTTTTTTTAAGTTCCGACGAAACTGAAAAACATTAAATGCACTTCGCTTCTACCACCGGCACAGAGCAGCCAGCAGCATTTTTTTTTTAATTTTTTATTTTTTATTTATTTATTTATTTATTTATTTTTTTTTTTTTTTGAATTTTTATAACCGAGAATAAGAGAAAAAAAAAATCTCGTGAATGAGTCACGAGATCGAGATCAAGACCTTGAGCAGCAGTACCAATAGCAAACGCAGAGCCAATATTTTTTTTTTTTTTTTTTTTTTTTTTTTTTTTTTTTTTTTTTTTTTTGTAGGCTGCAGTTACTCCTAAAACTAATAAGAAACAATGATAAAAAAACTCACCTCAAAATGCTGGGAATTATTTATTTTCTTATTGAATTCCGATAGGGGCACCGCGCGGATATTTTATCGCCTCTTCGCACTCGAGACAAGAAAATTTAAAGAAAAAAAACTGGAAAATTACAAGTTTTCTCTGCTAAAATGTCACACACCAGTCCGAGTTGAGATAATTTTTAAATGCACAAAACTACAGTCGAATGTTAGTTGTAAATCCAAATAAAAAGAAATAATAATAAATGTGTAGACTGTATGTTTTAATGCGATTTCACTGAACACAGAGAGAAGCAGAAAAAATAATTTTTTGGACAAGTCAAGTGACACCTCATTACAAAAAAGCTCCTTAACGAAAATGTGTCGGTTTCCATTCGGCGGGTGTTCGTTAAATTTTAAATAAATTCCAAGCAGAATTGCGGGAAAAATTGTACTAGATTAGAAGTCTCTGGATATATAATTTAGGAGTAGATTATTTATGACATTCTTGAGTAATGTACATATTTACATATCGCTCAGATAAATTTTATTCTGTTTCAAATTTTTATTTAAATTACAATTACTGACTATTTGACATTGGTTTCATAAAAACTACAACTTTCCATAAATGAAAAAAAAAAAATTAAAAGAAGCCACGGAAATTTTGTGCCTATGGAATATGAAGCATTAACGAGGGATAAGATGAAAATCCCAAAAACGATTATTAAGTTGCTTAGGCGTTTTTATAATCCAGATCCAGACGGCGAAGATCCGCCACAAGAACCGGTTGATCGGTCGACTTGATCATATACCAATCGTCTCCTGTTATGAGTGCCAGGTTTGTTGAGGTTTTTTTCTATTTCCGCGTGCCATCAAAAATGTGGTCCTTCCCTACTGTATTGCCTCTGTGTTAAGTAGAAAAGATATTGATCTCCTTCCGTTATATTATTCGTGACCCAAGCACACTTGTGTACGCATCTGGAATTTCCCGAAGAAGTCGATGTCGATATATATATCGTACATAGATAAAAGAACACGGAGTGTTTCCTACTCGAAGCGATCAAATTTTCACTTAAGTGTTATCTATTAAGTCTATGCCTCTACACCACAGAGTAGAAGTGAGATGGTCACGGTCTTATGCAGAGTTTTTGGAAAACTTAAAGAGATTATTCAAAGACATATAGCATGTGCAACTAATTTCCAATTTCTCAATAGAAAAGATTTACATATTTCTTATATAGATACATCTTCGGATAAAAAATAAATACATTTGTACTTAACTTAGGTCCTTTGACCCCTCATAAGTTAGAGGGCGAAAACAACACCCACGGCTTCATGTTTGGATTTCTGCAACGTGCTCGAATTCCATACAAGTCATCCCGAAAAGTCTCAAATAATTCTCAACCATTTCTCTCCGTGTCTACCTAAGACGGTCCACTCCTAGCTTGCAATGCAACTATCTTTGCACCGTAAGAACCAATTCACTAACACCTATTCAGTATTTTGAAGTCTACAGTCTTAGCTCGTTATCGCGTGTAGATGATCGTTCGATATATGGATCATTAAGTCGTTGCGAAGATATCTATTTATGAAGATTTGACCTTCGCTGTGACGGATTTAGGCACTTTATAGGTACTGCAGCCACAAAGTGTTCCTACGTTTGGCGGCAACAATTTCAGTTTGGTTTCTGTACTGAAAATATTGCTTTCGGAAATTTCAAATAGCAAACCTATCGAACACAATTTTTACTTTGCGAATTCAGCCGTCCACATCCGATTTAATACTACCATCTTCTGAGATGCTTCCTTGACAAAAAAAAGCTACTTACTTGCTCTACTCTCTGTCCAGTAATGCTGAGCGCTTAACATTCTTATTTAAGGCCTATTTATTTTAGCCTCTGACTCCAAATTGTGGGTCTTCTGGTGCACGTCTAATATCCTATGCGAGAGTAGCTGATGACTTAGCTTAGTCAAGATATTTAAGATACGATATCACTTTTCCCCATGTTTCCTCCAAGCAGAGCTGCCGGATCACATCAATGACTACTAATAACAGTTGCGAAAGAACGCAGCCTTGTCGTATTCCGTTACGAACTTAAAATTTGTTGGACACCTTATCACTGTGTATAATATGACATTTACCACGCAGAAAACATCTTGATTCAAGCTATAGGGATTCTTGTAATAAACAACAAATGCAGAGGAGAGTGGAGATCTATACGCGGCTCATTGTTCAATGGCGATTCGCAAGGTGTTGATGTGCTCGATGTAGAAGGATCCAGCTCGAAAGCCTGCATGTTCGATGTTGACAGTTGAATCAATATGTGTTCTTTCACTTAATTCAGAATTATTATAGCTATTGGTCGATCTGCATGTCATAAAGACAAAGCTTTTGAGTCTAGAAATGCTCATCGTACATGATCTAAAACTATGCCCTCAGCTTGTCTGATTCTCGGAATAATACGGATAAGATCTTGATCTAACCGAGAAAAGATGGAGTCGGTGCGAAATAACTACATCTTAGTTTTCGGTAGACAGGTAAACGTTATTGAAATCAACGGTGAAGAACTGTAATTCTTTGCATTAATTCTATGTCTTCATAAATTTCTGTCGATTCTTCTGTGATATCAATTATTCCCCTTACATTAACTATTTATGGATTTCAATTTTACCAATCAGACGGCAAATATTTATGATTAGTGGTTTTGTTCAAGTTTCAAAACGTGATTCATCTACTACTCTCGCACCAGATAAGACTGAACGAATTCCGATAACCGGTAAAATTCCTTCACACCTGTTTTGTTTTCATATAAATCAAAATCTGCACAACTATTTCGAGACTTCGAACAGAGCTGTCAAAAGTGACGTTTGTCTATTGAAGAGAAAAACCTAAATAATCGGCAATTATGACACTTGGTTGCACATTACGGTTATTCGGAAGAATTGCACAAAAATCTCTCCAAACAGGAACATATCATCAAAAATGTGGTAAGCATTCTAACAATCTTAATTAAAATGTTTCTACCAATCTAAATTTCCTTGACAGTAACACCATCACTCCTGCAAAAATTCTCAACCAACAAAGACTTGGAGGTAACACCTCTAGACGAAAATACTTATGAAAAGATATGCTCAGAGACCCTAGATTCATTGACGGACTACTTCGAGGAGATAACAGAAAAGGCCATACACCTGGACTCACCTGATGTAACCTACGGGGTAAGTCTATGAGTTGATTTTTTTTTTTTTAGAACCATTGATCTTATATCTCCGCAGGATGGTGTTCTTACAGTGAAACTAGGCGAAGATTATGGAACTTATGTGATCAACAGGCAAACTCCAAATAAGCAAATTTGGCTAAGCTCACCTACTAGCGGTCCTAAGAGGTATGACTTTATGGGGTCAGATATAACGAAGGGAAAGTGGATTTACAAGCACACGGGCGAAACTTTGCACGAGCTGTTGCAAAAGGAAATAAAAGAAATCATCCAGGATGATGTTGACTTCTTTCACTTACCTTACAGTAAATAAATTATGTGAAAAACTATTGAAAGAAGTAAAAAAAGCAAAAAACATTGCAATTAGAATAGTGTCGAACAATTTATCTTTTTCTTGGAAAGAAGTGGTTTGGAAAATATATGTATTAAAAAAAGTTTAACCAATGTCTATGATTTTTTGTTCACTTATTTTATTAAGTCAAAAGTTTTCCACTCTGTTCGAGGTACCACAGTCCTATGTCTTCCCGTTGCTTTTCTTCGCGGGACTAGCCCTCTACCTTGATATCCTAGGCAGTGGATAGATACATAGTATTAACTTTCGTCCTAATTAACTTAAAATATGAACGTTCCAGCACATTTCCTCTGGAAAAAGCGTGGTCTGCATGGCACATGTTTTTGTTTTGAATAAAGTGTATGTATTTCCTTTGGCATTACCCTTGTAGTAATCCGTTGAATAAATTAGGCAAGCACAGTGTTTCCTGTATTCCGTAAAGAATAGCTCTACGCAATATGTGCTGTAGTGTGTACTTGTTCATCTTTATGAAGCCACATCGGCATTTTTGAACGACTATAACGATACAAATCGTTCATTTATGTAACGCTTGGATGATAGTCTAAAATCAAAAGAATTACAGTATTTCCTTTAATTTGGACAAAGATGAAGTAATGTGTTTTTTTTTTTTTTACTTGATACAGTTGTGGGAGTTTAAAAATTAAAAAAAAGACAGTTGATTGGATGGTGAGAGACCGTGCTACCTGAAGAGGCTAATTGGTGAAGGCCCTTACTTAAGGGTGTAAGTAAGATAAATCTATCGTATATTGCTATGTCGTGTAAGCTATACCATTCATACTCAATAAGAGAACACAATAACTTATAATTTGTTTTTACCTTCTGCGAATCCTCTTGCGCGTGGAAACATCTTATATTTTTTAACAATAATATCTGCACCTAGAGCCTTAACATCACCAGTTTTTTGGTCGAATTTTGTTTGCTTTATAGGCCTTGCTATCGCGTGAGGTCGAGTCTCTTTGTTTTCGAAGGTTTGTGTTTACTTAAAAAAAAGTAACAAAGCTGGCAAACCAACAAATGCAAAACAAACCCAGCTATAGTAGAGCATCAAGCTAGTAAGAGAGTTAAAGGAAAATACTACGATAACACCCTACTATTTAAGAATCCCTGTTTTTCGAACAAGAAGAACCATGCGTTAAATTATGCAAATGGCGAAGAGCTATGAACCCAAAAGGTCCTGTTTTTTGTTGTCAACAAATAAGGAAATACCGGTTCACTTCATATGATAAAATGTTGCTCTTTCCAACTTATAAATAGTTAACAATGAACGATAGCGAAAAACTGATTTTCGAGTTCCAGCTCCAAGGTTAAATACGTTAAGGAAGTCCAAGCTATGTCAGGAGTTTTTGATACTGGTAGCAGTGCGTCCTCGACCGAACAGGTTAATACATTGTTGTGTTTCTGTCAGACAAATCGCGGGCCAAATGCATTTCAAGAAAAGATTTACAATATATAGTTTTAATGAGGGATGTATTATGTTTCTTTGGCAATTACTGATTATGAAGAATGTTTCATTTTATAATATTCTACAAAGATCTTCGATCTCGCAATAGGCTTAAACGATTTCTTTCAAATCACATCACTGTCAGACGTGCAGAATTACACGCATATCTGCAGATGAAAATGTTGACAGTTTATGCATTTATTTAAGGATGTCGTCACGGAATTTCACAATCAAATAAAAACGTTTTTCAAAAAAGATGTTTTCCAAAGTAATGTTTTAAAGGAGAATACCACTTCACACAATTATCCACACTGCTGTCCCACTAATTCCTCGAGAAGAAAAAAAAAAAAAAAAAAAAAAAAATCTAATTTCTTCCATCTCAAGACACAGATATGAAAACAACACCATAAAATATGTTTCATATACAATTTTATTAAAAGCTTTTAGAATTTCTATTTGAAGCAGAGCAAATTTATGTGGAGAAAGATCTGCATCCGCTGTTTGATTAGCTAATCCTGCGAAAAAATGCTCAACTGCTAATTGGTTAGAGTTTCTTTTTTCCATCAATGATTCCATCGAAAATGACTCAATATTAGATAAGTCTTTTCGCCTATTTAACAAAACATCGTCCACCTTTGTCTCAGTAAAATATGCAGAAGTAGAAGAAGATGCAAATTCATTAGCTGCATCAAAATCGTCTGTATAAAGAGGTGATTCCAGCATACAGTTGTCATCTTTGATTATTTGCTCTGCTGTGCTGCATAAAATTAAAAAAAAAAAAATAACAAATTTTGTTTATTTCTATATCTCCAAACGGTTGAAAAAGTTTTTTTGTTTTTTACTTTGCATTGCCAAAATCTCTTAGGAATGATAACTTGTCCATCCATTTCCATTTTCTTTTGCTTACGGAACAACCTTCGCTTTTAATGTCTTTGTGGAACTTGTCCCTTAATGTTCTCCACCTTTCCTTCAGTTTTTTGTCTAAAATAAACAAAGAATTTGTTTTTTTTTTTCTAAAATACTCTGCTCTGCGTAACAGTTTTTGACTGTCAACAATTTTACCTGGGACACCAATCTTTCTGGATAGCTCCTCAAATTTTTGGTTTCTTAAAAGAATGTTTTTGTGGTCTCTATGAGTTTTTTTGTACAGAAATTCGTGGTTTCTTACAAAGTTGATCAGCTGCTCTTCCATTTTTTCACTTAAAATAACAGGTAACTCGTATCACGAAAGTTTTTGTTTTATGCCAGACCTGATGCAGATGTATAAACAGATGTTCAGGGCGCTGCAAGCAGCGAATTGCTGAGCTGCGTCATATATTATGATGCAGTGGCGGTGCTACCAAATTCTGCTTATTTACAGATGAAGATTTGCTTGACAGATACGCATGCAGAATCGAAAGTATTATAATGAATAAAATCCAATTAAGGAAAACTGTGAAGAAACATGTACATACGTATTCATTTAAAAAAATTGTTGCTTTGGTCAGAATTTAAACACTTTATCAAAGAATACAATTAATAGTAAGAGTGCGTTATCATAAGGTCTCATATTTTGGGTGAGAGGTGCCGGAGAAACAGAGTTAAGGTCCATTCACAGCTTAGTAAAAACAAACGAGCGATTATTCGCAAATTTTAAGATCATCAATTACCGTGGGTCATGAAGTTCGATTTTCCGTAAAGTCCTTGAGGTCTTTCGAATTCAACCCAAGTATCCTTGTTTTCTCCTCAATTGCAATGCACCACAATTGCTAAGAGTCATCCACTCTTTCGCCTGTCTGGGTAAATTATTTGTAATGGCGTTTGCAATGAGTTCACCGCTCTAATGTCCTTTCTTTTGGCGTATGGTTAGGTTGAATTTGTGTTAACCCGTTCTCATTTGTAGCTTTTCTGATGACTACATACCTGACATGTATACCTCTGATATACGGCTGATAAAATAAGACATTTTCCACAGATCCCCAGTGCTAGTCCTCTAATGTGTTTCCGCTCCTAAGCTGCGATGGTTGCTGAATTGTCGTTTTTGGCCTAGGGTGTATAAAGCGTGTTGGTGCCATATCTGAATACATAGTACACTGTTGAAATTGTCCTTCTCATCCCCTGATAACATGAGCATTTAGAGATCCCAGTTGATCTTTTAATTGCAACCAAATTTGTGAGCAAGAAGTAGTGTAGGTCCAATTTCTGTTGAGTAATTGAACAAGGACGTTGTGGCAAGGCCTTTTTAATTCGCGCAGTATAATTCCTTCAGCTGTGGTTAGCCAAGCAGTAGAAATAATGTAACTGGAGCCTGCATTTAACCGGTTGTTAAATAAAATGATAGAAGCGATTAAATGCCTGACCGATTTATTAAAGGTGAGTTTTCTTGTTCGCCAATACATATAAAACCGACCCAAGAAATTACCTACCAATCGGTGAAACTAGTGTCGCTTACTGAAAATATTCGAAAGAGTTGTAGGCAGTTAAGAGCGCAATATTATTTACATTCCTGGAAGTCAATGCAGTTTTGTGGGAGGCATGTGACTCGACTCTACATTGAAGCATAATGAATATGATTTAAAAGATCTGAAATTCATCGATTTAAAAAAAAAGCATTTGATAGACTTCCCAAAGGTTTTATATGCGCTGGGCTAAGATCTTAAAATGTATTAAGGCGTATATTGTACATATAAGAAAGCCACACAATTAAATACTTACTTAGAGGTACTTACATAAGTGGGCTATAGTTCGGGTTGAATCTAGGCTTCAAGTTGAGTACCTCAAGTCGGTTGAGGTCCCCTTATACATGTGCGTGATGCTTAAGATGACGTCTTCCTCTGAGTTAGATTCGAAGGGCATATCATTGATGTACATTCACTAAGCATGTCCTAGTCATCTCAGGCTAGAAAGTTTAATCCAAAGAAAATTATTATAACCTGAGAATTTTTTTTTAAAATTGGCAGTATACAAGAATTATTGATTTATATACAATAGAGTTTTCATAGATGCAGAACATTGACTCTACTAGCGCTATCATAAATATCGACTCAATAACTATTCATTACAAATTAGACGTGTTATGAGTCAGTTGTACTAGGACCGAAAATCCACATTGCCCTTTATTCAAACCTCCAAATCTAGCTCGTAACATCTATTTAGAAGGAATCATCTTACCTAAATGTATGTAGATTCACAATTTAAAAACATAGGCCTTATCGTAAACCAACTAAAATTGCTGGTGTCTTTCTGGACAACGTTAGATTTCACTTCTCGTTAGGAAAACTTGCGTCAGTCTTCCAAGCTGGGATAAAGGCAAACCTGATGGCAACGAACTATATTGTGAAGAATTCGTGGAGTGGGCGAGGCATTTGCATCTGTATCGACAGCCAAGCTGTACTTAGAGCCTTGCTGAACCTTTATACGACTTCTAAGCTAGTTTAATTATGCAAGACATAACTGAACGTAGCTGGAAGGCTAAATTCATGATTGTCGCAAATGGATTTAGCGCGTAGTGGCCCGTAAGATTTCAAGACAGAAAAATGGATCGCTCAGCTTTAACACACCCATCGCAATGCAGAACGATGTATAGCGGGTATAATAAGAAGTACGCTGGTTTGCTGTGTTTAACGAAAGTTATCGGAAAATTAGCAATAGAAGCTCAAATTTCAGCATAGGTTCGAAGAAGAGACACTCAGATGTAGGAACGTTAGCAAACTCTTAGCCTCAGTAGCGGGGAGAATCAAAATATAGCGACTAGGAAAATGATTCTAAGGCCCTAAAATTTAACCACCCTCACAAGCGGCGTAGTTTAATGCAGCTTTTTAGTTGTTGCACAAATAAGCTATTTACAATATGTCGTGAAATTCGATATTGCCCAAAGTTAACTTCCAACAAGGGTAGCTTATTAAGTACAATGAAACCTGAAAGATAGCTTTCGTCATACGAAATGCTGAAATGCTTATATACCAAATACCAAAAACACAGAAGACCCGATGTACGAAGAAACACTCGCACTTCATGCTATCGTCTAACCACTCTATTGAACCCTGCCCGAGAGGATCTTTCATTTCAGCGCTTATTAAATAGTCTCACAAAAAACATAAATACCTACTTTTAGTTACGTATGAACTGCTCGGTTTCGCCTTTTTCACTAAGGAATAATCTCAGCTACTATTCAGTTTCTCGTATCGCACTAGTCTGCACTGGAAAGACAGTCTTCAGGAAATCAGATTAGACTTGCATTAGGTACCCATAACAGGAATTTCTCATAGACCGAGTGAATCAATACGGCCCAAGTGTTACACTGGGATTGCAGAGATCGATTTCTTTACTGGAAGAAGCCATCAAACACGTCTGTTTGAAAATTCTTCAGAAGTGAATTTTATCGAAAATAAAAACATAAGTGCTTAGGGTTTTTAATATGCGTCTTTGGTTTGATGGAATTATTATTCATATAATGCGGGTAAGATATGTTAAAAGAGACAGGAGTTAACGTTTTCATGAAGAATCATCACATCCCATCAAACTACATTTTTCTCTAGAAAAATAATCATAACAAGAACGCTCCATGTATTTATGTTACAACTTAAAGAATTGCAGTAGAAGCATATGCGTTTGCAGGGACTGTCGAGCTTCACTTATTTCTTAGTTAAGTTAAGATTTCTTACTTAAGAATATTGCATTTCGTCGATTATTTTTATGCATTACACTGGAATTTTTCTAACTGATATATCCTAAATTCGCTGGACGATGTTGAGCCTAATACCGTTAAGATCCCAAACCGATTTTTAGACTTTTGGGCTTAAGACTTTTCTTCAATGATTTGAGTTATCATAAAAAGTACTGCATTGGACAGCTTTCAGACAAATTAAAAGTATGCGCTTCTGAGTGATTTACGAGTATGTTTCAGAAGAATTAACTGCAGGCGGATTCCGGATGGGTTCATGCAGTATTATCAAACCTTTTTTCTGAAATGCGCGTAGAATGATCTTGAACATTTTTTTTGCAAAAAAAAAAACAAACAAACAATACAATGAAATCCGGAGCAACTCCTCCGTAACTAACTCTATTTTGAAAACCAGGCTTGGCAGTGATAATAAACTTTGTTTGCAACATCACCACGGTAGGGATCCAGCAAAGAAGGTAACTGGAAAATAATTCTTTCTCACAAACAATGACGAAAAGCAGTTTATAAGGTAGAACTGCGACGATTCTAATGTATGGCGCGGAAGCACGGCTTGATTCGAGATAAAAGTTTTATTAGTGCTTTTCGGTCCCCTTGCATTTAAGAAATTTGAAAAATAAGAAATAAGAACTAACTGTATAAGCTATATGTTGTAAAAAAAATCTTAACCTTCGATGGCTTTGCTGTGTGGCGCAAATCCAATCTGGAATGTAGTGTCACCTTAATTAAGGAAATCTAAAGTATATAATAAATAACGAATGCTGAAGCAAACGCATAGAAATACACAAATTTAAGTTTGAACCGAACATAGAATTTTGTAGTGCAAAAATACCACACATAACTCAATTCTGTCCAATAATGAACATAATGAATTTGAGTCCGAGAGTGTTTATACATTTTTTTCCATTTCAGCAAAAATGGCAAATGCTATGAAGCAATATGCTTGGTTTGAAAAATTTACTTTTGCCAGAATAAAACCTACCACAACAGTGCCTCGGATCTGGCAGTACTTCATGTAGTATGGTAGATTGACCAAAACCCGCCAAACTGCTGTCATATTTGTGTTTTGTCGTTTGGTATTTAGTATTCTCAAATATAAAATTTACAAGAATTGCCCAATAAAAAATGAATGCTGATACAGAAAAAGCCTCCCGCATGCCTTGGTAAATATATACAAACAAAATGTCCTTAACTAACATAGATATCCCTGGACAGGGTTGAGAAATATCGGCCGGCAAAGTTAGACGACCTCATATCCCACGATGAAATCATAACAACAAGTAAGCTCCCATTTACATACTCCCATATCCACTAAGATATGATTTAACATCCCTTTCAAAACAGTTAGCAGGTTCATTGAGCAAAAGCAACTTCCTCATTTGCTTTTTTATGGTCCCCCTGGCACAGGCAAAACCAGTACCATCCTTGCATGTGCTAAGAAGTTGTATACACCAACCCAGTTCAAATCAATGGTTTTGGAATTGAATGCTTCTGATGATCGTGGCATTGGTATCGTTCGTGGCCAGATACTTAACTTCGCATCCACTCGAACAATTTTTAGCGGAACATTCAAGTTGATTATTTTGGATGAAGCTGATGCAATGACGAACGACGCCCAGAATGCTTTGAGGAGAAGTGAGTTGAAAATGAATCTGTATGTTTACTTAAGTTTTTGTATTAATACTTATTCTAGTCATTGAGAAATACACAGAAAACGTGCGATTTTGTGTGATTTGTAATTATCTGAGTAAAATCATTCCTGCCCTTCAATCTCGATGTACGAGGTTTCGATTTGCACCGCTCTCACCAGACCAGATCCTTCCTCGATTGGATAAGATTATTGAAATTGAGAAGTAAGTTGGTGTTTGTTTTAGGGGGAGATATTTATGCTTAAAACATTTTCTTTTCCAAACAGACTCAAAGTTACCCAAGATGGGAAAGAAGCACTTATGACACTTTCTAAAGGTGACATGAGAAAAGTCCTAAACGTTTTGCAGAGTACGTCAATGGCTTTCGATGAGGTCAATGAAGACAACGTGTACACTTGTGTTGGTCACCCTCTAAAGAAGGATATCGAAAGGATTCTCGAGACTCTCTTATCCACACAGAGCTTCGAAAAGGCATACTATGGTCCGTTTAGTATAATTTGACTTAAACGATTTGATGTTTGATTTTGACTTTGTTACAGAGATTGAAAAAGTGAAATCTGCAAAAGGTTTAGCGCTGGAAGATATCATTACTGAGTTGCACTTATTTGTTATGAGAAGTAAGTACTTGATGAGCTAACTGGTTTCTAGTTTATGACCAATATTCATCTTCATTTGCAGTTGAACTTCCAATGAGTGTGATGAATAAAGTTGTTATCAAAATGGCTGACATCGAAGAACGGCTTTCTAAAGGTTGTACAGAGACAACACAAACAACGGCTTTGATTTCTGCATTCTTTATTTGCCGCGATATGGTGACGCTTGAGTCTTAATTAAAATCAGTGACACTTTCCTAGTTTGTAAGCATCCTAATTTTTGTTAAATAAAGTGTGTAAGATTTAATTATTAAGGGCGAATTGTGTTAGTGTTAGATATCGAAAACATGGAAAGCTCATATTCTATAAAATTGAAAAATTTGGTAGCAAATCGCTAGTTCCGGCAGCTCTAACATTCTTGCAATATATCGTAGTTCTCTGTACTTATTTCTTGCTATGAATTTTTTTTTTATTGCGTAATGTACTTTTCCATTGATCTGCCCCCCCCCCCCCTACATCATTTTCGTTTAGCAAATTTTGCTGCATTGCGTTGTACTCTGTAGTGCCGTTCGTTAAACATGCGGTCGTAGTAGAAAGTTTTTAATATCTTTTTCATTTTCAGCTTCTCGAGGCATGCCACTATCTTATCTTGGTGGCTTTTCATGGAGGTTAATAATTTTGTGAGAGTAAGCATTCATTACTAGCTTAGGCCCGATGTCTGAAATTCACTTTGGAGTCCATCAAATTTCATTGTTTCCGATTTTCGGTTTCGACAAAGAATGTATCCATTTCATGAATGCTTTTCTGTTTGCATTAGTTTTAAGTAGATTTCAATTCTGGGACCGCTGTTTGGATCAATCAAGGTCCTTGCTCGTTGATGTATAAACAAATTCTATGGTCCAGATCATATAACTCCCCTTCTCCTAAAGATGTGTTCTTCAACTTAATAAGCTCTTTCAACAATCTTACTATGTTGGAAAGATGGAAAATAGCATCTGTACATCCCGTCCCTAAGAACTACGAATACCTTTGTCTCTCCTAGAAAACTTTTGCACATATGTCACTTATTTTCGGGAAAAGCTAATAAATTCCCAGCTTATGAAATATGTGGAGACACGAGAAGTTTTCAACGATCGACAGTACGGCAAGCTGATTTGATGGTAGGCTTCGTCAAAAAGTGGAACCAAAGCCTATATTCTAGTGTATAAATCTGAAGAGGTAAGATAGGAACTCTAAAATGTTTAACGGCATTTAACAGTTTACGTAAACAGGAACGTTTAAATTATTTGCTGGTCTCCCGCAGGGCTCCCTTTTGTCTCCGATCCTCTTATTAAAAGTCATTAATGATCGATTGTCCACTATTCTTTCCTCCCTTTGGCTAAATTTAATGCAATTCAATTCTCTAATACACAATGCTGCCTTGTGTCGTTAAAGCGAAATTTTACCTTCCAGCCATTAACAGGAGGCACTTGAATGGAAACCGAAGAGACCGAAAATGCTCCATTCTCCGTATAACATAACAACTGATATTTTGTCAAAATGCTGTAAAATATTCTTTCTTCAAACGTTGTTAGAAATGACCCGCTCAAATCTTTGTATTATATAAGGCATTTTTTCGCACGAAACTGGAGTACTATGATCACTGAGTATTAAAGCTCATAGGAGATCCAAAAGTGTCACATTCAGTCAACTGTCTACAACGTCGACGTAACGTCTCCTCTATCTCCCATTTTAACGTTTTTTTTTTACGACCAGTCTTACAATTAATTTCACAATAGGATGTCATCCTTTCAAGTCCTGAAACGTAACGCATTCTACTATAAATGCTCATCATCCGAAATATCAAGAGTAATTTCTTTTTTCTAACCCAATAATACGAAAGTGGGAGACTTCATCAAGCTATCTGATTTGTATTTACAATATGTTAAATTGTATGCATATATTTCTAAAAAAAAAAACACTCATTTTATAATTTAGAACTTTTAGGAAGTTTAAAAGAAGAATATTTGTAAATGATCTGATGTGCCTCGTCAAAAACAGGATTCGTTCGTTGTCTAACATTTTCCATCCATTCAGCGATTTTTGGATAATTTCGACTCATGTCGTAATGTGCCATTTCTATCAAGAATAAATCATCTTCAATACTTGAAGGCCTTTATGGTTTGAAACTTACTGGATTGCTGTAGCTC
Organism: Volucella inanis; assembly: GCA_907269105.1. NCBI lineage: Eukaryota > Metazoa > Arthropoda > Insecta > Diptera > Syrphidae > Volucella > Volucella inanis. The sequence continues at coordinate 35,881,136 of OU026156.1, read as the reverse complement.
ACAAGTGCCGAAAATGTCCGCTACAGTCATATTGTCGCCAGTAACGAATTTCGTCGAAGCTAACCATGTTTTGTCCAATATGTCCAACTGCTCCTCGAAATTATTTTTGAATTTCTCTAGCTTCCCTTCAGGAGTTGGTTTCCCCGTTAAGAGTGGTTCCATCCACTTAAACCGAAAGTACACAAATCCCTCTCTACGTATGGTCAAATGTTGCCAATCGAGAAACTCATCAACTCTCGCCGATCCCTCAGCGTCGCTGGGATATAAGGTTTCCAATATTCTTTTAGTGTGATGAAGATATCTAAGTGAAACGTTTTCGTTAAGTTATACGAATAAAATCTTATTATAAGTTCTACTTACCGGAGAATAGCTACGGATTCTGCCAAATGCAAGTCCCCCTCAACAATAGCTGGAACTTTTTGGAATCGGTTGATTTTCTTATATTCCTCAGTGTAGTTTTCACCTTAACACCAAAAAAGCTTTATAAATACGAGTTCCCAAGATAAAAAAAATTAAAAAAGCAACTAGTGCTCGCACCATTTTCTAATGAAACCGGAATAGTTTCAAACTGTATTCCACTTAGTTTAAGGATTATATATAAGGACCTCGAAGGATGCGATAGGAAATCGAAGTAGAATTTTAGACCACCTGTCATTATTTCTGAATTGTTAACTATCTTATTCTATTAAAGCTTTACGAGCACTGAACTTGTTGAATGTTTGCTGTCACAAAAGTTTAATTTGATCAAAAGCTCAGACGAATTGAGGAGAGTAAATTACTAAGAGACTAGTGGAGAGCTTGTGCTTGCAGTTGTCATTTATCAATGCATGAGTATGGAAAAATAAAGGGCAAAGTGCATCTACGTTGGGGACACAAAAGTAAATAAAAATTTATTATCTTATTGTTTTTATAATCACTAAAGGGAGTTTGCTAATATTTGCCTCACCATTTATTGTATTTATCAGTTGCTTTTTAAAAACGTTTTCGTCATGTTTACATATTTATAAATAGGCTAAATAAAAAGAAGAAAAATTGTGCGTTTCTTGGCTTGTTTAGAGTTATAAGTAGGAGAATCGAAACGAAAGTTAGAATGGAAACAGGCGACTAAACAAATGGAGAATAAATAGTTGAAAAAGAAGCTTAACATAGACTTTACTGTTAGCTCTATCGTTTCTCACTACATATCGGCGAGTCATTCCAGGAATACAATGATGGGAATATTATTTTGCCAGATCCATTTCACGGTATTACTTCCTCATTTATGAACATGAAAATTTATTGCTTAAATTTCAAATCATAGTAAACAATATGAAAGACGGAAGCACAACTTCGTATCAGTAGAGCAGTCATCTACATATGTATGTCATCTGCACTACAAAACGGAAACTTATGTACATGTCTGTCTATGTCTCTAGCAATGTTAACTACGTTTCTTCTGATATGACTGACTTTGACCTGCATGTTATGCTTATCGGCCACTTGATCTTAGAGTCGTTACAGAAAAAAAGCTATTTCCTGTATTCTAGCTGTAAACCCTAACTTGATTGGCTTACATGGAGAACACATTCGCTTCATTTAGCTTATACTGTCTCAATGTCAAATTCTGATTCTTATTTTTAACCACTGCATAATGACTCCACATTTTCTCAGTGATCATTTTAAGAAGCCTATCTAAGCTTACTGAAAAACAAAAACTGACTCACCTATCATTTATCTTTTAGATACTTACCAGTTGTGGTTCAGAACCAACCATAGCTATTCTGTGTTAATGATTAACAGCTTACATAATATAAGGCGTGGTTTTGACAGAGAGTATGTAACATTCTTTTGTCAAGTTGTTATAAAATTTTTCGAATCCGTAATGTAATTGCCTTCATGATTGGGGCCTAATTCCATTTGTGTACGTAAAGGACCTAAAAAGAAGAAGCTCTTCTGCGTCGCACCTCTTCACATGTTCTAATAATCGCAGACGATTGTTGTGCATTTCATCTCGATACATCTTGTAGAGCTCTCCGTTATATTTCTTCCTCCAAAGAGCGTCAACGCAAACGAAACCATAAACTGTTCGAAGAATTTTGCGCTCGAAACTTCCAAGAATGTATACATTCGACTAAACTAACGTCTAAACTTCTGCAGCATAGAACAGAACTGCGATGATAACAGTCCTAGTTTTTCTTGGCAAGGTTTTATTGCTCAATTACCTTTTTGTACAAAAGATTTTTAGTGTAACTCTTTATTTGATTTCAAAAGAGTTATTTATTTTTATTAAAGTTATAGCTGTCCCAACATTTTCTCCGATTCGTCGACCTTGTGAGTTCCTACTTGTTGACAGCATACATTTACTTTCTCTATTTTCACAGCTTAACATATTTTTGCCGCTTCTGTTCCAATATTCCTAAACGCACCAGTGACAGTGTGCTTGGCCAATGAATTAAATGTCACCAGCGTATGCAACTAATTGCACAATCTTTTGGAAAATCGTGCCTCTAATGTTGAAATGTAAGTTTCGAACAATATCCTCATGTATGATGTTGAAGGTATCCTGCAGAACTGGACATAGTTCTGTGTAGCTCGTTTCCATATACGAGTTGAGTTCTAGCTAATCCCTCCCTTATAAAGCCTGAAACCGCATGGATAAGCTTAACGAATGCTTTCAGGCGTTTTCATAATACGGCTGACAAGATCTTGTACAAGATCCAGAACAGTACTCAGGTTTTATTCATCAGGCATTCTTTTCTCCAACTACCTATGTAAATCTTCCAAATGATTTAATGTATCATCTTTTCCAAGTCATCTCTTGCTGCTCCAGTTAACTCGGCAAGTAGGGCGACCGGTCTTGTATCGTTTATACGCTTAAGTTTATCTATAAAGCTATCTTAACTTCATTTTGGTTGGACTGGCAGATATTTTAGCTTTCATCGCCCGAGGTGAATGGTTCGTTCTGCTTGACTGTGAACTTTGGATTTGTAGAAGCGATTTTTACACATTATCAGGTGTGAACTCACTAAATTTCCTTAGTCAATCATTTCGAGTTTTGTTGGCTTGACGCGTTCTTTTTACTTTTTGGTAAAACTTCCGAACGTTGTCTGTGGAGTAGAAAATCTTAATTTCCCTAATCTCATGTTTTTCTCCCATCTTGGCATCGACACTATTTATCTTCGCCATTTAATGTGTAGGAGTGTTCAGCAAGCCTCCAAGCGCAACTTTGCTGTCGCTACAAATGCAAATAATTCGCCCCTCCAATGATTCTTCACATAATTATAATTCGTCGGCATCAGAATTGCGTATATCTTCGTTTGAAAAACAAACGCAAGTTTTCCTAACGAGTAGTAAAATCTAACGTTGTTATAGTCCAGAAAGACACCAACACCGAATCCTATATCGGTTTTCGACCCAACAATATTCCTGTGCTAGCTCTGATTCCGAACGGAATTAATCTTGGGCACAAGAAAAGTCGATTTTATTTTCCGCAGCAGGAGATCTGGTGTCATTGCATAAGACCAGAGTCAAAATGACCATGAAAGCGCCATGAAAGCTCAAGTGCGTATTGTACCAAAGAACACTTCCTTTTAAACGTAAGATGGCTTGGAGAGTTCAGTCCATGGTATGAATATGTTGAGGAGGGAGATTCATCAATGCGTCTAGAGTGGAGCCTGGCGTGCTGGGGAAGGCCTCCATGTAGCCAAGATAAACCGTTCTTTGGAATCTGGTAAAAGCAGCAATAACGTATTTTTGTGAGAGTTGGTTCCACCAGACAACCGACGCAATGGATATAATTGGCCTTAGAGGCATTCGACCTAGCATGTTTAGTTCCCTCTTATCATATTTTGGCAGCAGCCAGGACTGTCTTCTGTGTTCTATTCACTAGCATTGATTTTATCCATAAAAGGAGTGATTCGTCTATGCTGTGTTGTCATGCCGATATATCAAAAGTTACGTTGTCGAAAGCACGCTCAGTGTCAATGAAAACCTTTGCATCGAACAAACATGGATTTCTAAAAGCAGATCAACAATTACCAACCTTATTGAGTTTATTTCCGGTAAGCTTCGTACCTATAGAAACAGAAGGAAGTGATGATTTATTGCATATAGTTCATTTTCGTACTCGTTTATATAACCCAATTACAGCTACTTCAGGTGTTCGACAAGGCAATTATTTTTATTTTGACTATTAATGATTTTGTTAACATTATAAAGACATTATTGTCTACGCCAATAATATGAACATCTATGTATATAAACAACTTTCAAATTTGTCTGACTGTCAAGCAGCCAAGCAATCTCATACTCCGAAAGCTTTTAACACTTCCTTAGGGAATCTACTTTACATAAGCTCAAGCTGGACCATCAGCTACAATACGGGATTTGCGCATTATTTTTGATACAGAACTCAACTCCGATCATATCGATGCCATAACTAGCAAAGCTAATTCAGTGCTCGGTTTTGTTTAACGATAATCTAAAAAATTCTGATACTTACGTGGCAAAATCTTCTTATATCACGTTTGTTAGACCACTTCTCGAGTATGCTATTCAGGTATAGTCCCCTGACTAAGAAAATCATTTTCTGCGTATTGAACCTGTCCAGCGCAGATTCCTGTGATTCACTTTGCAAGGATTCCCGCTCGGCCTAATATCTCTGAAAAAACTTCGTGAATCCGAAGATATTTTCTTTAACCAACTGCCCTTAAAATAATAACCCACCCCTCTTTTTTAAACCCAATAATCGCCAAAAGACATAGAAGTTTTAACGAGTCGTTATGTTGTATGCTACGTAAAGCTAATAAAATACACCACATGATCGATTTTCATTCTAGCAGAAGTATCCTCAGAAGCCCCCTCAAGAATCGTCACTTCCTACCTGTACTACCCTGAACAGTTTGTATTAAACATAATAAAATCGTCCGAGATTGACCAGAAACGTTACTAGATTTTTTTGTATAACAAAAATATTTCTTGTCACATTGCAAAGGATTTTCACTTCTTAGCAAATTTGTTAATAATATGATGAGCTGCATCAAAATCTGGACTAGTTCCCTGACGAACGTTTTCTATCCACTCAGCGATCCTTGGATATTTCTTACTCATGACATACTTGGTCAGAACTACATAAAATAATTTGATTTAATTGGTTTTAGTTACGTTAGCCTATTTTTTCATTCATACATGTTTGCTGATCCTCACAGACTCTAAAAATATCAGCTGCCATGACCTGAATTCCTGCCACGAACTGGCCAACCAAGTGTTCTTTATTTTAGTACTCATTATATCTCCTTTGTTGCTTGGTCAGTTTTATCCTGTGGCGTTGTCTTACAGTCAAAAAGGGTAGGAATTATAAAATTCAAGGGGAAAACGAAAGAAATTGACTTCTTTCCGAAGAACATGCTCACAAGGAACTCATCGATTCGTGCACGTTCTTTCACATTAATGGTATAGAACTTCTGAGAGACACGTTCCGTCGATGCAAGATATCTGATAAAGAAAAAGAATTGAGACAAAAAAAAAAAAAAAAAATCAGAATGGCCAATTTAAAATCTCCCTTAAAGATACATGAAGTACATGAAGTCTGCAACGAGTTAATCTTCTTGATTTTGATAGATGTTCAGCTGGCAGTGGTGCGATATACTTTTCCGAAGAGCAACGGGAATTGTTTCAAATGGTGCTCCACTTGTTTCGACGTATAATTTCAAATCTATGATATGATATGATATCATATTCAAAGATTTGGTAACCAGTGACAGGGGAGCGTACTATTTGGAGGATATGGCAATAGCTTTGTTCTCCTACAGCCTCATGTGGCGGATAGAAAAATAAACTTGAAGAGATAGCTGAGAGAAAGCTCCGAAAGCTCCTGAGAAACAGCTCTGTCAAGTGTCTGTGTTTTGTCTCTTCGGTTAAGCTGCCAATTCTCCAGTTGGTCACAGTGAGTTTGTCATTTGTGTTGTGTTGTTAACGGAGTAAGATCGTCACTTGGAATTCAAGTTAGTACCTACTTTTTGAATTGATAGTTTAAATAAATTGCAATTGGTTACTATTTACTTAGTAGAAAATATGTCAAGACCTATTAGCTTTTATTATGATCTCATGTCGCAGCCATCAAGAGCTTTGTGGATCATTCTAAAAATGAGTGGAACATCGTTTGAAGATTGCCCTGTTGCACTCAGAAATGGTAAAAAATAATCAAATCGGTAGGCTATTTATGCCCAGCGAAATCTAATCTCTGTTCTCTACAGGGGAGCACTTGACTGAAAAATATAAAAAAGAAATAAATCGCTTCCAAAAAGTTCCATGTATAAATGATAATGGTTTCAAGTTGGCTGAAAGCATCGCTATTTTAAGGTGAGTTATTGTTGACTGTGGCCTTCTAGATATCAATTTGAATCAAATTGAATTCATTTTCGTCTAATTCTAGATACTTGAACTTAAAGGGAAGGATATCTTCAGCACTTTATCCAAGTGATTTCAACGCCCGTGCTCGTGTTGATGAGTTTTTGGAATGGCAACATCTTACTATACGTCTTGGATGCGGTTTCTATTTCAGAACATTGTTTCTGGTTCCACTGCAAGGTGGAAAAGAAGCTGATTCAAAGAAAATTGAAAAACTGACAAAAATAATGGAAAGTTATTTAGACATTTTGGAGAATGTCTGGTTAGAAAAGACAAAATATGTAGCCGGTGATAAATTAACAGCAGCTGATATATTTGGAGCATGCGAACTTGAACAGACAAGTAAGTTCAGCGTAATTTGTGTCTTGCAAAGATTGTTACAAATTTTTTCGTTGAAGGAATGGCTGGATACGATGCGTGTGATAAATATCCAAAGATCAATGGGTGGATCAATAGGGTTCGAAGTGAAACTGCACCACACTATGGAGCAGCACATAAATATGTAAATAAACTTGTAAATGTACAAGCAAAACTGTAGAGGTCAATGTTAGGATGATGTAGGGGTTATGCTAATAAAATATTTTTAGTTGATTTTCTTATTACTTAATATTACCTTATCTTACCCTAATTGCCTTTGGTTGTGTACACAAATCAGCTTAGGTCTCTGGAATCCCCACAAAGTGAATTCGAGCACATTCTGGTGGTCTTCATTTGGTCAACATTAACTATCGGAGCCGATGAATTCCAGCTCTTTTGAAAGGTTAATGTCACTATATAGAACATACAGGTCTTTGCTTGTTCCTGCAGCTTTAGTTTAGATGAAGTTATATAGACTGGAATAAGTTGTCGATCACGGTCCTCATTAAATAATTCAGAATTGAAATTTCCGAATATCATTTCTAACCTCGATTGAGGGTTTCTCTGCTTCTTTCTTTTTTTTCTTCTGAGCAGCCGATGCACCTTCGTTGCTAATAGAGTTCGTGAGCAGCTCTCGGCCTTTTTTGGCAGCCCCGACTTGTACGCCTCTGGTTTTCAAATTCAATCCAGCTCTAAAGATGAGGTGTCCCTAATCATTTCCGGGCAATGTTGGCATTTACTACTACTTTAATTCCTATCACCTCGTTAGTGATAAAGGATTCTCAAGTCATAATATATTATTTTATATCCAATTTTCTAACGACCTTCGTTAAGCATGGCAAAGCTAGCTACATAGTTTGCTCAGTCCGAAATCTTTCCATTATTAATTCCTAATGTGAAGACTTCTGTGAATTATCGTAGTTCCAACTAGATTACGATTTGTTACACACGCTGACATTTGAAAGATTTTCATTTTCGTCGCTGTCATTCTTCCCTTATCTCGTACATCATTCAACGTTGAGATGCGGAGGAGGGACAGTAGTGTATGACATACCTTTAAGTTTCTGCGTCAATCCACATTTATTCCATGTACGACATCATAATCACAAATTCCTTGAAGGTTAATAACATAGCCTAATTATGAAGATTTTTCGCATTTCGGTACATCTACCTATAAGTAGATGTCAGGTGTTGGATCTGCGGGTTCAGAAAAACGGTAATGAAGATATTGGGTCTAAAATGTCTTCTAGCGCCTTTATTCGTTTATTTAGAGTTCCATAAAAGGTCGATACGTTGTGTTTATTACTATATATTGTTATCATCGCGAATTATAGAGAAATTGTCCTAGACACTTGCTGCTTCAACAGAAAATATTACAGTAGATAAAGGAAGTTGGAGGCAAAGAACTTTGAACACAGCTATGGCGTATCCAACTTCAACTTCAAATTCTCAGTTTACTTCATCATACATATCAAGAACCATACTTATATTAATATAATGTTCCGTCATGAATGACTGTATGGCAGTTGAATTCGCGTGTCTAAAACATAACTCCTTATATGAAAGTATTTGGAGTTTATGTCAATGATGATTTTTCAGGATTAGTCAGTGATAGAGGAAAGATGATACTCCAGAAAAAGCGTTTGGAAGTTTTGCCAAAAGGTGAAAATACAAGTGAAAATAACATATTATCCTGTAGAGATAAGTAAAAAAATTTAGAAGTAAAGCTGTAAAAGTCAAGATCAAGATCCACCTAAAATAAATCATGTCAAGATAGCAGGTAAACACTCATTTCCACTATTTCTTCAGAGGAGATGATGCCTGGCGAATGAAACCTAAGCATCATTTCTCCGATCCAAAAAGTAGACAACTGCATCAACCGAAGATGCATCAATAGTTTTAACATTGCGTACAAAATTTTATCTGCTCTACTGTCTGAAACTATCTGATTGGACCGTATCAGTGCGGTTTTTTTGTTTGATCGATTTCAAGCCCATATATGGCGGTATCTATGTATGTATTTAAACGAACTATACGGAACTATGCGTAATTTTGGCATCCCAAAACTTATCAGATTGCGCAGACTGACGATTAAAAACGTTGCAAAGGTCGAAAGCAACTGAGACATTTGATATTAGAAGAGAGTTAAGAAAATGGTAATTCACTGTCATGTGAGTTCCGTAACAACATACGTGTACTTAAGAGTACTTGAGAAAATAGTGCAACGCTTCCAAACCAACATCAGAAGCACAGTTTACCTAAATTGTATACAATTACTTGCATACGCTGACGACATTGACATCAAGACAGGATGCAAAGCATTAAATAGTTGAAAAAAAAAAAACGTTTCAAAAGACCGCTTTGATGTAGTTAAACCATTAGTCTGGAAATGACACCTTATCAGAAATTAAGCGAAGATTTAATACACTTCAAAACCGTTATTTCTTAAGAAGGATATTGAGTAATAATGCCCTATTAAGAAATACATATCATGCTAAGGAGATTCTTATATATAAGAGTGATTTGAAAAACTTCATACTAACAAAGAAGTGCATTAGTTGCGCTTAACAATGCAGATTTTCTTCAATACTAACTTAGTCAAACAGTAATACTCTTGTGTTCATAAGCACCAACATATCGTCACACTTGTGAAGATTAGTTAGACATTCTGATTGTAGCTGCAAAAAAAATTAGAAAGTTTTAGTGCGAAATAATTTTGTGTTTTTTTTTATAGAGGAAAGTGTAAAAACTTAAAATAATGTTTGATAAAACTAGCCGAAATGGGTGCGACATATGGGTCATGGCAAAAACTTCCTGTAGTATTCTTCAATAGTTTCTGATGGTTCCTCTTAGAATTTGGGAAACCTATTATCCATAAAAGTTGACTGGACAGATTAAGGACTCTCTGCATTAAAGAAATAGTAATTAATACTGCATTGACGGTTCTAAAATTTTTGCTATTCCTTGAATAAATCAGAAAATTCTGGCCCGATTTTTTTCAATTTTTTTTTTTTTTTCAAATACGTGCTATGTTCATAGATAATACAAAAACTGCGAAAGAGACCTCTATTTTCAAGAAAAAATTTATTTTATTCTGTGTATGTTTTTTTTTTTTCAATAACTTAAAGTCATTGGCGGATGCATTTTATGACAAAAATTCAAACCGATAGAACAATTCGTTCGTGAGTTACCGTGAGCTAAAAAAATTAACACATATACACAGCCATTTCGTTAAAAACTATCGAATTTCAAGCCAAATCTTGGGCTTGAATTCCCCTAATTCCATTTGCCGTTGGGTTCATTTTTAGCAAAACCAATGTTTGGGTTGTCTGATGAATAGCGGTTTGCACATGTGTAGGTTTTGTTGGTGGACTGATGCAGATAGTTGTAAGGCCTACAGCAATTTCTTTGGAAAACTAATGCACTCATGTTGTTGCTTAGAAGTGACGTCGGAAGTGTGTTTTACATGTTTGCACTTATATTAATCGTGTGTTCAGAGCGGTTGTAAGATGGTTCCAAATTCACTATTATTATAATTCACAAACATCAATTGTTGAAAGTATTGTCCGTCGCTAGCTACTTTTTGCCATCTTTCTGGAAGATCACAAATACCGGTAAAATTGTTTAGAGGCTATCCACGAATCAAGCCATTTTTGATGTCTTCATATGAGCGGAACTTCTCATCAGCCAGACTATGTGCCATCGAATGGAACAAGTAATAATCGGACGGCACAATATCTGGGAAATATGGCGGTTAGGGTAGGACCTTCTTTCTTTTCTTTTTTTAGCGCTTTCAGGTAGGTTTTAACGGGTTTGGCAACGTGATGCCGCGCCATTCTCGTATTGTGGCCGTTTTTCGCGCAGTGGTAGGCTTAATCGCATCACTTAAGATCGATACCGTTCCGCAGTGATGGTTTCATTGGATTTCAACAGTTCATAATAAATAACTCCGACCTTTTCGCACCAAATACACAGCACAACGACGTACAAGCATAACCGGGCAGTCCCCATGACTTTCTTCTCTTTGAGTTACTGCAATAAATCAATCGTTCATCACCCGTCACGATGCAATAAAGAAAACACTTCGTCTTTTGCCCTTGAAGTACTTGCTAACAGGCGAAATAACCACGTTCAACGTCCCTTGGCTTCACATCATAAGGAACCCAAGTTCCTTGTTTTTGAATCATTCCCAAACCATGCAATCACTTGGAAATGGCTTGGCAGGTAACTCTTAATGCTGAAGCAAACTCTTCTTGCAATTGGCACGGCACGTTGTTTCACTTAGAGCAGCATCTCCGTAAACTTTCATTCTTCGAATGAATAAAGAAAATCAACACTTCCCGCAAATGACGATTATTTGGCATAAAAGCAGACGTTTTCACACAACCAAAAGTATATAACGGCAAAACAAAATCATTAATGTGTCAGCACTTACTGCTGGAGCCATCTATTGATAAACAGTGAGAACTTAGTTGCGCACCTAATATAAAAAAACATTCTGGTCAGAATAGTGCGCATCAATCGCCAAAGATGGCTAGGACATGAAGAACGGATCAATATTAACACTCTGTAAAAGAGCCTTCAATTCCTACATGGAGGGGTGATGCAGTAGAGGAAGATATCGGCACATACAGTTGACCAAAACCGTTTATTGTTTAAAATAGAGGGTCTAACTTCATCAAGCAGTTAACTGAGGTGACTGGGTGATGCAATTTTATAGTCATCATGGAGCACAAAACACTTATCTTTGGTGAGAGAAAAAAAAAAAAAAAGAATTTTTTCTTAAAATGTCGCATTGTTTCGTATATTTATTTATCAATCATTTTTTTTTTTTTCATTTAATTTTACTCCAACATATTTTTTTTCTTTTTTGTTTGCGATTTTTTAATTAATTTCCTTGTTTTGTATAACCGTACGTGTGTTGCTCGTTTACAATAATTAAATATAGAATGAATTTTAAACCTCAATTTTGTTTTTGCTTGTTTTTCTCACATACAGCATTTGTATACATATATATTTATGTTTTATGTATATATATATATATATATAATTTATATTAATGTTCCATATATAATAATACAATACATTTAAAAATAAAAGAAATAATAAGAAAACTGAAAAGGAAAAACAATAAATGTAAAACAAACATTTTAAAAAATATATCTATGTACGTTTACGTGTATATTATATGTACTATGTAAAAGTATTTATTTTTTCTTCTATCTCAAATTGCTGTTCAATTGAATCTCTTGAGATTCAATGTCCACAATGTGTTCTATCGAAATCATCTTCAATATTAAAATACAAATATATATATATATATTTTTAATTTTGCTTTTTTTTTATAAATACTATGCTCATATATACGTGCGTATATACTGTTGTATGCGAACGAATTTCCACTCAATTTTGAGTCGTTGTGTTTGTGTGTGCATTTGTGGTTATTACATGTAAAAATAGGGAGGGCGAGTAGAAGAGATAAAACAAAATTGTTCATGCGCGTCTTGATTCATTTCCAAAATATTAGCTTATTATAGTTAAAAAGGAAAAAAAAAAGCCAATCAACTATTAACTGTAAATTGTTGCTTGTGTGATTTGTAAATGTGTTTTCTGTATATTTATTTATGTGTACGAGTATGTGCTGCTATTGTTTGAAGCTGTGCTACTACCTAAGCAAACTACATAATAACTTTAGATGGTCCTACAGTCAGTATCTTCTATTTACACTCTTTATTCGAATTCCTACTTCTAGAACATGATCGGCGACATTGTTACTGCTGCCATTTGAAGGCGTTATAACAGTTCCAGAGACCAGAGGCGGCGCTACCATTGCTCGTCGCACTACTGTCGTTGCAGTGTAATCGTGAGGTCCGCCAACCGTATGCCTTCGTTTAATGGAGCGATTCTGTTTGTTTTGGATTTGTCGCTTCTTCGTTAAATTCATATCAGTCTTTTCATTTTTAGTCAGTGCGGAATTATTGCAACCTATTGTACCTCCTCCCCCACCACCACCCGCTCCACCTCCTCCTCCTCCTCCTCCTCCTCCTCCTCCTCCTCCAACACCACCACCGACGGCACTACCACCGCCAGCAATTCCTCCTCCGCCTCCACCGCCCCCTCCTCCACCACCACCTCCTCCTCCACCTCCAGCGCTTCGGTTAGAGTAATTTCGGCAATTGAATGAGGCAGAACGAAAGAGCCGGTGATCACGTCTCTTTTTATACCGCGGCGATGACATGATTAAAGCTTCCTTTGGATCGCTGGTTGTGGATCCTTCAGAGTCATCTGAACATGCTGCCTCGTATACAAATGAGAATCGAATGTTTTTAGGTAAATCACGAATGGTGTTGTTGTTTCGTGAGTTGAAGCCTTTAAAATTAGTCATTTCGTTGTGATGATGTCGCTCGGGAGACTCATCGGCATAGGGAATGTTTTCGTGCAGGATTAAGGGTTGGCCAAAGTGCCTTCGGCCAGCGTTATCACGTTGACGATTCGGACTGCCGTTTTCATCATTCGACTCAGAACCGCTGCGTAAATTGCGAAGTTTTGAATCCAACGTATCGGTGATTGTTGTTAATGACATTGAACCTTCAAACATAAATTCAGTTAAGCGTTGTTTTTTTTTTTTACCAAATAACAAGAAAGAGTTACCACTATCACTTATGCGACTGTTGCTGGATTCATCATCAGTTAAAATGGAAATGTCCACACTGCTTCGCTCTTTGCTACTGCCAGTATTTTCGATAATGTGTTGCTCCTTTGATGTAGGTGTTGTTGCAGTAGGTGGCGAGTCTGTTGCTTTTTTACTGCCATATTCCAGCGACTGTAATTAAACACATAATTCAATCAAGATATCACATGTATTTTAAAATCAAGTGCCAGTGCTGTTTCTTACCAAAACACTTTCTCCTGAGTATGTGTCAGAGCTAACAGCACTTCGTTTGGAATGAGTTCGCCGGCGCAGATGAGGAATGAGTCTTGATGTTAACGATTCTCGATCAGTTAAACGCTCGATTTTTGAAACATTATCGAGAAGAAGGCTGGTTTGGTCCTGATGGGATGACGACGTCGATGAGGACGTTACACTGATAGTGTTCAAATCGATTTCTGGCAAATCACCATCCTCAAAGAAGTATTCGTACTAAAGAAATAAGAGTTACACATCCGCAATTCCAACCAAAGCAAAAGTGGAATTCCTTACCTGTGTTACTAAAAGTTCCACAATCCTACACTGATGTTTCATATCTTTTACAGCAATTTCTAACGTTTCGTTTGGCGTTCGTATTATAGATGGACCGAAAATGATTGCCAAATTCTTCGGTTCCATCAGGTTAACATCGCATTTCTTACTTACACGATTCAAATGCCTAATTAAATGCTTCATAGTTTCGTACGAATTACGAGGCAACGACTGCAGGCGGTCTTTCAATTCGCGTAAGCGATTTTCTCCCGTCTTTTTGTCAGCTTCAATAAAATTATTATAAAAATTACTTGGCAGCAATGCATCGGGCAGACTTCGTATGAAGAGCTTTAAAAGGCTAGACACCACATTTACATCCTCCCACCTAACGTCGGTGTTACAGCGTTCCCATGAAAAATCACTTTTATTCACTTGATCTTTTAGCTCAGAAATGGCAGCTTTGTTGCCGGGAATTCTATAAATGCCGACCACACCGAGACCTTTGGTCTCAACAATATTTGTGCAAACGTCCACGATAAGCGGAACGTATTCGTTGTCTTTTGACTAAAGAATGAAGATGAGTATATTTTAAAATCTTGCGCACATACGAGTATATAATTTGACTTACCATTGGACAAGCTTTTAAAGGCACCCCAATAGAACCAGTTGTTTTAGAACTTGACGCTAGAGTTGACGGTGAAATATCAGCACTAGTGCCATGATTCCGTCGAAAGAGTAAATCCTTCCAGTTTTTCGCCTTTGGCGAGCCCAAATCTTTATCTGGAATATTTTTATGTTGGGATTTTCTTGCTTTCATATGCGGTGATATTGATTCCGTTTCGTTCTCGATACCACCGCGTGAGGTCGAACTCTGAGGTGAATACTCCTGTTGTAAGTTATCATCACAGTATGTTATTGTTGGCATTGTGGTTGTTGCTGCAGTTTTTTGCGGTTCAGCTAGTTGCTTTCCTTGGAGATCCTTTTAAATCACAAAAAAAAAAAAAAAAAAAAAAAAACATAAACTAAAAATTTCTTCAGCAATTTGATTGATTACAACTCACGGTATCGCTATTATTCAGGTTACACTTCTCTTGGAGTAAACTGAAAATGCGTTTCATCTCTGTAGCACTTTTTGTTTTGAACACAATCTCTGTATGTTCGGTGTTGTTTGTTGTCGTTGACGAGGAGGAGGATAGTTTCTCTTGACTTTCATCGAACAGCAAATCAGCATTTGATGTTGTACCACCAGATGCTGGCACAGATGCTGAAGACGACGAGGAGGACGAAGTTGTAAGATTATGTTGTATTCGCGGCTTGGATTGCAATCGAAAAATGAATTTCTTTTTGTCAACAGATTCATCTAAAATATTGAAATTCCTAACATCAAGCTCTATCACCTAAAAGAGTATAAAAAGACGGTTTTTTTTTTTAGATTTTGTTTTTAGTTTTAGAAAAGACATGAACTTACATTGATTTCCGATTTAGAACTACGACCTGGGTATATTTTTAGGATATCACCTTTGATTTCAATTTTTACCTGTCTCCAGGACCGGTACTCAGACATTCGCTGTGAAAAAATGATTCAGTTTTATAAAAACTAAGAAAAATTTATCTGAAAATATGACATGTTTTGAAGTGTTATTTAAGGTAAAAGTTTTGAGTAATAAAAGACCGATATAGTTTTACTATTAAAAGCCGAAAACACTGCATTCTGCTTACGAAGAAGAACCCGATGTTTACAGAATTGGACAATTTATAACGTCGAATATATTAAGGAACCTTACTTCCTCTATCCACATTTGTGATAACCTTTAAACAATCAAATTCTACGCGACAATTTATTGCGTAATCCTCGCTTAGTCTTATACCCCTTGTTTTGTGACGACAAGGTGGCTCGTATACATGATACTCGTATAGTCGAAACTGTCTTGCGGGTTCAGAATCATTTAAATTTCAGCTGAGTTGAAAAAATTTCACTGGATTCGATAGCACTTTTTCATTCAATTGGATAGTTTTCTTCTTACGGTATTAATTTGGGCTTTTCTTAAACTACTACTACCCAATTATAAGACCCAAACACAAGACCTAAATTGGAATTGTAATTCTATTTCAATTCAACTTTTCATCTAACCCAAGTATACTCACTAAGGACATTTTATGAGTACATTAGAAACAGCGACAGCACTCAAACAAGTGACTTTCCTAAGATATCAATGATGCGGCAGATCACCTAAATTGAATGATTAATCAATTTCATTGGGTCTGCTCGTCAGTAGAGGAGGGTGACCTTGGATGCCCAGATGAATAAAATACAGTGCAATGAGCGCACATGTAACAGTAAACATCTGAACTGATTCGCGAATGAGCTGCATGAATGAGTCATTTTAAAATGTGACAAATATTCAGAGTTACCATCATCGCACAGACAGACATCTAGCATGCTGGACCCAGTGAAAGTCCTAGAAAACATGATTCCTGAGAAATTGATCCAGTACACTGAAGGAGACAATCAAGGGCATGAATTTAGGCAAAAGCGAAGCAACACTTATACAATGCCAGTATCATACCATGATACTGCACAAACGGGATAGTGCTGCGCAACACTACAGTTTCAGTGTCGAAAACGCTTTTAACCTAGTCAGTTAGAATATCATCATAAAGTCGTTGCGAAATATGAGAATTCTAGTCAACCTACTTCGATTTTTTTGGAAGCACAGACCAATCATCAAAGAATCACCAAAGAAATATAAACTAACAGGTAATGTTTTCCAAGTGTCAATACGATACCAATGTCGTCGCAGTAGTATTTATTGTTAAAATTATAAAGAAAGTGTCGCAACTTTGTAATAACACTCAACAATTTAAATCTTTCTTATAACTGGTTGCACTATAGTTGAGTGTCTGACTATACGGTTGAAGACCATAATATAATACATCGACACAAAGCCTACCCGTATGTATTTTGTTACATCAAAAGCTTAACTTCAGAGATCCTCTAAATTATACAAATAGGAAGACCAACTGATCAGTTACAACAGTATCCAAGGAAATAAGAAATATTAGCAGCGTACCTGATGAACAAATCTTTTACAAATATGGGTACCAGTAAAAAATCATACATGAGAAAGATAGACTCTGTCCATCACTCATGGGTGGTCGGCATACAAAAAAGTCTGAAAAAATGTAATCAGTGCGACAGACGATTAAACATAATCGGTCCGGAGGTCAAAACTTTCTACATCAATATGCAATGACAAAAACACAAAGAGGATGGCCAGAGAAACCGCACAGATGAGTGGCAACAGTGCTGGGACACTTCAACATATGGGCGGTGGACAAACAAACTGATGATGAACACTAAAAAGTGTGAACAAGAAATAAATTCGGTAAAATATTCGATAACATATTTTTACCTTATGTAGCTCCTAACGGGATAAGTTACTTTCGTAATAATAATACCTATATATATCATCTGCCTATACCTATAAATATATCGTCTGCAGATTATTCATACAGCTCTGTTAAATGTGCAACTGGAACGCAGAAAACATGAATCTGGAAATGCTTTGGCCATCGGAGCGGTGAGCTCATGAGGATTCATAACCTTTATATGATTGTGCGTCATCACAAATATTGTGCAAGATTTATGGCAAAAAAAAGAATCAGCAAAATAATAATTAGAAGAATACTTTGGAACACGAGGAATAAAAGAAATAGTGTTGAAATGCCCCTACGAAAGAATATTTCGTATACAGCAAAACAAAACATATTTTTAAATTAACGTGTGCAGCTTAAATATAGTATTCACTATTTTCGTCGAATGAATTGTAAGGATAACACATTCGCACGGGATGTTTAATGGTGCTCAATCATTTTATGAAGACACAAGCGACAACACTTTAGCATCAGCCTATCAACTCCTACTCTCACCTCTACGTGGAGAATTTTGAGAATTTAGTACGTCTGACTGACGCTAGAGTAGTCAACCCCTATGGGGCGTCATTGGCAGCTGCAGGCGATAGAGGTAGAAGTGTTTGCATTAAGTAACTTCTCCTTCATCAGGACAGCGGTGATGTGTTGACCATCGGCATCCACGACTCCAGCCAATTTGAACTACTTGGGGCACACCCAAGACTCAACTCTTTAGAACGGCTTCGACGTATCCGGAACCCACGTCTCAAAGGAAGTCTAGCAAAGATGTCAGCGTAAAAAACCTTAATAGGTCAACGGATGCACTCATAGTCTCAGTAGCAGAGATGCTTCTCCAGGAATGACGTTCGAAAGTTTTATCAGAGAACAAAGCAAAGACGAATATGAACAAGTAGTAGTAGGGTCGCAGTCGGTGCTGAGAATATGCGAGGGCTGTTTGATGAGTACCTGGATTGGAAGATAGATGGCGCTATTGAGTCAAAATGAGTATACCATCATTTAATGCGACCATGGAAACAGAGCAGTATCGCTTCGTTATACGATTCTTGTTTTTGAGTGGCAAAACCCGCGAGGAAATCAAGCCCATTCTCGATGGGGTGTATGGGACCCATTCACCTTTCTGTACAACCGTTTACCATTGGTTCGCAGAGTTCGCCGTGGCCACACGTCGGTTTTTGATGAATCGTGCCCAGGTCCCCCAAAATACCACAGAGAAAACCGTGAACAAAATAAATGATCTCGTATTGGCGGACTGCCGAGTGAGTGAGTTGGCTGAGAGAGCAGGCATCTCAACTGAACGCGTTAGCGTTGTAGTACGAGATTTTGGGCATGAGAAAGATGTCACTAGCCTACTGTTTATTTGTTTTCACTCACATTTACTATTTTTATGACCTCTTCTTTTACCATTTAATTTCTAATCGATTCATCCAGCATATGCCTGAATTTGGATTTACCCCAAAATTATTCTTAAATCTTACAAGCCGAACTTCTTAATGCTTTCGTTATCTACGATCTCGGTCATGCAGTCTGACGAATCCCTCTTATTCCCTACACCGTTTTTTGGAGGTGTCATTTAACTCAATCTAATTTGGTTCTTAATCGACCTATTTATTTCCATGTATCTAGTAGAGTTTGATATATTTAGAATGTTTTTGATTCCTTCAGTGATTTTCCCATTTTAAATTTATGTCGTGTTGCATAGATCGATTCCTATTTAGTTGAGACAACTTCTCGCTTATTCCTTTTTTTCTATAGGGTTTCCCAATAGGTACTTGACAACTTTGAATTTAAAATGTGAACGCACTCTTTCACAAATCATCAAACTGTCACTGTCAATTTATTCAGTAAACTCAACATTTTCATTATGGTAAAGTACACTAAAGAGCAACGTCTGCAAACATACTCCGATTGTGTTCTGGAGAAGATGCGCCAAGATGATGAATTACATCGCAAAATCATCTTCAGTGACGACGTTCATTTTTGGCTCAATGGGTTCGTCAATAAGCAAAATATGCGTCATTGGTCGGGTGAAAACCCACATGTGCTTCATGAATCACCACTTCATCCACAAAAAATAACTATTTAGTGCGGTTTGCATGCCGGCGGCGTTATTGGGCCATATTTTTTAGTCAACGATAACGATCGTCAGGTTACTGTGAATAGTCAGCGTTATCGCGCCATGATCACCGATTATTTTTGGCCCGTATTAGAAGATATGGACTTGGACGACATGTGGTTTCAACAGGATGGTGACACAAGCCACACAGCACACGCTACAATCAATTTATTGAAGAGTAAGTATTTTGAGCGTGTTGTCTCAAGACATGGGCCAGTCTCGTTCGTGCGATTTAACGCCGCTTGACTATTTTCTGTGAGGCTACGTTAAGTCATTGGCTTATGCCAACACGCCGACGACGTTGGAAGAGCTTAGAGCCAACATTGAACGCGAAATAGCGGCCGTTTCGGCCGAAATGTGTGGTCAAGTTATTGAAAATTGGGTCCAACGAATCGACCGCTGCAAACGTGCCCGCGGTGGCCATATGAACGAAGTCGAGTTCCATTCACAAATGTTTTGATTGTACTTCAAGCCAATAATAAAGTTTTTGAAATATCCCAAATGTTTTGCCTTTTTTATAAAAAAAAAAATTTGCCAAGTTGTTATTAGAAAACCCTATTCTTGGCTTTGTATTATTCATTGCTGCCTACTCATTGCTGGCCTGGTACGTTTCATAAAAATAACTAAACTTATTCATATAAAATACAATGCTTTACATCTCAAGAAAAGCGAATAAATCGTAAACTTATTGATGTCAAAAAATGAAATAGAAAATTTAAAAAAATAATAATAATAATACCTTTCCATAGATGCAAGACGATTTGACTTCCATTTCGGTTTCAAAAACTTCCATTTCAGTTGCCACATCCTTCGTGTCGAGTTTTCCATTTATTTCTGGAACATGCTCTATATGAATGCTAAGCCAATGAAAAGATTATGAATAATATATTTTTCATTCGACAAAAAAGGGTAAAATCCTGTCTTGCTTACCTATCGCGTATTTCACTATTTATCGATGTGCGCTTACTCTCGACATCTGAAACCTCACTTGTTGTCACATCCGTACTGTATTCATTCTCGTTATTGGTGGCGCGCAAATATGATATCCTACGCATTGGTTTATTGTCGTCAATGCTAATTGGTTTAAATCGTCGAACGACTTCCGCTGATGCTAAACATTAATGGAAGTCTAATTTGAAACAAAATGTTATCGTTGATGTTTGAAATTGTCTCTACCTTGTATGACTGGCACATCGCCTACTTCAGCAATATCTGCAAGTGATTGCTTGGAATCCGTACGAAGGTTTTCTTCAACTTTTGCAGAATATTCTTAAAGAGCGGAATTTATTAGTTTATTTAAGTTTTGATATGTGTGTAATCATATGCAATATACTTATAGGTATTTGGTATTCATCTTGTCCTGCAGATGCCAAATTTGCCTTGTGTACTTCCATTCTGCTGCCAGTTTGCCCATCGACTACACACTGTTGCACTGTATCATAGATCACAGGCTTCTTTAAACAACTACTATCCAGAGAGGTGTTTATTGTCAGTGGCTTGAAAGGATCAAAACCTTTCGCTCGATTTGAAACTAATTTCCTTTCAAACCTGCAGATATATGCATCAAAATAGATATAAGCGAAACAATATAAATTTAAACGAATCGATGGCACTTACACTTGATTAGTCACTCCCATTTCTGGTAGAGACTCAAGATACTCTAACTCCTTATGGAATTTGTCTTTCATTGTACTACTGTTACTGCTTGTGGCACTCATGCTTCCACTACTACCAGCGCTGGACATGTTCCTCTGACGGGATATCGTCATTTTGACAATATCACCAGCACCTATACCAACGCCACCGCTGCTGTAATTGTTGGGTCTCATGCTGTCGACTAAGTTCGGTGGAAGATTCTTTGCATAGAAATTTTGCATATCACAACTGGCTGGTAGGAGATCTCTGGTTATTGGCGGCTTTCCAGCAGTCTTCACATGACCACGAGCGGACATCGTCATCGCTGCTGACATCGGCAAAGGTTGTTGGGAATGAAAAAAGTTCGGCTGTGTGTGCGGTAGCGGTGACTTTAGGAATTCCTCCTTTTGCTTGATGCTTTCGCGCAGGCGTATCATCAGGTCATTGTCGACAGCGTTTCGTGGTAATACTGATAGGTTAGGTGGAGCTTTAGAGCTGCAAAAAGAAAACAAAATTTTTTTTAATTCATGGTTCCTTGGTTAGTGGTTGCATTAAAGACTTGCCTGCTGCAAGGCAAACTGCAACTATGACAAAAGCAGTTAAGCAGCGAACTTAAAGGAGTCATCACCATCTCCCTTCAATAACATTGATACCACTTCCCTGGAGAAAAATTCCCTACTGTACCACCCAAAGGCGTGGTGTAGCACCTATGGCGCACAATTTTCGACACTGAATTTTGTACCTGACTAGCGAAATGTCGTCGTTGTCATACATTGCGACTGCGGCTATTTGAGACAAAAGGTGATGATTCGATTCGAATCGATTGTGTGGCATATTTTTTAGTCGTCGTTTGGTTTGTTGCACCAAAAAAGGAGGATTTCTGAGTACGCACCAGTATTTTTAATTACTCGCTGCTGGAATACGTCAACGGTATGAGACAGCAGGCAGCAATTGCGAAATGTTTGTCATTTATTTTGTCTAATTAAATATTTCCATGGAAATAAGTTACATCAGTCGTTGAGTATGCGTATATACATACGTAGGAGGTACCTAACATATTCGGTTCAAACTTAGCATACGAAAATTGAAATTTATTAACTTGTACATGTAATGCGTCCGAAATGGAATGCTATCATCGCACTTCCATTGTTGGTTCATTTACACATAACATAATGCAATGACATGAATGTCTCGAAATCGGATAATAAAAAAATGAACAGCAACAATAACAACATAATAAGATGCGCAATCATACTGTGCAAAGTTATTTTGTGCTTGGTTACAGTACCGGTCAGAAATGGTTCGGTTTCGGGGAAGTAGTTGAAAAGTACTGTGTAAAAACATTCTGTATTCACATATGTACGCTCTTCATTGGCCACTTTTGATTTGATATTACAACAATGTTAGTTGCGTTCGTGGTTCTACAATAGAAGCTATACAAGACCAATATTTTAATTTAGCATAAATATAGACGGAACAATTAAAAAAGGACGACTTTAAATATATTATCCCCTTATAATTCAGAACGTAAAAAAATGAATTTAATTCTGTTGAAGAATATGAAAAACATCCTTCGCCCTACTGAATCGGATATAAAACGTCTGTAATATCTCCTAGTTGAATCCCCTGTTCGCAGCTGTTCAAGCTACATGGAAGACTAGCGGCACAGCTAATAAGCAATGAACTACCCCTTTTCGTAATCTAAATAGTAATCTAATCTAAACGCTTCTGCAAGTTTAAACACGTTAAAGGGCACACTATCGTGATAGAAATAATTGGGGTAGGAAGCTGGATGTTCGTATTTGTTCTTGTAATGTGTCTTCGAGTTAGCTTCATGACGAAATTGTCTACTCCTGTTGCACTAAACTTTTTCGATTTTTTACTACGAACTGTCTACTAGGGATCTATTCTTTTATTCTATCTCTTTTTCGTATACTTAACTGACATTTGGAAAAAGTCTTATCGACAGATTAGATGTATCTTTATTCCTTTTGGAGATAGGATACATGACCGTTGTCTTCCAATACTCTGGATAATGAGCATTATTCATTGCCTTAATAATTAAGGTGATGTAAATGTTCACCACTTTTAGTGGAAGATGTCGAGGCACAATATTCGTTATCTCATCAATCTCAACTGATTTTATACATCGCAGTGATTCGAAGTATTTCCTTCCAAGAAACGATGGTTTTCTTTCATTAGCGATTACATTATTCGCCATGGTACAACCCTGCTAAGCTCTTTACTTCGTAATCATTATAACCTTCAAAAATATAAATCAACGTACATCGATATGATAGGGAGGTAACCCTACTTTTTCTTCTCCCGCATTTTAAGGGTACTCAAAAACACGAGCGCGCGCAGATTACATATATATATATGGTATATATATATTAAAAAAAAAAAAAAAACACGGTTGGTGAAAAAGTATGATTTTGGGGTTCGAAATCCCAAAGAGAATATATGGATCTTCTTTTATGGAACATGGATTTTAAGCATCGATGTTACAGATTCGCTCGATGTGGCCGAGCCAGTGTAGTTCACGTATTTTGAACTTTTCGACTACATCCTTCATTCGCCTTACTTGTAAACAGAACCAAATATATGACAAAGTATGCTTGTCGTTAAGCTCTCGGCACCATAGAAAAAAACTTTAGCATTCACTTCGTCAACCTAAGAAGCAACGATTTTCCAAAGTAATTTTAAGCGCAATTTTCTTTCCCGTCTAATACTAGACACCTTTTTGGAATAGTTTCAGAGGAGTTGATTTTAAATTGCAAATCGCATCGCACATTTCCCAGCTACTGGTTTAGTTAGAATAATTTTGCTAGAATTCCGAATTCGGTATGCAACGTTTACATATTACATTGGATGGGATCTTATATGCGGCAATTAAAAGGGATATGACTCTGGAGGTCCGTAGTGGACCAAGACCGATAAAAATGACGTGTATAATAGTGGTAATATGAGAAAACTCTTTGATTCACCCCCTATTTCTTTCACAGTCGATAATGGAAATTATTTGGAAACAGTATTTTCTTTCTTAGAAGCCATAATAAAATTATATATACGAGTATATAGTGAGTTCGGTAAGTGCAGTCCGCTCCGTTATCCGATCCTTGTTTTTTTAGTGGCAAAACCTGCGAGGAAATCAAGCCCATTTTCGACTGTGTGTATGAGACCAATTCATCTTCCCGTACAACCGTTTACTATTGGTTGACAGAGTTCACCGTGGCCGCACGTCGGTTTTTGATGAACCGCTTCCAGGGGGCCCAAAAACGGTTACCACAGAGGAAACCGTAGACAAAATCCATGATCTTGTATTGGTGACCACCGAGTAAAAATTCGCGAGTTGGCTGAGATGGCAGGAATCTCAACTGAACAAAGAACAATCGAAACAATGGGTTTTAGCCGGTGAACGTGCTCCGCAGTCGCCACAGCCAAATTGGTCGAATTGTACTAGGAATTGCTCCCCTATCCGCCGTATTTTCCGTATTTGGCTCCCTTTCTTTTTGTTCCCAAACCTCAAAAGTTCGCTCGCCGGAAGAAAGTAGGGTTTAACGAGAAAGTCATCACTACCGCGGATGAGTATTTTGCAGGCCAACAAAAGTCATGCTATATGGAGACGTTAAAAAAGTTGCAGAACTGCTGAGAAAAGTGTATCGAGTTGAAAGGGGATTATATTGAAAAATAAATCGTCAAAACCTAAAAAAGTTGCGTTGTCATCAATTCATCAAACAACTCTCGTATATAACAAAAAGCTCAGTCCCAAACTTGAATAACCCAGGTCATACAGAAAACATATGAACGAAAAACTCTCGTATTTGTTAGCATTGATCTGATAGCAAACGACCAAATAACGAAACTAACATTTAGCGTTATTTACAACGCTCTGCCGAGAAAAAGTATGTCCAATGAATGTAAGAAAAAAAAAAAAGCCAAACAAACAGACATTCTGGTATGAATCAACTCATTGCCATTTTGTACACATAGAAAGGGACCTTAGATTTTTTATGGACTGTGAACAGAGACTTTTTCATTTGCAGACAATTTCAATTTTAAGGGCTTTACTTTTCATGATTTTCTGTGTTGATCTGTTCAAACATAAATTTTCTGGGGTAGGAGTGAACGTCATACTGTATGTTTATTTATAGTAAATTCTGAAGAAGACTAACTAATATCGAGTCGAAATCAAAGAATATCTTATCCACATTAAAGCAGGATATTTTAGGATTAAAGTTCTACAAAATGATGACTGAACTTAAAATCTCGGGCCCAAACATCTTTCTTCTCTCTCTGCCCAATTTTCCAAATTCTTTAAAAAAAATATCTTCAACAAGCTTATCTACGAGTATCAAGTAAATTTTATTATCAAAACTGAAACGAGAATATTTGGTTAATTCATCTACTTTGGATGAACGATGAATGAAGCAGGATAAATATGTGACACACAGATATTAAATGGATCTAGAGCTTTTTTAATTTCATTTTAAATCCGCGTGCTTTAATGGTGTAGCTTGCTCCGCGATGTCAAATTTATTAAGAAATAGCTAGGACTAGGTATTTGGGAGATTTTTATGAAAAGCACACATTAAAGGTACAAATATTACAGGTAAATACAATGCTGAATCTAGAACCCGACAATACTCTCAATGTCGCATTTTGTTTTATTGCTATTTCCATCAGTAGTGCTCCATTGAAATCGCCAGTAGCATTCCGCTTCTTCAAATCTTTAGCCAAGCCCACTTTCAGACTTACTCTAAAATATCGTGATTCGTTCCTAAGCCGTACAACTCGCTCATGGAATGCCCTGCCGAGCTCTCTATTTTCTGATCGTTATAACTTGCAAGCATTTAAAAACAGTGTACATAAGTACCTCCCTTTTCTTCCTCCTCTTCCTCTTGTGTGCAAAAATTTTAAGGGTACACAAATCAGTTATGCGCGCACTCATTATAAAAAAAAAAAATGCAGATTGGCATTTTCCACTCATGAATCCTTATTCATTAAACAGCATTTCAGTTTCAATAGTCAGTGGCTACAACAAACATTGCAAATTCGTATATAAAGGGTGATTCATCGTGAGGTTTGATTTATAGTACTATATAATGTAAAATAAAACACATAAATTTGAAAGTGAACTTAAAATTTTTATAATCGGTTAAAAGAACAATTCATGGTATTTACTTTTTGAAAGTGATATCATGTAAATATTGGCCACGACTACGTCTGAGGTGGTTCATTTGGAAGGTTTAATTTAGGGCGACTCGTTCGAGCATAGTGACTGGTATCTTACGGATAATACGAGTGATGTTAGCTTCCAAAGCATCAATCGTAGCTGGCTTATTCCTGAAGAAATGAGACTTTACATATCCCCAGAGAAAATAGTCTAAATGTGTGATATCGCACGATCTAGGCCGCCAATTTACCGTAACAAAACATGAAATTAAGTGCTTACCAAAATGATTTTTAAACAAGTCCATTGTTTCACGCGCTGTATGGCTCGGAGCGCCATCTTGTTGAAACCAAAGCTCACCGAGACCATGTGATTGAATTTCAGGAAGCACATAGTCCGTTAACATGGCGCGATAACGGTTACTATTAATGGTGACATTCTGGTTTGCCTCATTTTTGAAAAAATATTGACCAATGATTCCACCAGCCCATAAACCACACCATACCGTTGTTTTTAATGGATATAATGGTAGCTCTTGGTACTCTTCGGTTTGTTTATCAGCCCAAATACGGCAATTTTGTTTATTAATATCACTGAAAATATAACATTTAAGTCGCCTGGCTTCAAATCTGGCACAAGTTGAATTTTGTACGCTTTTAGGTTGAGATCCTCACGTAAAATACGCCAAGTTGTCGAATACGCCAAGCCAAGCTGCTGAGAACGACGATCGATTCGTCACGGTCTTCGCGTACACTCTCAGTTAAAGCTGCTATAGTCTCTTTACTACGTGCTGAATGTGGTCTAACTGGTCGAGTATCATCCACTAATGTAAACTGGGACTCAAATTTGCGATAGGTATTGGCAATAGTGGTTTCAGTAGATCGATTATGCATACCGTAAATTCCTCGAATCGCACGAAAAACATTTTTCACAGAACGCTGATTTTCGTAATACAGCTGAACAATTAATTTGGAGACTCTATTGTGGTGCCAGTCTTTCCATGATGACTTGCCAAACGATACTGAACAAAAATGACAGAACAGTTTGATAAGAGTCACGCGTGATCTGTCAAAAAAAGCCTATTGAAAATCAAACTTCACGATGAATCACTCCTTATTTCCCAAGTGGGATTATTACTTTTGACTGCAAGAGAAAGAAAGAATTTCATTGAGCTAGATGAAACATACACTCATAAGCATCTTTTAACTTCTTCCCATAATTATTCCTTCTTAAGTTATTATTATTTTATTAAAAGAGCAACTCCGCTCTTGGTTTTGTCAAGTTTTGTTCTAAGGAATTCTTCAACCCTTAAGTCACTAAATTTCTTTAAGTAGGGTCATTGCATATGAAATTTTAGATTTTCCTGTTAAACAACGGACTTTTAAAAACTCAAGAGTTTATTCCATAAAATAATCTCAATTTACATATATATGTACATCTATTGTCTTTTTCCAATGATTTACTAGAGCAAATATGCTTCTTTAGAAGAACTTCTTATATTTTTGGACTAAAAAGCCTAGTCCTCTGTTTGCATATGCTTTTGTAAACTGCTTATCTTAAAAGTGATTTTCTAAACTTTGGAGTTTAGTTGGTAGGGAATAGGAGAAAAACCTGGTTAGTTGAGTGGAAGAGGCAAAATATCGTTCTTAAAAACCTGGTAGCGTCATGAGCGTACTACTTTGTATGTAGCTGGATGGGACCATGTTTAATTACCAGTGAAGGCTGCTTTTGGCACAATTTATTTCGATTTCTCTTCATAATGACTCTGTTGTGTTTGCCACAATTGAGAAACGAATAATGAATAACAACCCCACTCTTCCAGCCTATTGAAATAACTATCTCTTTGGGGTGCAGTTCTGCCTTGTCAAGTTCCTGAAAGGCTCACTAAATCTTCTCTGACCTCATCCCATCACCGTACTGGATCCACTTTTCGACACAAGTAACAACTTAATACAAAACAGGTATCCACACAGACCAACAATGTCTGTTGGTCAGAGATATTTCAATTTGCAAACAATTTGCAATTTGCAACTCAATCATCACCGAATAAAGCACGGACATCTTGAAATACTACTGGAAATCAACTAAAGGGTGTTTTTAAAAGCTAAATAACTTTCTTTTTGTAAACAAGTACAACAATTTGAACAAAAATCTTTACTCATTATGAAGAGTAATTCATGGCATTATGTTTTGACGACGTTGCTTTTGAAGAATCAATGATCTATTTCGCGATAACGTTATCGTTAAATTTAATGCTCAGTAAGTAAACGGTTCATCCGAACCAATGTCGTCCTTATTTTTCAAGAAATAATCGCTGATCATTTTCCCGTAGCATTGGATACGCGAGTACTAATCTCGAAAATAAAGAACTATTATAACATCAGCGTAAAAGTTACTCTGAACAGTGAACTTTTGTGGGTGTGGTGGCAATTTTGCTTCTTCATAAACTCACTAAGCAAGAAGCTAGTCTCGTCGGTGAACACAAACACATCATCTGCATCCTTTAATATGGTATATGGGTGTCGACCTCGATGTTTTTGCAAAATTTTCCACATAGAGGACAGACAAAGTTCATCAAACTGTTGCGATCTATACTGATAATTTCAGATCTTCTGCACCACTTTCATTCAAGCCCAATGCATTGTTTTTTGCACACACATTACATTGAACGTTAGTGGCACTGCGTCATGCAGACCGTATGTGGTACGAAATTTATCTGCAAACTCAATTGGACGATTATAAGGACCAAATAAATCTTTACGTTTCGCGAGTTGAAGACCGATTTTAAAAATAAGTTTGAATGCTACGAAAGCGTTCTTTTGGTGTAAATCTGTTCAAAATGACTTGCCAAACAATATTGAATATAAAAGTTAAAGAACTGACAACTGAAAATGATAGCACGACTTGAAAATTGTCATTATTGGAAAATCTATCAAAAAAAAAAAACACTTTATATTCAATTCCATCTCAAGTACCACCTCAAAAAACTGTCGCTCAAGAATGTCTTTTGCTCCACTCTTACTTTATTTTATAGTTTCAAGAAATTCGTTTTTAAATTTAGATTTAAGTCTGCTTGTAATGAACTTCTATAAATCTGAAGGGGCCCAAATCATATATAATATCATAATATATGAAATTACGACAGACAGTTGACTTCGTGAACAACAGCGAACATTAGGTGACTAGTATGATGGAAACATGACGCTATTTGGGACTTTTTAGATTTTGACGCAGCCACCGTTTTTGTCCTTCTAGACTTTTGTCAGTTTTTCTCCGGAATTCGATGCAAGGATATGCAATAGCAAATGATATACGAGTATATATATGCATGGAAATCTCAGTCAATAAGATCTAATATTAAATATGACAATAAAACGAATTTCACTCACTTCATTGTTCTGCCGGTAATTTGTGTTTATGTTGCGGGCTTATATAAGACAATTCACTTTATAATAGTTAGAATGGATCATGGAAATGATTATGAATATCAAACAACTTATGATCGTCAACTTGATGTTCTCCGAATGGCTATACAAATTACGGAAGAAAACTACTCGATTCTTTTTCGCTTTTAAGATTTATTAGCTTTTGTTGATTGTGATCAACTTCGAGATAAGATTCGTTACTTAAAAATAATTTTTTAACTGAAATATCGCCAAGTCCACATAAAGATAATAAATGACGTACATATTTGAACACTGATTTGCTAAGTGCTCTGCCACTGGCTCTGTTAAAACTAATATTAGTCTAACGATCAGCCACATGAGAGCACTTCTAGTTTAAACAGAGGATGCACTATGTAAGCGATGCAACATTTATTTTTTGCGACTTTGCCGACAATCATATTTTCAAGAAGAACGCTCAAATTTTAAACTAGGTAAGAGGTGTATCGTAGATGCATTCATGAATAAGTAGTCCCATCTAATGTTGCATTCAAAAATAATGTACAATATGATTCTTAAAATTCAAGTTTATAGTCAACTTATCAAGTCTCAGTGTCTAAGCTTTTAGGTTTCGGAAACTTAACATTAACAAAATATCTAAACCCAAATCCAAACTAGACATAAGAATTTCGTCGAATATCTTCGGTCCCCTACTGTGTGTTTCGAGTCTAGTTTACGGCTTCTTTGGAGCGTAACGTGATGCCCTTTTATGCCCGTTGTAGAGGTATTCAAAGTGTTACATAAAGCACCAGAGACAACACAATAAAATACACTGGGTACACGGGAAAGGGACCGAACGAAATGACAGCAAAAATAAGAACAGAAAAAGTGAAAAGCAATAAAATTACAATTCACCCACAAAAGGGAAGCACACACTTAATTAAAGGTTGACGGCTCACTCCATACTCTATACGAAGAAGCTTACTTGCCACAGCGATAATTGACAATACAAACAGAAAGACAGAAAGCAAGATAGTAAATCTTTTCGTTTTTTTTTTTAATACCACAGACACATAACTATACATGTAACTCTTTGGGAAAGATAATAAATTTAAGCACCGACACCCAATGACGGTATCTCTTACCGTTGTAGTTCCTCCGAATATCTTCTCATTAAAGCCAAATTTTTATTTCACCTTCTTGACGTAAAGAGAACAAACAAATGAACAGACCAACGACCACGAGCGCGACGGTTGATATAATATTATTAAAGTTTTGAGTTAGTTATTCGTACTCGTAAACCGGAACACGTATAAGTATGTAGCTTCTTGTAATGCCAATGCCAATACACCGATCTGGACTTGGACTAAGTCGCTGCTGCCACAAAGCACTGCACAAAGTTTTTTTTTGTTTTTTTTTTTTTTTTTTTTGTTTCTTTAAAGCTTGCAGCTTATAGCGTGCGAGTAAACAAACTACATGTGTTAATCACTAATTACAATAAGCAATTGATATCACGTGTACATCAAACTCTACTTAGTTAATCAGAGAAAGCACTTGCGCTATGTTGTGTGGTTAGTGGGGGTGCGGCTGGTGGCACCCTCTTTGTGGGGTTGCTTCTTGCAAAATGCAAAAACACAAATAGCCAATTACACAAAACAATAAAAAAAAGATGCAGATTGTTGTTTAGACAATGGAAGCAAACACGTCTATTAACACCACCCAATGTGAAGAAATAGAGAGCGCAGCAAAATAACGGCTATAGCAACAGTAGTACTTCCTCTAGGTCGTTGTTCGTCGTTCGGCGCGTCGAGCAATTCGTGTGTTATCAATCGAAGAGAACACCGTTGCTGGTTGATGTGTATTGTCGTTGCTAAATTCGCATTGCGGTTGCGAATTTTATCCGCTTCTTCTCGTGCGATATTATCAAAAGACGACGCAAGTGCACGTCGTCAAAACTGAAAGAACCTACTTTATTGATGCCTTTCGACTACTATCATCGTGATTGTTGTCTTCGTCGTCGTTGTTGTCATCGTCATCTACATCATCATATCAATCAAAAAAAATTGAAATTAATAATTGAGGCGGGGGCAGAGCGGACTCAACACAATGCTAAGTAGTCTCCTTCAGACTTTTTTTTTTTTTTTTTTTTTTTGAGAGAGAGTACGTATATATTTAGTACGTAGCTAGCCAGCTCGGCAGCAATACCATCATTAGAACCCGAATCAGATGCTCTAGAGGTTTTGTGTAACAATAAAAGATGTTTTATTTTGAATTTCGAATGCCTTCTAAGTCTGCTAAAATTGCTCTGCGGGTGGACTGGATATAGATGACTTTAATAGGAATGCGGTGACAGTGGTATGCGAGCGCGGACTTTAGATCAGTCAGTTGCCAGCGTAATAGAACGCACGAAACGAGAACCTGTCAATATGACACACATTGTCATTACATTTATTCGTTCTCGTACATTTACATTTCAATAACTTCCACTATTGCCCAGGTACACATTGGTTGTATTCTTCACATATTTATTTATTTATTTTTTTCTTTTTGCAAGCGCTCAACGCGGACCGCATATGAAAACATATTTTTTGAAGACATTACACATAGGCAAGACTTTCGTCAGAGGAATTAAATGAGCAAACATGAGAAGTTCGCGGTTTTCATTTAGAAAACAAAAAATAATAATAATACAACTCGTTTGAGGATCAGAAGAGCAACTTCCAGGCAAAGGCTTTAATCACTTTTATTTATTTACAATTTTTTTAATAACATACACATACTCGTACGTAGGTTTAAAACTATTTTCATGTGACTGTATGTAATTCGTTGATTCACTCAAATAACTAAAATGAGAAAACTCAACGTCGCTACTGTACGCAAAGTTGAAAAGTTAAGGCCAGGGGTGGCAATGGTCGTCGTTCAACACAAACATTTCACTATCGATTTATCGATTTTTAATTAAAGATAGAATAGTGATTATTTTAAATAATAGCGCTGAGAAGACAATTTGGGGCTTCAATATAAAATCAAGGTAATAGTAGCCTTGATAAAATAAAGAGAGAACATCACAGCAAATCGTTTTGAATGGGAAAAAGAAATATAAGAAGCAATGCAAAATCGAGAGCATAGGGTCGACCTCTGATTTAGTGAATACAATGCGATATTTTTACTGTAATCAAGTTTATTTGGGAAGCAGAATATGCACAGTACATAATGCAAAATATTTCGCAATTACCCAGTAATATTGTTCATTTGCCATTCTAAGACTAAGGCTACACAACAAATATACTTAGGCTAACTGACTTTGCTGTACAACAGAATATCACTTTAGCTAAGAACAAGTTTTTGCTACTTAATATTCACAAAGGAATGTTACATTCACAAATTCACAAAACAGCGAATCAAATTCATCTTGTTGCAATCGTTGTTAGACAATCCTCTAGTATTATAGATATTCAAATACTACGATCAATCCCAGACACCACAACCACAGAGATATGTTATACTGTGAAGAGATTTCACGTTGAAGGGCTATAATAGCAGCAAAACGCCATAACTTTTGGCGGCCAATGCCAGGAAATACCATGCTGCGCCTAACCATGCTCAGAAACCTCTTTCGTATGTTACTTAGTAATTCGCTTATGAGGCGGCGCTGTATAATCGTTTCAAATTCGCCTCATCTCGAAGGATTTACAACACTTAACACTTAATTTTTGCCCTTTTTCCACATATATTTCCTGTCACAATTACATAATTAATTAGATGTGGCCAATCCAATCGTTAGCACGGGATTATTAAACCGATTATTAGAAAAAACTAGACCGATTCGTGCACTCAACGAGTACAGAAGGAGATAACAGCATCGGCTTCTCAAGAGTAAAAGAAGGAGTTTGAGAAATTAAAAGAAGAAATTAAAAAACCTGTACAGGTTAATTTAGTAACAGATTATCAGTTGGTGTTGAGAATATACAATAGAAAAACATCTTTTGAAGACAGTTTAACGACATCGACGAATCAAACTTTAATGTCAGGCAAAACGTACCATTCAACCATCTCCATAAAAGCCGAGATTCTCAAAAATTCTCTCAAAAGCAAGGCCGCCGGACTGAGCGACGTACCTGTCGAGCTATTTAAAGCAACAGGAAATTACTTGATAAAAAGCATAACATACACCTACTCATTTCGAATATTTGGGTGAACAAAAGTTCCTTGGTGAATAGAACCTCAGCCTTGTTTGGTCATTCCATAAGAAAGTAGAAATTGTTAACGTTTTCATACTACGCGAGATACTCCTTTGGATCCAAGAAGTCCAGATGGATACCCACCGTTTCCATATCGATTTTAAGACCGCATATGAGAGCATCTGTAGCGACGAGCTATATATCATGAAGTCAAAATAAGCATCTCTGACAAACTCGTCAGATTATGCAGAATAACAACGAAGAGCTCGCTTCACCAGTCAGAAAATATTGATATTAAAATAATGATTTAAGGACACTTGTCATGTAACTTTTTTAACATTGTTTAGGTCAGATATTTTTGATGTCAAAAAATTATTTAAGGAGACTTGGTATCATGTAGCTTTTTTAACATGATACTTAAGAATAACTAATATGTCAACATTAGAGGCATAATTTATCAAAACCTTTGCAACTACTTGAATACGCTGAAGACATTGGATATCGTTGGAAGCACTCAGCGAGCTAATGCATTTTCAAATGTTGAATAGTGGCGAAAATGGTTTTAGCTCTGAATGAGGGCAAAACCGTATGCTTGGTTGTCATCAAGAAAGTACAACGAGCAGGAAATTTGTAAATTTGGAAATTTGACGTAGTTAGAAATTTGTTCTACCTTTACTATTAGATCTGAATGCGATTGGGTAATAATGTCTTGTAAAGAAATATTAATCATCCCAGTCCTGTTTCATAGAACTCAAAATTATCTGTGTGATCGGTACCCTCTGTGGTGGTGTCTGTACAACAAATAACTACAAATACCAGTTGTTCATCAAAATGGGTGTGGTCAAAAGGCCGAGCCAACAGCTAATAAGATGATGAAATCATATAGAGGGCATAAACATTAGTGCTAAGCCAAAAGGAAGTTTGAAATTTCCCCGGCGAGACCGCGTAGTAAAGGAAGATCTGGTGGCGCACGGAATTAGAACGGGGCCTCAACGAACTCGGCGTATCTAATTGGAGGCTGAAAAGGCATGTTGATTGTGGCCCAGGACCGCTCCGGTCTGTAAGAGGCCATTCATAGGGAAAAAAAAGCAAGAAACTTTTATAAATAAGAAGTTTTAAGAATCTAGCTTAGAAAGATGCCAATAACACTTAATTAAACCAATATCTAAAACGCAAATTCAAGCCAGCAGTTACTACAATTATTTTATATCTAATTATATTTCATTTGTAATTTTTAATTTCTTAAGCTGGTTAAATGCACTGCAGAATCCATTTTAAAGTTCTTAATAAAAACTAACTATTGACAATTATTCGACAATTTTATTTTATTTATGAAAATTTTAAGTTAAACTTAAAACTATAATCATGTGTGTTCAAATTTCATTTAAGGGCATAAATAGGTATTATTACAACTTACTATCGAACAAATATCAGCGTCTGTCCAAACCTTTCCGGTTTGTCTTACCAGTTATGTGTATACATAACGCTTGCACGAGTACATGATATATTACACGAATTGATTGATCTATCTTTCAGCTTACGTTTTTTTTTTTTTTTTTTTTTTTTTTTTTTTTTTTTTTTTTTTTTTTACGTAAGAGCAATTTACGCTTTCTTTTTAACTAATTAAAATATTACCGATATTAACAGCAAAAAACACATAATAATTACGAATACACTATACCTATATATTTATCTAAATGAAACGCAACGCGTTGTTACAAAACTGTAACCATACAAGAAATTGAGTTATTTTACAATCGGATTATTTGAACCTTTTCTTCCTGTAATATGTCTAATTTAGCGTGTATTACTTTTTTCTGTTTGTTCATGAACGCAAGGTGAGTTTGCGTTGCTAACTTAATTAATGGGAAATATACTAAAAAATATCGTTTCAGTACTGAATACCAACCACAAGCAATTTTTGCTCATATAGCACTTACACAGTTACCATTGCACGATCAAATTCAACATACTACAAAGCCACCAACATGCAGAAGATAAATACATATTTGACGCTATATTTTTATAATATCGGTCATATAAAAAGTATCCGCGGTTTTTTGGTACATTTTTGAAAAAAAAAATTTTTTTCTTTATTCAAAATCAATTTCAATCAAGTTTATATCGACCATTATTATCAATGATATTTTGCTATTTTCCGGGTAGCTTTACAATTCCATCGGTGTAGAACTTCTGTGGTTTATTACCTAAAAACTTGGCCAAGTGATTTTCTGCGGCTCTTCTGTGGGCCAATTTTTTACTATCAAGAGAGTTTTGCAAAGACCGAAACAAATTTTAATCAGAGGGTGTAAGGTCCGGGCTATACGGTGGATGTATCAAAACTTCCAAACCAATGGCCTAGCATTGTCATGATGGAAGACAACTCCCTTTCTGTTGACCAATACTCGTCGTTCTTTCTTGATAGCTTCATTCAAACAGTCAAGTTGTGCACAGTAGAGGATCAAATTGACCGTTTCGCGACGTTATAGCAGCCATAATAGACAATTCCCTTCCAATCCCACCAAACACTCAACATAACCTTGTTTGACCATGATGGCTTGCGTTGGATATTCTCGTATTTAATCTATTATTCATCGCACGTAATGAATCGCTTCAAAGTTGGTTCCATTTCTTGATGTTTCAACAGTGTTTCACTGATGGTTATTCGGTCAATTAAGTTTATTTGCGTTAATTCATGTGGCACCCAAACATCGAGCTTTTTTGAGTAGTTTGCTAATCTTAGATGATTCCAAACTGCCATACGGTTGATGTTTAGTACCTCCGCTATCTCCAGACAGCTTCCTTGCCAGTCTCGCTTCATTAGTTGCAAAATTTCATCGACTTTTTCAGTGACAGGCCGACCAGTGCAATTTGCATCTGTTACATCGAAATTTACGGAACGGAATCAAACAAACCACTCCTGGGTCCTTCGTTCACTCACAGCATTCTCACCGTAAACTGCACAAATTTTTCGGCATGTTTTTCGTTTTTTCCTTTTTTATAGTAAAAAAGCATCACATAGTGTATTTCTTCAGATATTTCACTCGTATTCCAATCAGTATAACTTTTAACACGATCAACGAACTACACAGCTGTCTTCACAAAAAATGAAGCCTGACATGTCACCTTTCAAACACGTGTCGTTTGACATAATCAGATTAGTGTTTCCAGATGAATGGACCAACACCATTTAGTAACAAAAAACCGCGGAGATTTTTTATATGATCCAACATATGTCAGCGCTGAATGTGCAAGTACATACAATTGGGTGAATATCAGTGTATAAGCGTGGTCCAGGAAAATACAGTGAATAGGGACGGCAAACGCAGATTCAGTATAAGCCTCGTATGACCTATTGGAAACTTAGGTCATTTGAGTGTTTCTCGGCATCTACATACATAGGATATCAAAATGAAGATAGTAACGGAGGTGTTCCCAGCGAACCTCCGACCACCACATGAAAATCCCTAGTTTGACGAATCTTAACATCAATTCTCAAGAATTACGCAATCTATAGGATGCCGTTATCATCGCGTGATGTATCCTATCTACCGTACTATGTGAAAAAGTCTATCATCGAGCAGATATTTATTTTAGAATAAAATCTAGGAAAAACCAAGGAACTTCAACCACCAAATTTTCATTAATTTTAAAGCTGCATAGAGCAATGGCTAGTCATGGATCTCTGGCAAACTTGTTTGTCTGTGCAGGATTTAAATGGAAAGCGCTCATTACTCCATAAAATTAGTAATGTCACATAAAAGACGACACAAACGTACTTAAAAAAAAGTAAAAATCAGGAAATGGAGGTGAGTAGTCTAGGTGTTTTTTTTTACATTTAATATTCACATATACAATGTAATTTGTTTGATTTTGACAAAAAAAAAAAAAATGCCCCAAGGGCGTCTTGGATATCATCCAGAGATTTCATCAAGGAAGTTTTGCAGACTTCGGAACAAGTAGAAATTTGAAAGTGCTGAAATGCAGGTACACCTATAACTATGTGTTACAGACAGTAACATTTTGAGCAGGCGAAGTCCATCTCTGGAATGTTGTGGTCTCTTGTTGTTGTCTGTCTTCTTGACTAAGGCATTTGTGGCGTCGTTTAATGTTCTTGTAAAGAACCCATTTTCATTTTCTGTATCGACTCGGTTCAAAAACGGGTCTTGATTGTGACGCGACAGAAGTGTTTTTCCTAATTGTCATAAAGTTAGGAAAGTAGTTTCCCAAAAATTTTAGGTGTCTATAGATGGTCATATTACTTACTTTGAGTTTATTTGCGAGTTCCCTTACCGTAACAGTGGAATTTCTTTCGACGGTGGACTTTAGAACTTCATTGGCTAACTCTACTAACCGACTACTGACGCTACCCAAGCGAGGTTTATCATTTAGTTCAAAATTGCCTGTTTCTGAACTTTGAAAATCAACGTCAACACTTGGACATGCTGAGAACAACCTCTCCATAGACATTTACGATTTTTCTAGTGGCTTCATTTCTATTCCACTTTTTCTGGAATAAAAACAATAAAATATGACTAATATGCTCTTTCCTACATATCCATTTCAAAATACAGTTAAAAATGCTGATGTTAACACAACGAAATTTGCAGACTGATAAGCAGTATGTCCCACATATTAATTTCAATAACGGTTTTAGCATTAAATTGGTTTTGTGCATTTTATGGAAATGGGAAAATAATCCCGGAAAAAGCGCGCAATACTTATGTTACAACCTGATATACTTGAAGCGGTATATCTGAACATTTTTGGCCAAAGGACCTGGGGTCTAATATCGCAAGTCCTTGTGGACAAGTAAAATAAAAAAAGTAAAATAAAACATTTTAACTACTTCTCAGGATAATTATATTTCACTTTTCAACCCAGAACTTTCAAAATTGAAATGAAATTGAAAAGAGCATTTAGAATTTACTGGGTTAGCAATATACCGTATATTGTATTTAGTTTTAAAATTAGATAGTGATGTTGATAACCAAAGAAAAGTGAGAAGTATTTACAAAGAAACTTATTTGTTCGTGGAAAATAGAACAAACAGAAAATTAACTTCAATTACAAATTATTTATTAATCATAGTGCAAATAAGAACATAAGTTTTTAAAATTAACGCTCGTAACAAACACTGAGATTTAAAATAAAGCATAGTTATTAGGTGCGCAACTAAGTTATCGCAGCTTTTTTTTATGAAAATGCAAAAAAATGGTTAGAAATGAATCATTCAATGTACGAGTATTGTCCATCGCTAGCTACAACTTTTTCCATTGATGTCTTTTTATGAGCGGAACTGCTGATCAGCCAAACCATGTTCCATTGAACGAAACAAGTTGTAATCGGACGGCGCAATATCTAAGGAATATGACAGGTTGGGTAGGACTTCTTATTTGAGCGTTTCAAGGTAGGCTTCAACGTATTGTGTCCGTTTCTCGCGCAATGCTCGGCTCAATCACATTAATTGAAGTCGATACCGTTCCCCAGTGATGGTTTCGTTTGGTTTCAACAGTTCATAATAAATAATATCGACCTGGTCCCACCAAACACACAGCATAACCTTCGCAGCGTGAATATTCGGCCGAGCCGACGACGTAAAATCATAACCGGGCAGTCCGCATGACTTTCTTTTCTTTGAGTTGCTGTAATGAATCCATTTTTTATCACCCGACACGATGCGATGAAGAAAACCCTTTCTTTTTCGCCGCTGGAGCAGTTGTTCACAGACGAAAAAACAACGCTTTATTGTTTTTGAATCATTCCCAATGCATGAAATCACTTGAAAATGGTTTGGCGGGTAACTCCTAATGCTGAAGGAAGCTTTTCTTACGTTTGACACGGATCCTTATCGAGCAATGCCTCCAATTCAGCATCTTCGAGGGATTTTGGCCTTCCTTCACCGTCTTTAAATCGGCGTAACCAATCACGGCATCTTGTTTCACTTAGCCACAGTTTTCTTCGAATAAAAGAAGATTATCTGGCTTTGTCCCAAGTATACCGAAAGTATATGACGTTAAAACAAAATCACTGATGTGTCAAAACGGTTTGTTTACTATATGTCTAAGCTTGGTTCGTGATGATTTGGATATGTCAGAATCGACCAGCACTTACTGCGGGAGCCATCTATTGACATATTTGCGAACTTAGTTTCGCACCTAATAAATGAGCACAATTAGGAAATATTGATTTATTTAATACAAAGAAAAATAATATAAAAATATATTACAAAATTAATAAAAGCATAAGGTGTTTAAAGGAACAAAAAATAAATAAATAAATAATTATATAATATAATATTTTTAGTGAATGAAAAAGAGAACTAACAATAAGCATATAAGGCAAAAGAGAATAGCAAAAAAAAAAGATTATACTATAGACATAAGGAATATGAAGAACATACGAGTACATAGATAAATTATAGCTGCCCGAAATGTGCAAATAGTACTTTTAAATTACTTCGCTCCTATTATTTACTTTATAATAGTAGTTAGTGATGTGGAAGATAAAGTGGCGCGACGTGTTATTGAGTTTAACGTTCGCCGCAACTGTGCAAATTGAAGTTTTGAAAAGCGATAAAATGGTGATTGGGTTTGAAGAATTTGTGCATAAAAACTCAGCATCTCAATCCCCAAAGATTTTGAAATGCACAAACTTATGAAAGTGGGATATGTGGTCGTGTCTTCTCATTCCAAATGCATATCCAACCATATCATTGGAAAGACGGGAATAGCACATTTAAAGATTGGCACAAGCAAAGCTTTTGATCAATCTCAATTTGGTGTCAGCGGTTGTAAAATCGGAAAATAATCAAAGTGTTGGCAACCTTGTGTATATACGTGACGCAATATAGTTTACATGGTTTGAAGCTGAAAACGATCGGTTTGATTTATAACCCAGATTTCTCACTGTATCGAATAAAGTAAGTCAAATGAAGGAAAATGGGCGATATCTGTTCTATGCAATGTTTTTTTTTTTTTTTGTTGATTTTTTTAGGGTTTAAAATTAGAGCAATATTTTGAGACCAATTGAAACCAATGATCCTCCATTAGATAAATGGGGCGGAACAATTAAATCTACGCGTCGTCAACATAAAGATGAACAGATGTGTTTTGGCACACTTGTTGAAGGTCATTTATAAAGAAACGAAACACAATTGGGTCAGAGATTGAAACCTGAGGCACACCAACAAGTGTGTTGATTGGTTTTTATCAACAACCACCCTTTAAGAGCGATTCCTCATGTAATAAATTACATTAACAAAGCGCTAAGTAGCATATATATTAGACAAAGGTAATTAAAAGGCCAGTAAGCATGATACGAGAAGACTGCGAATACACTTTATCAAGAGTGGGTGAAGACTGCTTTCCAAAGCATAATATCCGTTTAGCTACGATACAAACGGGTTCATAAAAAATACAGTGCTAAGTTGGATGTTGGATTTCGAAATTTAAGAGAACGCAATGTCCTAACATCTTATCTGATCTCGAAACATCAATTGAAAAAAAATAATGAAAGGGAAAATTTTATCTCCAGCATAATTCGTACTTTTGTCTTAGGAATTACTAAAGGGGTTCATTTAAGAGGCACCAAGCTTCCTAAATCGTTGAATATTATCCCTGAAATCAGTGATGAGCTTTATCGAGTTATCGAACAAATTTATGAACCGAAAGCCGCTACGAAGAAAATATTGCCACAAATGAGGTTAGTGTAAATGAAAATCAAAATTTTCAGTTCGAAGACGTGTAAAGTCTATCCCTTACAAGACTCAATTTGTGTAAGAATTTAAGTCGCTGGATCATTGCATGATCCTGGATGAGCTCAAAACTACATAATTGTAAAATAATCCGGAACTTTGTGGCAAAAATGTGTTCAGAGATAAGGCTCATTTTTGGCTCAACGGATACGTCAATAAACAAAATTCACGTGTTTGGAGTGAGATCAATTTTCATTCAGAAACCACTGTCGAATAAAACGAACTGTATACTGATAGGATCATAGGGCCTTTTCTTAAAAGCAAAACGGCAGCTCGCGTTATAACCGATATAACCGATACAAAAAGATGATCAACGAATATTCGTTTCCAAAATTACATGACATTGCTATGACTGCGATCAATACAATCGATTTGTTAATCCCTCCATGTCTATGAAAATCCTCATCAAGGCTTTATTCCCAATCGTAAGCCTAATATGTGTGTATAGTTTCACATAAAAAATCACGACTCCAAACACCATTCTTACGAGCTCTTCAACAAAACATAGTAGCTAGTCCTTTATATTGCCTACAGAGAACATCTAGTGATTCATTCTAAGGCACGAGTATATTCGTTCGAATGCGGTTGACATCAAATGCGAACTTAATTTTATTATGTTCTGTTCTTATATTTTCGTTTTATCTTTCATACAGCTAACATTCGGATCTATTGCTTATGCACTTCCTCCTAATTCCATATTAATTTTGTTGAGTTTTCTATTCTTATCCGCAGAGGATATTTTTGGATAGAAACAATCGGAGCAAACATAGAACAGCTTTGGTTGATGACAAAGTTGTCAAAAAATATGTTACAAAGTAAAGATGGTAATCTTATACTTATCATTTTTATTTATCTTTAATCAGCAAGCCTTCAGGTTCATTATTCAGCTCAAGAACATCGGTACCTCTCGACAGATAGAAATTCAATTAATAGAATCAATATTATTCGAAATTATCCAGACGGCATGAAATTGAGTAAGTTTTTTATTATTACTAACATAACAGAGTTGGTGGCAAAAGTGATGTAGCAATTATAATGGTGATATGTTGTAACCTTTGATGAAATCGGATGAATTCTATCATACAAGGTCTTTATCTGGGTCTTGTTTTTTGATCATTATATTTAGAAACAACATAAACAAATTTACAAACTAAATATAGATCCTCCCGATTCAAAACATCAGTAAATAAATTTGATGAAATGATAACTTACCGTGGAAATGCATTCTCCCCATGCATAAACAACGGACTATAACGGCCGCCAAGTTCGTGAAAGTCATCGCTGTTTAATATTGAATTAGCATTCTGTTTAGAACGACTGGACCCAATGGGATATGAGATCAACTGTTGATGAAAGGATTTATGTGATGCAGATGAAGCAGCAGCATTACCAGGCAAGACAATAGCAGCAGGTTTTGCACGATTTGACTCGGGCGTATGTGCAATTGTGTAGTGCTAAAACCACATAGTTTACAAAAAATTTAAAATTTTCTTTAATAATTAATTGAATTCCCTCACTAACCATTTGTAAAACATCACATTCCTTTGGAACAACATGCAGTGTTAGTACTGACGGTGTTTGTTTAATCATAGAAACAATCAAACTATACGAAATCCCAGCTATCGGAATGTTATTGACCATTAGGACACGATCGCCGGTCTGTAGACCAGCAAAATTCGCTGGTCCACTTGCTTGGACTTCTTTAATAAAGATTGTTTCCATAGCTTTTCTTTGGTATGAATCCGAAGTTTCCTACAAAATAAAAAATTATATATTTTTTTAGTCTATGTCAACAGAATTTTTTGTTTTTCTTTGCTTTTTAACACTTTACTTACCGACCAAGAGGGTTCATCTTCTGGTGGATAGGCTATGAAGTGACGAAGCGTGAAACCAAAACCCTGATTCGGTCTACGCCTTATCACCACTACTTTCGGTTGAATTGTGCTTGAGTTATGCAGCATTTTGTATATTATTAAAAAAAAAGAAGAAAAAAACTAAGTAATTGCGTCTTCCGTTGTGTAGTTTGTTTTGTTTTGTCTGCTGAATGCGGTTTTTATATTGTTTCCCTATTTATGCATTTTTATCACATTTCTGAGGGTTGGCC
The DNA here is from genome assembly GCA_907269105.1 of Volucella inanis. Classification (NCBI taxonomy): domain Eukaryota; kingdom Metazoa; phylum Arthropoda; class Insecta; order Diptera; family Syrphidae; genus Volucella; species Volucella inanis. Next base: position 35,837,435 of record OU026156.1, on the reverse strand, counting down.
TTGAGTCTGCAAATAAAAAAAAAAGAGATTATTAATTACATCAACGTCAAGCTAAAAATATTTACATTTATTTTTATTTGCTTATGAATTAACTTATTTTCTGCACTGAAATTTTTGCGTTTGAAAGGATATGTTCTTTGATAAATTTCATGGGTTAGCCAAAGAAATCCATGCTCCTACATTGTGCCAGTGTAAATCAGTACGTCGTAGCACCTGTTTATCCACATTTTAATGGATTAGGTCATTCTCCACTCCTCATACCGGGCTATTATGACTCAGATTTGTTTTGATTTAATTGTTAATAGTGTCACATTCGTAATAATTCATGCATCGTAATACCTACTCACTGAAACCCTGTAGTCGGAAACAGAATTATTACAATAAGCATGTGCATATATGAAGGTTTCAATTGATAGTGCTAATGGGACTGAAACCCTGTAGTCGGAAACAGAATTATTACAATAAGCATGTGCATATATGAAGGTTTCAATTGATAGTGCTAATGGGACATGAAGTAAACAATAAAAAAAAAAAAAATAAATAAAAACCACCGGTTCTAGGTGATAGTGTCGTGTTACAACTTATATAACCAAGTCGACTTATCTTTTTGATATTCTATTAAAGACGGAACTTAAATGTGGAAATTATTTCGAAAACGTGACAAACAATAACGAAATCAGTTAATGGTAATTTTAGAAATAGATGGATGAGATTGATTTTCTGGAATTCATCACCTTCGAAACTAACATACGCTATTTGATAAGCTTAGCTGTATATCCTAAAGGAATGTCTTCAATGTTAAAATATGTACCTAAACCCTTTAGTCTTAGTTTCTTAAGTTAAATATCAGACAAATTCACCATAAGATGCTCGTTGAAACAGAAGTCAAGGTTTCCATTACTCTGAAAAAATTCCTTCTGCCTTCCTAACCTTCAAAATAATTACGGCTTGTCAGTATGCTACTTAATGTCAACTTGACCTGTTCTGCGCTGTTTTTCAATCATATGGTTTCGTACTTAGAATATCTTAGCTTTTATTTCCGCAGTTCAAATGCTGATCAACGTTTTATATTTCATGAAGTACACTATCAGTATACCTTTATGTCAAACAAATGAATGTCCTAAAAATTAAACTACTTTGGAGTGAGTTTCTGTTCAATACGTTTGAAATTATGCGAAGAAACGCTGAGAAGAAATTATAAAATATGAAATAAGACCATTCTGTCAGACATTAAATGAGATAAGAAAGTTGTGAAAATGTTCTCGTCATTAGAGCAACAACTCTTTTTGGGAAATAGCAGATGGCTTTTGTGCTTTTGCTTTAGGTAGAAAACTTAAAGCTTAAGTTTGCCCTAAAACCAAAACGAGTTGTCGAGTTTCGTTTGAATTTCAGAATTCAAATCACCTAATCCAAGCAATTCTTTATAACTAAACGGAAATCTGCAACCCTTGACCCACACGATTTGCAGATCCATTGTTTTTATTAATGGAGAAGCTCTGAAGTACTTTCTGCAATAGCTAAGATGATATCCAACATAATCCTCGAACGCAACAAACAACAAGTACCCAAGTACTTTCACTAATGAATTGCTTATTCTCTGAGTTGACCACATTGACACCTTACGGATCATTGTTGAACAATTCGTCGGGTATTCATCTCCACTACACCTGTTGTTCATTGATTCTTTAAAGTTCTGTTGTCAGAAAAATTTGAAACCTGGAGCGGCAGAGTTGTGTACTATCAACCTTTTTTTTTTTTTGTGGTGATTGGTGCTGTTTACACTCTGTTTTGTCAACTGGAATTGGAGGAATCTAGAATTTTATAAATCATCTCAAACAACTGGATATTTGTTTGATATCGTACCAAATGATAATGGGTTTGGTGACAGAAGCAAACTCAATAGTTCAAGAAAGAAAATATTAATTCAACTAACGGTGCCAACAAATCAGACTTAAGCAGCTGCATACCGAAAGCTAAGTCTGCATTTAGAAAAATGAGGAGAAGCAGTACAATCAGTCCTTATGTCAAACTGCGATTGTTACTCTGAAACGTCGAGTCGGTACCTAAAAAGTTACCGTCAATATCATTTGCAAAATTTTGTAGATCGATGGGTGAGAAATATATGTACTCTGAGTGAGTATTCCGGTTGTATCGTTTCCCCAAAGAACAACTTTTGATGGCACTGTGCGACGGTGCGTTATCATATTGCAAAATCCACAAGTTTTCTGCCCACAATTCTGGTCTCTTCCAGCGAACTGCTTCGCGCAAACGTCTCGTAACGCCCAAATAATACTCTTTGTTTACTGTCTGGCCTTCTGGAAATAATTCATGATGCACTACACCGTTGTAATCCATGAAAACCGTTAGCATTGCCTTTTTTTGACTGAAAACGACATGGTTTTTCTGGTCTCGGCTCATTTGGTGAACGCCATTCACTTGCCTGATGTCTGGATTGCGTCTCGTCTCCAGTAATGATCCTTTTGATGAATGTGGGCCCGGATTCAGCCTCACAAATCATCTCTTTTGCGACGTCAACACGATCTATTTTTTGCATGAAATTGAGGTCTTTTGGCACTATATTTGCTGCGTTAACTTTATTATTAACAATTATTAACCTAAATGTCTTGGACGGATCCACAGGCAATGTACAAGTTCTCCGCTATCTCTCTGATGGTTATTTTGCGGTTATTGACCAACATTTCTTTTACTTCATCGATGTAGTGGTATATGCATAGACTCCTTAAGCAGAGGGTCATGGGTTCGAATCCCGTACGAGGCAATTCTCTGAAAAAGTCTTTTTAAGGAATTTGTATGTAGTTATATGTAAATCCCGTCGGCGTCAACTCTAACATGAATGCATAACACTGATGTTGGAGTGGTTGCTGGCTTGGCTAAATGTAACGATCTAACAACTTGCACGTACTAAGACCCACTGGCTGAGGATGCACTGTCTCCAGTTTGACAACCACCTCTGGGAAAAATATCGAAACCTAATACAGCTGAGTTTCAAACTACTACACCACCCGCCCGCACCCTGGAGAAAAGCCAGTAAAAGGGTATTCATATCCCCTTGATACGCGCGTGGGATTATAAAAAAAAAAAAAAAAATCCATTTCTAAAATTGAAAAAAATCACCAACACACACTAGATAGATGTACTCTTGGCTACGTAACTTGCAAACATCAAGCTATGACGCTAAGATTTTAAGGGAATGTCAACAACAGATGTACCAACTAAACAAAAAAACAGAACTCAAATCGGAACAATGGGAGCGCCACACGGTGACGCCACCGGGAACTTTTTGATCAAGGTGGTATTGTTGTTTCAGCTGCGATTTTGTATGTATTATCTATCTTTGCATTGTGCATTTGTACCCTTTTTATAAGATTTTCGGAGAAAAACTTATTCATCCAAGAATAGAGATCTATTTCGTACTCTTGTTAGTTACGTGTCGCTGGATAGTTCATTTCAAAATATTGAATAATATATTTAGAATACGGAATTATGCTCAAAGAAAGGGAAACGAAAATGAATTGTTGAGTTTATTATAATCCACACAATTTTAAAGGTGCAGTTACATTGTTTGATTTACGGCGCTTTTTTAGTTTTACAGTAAACATTTAGTGATTAGTACGTACTTTTGTTTGGAAATTGTACCTTTGTAGCTATGAGTGATAGCGAAAGTGAATTCTCTTTGACCGTATTTTCGGATGAAGAAGAATCTTGTTCTGAGTTCGAGGATCATGTTGAGGCACCTGATTCATCAGACAGTAATTTTAGTGATGTTGATGTCAAAAAATGGTCAAATAAATTACTCAACAAAACCTAATGGAAACAGTGCCGGAAGAGACTCAAGGAAAAATATTATAAAATTGGTGCCAGGATTGACACGTTATTCTTGTTCTAGAATTACAGAAGTCGAACTTTTAAGCTTTGAATTATTATTTTCACCTCCTTTGATACGTACTATTTTGACCTTTACCAACCTTGAGGGCAGACGCATATACCATACGGTAAAGAATGGACTGATGTTGATAGCATCGAACTATTTGCAATCATTGGACTACTTTTATTGGCCGGTGTTTTTCGACCAAACAACGAAAGCACTGAAAGTTTATGAAACTCTGAAAAAGGAAGACCAATATTTGCTGCAACCATGTCATTGAAGATTTCCAAAAAAATATCAAGAGTTATAATTTTCGACAACAGGGAAAATCGAAGTGATCGACGACTGTTAGATAAATTTGCTGATGTACGTGAGTTGTGGAAAAACCGAAGCCCGTTCGCGTCAGTAAATTTGAGGAACGTAGGAAGGTTAAGTGGCAGTGGATTGATCACAAAAAAATTATGTGATCATGAAAATAACATTGTCCGACACGCGATAAGAAAATAATTCAATAATTGTTTCAACAGGACAGAATATGGAGGGGTTCGCGTATGTAAAAAATAATCTCGACAGAAAGGAAGGAGCTGAATGAGTTTAAAACACATAGCCAATAATTTAACACCAACGGTCCATATTTAATAAGTAATTTGTCTTTTAGTTAGTGTAGTAGTAGAATTCTGAGCACATTTGTCATCAACTTATTTAGATTGCAAATTTTGTAATGCAGTCCAAAATGTATTGATCGTCAAGATGCTATTAACAGCTATAAATGGAGATAGTAACTGAAAGTATATATACGATAATTGCGTAAAATGAACTCGGAACTTTTCCTATCTTTCAATTACTTCTAATTTATAGGACTTAAACCCTAAGATACTACCCAGATAAGCTTTCTATTGGTATTAAACGCTTTTGTTAGATGTGTTAGAAGTTTAGATGATATAAAGAGTTGGGTTGTATAACCTGATCTCAGATAACAGTCCAATCTTTTAAACTTATAAGAAAACAAATATTATTAGTCATGGCATGGAAAAAATATACACTCTTGCAAAATCAGTCCTCTTACGCAAGAGTGCACAAGATTTGTCATAAATGTTGGTTGTCACCCGATAATGATAATATATCCCAGAATTTGTTGATGTATTTGTTTTTTTTTTTTTTTTTTAAATAGAAATAGAAAGTTCTATTGTTTAAACTGAACATTTTGACGTTGAAACTCGCGGCAAGATCATGTTAACGCTTTTATTTGGTCGCTAAAGTTACAAGAGATCTAGTACTGTGTTGCTATAAAATAGTGTGTTTTCTCGTGCTATGTACTAAGAGATTTTAATAATTTTTTTTACCTTCGCTGTGTTTACCAACTATAGTATTTTCTAATAAGAAATTGATTAGACCGCTAGTTAATACAGCACATTTTTTGACAGACTGAAAGTGAACATTATAAAAATAGAATCACACAAACTGGGAATAAGCCTTCTACAAGATTGGGTTATAAAACGTATAAGGTTCAATTAACGAAAGAAATAAAGCCTGTTCACCATCAGCAGCGCCGAAACTCCGCCAATTGCGTGCGGAAAATGTATGAAATCGCACTATGGAACTGTTTTCTTTGGATATGTGTGAATGAGAAGGTTTATAACGTCCTTGCTGTCATCGAATAGTGCTGCAAATGTGAGAGAATTTGATTGACATTTTTTTTAAAAGAGCCTGGATATGCAACAATGTTTTGATGTTAATCAACATGAAACGTCTTACTGAAAAAATTCTCAATTCGAGATATTAATTTTCCTCATACTGAACCTTGACTACTTATTGGCGTGGCGCAGTGATTATGTTCGTTGAATACTGTATAAGATGATCTTCAGAATATGAGTTCGTTCCCAATCATGTAACATACACTACAATAAGGATCAAAAAAAAAAAAAATTGTTAGAGAAAAAATAGAATTCGAAACTAATAACAGTAATAATTCAATTTTAATAATAATAGAAAAAAAAAGTTTGTAAGAATACATTAAAACTTAGCAACACTTAATGGGGTAGTGCATCAAACAATAAAAAGTTTATAATAAAGGCAAGCCCTTGTCAATGTAAGTGCTTCTATCTATAGCTCACATTTCTCCTTTCGAAGTAATAATCAATTTCCTCTCACTGTACATATTTCCCACAACAGCAACACACCAGCTACATCTACAAGATTTTTTTTTTTTTTTTTTTTTTTGCATTGAAAACTCTTAAGTGCCCGCCATATCATTCTCTCCATCTCATATCATACCCTTCATGATAGTGATCTAATTTGCTTAAGCAAAAAAACATATACTATACGAGATAATAATTCATATTCATCGCTTACACGCAGCATCAATCTATCATAAGTTCCACATCATTGGAAACAACGATATTGACTGGCAAGACAATGCTGCACGCTCTCCACACTCTACGAGTATCATTAAACGTGTACTGCGCGAAAGGGGGTAACTTATATTATTTTTAATTGAGCGTAGAACTTTTTCAATAGATTTAGGGTCATTTGAGTGAATTCGAGTGAAATTCAATTTGATAGATTCGCCTTCTGAAAATGTTCGACTTTTTAAAGAGCACCGGCAAAAATGAGATTTTAACCACAGACAGCCATGGTTAGTGGTTAAAGCGATGCACACTGCTCCACTGGAATGTATATATCTACTTACTTCGAATATCATGTAACAAATGTACACAATCAGTTTAATTGTTATCAGTTCGTCTGTCTGACTGTCCGTTTCCCACTTAACTCATGTAGTAAGAAACTTAAAGTAAGAAAATCGAAAAAAATAAAAAAGTCCATCTAAGCTCATTGAATGTTACAACAATAAAAGTTAATAAAAAAAAAAAAAAAAAAAAAAAATCGTGTTTTCATTTGAAATTACACGTTCGGTTGATTGTCGTCTGACGCTTGGTTTAAAGAGCAGCAATGGTTGTGTCCTCGTTTTGCGGTCACACTATATACTCTAATACACATTTCAAGTACCAGTGGGACGGAGAGGGGGTAGTTAATCTTTGAAAATTCCTTCTTAGTAAAAAGAATCAATTTTTATTCTACTTCTCTATCTCTATGTTCTTCTTGTAATTTTTTTCATATTCAATTTTGTTATGCGAGCGCTCACTCTTCGCAGATAATAATGTTGATGCACATAAGATTGTTATTCATTGTTGTGGTGTATTAAATTATAGACCATAATGCCAAATGACCGAAGACGATGGTTATGATGATCTTCTAATTAGCTTTGGCATAAATTACGAATACGAGTAATAACAAATAAAAGTACTCTTACTCATATATACTCTAATGTACTCGTACATACTTATACTGACCTCTCATTCACTGTCTCTTCAGAGTCATTGACCTGGAACCTTTTTAATTGTGTGTGATTGCGAAAGTTCCAGGCTACCTTTTGATATTCTGCAATGCTTTTAATTACAAGTAAGTACAGAAAAAGAAAAAAGCAAATAATTGGGTTTAAGTCAAATGGTTGAATTTTACGACTGAACGAAGTGAAAAATACTTAAAAAATTGTCCTACCCATTACGAAACAAAAGTTCGCGATGAAGAAATTTCTAGCGCGATAATGCTTTGGCATCTATGACTTGGATATGATTCAACTTGTGTCTTATTCTAGCTTTCTGTTTGATCATCTACGAAGGCGAAAACATATTTAAGTGGCTTAGTAAACTTTGAATATAGAGAAAGAAGCTCATATATCCGGACTGTGTTAACCTTAATCTCACTTACGGCGCTTATGCTATCACACACATAATTTCTGCCATAAAATAGCACTTGGGTGATGAGATGTATCATATTGGCAGTAGGTCAGTAAAAAAAAAAAAAAAAAACAATTAGATCTACTAGAGCTGAGTAATTGTGGTATAGGAAATTTGAACTTATGTGTCGTAAAAGGAATGTGAAATTAGTGCTTTGTTAGTTTAGAATGCATTCTCGGTTAAATTTGTTTTGATAACTTCATTGTGAAGAATGACGATGATTTTATGATCAGTAAATCTAGACTTCTACTAGCTTTATGTACAACTTCATTAGTTTAAAAAGGAAACTGAAAAAAGATTAAAGTAATTAAATACCCTACAGCTCTCACAATACTAATTGAAAGTGTTAATTATACTTACCTCAGCTATTGGTTTAAAACCATGACATCATTAGCATGTCATGTATGTTTTATTTTAAACACAACTATATACCATATTTCTAACCATGATATTGAGAGAGAAAATTGTGTTGAGTACGTCCATGGTTTCTTCTACATAGGCACCATCCAGACAGATTATAATGATTACAATAAGCGAAGTCAGCCTGAAGAGCAAAAACTACCTCACTTGTATGCTACGATTGAATGATATTTTTGTATAAATTGTACCGTTTGCACGATCGAGCGCATTCAAGCGAGAACCGGCGGTTGTTAAGCTACAAACGCTATTATGATGACTGTTTGATTATGCAATCAAGTAATGTGTTGAAATAAAACTTTTTAAATAAATCCCAAATGGCTTTGAATAAATCAGTTATGGCAAGATAGTTCTATTGGACTATAGATAAAACAATTCACAACTCACTGTCGCAATGCGAGTCTTTGAAGAAACACCAGAACGACAGTACAAGATTGAAGATAAATTCAAAGTATACAGAAAGTACAGTGGGGCGTATGCGAAATATTTTCACTTAGACTAGATTATAACATTATTTCTCAATTAATTTTATGTAGGTAATACGAAACTACAATTGATTCCTCGGACAATAAACTTCTGCGAAGTTTAGTGATGTTTTCCGATTTTATGTTTCACGTAACTAAAGCTAAACGAGTTCATGCTTTCAAAAGAAATGTAGACCGATTATGAGTTATCTTACTGGGTCAAACGAAAACGGATTTGAATGTTCTAAAAAGGCTATACAAATGTTTACATAACATGACAAAAATCACTACCGATTTAATCTGAGAAAAGACAGTACAATCACTTTATAGAAATAGTGACATATTTAATTTAATTGATTGTGGAAATCGTTTCCCTCAATATACATACCTATACCTTGCTCGATCTCACATGATGATATTCTTCACATATACTCGTAACTAAACATATGGAACAATTTCAGTACCAAATGCCTCTTATCATTAACGGTTTCACAATAAAGTATGTAGAATATTCGAACGATCAGTATTCATTAATGACTAACGAAACATATGTCATAATCGAAATTAAAAAAACCACACATACATAGTAAAACAACTATGAGAAAATAGCTACCATGGCCATAGCCAAGACAATTTTGTATGCGCTTCTTCTGTTGTCTGTTGCATACAAAAATGGTAGCAATTATTCATCAATTCCAGATGACCTGCAACAAAATCTGGGTTTTAAAAGGCTAAAGTCTTATGATGAACTAGATACATATATGTATATGAGCTAATACTTATTAGGTCATCGTGATCGATAACAGTCAACAATCGTCCCTCCTAAGCATTTAATTATAAAGGGATTATTGATTATTTGCTAACTAACAATCAAAAAATCAAGGTATACGTAATTTCAAGAAATCGCAAACCTATTTGCCGGTCAGATGTCAAATGAGTATTTCCACTCTCTTTACACTTTTATTTCTTTTGAAGGAACCCCTAACAATATTAACGCTTCCCAATACATAGAAGCCTAATAAATGCGACCTTAGCGACACGTACACAACACCAGACTAAAGGTCTCTTCCTCAACCGGCACCTGTGCCAGACTTTTCAATAAGGATTAAATGTTAAATCAGGTCTTCAAAAACCTTAGTGTGATGAGACGTAAAAATCAAAAAACCTCATCTAACCTAACATAACAACATGTTGCAAAGCAATCCACGTTGCATGAATGAATAAATAACACTGGGGACTGACTATTAAAAGTTCAACAAAGCGCAAGAATTACTAAAACACTTAGGAATGAAGCAACCAACAGGCTGGGAATTGGGTGGAATTACTTCTGATGACCCTACCAAATGAAGAACCGTCCACATGCAGACGTACAATTAGCGGACGCTAAAAAGCGGATTTCACTGCAATCAAAGGGTGCGATAGAATGGGTCGGACGTAATAAGAATGTTTTGTTAAGTTTTGATCTTCTTTTGACCATCACGCATCAGCGAACAACTGATTACAATCAGCATCAAAGTTAAATTCGCCAACATAAACTTGGTATGTACTAATTCCTTTCAGAGGAAAAGTATGATATTAACAAAGACGAGAGCTTATACGAGATATATGAGCACGACTTTAAAATCGCCCTTGGTGAGTTTAAATTAGAACCAAAGAAGAGTATCGCTGGCAGCACAGTTGGAAAGCATAGCTTAAACGGCACCAGCTCTGAAAATGGGCTCAGGTTAATCGACCGAGGAAGGATGAAATATTACCATAGCCAACACACGTTTCTCACACCCAAACATCTACAAAAGGAGTTGACAGTCACCAGGTCAAAAAAATCGTCAACCGAATAAATCACATTGATTCTTGAAGAGGGAACATCTTTGATGCTACCATGATTAAGAACAGAAGCAGAAGTCCAGTGGCATCATTGTCAGCAAGCTATTAGACATGTGCTTTCAACGGACCACCACAAGGAAACCCTTGGTTTGACGAAAAGTGCGGGCAAGCACATGCAGCGAAACAAGAGGTAACCAAGGTGGCGCTACAAAGAAGTAGGGGACCTGTGGGAACTCTATGAGCAAACGAGACTAGAGCAATATCGGCGAGGTCCTTCTGCAAAAGTAATGTTGGGAAAACGACTTAGAATCGAGTGCCAGACAGAATCGTCGGTCCGACCCTCTTAACTTTCCTAATTATAAAGCAATCAGTTTCATTAACATAGTATACAAGATTTTATCTACACTATGTGAACGCTTGAAACTTTTTATCGACAATGTAAAAGATCTTTATTAACCCCGGATGGTTATGCATATTTAACACAAACTAAAGTTATGCTTCGTCGAATCGACAAAATTCACATTTAACCCTACCTCATTCTTAAATTTTGGTAACATTGATCCTAAAAATTTCAAATGAAGCTCCTAAACATGGTTTTGAATAATAAATACAATTTATTAATAGTATAGACATGGTTTCTGCGTTTAAAAATAAAATTGAAAGGGGTGAGTACTTAAAGAGAAAACAGACAAAACGAAAGAGGTGTTCGTCGATTCGAAGAAGGATAACCATCCAGTGTTAACGTACTTTTAGTCCTAGTATTTCCATTATCAGATATTGACCTCATTGCAGATCGTAAACACAAAAATGAGCAGTAATTTCAAATCGGAACCTACCACCTATTAATTAATTTTAAAGCTGCATATGACCTTCGAAACATTTGATGTCAGTAAATGATTTTGGCAAAACAACAAAATTATGTGGAATTTATAAAGCAAGATCTCAAAAGTCTGTACAAATGCTAGCATACGCTGATGACATTGATATTATGAGAAGAAATGGTAAGTACAACAAATCATATGCTGTCGACAAGAAAAAAAAAACGAACATCAACCCTTACCCATGGGTAAGTAGAATTTTGAGATTTTTAAATCCAATATCTTCTTGTAACAAATAAATTCGAACAGCTAAATCACAGTGAAGATTAAAAGAAGAGTCAGTCGTGCCAACGGCTATTTCTTTGGAGTAAGAAAATAATTTTAAAATAAGTCCCTCTCATGAACAACGAAGAAATCATTGTATAAGATCCTTATCGTCTACTCCTATCTTACTGTATGGGGTGGAACCTTGGATTTTATCTAGAGCGGACAAAAACAACCCTGATTCCTCGAGTGATTTTCCGCCCAAACTATCAAACAGATATTGACCTGTCTCAACATGACTAGAACATGTTAAGGGAATGAAAACCACCGTCGTATATTCGAGTATATTCGAACCCATTCTCGAAGGATGACGCAGTAAAAGTAGGCCTCTATTTAGGTAGAGCGACCAAATGAAAAAAAATGAAAAAAAAAAAAAAGGTTAGTGTGCACAACTGTAGGCTATAGCGCAATATCGCGCTTAATGGAGAGAGCTACTGGTTGTTGAATTCCGGGGCCACTGTGAACTGCAGCGCCCCGTATGTATGGTAAAGTAAGGTACTAAATACAGCCATATAATTGACCACTTCTTAAATTAATGAATACAAAGCGAAATTAAACCAAACTTCCAGACTAAATGGCTTCAAAGCTAAATTTGGCTGCAGATCGTGAATTAAAAACAATAATGCATCAACGAATGAAAGTAGTTTAACAAAGTCATGTCTGATTATTGGAACCTCAGGACCATTTGCGCACTGAACCAGCCGTGAAGCTTACTTGTCTAGAAACCAAATGAATGAAGTTTGTCCGGAGATGCCAGAGGAGTAAACATATGATTTGAATGGCATACTTACCATACATATCTGTACGCACAAGAAAAGTTGATGGCATGGAAACAAACTTAATTACATTTTTAGTTGTGTAGTACAATACAAAAAAGCTTAAATTTTACTATCTGAAAGCATTTAATTAAAGCTTTTGATTCCATTTTCAAGGCTCCGGAATAATAAAATGCCAGCGGAATTCATGATAACAATCTTATTTCTGATATCTGTAAAATATTTTTGAATTGATAGCAACGTCTGATAAATTTATGCTTCTAAAAGGTATATTGTCTTGCATTACTAGTGTAATTCGCAATTTAAATAAAAATTAAATTAAAATTTGGTTGGAAACAAATTGATGAAAACCACAATCATATTTACGAGTACTATATCCACTAAACTCTAGACAAAATAAGATTAGGTTTCAATTAAATATTCAAAAAAGAGGTAGTACTTTCCATCCCACTCAACGTCGCAGAAATTAAAAAAAAGATACAAGTTTATATTCACTGCTAAATAGTCTACATTGAAATCTTGCTTTAACATTTGATAAAATATTTGTTGAACGGCCTTTCAAAGAAAGCCTTAAGCGCCTTATATCGCAAAGAATAAACAAAAATTACCTCTCTTACGGGTAGATTGAGTGAAAAACCAAACAACATCGTTATCTAATCGCAAAAACTTAAATTGTCAATTATTTTGGCCTTTTTCGTATTTACAAGAATTCCCCTCGCACAAAGATAAGTAGTGATTTTGCCTGAACACAAATATTTGAATTAATATAACATAAGCACATGTCAAAAACGTACTCATATAAAGTGATCACTTTGATCATCACATTGTATGTAAGTTTACGACAACGAAAAAGGAAATTATAACTATATCTCTACTTAAGATAAGAGTCAGTAATTTTTCTAACTAATTACTTTGACCTATAATCAGTAAACGATATAACGCTCAATTATGATATATGACAGACAGAGTGATGATGAAGTGTATTATTATTTTGTCCAGCTTGTCATCTTTCAATGACCCCTAAGCACGTCATGCCGTTGAATAATTTTCACATCTTGCCCAATTTCAAATTTCATGATAAATTGCTGTCTTCTGAAGTGAAACATGTATTTTTCCAAGAACGTGATATAAGCTAATTGTCGCCAAAATAAAATAAGGCAACAATAAAAGTATTGTGTGTGTGAAAAGAGAAAGATGTACTTTTTTAATGTTTAACGTGACATTAAATGTTGTTCCGCCTTTATTACCTCACACAGTGTCCATTACAAGTACGCTTCAAAGATCGTTGCAGTACGCCTTTTAAACGTTTGCATATATGGTATGAAGATGAAATCAACTGACGTACTACGATTACATATCTATATCTATTAAATCGATGTGTGGAACAATACTTACATATAAAGATTTCTTCAAAAAGCTTAAAATCATGCATACTCATAATAAAACCAATACAAATTCCGGAGAAACTAGAGTATGAACAAGTTGCTAGGAAAATTCTACAAAATCATAAACTAAATTCACCATGTGTTAGTTCTATTTTCGGACTGAATCATAAAACACTGCAAGAAGTTCTCAATAAAGCAACAATAAGACAAAACGTCTTAAGAGTGTGTTGAACTATCTTAAGAAAAGAATATTTCAAGTAATTCGGAAATAGTCTTTTGACTTTTGCAAGCGATGCTAACATCGCAAATATGGTATCGAATATATTTCCTTGTTTCATCGTAAAATTGCTCGATCAACATTTTGTGTCTTCAAAGCGGCAGGATTGTTTTCTATTGATTTATAAAAATATTGTTCCGATAACATCACAGAAAAGCTCCTTTGTGCCTTTTACTGAAACTTCTTAGTCTTTTGAAGAAAGTTGAATAAACGCTTCAATAATAAAGAAGTGCCTACAGTACCAGCATCCACTATGACAACGCCGAGTACCTGAAGCCTCATACGAGCGTAGGCGTCGCAAGATTATCTATCATTTATGCCCAGCACACATAAGTGCTTAGCAAAAGCGTAGTGCCCCGTCACGGCGTCAGTAAGCGTCCTTGGAGACCTCCTTGAGACGTGAGAAAACATTCGTTTGGTCTCCCGGCAACCTGAATAGTCATGCTATCCCATATCAGATAGAATCGGGTACTGAAAAATTTACCTCTGAATAAGTTCATCGGCAATTTAATTTCCCGTGATTCCATTCTGATATGGGACCCAGCCAAAACTCTGTAAATTCAGACTCCCAACTGCATTCAGTGATTTTCACAATATACCTAGTAGGGACATTAATATTGTTACAGTACAAAACGCATCTATTTATTACCATAACAAGAACTAAACACACCCAAATATTGACATTCGGAATTGAAATATGTACCGGTATGTTACTCAAAAAATTCAGTTTGTGGTTTCTTTCGCCATGGAGTGGACCGATAAAGAAAATGGTACTGCGGCAGTAGCTTCGGTATCAGCCGAATGTTCGTTTAGCAGTGCATTAACTTATTTGAAAAGACTGGAGATATAAAACACCGCCAACTTTCTGGCTGACCGCGATCGGTACATACAGTAGAGGCCAGTAATGCTTTTAAGACAAGTATAAGAAGAAATCCATTAAGAAAGCAAAAAATCATGGCCCGCGAAATAGGGATTAATCAAAAATCAATAAGTCGTATTATCAACAAGGATTTAGGCCTTGGTGCCTACAAACCTTGTACAGGACATTTGCTCACAGCAAATCTTAAATGAAATAGAGTCGAAAAGTCAAAGCGACTGTTTGTGAAATACCCAAAAATCTTCACAGAAAGATTTTTACCGTACAGGAAACTTCAATAAGCAGAATGACAGGATGTATGCCCGCTCATTTAATGAGGCTTCACAATGAATCATCGAATCGAGAAGGGTCATCATCCAGCGGCAGTCATGGTTTGGTGGAGCGTATCCTACGGCGGGGTAACAGACCTTAATTTCTATAAAAAGAGGGTGAAAACATCGGCTAAAGTGTACCAAGAAACCGTTTTGGAACAGGTCGTTGCTCCAGTTGATATCACATTGTTTCAGAACTAGCAGTGGACCATTCAGCATGACTCTGCACCGCATAAGGCAAAAACTACCCAACTATGGCTTCAAAACAACGTTCCTGACTTTATAGGGACTCAAGACTAGAAGCTGTGGACTTGTTGGAGGACATGGTATGCTGTAAAAGATACCCTAACATTGAGTCCTTAAAGACCGCATTAGTCTCAGATGTAACCAATTTTCCATCGATGTGTAGCCCAAGACTTAAGGCCAATATTAAATCAAAAGGCGACCATTTTGAATGAATTTGCATTTTTTTTTTTTTTGTATTTGATATTCAAAATAAAGTTACGAAGTAAAATGGGTGTAACAGTATTTTTGCCCATACTAGGTAGTTCGTTGCCATCAGGATTAGGTGTATCTCCGCTTGAAAGACAGATGCAAGTTTTCCTAACGAGACACACCAGCACCGAATTTCAAATCAAATTTCAAACTTAGGTCGATCAAACCCGGCATGTAATCCTTGGCGTTCGCTAGGTTCAAGTCCCCATGTCGGATCACAGTTGTCCTTTCGGATTTTTTTATTTTTTTAAACCTAAAAGCCCAAAGCGTACAAAATTCAACTTGTGCAAGAATTGAACAATCGTCTTTGTTCAGTGACGAAGCCCATTTCTGGCTCAATGGATACATTAATAAACAAAATTGCAGTATTTGGGCTGATGAGCAACCCGAAAAGTACCAAGAGCTACCATTACATCCATTAAAAACAACGGTATGGTGTGGTTTATGGGCTGGTGGAATCATTGGTCCATTTCTTCAAAAATGAGGCAAATCAAAATGCTATGGTAACCATTATCGCGCCATGTTAACCGACTACGTGCTTCTTGAAATTCAAGCTCATGGTCTCGGTGAGCTCTGGTTTCAACATACAGCGCGCGAAACAATGGACTTGTTTAGAAATCATTTTGGTGAGCACTTATCGCACGTACGATATCACACCTTTGTAGTATTTTCTCAAACGAGTCGCCCAAAGTTGGACCACCTCAGACGTAGTTGAGGCCAACATTTACATGATATCATTTTCAAAAAGTAAATACCATGATTTGTTCTTTTAACCGTTATTAAAAATTTTAAGTTCGCTTTCAAATTTATGTTTTATTTTACATTATAAGTCAAACCCTCCGATGAATCACCCTTTATTTTAAATTATGTATTTACATTTATTATGTCTTTTTTTTTTTTAATCTTCTTCGGGTTATTTCTTCTAAGGGAATTGAATTTAGTTCGTTGTTGTGATGTGTTAACAGTCAGATTTGGTGTTTCATACTCGTCTTTTGTATTGTATTTCCTGCATTATTGTCGGTATTTTGAGGTATTTGTGAATGCCATCATTGGAAATATATCATGGTGCGTTGACTATTGTTCTTAAGATTTTTGATTGTTGCCTCTGGATAATTTGTATGTTTGATGTACTAGCTGTTCCCAATACTTGGAGTCAGTATGCCCATATTGGTATTTCTATTTGTCTTATATATCGTATAAACAGCTTGTTGATTGTACAGAATTTCTTCCTAGCATCCAACAGAGTTGTCTAAATTTTTTTTATTTGTTGTTTCCAGTTTAGCTATTGGTCTATGTAAGTAAGATTTCTTGGCTAATTTTACTATCGGGTCATATAAAAAGCCTCCGCGGTTTTTTGGTAAACATTTAATATAACCTTGTTTGTCAGGCTTTGAAGTCGTTTGTGGTCGGTCACCCATAATGAATCGCTTCAAAAATGGTTTCATTTCGTCCCATTTCAGCAGCTTTTCACTGATAGTTATTCGGTCAATTAAATTTCTTTGAGTTATTTCGTGTGGCATCCAAACACCGAGCTCTTTGAGTAGCCTGCTCGTTTTAGATGACTCCAAACTATCATACGGTTGATGTTTAATGCCTCCGCTATCTCCAGACAGCTTCCGTGCCGGTCTTGCTCCATCAATTGCAAGGTGCGATCGAAATTTCCGGAACGGAATCTGTGTTCCCGGGTTCGGCACTCACAACATTCGCATTTCACTCATATTCAAATCAGTATAACTTTTAACATGAGCAATGAATTACACAGCTGTCTTCACAAAAAAATGTCACCTTTCAAACACGTGTTCATTTAACACAACCAGATTAGTGTTTCCATATATGGAATATATACCATCTAGTGACATCTAGAAACTTTTTATATGACCCAATATGTTGCCATTAATTTTTAAAGTTGGTGGATTTGTTATTTTTCTTGTTGTGTATACCATATGACTTGTTCTGTCTTATTTTCGTTGACTTGTATACCCCAATTTTTGAACCAGTTTGTTAATTGTTCAAGTTGTCTTTCGAGTTCGTTGGTTGCCCGTTCTAGGCTTTTTTATGCGAAGAGAATATTATCATGTCATCTGCAAAAGTTGCGGTCATTGAATTTCTTGTCAAAGGCGTTTTAATGTCATATGTATATTCAAGATATAACAGAGGCCCTAGGATGCTCCCTTGTGGTACTCCCGCTTAAGCTTTATAGAGTGCTGAATGATCGTTCCTGAATTGTACGTAAAATCAAATCTTTCAATATACTGTTGATTGTTCGGTGTATTTATTGTACTGTTGATCCAGATTAAATTATTTTCGTTCATTATTGGTTGTCTCGCTGTAAAAATTATTTCAAAAAGCTTGGATAACATCGGCAATAGACTTATTGACCTGTATTCGCAGTTTGGGTAGCATCCATCCCGGGTATTTAGATGGCTATTATTTTGGCTACTTTCCAGACATTTGGAAAGTTTTTTAATGAAAAGACCAAGATTCCGGAGGTAGACTAATGCGATTTGGGGAAGCTTCTTTATTATTAAGGTAATAAGGTCATATGCGAGATTTTTATTTGACTTCATTTTGTATTGTTTGTAATTTTTTATTTCTTTTATTGTTGTTTTTTTTACACTTGCGTTTAAGTTTGTAATTATCGTGTTTTTTCGTTAGTGAATGTATTTCTATCATAATATAGTCGCCTTTTCTTTATCAGTTTGAGACTATTCATCATTATTGGTACTAAGAGTTTTTAATCTCTTTTTTTGCCTTCCATAGGGAGTAGTTTGTTATTTTCTTTCCTGTCAAATTCCTTAAGTATTTGTTGATTTTATAATTCCTATTATTTATTAGAAGTTCTTTAAGTTCCTTTGTAGTTTGTTAAGCTTTGCTTCCTCCTCGCGAGTTCTAGTTGTTTGCTGTCTTTTCCTGAGTGTTTCTGCATATACTGCGCAGGCGTCTCCTTAAATAGCCGTTATAGTAGGAGTAAATCTGGCTGTTGCTTCAAGGATTATATTGCTGAGGTGTACTATTGCCTCATCCAGCTCATTTGGCGTCTTTAAGCAGTAATCTTTTCTCAATTGTATATTCATACCAAATACCAGTCAGGGTATTTGTTGCACAATTTTGTCGATTTAATTGTCGACTTTGTGTTAGTTCTTTTGCAGATTATAACTGGAGAGTGTGGTCAGATGAAAGATCTAGGAAAGGTTTTACTGTCAGGTCATCTGGTTTTATGTTTTTAAAGATACAAAAGTCCATAAGAGCAGGTATCTTTATCCTGTCCGTGGGTTAGGACGTTGTTTCCCCATTGCTTAAGAAGTTGATTTAGTTAATTTTCAAGGCGTCTAGTAAAATTCTTCCTTTTTTTTCGTTAGTCGGGATCTCGAGTCAGTATGTTTGCAATTGAAGTTTGAGTTCCATACTACTAATGTAAGTTTGTTAAAATTGTCCGTTGAATTTGGTTAGTAATAGCATGAGAATGTTCATCGTATTGCTTATTTGCGTCACAAGTTGTTTTATCATCTCTTTTAGTTCGGTTATACCATTACTGGGTTGTAATGGTAAGTCTTTTGGTTGTTCGTGTACTGATTCGTCATTTTCTAGTTATAGTGCTGGATTACCTTGATGTTTCTGTTGGTTTATCTTGAGTACTGTTGTTGTGTGCGACCTCGGCGTATGTTTGTGCGTGAGTTGTGGGAATTTCTTTAATATATTATAGTTATTAGCCTTGTCATTAGTTTGTGTTATTTCCTCTTTTCTTAAGCTAGGAAAACGCTTTATTTTAAGTGTGCTGTATATATCGCATCCTTTGTAATTTTGTCAGTTGTATGTGTTATGTTGCAATCTATGATTGTTACTGCAGTAGTTCTTTGTGTGCTTTTCTCTCTCCTCTCATATGGAACCAAGTCCACAATGGGACTTGAATATTCTACTGTATGACTTTCCTTTGAAAAGTAGTTGAGGCTTCAGCATAAATTTAGCCAAAAACCCGAAACAACGCAAATTCCCACTCAGCGTAAACGGCATATCACTGAATTTTTCAGAATGACGGGTATCTAGACTTCATACTGGACAGCAATCTAAAGTGGAAAGAAAATTTTGCAGATCGAAAAAGAAAAAAAAAAAAACTTAGCCCCATTTGCTACCTACAGATTTTTCGGCACAATCATTGCAATTAAGGCTGCAAGACACTTATCAATAAAAAGAGCTAAATGTAAAGCATGTCATTCTGCTCGCACTGCATCACTGCCTCCCCCAATTAACTGACCATGAATTAATAAACGACTTTAGCGATGCCTTCCTTGATTTCAGATAGATAACGGGAAGTCTTTCTCAGTAAGCCTACTTCCTGTAGACCTTCATAGTACTGTATTGTCTTTCAACTTGGCGTCTCAGTTATTCATCGAGCTGCTGCTTGGCTCCGACTGAGACCAATATACACGTCGGATATTGCAATATACCTAGACACTTAAGCAACGATCACATCCCTAACTTCGAACGTCATCAAATTAAAAGTGGTTAAAACTACTGCGCATCTCTCAACGAGATACCTTAGTTGGTGTTAAGATCGCACTCTGTTGGGTTCTGTCTCTGAGAACTGCATCGCAGATAATTCAGCCGGAACTGTCATATGCCAAACAAAGGTGGGATCATTAGGACAACTAAGACTCATTTAGAGTTATATAGCCCATACTCGATGCTATCACAGGTCACAGCGCAACTTGAAAGGACGGGTTGTTATTCTAGGTTCTGGCACTAGGATAATCTTTTATTGAATGACGTCAAATCATGGGTATATGGTTATGACGTCGGAACTAAAGACCAATCGTTCCAATGGAAGCACCCAGGCGAGCCAAGACCGAAAAAGCACGCCAAGTTCGATCAAATGTCAAAGTTTTGATCACTGTTTTTTTCGATCACCGTGGCGTAGTGCATAAGGAGTTTTTACCTCAAGTTAGTAGTAGGAGTATTACCTTGAAATTATGTGCCATTTGCGAGAAACAATACGAAAAAAACGTCCGGAATTGTAGAAGAACAATTCATGGCTTTTGCAACACGATAATGCACCTGCTCATTCATCGTTGCTTGTGAGATATTTTTTGCCCACAAATAACACGATAATTATGCCACGGCCACCATATTCACCGGATTTGGTCCCAAAACTGAAAAGACCTATGAAAGAGAAATTACTTTGAAGGGGAACATAAATATTGATGAATAAAAAATAATTTTTATAAAAACATAAAGTCACCTTACTCTTTAATACGCCTCGCATAATTATATAATTTTAACCACCACTCAGATTTATTTAAACCTTCCTACCATTCGCATATCAAACAGTTACGTACATGGAACGGCATTATTGACTAAACCTGGCCGTCAGTTTGGAAGCAAATAAACTATACGGTCTACTTTGGTTTAACTTCGACTTCGGCTTCGAACACGACCCAAGAATAAACTCTTCTTGAATTATAAGGCTCCCCATTCCACCTGGCTTTCAAGAAAAATGGTTTTTCGTTGAGCACTATTCATAATAAAATATTTAAACTGTAATACGCATATCCTAAACCAATCCAACATTTTAGGCGGTTGCAAGATTTTGAATCGGATTATTTATCAGAATATTTACTCTAAATGAACTATCACTGGTGTTCTGAACAATTTGGCAATTTCAGTAACAAAAAAGTTATAAAGAACTAGTTCTTTGAACAATTACTACTATGGAATAAAATCAAGTGAAAAATAAACATCTTTGAAAATAGCTGTATATCTCAATTCTCACTCCGTAAAATATAAAAAATTTTTTTGGGAAAAACAATCTTTTGCAGATAAGACATTAAATTTGCAAAAAACTCAATTAGGTTACAGTGTTCATATATTGGAATACGAATTCGCATGTACGACATTTGTTGATACAAGCAGTTTCATGCGCAATTAAATTTTATGCAGTAAGACAAATTTCGCAACTCGTTTCGCATTTGAAATCCCCCAGTAAAAAGCAACTGCCAACAGCACGAAATAGCAAATAAAAACTACAATAAATAAATCGGAGACCAGTAATTGATACATAAATCTTTGTCTCACTTGTAATTTAAACTGCGGGAATTCCTAAAACATCTTCGGAATAGTAAGAGTGCAGTTTAATCAAACCATTTATTGTATTTAATAAAGAGAAATCACAACTGATTCATATGTATGAGAATAATTGCGAAGACTCATGATCCCAGCCCTTTTAAACTGTATTGCATGGTATGTGATACTATTAACTTTGGGTGGCTTTCCTATGTATGTATTTCAGTGTATCTATAAAATTTAATTTGTTACTTAAGTAACGATGGAACTTTTCTTTAATGTTTGATTCTTTGGTAAGGATATATTTTAAATTTCTACTTGAAGGATTGTACGTCAATTTTATTTTCGCTCAAAATCAACAACAAATTATAGTAAAAGCAATTTCTGCAACGAATTGTTTTGAAATCACCAAGTCTTAACACCTACCGAACGTGTAAGAACGAACGGTCAAATTCGAGGTCATTAGGTATCCAATTTGTTACAAAAGTAAAAAGACCAAAGAGGTTACATGGATTTCTGGAGAAAATATATATTATCGGGGTTTTCCTAAAAACTTAGTTAGTGGTTATAGAAAGGCAATAGCAATTTAAAGACCGGCAAAGAAGACATCAGGCTATTACATTTTGAAAGTTGAGATGTATTTGTGTTTCCTTAACCTCGTAAATACATTTTGAGAAACCAAACTTAGTACTCATCCGAACGTTATGAAGTCGTCAGCCATCTTTGTAATCATTTCGGCAAGGAACGTAGTCCCAAAACCCGCTAAGCCAACAAAATACTTTTAAAAAGTCTAATTATCAGGAGTGCAGCTGTGTTTCATTCTACACAGTCAATTCACTCTAATTGGCTAATATAATTGCAGTCGGAGCTAAGGATATTAAAAATTATATCTACTGACTATTAAATGGTAAAATTGTACGTCCACTTGGCCTAGACAATGACAATATTGACACCGCTTTTTAAATAACGTGTCTAGTCATAATAATGACTGGGTAATGAATAATTAGGGTAGTGACTAAACCGTGTCAAACTGGAATGCTGTTACTCTAACTTCACATCAATTGTTGTAATTTTAACTTCTTGTGGTAGCCACTGAATAGTTTTCTCGTCCAACCAGACTTGACTTGCTAAACTCATAAAAGCGAGTTTACCCCCAGAATCAGAAAAGAAGATATTTTTGGTAGCACAATCGAACATGATGGTCAAATGATCATAAAACAATTGAATAATCAATCATGTTGCAATCGACGCAAGGCTCTTACTTCTAGTTTTAGTGGAAAAAAAGTAGGCCTGAATAATGAAATCTTAACATCGCTTAAGTGATCCACAAAACAGAAGAAATCTCACTGAAATTTCGGTTTAGACAAAGGGATATTATGGTATTTTTTAACATCTTAACATACTTGGGATATTATTCACAAGCCAACACCAGCACAATTTTCCAAAAGTCAATATAATCCCCTTTCAACTCAACGATACAAGCGATGACTTCCTCGACCGACCCGTACTTCTTTCCGGCGAGCGATCTTTTAAGGTTTGGGAACAGGGATGATGAGGGAGCAATTCGTAGTACAATGCGAATAATTTCGTTGTGGCGACTGAGGAGGTGTGAGCCGATGCGTTATCGTGGTGAAACCACTTTTATCTTTGCCAAATGTTGTCGTTTTTTCTTCATATCGGCGTTGGATCGGCCAAATAAATCGACGTTGTATGCTCCTGTGATTGTTTTTACCTTCTCCAAATAATCAACGTGGATCACCCCTCCCGTGTTCCAAAAAAAAAAAAAAAAAAAAAAAAAAGCGGTAGTCATCACCTTTCGGCCGAAAGCACGGTCTTCTTACACGTTCACCGAGTAAAATTCATTGTTTTGATTGTTTTTTAGTCTCTGGTGTACACCAAGGAATCCATGTCTCATCGATGGTCACGAAACGACGCAGAAACTCTTTCGGATTTCGAATAAACAGGGGTCTCACGATCTCGCTTGTTCTCCGCGGCACGACGTTGTGAACACCTTCATCCAAATATTTTTCACCGGCCTCATATAACCGAATGTTTGGACAGCTGGTAGTGTAGACCTCAAACAAACTATGACTAGATGAGGTAACACACAATATATAATACAATACATTCTAGACGCTGACGGTTTGATAGCTGTCATTTGTTCTTCTGTTTGTCTTCTAAGTCTCTCTAAAGCATGGGCAATATTTTCCTTTAAAGTTAGAACTTTCAAAATCTTTTCAGTTAAAGCATTATCCACGCATACATAACGGGATATGGAGAAAGGATATAGTCTGCGGCTCCATTTAAGTTGTTCGTGTTTTTTTTTTGTTTTTTTTTTTTTTTTTTAAATAAGTACAATAAATAAAATATACTCATACCTAGTAGTAGCAAATGTTTTGGTATACAGTTTTTGGCTAATAAAACGAAGAGGAATGAATATTGCAGAATCGATTGCGGCACCCACCTCATGTATTTGAAAATTTTCCACTGCTCGAACAAGGGCAACTGGATGTCGAGTAGTGCAAGCTATAGTCTCCAGAACAGACCATAATGAAGCTGGGTGGTGGCTACGTTGGACGCTCGAAACGAGTTCAGAAGCATGTTGTTATGACAGCGCATAGACTTTATCGTTTTGTTTGTTGAACGATTCTTCAACGGCTTTGTCAGTAAAAAGCATTCATTTGTGACCATTCTTCGTTTACTAGCGAAGCAAGGCTTTCGATTTTAACTTACTTTTCTGTTTAAATGCTTCTGTGAGCAAATGGCCCGTGTGTCTCTTGTATGAGCTGAGACGAAAATCATGTTTTAAGATGCGCGATATGCCGTCCTTACTGATATCCATCTTCTAAGACGTGATTTTCTGCTTGCGCTGCGGAATTCAATTCTCCACGGCTTTGTGGTCTTGTGGCGTTCGCACAGTCCGCACCTTTAAATCTATTCACGCGGGAACTTTGATAAATGTCACTTTTCATATAGCCGTCAAGTTGGATAAGATGCATTAATTGCTTCTTGAGAATGAATGTGTACTAAAAAGTTTGCTAGTTAGTACTAGGTAAACAAAGTCCATTCTCATCGATTGACACTTTGTCAACCACTCCCCATATTCACCTGATTTGCCATCTTTTAACTTTTGCCTTTTCAAAAAAATGCATTTTCCGATGAAAGGAAAACGTTTTAAGGTCATAGAAGCCATCCCAAATGATTATACCGATATCCTGATATCGGACATCCCGTCCGACGATTTAAAACATTCAATTAACATGCATTAAGACCGTTAAAATCTGTGTCCTGTTTACTTTGCAACGCACCTTGTATAGACACACTTGACTTAATATGATAGTAAACTTCCAAAAACAACTTTCCACTGATTTATTTCAGTTGTGTAATCTTCAATGATTAAAAGTATATTCATAGTTTCCAATAAATTTAAATTAATTTATAGAAATATGGGAACTACAGTAGAGAAGCAGATACTTTAACAAAGATGTAAATGTTAATATTCGCTGGAACATGTACAGAATCGTCTAAAATTGAATGACGTCAATAAGAACTTCAAAATCAAAGTGTCCATCTTTGAAAAGGAGAGAGGAGACGAATATTGGGTAGAATAGTTAGAGAGTGCAACTATATAACTTCTCCGAAAAGCGGTAAGCTATCTCATTTGAGGATCGCATTCCGCAATACTTCAGCACCTCTTAGGCGATGTTAAGATAAGAGTTGGTGACGATTTGATCGCCGCAAGAGACTCTTTATGTGTTGACTAATTTAGATTTTTTTTTATCAAATATCAGAAAATTATTCATTTAACTGGATCACCCAAGAAAACATGACGACATGTGGAAACTGGAATTTGTTCTAAATTTAGAGCTTATGCTTTAACAGGCGACGAAAATCTAGAGGAATGGATATTTTTTGAATGAATAGCTCTTCTAAGATTGTAAATACCCACACAGTTTGTCAAAAAAAAGACGCACGCGACATCGGTCGCACAATCCGCAAAAATGTTTATCGCTGGGGTGTCTCGAAATATTCTTCTCAAGGTCAAACCCTCTGTTATACACACAAATTTTCTGCACTTATAGTCACAACTTACGAGGATATGATTAAACATATATTAAAAATACGAAATTCATCAGAAATATATTAAATTTAATAAAGACCATTAAAAAATAACAAAACAGAAACAATACTACAATACTACTTTATATGATAGAAACATACGCAGTCTGTCTTTACTTTAAATTATTAACAGGATTCACACGCAATTTTTTCTTTTGTTTTTCAACAGAATTTGATGCAAAGTGTCTGCTAATCACCGCTCCATTCTCACAAAAGCTATATATGAACAAGAGCATGATAAGTAGAGCAAATTAGTCATTAATTAGCAATTCGCTGTCATGTGATTCGTAAAAGAGAGAAATTAGATAAACTGGTCATGTCGTACTCGAATACAAAACTCACCAGCTCTACATAAATGAATCGTCACTTTATGTGATGAATGTAATTAGCACCCTAAAGCCAATCAAGCGACCTTGTTGGGAAAAGGATTACGCTGTCACTTTTGCCACCAAAGCAAACAAACAGAAAAGAAAAAAATAAAAATTATTATAAAAACAAAAGAGGAATGAATCGCGCCCAGACCCAGAAGGGAAACACAAAATAAAAAGTTTAGTGCGATTTATGTTTTGATTAAACTTGATTATAAATTTATTTGATGATGTGCCTCGACGTTGGCCTGAGCCTGGCAGAATCAACGAGTCAACCAAAAAAAACAATAAAAATTCATCAACAACCCTGAGTACCAACAGACAAGTTGACATTTATGCTGCTTCTGATGCGTTTTTTTTTTTTTATTAATATTAATTCATTTCAACCTCAGTTCAAGGACCCACTCGTAGCTCAACAAAAAAAGTAAAAAAAAAAAAAAATATATATATATATAAAAATAAAAAAAAAAAAAAATCCCAACAGAACACATCTGAGAAAACGAGAAAGTGAGTTGGTCGGTCTTTTTGGTTGGTTAGTTGGTACCGATCGATATTTAAGTACCGGCAATACAACACATAGCTTTCCAGGTACTCAGCTACTGCTACTGACAACGATAACGACAACGGCTACAGCTACAGCAACGAACAACGACAACGACAACGACAACGACAACGACAATGAGAACGATGATGACGACGTCGACTTTAGTGTGGTGATGGTAAAGTCGGTGACTTTTGAAGTGGTTATACCCTTTTTATACTATGCTTCCTTGCTGTTCCAAGGAGAATTACATGTTCTTCTTCCTATTTACATATTTTATAGATTTTTTTCTTCTTTCATTTTGATTTTTTCGCCCCTAGAAACTTTTGAATCACCAAGTTTAAGTACTTTTTTTGCGCAATATTCTCATTTATTGTATTCAAATAGGAGTATGTATGATAAGGTTCTAATCTATCAGAAATACTGGTGAAACATTCCTGGCACCGTATTTTATCTTTTGACATTTAAGCACTGCAATAACAGCATGATAAAATTCTTTCAAAACAAATAAAAACGTGTGAAACAAATAAATACGAATACTTGAACATACGATCGGTCAATCGAGAAAATGTACGCCCATTTGGAACTGGATTTTTATTGCAAAGCTAATTTAGTCGAACACCATGCCGATGTGAATACTCTTAGTCTGTGGCTATGCAGTTCTCAAAGCAGATTTAATCGTTTTTCAAACAACAACGATGTAAATCGGCGGCTGGGAATAATTAATTGCGATTATCATTAAATGGGGATGTAAATTGTAGTAAATATAAATCTAAATTACCTCTCTACCTGATGAGCCTTGACACAAAATTCACACGAATATTAGCAATCTAGTGAATAAAGGAAGTACAAACATACATGCATGTGAAATGAAAAAGTTTTTATTTACCAAAAACCAATATATACCAATTGATGTATCAACTCTCCATAAAAAAAAAAAATTTTTCCTCTCTATTTATAACGCCATCAAAAGAAGTAATAAATTTCTGACGCCAGCAGCCCACGTGGGGACAAGGCCTAACATTTTTGTCTGTAATGTTCGTGTTATCATTTTTATATCCAAATGAGTGGGACCTATGATGTTTGTTTGTTTTTTTGTTTTTTTTTTTTTTGTATATATCCAAATACAAACAGCAAAATTGAGAAACTTATTTAATCGTAGGAAGACTTGCAAGATTGGATGTCGAGAGAGTGGTTATATTAGGAAATTTTCTCAGCCCTAATAAGCTGCGAAGAAAAGAAGTCTACACAACTATCAAGGTAAATTTGAGAGGAACAAAACTCGCCTCACGACTGGGATACAACCTTATTCGGTCCCATCTGCTATATGTGATAACTATGAGATATGCTTGCCTATATACTCGAACAAAATGTTTACGTAAATGAAGTTTTAACACGAAGCTTGGTAGATCTTCTCTGTTCAGCTGTAAGGATAAGCAGATCACATCGAGATCACTGCTTAACCTTAGCATGGGAAGTATTTATGATGATTTAAGAATAAGCTTCAAGCGAGCGAGGAGAATAATAAAAAATACATACTCGTATATGACTCAGATACAAGACACTGGGTAAGCTCTAGTTTAGTTCAGATTATTAAGAGCACAGAAATAGAAACAATGTCCGTCTTTATTTCTACAGCATCTTCACAAATAGTTACCTACCTGCAACACGTTTATTAATCTGAACACCTTACATTCTTATCTCACAGGATCAAGTGATAGACAAGGGTGACTGAATTCATTATGCTAACACTACTTCAGTCTTATGTTGCAAGTTCATTCGCCGAATAGTTCCCCAAACAGTCTAAGAGATAAGGTATGTCCTGTTTTGCGACTTCACGAAGAGAAAATCGGCAGTCTTCCACAATTCTGGTGAGGTGAGTTGGATATCAAAAACCTGATGAGTATGTTGTAGTTGGGTTATCCATTTACATCCACCTGAAAAGCGCTGCAGTAAGTGCTTAAAGTCTTTTTATTTCATTGAGTGGATTAAGATTGATAGAGGCTTTTGCTTCTGCCTAGATTCATAAGATCAGTGTTATTGGCATGGTAGCGTTGCGGTTTTAAAATTTTTGACTTCTCTACGGGGATTTTTGGCGTTTTGCATTGTTGTGATAGATAGAGAAGAACTTAAGTTCTTAAATAACAATGGTATATGTAATAGTATAGGTCAAGCGGTCGCTGGGTATGTCCAGTTTAAATTTTTATTAATGGGCGAGTATGATGAAATCAATTTTTTATTATTATTTATAGTTTCTAAGTCGATGAGAATTTTACAATTTCTCTACCACACTGGGATATAAAAAAAAAAAAAACACGAAGGAATAAAGAATTATACTAAAAAAATCGAGACTTCATAGTATCTTCATAATTATCTTACAGATAAGTGTGCCACAGGAGATATTCATAACTTAACAGATTATATGAAGTCGAACTTGTGAGAGAAATTATATATACAGGTTTTAAGGCTTCCGTAAATAGAGAGAAGAACGATTTAAAAATAAATTTAATTCCACGCACAGAATTTTAGTTACTAAAAACTTCATCTGAACCATCGAATGTTTGAATTCTGCTTATGAAATGGACCTATGATCAGGTCGAGCAAAAACAGCAAGTTACAGGTTAAACAAACTAACAAATCTATTTGATTTGATAGCATTGTGATTATTTTACTTTGTATTTGGACAAGGACCTCGTATTGTGTCTGAGTAAAGACAAGTAAAGTATTTAGAGCTCAAGTAATTTACTAGTTTTCTTTTTTTGCAACTTTCGGAAACCCCTGTTTTGGTAAAACGTACCGACAATGCGGTGGAAAAATAAATAATAAATCCAAGCGGGAGTTGTTTGGATAAAGATTTGAAGATCAGTGTCATCGAAATCAAGAAGCCGACGAAAATTATGCAACTAATGTACTAGTTTACATGAGACCACTTATAAGTGCAGGCATGTACATGTACCAAAACAAGTGGCGCTGTTAAAAAAAAAGTTCTCAACAAGACTTGACTGGATGTCTGTAGCGATGAGCAAGTTAATTTAGTTGTCAAATCACAGTCTGTGATGAGGATGGGGAGAAGCAACTTCTCCAAACTGTAAATAGCGTGGACAATCCTTGTTCCGAAAGTTATAATTTCGGTCCAAATAACTAAAATGGAAACAGACATAGCAATTCTTGTACTGAAGGTAGCATGATTTGACTTGATAGAGGGCATACATTAACTTATTTCCAAAAATTTGGAAGAAAATAATACCGAATCACAAAAGAGGAGACCCTCTAAACTAAGCCAACTATAGAGATACTATGTATAAAGATGTCTCCTTAACATCGCGTACAAGATTTTGTGAACGCCATATTTTGTGAACGTCTTAAACTATTTGTCAACAATTTAAATCTATATTCACAACTAATCAAATACTTTCAGTATAACAGGTCTTAAAGGAAATTCATGAAGTACAGACTGATATTCGCCATCTCTTTACGATTAAACGCGACAACATCTATGAAGACGAGCTATACAGATACATATCTAATTTTGGCATCCCTGATACACTCATCATATTGTGCAGAATGACGATGGACAGCGGTCTCTGCTCGGAATAAGCTTAACATAGTCTGCCGATTCCGTTCTACAATCAAAGAGTACGGACATTATTCTGGGAACAACTTAAAAAAGCATAGAGTACTGTTGTCATCGAAGGTTTATACTTAATTAGAAGAAGCAGGCAAGAGATCATTAATTATAAATATTAATATTAAAAAGAGTGTCAGAGATAGAACGATGGCTTGGCGCACACTACCACTTATTTTGCGGAACGCTTCGGTAATCTCTAGTTTAATGATTCGTCAATAAAATCATGCACGCATTTACGACTAAAGAGACTGGAGTAAAACTAGTTGACAAATGTCTTTGAAACATCAAGTGCAACAATATTGCTTTCCCTAGATGGTGAAGAATTTCGATTCCCTTTTCTTCGAGACATGACATGAAATCACCAGTTAATAAAGAGATAAAGGATTCAATATCAAAGAGAATAGTGTTTGTGACCACAATAGCAGCAGTAAAAATTATAAACAAGCTGTTAAGTTCAGATGTAATTGCAGAGCCGAATAATAGAAAGTTCCTGAGAACCTTTTGTTGCTAAACGACATGCTTAGTATGTCTATGCTAAGACATGACGCAATCAAAGCAAAGTGCGTAGCAGCGGATTTTCCTTGACCAATGAGCTGATAATAAGGAAGAATTTTTTAATGAATTTCACGAACGACCAAACAGTTTTACTGACTTTGGACACTGTAGTGAATGCCCCAGTTCTTGATCGTATTGAAATTCTCCAAGGTTAAGAAGGACGTTGCAGTCATTCCTAGATTGTTTGAACTTTTTTCGGGTTTCATCTGTCGTGTTGGTCACTGCCAAATAGGCGAGAAAATAAGAAAATAAATAGTGAAACTCACAGGGGAACACTAAACATTTCAAAACATTGGCCCTATGAAAATAAATCAGAGCTCTCAGTGATGCGTTGCAAAGATCACCTAACGACGGCATCGGGATGCATTTCGTGGAATGGAACTCTCACGTTAAAAGTTGTTTAGGTAAACAAACAAATAGCTTGGATATGAACATATCTGACAAATTTTACCGTTAACTGTGAATGTTAGTCTTGTTTCCACTCTTACTTTATAGCAACATATGTATGTATGTATTTATTAGAGTCAAACGAATCAGGAATAGAGAGTACTGGTTATTAAGATCTCTAAATAGGTCAAACATCTTCATAAAAAGACTTTTTATTTTTTTGACAACACAATATACCATCAAAAGCTTATGAATTGATATGCAAAATATTCCTCCTCTCTTTGTCGCCTCCCATGTAGAAAGTCACCTCATCAAAATCTCACTCTGACCAGAGATAAATCAAAATCCAAAACAACTCGAGCATTTGTCGGACCCTGAACTACTTATCTGCTTCCGTTTTGGTATGAAAACAGACACTGCGGACGCATGCAAATTTTTCATTTTCAGTTTTGAATTTGTTTGTTTTTTTTTTCAATTCATTAGAACTTTACCCTGAAATTTGTGCGAGAACAGTGGCTATTCAATAACAATGACATAACATGTACTCGAACGCCTTCTACTGAGAAGCTTCGTTGCCGGAGGTAACAACAAAAATCAGAAATTCAAAATCCAAAACACGAAACTCGAAACTCGGTATCCCCCTAACCAGATGAGATTGGTCAATCGTCGTAGTAAACCATTCGAGTAGGAGTTGCTTTTTCATTCAGTCGAGCCAAACTTACGAAATTTAACGACGATGATGATGATGATGAAGATATCTATGGAACAGCGTCACAACTTTTCTGTTTATATGATTTTTTCTTTCTTAAGGGAAATGCGTTAATTTGATTTACACGCCTGCGACACGACACTAACGACGAAGGGCATCTTACAAGGCAATGGCAATACCAACTGGAAACTCACAACTGGCAATCGGGCAAATGACTTCATCGTGACTCTGCCTAATCAACGCCCAATGAAATGATGTCAAACCTAAGGCGAATGCCAACTGTAACATCATCTAAAGAACTTCACATTCTCTGGTCTTCTACCACTGTCCCGGCAGAAATCACCAAATCACAAGTAAATTATTTGCAAACTGAATTTAAATTTACCACACAAACTGAAAAAGAATTGGCAAAAAAACACAAATAGAAACAGAAACAGAAAGAAAAAGAAAAGAAATGAAAGAAAATACTGACACTTGCCGCATTGCGAAACAAAACAACGAATTTTTGCTTTTTTACGATTTTCTTCCGTCCGTCTTTCCAAATTTCTAAAATATGTTTGTTTTAATTAACTCGCTGCTGTCATTGATTTTTGCTTAGGTGCGCGGCGGTGATGAAGTGGACTGTGGGCTGTGGGTACTAGCACTAGCACTAGCACTAGCACAGGCAATAGCACAAGCAATCACTGGGCGATAGAAAAGTTGTTACAGGCAAGCGACAGCGACCTTTTACGATGCAAATCCAACTTACAACGAGGTGGAGAGGTGGACTGTAGGTTCTTATATTCGCAATCAGTGCCACCGGGGAGGTAAGCAATCGTCGTAAGGTATTTTACAATCTTATTTCACGATAATCCTTCGACCATTTGCTGGCTACGTAGCTAACTGCTGCTGGCCTGCTGGTGCTATTGATAAAGGTGAAAATGATTTTTACTTGTTCAAAGCATAAGTACTCGTAATATTACTCGTAGTCATACTCGTATTCGTATTCGCATTTGTATTCGTATATATGGTCGTGACGCACAGCAGAGGCACAAGCTCTTGTGCAAAGGAAACAGGAACTTTCCCCATTCCCCCAGACACACGACAACGACACAACGACACAACGAAGACGACAACGACGACGATGGCGATGGTTGTTGCGAAGGCACACACTCTTACACTCTTTGACTCCACTCACTCACTAGGAACTCTCGAATTTATTTAACGAGGAAAAGAAATGAAACAAATTGAAAAAACAGAAAAAAAACGTTTCGTAACTCAGCCATCCATGCACTCGTATGTGGCTGTAAATCACTACCAAAAACCACCGATTACCTCGGGAAAATTTACAAATTTCTTTATAAAAATTGTAGTTTCACTTTTCTTTTTTTTTACACTCCAAACGGGACTCCAAACCAAGAAACTTTACCAAAAACTCAATTTTGTTCCTCTCCACACAGAACGACAGGGAAAAGTGTGCGAAAAATTTCTCAAAGCGACGACAACGACCACGACAACTACGGGACACACGAGAGACTTTTAGCAGCTCCACAGCGGCACAAAGTAATGAAAATATAAAAAAAATAAAAATTCGAAAGGCACAGGCCACAGCCGCACAGACTATGTTACTCGTACTATAGCAAAATCCAAACGAAAATTCAACAGAAAAAAAAAAAAAAAAATCGTAAAATAAATAAATAAAATGAAGAAAAAAGAATTGATTGAGGAAACTACCGTTCCGATGAGTTACCAGGGCGAAGCACAGCGCACATATTCGACTACGAGTTCGAGTTTTGGGTTCAGATTCATGTTTCGAGCATTTTAGCATTCGACGGGTTTTCCTGGCGCTTTTCCTTTTCGGTAATTTTCTTCACTGAAATCTCTGGCTAAATGATTTTGAATTGACTTAATTGATAATACTAACTTTGAACGGTTGAACTGTATGTTTAATTCACTGTTTATGCATTGGAAACATAGTTTTTTTCGTTTTTTTTCTTTGTAGTTTCGAGTTTTTTGTCGATTGTGAAAAATTATTTATTAGACATGGCGCTTACCAAACACTACTGCGGTGTGGAAGAGAAGTGAAATTGTGACAGTGGAGAGTGTGAAGTTGACAATTGCGCAGTACTGCCATGCATTGGGATTTCTTTTTTTCACATACGATAAGAGTTCTCTTTTAACAAATATGAAAATATTGTTGAAAGAATATATTTAATAAAAAATTAAAAAATATACCTAAATTAAAATTTAAAATTTGATGTAAATTTGTTCTACTCAGCAGTTAAAGGTATAGGATTTGAAATTGAAATACAACAGAAACAATTTGAGCATGTTTTTTTTTTACTCGATATATAACTTTATAACATTGTTGCTGAAAAATGATTTTGGGCATATGGCTACTATGGGAGGAAGAACAGGAACATCCGCTTAAAACACCGACTTCAAATACCTTTGGAGAAAATAGTCCTGTGGCGTTAAATCGCACGATCTTAATGTCAGGCACAGGTCTATTTCTGGAGATAGTGTTTTCTTCAAACCACTTCCTTCAATAACTTTATGTTTTTACCGGCAGTAGGACATGTGGTACCATACTGCTGAGATCAAATGTCGTGCAGACCATATTCACGCACTTTTGAAAATTAGAAATCTTTTACCGGATGCCATAAATGATGATATGTCGATTTTTTTTTAAATTTTATAGAAGCATGACCCAATGATGCTCATGCACCGTACTGAACAGTACATTTTTAGGAAAGCATTGGAGCTGATGGATCACATTTGGGTTTTTCTAGCTAGAAATTTTGGAACCCAGTTCTGAAAAAGATAAAAAAGTTATAGATCCGTCACCTAAGAAGGGTCATCAAGTTTATCAGTCAACAATAAGTATATGTTTAGTAAAAATGTTCTTTTAAAAGATGGATATACTAAGCGAAACCGCGGACTGGTCAAAATTTCCAAAGGGGGTACAAGCTAAGCTAGTAACAAACCAGAAATCAACACAAAATCGAAAGCAATCTCACGCGGGTAATTTACCTCCTAGGCAACCAAATTTTTACCAACAACACCCGCCATATCTGTTTTAAAAATGTGCCAGAAAAAGACGGGCTGCGAATAACGCCTAATCTACATTGCCGTTTTTCTAATTCCGCAAAACAAACTCCTGAAATCTATTTAGGGATCATCGTCCCGAAGTGCGAACAATTTAAATACTTAGACTCTATCCTTAACCAATAAGGAAAATGCAAAAACTAGGTAAAATAGGATAATAGGTAACTTAAACGGCAATCATTTGTAATAGAAAATTCTCGCATAAGGTTAAATGTTTACTTATACGAGAAGTACAGAGTGACGGAAATGAAAATGTCATTAATGTAAGCGGGTGTAATAAAACTTAATCTAATAAGAAGAACTCGGTTTCGCAGATGCTTCCGCGTTAAGACACCGATAGTAGACAAACTTTAGACTGAGCTAATCAACGGTTTTTCCATGTTAAAGAAAGGCAGCTGGCAAATTTTGTATTTGGTTTAAGGAAGAGGCTGAAAGAAAAATGAGAGAATCCCTTAAAATCACCAGCAAAATCTGGCCTCACAAACGATGTTATCCATAATAGAGCCGCGCAAATTAAGCCAACCCCACAAGCGGTGCAGTAGCAACTCAGATACGTGAGAGAAATACCTATCTTTGGGTAAAATTATATGTGTTATATATTTCAATGTTTAAAAAGAGGAGATAAAAGTAAGGACTCGGGCTTATAAGTTTAGCAAGCTATACCAAGCTGAACTCGATGAGTGCCACTTGAAAACGAAATAAGAACAATTGATGCTTAGTACTTGTTAAAGCACCGCGGATCGATTCCTAATGTTAACCCCATTCCTACGGCAGTGTTGCAAGTGAAACCATTTCTTAATCGAAATTTCGTGCTTAGTAAAGTGATAATGTTCAGATTGAGCTTAATAGGTTTGTTAAATATCAAACTTGTCGCATATGAAGTTAGATAATTTAAAAAAAATCGAGTTTTAATTTTTGAATTGGTTGGAAAAGTGACACACAGGTAAACTGACAGAATGAACTCCGTCAAAAACAAGTATGGCGGCCGTATGCCTATTTTCAAGTTGTATAACTATGAATGAATTGTGTGTAAACACAACAGTATTTCGACTTCGGCTTTGATCATGTGACGTTCAATTCGCTTTTTGAGTATGTTGAAATGACATTTCTAAAAACGTAATCAATAAGTCTACTATTGACAGTCGTAATTTTTCCCGAAATTATATGTGTGTTTAGTTCCTAAATTCAGGCTGTTTCAAGTCGATTTTAAGTTACGTTGTCTAGTATCACGATCTCTTTTATGAATGCAACACTTGAAGTCAAAACTCAAAGCGACATTATAGTAGAACGCACTGCATGCCTATAATTCGAACCGAAGACACAGTGCCACTATGCTTAGCCCATATTTTTTTAAGTCGTAAAGTTTAGTAATATTCCAGTTTCATTAGAAACAATACCAATTTCTGTTTGCCTAAGACTCATACTTCTCAAATCAAAAAACCATCATAAACCCAGAATTCAAAAGTATAATCCTACTATAAGATTCTGCTTTCGCCCAGTTTACCCATGATCTCACAATTCGAACAAGCAAACAGACCAACTATACTCACTAAACTATGACCATCTCCCTTCCACTTGTAAAAATCATCTTTCGTCACTGGAAATGATTTTCGAATTCAGTGGAAAGTTGCCATAAAAATAATCCGAATTCGCTTTTCGATCAAAAGTATTCGACATTCGGTAGCGCACGGTAGTGAATTTTATTCGGTCGCACATTTTCCTCCACTCCTGATGGAAATTAAATCAACTCGAAAACACAATAATTCTTCATAAATATTAATTCTTATTCTTCCACATTGTAATGTAAGTGATAAATTTCAAAATACCAGCAAAAGTCCCCCTAAAATCGAGTGCAAACGTGTGAAAAATCTAATTTGAGGCATAGTCGACTCCCCTTCCTATGACACTATCAACTCAATCTTTGGTTTTGTTTTTTTTTTATTTATTTATATATATATATATATATTTATATATATTTTTTTTTTTCCCACCGATAATATTCTTCATGATAAGTAATTTCTATAAATAATCTTTTAATTTGATTTTAAGTGGAGTGAAAAGAGTTATTATCGAGAGTAGAACAACACAGAAGGCGCCCGTGAAAAAGAAAAGAAAATAAAAATCAAGTTCCCTGCCCACGCAACCTGGAGTTGATGGCTATTTTTCTATTCAACCTACAGCTAAGCATAGGCAACATCTTTCAATGATTTCTGGCTTAAATTGTTTTGCAATGGCTCATTACGTTGCACTGACACATGAATTGAATGAATCAAATGAATCAATATTCCGTCATCGTCGATTTCCTGTGATCGCCGCACATTAGAACTCATTAGAGTTGTTGGCTGGCTGCCTACCCGTCCAATGCCAATGCTGCTCAATGATGATGAGTAGCTCACCCGCCTACCCACCGTATTGGGCCAACGTAACCCGTATGATGTGCGTTTCAGTATTTCAGTATTTTTCTTGGTGTTTCTCTGATTTTATTTACGTATCTTTCGATGAGTCATTGGATTTTAATGTCCCATCGTTGTTGCCGTAGTCGTTGGTTTGATAAAACTCACGCTCTTTTTGGCAAACAAAAAAACCAGAGTAAAGAGAAGAAAACGTTTCACTAAACCAAAAAAGCCTTACTCAGTGGGTTTGCTTTAGAAGATTCTTATCTGTAGAAACCAGAAGGAAGTGACACTCCACTGCGTTTCGAGGTATTCGGACTTGCGTTGCGTGATAACCGTAGGTTGTATATATTTTTTGGGGAAAGAGAATAGTGCATAGCTTAGCACAACACAGTCACACATAGGCTTTTGTTTACCTTGGGCGCTGACATCATTTTCAGTTTCAATTTGATTCGCTTCGGCTATACATATTTTCTTTTAATTTTTTTGATTGGCATATCAGTTTTGGTTTTTCGCTCTTTTTTTATGTAAGAATTTGTAGGCAGTGCCCAAGCGCTTGTCGGTGGGTAATTCTAATTTGTTTGTTCATTTTTTATCTGGCTGCTGGTACTGCCTAAAATTTGCGAGTTTCCTTGATTGTGTCAGCGGGTTGTTGCTAAAATTCTGCAGTTTCTTTGTGTTCATGACTGAAAGTCGATAAAACGATTGTGCCTTAATTGGAGTGATTGTGAAGGTATTTGTGGTGTATTTAGTGTGATTGCTATGTAATCGGTTATGATGGCTTTCTACCATAAATGATCAATGAGACTCGTTTGATAATGATGAAATCGTCCAGAAAGAGTTCTTTTCTTTGTATTTAGTCCTAAAATGCCAATCGTTGTTTCTGTGTTTTGGTTTTCATGTCCCTAGATATCTGAAAGCAATTTCAAATAAATAGAGGTAAACTGGTCAAGGTTAAAGTGCTCAGTTTATTTGATAGGTTTGGCAGTGTCATTCAGGTAGAAGTACAAGATGCAAGATGAGTGAGTTTTTTTTTAACCCTACACATCAGAAACTAACAGGCTGACTATTTTATCTCCTGTTAAAAAATTAAAGAAAACGACGTTACATTACTTTAGAGTAAGTATGCGGATTCGGAAGTAAAAGGCAACCTCAACCTTCAGTGCACAATTGAAGGTTAGTTGAAGCCTGTAGTGCCATTTATGTATAGTAAAGTATGCGGACTAAGAAGAATTAAAGATACAAAAACTAGAATAAAAGGAGAAAATGAAACGAGACGATCACATTGTGATACCCTTACCATTGTACAAGATCGGGAGCTGGACCCGTTTATAACCCAACTTACCTACCACAATCCATAAATACACAGCGACGATGGTTCGTTATCACTAAAAGAAGCTGACAGAATTGGATTGCGATGATTGATTTGTGAATGGCAGTACCTAGATTCCAGTCGGCATCTTAAAAAATTGTTAGGCAATGTATGTTGCTGTTAATTGATTTTGAATGATCTCACACTTCAAATAATCTGCTTATTTACTTACTTAGGTGTTGCTACATTTCGAGGTGAACTTCTGCCTCAACTAACAAGCCTTTCAGTAAGCCCGGTGTTAAGCTATCCAGTTGCGCACTCCAGGTCGGTTGGGATCCCCTTCTATATACTTGTGCGCGTTTACCGTTAAAACCATTTTGGCAGCTTCCGCACCAGCAAACGCACCGGTGATAACCCGCTGGGTTCTCCCAACTATGTCGATATCATCGGCATACGCTCATAGTTGCACAGACTTTTAAAAGATTGTGTCTCCAGAGTTCAAGTATTTGTTAAAGCAGTCACATGACAGCACGTCACTTTATCTAAAACCTTTTTTGACATCAAATGTTTCGGTTAAGTCGTCACCGACTTTGATGAAGCAGTGAGCGTTCTCAATCGTCATTTTGCACAGACAGACGAGCTTGAAGGGATGGAAAACCTAGACATGGCTCTATGTAGCCCGTCTCTATAAATTCTGTCAGATGCGGCCTTAAAATCTATGAAAAGATGATGGGTATCGATTTCTTGAGTTTTTTCCAGGATCTGCTGGAGTGTGAAGATTAAGTCGATTGTGGATTTTCCTGATAGGGATAAAAACCAATCAGGTTGTTGGCAAATAAGTTCTTATATCCTATGTTGAGATGACTTAAACATCTACAGTTGGTACGGTTGAGGGAGTCTTCTTTTTTGTGGATCGGGCATAAGGGGCTGAGACTCCATTCATCTGGCATATACTCTTCTGACCAGATTTAAAAAACGAATTGGTGCATGCTCTCCATAGGGTCATTTCCTGCAGCTTCGAATACCTCGGCCACTAAACCGTCTTGGCTTAGATATTGCTATTACTACCTGGTTTTAGCCAGGTCTGCAGAAAAAGTCTTTCCACCACTGCACCGACTTTTACAAAGTTCTTTTTTCTGTACTTTGTTCCTGGAGTACAACCTCTCAATATGTTCGATCGCGCGTTTCTCCTCCTCTTTTTCCTTCTGAAGAATCAGATGTTCTTCCCGTCTCTTCTGCATGTAGAGCTCACGAGCAGCTCTCGTCCTTCGTTGCAGCGCCGCTTTGTAGGCTTTTTATTTAGCTTAGTCACCTAGTATGATTTTAACGTCATACTTCGGACATTGCTCATATGTCTTGTCTTGTAAAAACATTCTTTGGTGGCGTGGTCCTTGTCTTCCTTATGGACATAGGCGCATATTAGGCTTATGTTAGTGAATTTAGCCTTGTCCTTGTCCTCGTCCTTGTAGTTGTCCTTTAAACGTTTGGAAGCGTCGTCAAAATGAGTTCATTTTTATTCAAGAACTTTATTTGGTTTGTCGCATCTTTTTAATCTCTTCCGTATAGGGTTGTGAGCCTTATGATATCATAGGTTAGTATAATACTTAATTTAAATTTTCCGAAATGTGTTTTTGCAGTTCACTGTACATCGGATTATGATAAAATTTATTTTCATTTCATCGCTGTAACCGATACACCTTTATTAATATGTTGACAAAAAGTATACCGTTCTTTATCGTTTGATAGCTTTAAGCGCTTTCGAACAATTTAAATTCGAAAAAAGAGCTTAAATTCTGTATGTCTTAAGGTAGTGTACATCTTGCCACACCTCCAGCCGATTTCACTTCTGCTGGTCGCATTCTGCAACAGGCAAAGTCTATAGTTAGTGAAAGGTGTGTGAAGGAAACAGGAAGAAACTTGGAGATAATTAAATGAGTGCCAGATAACCGTCATTTATATAATTGTTGCCAGAAATTTGATAAATATTATGGCACTTGAAAATGTAGGCACTTCTGGAATCAAAACTTGCTGTACAGTCGAGCGGTCTGGCACGACAGAAAAGAAAAAAAACTCAACAAACGTACAGTTCCTGTTCATTTACTTTCTCACAATTTCCGAAGAGTTGCAATCCCTCCGATCACATAAAATGCAATGTAATATAATGGCTTTTAAATCGCGTTTATAAACATAGATATGTACGCCACCTTAGATCAGAGAAGTGATACAATCTGATAATTGGATTGATATTTAAACTTCTGTTGCATTGAAAGTAAAATCACTGTTTTTGCCTCAGCGCTGTCCCGTGCCTTCCAACAGTATTCAATCGTCTTATGTTCTTATGAGTAAACTATTGAGTAACCAATAATCGTGTGTAACATTAGTATTCTGTCACGCTGTATGGCTGTCACGCTACATACCTGGATTCGTATCCCGGTAGGAGCACAACAGCAAATAAAAATCCGAAAGTCAAATTCTGCCTTTGAAAAAGCTTTTCAGGAGAGCCGTTCGGAACCCGGCAATAAACAGTAGGCCCTGCTCAGGGGTGTGAAAAATTCACAAAGTGAGAAACACAAATGAGTACGAAAAGCTAGGCATTGGCCCACACCGGGCTGTCGCGCCACTTATTTATTTATTTTATTTAACATTAGTATTCGGTGTAATACTGTGACGAACAAATTATCTAT
Organism: Volucella inanis; assembly: GCA_907269105.1. Classification (NCBI taxonomy): domain Eukaryota; kingdom Metazoa; phylum Arthropoda; class Insecta; order Diptera; family Syrphidae; genus Volucella; species Volucella inanis. The sequence continues at coordinate 35,795,944 of OU026156.1, read as the reverse complement.
GCGTTTTGTGTTCGATTAGACCCTGTTAATCCTGATAATTCTTTAAAATTATTTTTTACTGATAGCGACAGCGAACATTTGAGCAGTAACTTTCATGAAACGCTTCCTTCCTTTTTAATAAGTTTTCGTTCCATATCTTATCAGTGTTTCTTAAAAATTAATATACTGCTAGAGTGTTCAATTACCTTTATTTCTCTCTTATTTAGATAAAAAAAAATTACTATCCATACATGCAATTAGGCACAAACTCATTGTTTATTTTCGATTTCAGAAAACAATTCTTTTAAGTAAAAGATTTACAAAGAAAAAATGACTCGATCGAGTAGAATATTAAACGCGTTAGCGTTGCTTGTGTGCACCGGCTGTGTGCTTGTTTCAGCGCAAATCGCTGAAAAATACACACAAAATCCATGCGTAAGCAAACGAACCTGTCATGAGTGTATCCAAACTCAAAGCTGTGCATGGTGTATGGAGGAAGACTTTGGTGAAAGACCGAGATGCTTCCAGCCCAGCTACTCGACATTGGGTAGCTGTTCCGAAGAGTTTACATGGAATCCAGATAATGAACAGAAACTGATAATTAATCGTGAGCTGACACGTGCAAGATCTATAAGTGGTGGTGGTGGTCAAATGATGTATGGCGGAAGTTACGAAGCAAACTCCTCATACAGTTCAAGTTCTTCCAGCCGTTCGTCCTCATCTTATGGAGCATCAGGAAGTGCATCTGGTGGCGCGGCAGGAAGTTTTGGTGCTGCTGGCGGAGAGATTGTACAAATTAGTCCACAAAAAGTTAACCTCAAGTTGAGAATAAGTAAGTTTGGCGAAAGAGTGAAAAAGACACTCGTGATCTATAATTTTTTTTTCTTCCAGATCAAGCTCACCGGTTACATTTCCGTTACTCACAAGCCGAAGATTACCCTGTGGATTTGTACTACCTTATGGACCTGTCAAAATCTATGGAGGATGATAAGGCTAAACTATCGAAATTGGGCGATTTACTGTCTGACACAATGAGAAATATAACTTCTAACTTTAAGTTGGGTTTCGGTTCGTTTGTGGATAAGGTGCTGATGCCATATGTTTCGACAATTCCTAAAAAGTGAGTTGACGCATTCTCTTTTTGATGAAATTTTTAATTTTTCTTTTTACGAAACAAGATATTTCGTATTGTGCACATGATGATGATTTGAAATGTTAATAGGCTTTGAGGGCGTAGGGTGATATAAGCAGTGTTAAGAGGAAAATCATTTCACATTCGAAGAAATCTTACAAAGCACGTCTTGGTGATTCATGTTATAAATTCCAAAGGTGATTCATCAGTTTTTCTTTTTTTTTTTATCAACTTCTGCTGACATACAGTTGTGATTGTTGAACTTCAGTGTGAGTAAAACAAATTTGTTGTAGTTTTGTGAATAAATTTTGCAGCAGAGGTATTTTGTTGACATTCTAGGGGATAAGCTCAGGCAACCCAAAGTGATTAAAAACTTTTTGAGGATAAAGTTTTTTCTTGAATTAAATTCTGATGAGTGAAAATATGTATAGGTATACGTAATACTATATATACTATATAAGAGTATGTAGATATTTGTGGTATAGCCTTTCTCGACGAAAATCAATAAAAAATTTGCTTGGCAGAATGACGAATCTGAAGTGAAGTCGCACACCAGTTTATCAGTCATGAAATAATTGGTTAGGCATAGATTAGATTAGATCATAAAGCCTTTAGTAGAAATGACTTATTGCAACGTTTGGTTTGCTAATATTTGACGCTAGATACCTGTACATGTCATACCCGCAAACACTTTATTGTTTATGGAGTAATTTGGATATATCATACATATCTCTGTTTTGGAAGGATGTAAAGTGCACTAATTATTCTTTCCTCACTCTTCTTTCTTTTAGGGGGTAGCATCTACGAATATTTGCGAAACTGTTAATGTTAAGTTGAACTTCAGGTTGATTTTTATCTAATTTATATCACATAAGCCTTTGCCATCTTAATATAGATGGCAACTTACAGACTGGTGCAGTTCTTAGCCTTTTGGTTGATGACTTCAAATACGCACGTCGAGTTGGTTAAAGTTCTCTTTTAACTGTGTGGTTCACTTTAGCCAAAGGTCTTATGGGATAGATTCGAAGATTCGTCGGACTCTAAACTGATGTGACTCTACATTACCTAGATATCTTTGCTGTAAAACCAGCCTTGTAACCATATCTACCGCTTTACAGCAGGTACAGTATAGTTCTTCGTTACTTTGTCTCTTTTACAGTAGATCAATGCCGACGGCACAAAGGATCATCCGCTCTGGAGAGACTTTATACTTCTACGTCGTATAGTAGAAAAGGAATAATGAGGAGCTTGTACTGCAGCTTCTCAATGATCAAAATAGGACCTTGCTTCTCAACTGTCGTTTTTTAGCCCACAGAAATAGTAGCTAACAAGTGTTGTTCTTCACCTTATCTTGATTCCCGTTTTGATGTCATTGCTGCAGTTTCCTTCATAGCCAATGTAGACAAATTCTTATACCACCTCAATATTATACATATGGTCTGCCTAAGGCCTCGGCGTTGATGATTTATTTTGATGACAGCATATATAGTAAATATGTATTTTATTTTGGCTTCATTGACAGCCAGGCCTATTTTTGCTGCTTCTGCTTAACTCTCACACATATCATTTATGTCAATTTAACTGGATATACGAGAGAAATTTTAAAATTTTTGAAAGATTGTGTCTTTTATATAGATTTTCGAATTGCCCACAATTCTTTCTAGTACGATATTGATGAAGTCACATGATAGCGCGTCGCCCTGTCTAACATTTGATGACTTTGGTAGAAATATGGTTTTGTTGCCTTCACATTTCGTTTTTACATTCCGGTATCATTTCAGAGCTTAATTTCTACAGTAACATAATTTCATCGTCTCGATTTTGACAATTTTTTATCGGCACTGTATTGATGTACTAGGTGGAGTGAAAAGTAACCTCCTTGACCGCCAGAATCCGCTGCTACTGCAAAAAAGGTTATGGTGCCTTGAAGTCAGTGCTATACTGTCTTTAGTTTTGTTTTGACAGCTGATTGTTGATGACGTGTTTGGCATCATGTTGAGTATGGATAACAAAGATTTTCGTTCTCTCATAAAACATTATTTTTTGAGAGGCAAAACGGCGAATTAAACAAAAGAAAAGTTGGATAAATATTGTGGGGCTAATGCTCCGTCAGATTACACCGTCAAATATTGGTTTCGAGAGTTTCGTGGTGGCCGCAACTCCACTACTGATCAAGTCCGCAGCGACAGGCCCTCCGATGCGGTTACAGAGGACAATGTCAAAAAAATACATGAAATGCTGTTGGCTGACCGGAAAGTGAAGGTGCGCGAGCTAGCAGATACCACAAAAATTATTACTGAGAGCATACGCCATATTTTGGACAATATTCTGCATATGAAAAAGTTATCCTCGCTGGGTGCCGCGCATACTCACTCTTGACCAAAAATACGAACACGAGAGCACTTCGAAAGAGGGTTTGGACTTGCTGATGCGGAATTGGGCGGACTTTTGGTGTCGATTGGTAACTGTTGAATACGAGAGAACAGAATGAGTGCCCGGCAATGGACTGAAGCCGGCATGAGTGCTCCGAAGCGGCCGAGGGAGGCTCGATGGGTCGGAAAGGTTATGTCGTCGGTTTTCTGGGATTGACATGGCATACTCTTCGTGGACTACCTCGAAAAAGGAAAAACCATTAACAGCGAGTATTACTGTGCATTATTGAAGCGAAATCGCTGCAAAACGGCCCCACATGAAGCGAAAAAAAATTTGTTTTTGCAAGACAATGCACCGGCGCACAAGAGCATCGCAACCACGGCTAAAATCAATGACTTACGGCTCCAATTGCTGTCGCATCCACCATATTCGCCCGGGTTAACTTCCTCGGACTATTATCTCTTCCCAAACCTCAAAAGAAGGCTCATCAATAAAAAATTCAGCTCACGCGAGGAAATCATCGACGCCACGGAGGAGTATTTTGCAAACCTTCCGGAAAATTACTTTTCGGACGGGATCAAGAAGTTGGAAAATCGCTGGAATAAGTGTATCAAACTAAAAGGGCACTATATTGAATAAAATAAAAAAAACATTTAAAAAAATTTCTTTTCATTTCCAAGGAAGTTACTTTATACCCCACCTAGTAGATATCCACATTCGCACCTTGGCTACTAATAGTGTTGAAACCACGTCTTAGCTATGGTGACGTTTGACGTTTATAAATGTTCGGCAGTGGCAAACTATATGCTCTACAGTGTCTCCGTCTTTGTTACAAAATTGACTTCACATGCCTTGAAATAGTTAAATGGTAATCAGTTTTTTTTTTTTTTTTTTTGGTTACTATTCAGTGTCTCGTTAGAAATCGAGTTATTATGTGTATCTGATTTCTAGATAGTCGTAGAAGTTGTTTCGTTCTTTTGAGGAAGTGGCTTAGTAGACTGCGATAGCTTTTATTTATGCAGCTTTTTATGAAGTTAAATGTCTTATTCCGTCAAATTACTTTTTTTTCCAGCTTAACAATTATTCCCTTCTACCAATTTTGGGGCGAGGCTTCAGTTTTTCATGTTCACTTATTGGTGACTGTAGAACTTCTGCCGAAGTATTGAGCGTGGCTTCGAAGAGTACCGCTTGGCTCAATATTTCTGGTTAAGCATTTCCCATAATCTGACAAGCTATATCTCGGGCGAAGTTAATCGATTTCCGTACAGTACTTTTAAGAGATGTAATTTGGAACTGTGACAAGCAGTAATACTATGTACGGTTCTGATGTCGGACTTATGTGATGTGAAAGCCGTTCTACTGGCAGGGTGCCGCAGTCCTTGTGTTGAGTTCAATACGTTTATCGATCCGCCCATATGTGTTTGTCATAAGCCACGTGCTTTGGGTTTTTTGTTTTTGTTTTTGCCTACTACCGACAATGTCGATGTTTTCTTGAGTTAAATTGTTTTTTTTTTTTTTTTTTTGGATTTGGTAGAAGGTGGTCGGTTATCTGTTGATGCACATCTGGAGCTTGCTATTTACCCTGTGTACTATATCCTTAGCAAGTTAGGTCGGTTGATGTTAAGAAATAGTGGTCCTTCTCCATTTCCATGACGCAATTTTTAAAGCATCGTCGATCCATTAAGATTCAGCTGATTTTGTGCCATTTCTTCTTGTGGTCGACTACATTTCGCCGTTGTCGTTCCTTTTGCTGCTGCCGTTGCTTGCTTTCGGCACTAGATGTTGATAATAACTATACTCAGGATAGAAATAGTCCCTGTCTTCATCGTTATATGGATAATGGCACTTTTGAACTTTGCCGACAGTATCCTGTCACCATAATAGGATATAGGGCTCTACTTCATATTCGTGAGTGTTGTTCGGTGGTTTCCCAGTATGGATCAGCAGATTTTGCCAGTTTGGAGAGTTGGATATAGTGTTTCTATGATTTAATTTAGGATGTCAAATTTGTAACACATAAATTCCCTCTCTAATTGTGAGAACCTAACTTTTTGTGGAATATGTTTCTCATTATCAAAGAGGCTCTTGACGTTCCAGAATCTAATCTTTGTCCTAATGTCTTGTATTAGGCCTCCAAGAGGTTTGGCTGCGTTGAGGTAGGGCTCACTAATAGAGAGATGAGATCATATTGTTTTTTCATTCATGTGTCCATGATGCTACTACGGGTTCCATTACTAGTCGATTGCTATCTCGGTCTATTACATTCAATTAATCTCTAAAGTTATACCATAATCGTATTCCTCGTGTGCACAATCCGGGTATTTTTTTTTAACTTTAAACTTCTTTTTCTCTACATAAAACAGATTTTTTTCGTAAACAAATTTTTGATGAATAACTTTTTTGTTTTTTGTATTTTTTTCATAACTTTTTTACAAAATGAAAATATTTAAACTACAACAATAAATTAAAAAATAAATCAAAACAAAACTAACACAGACTTGAACATCCATGCGAAGGTTGTGAAGCTCCGTACGGCTATCGCAATCACATGCCTCTGAGCATAGATACAAGAACATTTTCTGTAAGAAAACACGATTTTTTTTTTTTTAAACTGTTATTTGCTCTTTCTCTCTACTTTTTTGCATTCATCTCTTTGTTCTCATGCATACGATTAGTATTCATAGTATTATTTTTTGTAAAACTTGAAACCCAATGTAGTTGAACAATAAAGAAAAATAAAAACATTTAGTCGTAATAATTACAGCTTTAGCCATTGTTTGCATTCGTTTTCAATTGATGGTGATATTCGTTATTAAAAAAAAGAAAACGAAGCGCAAAAAAAAAAAAAAAAACAAACACAAATCATTATCTATCCATAATAGCAGTAGAATTCTTTCTTTTCCGAAATGCTTGACCTTAAGTCCTTTTTTCTTTCACTATAACTCATTTGTGTTGTCTATTTCTACGTAGCCTACTCGTTACATATTTTTCATTTGTATTTTGTTGTATGTAAAATTGTGGAATGCGAATAAAATTTTGCAATGCCGGGGTTGCTTGTATGTGCCGTTTATTATCTATATGCGGGTTTAATGGATTGATTAATGGGTATAAATGTATTTTCAATAAGCTATTGGTAGTTTGTAAGTTAAGTTTTTAGTATCAACGAGTGTCTAATTTAGATGTAGAGTAGCATCAAGATTGGCACATCACGCATTTAAGTATTTAAGTAGTACGGTATGGAGTTCAGACATGGAATTCTACGAATACATTAAAAAACTAAAATCGAAATTTATTTTATTCTAATTTGTCAGTGGTTAAGTTTTGGATATGAATGTTGTTATCCGGTAAAATATTACTCAATACTCAGTCCAAGTTATACTTGGACTTATTTAGTTTCATGCTATTGGAACTCAAGGTCATCAACATGATCTGAACAGAATGTTGAGTTGAAGAAACAAAGGTTACCAGGAGCAATATCCGTTCTCATCCACTAATTTCTGCATTTATTTGTAGACATTTAACGTCTTATTCAATTAAACAAAACTTTCAAAATTCGATGCTTTTCTTTGTCCAGGAAAAAATTAGCTGGCGCAGATCAGCTGGATGTATTAAAAAATCGTCATATTTGTCTACGATCGTGGTTCACATTTATTTCAAGAATTTAATTGTTATTGTGGGGCAGAGTCTGATGCATTTTTTATCATCTATATCGAATATATTGTATATTTGACGGGATGAGTTCCTGTGCAGCGATCCGATTTACTTTTTTATTTTTCTTTTGTCTAAACCACTGAGATAAGTTTACCTATCATGATCAGCTTACCTTCAAACGTAAAACACTTGACAAATTAGAATAGAAACAAAATTTTTCTCATTAACAAATATCTTTTTGGATCAAACTTCATTTGTACATGTAAAAATTAATCATATACATATTTGAAAAATCTATCAACCTATGTATGTCTTCATTCATTTAGCTTGCTCGAGCCATGTACAGGCTGTGCTGCACCTTATGGCTACCATAATGTTATGGCTTTAAGCATGGATACATATCGATTCTCTGTAAGTCTATAAAAGTGTGCGAATGTGGTGGGGAGGGCATTAAAGGATGTCCGAAATTTGCTTTAATCTCTTAGTGGTGGAAACAAATTTAAGTTTTATTTTTGTTTTTGCATGGTTTGGTTTGAGTAGCGTACTTCTGCACTAATTTTCTGGTAAAGGTACTAACCAATGTGAATGTGTTTTATTTGTCTTCTTTTCATGTAGCTTAATCTTGTAGAATAACATTTTTTAAGAGTTTATTAATAACTTTTACGGTACGCTCTTGGGTAAGTCAAGAATCGTTATGAGTCTCATTTACTTAATGTGTAAGGCAGGTGAGTGTGGGTAAAAGTCAAGAAGTGAACTATTATTCTTTTTGTTTTGACTTTTCCCAATTTATTTAGGGGTTGTCTCCTTTATTCTGTGTAGCTGGTGTCAATATATTTTCCTTCTTTAGCGCCTTCAGCACAGCATTGTTGTACCGATGGTATGTTTACTCATTCTTGGATTATATACCACTTTGTTGTGTATAAATTCACCATGACTAATGTCCTGGGCATTTAACATCAACAAATAATTTTTCAATATAATAAATTTTGATTCCGTCCTTAATGGATTTAGCTATGTCGATGTCTTCAAAATACCATGATTTCATCGTTCGAGCCAAATTCCAGGAAATTGTCACAGAAAGCTATTCGTATCCTGGCTCATGCAAATTCGCTATGGCGACTATGAAAAAGTACTTTCTTTTTGACTAAATACTTTTTTTTTTTTTTTTTTTTTAATTGAGCTGGTTCAATAAGTTGGCGTGATATTAGCTGTTGATTGTTTTTCCCTTTTGAAGGTAGTCAATGTAGATTATGCCTCGTGTCGTTATGAACTTGTTGGGCAAAAGACGGGAGAAACTTACTGTTTTGACTGCTGCTTGGTCTCTGATGTGTTGTGGCAGATCCATATTTCCACGGTTATGAAACTGTGCAAAAACGATGTGATTGAACAACACACCTATTACTCCTTCGAAGTTGTCATACGAAATTAACTGTTTTCACTGGCTAATAAATGAAGTAGATTGCTCACAATTTGACAGTAGTCTATTGACAGATGGTAGTTGATGGGGGCAGTGTTGCATATCATGTTTCAAGGTGGAAAATTCAAGGAGATTGGTACTTCCACTATACAAGACCTATGTATACAACAACCGTCATCTTATTATTGTACTACTTTCTTATGGAAAAGAGAGGCATTAAATATTTTAGTAATGCCAGATTGGTCTACTGTACTGTACTGATGGTCGAACAAATCATTTTATATAGATAGACGACCTCTTTAAAAACTTACTTAGGAGCAGTGTTTGGAAAGTTCAAATCCAACCCGAACGAGCTTTTTATCGTTTCGTTTGATTATTGTTATTGGACTGATTCAACGAGGAATTGATAAAAAAAAAGTCTTTGTTTGCCAAAGTAAAACTAAACTATTTAAGCAGGACAATGAATCGGCTCATACCTCTCAAATTATGATTTATAATATACTCGTACACCTAGTCTAGTCATAAATATTGATACAATTTTAATTGCAACCATTTTAAACAAAGTATGAACTGCACTTTTTTTTTTATTGTTAACCGTTATACAACCCGTTGATTTTTTGCTTCCTTGTCGCGGAAAAGATTTTTGTTTTTACTCGTTTACAATCATGCAATGGGTTGACATCAAAAATCGTGTCGTTGTGATCGGCTTATACATTTTTCAAACCTTGCGATCGCTTAGAATGACTCTCTGTATTGTTTATCGTACTATTAAATTATTTAAGAATACTGATGGAGTACGTGACCGTCAAAGAACCGGCCGTCCAAACCACTGAGAAAGCAGAAGATCTTGTCGCAGGAAATGAACATTTCGCTATAAAATCCATGTCTCGCATCATTAAAGAAGACTTGAGACTTGATGCTTGCAAAAGATACACTGCACACCTGTTAACAATCGCATTGAGTAAAAATCAAAAGCTCTTTAGGCGGTACGCTAAAAATACTCACAGATAAATTCTGTTCACCGACGAAGAAACTTTTAATAAGCAAAATGATCGTGTTATACACACAAAAAATCAAAAGAAGCTTTAAAACATATTTCACGGATTGAAAGAGGCCAACCACCCCGAAAATGTAATGGTATGGTGGAGAGTGTGCTACGATGTCATAACCAACCTCCATTTTTGTGAAAAAGGAGTCAAGACTTCGGCGAAAGTTTACCAAAGCACTGTTTTGGAAGACGTCGTTAAGCCGCTAAGCCGAAAAATGTTCGCAAACAAGAACTGGACATTCCAACAACATTTAGCTCCACCCTACAAGGCAAAAACCACTCAAAAGTGGCTAAAAAAAAAAATTATTCGACTTCATATCACTGAATGATTGGCCAGATGGTGATCTCAGGTCGTGCTTTAAGGCAAATGGCGACCATTTCGAATGAATTCTTCCATAAATTGTAGTTAGGGATTTGACAAATAAAAATATGTGTATTTCTACTTTTTTTTTAATATCGAGTTTTCATTTGATATAAGTTTTTCTTAGTATCAGTGTTTATAGCTAGACTAGGTAGTAGTGTTTACTGAATTATAAAATGCTCCTCCTACATGGTAAGGGCTAGACCTATATCTCTCTTCATCCCCTCTATTCCATTGACATCGCCTCTTCGGATTTTCCCCAGCTACAGTCTATTCAGTCAACTCTATCTAGAGAGTTTTTCATAAATAATGAAATACATGCGAGGTGTGCTCAAAAAGTAAGATGACTTTATATTTTTATAAAAAAATGTTTATTTATTCACCAATATTAATGTTGTCCCCTTTACAGTAATTCCTCTTAGATATAATATACTTGTGCCAACGCTTTTTCCAATCCCCGAAGCACTTCTCATAAGCACATTTCAGAAACACTTTTTGGTATAGACTTGAGCTCTTCCAGCGATCACGTTTTTATTTCCTCAATCTTTCCAAATCGCCGTACTTTCATAGGTCTTTTGGAAACAGGAAAAAATCGCATGGGGTCAAATCCCTATGATAGCTGAGACATGATTGTCGTGTTGTTATTGGCCAAAAAATCTCTCACAAGCGACGATGATCTCCTGATCAATATTAAGAAGTTTCGGAACAAACTTCGCTGACACATAACGTCTCATGCTCAAAACACGAGCCGACCGATATGCAATTCGACGATTTTCCAAAACAATTTTTTCACAGCTTCGACGTTATCATCTTTTGTCGATGTGCTGGGGCGTCCAGATCGAGGCGCGTCATTGGCATCTTCTCGGCCATCTAAGAAGAGCTTGTTACACTTGTAAACATTTTTTTTTTTACTTAGAGCAGAATTAACGTATGTCACTGTCAAAATTTCAAGGGCTTTGGAGCACTCGATTCCATTTTTTATACAAAATTTGATGCAAATTCTTCGCTTAAATTTTTATTATAATTGAAGATCTATCCCAATGGTAGTGTAGGGTACATCCAATGACATAAAATCAGCTGTTGACTTTGTTCGGCCATATTGACATTATTATTGTGCCTTGCCCATAAATAATTAGCCAAATAAGTTAATATTATAATTTGGAACAAAAAAAGGTTCGGTAATGTAAGGATTAAACGTATGTTCCTGTTTGTTAATTTGGAGAAAATATATGATATCTTGGAAGTGTGTTGTGTAGTAGTAGCCTGATTCACTTTGTTGAACATTTAAACTGTACTAAATATTCAACAGTTTAAAGTTTAAAATGTAGAATGTAGACGAAGGTGTTATTCAAGGCTCCAAATTGTCCACAATACATTTTCTTAAATTTATATTTCCTTTTGTCTGCTACTTCCAATCCAATGTACTCTATTATTCAGAACAAACCTGGACCAAATCCTAGCTCTTGATTTTTTTTGACAAAATTGAAAATAAGGTAAAACCAAGAGTTTGCAATAAATCTTTTTAGTATATAGTAATTGGTCTTCAAACAAAAAGGGCAAATAGAGAAAATATCTGTCTCCGAAGCGAAGCAAGTATTACGTTTGAATTTTCTTTTTGGTTCCAACACTCAGTTGTACTTCAAAATTGTTGATGGGGTTGCCATTACATATTATTAGGAAGAGAGGCACTTAGCACATTTGTTGTTTCAGTTCTGATATAAGATGTTCATTAAAATCCAACCCCAAAAGTCTGGTCGAAATTCTGCCCTTGTTGTCGATGGATATTGCTCCTTTTTATAATTAAAACCACATTTTTATATTCATATAAGGTGCCTCCCATGCTGTTTTATCCAACGAGCTAGTGATGTACATATATGTAGTATGGGAATTGTTCGATTGTGTTCAGACTCATCTTTATTTAGTTAGGTGTTAAGGAATAAGCTTTTTTCTTGCGTTAAGGTTTCGTTTCTGAAGAATTAAATGAACTCAGTTGTACTTAGCGTACATATCTGGAATGGCAGTGTTATATGAATGGGTAAGTTGGTGAAATTTTTAATTTTGCTATAACATAATCGTACTATCCATTGTTTTCTGCATCCCACATTAGGGGCGATGAATAAGGCAATGTGCCAAATTCATATTCAAGAAATAAGCACTATCTAGGAAACATAATTGTAAACAGATTGCAACATATGTCTTTCACTTTGGTATAGAACGTAATTTTAAGGCGTATTTTTTTTTTTTTTTTTTTTTTGAGATCCAAAAATTGGAAGAAAATAGCAGAAGCTTACCTTTTTCAACGCTATACGCTTCAAATTATAAATCTACATCGACATACCTATCCTATGCTGTAGATAATATTCCAACAAATATTTTTTATAATGCTCATGAGGTCCAGCAATCATTCGTTTCATTTAGTAATAATATTGCAGAGAAAAAAACCTACACACTATTTACCTGATAATCGTTTAAATACATAGATACTATAACTTATCAGCAGAAGTCTTTTCTGAAGGCGAAAATAATTTTAAAGATAAGGTTCAACCTAAAGGTGAATATTGATCTGTGTTATGTTGGTTTTATTATTAAAAGCTTTTAATTGATTGATTTTTTTGATCAATATTGGACTTATGATACTCTTCCTTCTTGCACTTTATTTGAAGTTATGTCATGTCTACCATCAACTTACACAAAATAAAATGGAATGGCAATCCAATTTTTTACTTAATCATATTGGTCCTTTTAATGTAATTCCGAAACCTATGAGTAGCCTTGCAATAAATAAATAAAAACATGTCTCAACTCCGCGACTTAAGAGCGTACCAATAAAGGAGTAATCATATTTACTTCACAGATCTTATTTGTAATGTAAAATCTTAAATAAATTATTAGGAAGAGGTAAAGAATGCAGCAGTGTCAGGAAACTTGGATGCCCCAGAAGGTGGTTTTGATGCAATCATGCAGGCTATTGTTTGTCGCGATCAAATCGGATGGAGAGATCAAGCTCGTCGTCTGTTGGTCTTCTCAACAGATGCTGGTTTCCATTATGCTGGCGATGGCAAGGTAGGTATCCTCTTTTTCTTTTGAATGGTGAGGTATTTTGAAAAATTTTTTTTTTCTCTAGCTTGGTGGAGTTATTGAGCCAAATGATGGTGAATGTCATCTGGATGGCCGTGGATCTTATACTCATTCAACTATTCAGGACTACCCTAGCATCTCTCAAATAAATCATCACGTAAAGAAGAGCGCCATTAATATTATCTTTGCTGTTACTCAACAACAAATCAATGTGTATGAAAAATTATCTCAACATATCGAGGGTTCGTCGAGTGCTGTCTTGTCCAATGATTCTTCCAACGTAGTCGAATTGGTGCGAGAGGAATATAGCGTATGTTAAGTGTTTGATTTTGGTTCAAATGAACATCCTAAATCTAGTTTTCTTTGTTCTTTTAGAAAATCTCATCCTCAATTGAAATGAAAGACAATTCAAGTAGCGCTGTTAAGATAACATACCATTCGGCTTGTTTGAATGGAGGCACTCCAATTCCAACTGCCAAATGTGACGGTCTGAAAGTTGGTGATATAGTTGGTTTTACTGCTGAAATTGTTGTAACTGAATGCCCAGCTGATCCTCGTGAATGGCATCAATTGATTCAGATTTATCCGGTCGGTCTTAATGAGAGTTTGGTGATTGACTTAGAAATGCTTTGCAGTTGTCCATGTGAACGAGCAGGACATTCAGCATTCCAAGCTGCTTCGCCTAAATGTCATGGTCAGGGAAATTACATGTGCGGTATTTGTGAGTGTAATGACGCGCATTTCGGTCGTAATTGTGAATGTTCTATGACCGATGTACATGCTGATAATGAAAGAGACTTGGGATGCCGTGCTGATAACTCTTCACAAGTTGATTGCAGTGGCAGAGGAAACTGTGCCTGTGGCGTTTGTGAATGTGAGAAGCGTTTCAATCCCGAAGAAGTGATCTCTGGTAAATTCTGCGAGTGTGACAATTTCTCATGTGATCGTCACAATCAATTGTTGTGTTCGGGACCTGACCATGGTACATGTGAGTGTGGACTTTGTGTTTGCAAGCCAGGATGGACTGGCTCTGCATGCGATTGTAGGGCATCAAATGAGACTTGTATTCCACCGAGTGGTGGAGAAATCTGCTCTGGTCATGGAGAATGCGAATGTGGAACTTGCAAGTAAGTTTGAATATGAATTGTCCTGAAAATTTAAAATTACTTATAATGTCTATCGTTCAGGTGTAAAGTAACAGACGAGGGTCGTTACTCTGGCAAATATTGTGAAAAGTGTCCAACATGCTCAGGACGCTGTCATGAACTTAAAGACTGTGTTCAATGTCAAATGTACAAAACTGGACCACTTAAGGAGGAAACAGCCTGTGCCGCAAATTGCACAACATTTACTCCCATTGGTGTGGAGAAAGTCGTTGTAGATGAGGAAAAAGAAGAATACAGCTGTTTGTTCTACGATGAAGATGATTGTAAGTTTTCATTCAAATATGCCGACAAAGAGGACGACAAGATCGAAGTGCACGCCCAACAGGAACGTGAATGCCCTCCGAAGGTATTTATGCTGGGCATTGTTCTGGGTGTCATTGCTGCCATTGTTTTGGTGGGCTTAGCAATTCTTTTGTTGTGGAAACTTCTAACCACTATCCATGATCGCCGAGAATTTGCACGATTCGAAAAGGAACGAATGAACGCCAAATGGGATACGGTAAGAGCTCATTGAAGTCTTTTGTACATAAGTGTTCTTTTATTTATTAATTTTTTATTTTTTTATTTTTATTTGTTAATTGTAGGGTGAGAATCCAATTTACAAGCAAGCGACATCAACATTCAAGAATCCAACATATGCTGGAAAATAAGAACCTTTTCCTAGATGTAGTCATAACAATTGTTTGGTTTCCTCTTTAGTAGGAAGTTGTTCACTCATTTTCATAAAATTTTCGTTGTCTCTGAATATCGTCTACGTGTGGATTTTATTTATTTTTGCCTGCATGTCCATAGTTTTTCAATTGCTCCATTCATTTTTTTTTTTTTTTTTTTTATGAAAACTGCCATATGTTTTAAGTTTTCTTGTGTCTTTTCGAAGTTTCAAAGTAGTTTACCTTAAAAAGAATCAACGAAACCCACACGATACCATGGTATTCAAGTGAAAATCGATATTTCCTTTATCTTTTTTAAATTTTTTTACGAACTTAACGAGATATTAACATAGTTTCTAAAGATTTTCTGTGTCTTAAAAGAAAAATGTGTGCCTGCTACTTACATAATTGTATGTATACTATGTATCTACTCGCTAAAGCTCAAAAACAATGCAAACAATAATCTTTATCTGTTGGGAAAAGGCTTTTGATAAATAAGAAAGAAAATAAAGTTCAAATGAGGGTGAGCTAGGCCATAGTATATATTTTTTTTTGTTGAACTTCGTTTTTATACATTTTAGATGTCTAGTCCTTTTTTGGAGATCATTTCAATCAGGTGATATAAAGAACTTCAATAAAAGTGCCTTTTTTAAGAACGCCCATCTCCACACCTCTCTTCCATAACAAATTCAAACGTTCTTTAAACAATTTTCCGTTGCTTTTAATTCATACAAAACCGCACTCGTAAACAACACCACCAGCACCACCACCACTTGATGTTATTTAAAATAAACTAAAATGAAAGTTTTAAAAATCAAAATTTTAACTAAAACAACAACTAAATGTGTGCCTAATTCTTGTCCTGTTTTATTGGCAGGACTTCAATTAAAAATGAAAAAAAAAAAAAAACGTTTACACATTGTATAGCCAAATTAATGTAGTTTTTAGAATTAAAAAAAAAAAGAAGAGATAAACAAAAATGCAACAGAGAGTTGCACAATTATCAGCAATTATTGTCCAAAAATTTACGATGAAATCAAATCAAATTTTCTAGCAATATAAACAAAC
This sequence comes from Volucella inanis, assembly GCA_907269105.1. Taxonomy (NCBI): domain Eukaryota; kingdom Metazoa; phylum Arthropoda; class Insecta; order Diptera; family Syrphidae; genus Volucella; species Volucella inanis. The sequence continues at coordinate 35,780,021 of OU026156.1, read as the reverse complement.
GTGTATGTATTTTTTTAAGAAAATCATTTGTCATTTGGACTCGTTTATTGATTTGTGGCGAGCCAAAAAGAATGAAATTTATTTTTAGGTCATAAGCTTTTATTTTATTATTTATATAATATATAAAAAATCAAATAATATAAACTTATAATCTTTTTTTTTTTTTTTTTTTTTTTGTAACCGTACTGATTTAATATTTAATATAAAATTTTGTTTTATGTAAAAGAGAACTCCGTCGCAGAACAAATGGTGTCCGCCGGGACTAAAGGTTGGTTTAGATTTATTTTAAATAGATCTTAAATATATATTATTTTTTTGTAATTATTAAATGCTTTTTTTTTTAACTAGAGATCAAAACACGCACATAAAAAAATTAGATTTAGTTGAATAGATTGAAAATTAATAAAAATCGTAAATATAATTTGTAACTGTAAGCGAAATGGATTGTTTTTTTGTTTGTTGTGTACAGTGGTTAATGGTTAGGTTCAGGTCTGTCAAGCAATGAAAATATTTGGGATTGCATTCTCACTGAAGTCACAAAAATTCGTTCATCATCAGTTGTCAGTTGCTTCGGTACCGGCTACATTTATCAGCGAATGATTACTTCTCTTATCGGTCAACAGCGAGAAAGTGCAAAAAAAGAAAAACAAAAAGTAGTCCACTACATTGTAACAAGCACAGTATTCAAGGTTTTCTATTTCATTAGATGAGCTTCAATTCGTTATTTAAATAAGAAGACGTGTATTTGACGTGACAATGAAATTTACATTTATGATTGAAATAATTATATAAATGGTACTTTTCGAACTCCCAAGTAGCTTTCTTAACTATATGCTTCACTTTTAAAGGCTAATTGGATGAGTCTGGAAAGAATTCCGAAGCTAGTGCTTTCGCAAATGCTACGAAATAAGGTAAAATGTTACAAGAGCGAGCGGGAATCATTGGAGACGAATTGTGGCTATGACTTCAGTTTTTTACTTTTTCATTAACCGAGCAACAGGCGATAAGATAAAAAGTAAACACCCTACTGTAGAAAACTGGCAAAACAATTTATGACAAATTAATAAATAAAGGGCAATCACCAGAATACAGAGCTTTTTAGAGAAAAATGGACCACTACCTACAAGAGAGGGTGTAGTTTTTGAACGGCTATTCGTCAGACAAAATAAGTACTATTTTAAAAGTAAGAGGCCAGCTACTGAAACTTAACTTTATTTCACATTGCCCAGAGCTCTCAATTTTATATGGTTTGTGCAATCTCAGGGAGCGTCTAGATGTATGGCATTTCATTGCTAAATGCCCATTACTTAATGTAATCCGCATTCGCATCATCATCATCACCATCTTGAATGGTGGCAAGGGTTGGGACTTTTTTGATAATTACACAGTAATCGCACTTTGCTGTAGAAATGGGATAATTGATGAAATATTTTAAACGTCGTTTAGTTTTAGTTCAAAGATACATAAGATAAAATGATCAAATTACTTTACTTTGAATGTCAATCTGGTAGACGGCCTATATGCCAATACATATAGAATCTGAAATAAAATAATCTATTTAAATAACTAACTAACTCGAAATGATACCATAATTTATGAAATATGACACCATTCAGTAATTTTCCACGGAACCGATCCAATTTCCAATGACTTTTTCGCATAGTTCGGCCGATATTTCAGCAATTTTATGTCGAATGTTCACTTCCAAGTCGTGTTGTATTTTTGGCTAGTTAGCATAGACTTAAGTCTCTCGTCGTTGCCCTAAACAAAAGAGTCGGGAGGTATTAAATTGCACGCTTGGGGCCTCCAATTCAGCGATAGGGCAATGGTGGTCTCCGTTGACTGTAACCGACTCTCTGGCATCATCTCAGAAGAAGCATGACCCAATGGTCATTGGAGGTGTTCTCCGGCATTAAAAACAGTTTTTTTTTTTTTTTTTTTTTTTTTTTTTTTTTTTTTATAAATTGAGTGCTTTTAGATTTTTAAGTGAAAAGCCGGATCTCTTCCCTTTTCAATACAGCCCAATCAGCGAAATACGATGCGATACAGCGCGGAATCGATTGATTGCGGTCTTGATTTACCAACCCTAGTTGTACGAGGGTTGGTATATTGATATTGAAATCGAGGCAATATAATGTGGACGATTTTAAAGATTTTTAAACGTTGAAGCGTCTAGCTTTCCATAATTAAATGGTAGACAGTCCGAAACACAAATATCCGTGAGTTCAAAGAATCATTATAATGGGATGCATGTAACAAAAAAACCTTTTTATCTCTTTTAATTCTTCCGTTATTTAGTGATAAGTAGTCAGAAACAAAAAATACTTTTAATGGCTTTTCTGAGCCTGGGGTGGGAAAATCAGTTTGGTCTACTTCTACTTCTACTTTTGCGCGTCACCTAAGGTGAGGTCCTCTTCTACTGTGTTGTTTGGTGTCCATTTGCTTTATATGTTCTAGCCACCCTACCTAATCGATGTCGCTGTACAACTCGTATGTTCGTCCTTGGATCTTCTTCACCAAAATTCGTCAACGTAAACGGAATCAAATATTTTTCGAAGGACCAGGATTATCGGGGTCTTATATAGAGTCTATTTAGTTTTTTCGGGATAGGGCATTGCTACTCAATTGCTTTCTTAGCCCAAAGACACAACGATTCGCATGAGCGATTCCTCGTTTTATTTCTGTTGAACTGTTGTTGACAGAATTCATAACAGACCCAAGATAGACAAAGTCTTAAAAAACCTCGAAGTTATAGCTTTCGATTATGACGTTCTGTCCAATTCGTCGATGGTGTGTGTCCCCATATTCCGATATCATCGGCGTACGCTAGTAGTTAAACATACTTTTGAAAGATTGTTCTTCCAATGTTCACTTGTAAGTTCCGCACAATTCTTTTAAGTGTTATGCTAAAGAAGTCACATAACAGCGCGTCACCTTGTCTAAAACGGTCTCGGTTAAGTCGTTACCGACCTTGACGGAACAACGGGCCTTCTTAAATGTCACAATGTCATATGCGCCCTTAAAATCGATGAAAATCAGAAATGAGTTGGTGCATGCTGTCTCCAAATTCATTTCAAGCAAATAAAATCGTAGGGTGTTAAAAAAGCGTAAAAATTCAAAAAAAATCAGAAAGCTCACACTCCGCGATCGGTATCGTTCTCTTTCTTTTCTTCGGCCGTTTTCGACCTCGATTTTTTGTAAATATTATATGGACATTGGTTAAGCAAAAAAATACTTCCCCAACCCTATTCCCTGCAGCGACTGCTAACTCCTAGGTTACACCGCCAAATAATGTAATAATTCTCTGTTGTGACGGGTGTAGTCTGCACTAAAACCTCGTCACTCCCCGATGAGCTTAATGCGTGCACCCTGATTCCTTGTAGTAGTTGATTTGAGATGTACGTGGTAGTAGCAAAGGGCTACACATTTCGACGAGCTACAGCCGAGCACTTGCGAGCGTGCCACAGCCGTCTGTTATCTCCTGTATTATGGATGTCCCCGTGGTGGACCAGAGGAAGTTATTGATAATATAGAACATTATTTGTATTGTAAACATAACCATTGCAGCCACCGCAGAGAAAAAAAAACGAAGTGAAATGATGGGGTTAATTAGGTTAGGTCAGAGTGATCCCGTAGAGATAGACTAAGGCAAGTTGTAAATCCGTTATGACATACCACTGTGAGAGCGTGAGATGTCATAGCTGTAAACAAATTTACAGATAAATTTGTCAAGATCGACGATCGGCATACAGGAGAAATCATTTAGTAATTGCCTAAGGATAGCATTCTGATAGATTTAAGGCAGACAGCTGCAACGGAAGCGTGGCAGAGATTCCATTTCCTATTCATCTCGGCAGCTCCTGCGGAAATGGTTGTGAGTAACTCTCAGTCACTGCGGGTGTCTTTGAATAATACCGTATCCTATGAATATGTTTGGTTATTTGAAGATTTCTTTACTCCTGAGATTAATATCTTCACCTCTTCTATTGATCGTTTAGGATCGAAAATGTCTCGAAGTGTTCAGAAGAGAGACCGCTTGAAAGTCATTTGCTTGGCGTAGAATATTGGTGGCTTTACGTTATAAAGCTGTCTACTATTTAAGTTTCTTAGTCTGCCCTGTCCATTAATGTCGCAGTTCTCTAGCCTGGGAACCTTACTAACTACTCCCGAATTTATGGTGCTCGAAATAAGGGGTCTTGATTCATTTCTTTCCAACAGATTGATGTTGGTTCATAATACCAAGTGGAGGCCACCCAATAGCTATACCATAAGTGTGAATTTGTCTTGTAAACTTTGCACGAGTAGAGGACAGCTAGAGCTTTCAGCCCGAGGCGTTTTCTTTTCACCTTAATTTCCCATTCAAGATGAGGCCTATCTTACTTTGAATATTTAGAGTAAACCAGAGGGTTACCACTTAGTTTAAGTGGGACGACTCGATTCTTCTTGTGAAGAATACCAGCTTTGATTTGGTCGGATTGACGCTATGTGTCACAGCTCGTTTCCAGGAGCATATTGGAGATTTGTCTATCACATTGGGAATGATGACATAAGTCACTCATTGCCTTATCGAGATTCGTGATGCTATAGATATATACACAAATATTAACTTATCCAATTGATTTCTTTTTTTTATTTCTCAGATCAAAGAGCAACAATTTCGAAAAACGCAAATTTATAAAGTAAAAAACGAAAACAATCCGAAAAATATTTGTTCACATATTTTTCTCATGACAAACTGGAAGAGGCAAGTCATGGTTTTAGTTTACAAAAAAAAAGTTTAGAAAAAAAGACTTTCTCCACAGCATCTGTGGCAACGATGTTTTAAACCGGTTGCCCTAAGGTCTGCATAACTCCATCGATATAGAGAGGATGTAACCTGTTGTTCGGTGTGTTTGTGTGTAATGTCTTCTCATCAACATTAGTCAGAGAGCTTATACATGCGGATATGCTTCCTTGTACGTCACGTGTTCTCGTGCGGTACAAGCTCCGTTTAGTTTCAATTGAAAATCAAATCAGCGTCCGGTGCACCTTTTTGGTGTTTGAATTTCGGACGATTCTGTCGTTGGTAGTAATTCTGAGATTGATTCTTTTGTGATTGTAGTAAGGACTCTTGGTAGTCCTCCTCCTCGATACGTTCGGTTATGTTGAGTGTAAGACGTTTAACTTTTTCATTCTCTTCACGGATTTTCTGTTCTTGAAGTTTCAAATTGATAGCAAGATGACTGTCCGAGGGGGCGATGAAAGTTTTGAATTGCTGTTTGCCTTTCCCACCACGAACCATTAGAACGAAGGGAACTGCACAGTCTTTCGATTCGTGGGGGTTGACCGTACTGACACCACTACCACCACATTGTATTTGATCGTATGATTTTTTGCTATTCTTTGCCATCATTGGGACCGGAATGTCCTTGGTGTTGGGTTTGATTGTTTCTTTAAGACGTTCTTGATAGCTATCAGCTGCCATTTTCTCAAACATCTGTTCGAATTCGAGATCTTCTTTGGATTTTTCGGGTGTTTCTTCGCGGATATCTTCAATGGCGTCATTTATCCAGCTTTGATTGAGGTTCTCCGGTGCTGACGTATCCTCGTTATCGTTATCTTCGTCTTCTTCACGGCGACGTTCTTTGTTGTCATTACCTGATTCAGAGGAATCATCACTTAGCTAACATAAAAAAAAAAAAAATAATAATAATAATTTCGGGTAGAAGAAATAAACAAATTAATTGCACAAACCGCTTCTTCAAGTTCGCTGTCCTCACGAATGGGATCTAGGTTGGTCTCTCCGGCTGAAGTGGTTCCATTTCCTTCATTGGCAACCGACTGAGCTGAGAGTTGGGGATAGAGCTCTGATTTCAGTTTTTCTATGGCCTGCTTTGCTTGTTCTAGACTTTTGTAGAGCTATGGATAGAAAATGTTAAAGGAGGAAAACTGAAAAATAATTAAAGTAAACCTTTAATTTGGGTCTGACGTTGGAAAGACAGTCCCTGTACATATGGTCTACCAAGATAGGGAACAAATCTGAGGTATCTTCTTTACTGAATATGGGATTACTCTTCTTGTACCAGTAGTAGTGCTGGAAAAACACCAAAAAATAGTCCAACCTGAAACGACACTCGTTCGAATTGGCTGGTATAGACCTCATATAATTCCAACTCACTTTTTTCTGCTCATGGGACTTGTAAAGTATTGACCACAAGTGTCTAAAAGCACACAGGCAAGCTTCAGTCGGAAAAGGCTATCCGGAGGATCTAATGGTGACACAACACCTTCCTCCGTAGATACACCTAACGATATGATAGAGTACAGCGTATTCAACACATTTCCGGACTCAATCAATTTGTAGTTGTACAATTCCCCCAAGTATTTGGCCATTGCGATGCGTCTCTGCGCTAACTTCGGCGAATGAATTTCTAAGCCGGCACGGATATCTTCAAACACATTATCAATTACCATGGTAACAGCCTTCTCCTGGTACGAACTCAATCCAGACACTAGGTCTGCTAAGAATCGAATCAGAGGAAACCGCAACAGATAGGCCTTCGACAGACATTTAATGGCATAAACACTGATTTCTGGGTCATCCCAATTGATGCGTCGCATCATCTTGATGCATTTATCGACGTTTTGCTTGCACAACTCTTCGAAAATCAAATGTCGGATATACTCGTGGATTGGCGGACGTATTTTCTTTTCTGTCTTTACTGATTCTGGCGGCTTCACTAGGTAATAGACGCTCTCCACTTGTGCCGCATGCCGCGAATCCAATGCAGTATTTGTTTTCATTCGAATCATCTGGTCTAGGAAGACATTTGTCAGTAAGCGAGAGTCACGACAGTTATACAGATATACTCCAGCCACTTCGATGAAGGCGCAGGCCATTTCGATTTGGTGATGATGGAAGTCACGTAAGAGCATTTTCAGGCATGCAAGAGCATCGAACTTTTTGCAAAGACCAAATTTGACCATTTCACCGATGAATCGGACAATTTTAATCTTCGATTCAATGTTGAGTTGATTCTTCTTGCGAATGTGCCACTTGAACTCCTTGCGCAGCATTTCGAATAAATCGATGGCAATATCGGTGTTGACAAGGTTCACGATGGCAACGAATCGAGCCAAGAACGGAAGGAGATCCAATCGGGTCCTATCAAGAAATTTATATATGATATCAACAATTGTAAGGAGAAGATTGTCAGTACATACCGCTGCACTCCAAAGATGGACTTGGTCACCTTTTTCCTGTTGTTCTTGGTGTTGTAGTTCAAGAGAAATTCAATAGCAGCCGAGTCCAGAAGCTCTTTATTGACGCAGTTGTTCAGATTAGTTAGGAACTGCTCAAACTGTTGCTTAATGTTCGTTCCAGCGTTTGTTATTCTTCCTGCTTCCATCAGAGCTGAACCGATCTTGTCGGGAAGCGCAGATTCAGCGCCTGCAGTTCCTATTGCAGATTCTTCAGTTTGTGTTTCGATTTCATTTGACGGATCTGACGTGGATGACGGGGGATCATCGCCATCCACATCAGCGTCTATATCTACATCCAAAGACTCCTCCGTCATTTCGATAGGTTCTTCCGGCGGTTCCAAGTCCTGCTTTGGAGCGGAGAAATTCGGGAGAAATTGCCTCAAATCAGGAAGGTCAGTGTAGAAGGCTTTTGTCTCCTCATCACCCCATGGATCCAACTCCCCGAGAGTCGAATCCTCCAAAAGACTCTCGAGCACTGTTCCTGCAGTACCAACCTCAGTTTCCGTTGCTAATTCTGGAAGAGGCTCGTCCAAAAGATCGGACAATGTTTGTGCAGATGATAATAGTTTGTCAAAGTTTGCCTGCATCAGTTCGCATTTCTCCTTCTTGTCATTGGAAATCTCGCCCTTAGACTCCATTATACGTCGAATATTCTTCGTCATCGACATGAGTTCTGCTTGCTCAGACACTAAGTGCTTGCACAAGTTTTTGAAATAGTCTTTCAGCAACATTCGTAGATTCTGCTGTTTTTCTGACGCCAGAAAGCCTGACTTTGGAATGGTAATATTATGCTTCTGGGCCAAAATTACAATCTTCTTTGGCACCAATCCAGCGTACTCTTCTCCACAATGGCGACAGAATGAAAGAATTATGGAAAAATTGCTGTGGTCCTCTTTGTCCTGGGAGATAATGTTCATTAGCACACTTCCCAGCAAGGAAAGTCCTTGTTTTGGGCTGATTACTGCCGAACTGACTAATTCGGCAAAAAGTCTTAAATCCACGCGCATCTTACTTGGATTAGAAATCCGTTCACCTGGTTTGATGGCTAATGTTTTCTGCCATGCCTCCAAAAATTGCGCATCAAAGTCAACGTAAGTCTGGTGCAATTGTGAGCATAGACTGACCACTGCAGGCACATCAGTCATTTTAAGTTTAGCCTCAGATAGAGCGGAACAAATTTCCGAAATGTATTTACTCAAATTGAGGCCATTCATATCCTTCGTTAGAGTATCCAACTGGGCAGCAGTGAATTGTTTTAGTTTTTTTACAAATGCTGTGTTCTTCTTAAGACTAGAGTCGAGACGGGCAAAATGTTCTTCTCCCGGGTGGGAACATTTTAAATTCTCACTTCTTAGCTGGGTTTTGGATGAAATTTTTGTTTCCAACTCGGCCACAAAATTGGCAACTTCAAGGCGCTCCTCGCGTTCGACTTCTTCGGCATTTTTTTCGGGTTGATTATCTGTAGTATCCATATTGGATAGGGAATTATTATTTTCTGTTATAGTTGCGTTTCGAATTCGTTTGAATTACGGGGATTTGCGAGTTTCTTTGCAATATAAATTCTGAAACATTCTTGCAAATACCAGACGATTTTTGGTTATTTGTGCGATAGTGACGTTTTCTGACAGTTTAAATGTTTTTGTTATTGGGATATTTTCCACCGAAGCTTTCACCATTTCGTGTGGTAGAATATGGATATTTTTGTGCTGTGATGGTAAGGTGGTGCGTGAATAAGTTTTTAAGGCTCATACACGTTAAAAGTTGAAAGATTCATAAAATTTGTGGTCTAATAATTTATTGTCTTTAAATTAAGAAATTATTGTAACTTGTTTAACTTAAACCACATTGATAGATTTAGACAGCGTAGAACAGAGCAAAATGTTTACAAGCTGAGGACTCAAAAACCAAATATTTATCATATTGCAAATCAGCGAACGATTTGAACAAAACAAGATGAAAGAGCGCAAATATTATAATATAACGCTTGACATATATCTGTTTTGGTGCTGTAACTTAGACATATTGTTTCAAGAGAAGTGGGTATACGCTGGTAAGCTAATTATAGTTATATGCCGAGTCAAAGAACGACATATCTTTTATGTATACTAGTACCAGCAACAGGCAATGGATCTCCATCGGTATAAGCATAGATGACACCTTATATGACTGATATGTTGGTTGCTAAAACCTGTGTTGGAAGCCACCTAGGTCAGTGAAGAGTCAATGCGCTTCCGTGCAATTGTATGTATCTGTTTATTTTGATTCAGTGATGGACCCTGATATGAGGATTTGTATTACTTCTGCAGTACGAAGCCAGTAGTCATCATATTTCACTATATATTTTAAGGTATTTTTTATTTTAGGTGTAGAAAGGGAGATCTGCAGGACCTCAGATGAATAAGCGCAAGTTATTGTTCACAATTTTGCCTCCAAAATAAAAAAAAACTGCTCATGAAATCTAAAAGTAATAAACATTTTCAAACTTTGTTCATCGAATGTGACTAGTTGGTGCAAAATGTCATGACTGCACGCTAGACACTTCAAGTTGAACAATAGTTTCTAATCCTTGCTCGGCTTTGAGGTAAATTTTGTTGAACGATTTTTAAATCAAACGAAAAAGATCTCTGGATGGCGTATTCAAGGCATAAGTTTAAGGACATATACTCATTGCACTATGTGCAATATACTCTCTCTGAGCAACTTTTTCAAGGGGTATTGGACACATTCGCAAACTTAAATTGTTGAAAGTTACTTTTAACATGTACGCCCATTTGAAAATTTTAAGCTGCACTTAATCTGCATTTAGAACTGCATTTGCAATTGCACTTCTTCCCTTCCGTATCCAAAATGATTTGGTGATCCTTTAAAGTCATTTGTTTAATTTTGTCGATGTTTCCATTGGCGATTCCAATTTCTGGCCATCCTAAACAATCTTCATCAACCAAGTTGGTGCAAACACGTTTAAAATACAACATGCGAGAATGCGATTCAAAGTAGTTAAAATTTATGGCGCATTACACATACTAGTACCGTTGTTCTTTTTGATAGAGACGACACGTTAGGTAGACTCAAAACTGGAGCAATGTATAAGAAGGACCACCCATATTGTGGAATTAGCTTTCTACCAAAAAGTCGTTATTCCTTACACTAGACTCCAGCGAATAGTTCATCCCGACTTCATAGGAACTTTCCCTAAATCTAATCTAGACGCATTCACGAAAGTCCTTCCCTTGATATTCATACAACAACCTTTCAATCAAAAATAAATACCTTTGATATTGTAAAGGGTGATCAGATAAAAAACAATGGTGTAAGATACAAAAATGATTCTAGCTTTATGCCATTATGTGTGAAATAGCACATTATTCAAATGGCTGCCTGGTCTTCGCTGGCAGTGCTTCAAGCGGTAGGTTCAATTTTTGATGACTCTGTCCAATATGTGCGGCGTTATTCCGGCAACAGCGTGTCAAATGTTGGCTTCGAGCTCGTCCAAAGTGGTTGGCTTGTTAACGTACACTAAAAACGTGATGTAGTCCAGGAGAAAATAATCGAGTGGTCAAATGGCATGATCGCGGCGGCCAATTGATAGACGCTCGCCGTGAGATGACATAATCGCCGAATTTCACATTGAAAACTTCGAGCATTACGTTGCTTGTATAGCATGTAGCGTCGTCTTGTTGAAACCACAGCTCGGATATATCGATGTTGTCGAGCTGTGACCACAGAAAGTCAGTTAACATCGCTCTATACCTAAGACCATTGATGGTAACGGTGTCTCGTTCCGCATTTCGAAAGAAATAAGGTCCGATGAAGCCGCCATGCCACAAACCGCAGCAAGCACCCAATCTTGTAGGTTGTGTTCGCACTAATAACGGAAATTTTGCTTGGGGAGCCAAAAATAAGGCTCGACCGAAAAGATGATTTTTTGGCCAAAATCCAGGTCGCCGACCAGTATTTCAGCACACAGTTAGAGAACTCACGGCATTGTCTGTGGTAGTCCGGCTTCAATTCTTGCGTCAGGACATTCGTATACGGATGCAGGCCCAAATATAATCGCAAAATAAGACGTGACTCTCTGGCGATACCCAATTCACCTGATCGGCGCCAAATCTACATTTCGATACTGGCCACTACGGCGGCTATGTTTTCTTTATTTTGCACCAACCTCTATCTGGTTGGTTGCTTAAGATCCAAAAGAGTCTATTCACGGTCAAATTTTTCCACGATGCGATGAATTGACTGCACACCGAAGCCATGATGACAACCGACCTCATGACGAAATCCTCGTTGCGTATTTACAACTGAGCCGGAATTTCGATAATATTTTTTAATAATTCCCACATTTTCGGCAAGTGTAAAACGATGCATAATGAAATGGCAAACCTTACTGATTATGAATGACAGCTGGTTGCCATTGGTTACTTTGACAGTGATAGTTAGATAGCTAATTCGACAATCCCTGTTCTCCCAATAAATTTTGGATAATATCTGAGACAAGAAAATAATGTGGTCGAATCTTTAAATTGGGTAGCGAAACCAATGAAGTATGTGGCCCCGATGCTTGCACTTTCGTAGAGCACAGGAGCGGCTCTCGTCCTCGCCGCTTTGTAACCTTCTTGCTTAGCTATGTGTGATATGTATGGCATGAGGCGATCATCAAACCAGGAATTTTTTGGTGGTAGTCGGGCGAAAATCACCTCATCAGTTGCGGCGTCTCTGATTGTCTTCCATTTTTGTCTGTTAGGGGATTTAGTCTTGATGCGGATTGTCACAAGATGCTCGCTCACGTGCCGTAAGTTCAAGTCTTATTGGTCAAGTCTGCCGTATATGGCAAATCCGCATCGGGGGAAGCGCTGTTTCTTTTCCCTATAGCAATCACCATAATATATGTATGGTATATCACAGTTCTTCATTTTCCTTATGTCCGGTTCATCCTTTAAAATTTTGCAAGGGTCGTCAACAGTGAGCCCGATGCTCGTTCGTCGCACCTTTTTAATAACTTTCGTATAGCATTGAGAGCCCTATGATGGCGTAGATCAGTAAAATGCTTCTAGACGGGCATGTCCTTGCCGTTTTAGCCTGCATGAGTAAGAGTTTACTCATGCGCTGTGTGGAAGCATTTTATGTGTACTCAAATACTTTGAACGCGCAAACTATAAAAAAAGAAATGCAGTTATCAAGGAACACCACTGGGAGGTAAGGCAAGCACTTCGCTACGAACTTGATAGTGAAGTGTCCCGATTAATCAACAGGCAGGCCAGCTCGTCTCTGTAGAATATAAGGTCGATTTGGGACTTACCAGGCCTAAGACCTCAGTGGTAGGGGACAATCAGGTTGGTGATAGATGGCTTCAGGCGTTCAAACAACTGAAGCCCCTTTAGTTAGCCGAGTTAAGAGGGCAAACAGTGCTGCCATTTTTCAGGAATATCTTGGAAATGAGTAAGTGTATCTTATTGTTCTTATGCTTAAACAGAGCTATCCCAACTTCATTTTGGTGACTAGGAGATATCCACTTCATTTTGGTGATTAGAGAGATCCACTTTATTTTCACCGTCCAGGTTCTGTTCTACTTGACGACAGAATTTTGGTTTTCCTTCCCATTTAACATTCTGCAGAATTGGTTTTTCCATATCCTCAGTACCGACTGAGACCCTACTCTTATGTTTCCTTGTTTATATCTACAGCTCTCTCGAAGGGTCTTACCTTGACACGTTACCTTGAACATTGTTCCTTATGTTAAGTAGCACCTCTTTATTTCCTCGATCGCGTTTTTCATGATCTTTCTTCTTACTCCGGAAAAGCCAACATTCTTCTGTCTTCTTTTGCTCGGACAGCCTACGGACCGCTCTAGTTCTTCTATGCAGTGCCGCTTCGTAGGCGAGTTGTTTCTCTACCCATTCTCTCAATATTAAGGGTTTCGTGGATCTGGTCGAGTGAAATTAAGTACATCAGTTGCGACATATCTTGCATATCTATGTGGAAAGATTGAGGTTCAACGTAAAATTTCTTCAAATTATTTTTTCGTTGTTGTGGCATTTGGGAAATGGTATCTGTAGAGGTATCTGGTTGGCTGGTAGTGATACGAATTTACGTTCCCCGCTCGGAAAGTACGATTATCTATAATACTGGAGGAGTGCCTTGCATCAATCGCAACACGATCATTTTGGCTGACAGATTGATAACGAGGTGACCGCTATGCCTCTTCTTGGATATTATGGTGAGGAAACAGTTTTTGAGACTTTATGTGTACTCGTATTGTTGTAAGGCAGTCGTTTACGTGTCAGAAACTCAAGACTTCTTAGTCCGCCGATTACAACGAATCCACAATGAAATATACGCTTTTTGTTTTCCCTGAATCAGTCGCAGTGGTATACTCATATGTAAGAGTCTACATCCTTCTTCTGTTTTCACGGATAGTTTATCCCATGCATAGCCCCAATCTGAAGTGGGTAGTTTGAGGACTCTTTGGTCTTATGCTTGTAAAGGGCTTTAGATATAACATACTGATGTGGTGGTGTTAGCCATGATTACACAAAGTGGCATTCTCCATCATTGGTTAACCAATGATTTGAGATTTCTAAACATTAGACAAATATAAAAGTTCCTAGAATTAAATTTACTTAAAGAGACACAATGATTCTGACCATCATTGCTAACACGCAATCCGATATATTAGTCCCATGTCCTTCGAATTCTGGCATTCAAAGAACTTTATTCGTAAATTTTCACTGGCAAACGAATACGTTAAAAAGCTGGGATCACCCACATTTTCCATCTGTGTGCTCAAGCTCAAGCACTAAACTTGTCTGCCTCTCATCAAATATTGCATGCAAATGGGTAAATTGAAATGCATAAGTTTCCCAAAATACGGTAACCCTCCTTCAACCCACAATTGATTGCATTCAAACACTGGTATCCAATCAGCAACCATTCAAGACTACTCGTAGTTTGATCGATTTCCAGAAATATCCTTGTCTGTCTTAAGGAATTTGCAGCCGACATTCCCACGCAGTTCGTCATTTTTTTCGGATAACGTAGGCAGATTGTCGACTATTCGGGCGGAATAAGTTTTTGAGTAAATAATTTTAAATGCTGTGTTGGAAAAACGAGGACGCATATCTTCAAAAACGCTATCCAATCTTTAACCAGACTACACCGAAAGAACTGAAACAAACTCTTCTCAAGTCGAGCATACCAATCGTGAGTGAAGCAAACTAGGCAATCATCTCGCAAATTTACAAATCATGAAATGGCACGCAAATTCCTATCTCGAGAACAGGCTCTTCGATTCTCGGCTGGTTAAAGACAACCTACTAGACAAATGGTCAAGCGAGGGAGGACAATATGTGGAGCGAAAGGACTATCGAAATCTCGTCGAATCATACGTTAGAGGATTTGTTTGCTTTGCTCATACTTGCACTGCACTTTCATTTTCACTTTCCCAGAACGCACTTCACCCTAATCCCTCAGTACATCTAGTGTTTTCATTCAAACTTTTTGTGGATTTTAAGATTTTATTTATTAATTTGTTTTCCAAAAATTGTGATATTCGAAAATGTCGTCGAAACCCGAGCAAACTGTAATGTATTCCCAATTACAGCCATGGAGCACGGCAGGTGCTCCGCCATGCATGGAACCAGTGTCAGGACCATCGATTCCTCCTAGAGTCGGTTCATCCTATCAGGTACGTGGAAATCTAGGAATTGTTTTTGGTTTCATTTCCTTCGTCTGATGTTGGTTTATTATAGACAACCCGGCCACATCCATGGCGACCGACACTTGCCTACGAAATGATTGAGGTCACCCCATTAACAGAACAGCCAATAACAAATCAAATGGTGAATTCTTGCTTCACCCCAGCAGGAATGGTAACCGAGCCATTGACTTTTCCTAATTTGGTCACTGGATTTGAGAGAAATCCTCAGCATGCCGCCAGGGCAGCCCTCTATACACGTTACACTCCTGGCGAATGGACGAACAATTGTTTGTCCAAGTATGCCGAGTCAAATACAAACAGGTAAGTAAAGATTCCTGACTTTTGACTCATTCCGTAAATGTACTCGTACCTTTTTCTAGAAACCAGTCCGAGAGATTACGAAACGAAGCGATCCGTATTATGCGTGAGACAGACGAAAAGACTTCACAAGGTCAACGCGATGCTGGTAGACGTCTTGGGGAACGCTTAACCGATGTCACATTTTGGCGAAATGAACTCAATACTGAGCTTGAGAAATTAGTGTTTGAAACCAATTCGCTGGGTAATTATAAGAGTAAGATAATGAAGGCAATTCAAGACTTGGAAGCCCCGCTTCATATTGCGCAGGAGTGCCTTTATCATCGAGAAGGTCGCCAGGATATCGAAAAGGTCCATGATCATGTTGAGAAGGGTCTTTTGTTGGAAGTGGACAATTTGCGCACCAGCCAAGAGAAGTTGAGAAATTTGTACGAGCGAGTTTCGAAACAACTCCAAGATTGTCGAGCAGCTCAGCAAATTCTGGAGGACGATGTGGTTCACAAGGAGTCTACTCTTGGAATTGATACAGTGTGTCATCAGTTGAATAATTACAGCAAAGGAATCACCTACTATGGGGGAGTGGAGAAGTATGATCCGACTGTCAGCACTCAGGATTCATGGGCTCAGTCAAGTAGTTACCGGGTTAACAAGTAAGTTATCTTTGCCTCCAAATCAACTATTGTATTATTATAACTGATTTGTCTTTCAGATCCCAATCAGAGCGCAGTAAGTCCACACAACTCCGCAGTGACATAGAGACTATAATCAACCAAATTGCAACTAATGTATGGGATTCTTGGAGTAACTCCAACAACGCCCTCGATAGACGTGCTCAAGAAATGAGTGAAGCTAAGAATAAGATACAGCTCCACTTATACAAGGTTCAGCAGGAGTTATTTGACCTAGAGAAGCATATTGGGCTCTTGCAAAAGGCTATTCAAGATAAATCTCATCCAATGAAGGTGGCTCAGACTCGTTTAGAAGCTCGTACTCATCGCGAAGGCGTCGAATTGTGCAAGTAAGTTGTCCGCATTTGAAATGCTTTATTTTAAAGTATGGTATGCCTTGATAAATATTTTATACTTCAGGGACTATGCTCAGATACGCCTGGTGCAGGAAGTGCATGATTTACAGGACACCGTCAGCAGCTTGCATAGAAAGCTCCAAGAAGCAGAAACTCAGCATCAGCAATTATTGAAGACTCGTTCGAGTCTAGAAGCCGATTTGAGGAGAAAGGTTAATGCACTTTTTATTGATCGTGAAAAGTGTATGGGCCTAAGGCGGTCATTCCCAGTAAACAATCTCATCAAATATTAAGTATTCGTGAATTGCATGTGTGTTCTTTGGAATATTATTCAAATAAATGCTAAATTAATGTTTACGGGTAGAATACTACAGTTGTTTATTAATGTAAAGCTAAATCCCTTCTGTAAGTTTTCCCGTGAGCCTTTTCAGTTATTCACTTCTCTTCGGTACTTATGCGCTATTTCTCAGACTGTATGGTCCCAATTTACACAATCTACTTCTACTCTATATCCGAAAGGTGTACCTTCGTTGGTAGTAAGAAACTGGCAGTTTGAAACCCTCTTATTTTTAGTCTATTGTGCTACTTTTATGTCCCTTTCGATGAAATTTTTCCTTACAGAGGACGCCAGCAATCGACGTGCGGGTCAGCCTTGCCTAGGGGGTTATCTCATTTTCCGCGTTTCCATTTTGAATTGATATCTAGACAAGACTCTGTGGATTTAGTTTTGCAACTACCTTCAAACAAACCATAATAATCGAACCACCTTTAAGGAATACGTGGCTTAAGTAAGCCATTGAGCGTAGCTTGGCCATTGCTACAGACTTAGATACTTCTTTCTTTGCACTTGTTCCTCACGATATATGTGTAGTTCATTGTCACAAAAATTGCGTATGCCTCCGCTTGGAAGAAAGACACCCGTTTCCCTAACAAATAGTAAAGTTTAAGATCCATCCATCTATGAAGATCCGATTACATTTCTTTCCTGGTTTATCTAATGCTCTAAATCAGTCATTAGTATACGGAAAATCTACTTCGTATTCCCACAGTAATCGGAGTTTCGATTTCACCGTGTCAGGCGGCATATCTGAGGAAGGTTCATCAGCGTGCATATCTAAAGCAGAATCTATAGCATTGTCAAAAACTCAAAAGCAGCCGAGACAAACTGTTCTTTGGAATCCGGTAATAGCTTCACTGAAGAAAATTTATTTCACCAAAAAACCGGTGCGAAGGATATACTATAATTTTTTATAAACTATAATTTTTTAATTTTAATTTTGGTGGGGGCTGAGGCCGCCATTTATTGGCTTACTACAAGCTAAATCTAACTTAAGAACTAACAGAAAGACTTAAGAGCTACGGACCAAGGAAGTGATGGAGGAGATCTTGTTTGAGACGAGGAGTGCTCAGGTGGAAATCAAAAAGGGAGAGGTTTGAGTTAACTTCGGGAGATTGGTTCGTTGGAGCCATAAGAGGTGTAGTGAACCAGTAGATAGAAGAGACGAGAATAATGTAGATTGCGGGGGTTGATATTGAAGAAAATGGAGTTCAAAATGGTCGAACCTGATCGATCGAACCTGAGAGAATTCGATGGATGAAAAGAATGTCAGCAGTATTCCTACGTTCTTCTAACAAATTCGTATTTAGAAGTTTGAGACGGTCCTGATAAGAAGGTAAGATTAAAGGGTCGTTCCACAGCAGACCACGGCGAGCAAATCGGAGGAATCGACGTTAAATACCCTCGATTCGGGAAACATGAACCCGGCGAAAGGGGGACCAAGCTTGACTGGCATACTCAAGCAGAGGGCGAAAAAAGGTTATATAGAGAGATCTGGTTACATACGGGTTGGAAAATTCCTTGGACCACCGTTTAATAAAGCCAAGTGATGAGTTGGCTTTGAGGATCATCTTATCGATGTGCGAACGGAAAATAAGCTCACAGTCAAATAATATGCCACAATCTTATAAAAATTGAACCAGGGGAATTGGTTGACCATGGAGAAAATAAAGTCGGCGATGAGAAGGGTTGCATTTACGTGAGAAGGTTATAGATTGACCAAATTGAAAACCGATCAAGGTCTTCGTGAAGAAGGGCAATTTTCTAAAGCTGAGAGAGCAAAAGACACGAATTCAACTAGATTTGTGGTAGTTGATCTATCTTTTAGAAAACCATGTTATCGGGGTGAAATAGAAGGTTTGCATTTGAAGCTTAAAGCTTCATATAAAATGGTTTCAAAGAGTTTGGGTATATGAGAGAATTTAGCAATGTGTAACGGGACTATAAAAGAGGTCTTCCAAATCTGGGGAAATTCATCTTTAAGATTTATTAACTTTTCTTCAATAATTGCAGGATCGAAATTTTGAGTTAGAAAGCGACCAATGGAGAAATTTGGTAGATGATTTAAGTAAGAGGGATCTGGTAAGAAGGAGTTGTTGGCAAAAGATTGTTTGGAAAATGTAGCAAAAAAAGTAGCGTGTACCCGTGGACATGCAAAGAACCCTTCTATGTGACAAACCCCATGCCGGTAGCTATATCAGAATCAGCTTACAACGAAGTCCTATCACTGGAACTGCAAGTGAGCTAATTACTCGGCGTATGTAGCTGGTGTTAGGCGAGATCCGTAAACCTTTCACTGGTGATGATATGGTGAACCGCTGCCTTTAGTATGTTTTATATTGAAAATCGCTAATTTTTTAATTTTAGTAGGGGCTGATGCCTCCATTTATTTCACTTAATAGAAGCTTAAACTAACTTAGGTACTATGACTTAAAACTAACAAAAATGAAGGGTCTATCACTATAGCTTAAGGCTAGGGATGGTGAAGGAGATCGAACTTGATGGAGAGAGTGCTGTGATTAAAATCGAAAACAGAAAGGTTGGAGTTTACCTTACGCAGCATACGGGAGATTGGTTCGTTAGAGCCATATGTGCGGTGGACTGGTAGATAAAAGAGAAAGGAGCAACGTAGATTTCGAGGGTTAGTGTAAAAGAAAATGGAGTTGTGAAGAGAAATGCAATCAACGGAAGCTGTGAATGAAAAAATTTAAATGTTAATGAGTTTGAGAACGTAGACCCTGAAGAGCAAACCGAAGAAAACGACGCTGCATGCTCTCAATCCGGGATACATGAACTCTTTGAAAGGGACACAACGCTTGACTAGCATATTCGAGAATGGGGATAACAAAAGTTATATATTGTGATCTGGTCACGTACGGGTACAGAATTCTTTGGACCATCTTTTAAGATGACTATCCACCCTCTGGCAATGCTTATAGATGTGCAAGATTCTGTGAGACTGCGTTTCAAAATCTGGTGATCAAAATTGAACGCTAAGGCAAGGAGTACGCATTTCGATTCGTGACTCGGCCAGATAACACAGCAAAGATGAATCGTTAGTTACAATGTAAGTAAACAAAATCTTTATTGCGGATGCTGGCTGTGAGCCTAAGCAGAGGTCGTCTGCAAGGGGTTCTGAATCCACTCCTATGGTGCATATTTTTCTAATCTCTGAATAATGCTCTCAACAGCTCTAACGTCTAGCCTGAAGTATATGCAGATTATGGAACAGTACCTTGTGTTGGATCACACCTTGCGACCGCTTGTGTTAAAGCACACACACCCCCATACCTGTATACCAACCTTCCTTGTACTAATCAGGTTGTGTCGAAAGCTTCAAATGCGATTGGTGGAGTGAGCGAAGTTTCTTCGTCTGTAACGACGATAAGTTGCGCTAAATTCTTGCTCCTTACCAATTTTAAGAAATTTCAAGAATAAAATGCTTTCTTAAAATTTGTTCCAAGTCAAGTGCTGAGCTGAGCCCTTGGTTAATTTTCTATTGATACTTTGGTTTTTTGGGAGCATAGCTGCAAGTTGCATGGCGTTTTAAGATAACGACTGATCAACTGGATTCTTCTCGACGACTCGAAAAGATCAGCGATTTTTCTACTGTTCTTTTGTAAGAATCATTGTAGATTGATGACGACAGCGTGAAGAGTTCCCTCAATTGATTTTCGGCTTACTCGGGCTGACGCAACTTGGCGCTGATGTGGTGGGTATTAGACACTTTTTTCGCTGCTTTCGTTTCTATGTTAAAATATATTTCAGCTTACCGTTTTAACTAAATCAAAAGAGAGCTACTCTGCCATAATCATCATTCTATGAATTACAACGACGTATGTTTGTATAGTAAAGAGTAGGCCAGAAAACTGTTTGTAATAGTTCACAACGAATTGCACCTATCCAATTGAGATTGATTCACATACCACTCCTTTCTCAAGCGCCGATGTGGCAACAGCATCTGCAATGGCGAAAGGAGTTCTGCTACCCTTCTTATATTCAGGCTCCGACACATTCAACTCGATCGACATTAAAAATTTTTTGACTTCGCTTTTAGGAAACAACATCAGTAATCGTTGACAACCGTTACCAACTTCTGCAGTCCATCTTGTCCACGTTTAAATCTTCGGCAACGATTTCATCCAACCATTTGAATATACTCAACACTTCTTTCAGGTTATGCTGGTTCTCAGATCCGCTCTTATCTATGGTGATTGTACTGCTACTAGATATGTGTTTAAAGACCTTGTATTTGCAATTGTCTGAATTTCCTTACCTTTACGCATCCGTTGCTGTCTCTTCAAGCCCTCAATCCATTTTATTCTTAAGAGCAATTCCAGCGATAAATCAACTCGTTGACTTACAAGTTATAAGAAATAAGGTTCTTTAATATCGTTTCCTCTGCCAATTCTCCACGCTTTCCATGCGTCTTCACTTCAAAGAAATATTCCTTGATGGTCTCAGGATGCTGAGACAAGTCGGCTGACTTGACGCTCGACGGAAACCTTCTTTGGTATTTCTCTTTAAAGTTGTCTCAGCGTCCCAGCCGATGATCATTCGGCTTTCAAGCAGCACTTCGGAGTTCCGTTCAACTTAATTATTGCGGCGCACATTATAAGAGAGTTCGATCATGTGAACAATACTCTCCTTCAGTTCATTTGACGGATCCCTTGCGTTGGCGATTTAACATCGTCAGGGGTGAAATCTGGTTTTACGTTGTCCATATCCGAAACAGAAATTTTTGGAAATTCAGCACTGTCTGTGTTTCTGCCTTCAGACATCCGATTAAACACAGCAAGTGGCTTATTGCGACGCAGCATCTCTACTTCACTGAGCAAATCAGCCAGTTTCATCTTTTCCATCAGCTTTGGTTCGGCTATTTTCCTCTTGGAACCATTGTCGCCAGAATCTGCACTTACAACTGCTACTTTCGTCTCATTATCCGCTATGGATAATCTTAGCAACCATAGCATTACACAGCTTATTTACCAGCTTCAATTTGTTTCATTTAATGTTCAAATTACTTGCCATCATCTTCTGCTTCAGTTTGTCACTCGACGCTACAGTGTCAGCATCTAATTCGCCTCCAGCTGTCACCACTTTGCAGCCCATATATTCTTGTGCCGCTTACACCAACTGTTATAATTTTTAACCGAGTTATCTTTAGTTGTTTGTTTGGGTTGGCTTCTAGCTTATTTAATTGATCGTCAAAGTTCAGATTGCTGCTTTGACTTCGTATTTGTCTGTAGAGTCATATGAGAACATGCCTTCTGTTGTTCTTGATAAAATGAGACCTTAACACATTATCTCAAGTGGCAAGTAATTGTACAAGGCACTTAAAATATGGAAGAGAAAGTTGGTATTTTGCGAGAAGCTGGAGATGGATGGTTACACATCGGGCCGTATGATAGTTTTTTTGAAGTTAACTGATGGATGTTTGGTACCCCTTTGTTGTATGACACAAATGAATATTTAGCAACTAGTATGACGTGTAATGCATATAGAACACAACTGTTTCAAGTAGTGAGTCACATGAATACTGATCCCAATGCTCGTCATTAGGTTAATCAATATTGGGAAGACATCAGCGCTGCGCTTTTCGTTAGTTTTCCTATTGGGGTACATAGAATAATAAACTTTAATTTACCAAGGCGAAAAATAAGAACTGCACGAAAACTACCTTTCCGACTATATTGCCTGGTATTTCTGAAGTGTGAACAGGTTTACGGTGACGTTGACGTTTCTGCTGCCACCATCTATATCGCTGATTTTCAACTTTCGTGTGTAAGGTAGGACCGGCAAATTGATTTTTGTAATTTCCACTTGAATTCCTTCTAATACATAGTTTTTATTTAAAAAAAAAATTGTAATTAAATTTAAATGTTTGTTGGATAAATAAAATAAATATTTTTTCTTGAACTCTTGTGTAAGAAACGTAGTAACATGACCAGAGAGTTTATTCCTTCCACACTTTAAACAGACGAATTAAAGTTAACTAACCTAATTTTTGCAGAAAGGTTATATTTAAATGTTATCTAAGTAAAACATATGTATAATGTTCAATTGCGTGTTTGAGAACACAAGGCTTAAAAACTATCTGATGTGTGTTATACTCTTAAAAAGGTCTTTCATATTGTGAATTTCTTTCCACTAAGAAAACATACTGACTACCACCTGGTGTCTTCCCCTTATCAGTATTTAAGACAAAGATTTAGACCAAGTTTCCAAATATACATCAGCAACAATACAAAGTGGCTTCTTGGCAACTATACACCTGCTGAATAATTTCCATGTCAAATTCATTAATTACCTGTTCCTGCCGTCTGCTGCCAACTAATTCTGTTTATTTATAGGCTGGGCACAAATTAATTGCATTTTCCTTTTATTTTGTAGAATCAAACATGCGTTTGGTGATATTTTTACTGATATTCTGCGTCGTGCAATATGGATCGGGAGTTGATCCGAAAAATTTCAAGACATGCGAGGAAAGCAGCTTCTGCAGGTAAGCAACATTAAGTTCTTAAAAAACGTAATACTAAGTTGTTTTCTAAAGACGCTGTCGAAAAGTCCAACCAGGAAACACAAAATTCGCTTTAGTACCTGGCTCTTTGAATTCATACTCTGACTCTGTTATGCTTGATCTAATCAATAAGGAGAACAACCATCTGTTTGTGCTGAAAGTTGAAGCCCTGGAGGTAAAAGTTGAGCAAAGTTATCTTTATTTACAATCGACTTACTCCACTTCTTTACAGGGCAACGTGTTCCGAGTGCTTATTGACGAGAAAACTCCGTTGAAACCTCGATACAAAGTTACAGATGCACTTAAGGGAGTCCCCAAGCCTGGAACGTAAGTATATACAACCAACACTACTCGAAACTTTACTGATTTATTTGGGAATTTCAGGATAAAAATACAAGACAATGACGGACCTGAATTGATAGTTAAATCAGGCGATAACAAGGCAATTATCCATGCAGATCCTTTCAGAATCGATTTCTACCAAAACGATGTACTTTCTGTGTCCGTGAATGCGAAGGGATTGATGCGTTTCGAGCATCTGCGCCAGAAGCCACAGCCACAGTTGGAGGATGAAAACAAAGTGGACAATGATCAGCCAGATGCTGAGAAACTTCAAGCTGCCGTCAAAACCATTGAAGATGAAGATCCAGGATCATGGGAAGAAAACTTCAAATCGCACCATGACTCGAAACCAAATGGGCCAGAAGCAGTTGCTTTAGATTTCTCATTCCCAGAGGCTGATGTACTCTTTGGGATTCCAGAACACGCTGACACGTTTGTTCTCAAGTCCACCCAAGGTTCAGATCCCTATCGGTTGTACAACTTGGACGTGTTTGAGTATGTTCTGGATAGCAAGATGGCATTGTATGGATCGGTCCCTGTTCTCTATGGTCATGGGTAAGGCAAATTATAATCAATTTAGTTTTTGCATTTATATTCTGTTACTTAGACCTCAACGTACTGCTGGTGTGTACTGGCAGAATGCCGCGGAAACATGGGTGGATATCCTTACAGCAGAGAAGAACGTGGTGTCGTCCATTGTGAACTTTGTTTCGGGCTCGCGTAAATCAGATCCACCAACTGCACATTTTATGTCGGAGAGTGGCATTGTGGATGCGTTCATTTTATTGGGACCAACACCTCTCGACACCTTCAAACAGTATACGGACCTAACTGGTGTTACAAACCTTCCCCAACTTTTCACACTCGCCTACCATCAGTGCCGTTGGAACTATAATGACGACAAGGACGTGGTAACAGTCTCAGCTAAATTCGATGAATATGACATCCCAATGGATATCATGTGGCTGGACATTGAGTACACGGACGGAAAGAAATACTTCACCTGGGACTCGTTCAAGTTCCCCAATCCACTGGAGATGATCAAAAACCTAACAGACCTTGGTCGTCATTTAACAATCATTATTGACCCACACATCAAGCGGGATAGCGGATATTTCTTTCACAACGATTGCACGGACAAGGGATACTACACCAAAACGTTCGACGGCAAGGACTACGAAGGTTGGTGCTGGCCTGGAGCTGCTAGCTATCCAGATTTCTTCAATCCAGTCGTGCGAAAATATTACGCCGATCAGTACTTGTTGAGCAATTTTAAGACAGTTACTGCTGATGTTATGTTCTGGAATGACATGAATGAGCCGTCTGTGTTTAATGGACCCGAGGTGACCATGTTGAAGGACAATCTGCATCACGGCGGATGGGAGCATCGAGATGTGCACAATTTGTACGGACACATGCAGTTGATGGGAACCTTCGAAGGAATGTTAAAGCGAGATCCTACCCAGAGGCCTTTTGTATTATCTCGTGCTCATTTTGCCGGTTCACAAAGGTATGCCATCATATGGACTGGAGACAATGCCGCCGATTGGGGACACCTGCAGCATTCGATTAAAATGTGCTTGTCAGAGGCTGTTGCTGGTTTTTCATTCTGTGGTTCGGATGTTGGTGGTTTCTTTGGAAATCCAGAGGCCGATCTATTTGAGCGCTGGTATCAAACAGGAGCATTCCTTCCGTTCTTCAGGAGTCATGCTCACATCGATACAAAGCGAAGGGAACCTTGGCTATTCCCAGAAAAAACTCGCCTCGTGATTCGCGAAGCCATTCGCAAGCGGTATAGCTATTTGCCCTTCTGGTATACAATGTTCTATGAACATGAGCGATATGGATTGCCAGTTATGAGGCCGCTTCTTGCACACTATCCCAAGGACAAGGAAGCATTCGGAATTGATTACGAGTTCCTTCTTCACGATCAGCTGTTGGTTCGCCCTGTCATGCAGCAAGGTGTTACCAAAGTTGACGTCTACTTCCCATCAAAGGATGAAAAGAAGAATGGCGATTGGTGGTACGATGTAGACAACTTCGAACGACACGACAAAGTTGGCTACGAGACTATTCCAGTGGATGACTACAAGGTGAGTTTGTATTCAATTTCATATCCAAACTGACCATATTTTTTTTAGATTCCAGTCTATCAACGTGGAGGTTCTATCATTCCAAAGAAAGAGCGTATTCGTCGTGCAGCTACTTTGATGACTCACGATCCTTACACTCTGATCGTTTGCGTTGACAAAAACGGCAACGCTTCAGGAACTTTGTATATTGATGACGAAAAGTCATTCGAGTACCGCGATGGAAAATACGTTTACTCCCACTTTGAATTCAGCGATAGTACTCTAAAAAATTCGTTTGAAGTGAAACCAAAGTTTGAAACAAAATCGTGGTTGGAAAGAGTCGTCATTGCTGGTCTGGACAAGGTACCAACCTCGGCTACAGTCTTTGCAAGTGGAGAATCTATCGAAGTAGAAATCCTTCAGCACCAGAAAGCTATAGCAGTGCGAAGGCCAGGTGTTAATATGGCCAAAAAATTCATTATTAAACTTAATTATTAGTGAGAGACGTTTTAAAAAAACTTTTTGTTAGTATTAGAAAGCACAATCGAAGATCAGTTCACTCAATAAAAGTCTAGAGATTCATTTATAAGCAGACATTTTACTTGACAGTTATAATTGTAAGCCACGCCGTTAGCCTATTCAGCCGTAAAATCCGATTGTGAGGCATTCATTTCTATTTGTAATTTTACTTGGAAATAAATTCGATTTGATTTAGAAACGATCACGTTGGTTTTATTTTGCGGGTTCAGAAGTTAGGTATATGCATTTGGAATGTCAGGAAAACATAAAGGTGGCATTACTGCACTACAGGAGATATTGTATGTAAGTCGGAACAGGGCTCCGCCGAAAGGGCGTTTTGTGAAAACTACTCACCTGTCATGTGAATGGACTAGAATCTGCTTTTGGACGGGCACACGTTAGGGCGCACAAGAGATACATAAAGCGTGGCATTAATTGTTGCAATAAGAACTAACAGTTTGGTTTTGCTTAGTTTGCTGTTAGCTGCATTGTCGAAGGCTGTCCACCAAACAAACACTCCGTAAGTGAGTATTAATCGGTCTCAGTTATAAGAGAGATATAGCCAGTGGGTAATGTGAGATTGAAGGCCCCATTTGCTCCCAGTGTAGCTTTCTTTACTCTTTCTTGAATATTAGGTTTCCAGTTTCGTTTCCTGTCAAAAAAAAGACCCAGATATTTCGCAGTATCGAAAACGTCTAAGCTGGTACTGTTTACTGAGGGTCTATTTTTGGAAAAGATCAGTGTTTTGGCTTTTACTCAGTGATATAGTGATCCGCCCAAAGGGTTAATCTGTTGATTTTAAGTGGTGTTACTTACTAGTTACTACTAGCACTCGCTTCCAGGTATGACAGCAGTTCCTTGACTACTATTGTAAGTTCCAGAGAAGGATGAAAGGAAACTGCATTGCAGCGTACGTCTGCTGACATATATTTTAGCAGAATCTTCACCCAGTTTGGAGTTGATTATCCTGCTACTTAGCATAAAACTAATCAACTTTCAGAGTGGGGCATCTACCTTTAGAGTTGACAGCGCAGTTGTGACTGCGAATTCCTGTTAAGGAATGCGACCATGGTGTATAATCTGTAATGTAGGGATCTTTCGATTTGGATAGTCAATGAATGTAGAGCCGTTTTCACCGACTTTCCTTTACAACAGGTAGTTGGAGCCGTAGATAAAAGTCGATGGTTAATTCTAGGTCGTATATGGATATCAATCAGTCATTCTAGAGTTTTTAAAAGAAAAGTTGATAGACCTCTAGGTCTGAGGTCCTTTGGGACAATATGAGAACATTTTCCGGCTTTGGGAATGAAAGCTACATTAACTTCTCCATGACAAGGGAAAGGGGAGACAAGGAATAGTTGGTGAGCATCCCGCAGTTTCAGGACTCATCTGGAGAACTTCTCGAGAGTCAATGACTAAACCCAGACTCTGCAACTCGACAAGTTCAATGCTCAGAGTAGAGGGTTGCTAGTGGGGCAAGAGTGAAGTTCAGCAAGGACATCGGCGAGAAGATCAACTGAAGATTAACTCTGGTCAGCTAACTTCAGTTAGGCTCAGACAAAATTTAAATAGCAAATACTTATCTAGACGAATGAAAGACCTTCATCATTCTTGCTTACTATATGGCACACAGACATAGACACTCTAAAGATAGGATGGAAACTTTTTTTAATTCTTTTAGTGAACGATTTTCGATATGATCTTCGGTCCTGTATACGTTGAGGGATTTTTAAAGAAAGATATAATAAAGAACAGGTCAAGCGCTTAAAGCGACAAGTATGGCTAAATTATGTAAAAAAACAAGAGCTCCAGTACCACAGCATAAATGATCTTCTGGTCCATTGCAATGGGATAACGTAATAAAGTAAGACCTGGCGTTGGTTGATAAGATACCAGGACCGCTCCGTCTGTAAGTCGGAATTAAAATTAAAGTAAAGTAAGGGAATTTAGAGAACCAAGTCAATTGTTAGACTTTTGACTAAATGAAGTCAATATACATATGTTCACATTTGAAATAAATAGGTACGGGGGTTGATCGGGAAGCCCATAAAGTTTTTAACTTCCGTCATTGTACCTTGTCTACTTTGCATTCATCGGTTTTTTATTTCTAGTTCTTGTGGTCCGAAGTTGGATAGTCCTTCCAAGAAAACCCTGAAAATTCAAAACCAATAGATACCTAAAGACATTGCTTTATTCAGCTTGATGATTCCGAATGTTGAAAAATAACTAGCATAGCTGATCTAATACTTTGAAGTAGTAGAGGGTAACTTCCGGACCAACTGATTGTCAATGTGAGTGAAATTCTCCGTCGAGCATATTGGGCTGCGTTTTGTGAATTTGAAGATTCTTATTCAAAAGAAGTATCGATTACCCACTTTTGTTATTATTGGTTATCAGACTCACTTAATCCAAAAAATAAAAGCAATTTACTTACTTTAGGTGCGGGAACAAAAGCCCTTCTAACATGGCGCTGGTTTTTGATTTTTTGATTGATCGATTGAGACCCAGGACTACCTTAGGTTTATATATTAATGCTTAAAGTAAACACAAAACTCAAATTATAAACTTAATACTACAAGAAATCCACTTATGCTATGGCTTAATACCACCTTGATCCTTGATCAAAAAAAAAAAACCATATGGCGCTCTCATTATTCCGATTTGAGTTCTGTTGTTTTTGTTAAGTTGGTGCATCTGTTGTTGACATTCCCTCTAAATCTTAGCGTCACAGCTTAATATTTGCAAAAGTAACGTAGCCAAGAGTACATCTCTCTTAGTGTGTGTTGGCGATTTTTTACAATTTTAGAAATGGATTTCAATTTGCAACAATGAACTTGTATTAAATTTTGCGTAAAAAACGGATTTGGTGCGTGAACGTTGGAAATGTTGAAAAAATGTTTCGAAAACGATTCTCTAAAGAAAACGGTCGTTTACCAGAGGCATGAGCGGTTCAAAAGTGGTCGTGAGTCAATCAAAGATGATGAATGCAGTGGCAGACCATCGACATCGAAAGCCGACGAAAACATTGATGAAGTAAAAAAAATTTTTATCAATAACCTCAAACTAACCATTAGAGAAATAGCGAAGGATTTGACCATTGCCTATGGTACTGTCCAAGACATTTTGGTTAATGATCGGTGCCAAAAGACCTCAATTTCACGCAAAAAAGAGACCGTTTTGACGTCTCAAAAGGGATGATTTGCGAGGCTGAATCCGACCCCACATTCAATAAAAGGATAATTACTGCAGACGAGACGTGGGTTTATGAGTACGACACGAAATCCAGACATCAGGCAAGTGAATGTCGTTCACCAAATGAGCCGAGACCAAAAAGATCACGACGTTTTCAGTATAAAAAAAAGGCAATGCTCACGGTTTTCATGGATTACAACAGTGTAGTGCATCTTGAATCTTAGCCAGAAGGCCAGGCAGTAAACAGAGAGTATTATTTGGGCGTTACGAGGCGTTTGCGTGAAGCAGTTAGCCGAAAGAGACCAGAAATGTGAGCAGAAAACTCGTGGATTTTGCACCATGATAACGCACCGTCGCACAGTGCCATCATTATTCGTAATTTTTTGACGAAAAATGCAACAAATACCATCCAACATCCACCGAATTCACCTGATTTGGCTCCCTGTTACTTCTTTCTGTTCAATCGAGTTAAAAAACCACTACGGGGAACGAGTTTCAGCAGCCGAGAGGAAGTAATGGAAAAATCGCAGGAAGCACTGATAGACATACCGAAAACCGAATATAAAAAATGTTTTGATGATTGGATCAAGCGCTTGCATAAGTGTGTTGCACTCGATGGGGATTACTTTGAAGGGAACAATATAGATTTAGATGAATAAACTTGTATTTTTAATTTTCTGAATAAATTCCGAAATTTTTTTGATCAAATGTCCAGTCAATTCGGAGACTATTCTTCTTAATGTTAAAATCGAAATCAATGCTATTTACAATTCGTAGCATTGGCAGAAGGATACTTAGTAATGTATAACACTTGTAAAAAAAAAAATATTAAAAAGGTAATAATACGCAGAATAATACCGATTGCTACAATGGTTTACAAACTATGAAACACCTCCTCAGAGATCTCAAAACTATTGAGTTATCAAATTACTTTGCTACTTCAATATTCAATGACGTTTATACTCGTACATTTAATTAAACATATTTAATATAATGGGATGGGACTGCCTCGAAAGAGGGCCGACATCTCGAAGAAGAGCTTCAACAGCCCAGCAGTCGCTTTTTGAAGAAGAGGATTGTGAATAATATGGGCCTGGAATATCTATTTATAACAATGAAATCAATCATTTTATTTACATTTTTCAAATTTGCTGCAGTCGTAGCTCAAAGACAAATCATCCGACCTCTTTGATTCTTTTGCTTACTTTGTAACATATATGTTTCTCTATACAATGACCCTCCAGTTTTTTGATTGTATGAAAAATTTTGGCGGGCCATATATTCACTATTTATGTATAAATATACTGTCCAAATTTTAAAACATTTAATGCAGTGTCGTTTTCTGTAAAAAAAATTCCAAATAAAAATCACTATTTTTTGGCGTCACACTAGGTGTGTCCCTTAATAGAGATCATTTGAAGCAGTACCCTATTTCCATTTAGCAGCTGATGAACAATGAATACGTTAGAAACTCTTCGTCATTTTTGGTAAGATAAAATAATATGCCCAAGGAGGACCGCGCTGTGTAAAACATATAAATCTACATTAAACTGCTTCAATTCGCATAGAGCGGCTCCCTTCATAGGAAGACTGTACCATTACCAGCATACTCCAAAATGAGTCAAATTAAAGTGAAGTAAATGGATTTCGTAATGTAATGTAATGTAAGGCTGTGAGAATTCTTTATATCATCTGTTTAATAACAAAGCCCGATGCGGAATTACATCTGCTTATGGTTTTGTTAATATAACACATGGGATGAAAAGTCCGTGCCGTTTCTAAGAGAGGACACTACTTGAATTAAATCCATACCATTTTCAGTTAGTACCAACCTTCAAAAAATACGTGTATAAATTTGACAGCTGTCGGACGATTAGTTCTCGAGATATAGCGTTGTGAGTGAAGCAACTTTTGTTATTGTGAAAAAAATGGATTCAAAGAAATTTTGCTTTTTGATGGGAAAAAATGCAGCCGATGCAAAGAAATGAATTGATAAGTGTTACCCGGAATCTGCACCAGCCGAACGAACCATTCGCAAGCGAATTGAAAAATTTAAAAGTGGTCGTACAAGCACCGAAGATGATGCACGCAGTAGGACGTCCAAAAGAGGCTGTTTCAGATGAAAACATCAAAAAAGTCCACAAAATGATTACGAATGGCCGTAAAGTGAAGTTGACCGAGATAGCTGAGGCTCTGAAGATATCAAAAGAGCGTGTTGGATATATCAAAGTGGGTACCGCGTTTGCTCACAGTCGACCAAAAACAACAACGTGTTGATGATTCAAAGGAGTGTTTAAAACTGTTCAACCGCAATAAAGCCGAATTTTTGCGTTAGTATGTGACAATGGATGAAACTTGGCTCCATCACTTCAATTTAGAGTCAAGTCGGCAGTCAGCTGAGTGGCGAGCAGGCGACGAACCTCGTCCAAAACGACCAAAAACTCAACAGTCGACTGGCAGGGTTATGGCATTCGTATTTTGGGATACACATGGAATAATTTTCATCGACTATCTCCAAAAGGGGCAGACTATCAACAGCGACTATTACATTGCATTGTTGGAGCGTTTTGAAGGACGAAATCGCAGAAAAACGGCCGCATTTGAAGAAAAAGAAAGTGCTGTTTCATCAAGACAATGCACCGTGCCACAAGTAGATGAAATTGATGGCAAAATTGAATGAATTCGGCTAAGAATTGCTTCCCCACCCACCGTTTTCTCCAGATTTGGCCCCCAGCGACTATTTCCTGTTCGCAGACCTCAAAAGAATGCTCGCCGTAAAGAGATTTAAGACCGATGAAGAAGTAATCGCCGAAACAGAGGCCTATTTTGAGGCCAAACTGAAGTCGTACTACAAAACTGGTATCGAAAGATTAAAAAATCGTTTCAATCAGTGTATCGCCCTCGAATGCAACTATATTGATAAATGAAGTCGAATTTTGCAAAAATTTTCTGTTTTACTATACTACGGACTTTTCAGCCCATGTGTTAGGAACTTAGGGCCTTGGAACCAACGGCTTTCAGATAAGAAATCAATTTTTTAATTCCATTTAGTTGCATCGTCTGCTGGGTTTTCCCCACTTGGTATCCATTCCCATTCGTTTGCGTTTGAGTTCTTCAAGATTTCTCCAACTCGGAACAAAATAAACTGCAAAAACGAAAACATATTCGAATTCAATAATAGTTCTTCGCAACTAGGACTTTAAAGAACAATTTGGTTTAAACTGCCAATCATACTTATAACAACTTATACGTATATTTA